>WARS01000008.1:0-1272500 GCA_008933995.1 Datnioides undecimradiatus
ATATATAATATATTGATATTGCTATAGCCAAAGGGCCCCTTTTAGTGAGCGCGTTTTAATGTTGTGAGCTGTGGAAGCAGACATGCTGAATCTTTTCAAAAGCTGAAGATTTACAGACAGCAAACGCATTTTCCCTTCAAGAACATCAAAATGCACAGTATTCTGAGTTGGAAATTTGATTCTAACAGCTTTTGTTAAGACATGACTGCATTGACTATCACTCCTATTTGAGTGAGTGTGTTTTACTGTTGTGAGCTGAATTCCAATTCAATTCAATTTTATTTAAATAGCGCCAATTCACAACAAAAGTCATCTCAGGGTACTTTACCGACAGAGCGGGTCTAGGCCACACTCATTACTTCTCAGAGCTGTGAAAGCAGATATACTGTGTATTTTCAAAATATGAAGACTTACTGACAGCAAACGCATTTTCCCTTCAACATCATTAAAATGCACAGTATTCTGAGTTGGAAATTTGACTCTAACAGCCTTTGTTAGGAAATGACTGCTCTTGTGAAAAGGGCTTTTTGAGCAATTGTTCTGAGTTGAACAAGCAGATATAATGTGTATAATCACATTCTATAGACTTACTGAAACCAAAATGTGTTTGCCTTCATATTTTTCGAGATGCACACCATTCTCAGTTTGAAATTTAATTCTACAATCTTTGGTTAGTAAATGACAGCTTTCACTATCAGTGCTATTTACATCTGCTTGTTTTTCAGGTTTGAGTTGAACTGGATTTCCTGTGTATTTCATTAATGAATTACTGAAACCAAACTCTGTTTGCCATCATATTTATCAAATCTACAGTATTCTCAGTCAGAAACTTGATTCTAAAAGTTTTGGTTTGTAAATCACAGCTAGTGTGTACACAATTAGTGTGTATTTCAAAAATGTAAAGACTGACTCAAACCAAACTGAATTTGCTTAATATTTATCCAGGTACATAAATTTCTCAGGACAAAATTTTATTCTTGTTGTTTGCTGTAAATTACAGCTTTATCTCTCAAAGCTGAAACACTTTACTTTATTGTAAGGCGCTACAGATGCTCATTTAATGTTTATTTCCTAAATCTGACAACTCTCTCAACCTGAACTCAGTTTGCCTTCAAATTTATTCTTTTTTACACAATTTTCAGATGGAAACTTGATTCTCAAAGTTGTTTTTAGTAAATGACAGATTATATATGCCTGTGACACATTTAAGATACATATTTATTGTGTATATCCTAAATCTGAACACTTCAGTCAAACCATAACTAGGTTGCCTTCATGAGGTTCCCTAGTTCTGCGCTCAAAAGCACCAGCAAAAAAATGACTGAATTTCTGATTTTTTAGCTATGCAGAATCTACAGATGTATTCACCTGAAAAACTTTCTGCAAAGCCTGCCAGTTCATAGGCTCCTAGGTTGTTAGTTATTACAAAACTCACTGCGCCTTTAATACACTTGTTCAAGCGACTGATAAACACACCATGTTGTTCCAGGATTACTAGATCTTTCAAATCCAAATTTTATGCAAATCTTCACTTTTACAAAGAATAGCCGCATAAATTGATGACAGAGCAGAATGAGAGCCAGGAGGCAAATTGCCCAAAACCCAATATACACGGGTATCCTTTTTGCATGAGGTCCCAAGAGGATTAAACTTCACAATCATTAATATAAAGTTTTATAGAAATTCTCAGCTCCTCAACAGATAGAAAGCCATTTGTTTTATGATGCTCACCATCTCAAAAAGATATAAACTCTCTGATCACCAAGCCAAATCTCTTTTTTGCCTGAGCCATTTGTTCTTCAATTATTTTATCTAGTAATTTATCTCATTGCTTCGCAGATGTGTTCCGACATGAAAGAGGTTGGAGAGATTGTCATGGTTTTGAGTTGAGCTGTACCTGTCTTGTTTCCCTGTGTTTTCTCTAGTGATGAGCGTGATTTTGGATTTCTTTTTTATTTTGGAACTCGTGTTTTTTGGATTTTGGTTACCTTGTCAAGTTTGGACTGATTACCCAGATTTTGACCATGCCTGCCTTGACCATCAGTAAGCCTAACCCTCGAAATAAACATCTTGTTTGAACATCTTTGCTCTTTGTCCCTGTCTGCATTTGGGACCATCTCTCCTTGTGACCTGGCCCTGACAGAATGAATCGACTAACAATGGGCCCAGCAGACATGTATTGGGATAAGGACTTCTGTGACTTATATAAAGACCTTGTTCAAATTTACGGAGTGTGGAAGGAGACTGCTGTTTGACTTGCGAAGAAGAAGATGGCTGCTAGACCGCAGTGGAGAAGTTCCCTACCTGGCTGGTTGAAAGACTTAACACCCCGATAGTCAGTCAGCCAGCCAGACGCCACTCATGTTCGGACTCTTGCTCTTCGCCTCCAGCCTGCAGTCCGGCCGACTCCTGCTCCTCATCTCCAGCCGGTGTTCCTAGTGCTCCAAGTGTTCTAAGTGTTCCAAGTGCTCCAAGTGTTCCTAGTTTTCCTAGTGCTCCTAGTGCTCCAAGTGTTCCTAGTATCTCTAGTCTCGAGTTAGTGCCCCAGCCAACTCCTGCTCCTTGTGCTCCTAGTTTAGTGAGGTTTCCTAGTGAGTTTTTGAGTGTGTGAGCTCTTTCTATGAAAAACATACAAATAGATAGAAATAAAATGGGGAATAGAAAAGTAAAAGCTCAGGCTGCCACTTGTGGGGCACCTTGAACATTGAACTGTATCAGCCACAACCTTCAGAGTTAGAGGATGACCATGGATGCAGAGGTGGAATTGCTCACAGCTCCACACAAGTCAGCACTTCCTTTTCTGTCTGTGAGTACCTCTTCTCCACGTCACTGAGTGCTCAACTACCATATGCTATTATGTGTTTCATTCCTTTTTTTGTCTTTTTGGCAGAAGATAGTACACAGTCCAACCATCCTGGCATCCACAATCAGTTCTGTCTCTACCTGGGTGGAAGTATGACATTGTAGTGTTGCTAGTCAGACTGTCCTCCAATTTCTGTATCGCTGTTTGCTGGTCTGGGCCCCATTCCAAGGGTGTGTCTTTTCTGGTGAGCTTGCACAGTAGTTCTGGGATGGAGTAGAAGTCTTGATAAATCTGGAGCAGTAGTTGATCATGCCTAGCAGACTCTTGATTTCACTTTGATTTTGGGGGTCTGCAGCTTGTGGACTGCAGTAACTTTCTCGGTATCAGTTGAAACACCCTGTGTAGAGAACATGAAACTGGAAAATATGAATTTGACAATTGTTAAACTCACATTTTTCATTATTGAGTGTGAGACTGTTGTCTTTGAGTCTGAAACAGTGCACAGAGGTTGTTTTCATGTTCAGGTTGAGGGGCACCGTAGATGATGTCATCACTGAGGTTCTTCTAAACAGAGAGACCTTCTAGAGCTTGGCATATGGCGTGTTGGAACACCTCAGCAGCAGAAGATATGCCAAAAAAAGAAGAGTGGTAAATATCATAATGTATTTGGAAAACACAGGTGCTCCATTTAACTCGTGTATCATGGTGGGAGTTATGTGGCGTTCCCTCTCAATGGCAGTCTTAGCGTGGCACATGTCAATGCAGATTCTTACTTTGTCAGGGTCTTTAGGCCTGGGAGTTCACAATAAGTGAGACCCACGGAGTTGGGCTGGTGACCTCCTCGATGACGTCATCTGTCTCCAGTCTCCACAGTTCATCCTCAACCTTCTGGTGGATGTGGAATGGAACATGTTGATGTGGTTGACAGGTAGGTTTGATATCAGGATTTATGTAAAGCTTTACCTGAGAGTACCTCAGCTTTCCAATCCCCTGGAATAGCTCAGGATGACTTTCCACTTGTGCATCTGCAACTGTGCAACACTGTGGCATTGATGATACTGCGTTGACTATTTTAATCAGTCCCAGTGGATGTCTTGTAGTTGCGGACATTGAATCCAGCACCTTTAATTACGAACAATGTGCACATTGTCTTTTTCTGCCCTTTTCCCCACTGAACTTTAAAGCACCACTGATAGGCAGAGGGCGGAAGGGGTAGATTTTGGTCTTGGTGGGGTTGAGTTGTGTTTCTAAAAACTGACTTCACTAACACAGTTTGCTCCCCTGAATCAATTAAAACTAGCATGGTACTTGACATGGGTCTGTGGCAGCTCTGAGATTTTGTCAACATCAAATACAAAAACATATGCATCATCACTGCTGGAAGAATTGCGCTGTTTTCTCACCTGGCGTGGTCTTTGTTATCTATTGGACCTCCTTAGGATGCTGGTTAGCCTTGTTTTATGGCCATCTTGTGTTAATGTCCTTGGATTTTGACCAACTTTGACTTGCAAAGTTCTCTCCACAGGTTCTGCGTTGTTTATTTTTAGCTGGACATTCATCATCACAAGGGTAATTACCTCCAAAGTTCGATCTAGCATGATGTTCTTAAGTTCCTTAAGGAGGTTAAGGCAAATGTTGTAAACTCTGTCTCACTGACTGGCTGCAAATATGCACCTCTAGCACTGGCACTGGATTTTCCCAACAGTAAATCTGCCTGTTTCTGGGTATGTATGGCCATTGTTGTGGTTTCTGTAAAAACTTTGTGTAGTTAGACTTAGACTTTATTGTCATTCAGATAAAACATTTATTAAACATAGTTGATTCAGTTGATTAACTGTAGACATCAAGGCAAAACCAATATTTTGCATTTGTCTAATGATTAAATACCAGTTGCGGAAACAAACTATGTGAACTTTTCAGTTGTTCATTTAGAGATTACAAATCGTGTTCAGTCTGGAGATGATTTCAACAGGGAACTGATTAACTGATCAGGCAGTTGCACATTACATGACACAAAAGGAGGAATATAAAGGCAGAGACATTCAGGACACACAGTGTCTTTCATTAAGGTAAAGACTGGGGTCAGACTAAGCTTTTGGGTATGTTGAGTAAACAACGTGCAAAAAGACAAACAAAAGGTAAAGTGGAAGAGAGAGGACACTGGGGCAGTAAGGTTGAGTTTTTTCTAGCTGTGGCAGGAAATGTTGTCGGCCTTGGCAATGTATGGAGGTTTCCTTATCTCTGCTACAAAAATGGAGGGGGTAAGCAAATGTGATTATCATTATTTTTTACACAATATCCTTGGTACATGTGTGATTTATTGTATAATATGTAAATTCAGGTGCATTCCTAGTGCCATATTTGGTATTTGTGGTGACCTGTGGTGTACCCCTGTTCCTGCTGGAGATGACCATTGGTCAATATACCCAGGAGGGTGGTATCACCTGCTGGAGAAAGTTGTGCCCGCTGGCAGAAGGTAGAACTTCAAATTCAAGTTCAGTGTTTCATCATTTCATAAGTAATACTAAGAGGGAAATGTGGAGGAGGGACACATTACCAACTCTGAAACTGAGTGGAGTAAAAACTTGATGCGTTGTCCTCCATTTCAGAGCTCTGTAATGGCCATCTGTACCTGCCAAACATTGACAAAAGTAACAACAACATGAACTCTGTGAACCATATTCCAAGGTTTAAAAATTAGTTAATATTTAAAAAGGAGCTGTGGGAAATATTCAAATATAATATGGTGCCTAGGTGCCTATGGGCCTAATTACAGATACATATTACTTACAGTAATATTACTTTACAATAAAGAAATTCTTCAAAAGAGAGAGAAAGAGATTTGATTGAATAGAATTGATTGGATGTTATTTCCATTGTAGTTCTACTTTGAGGGAAAAATTCATTTTTTTCACTTTCATTGTAAATTAGATTTTTCTTAATATTGTCATTATATGTTTTAAGCATATTATCTTTAGGGAAAATTTGTCTCTCAGAGGCTCTCAGGACCATGACAAATAGTGGATAATGAATAACAGATGAACACAGGAAGTCAGGTTTTCATAATGTTTGTCTTTAACAGAGCTTACAATATCTGGTCCTGTAGGTATTGGCTATGGCGGCCAGTTGATCCTCCTCTACAGTTGTATGACATACATCGTTATTCTGGCCTGGGCTCTACTGTATTTGGTCTTTTCCTTTAGCTCCCAGCTTCCATGGGCCAGCTGCAGCAACTACTGGAACACAGGTGAAATGGATATTGTCTCATTCATGCATTAAAGGTGTGTGTGTGCGTGTGTGTGTGTGCACATATATACACTACTCACAATAAGTTAGGGATATTGTTATTTCCATGAGTGCTTTTCCTATTTGGTCTGAATTTTAATGAAATAAGTATTTGATTAATTAATTTGATATTACTAATAATGAATGAGAAGAAACACCATTTTCATTAGTTTAATATTTATTACCCCAAAAATTTAGACAATAACAAGAATAGCCCCAAATAACAAAAATTGACAATGTCAGTAGCAGGTGTTTCCACCATTTGCCGCAATGACAGCTTGACAGCGACGTCTCATGCTCCTCACTAGCCTCATGATGTTGTTCTGAGGCAATGCGTTCCACTCTTCCACAAGTGCTACACGCAGTTCTGCCAGGTCACGTGGGGGTGGGGTACGATCATCCAGCCTCTGCTTCAGCTGGTCCCAGACGTGCTCTATGGGGTTCAGGTCAGGGGACATTGCTGGCCATACCATATGAGGTACTCCGACTTCCTGAAGTCGAGCTGTGACAATTCTGGCACGATGTGGTGGAGCATTATCATCCATGAACAGAAAGTTGGGGATGTGCTGGCGGAATTGGGGGATGATGATGGGTTCTATGATGTCTCTGAGGTAAGAACGTGCAGTGACTGAGCCATCTACAATAACCAAATCTGTTTTGCGCTGACTGGCGATGCCTGCCCAGACTGTTGCACCTCCTCCACCAAAGCGAACCCTGGGGACCATGTTGACCTCGGCGTATCGCTCACCTTGCCTTCTCCAGCAACGCGGACGACCATCATTTCTGTGCAAGGTGACCCGACACTCATCAGTGAACAGGACGGTAGACCACTGCTGCATTGTCCAGGTCACATGGTCTTGTGCCCACTGCAAACGTTCACGGCGGTGTCTTGCCAGTAGTTCTGTGTCTATCACCCCAATACAATTGCCTCCCTATCCCAAAAATCTCTGAAGTGAAACAAACACCGTATGTATGACATCCACTGAGTCTCTCACAATATCCCTAACTTATTGTGAGTAGTGTGTGTGTGTGTGTGTGTGTGTGTGTGTATATATATATATATATATATATATATATATACATACATACATAGTGTGTGACGCTGAGTGTGAGTAAGTGTGTGAGTAATAAAATGTATAATATATTATTGATTAATATTATTATGCCGTCTTTTCAGATGACTGTTTAGACTTTTCAACACAAAATAACACTTCTGAATTGACCAACCAGACTGGCACAACATCTGCTGCCACAGAATTTTGGGAGTATGTTTATGTAGATTAACAAATTAAGTTTCTTGTTCAAAATTAGTTCTATTAAGTCACAATTAAATATTTTTGTCCATTAATCTTTCCAGACGACGGGTGCTGGCTATCTCAGGGGGGATTGAGGAGATAGGAAGTGTCAGGTGGGAGGTGCTGTTGTGTCTAATTGTTATGTGGATCACATGCTACTTTTGCATCTGGAAAGGGGTCAAGTCTACAGGAAAGGTATTTAAACACACACATATATATACACACACACACACACACACACACACACACAACTGTGGTAAATGTGCATGCCATACAGTTCTAAATGCTTCAGTGGTCATCTTTTTTCCAGGTGGTGTATTTCACTGCTACATTTCCATATGTGATGTTGTTTGTCCTTTTGATTCGTGGACTCTCCCTTCCTGGAGCTCTACAAGGAGTGTTGTTTTATCTTCTGCCAGAACCATCACGACTCACAGACCCTCAGGTAGGAGCTGAATGATATATTGTAACAGTGTAAAGTTTAGACAGAAAAATTCTTCACTTCTTTGTTGGAATAGGTTTGGATGGAGGCTGGGGCACAGATCTTCTTCTCATACAGTGTGGGTGTGGGGTCCTTAACTGTATTAGGTAGCTACAACACCTACAACAACAACTGCTACAAGTAAGATGCACCTAAGGACAATAGCTATGTAATAAAATATTTAAAAAATTAACTACATCATATATACTGAAAGGGTATGCACTTGTTTTTATGTTTTGTAGAGACTGTCTGTGGCTTTGTTTACTGAACAGTGGCACAAGTGTGGTAGCTGGGTTTGCAGTCTTCTCTGTGCTGGGATTCATGGCTCATGAGCAGGATATTCCCATTGGAGAAGTGGCTGAGTCAGGTAAGCAGTAAAATCAGAAAGGTGCAACCTTATCACACTATAACCAGTGTTACAGGGCATTACTACAGCCTTCAGCATTTCACTGTATGCTGTATGTTGTGGCCCTGCAGTTGAGGTCTCCAGTTAAGGATAGAACTAAGCCTAGAGAAGCAAGGGGTGAGACAGACAAAATATTTAGGTAGTTCAAGTATAATAAATTAAGTGTCCCTTTGGTGTGGGTTGGTGTCATGGAGTGAATTTTGGTGAGAATTACGAATCAACATTGTGAATTTGAGAAAAACAAATTTTGAGGACATTTTCAACCACACGACCTTTAATATACAATAATCCACAGAGATCCACACCTGCACTCCCAAACAAGTCAATTTTTGTGAGGTACTATCACTCAGTAAATTCACTCAATTTTGGTTAAGATACTTGCCCTAAGCATATTTATGTTATACTATATTATACATACACTTCAGAAGAAAATATAGTTTTTACTCTATGACATTTTTTAATAGTTAGATAGATTTTTACATTTAAAGCAGAGATTCCTAACCATTCAGTTTGTGAGCGACAAAAACACATTGTCTGGTTCACAGTCACATTTAAGATGAATACATAGATGTAGTTCTATTCAAGTTATATTGCCCTTCTAAACATTGTGCATGGTTCAGCTGAAAGGAAGTCACAAAGATGTCTAATTCTCCCAAATTATTTTTGTATTGTTTAATTGGTATTTTAAATACACGATTTAAAAAAATTCCACTACTGGTTCAAAATAAATTAAACATTTTCATCACTCTTCTCTTCCCTAGCTTGACATTTTTTCAGTGCAAACTAAATCAGACAGACTGCAACCTAGTACAAACTACAGTACTCCTAATCATCAACACAGTCCTAAACACCATTCAGTGGTCAGATTCATAAAAGTTTATGTGTGTATATCATCAACACCCATGTACTTTATGCTCTCACAATAACTTCTCCAGTTTGCGCCACCAAAAAAATTCAGTTGTCGCTTCCTGCATCTGCATTGGGATGTATTATTGTGTTTACTTTAAAAAGTAATCAGTGCTGAATTGGTAAAACAAAAAGGCGGATGTTAGAAGGTGGCGAGTCTTGCATTATTCTGTTGCTTCCCAGGTCCAGGCTTGGCATTCATTGCGTACCCTCAGGCTATAGCCATGATGCCTCTGCCCCAACTGTGGTCCATCTGTTTCTTTGTCATGCTCATTCTCTTGGGCCTGGACACTCAAGTAAGACATACATGAACTCATGTTGGGAGAATATATGTACATGATGACAAGTACATTTGGAAATCTACAAACTCTGTCTTATCCTTTATCTGTACAGTTTGTTGGAATGGAGGTGGTGATGACATCCATCACAGATATGTTTCCAACAGAAATGCGTAGGACAGGCCGACGGGAACTTTTCCTCCTCCTATTCTGCTTCATATGTTTCTTGTCTCAAGTTATCATGATCACTGAGGTTAGTGTTTAGTGGTTAGTGTTTAGTGTTAGTTGTTAATTTTTATGTCATAATTTTGTTTAAACATTATAACAAGATACTTTCTCCTTATAATGACATTTTACTTGTTAGAACATTTTAAGTTGACATAATGTAATAACTTTAAAAACTAGAATAGAAACAGGGAGCCTTAAATACATACACCCATGTCAAATAAATGTAATATCTGTTGTCTCTAGGGAGGAATGTATGTGTTCCAGATTTTTGACTATTACGCTTGTAATGGAGCCTGCATCCTCTTTCTCTGTGTGTCTGAAGTCCTGGCACTGGGATGGCTATTTGGTAGGTATGCTATTTTTAAATTTGTACTCCAGAAGTTAATATTGAATCAACACAAAGATGGGACACTAACAAAGGACAGATTTAAAAGGAAAGATCAAACTCAAACAGCAGGGGCTGAAATATTTTGACTTAAAATCCCCACTAGACTGTACATTTCCCCTCTAGAGCCCAGAAGGAATATATCTGTTTTTTTTTGGGCTGAGTAATATGCCTGAAGGCTGGTGAACTGACCTAAAGTGAGGTTGCCCTTTAAATCCATCTTGTCTGGATATTACATACTGTTTATCCAACCTCATCACTTGTAAAGGGGCAGAGAGGCTGTATGGGATCATTAAGGACATGACAGGTGTGCAAGCCAATACATTCTTTAAAATCTGCTGGCGTTACCTCACTCCGCTGGTCTCACTGGTGAGTTAGACTTTCAATCCATATATGTGTCATGGAAGTCCATGTACACCTGAATATGTCATCCCACTTAAAAGAATGTTTTATGATGAAATATCCAACCACTGAATCTCTCATTTTATTGTTTTCTCAGAGCTCTTTTACATGTTCTTTAGTTTGGTACCAGCCTCTGACCTATAATCGCTGGTATGTGTACCCAGTCTGGGCATATGTACTGGGCTGGGTGCTGGCCCTTTCCTCCATCCTGATTGTGCCAGGATGGGCGCTATATAAGCTGGTTTCTGGAAAAGGAAATCTGATTCAGGTGGGACAGCTGTGTAAGTGATACCTAATTTAGGGAATGATATGATGTAATTTTTTAAAATTGAAATCAAATTTTAGAAGGTCTTGGGTCATTATCCTATATTATGTTATCCTTGTATCAACTGTCATTTGAGACCTTTCTAAAATGGTTAGTAAAGTTCAATTTATGTGTTTCAATGATTTTTTTTTATATCTCAAAATCTAGATGCAGAACACAACACAGGATTTAAATATGTGTATTTAAAAATTGTCTGTAGTCATACAAATATCTATTGTGCTCTTATACTCTACTCTTCATAGGTGGGCAAATTGTCTCTAGTGTCCTATAAAAGAAATTAATGACTGGAGTGAGGGTATTTAAAAGTGTGAAATGTTTAGGTTGAAAAGTTGAAAAAACTATACATCTCACAAGTTGTGTGCAGTGTTGGGCAAAAACTGCATCCTCTTTTGTCTTTGTACCAAGAATATTAGAGGGTGTAGTTTGTACTCAAATGAAGCATCTAACTGTCAGCATCCAGAATTACTGATTATGCCAATAGTGTTGTTTCACCATTGCAACAATGCACTAATGTAACCATATCAAATATTTCTCTCAATTTCTTAGCGCCTCCATCATCTATGCCATCCTGACCCTGACCTCTCACTGACCCAAAAGACAGAAACCGAGCTGCAACACATCTGCAGGGAGGATTTGCAGTCCACTGTTGTTCATCAGTTGATATGAAATAGTGCTTCTTCCTGAACTTTTTGTCAACTGAATTTATCAGTCTAAACATTAAGATTTGGCACTAAGCAGGCTGGGTGACTCTGTATTTTAGTCTATAATTCAAACATCTAACACAAACATGACATATCTCTAATTTTAATCTTTAATTTTAGTCATACAACGCTGATTATGGGAACAGAAAAATGTGTAATGTGTAATTGTTATCAAAGAAGCTTCTTCCTTCTCATTGTAATCACTTTCATATTTTGAGCTATAATTAGCTTGTAATAAAAAAAAACTGCAGTGCAAAATATTTCACCTGAAGCATGCTTGATTATCTGTGCAAAATGTTAACATTTCTGAAAGGCAAAGTGTGTTGCTGACTGAGCTACCTCTTATATGTACACACATGAAAGCACAATGAACTAGAAGAAAAATCATACACATGCATAAAAACACTTAAATAGTAAATATATTTCTACACTTAAACAGTGTCAAACTCATACCACAACGCAAATTGTTAGCTAATCTAAAAAATGTGGAAGTGAACAACCAAGTTGCTGAAAGGGAGGAAATGTGATGACTAATTATCTCGGTGATGCAGTGTTGAATTCATACATACGCACACATTCTGTGTTTGTAAAATTTGTAAAATGAACAGTGAAATAAATAAGTATGATAACCTGTGATATAATTTGCCCCGGTACAGCAAGATATTCAGTAAAAAGGTTGTTTTAGGGCTCTTTTTAAAAGCATTTGGATAGTAGTCCTTGTAGAATTCCTGTGTAATATACACTACTCACAATAAGTTAGGGATATTGTTATTTACATGAGTGCTTTTCCTATTTGGTCTGAATTTTAATTAAATAAGTAAAAGTTCCCTTTGATATTACTAATAATGAATGAGAAGAAACACCATTTTCATTAGTTTAATATTTATTACCCCAAAAATTTAGACAATAACAAGGATAGCCCCAAATAACAAAAATTGACAATGTCAGTAGCAGGTGTTTCCACCATTTGCCGCAATGACAGCTTGACAGCGACATCTCATGCTCCTCACTAGCCTCATGATGTTGTTCTGAGGCAATGCGTTCCACTCTTCCACAAGTGCTACACGCAGTTCTGCCAGGTCACGTGGGGGTGGGGTACGATCATCCAGTCTCTGCTTCAGCTGGTCCCAGACGTGCTCTATGGGGTTCAGGTCAGGGGACATTGCTGGCCATACCATATGAGGCACTCCGACTTCCTGAAGTCGAGCTGTGACAATTCTGGCACAATGCGGTGGAGCATTATCATCCATGAACAGAAAGTTGGGGGTGTGCTGGCGGAATTGGGGGATGATGATGGGTTCTATGATGTCTCTGAGGTAAGAATGTGCAGTGACTGAGCCATCTACAATAACCAAATCTGTTTTGCGCTCCACCAAAGCGAACCCTGGGAACCATGTTGACCTCGGCGTATCGCTCACCTTGCCTTCTCCAGCAACGCGGACGACCATCATTTCATGGAATGACTTACTGACAATACCAGCTTTTTATACCCACAGAATGTTGAAATTGATGCCACATTGAAAAGGGTTGTCTTTTTTTTTTGGTATTGGCCCCAATATGTAAGGCACACTGTACACAGTGAGACCATTATGTGGAAAACACAAAATGAGGTGTGTCTATCACCCCAATACAATTGCCTCCCTATCCCAAAAATCTCTGAAGTGAAACAAACACCGTATGTATGACATCCACTGAGTCTCTCACAATATCCCTAACTTATTGTGAGTAGTGTACTTTATCATGTGACAAATTTTCTCTACAACACTGAGACCCCATTTAATAACCACCTTCCATTTCTCTTGAAGTCCTGAATTAAGTTGTCTGATGTCACAGAAAAATTACTAATTAATCTAATAGTTTACTGTAATTGTTATATTAAATGCCACCAGTGTGTCAGTTAATTTCCACTACCTCCTGGGAGAGCACCAGTTTTCATATAATCCTTTAAGTTAGCTTACTCATTCTGTGTGGTTTTATGAAGTCTGCTGTTATTTAATACAAGATTGTGGCTCAGGATGAACTTGCACTCAAGTGCAAACACTTAATTCTGTGGAATGAAATTGTACATCTCACAAGTGTAATGTTGAGCAAAAACTACATCCTCCTTTGTGCCAAGGAGGGTATAGTTTGTACTCAAATGATTCCAATAATGCTGTTTCACCTTTGCAACGTACATTATGTAACCATATGTGGCGGCACGAGCGGGGGGTGATCGTCTCGTGTCGTAGGCAGTACTTGGTTTACAAATGTTTAAAATAGCCAGACAATGCCACCCCGGGGGTTTCACCCAGGGACCCTTATTTTATAAAGAGAGATGTACCCCACCAAGGAAGGCACTCAGGTCCGTTTTGCAAGAGGAGTCTAAGACAGCACGTCTGTTCCAATACAAAATATACTTTATTGATTAAAAGTTCCTAACTGTTGTTAAAAAGGGCCTCACAGGCAGCACTAAAGGGGGGGTAATCAGGGCTGAGACTACAGTGATGGGTGGGTCCAAAGAAAAGGGGATCCCAGGACACCACATGTAAAGCAAACAAAACCAAATCAATCCAAACTATAAAGGACACACAAAAGGGGCACCACCACCAGGACACCATCCACCACCACCAGGCTCAGCACCTGAATGGAGAGAAAGAGCAACAGGTTAGAACAAAAAAAAAAGAATCAACTAACTATACACAATTTCCCCAAAGAAACACATAACCAACTGAAAAATAATTTTCCCACTGCTGCTCGGCGGCAAAACAGTCCAAACTAAGCCGCAAAGCAGAGCAAAACAGAGAAGCAGTCTGAGCCCAAGCGAAGCAAGGCAGCCGGCGTCCAAACGAAGCAACGAAGCAGCCTACCCCCGAGCGAAGCAGCAGTGATTTCCGGCGGCGGATTAGCCGGCGCTGCGCCGCTACACGATTATGCCAAAGCCCTACAATAAGAGAACAAGCATGAGCAACTTAACTGGGTGGAAAAGGAAGCCAAAACCACTGCACCACATACCGACCAGACAAACCCCGTCCGCACACTATGGAGCGGACTGACGCTACACGAGGGCGACCAGCGAGTAGCGGACCGCGGGCAATAAATCGCGTGCAGCCAGCAGCAACACCCAAGCGAGCCCCTACAACACAATAACCAGAATGAGCTGCGCTAAATGAACAACCTGTGAGGAATAAATTGCAACTGTGGCCGCCAGCCCACCTGTCACCAACCGGAGGAGGAAGTGGAGGACGCCAGGAAGTGATGTAGCCCCGCCTCCAGCAGCAAGAGACCAAACAGGTACCCGCTGCTGGCTTTTATAGGGTGCTCTCCCACCACGATTGGCTGGGAAGAGACACACAGCTGAAAGCACTATAAACGGCATCCTGCTACACATATCAAATATTTCTGTCAATTTCTTAGCGCCTCCATCATCTATGCCACCCTGACCCTAACTACTCACTGACCCAAAAGACAGAAACTGAGCTGCAGCACATCTGTGGGGAAGATCTGCAGTCCACTGTTGGTCATCAGTTGATATGAAATATTGCTTCTTCCTGAACTTTGTCAACTGCATTTATGGGTTTAACAGCAGATAGATAAACATCTGTAGCTGCATATAACATCATACAATAACTACTGGTTCCCAAAGGCAGTGCCTCAAAGGCACTGCAAAGTGTGTTAACCACTGGAACTGTCCAGAGGCATAAAAGTGATCTCTAAAAAAATAAAGCTCCCTGCCTTGTCCTACGTGTGACTGCTGTAGCAATGGACAGTTCTGCTCAGAGTCTGAGATACTGTATCAGTGGGAAATGATGTGCATCTCTGAGTTCTCAGCAGCAAGTGGATCATTGCTGTTACTGGTGGCAATTCTTTCTGAATTGTCTCTGGTTGACAGGGAGAATCTAAATGACAAAAGATTCAAAAATTTTGCAGGGTCTTTAGATTGGAGTACTTGCAAAACTATGACATTGATTGAGAAGAAGGAGAAGATGGTGAATAGAGGGGATGCAAGTGGGGAGCTTTGGCTTGAAGAGACAGTAGTATGACCAGAGAAAGACAGACTATCTCTGACAAGACTGTCCTTAGAACCCAAATGCAAGACCCAGAGACCACTAATAAAGTTCAAACACAATTTATTAAACAAAGTATCAACCCAATATGAAAATTCAATACAAAGTCTTCAACCAAAAATCACTCTTACGAGGAAAAAAATGATACGAAACCAAAATCACTCTTACGAGGAAAAAACTATGTGAAATGAGAATCACTCTTTTGAAGAAAACAAATCTCTAGGAAAATTTCAAAGTAACAACTGAAAGAACCAAAGTAGCAAAGGAATAAATCAGGAGCAGACAAACCATAACAGGTGAGGCAAGGCAGGAATATAGATCACTGCGCTGGCTGTCGGACATAAAAATGAACATGACAAACTGGCACAAGGCAGGGGGAGACATGGACTTATATACACACAAGAGGAAATGGGGAACAGGTGGAAACAATCAGGGCGGGGAAGACTATCAGACCGGCGGGAAACACAAGAGGAAGGGCCACCTGAAACAAGAGGGAAGTTAGATCTTTCAAAATAAAACGGGAAGGCACAAGACAATACAGAAATCAAACAAAACCGGACTTCACCTATTTACTGGGCCGTGACAATCTCTAAATGAAGAGGAACATAGCATTATATAAAAGTGATGTTCAGGTAGACTCCTTTTCATAGGTGTGTCTTCACTCTTTTGTTCTGTGCACACCCTGTTCAGGTTTTGGGATTCATCTTTCAAAGATTTAGCACGATTTATCTAGTGCAGTTCAGAATTGGTAGGTGTGTACCATTTCTTTTCTGTGTGGTGGTGGACTTCTGGGACAAAGGTTTGTGGAGCTGGAGGGGGCCAGAAATGCTAGTGGCCCTGCTTCCAGTCCTCTGGTAGCTGACAACATTTCTGGATCATGTCTAGATGGTGGTGATGATGATGGTGAAAGGGGTGAATAGGAGACACAGATAAACCAAGGTCCCAAGAAGCAATGTAAGATATGTGTATAATTACTCAATCACTTAAACCTTATTGTTTTCAGAACACTATTACTTATACCTGACATCAACACTGCCTGTTGACACCTTGTCAAAATATTTCTTAGCTTTTGTCTGCGTTGTTACCTAGATCTCTGCTTGTCTATATGTATGTTGCTTGGGTAAAAGTGTCTGCCAAATGATACTGTAGAACAGGGGTGTCGAACTCAAATACACAGTGGGCCAAAATTTAAAAAATTGGTACAAGTCGAGGGCCAGACTGGTTCAATGTTTATTGAGACCTTGCAAATGACCTTATTGCATGAATTGAACCTGAAATTAACAAAGCCTGCAAAGCATATCACAACATTAATAATTAAATAAATTAAAAAAAAATCAGGTGTATTCACTTCTTATCTGGAGCTTTCCATAGTAATTTCTAATGAAAACATTTCCCCACAGGCCAACAACAGGCAAAAAATAATTCAAAGAAAAATGAAGTGTCTGTAGCAGCAAGAAAAAAAAGAGCAAAAATTAAACATGCATTAAAGCTCAGTTTGCCACTGGTCTAAGCCAGATACTTGAACCTGGAACTAACAAAGCTTACTGTATAAGACAGTTTGTATCTAAAAACAACAACAACATTAAACATTAAATATTAGTTGCATTTATTTTCTAAGGCTCTTTCTGCAGCTTTTCTGGATTCACCTCTGCTGCCACAATAAAACTAGCCTTAACAGCAGCCTCACTTTGTAATTTGGCTTTTGTGAACATAGCCTGCTGTGACACCAGACTTCTTTTCATCTCTTCTACCCTCTTGTGCCTTTGTTTATCCAAATGTTTGTACCTGTCTTGGTGTTTTGTTTCAAAGTGTCTTACGTGTTCTTACGTTCTATTCTTTCATTACAGCCACGCTGTCTCCGCACACAAGACAAACAGCATTGCCTTTTATATCCGTGAACATATACTCAGTCTCCCCCCTGCCTTGGAAACCCCTGTTTTCAAAGTCCACCTTTCATTTTTATGGAGAAGGGTAGCTGACCAGTTGACCACAGGTGACTAGATCCATAAGGATGCTGATGAATGAGTTCAAGGACTTGCGCTCGCGGTCTCCCGATTGACGCGCTAACACGCTGGCAGTGCATTGTGGGATTTGTTGTAGATTTGTAGTGTATTAGCGGCTCGTGCAATATTCCGGCGGGCCAGCTCTAATAGTGATTAGATATTATCATGCGGGCCAAAGATAATTACATCGCGGGCCGGTTTTGGCCTGCGGGCCTTGAGTTTGACATATATGCTGTAGAAATTGTAGAAATTAGGATTGGAAGATATTCTAGCTCTATATTGATCTATTCTTGTTTATCCCTGTTTTTGGCAAATGCTGCATGAAAACTTGATATAAACTATGATATTTTACTTCACTTTCCAATGCAATTTATATTTTATCTTTCAAAATCAACTATTTCATACCTTTCTACATAGACAGATTACATCAGATTCATCAGATTACATGTGTGTATTCCTATCCTTAGCATGACATTCTTAATTATGCAGATGGATGAGAATTCATGGTCTGGTGGCATCAGGCTAGAATTCCATTGTTGGTTTAGACCTGGCTGTGAATTGTCTGCATGCCTTCTAGACTCCCTTTTTTGCTTTCCTGATCTTCCACATCTGTCTGCTGCTTGTCTGAGTCATCCATCGAGAAACTAGAACAGAGCAAACTGAGAAATACTGATTGATACTGAGTAAAGCCATACGTAAAAGGGATTGTTGGAATTTTGTGATGCAACTTGGCAGTGATGTTGCATTCTTCAACATCATTTTGACAGGAGTGTCCTAGCAAGACTGTCAACTATGCTGGTGTTGTGCTTCGCATAGGCATCATTTGTTGTGCCTTATAGGAGTAGGTTATTAGCAAAAATTAAGAATTATCTATGATAATTATTAACTGAAAGAATATTATTATTAATAAGAATTAATAATTACGGGGCACCACCCTGGTATCAGGGACCAATAACCACTCGAAAATCAGTCTCACAAGCGTTCGCTTACAGATATCAGTACCTGGGAGATACTGATATGCACAAGACGAACAATGAAGGTGTGAATCCGAGCACTGACTCTTTTAACCAGCCTTTACAACACTTGTACAAACAATGCAGACAACTTCTCTTTAAAACATAACAGAATTTATTAAAATCAATGATATCAATTAATAATCGATAACACCTCAATCAATAGACATCCATCATGTATCTATTCTAGATTATACACGTGTGTGTGTGCGTGTGTGTATGTGTCTGTGTGTGTGTGTGTGTGTGTGTGTAAAAGAGGAGGGGGTGAGGTTGCGGACGTAAGGGAGGAGAGGGAGTACGTCACGCAAGAGCTTCGGTCAGAGGAAATGACCGCGAGGTTTGAAAAAGACAACGGCTAGTGGCGTCTGTGAGCTTAGCCTGTGTGTCTCTGAAAAATTAGTTTTCACCGGTGTATACCCGGTGTGTATGTGCGCGTCGGTTAAGGGGGAAAGAAGGGAAAACACAGCACATAAAGAAAAATTCTTCGGGCTCCGGTCGTTAGACCGTAGTACGCCCGATCAAAGAGATTAAATAAACAAATGTGACGCTTGGTCCATTAATTCAGAGCGCGGGACTTGTAGTCCGTCAACTTAACTTATGTAATAAAATTCATATGGAAACACAAAAACTACCTCTGCCCAGATCAAGCCTCTTACGTGCCCATGAAGCAGGGAGATGTGTGGGATCCGTCTTTGGGTCCGGCTCGGTTCCTCGGCTCGGATAACGACGGTGGGCCGTGTCGCTCTGTCGGCGGGTTGCAAAGTTCACTCCCTTTTACGTCGTGACCAGCTGGGATCCTTGTGGAAATCGGCTGGAAGCAACTGGAAGCGGTTCGAAGCGGTGGTTCACTTCCTTTTTCGTCGTGCCTAGCTGGGATTCGTGTGGAAGCCACTAGACACAGACTGGAAGCGGTTTGAAGCGGTGGTTCACTCCCTTTTGCATCGTGACTAGCTGGGAGCCGGGTGGCAGCCAACTAGACACAGACTGGGAGCCTAGTTGTGAGGGTTAGTGCAGGTAATATACCTGCAAACATCTGACCGCACAGCAGGGTGCTGGCGGCTATTGTCCAATAGGAGTCCGCACCCACCGGGGGGGGACGACAGAGGGGGTTAGGACGGAGATAGCCTGTGCTCCTTCCTGGTCTGGCCCTTTGATCTGAGACAAATGGAGCGGGGTGTTGGTGGTTCCCGTGCCGTTTATTACTTTTTTTTTATTACAATATATCGTTTATTGCTTTACTTACCGCTCTTACCTTACTGTACTGCTCTTACCTGCTTTACCGTTCTTACCTTGCTGCTGCAACAATGCAATTTCCCCATTGTGGGACAAATAAAGGCTTTCTTATTCTTATTCTTATTACAATTTTCATTTATAAATCTTGTAAATGCAAGTTGCTCTAAAATTACTTACTTAATTCCTTCTTTCCTCCTATGATCTGTGCACATAGAAAATTGCACTCTTGTTCAAGATCCTTTATCATTTTCTCTTGCCAACGGATCCTGGCTTCTAGGAACTCCACTTTGGAGACTGATCCTTAATAAAAACAAACATACACATTATGATAAAGATAACTATTTACACTGCTGAGTTATAGGAAATGAGGGAGTGGAATATATGGAATGACATACAACAAAGATATATGGGTTAAATTTAAACCTAGGCCATTACAATTACATGGTGTATACTTTAAAAACTTCAAGATTGCTTTAGATAGATAGATAGATAGATAGATAGATAGATAGATAGAAGACAAAGAAAAATACAAGTGAAAAATAAAATTAGAGGATACAGCAAAACTTAAGCAGCAGAAGAAAATATTCGCAAAAATAAAACGTTTGTAATATACAAATAAACAAATTCCCAGAAATGAAAATAATACTGCATGGGAGAGAAATAGATCACTTCCAGGTGGCAAACTGCAAATACGCACACAATATACATATAGCTTTTATTCGTACACATACTAATACATACATGTACATACCTACACCCATGTATATAAATAGATATACCTATATATAGATACATACATACACATACATACATACATACATATATATACAGTCATATTTGCAGTGCCTGTGTGACTGTTGAACACATTGAAACTGTAATTCTTATTTATCTTAACAGAAATTAATTGTTCAAATCAACTTAGAATTGGTACCAAATGACTTAAAATCTAATTAATGTTATTAATTGTCACTTTGTTGCCATAATTTTTCTATGTCGAATCTACTTAATATCATGCCTTCTTGTTGCAAGAATTTACTGAAGGTCAGGAAAACAGCAGGTGAACATTTATTTGTGCAACTTTGTTTACACACATACATTTCCAACATTTTTCAAAACACATTTTTTGTAGAGAGTGAGGCTGTAAGAAAACAGACATAAACGATGTGTACAATAGGGATATGTATGCTGGCATTCTGTTTATTATGTATGCTAATGATGAAGTGGTGTCAAGTTCACAAGGAAAGATACAGATCAAGTTTCTCCTAAGTGCAGAATGACCTATGACCTCTGCCCATCACTTGTGGGCACTGCAGGCACAGAAGACTTCTGGGCGTGATTCAAGGTTATGTGTTTAAATTTGGTAGTGTTTTCAGACTGCAAAAAACCTTTACATTTTTTTAGATGTAAACTGAAATTGTTAAGGCCAATATGATTCTAAACAGTTAAAAGAAATAAAAACATCCCATGCTGACTGACTCAAGTCTGGGATAAAGGTCAGGTACTTCATTTGGTTTGGTTCTTCACTACTACAGTGGAACTCAAAACATTAATTTGTGCAAATTCTAATTTCTCTATTAAAACATGCAACATATGTATCCCTGGTGTACGCACCAGAATCACAGCAGCAGGCTGTGCCAATATAAAGTCCTAAAAATGGTGCCCCTTCCCTCAAATGAATATGACAAATTGGATTTTTCTGAACAAACACTTGAACAGCAATTAACTGCAGTACTGAAACTCAGACAAAGCTTCAAAGCAAACCATGTGGCAGTGAGTTAACAATTCCTACAGAAAACGCACAGTGAAACATCAACAACTACACCAGTTAAAACTGTGTGCATATTTCTCTGTGAAAGTGGACTGTGTCACTAGTATCCATAAGCTGGTGGCTGAGTATTTATAGTCCATCAAGAAGCTCTGTGTTTTCAAAGCACAACTCTCACTGTCCATACCAAGCTACAAAGACAGTTACTTGTGTCAATTATAAGTCCAAAGTATAACATCACACCCTTCAAATGAGTATGGATAAGGTGTTTTTTTCTGAACAAGACTTGAATGCTTAACTGCAGCACAGAATTACTGGGCACTCCAAAGTATTTAGGGGTCCCTTTTTAAGCCAACAGCTTGTTTAAAGCTGTTCACTTTTGGGGAAAGCTTTGAACAATCCAGCTCGAGGAAGAGTTTCTGAAAGGCTTCAAAAGTGTACCTGAGTTCCTTGGGGTAGGCAAGATTCACTGCATATGTCAATCCCATGAGCATGGCACAAGCCCTTGGAAAGTTACCCAGACCGGTCAGGACCTTTGTTCCCTCTATCACAATTCCGATGTCCTCTGACAGATTAGTCTGGATGCTGTAGATTTTCATCCCTTGTACAGCAAGGTCCTGTGCAACACTGTCCTCATCTGCATCCTAAAATACAAGAAAAAAAAGAACATTGTGTATTTCAGACTATACAGCTAAAGGAGAAGGTCCTAAATAAACAGAGATAAGAGAGAGAGAGATCATCTCCTGTATATTTTAATGTATATTTTAACTTACATCATACTCTTTAAAGAGGTGCTCGGCAGATTCCCCAAGGTACAATATCAAACACCAGATGACAACGTCTCTGGTTATGTTGATGGTAGGATTGCTAGGTGCCTGAAATAACACACATTAATATTACTCAAGGTGATGGTGCAGTTTTTAATACCAAGAGGTATTAAACATTGACCACTGTCAATGAGCCTTTATGTGCTGCCTGAGAGACCAATCTTATGAAACACTCCGTGTCCTAACTGAGGTTTCCAGAGGGCCATCTAGAACTCTAAGAAGTCACTAGTCCAGGAAAAGAAAATAAACTTCCATAAAATCAAAACATTTTGAATGTTATGTGTATCATTGAACTTATGGTGAGCAGGGAGGTGTGTTTTGTCATCTTTGGACAAACTAGCTGCTTACCTGTTTCTACATTTTATGATAACATACACTGCTGTTTGTACCTTCAAATTTACAGTAGAGGAATAGAAGCGACATAATTCTAAAAATGTAACTCTTCGAAAAACTGCAAAAATTGGCTATTTCCCAAAATGTTGACATGTAAGCAGCTAGAAAATAGTCAGACATTTACATTTATACAGAAGATACACTCGAACCGAGGGTCAAAGGACACTGGGTGTCGCTCACTGTACAGACTGTAAAGCCCTCCGAGGCAAATGTGTTTTGTGAATCTGGGCTATACAAATAAAATTGATTTGATTTGATTTGATACACTGGTAAGAGCAGAGTAATACATGTAAAACACATATAGAGCACATTTCTAATCTGTGTTTAAAAATGAATATGTTTTACATGAGCTAACGGAGTGGTCACATTTTTGACAATGTATGACTAAACAATATCTAATTAGGTGCCCAAGTGTATACAAACTGCTTTATTTAAAAAGATATGCACTTATTTAATACACATTTTATAGACAGTCAAAATCCTTAAACATAATATGCCCAAAGTTAGGATACCTTCAGTAGGATAGTCTGCAACCTCAATCCCATGGCCCCACCCTTTGAGTGGAAGAGGTTCAGAAGCCTGGGAGAGTATTCATCCAGCTTGGACATGAACTTTGATTCCAGGTGCACCGTTGTGATTCTGTGAAACTCATCCTGGATCTAAAAGACAAATGATGTAACCTGTAAACCATATTTGATCTTGAAAATACCTGAACATATGATTTATGAAATAGATGACAGCAACTTAACACATATTGTATCAAATAGTTGACCCCTCACAATTGCAAAGGAATGTTTCTGATTATCATACACTTCTAACTCACATTAGATGCCTCAAATAGAGCTGGCCATCTGGCTTTGATGTCCTCTATGGTGGGTGACTGGTTGATAATTTCATTTCTTCTGTGTGCAAAGGTTTTGGCCATTTTTTCTTTGATCAATTTGTTGTTGTCTCTTTTCCCTATTTCTGTAAGCAAATGAATCCTTTCCTGTTCTTGACTTTCCTCATCCTGCCCTGCTGGGTAAGGTGGGAGGTAGTTTACTTCTGCCTTTCGAGGCTTTTTCACATTCTTTGCAGATTTCTGGTCTGTAGGGCTCTTGCGTTTCAAGGCATTGCACATCACCTCAGGAACGCCATAGCCTCTGAGTTTGGTGCGATAATTTGCCATCTTGTATTTGAGGCTTTGTTGCCAGCCATAGTAACCTGAGAAGGAGCCGGGTTCCTTCAGACAAGGGTATTTCTTAACAAGTGCCTCAGCAACATTACATATCTGTGCACTTGATGGATAAGCTGTATACATATATATGGTTTCAGCCAGCTTCTCCAGTATGTCTGCCTTGACCTTTGAGGCAGTCAGAAGTGTTCCATTCTTTCTGTAATCTTCATCGGCTCTTTCAAGGTACATCTCAGTCTCATATGCAAACTGTGGAATGGGGAACTGCTTTGGCCATGACTCACATCTTTCAGTGGTGCTTCTCTGTCTAGGCAGGATAATGGTGTCCAATGAAGACGATGTTCCACCAGATAACTCTGCATTTGATACAGATGACTCTGCATTTGATGCAGATGACTCTGCATAAGATGCTGAGTCCAAAGTTTCATCAAATGGCTGCAAGTTAAGAATAACAGGAGTAGCATAGACAACCTTTATAGTGTCTTTGTGTTTAATTTGGTCAGTTTTATGCAGAGTGAAGTAATCTTCAAATTCTGAGTCCAAATATTGAAGACTGAACTCCTCAGAAATTTCAAAGTTGTCTTTCACAGTAGTTTGCAGCTCCTCCACAGTTGGTGGGATTCCTGATGGAAGGACCAACTTCTCAATTCGGTTTTCAATGATTACTCGCAGCTTTTCCTCCATCTCTGTGAGTATGAACAGACAGAAGCCGAGGTTTAGATCACACATAAAGTGAATAATAAAATGAAGAGCCTAGAGCATGCCACCAGAAAAAAAGAAACAATACAAACTCATAACATTAATGACAATTGAATTTTAAAATACAATTATATATCTTAATTCTTTCATCACATGATAAATCACTGACAAAATTAAAAATTATATGCTATTGAAAACTATTTTAATTATTTTAATGCTTTGCCACCATTAACTCATTCATGTTTTCCACTGTCATCCCTTCGATGCAAGGATAACACTCTTTGAGTAAAAGTTTGTCAGCATTACATCCAACTAACAAAGAGGCAATTGGAACTCTGCAAATTTTTTGTTTATTGCCATGTATGTTATTAGTTATGTGTCTAATGTAAATGAATGCTGCTGTCACATGTTGGACTGCTTTCAGTTTTATGAATTAAAAATTAAACTAATAGTGAGTCTAAAAAATTTTTGTATTTGATATTGACATCAAATTATTAACCATTCAAATATGTAAATACAATTACTCATTTAATATTCCTAAATGATTTTTTAAGATATATATACATATATATACAAATTAACTTAGACAACAAGTTAATAATTATCAGTGGGACACTTGAATTACAGAAACATTACAATAAATATGTATTGTAAATATGAAATTAAATTGTTCAAAAGAAATAAAAATTCCAGTTACATGGGCTAGAATACAGGAAACATAAGATGTAAAGTTCAATATAATGTCATTTACCTAAACCGAACAACAGATGTAACGTTTGAGTGTGACCAAGCGTTTTCCTCCCACACTGTATGCAGCCAAGGGGTAGACATCACCAAGTTTCTGCTGCTCCCAAAGTGCCATTTTGCCAGTGTCCTCCAACTGAAAGGATCTTAGGTGCTCTTCATACCAGGCAGCAAGTAACTTTACAATAAAATGTACACAGTTGCCCAAAATAGCAATCTGAATAATCTCAGCAAAATCAGGAAGTCCACCTGTAGAGCCATAGGACAGGATCATCCCAACATTGTACCTTGTTCCATAACAGGTGACAGTCGTGGCTAACTGCACAGTAGACAGAAGTGGTGATGTTTCTCTTAAGGTTTCCTGTATGTCTGGATGCAGCACATTTAAAGGCACCTCAGATATTTTAGCAACACAAAGTGCCTGCTTTTCACCATCTGTTTGCAGGTGGTATGCCATCATCTGGTGTTGTGTTGAAAGGGTCAGCAAGACATTTCTGAAATTGTTAGTGTGCCTCACAACTTGCTTAAAAAAGCTGTGTTTCGCTTCAAAGCGCATTGTCCATACACAAACCAGAGGTCCATATTCTTCTATCAATGCAGGGTAATGTTCCAAAAAATGGTGTTTGGGTGTCAGTGTCTCTTCTGGAAAAACTGCCAACAGTCTGTCACGATGTTCTGATATTTTAAAGTCAAGGTATGCAATAGTCTCAATTGTATGAACAGGAGCAACCACCAATTCAACTATGTCTTTTAAAGTCAAAAGAACCTGCCAAGCAGAATCACCCTCTGGTATCAGTGAACCCACAATGAGTGGCAACAACCGTATTAGGGCCCAGTTTTCATGAGCATTTCCCCTTATAGATTTGTGACTTATGTAATTTTGAGGGACTTCCTGAGGGCTGTTGGTTTTGTCTGAGCCCTTATATGGGAAACGTGTAATTAACTCGTTAAGCTGACTTAAATTAAAGTACTTCTTCTTAGTGAAAACCTGAATACACAATGCTAGTTCCCTTGGAACAATTCCTTCAAAGATATCATGAATTACATCTGGTGGGTACCCAGAGACAAAGTGAAAGTGAGACAACTTGTCAGTCAGTGGACATGACCGCTTTACACCAAAGAAATGTGTTAAACTGGGATTTTCTCTAACAGTTTGTACATGCAAACTATGGTCCTCCTTTGTACGAGGTGGAAATGCTCCACCTCGCACTTCATGTGTCTGGTACTTTGAGGAATGTCTGAGACAAAACCTACAGGTGTATGGCCCTGTGAAACTCTCAACTAGTCCACTGACTGAATGTGCACCGAGATTATCAGCTGCAACACAGTGCACTGTCCCCTTAATACTTTTTCCAGCACTGGGAATGAAAACCCCCTCCTGTTCTAGAGTGACAAGATCTTTCAAAAGTGGCTCCAAAACTACTTTGTATTCAAAGTGTTTGACATCAACAGCTTTGCAAAGTAAAGCTAGGTGTATTGATGTTAATTCAGATTGCAACTCAGATCGCAAATTTGCCAAAACCCAATAAATGGCTGTAATTTTGTGTTTCTTCCTTGAGGTCCCTAGTGGGTTACACACCTCAAAGTCATCCACATAAAGGATTATTGAGAGTCTTGGTTCTTCCCCAAAATAAAAATCATTTTGCTTGTAAAATTTCCCATCAAAAATTGACTTAATATATCCAGTGCTTTTTGAACACCTGGATAAGATTCCCTCTGCAATGTCTTTATTCTTCACGATTTCCTGCAAAGTGTTGAGAATAGGCACATATTGAAAGGTCTTGTTCTTTTGAAGATCAAGAATATATTCAACAGGGTCAACACACTGGAAATTCTCCTTAAAATACCTTCTTCTTTTATAGGCTGAACTAAGAGGACCACCTGCTCCTAGCGCTGTACTAATGGGATGGGAGTTACACAGTTTTTCCGCCAAGTCAGTTATGATGGCCTGGTCTACAGTGCATTTATTTAATCTCAATGTTGAATCAAGTGTATTTCTAATAACTGCAACAGATGCTGAAGATGAAATGAAGTGAAGGTCTTCAACCAAGGCATCAATGCACCTCACAGATGCATTACAGACGCTCTCTAGCTTCAGCAGAAGCAAGCCAATTCTTTTAAGAACTAGATATGATGCACATTCAGGATCACAATCTAAACTAGTTCCCTCATCAGCACTGGCCTCTGGTAAATCAGAGAGGTCAGCAGTCTGATTACAGTGTCTCTTATACACAGCTTGCTTAAAGTCACTCAAAGAATATTGTTGGTGTTGTCTGCTTTTGTGTTTCAGAAATGTATTGTAAATGTTAGTCCGAAAATTGCATCCTTCAAATACACAAAAGACAGTTTCATGGCCTTTCAGATGATTTCCAATATGCTGGAAGAAGTCCTTCTCAGTAGAACAACTAGCATCACAAACTAAACACTTAAAAGTGGAGATGATATTTTGCTGCAGACTTTCCTCAGCTGCATGATACCTGGACAAATGTGTGCGAAGCGCACTCTGCATTTTGAATGTGCAAGGGCAACTACCATAGAGACATGGCTGAGATTGCCCACAACCAAATGTTGCATGCTGTAGTCTGTAATGTTTTAACAGATTCCCTTTTGTCGCAGACAAAGACTTGCAGATCTTAAACTGCCATCCCATAGGCATAAACCTAAAGTAGTGAGAAAAAAGGTCCTATTAACTTGTACACGGCATAACTGCGTAAATAGTAACCTACTTCATTATTAGTGCTAATAATTACATAATGTACAGTGACAAGTAAAATTGTGGACCTTTGATTTTAGTGTTGGTTCTTTTTCAATCATGTACATTTAAATAGTTCTTGACTGTCATCTAATGAGTGTTCACAACAAATATGTACAAACCAAGTGTCATCATAATTTAACTGTATATCTATGAAAAATATTTTCTATATTTTATGCTGCTTTCATTTCAACTTCAGGTTGGAACTTCAGGTTTTCACTATCACTGATAATCTAAAGTGTAGCAAATTTTCTTAACCAGCAAAAGTTGATTTTTATGCTTATCAACATGGTATTGCAAAACAGTGAACAAACCTTTACACAATATACTGTACATGAAATGTAGTATAACAGCATATTGTGTGTTGTATATAGTAAGTGCAATACATACCTGTTGGTGAATTCTTGACAGACACTTCATGCACCTAGAATGAAATATATAGCTTTAAGTCATTTGGATAAATTATTATTTTAAGCACAAAATCAGAAGAGGGGCTATACGAAAGTCAACTAAGCAAGCAATAAAATTTTACACTTGCTTTTGTACAGTGAGGTCCATAATTAGTTCCTCAGGCTCTACAAAAGGATAGCCTGTCACACAGTCAAAGCCTATTCATTAACACACCATCATAATTTGTTACATATATAACAGGATAATAATATAGAGAAAATATTTTTGTTGTATGTGACTATGCGCTGTTATTGTGGCATTTATTTTGCTCTTGTCATTTGATAACTGTGCACAGTGCCAAACTGACTGCAATGTGACCTACATATATTTGACTAGGCTATGCTGTGGGAAAACACATACATTCTCTCTTGCTCAAATATTTCGCGCATGACATGTGGCATAATATGTACCGTGTTATGAATCCATACAGTGTACGGCGTTGGAATGCATAAGAGCAAACAAGCAAACAGGCAGTAACTAGTGACGAGGCCTCTCTCTGGCAGCTGCTAACCTCTTACTTACTAACCTCTAAACAGCGTTAGTGTAATGTGTCACCGCGACCCCCAACCAACAGTTTGAAAAAACGATCCGACAGAATAAACTTGGGGGGGCAACCCGCCCCACCCGACCACCACTCAGAAAAGTAGCAAAGCCGGTAAATATGCCACGTATGTTACTCGAGTATAAAGTGTTACTCGAGCACAGTATACCCGATAACATGTAGCATTTACTCACCTCTCAGAACTTCGTTTGCCGTCTCGCTCGACCGTTAGCGAGCTTGCTAGCTGCGGCTGACTTCGAATCACCATAGGTTAACTTTATTATACTGCCAGTAAACTTGTTAGGTATCTCGCGGTGTCGCAAAACAACGTTCAACCACTGGGGCAACGTAGTTATGAAGTGTTCGTTATTGAAGCATCTTACCTTGAGAAAACGGCAGTCCCACGACGGCTGAGGCAGACATCAACGTCCTTTTGGCGCAAATGGGCAAAAGTGTAGTGCAAGTAAAACTAAAGAGCCCACAATAAGTAGAATTTTATCATTTTTCGACATTGTGAACTTTACTGATAAAATATAATTAAATTCTACTCAGTGATTTTCAGCTGATATTATTCAAATAAAAATGAGTAAAATGAGATTGATAAATAATTCTGAGTTGATTAAATCAGCATAATAATATACCAAACTGCACACAGTCTTTTTTTTCATGTATAGGTTACTAGTATTTATTCTGTAAATATTAATTTAGCCCAGTCACAGTTTTTACAGTGTGGTCGTTCCCCTGAGACACACATCTGACTATGACTGGGTCATCAGAGAACTGCTGGAGGTTACGGTTTGGTGTGTTATAGCTGAAGTCTGAGGTGTAAAGTGAAAAGAAGAATGGGGAGAGCACAGTACCCTGGGGGGCCCCGTGCTGCAGACACACAGTCATGAAACTTCACATACTGTTGTTGGTGAGGTAGTCAGTGCAGTCAGGTGTCTATCCGCACCTGCCCCCTCCAGCTTTCCTCGCAGTATAGCCGGCTGGATGGTGTTAAAGGTACTAAAGAAGTCAAAAAACATGAGTCTCATAGTGCTGGTGATCTCCAGGTAGGACAGTGGGTGGCTGACTTCACACCACTCCAACACATAGAGTGAGTTGTTGGGAAACAGTACAATGACATGTGAAAACTCCCTCAGGAGATTGTATGGCTGAACGCCAACAGTCAATGTCCTTAGTGCACCACTGTTCCTTTACACAGCTGTGCGCTGGGTTGCACCACCTCATCCAACTTATTAGAGAGGGAACAGACGTTTCCCATGATAATGGATGGTAAACATGGTTTATACCTATCCTCTCCTTACACTGTACCCATGCTCTGCAGCATCTCCTTCTTCTCCGTATCTCTGCAGGAAGCTCCGGTTTTGCCACGTAGAGAATACCAGTGTAGCTGAGGGCTAACAGCTGATCCCGACTGTAAACAATGGATTCGTGGCTGACACTGAACAGGACCCCTGAGGCAGTTTCAAAGAGTCAAGAAATGAGTGCCAAACATAATTATAAAAGAAAAAGTTGTATCCTTGGATATACAAATACATAGGGATTTTAGGCAGCTGAATATAAAATGAAAAACAAGCACAATAATATTAAAAAAATACCAATAAGAGCAGAAGAGAAAGAAGAGCTAATGTAACTTGCTGCCACTCCTGGGGTGCCATCTTGCCATTTTTAAATGTTTGGTTCACATTTTAGGCTTTACTGGTAAGGCCAGTGTAGTGTTAAAATAGTCTCTAACTCTAAATTTCTTAAATTTATTAATGTTGGACCATATCTTACTGGGTATTCACATGCTACAAACAGTACTACCAAAATATGCCAACGTCTTTCATCTGAGGTAGAAAAACCACTGACAAGAAATGAAATCCTATCATTTCAGACATAAAAATGACCAATAAGACACTGCGAGAGAATGATTATGTCAATAATGACAATTACCTAATCCAAGGCTGCTGTTGCTGCTGCAACTGGATACCAAACTTTTGTTATCTTCAGGGCATAGGGCTACAGCATAAGTACAACAAACACAGATGAATGGATAGATCAACGCTGCAGGCCTGATTATAATCATATACCGTATGTAGAAGCGCGTGTGTGTTTAACATGTCAGTCCTTTGTAACTGCTTGTTTTGAGTGCTTTATAAATAAACTTTATCGCCATTATTATTACTACTAATAATAATACTAAGCTCGTTCGAGATGAGCCAGGCCTGCGAAGCATTGATCACCAGCAATCGCTGCACAATGCATGCTGGTTAGATTTCTGTCTGACTTGAGCCCAACTTGCTCTGACATCATAAACAAATGGACAACGATAATCTTGGGAGATCAAGACTGCCGCAGGTTTTACAGTCAGGCGCCACAGCTGCTCTCCCCCAACTGCAAAACCCAGGGCATGATGGGAAACGCTGGCTCTCGCCTAATCAAAGAGCTGATTGACTCTTAGTTTGGCTGTCACAGGAAAAAAATGTTTAGGAATTTGTAATTTTCCATCTAATGTAAATAGTTTAGGTTGCAAATTATTATTCATATGTTGTGTGTTAAGGATTAATATGTCAACAAACATATCCTGAATTATTTTTATCATTCTTATTATTAGTTGCAGTAGTAGTAGAGGTAGTGTAATACAATTACAATTACAAAATGTGTTACAATTACAAAGGACAGAAACACATACACACTTCTACTTCTATATATATAAATATATATATATACACACACACACGGGATACACACACTCACATACGCCTGTTGTGAAGGGACAGACCTATACTGCAGGTCAAGGTGTATCATAAAGAGCATTATGAATGTCATTATACATCTATGGTGCAGACGGATCTGACAGGATGTAAACACCTTCCCGCAGCCTGTTTTCTGTGTTGCTGAAAACTGTCTGACTCGACTGCAGCTTGTTGTCGCCGCCCCCTGGCCTCATCCATTTCCAAGGCGAGTCGCAGTTCATCTCCAACGAGCCTATTATTTCTGCTCCTCCCAAAGATGGAGAGAACACCTGAAACTAAATCTGGATTTATTCTCTCCAATTAATGGCTGTCCTTAGAACATATTTCCCTGAATTTGTGAATTTCAGTACAAAAGAGCACGGAAGTCCCAGGGTGTTCGGAATGCTAGGCATTAAGGATGACAGGAGGAGACCCATTCTTAGGATTGTCCCTCGCTGTTCAGCCAGTCATCTCATACCACTTATAAAGAAGCACATTCAGCAGGGAAGCTCCATCATTTCAGATGGATGGAGGTCTTACCATCATCTTGAGGATGAAGGTTACAATCCCCTAACTATCAACCATCGAGACTTTTTGTTGACCCTGTTACAGGTGCACATACTCTGAACCTGGAGCAACTTTAGGGTGTTTGCAAATCAACTATATGGAGACTAAGAGGGAACCACACACAAAATGTTAAAATATGGAGATAGATGTAATTGATTGGACTTATTGGTGTGGAAACCATCACAAACATGGACCACTTTGAATGTTTCTGCATGATATCAGGAAAAATATCTTGTGTAAAATGAAATTGCAGGTAATTTAGATAGCAAGTTGATATTCACACAACAGTCAAAGGTGTCAACCTCATTGGTAAAGGTGTGTAGTATGTTCAAGAGACAGAATATTGACTGTATTTATGTAGGTATGTCATACGATATAACAAATATGTTTGAGAATATGTGTGACCCTTTACACACCAAAAAGCTGTTACCTGTTAACTGTAAAGTAACTTGATACAATACATACTTTCATAGATATGCATGCCAGTCTCTGTATATGAAGTTAAATAATAAAGGAGCTATTTGTTCTTGTGCTAACTTAGCTTGGTGTGCTGAAATGCATTTACTAGGTGTGAAGAGGAGGCAACTTTAGAACAGCTAACATGTTAGCATTAATCACTGATTCTTGAGAGTTGGGACAACACATGTCCTACATAGAAAAGTCATCTTTATGTTAAAAATCAAGAATTTTATTAGAAATAATATACATAGAGACTAAAATCTAAAGGAACTGTGTATATACCCATGTTATTATTCCCGAATATATTTAAAGTTTCAATTCAATTTGTTAAAAATGTATGTTTTGTAGTTAGAGAGTGCATGTTCCTGTACCTGTCCTCTCTGAGACATCACAGTGTAAAACTTCCCAAAAAAGCTTTTTAAGACTCCACAAATTAGAAAGTATATGTATCAAAAGAAATATAATGGTTATAAATACATCAAACAATACACAAATTGAACTTCAAACAGTATTTTCTACAAAAATCTGCCTATTAAAGTTGTGTCCTCAGTTTCCATCAACACCGTCAGATTTTTTCATAATAATAATTTAGGAAATAGTATGGTCAGCTATATCCTTGGTGGGCCCTTTTCCACTTCCTGTGTATGATTCAGAAGTACTACACATGCTCTGGTAAGTTTTAGTTGTTTGATTCTTTATATAAACAGTGTTGATGTCACTAATCACAGCTGTAATGTGTCAACACCGTCTTCCCAGTAATGATAGTCTAGTTAAGAATTGTGGATTCAGTTTAGGCATTTTAGTGAGGTTATTGAGGCAGCTAGCAGCTAAGGAAAAACAAAATGGCTGCGATGTACAAAACACATTTACCATGGGGGAAAACATCCCTTTTGTCAACACCGTCAGATGTCAACACCGTCAGGTTTTTAGCACTGACAGTGTTAAAATGTTAGCTGACAGAGTTGACAAATCCTCCCGTAACTTCTTAATGTGATAATATATTACCAATAAACATGATAAAATATTTGTTATCTAATGGTTTTGTTTACACACAAATGTACATATAGCCTGATTTATGTTATTTAACCTTGTATGACCAACTTTTGACTTGGAGAGAGAGAGTGATGAAATAACTATCAATGTAAAATGATAACGAAAGAACACTACATTCAATCAAGAGAACCACTGACACAATACTGAAACAGTATCTCTCTGACGGTTTCCTTCTTCCTGCAGCCCCAAAAGAGGACGCACTTCTGCACAGACTGTGCACTTTAATTACGTTCAATATGTTCAAAGACAAAGATTTGTTAGAAATCTGTTAAAATAGTTTGTCATCTCCATCAATTGTTTAGTGTTTTTATTTATTTTTAAGTTCATTTAATACATTTGTTAGTATACTTAAACTGACCATGCTGACTAATGATTTTGTCAACACCATCAGGTGCATGTTTTTGCTGATTTTCAATGAACATTTACTTTTTTCAGTTTATGTTTCTTTAAAGATAACTGATCTACATCATATTGTCTCATTTTTCAAGAAAGGAAATCATTTAGTCTTAACACTAAAAACAAAGGTAGAAAATAAATTAGGAACTGGCATTTTCAGAATAGTGTGAAATCAGAACAAAAGTTTATAGATTGTATTTTATTACATAGAGTAACTAAACCCTATTATTAGATACTTAAGAACTTTAAATTCTTGAACAAATTAAAACATTTTAGTATGTCTGACGGAGTTGTCACAAATGAGTTATGAAAAGAATACTTATTTTTAAAATAGTGTTCTATAAGAATAAACCTATTCCTTTACATGGTTTGATAACTAAGACCTGTCTCTACAAAAATAAACTTCAAATGAATGTAGCATACATTTTAAAATTTTGAATTCTGAAACATGTTGTCCCTTATCTGAAGAATCAGTGTAATATTAAGATCATAATTCATGGACACTGGGAACTTCCTTACTGTCAAGCAGTAGTTAGGTAATATCTGAACTTAGTTAATGGTGTAATAAAAGGTAGAATATGGTCATGTAGAGTAAGGTATTACGTGCTTTGTAATGACTAATAAGGACAATACACGCCAATAGCAGCTAGTTAATGGTGAACCTTAATATAAAAACGTTAAAAAGAGATTGATGTATTTTTGCCACATTTACTCACCAGAGTAGCCAGAATCCTTCTCTGAATTGCAGAGGGAGCCTCTTCCACTAGCGTTATCTGCAGCTTTAGTATTAAGCATTGCAATTAAAGCTGTACTGTTGCCTTTATCTTAAGTATTCTTACTAGAAGCAAGAAAGACTGCGCTTGCTCATGCAAGACCGTACTTCCAGCATAACAGTCTGAATAAGAGTCTATAAAAGATGATAATGTTGCAGCAGGCACTTTATTTTTACATTAAAATTTCAGAATTTACTGGAGACATCCTTTTTACAAATGACATCAATTCAAATATTTTCACATTCAGCTGCAAGATAAGATCATAAAACAGGTGTGCCACTAAGCTGGTTAAATCATATGCTAGGTGCATGCAATTCTTTGACACACAATGTTGGCAAATCTGTCACACTTCATCCTTACCCATTTCCATAGCAAAGAATATTCAGCCTTACATGAGTAATGTCTGTGACACGAGCCCAGTAAATCAACCTTGAAGTGGTCAGATATAATTTAGGTTCTGACAGAATGGTCAAGTACATACATCCAGCAGACTTGAGTTCTTAAGACCTGGGTGTTTGCTAACATGCATGGTCTCTGAGGAAGAGAATTTAATAAAAGTAGCACAGGTCTCAAGGGTGTGAGCCTTGGCTGCAGCAGTGGCAAGAATGTGCATGATCCTCAGCATGGTTGTCTCACTGAGAGAATAAAAAGCAAGCAAAGACAGGTAGGATGGATGTTCACTGACAATACTTGGAAGGGTTTGCATCAGTCAGGACAGTGCAGCAAACATGGCTCTTAAGGAGGCACTGAGGATAAGGTAAAGATGCACACCTGCCAATATTGATGCTGGACACAAGGCACCAGGCAGCTTCCCCTCCTGGTGTCAGGGGCTCCTGAAGAACTTGGCGGGACAAGCAGAGGGCTGCTCCTGCAAGCTGCACAGGCAGAAACACCACACACTGGCCCTCCAAGAGAGAAAGCTCTAGCAGATATCGTGCCATCCACACCACCTGGTACAGATGACACTTCAGGTTCTTCCAGAGGATGTTTCTATTAAAAGTTTGGGGGGGGGGGGCAAAAAACTGGGGACACACAGCGTAGAACTACCTTGGTACTGCAGCGGGCAACAGAAGCAAGGAGAATAAGGAAATGCAGGGGGGGACAGCAAGTCAAATCAAACTTGAGCCCACAGAGAACCTTGCGCTCCATTCGTAGCAGCTGATGCTTAGTGTAGGTGTGGTCCATCAAGTAGCAGAGTCCAGTCACCTGGAAACACATGAAAGAGATTCATCTCCCATTCATCAAAAGATTTTTTTGGGGCATTAAAACTTTTCAGACTAGTGTTTTGGTGCTTTAAGTCTATAACAAGCTTAAAATAAACCTAAAGCAATGCATTCTTCTGTTCTTATTCAGCCAGAAACAAATTACAGATCATTTGTGTGCACTGTGTGTGTCATTAAGCAGGTTGTTATACTACTTTATAGTTTTAAGGGTTGAGCCAGCATACCTCAGGGAGTAGACACTCCTCCTTCTTTGCAGCAAGGAAGAGGCAAACCATGCCAAGGAGCTGAAGGTTCGCTGTGGTCACCCTGATCTGACGCAGGGAGCGGTTGAGGAGGTGTATGGCAAGATAGAGGGTGTCTGCCTGAAAATGCATCATCTCCTGGTATAAAATAAATGGGGCATGCAAGTGTTAGACAAGACTGCTATAGTGCAAATGAGCTAAAACCAGCAGTTTGTCATTTAGTTCATATGTATGTCATCCCCCTTATCGGCAGTGAGACTTACATGAACTTGAATAAGCCAGTCTACCAGAACAGCACGAGTACCATCAGTGAAATGCTGTGGCAGGTCAGCACTGGGAAAAGAGTTGTGCATCTGAGTTTTCTGTAGGGTGAACACAAAACACAAAATTATACAAAAAAAGTGTGGTGCCCATTGGTTGTTTGCTACTGCTGCCTTTTGTATAGAATTGTTATCGTATCAGCACACAGTGCATGTTAGGCACAGTTCATTTAGCATTACATATATGCATGAACGCATTTAGTGATCTCTGTTCATGAGGTTTTGTCTTGCCATCATATCCAAGAACACGTCCCAGGCATATGTCCGGTCCCATATAAGGTCCAGCTTCTCCAGTGCTGTCTCCACTTCATGGCGCAGCAGGCTTGGCACCAGTGCCTGTAGGCAGTGAAGATGCCGCAGCCCTAGAGGGTGAAGAACAAGCTCCTCCACATGCCGATCTGCTAGAAAGTATGTTTTTTATTAAAAGAAATGGGCCCTGTGGTATGAAAACATGTTTAAAACCTTTGGTGATGATTACACTACCAGATGAGCAAGTTTGACCATCTTCACTTGATTGGGTAGATAACCTCTTTTCCTGCAAACAGATGCCTTACACATCATTGTAATATGCATGGGGGTGGGATTGTTGGAATCATGACAAACTATTACTACAAACTAAAATCTCCTAGCTGATTCTCTAAGGCAAAGTAGTTTATAATGAATGCAACATGTGAAACGTGGATCAGCAAAATTACAAATAATAGACTCGAGTACTACAAGGGCCAAGCCCTTTACAAGCTAGGATGAGAGTGAAGACAATGGCCTGGAAGCCATTGCCAGGGCATACCCATCTGCATTCAGTCTCCATGCTGACACTGACCAAACTGGATCTCTCTACTTCTAAAGGCTGCCAGCGATCTTTAGGCTCACAGATTCTAGCCCAAGATCTTAATGGGGCTTGCCTCTCAGCCTAGAGGAACAACAAAAAAAGTCTTTACAGATACTGAAGTTATCCCTGATATTAAAATGCATTTCTACCCATTTTTGTTATCACAGTCAAGACACATTTCAATGCCTTTAATAATAATTGGCTGTAGTTTAAACATAAGGACAATGTGCTTTCAGTGGAAAGTAATGCAGAAAGAAACTGTTAAAGATTAGTTACTTCTGGTCTTCAGCAGTCACACCAATGACTCCTGGGATCATGGCAGGTGAATGCATTCACTTGAGGTGAAGGTTTAATTAATGAGTTTTCTGTTATCTTTTTTATTAGGTCTACAGAATCATCAATAAATATTGCCTCCTATCTGACAGTGATTATTTACAAAATAAAAATGGTCAATGAGAAACAAAGAAAACATTTTAAAAAATGCTGGAGCACATGAGAAATGAAACCGCAGTTTACCGCTAGTTATTTATCTCCTAAAGAAAATACAGACTGATCTTGTTGAGCTCCCTGGGCAGACGCTCACCTTGTGTAAGTCCAGCAGCGGCTTGGAGTCGCAGAAACCAGTCCTGGCCATGGTCAAGGCCAGAGACAGACTTTGCGTGTTGGGCCGCTGCAGCTACTTATCCACGGGTATCGGCGGAGGCTTGGAGCCGAGTGAGCCATCACAGGCTAATAAAGCCTAGTGGTCCATGGTAATTGGAAACACCTGTGTCAAGATAAGCAGTAGAGTTGTGACGTTCACGAGCGAAACGAATCTATTGACTGGCTCTTTAACACGAAGGATGGGAACTGAGTTTCGCAATGTGGGATTGGGAGACCCATGTTACTGACCAACCATTTAGTATTGTCTTCCAGTACCTTGTGAGTTTGTCTGTATTGTTAAAAATGTTCTCATGTGGAAAATTTTGCACTAAATGCTGTTTTGCATGAAAGTCACTGTAGTCAATCTAGTCCACACATGCCAAATGAAATTAATATTATTTCAGAATAATTGCAACTCAAATAAGTTTGAATGATCCTGATCCAAATGTTACCCTATCATTCTTCCAAGTGATTATTTCCTGGATAAAATGAGTTACGTCCAGGCTGGCTTCTTAAATAAATAAAAAAATAAAAACAAATTATATATATATATAATTTATACATACATATATATACACACACACACATATATATAATACAAATATATGTTAAAATATTTTAAATATAAAAATGAGCCAGTCTTGTGAATGGCTCTTTAAAAGGAACTAGCTCCCTTCATAGAGCTGTAAATCCCATGTCTAGTAAACAGTTTAGGATTTAGACTTCCAGTTGACGTCTGAAAAGATGAGCCGCAGCTGCGGCCTTCTCGTTTGTTACTAAGTGAATTGAGTGAAATGACCTGGAAGTTTCACCCATAGCTGATCACGTTGTCAAAATGCTAAGGAAAAGTGCATAAATGCTTCCCCCTTGGAATAGGAAACAAGCAATTACAAAAGACAGACACATTAAATTGATTATAATTCTACAATAATTAGGCCTACAACGTTTAGAAACCAGAAGTTGTATTTAGTTCATGAGTTTATGATATATAACTCTTCTGAGGCAACAGACAACCTTGGCTATTTAAGAATAACAGTTGTTTGGAGTCTTGTTAAATTTTTTTTACTAAAATAAACTTATGTCATTATTGTTGTTTTTCCTCCTAATGAGGAGGAATGAGTAAACACAGAGACGAACTGTTATATTTATATGTTATACATGTGTGTATGTGGTTGATTAAGTGGTTGATTTAAGAAAAACTCAGATTTCATGGGTGCAAAAGCACGTGAACCCCTTCAGTTAATAGGATATTGCAGTAATAACCTCAACAAAACGGTTTCTTATCGGTGACTTATCAGTCTCACATCTACTTTGGGGGAATTTTGCCCACTCTTCCTTGCAGAACCCAGCCAGTTGAGAAAGGTTGGATGGGTGTCTGGCATGAACTACCCACTTCAGGTCCCGCCACAATTGGATTTAGGTCAACGCTTTGACTGGGCCAATCCAGAACACAAATTTTCTTCTTTTTTTCCTTTTCTTCTTCTTCAGCCATTCCTTGGTTATTTTGCTGGAATGCTTTTAATCATTATCATGTTGCATGATCCATCTTTTGCCAAGCTTTAACTTCACAATGAATAGCTTCAGGTTATGTTCCAGGATTCTACAATATTCCTCAGAATTCATGATTCTCTGGACTATGTGGTCAGGTCCTGAGGATGAAAAGCAAGCCCAGATCTTAACATTCCCATCACCATGCTTCACTGCTGGGAGAAGCTTCTTTTGGTGGTATGCAGTGTTGACTTTTCACCAAACATGGCGATTTTGGTTGTGACCAATCAGTTCAATTTTGGACTCATCTGTCCACCTGTTTCTCCAGGTGCTCTGTGGCAAAGTTGAGACAGGCAGCTTTGTTCTTTTTTGTGAGCAGAGGCTTTGTCCTAATAACCCTTCCATGTAAGCCATTTGATCGAGTTTTCTTCTTATTTTGGACGTGTCATGATGCAGCAAGAGAGGTCTGCAACTCCCTAGATGTTACGTTTGGGTTGGCTTTTACCTGAATTATCATTTTTTCTTGTGGCTCTTGCTGATATTTTATGAGGTCATCCACTTCTAAGCAGGGTTGCGATCTTTCTCAGTGCTCTCCATGTGTAGATGATCTGTCTCACGATGGAATGAGGAAACTCAATTTTTTTTAAATGACTTTATAGCTTTCCCCAGACAAATGTGCTGTCACTACCTTCTTCCTGAGGTCCTCTGAGATCTCTCTTCCTCTCGGCATGATTGACTTGTATAGGTTCACCTGGGTAAGACTAAAGTGACCTGGTTTTATCACTGTTTCAATCAGTGATGCATAATTTCTACCCTAAACATCTCTCATTCAGTGGTTAATTTAGCCACCAATTTGTCCCACCTGGTTTTACTCAACTGCTTGTTTTAAGCAATGCTGCTCAGGGTTCACTAACTTTTGCACCTACATAAGTTGACCAAAAACTCTTTAATTTAGTCTTGATTACACAATTGATTTAAAAAAAATATTGGATTGATTAACCTACACCTGTTATTTCATATAAAAAAATAATGGTTCTGATTAAATAAGGAAATCAGGTTGAAACAATAGAAAAGGCTTTAACTGCCCACTACTGTGGATTTCTTGATACAGATGTAGACTGAGACCCGTAAAACTATCAAACAAAGATAACAGACAGACAGCTTTATTCAGTGACAACAATTCCTAGCACATTATAATTTCAAAAGCTACCCTATTATAGCAGGTATCACCCTTTACTTTGTAAAGTCTTGCTAAAGGAGGTTGTAACCGTCCCAGATAATGTCCTCCAATTAAAGATGGTTTTCTTCATTGCCCTCTGCGCACTAACTACCAGCAACCAACAAAAACATTCTTGTTACACCACTGTCAGATGTGACATTTGTGTTGCTTCGCATTGTGATCACATTCCGATATCCAGAGAAGTAAAGGAACATAGTGAAGTTGCAAATCAAATACTAAGCTGCAGGCCTCACCTTCTACTGATGCTGCATTTGCCATCAAGCGTTTTTGGTATTTACACAATAGTAAGGAGGCACTTGCTGTGCCTTGTGTATATCTACAGGAGAGGTCAGACGTGACAACTTGCAGGTTTAGCTGTAAAGCATTTTGTATAGCACGGCCAGCAGTGAGGTTGAGAATATGGCTTCACAACCATTATTAACAAAAAACTTGTAGCAGCACCCACTTATGGCCATTAAACAATGAAGGCAAATCCACATTGGAGTCCATCAGTGGAGGTTTTTTTTTTCTGATCCTGATCTGATCCTACTGTTTCCAAAGCAGGACACTAGACTTAAGTATGATGGCTGTGTCTGAGCCAGTGAGAATTGGTGCTGGAGTTGTGAACCATAAATAAAATACATTTGATCACATTATTGTCATTATTGGAACTGGAGCCACTGCCAGCAATGAGTCAAAAACCTGTTTCACTGTCACCCTTCATTGCTCCACTGTCACACATGCAAAGATAATAAAAAGAACATGAGGTGACATGAGGTGAGAATGCTGATTAGTGTTCTTTAAACACACCTGTAGATTTTATGCCCTGCAGGGAATGGAAGAAAAGGTATTAATTTTCATTAGTTAAAAAAAAAAAAAAAAATCTTTTTTAAATCTCTTTATAAAGATTACAACTCAAATAACTTAAAGGGGACGTATTATGAAAAACATATTTTTTTCCTGCCTATACATATTTAAACTAGCCCCCCTTCAGCCTACCAACTCAGAGAATAAGGAAGGCAAACAAGTCCTGCATCGTCTCTACAGACCACCCACTGGTAAAACGGGGCTCCTCCAAGCCGTTCAGATTCACTCCTGTTGTTACAAACACCGGAACGTCGGGAGCGCTAGCCATGTTGGATACTGGTCCTGCACTGCTCTGCACCCTCAACCTCCGTACGTCATTCAGGCAGCCAATCAGCACAGCACCTCCTTATCATAGCCTCCCCGCCCACTCAGAACTCTGCATAGATAATGAAGATAGAGAATAGGAGACTGCAAACCCTCCTCAGAGGCTAAATTGTTTTGCAAAAAATTTCAAAAGCTTGTTTTTAAGACATCCAGGATCTGTTTAAAACAGCTTGCCATAATATGTCCCCTTTAAATTATGTTCTGCAAAATACAGGCAAATTTAAGTGCTTTGAGACTTTTTTCTTTCAAATTTCAAAAAGAGTAATCCAACTGATATTAATCTGGCAAAATACTTTAGTTACATATTTTAAAATATGCAAATTATAAAGAGGGATTCCACTTGTGTGGGTGGGAGACCCATGTTACTGACTAACCATGGGTGTGATAATGCAAACCCAAAAGTGCCAACCCATTTGAAATTAAACTGTTAAAAAGTTATGTTAACAAAGTAATCAGAAAATGAAAAAAAAATAAAAGCCACTTAATAACATGAAATATTTATAATGTATACTTAAACAAGACAATGCAGCTTCCAAAAGTAGAGAAATGGATGGACGAAAAACAATGTAAAATCAACAAAACAATTACAAACATGACAAAAAAGATCTTGATGTTCCTTTAGTGAAGCTCAAAGCCCAACCAACATGTTTTCCCAACAATATGGAATATAAAATGATTGCATCAATATGAGCACTTTTCAATATGCTGTTCAGAACCTCTTGATCATGTGCCATCAAAACCAAAAGTATTCAGAATTACATTTCAATTAATACATCAGCTGTTGTTTTGGTTAGTTCTCCCAATGTGCCGGCTAACAGTTGATCAACCAGTTCATGCAGCATTTATTTGGATTGTAAACCTGCAGATATACAACTCCATTAATTTAAGTGCCTTGACACAGCATTAAAGAAAAAACAACCAAAGGTTCTGAGGCTCAAAGAAAGGCTTATTTAAAACAAAAACAAAAAAAACATGACATTAAAAAAAAAGAAAATGAACAAAAGATTGGTGTCTAAATCTTCAACTAGGGAGAATTACTGGACTGAGAACAGCGAATGGCTGCTTTCAGCTACATTGGTCTCTTTAGGCAGTTTGGGGAACAATTTCAGTTAAGCATCTAGTCTCTATTATCCTCTTCCCTTCTATTATTAAACTTTTAAATGTACTGTGTGACTGGCCTTAATAAAAATATTACTTTTTCACCTCCAATGAGCACCTAGTTGTTCAACAAGTACGTTTGGACATAGTGGATATGAAAAGTCTACGCACCCATGTGAACGGTTCTGGAAATTAAAATACAGAATTAACAACAATGCAATGTAAGCCTTGTTAAATATTTAATGTAATCTTATAACAAACAAAAATCCTGAGTAAAAAAGATTATGACCACTTAAAATTAAAAAGCTGTAGGAGCTGTTGCTGCAGGAGTTGCTTGAATGTTTGTGGTTGAACTTTACAGGGAGGGCCATTGACCACACAGATTTACTAAAGAAACTGTTGTTTTAATTGTTGGAAAATACCACTAAGGAGGGTATTTAAAAGAATATCAAATATGTTTGGATGCACCTTGAAGCACTGTCAAAAGCATAATTAATGAGTACAGAAAATGTGGCTCCATTGCAAATGTTAAGATGTCCCTTCCAAGTTCATGAGAGAACGATAAGAAAAATTATTAGGGAGGTTACTAAGAGTCTACAGTAATAACTGGTCCTTGCACAAGAATCTTCTACATTCTGCATTCTGTCTGGGCTGTGGGTTGGGTGAGAAAAGGAACATAAAAGTCCACCTGAATTAGGCAAAAGATGCATTTAGTTGCCCAAAACCTTGGGTATTGTGACTATACAAAAGTTTAACTTTACAGCCTTGAGTCAAAAAGATCCCCTTGCAAATTTAAAGCAACGTGAACATTTTGGCAAAGGAGAGTGGGATAAAATTCCAAAGTCATATCTAAAATTTGTATGAAAAAAATACGAAGTAATTGTTGTGGAAATATGAAGACTCGTGCAAAAGGCTGTAGCTTTTTTCTATTTCAAATGTTCTTAATTTTTTTTTTTTTTTTAAATTTTGTTTGTTGTTTGTTATAGGGTCATATTTAAAACTGAAAATGCCTGCCATTGTATTGTTGTTATTTCTGTCTTTTCATTTTAAAAACCTGCAAGTTCATAAGTGTGTGTAGACTTAAAAGCTCAAAGCTTCTTAAGCAAGTTAGCCATGCAGGAGATACCAATTTTTGTTCCTGACTGAGCCATTTTAGCACCAAGCTGTTCACAAAAATCATAAATTTCATGCTTGTTCCCTTTTCAAAAAGGCCTATTATTGTAGTGTCCTTTTGTCAATGTTCCAGCAATAGATCAGATTTTTAAAAAAAAGTGCATAAAAAACAAATACAAATGGATAGTTGAGAACACACACGCATACACACATCCAATTATCCATATGCTTACACACACATGCGGTGCAAACACAGAAATGGCAACCCCCCTTCCCATTTCCCCCCACTGTAGGAACAATCCAACTATTGATTTGTAACAGCAAGTTCCAGAAAGAGCACTTGTTTAAAGAAAAAAAAATTGTAAAAATGCAGAGATATGGCTTTACATTTAAAATTGCAATAACTGATTCAAATAAAAATTTGCCCCCCAAAGTCTTTTTGATTATTCTATTAAAATGTTTTATGTATGCTTGTGTATATATACATTCTATGCAAAGGTTGCTGGGTATGTATGTGTGTCTGTGGGAAGCATAGGTACACTTAGTAAAGAGGTGGTACTTGCTGGCATGATCTGGTTACCCATGTCAAGGCTTGATGTGGTATCCCGTATAGTGCAGCAGAGGTCCTGCAGGGAGGTGGAGAGCAACCCTGAGAGAAAGCTGCCAGTCAATCAGCAAAAAACAGTTATTCTCAGCTTGCGTGTCAATCTGATACATTATGATGCCCGTTTTGTCTGATTTGCCGTAAGTGCGTCTATGAGTGTATATGTGTTTAAAATGAAAATGTGTCTTGTGCCAGTTTTTGTTTGTGTCAATCAAACTCCCCAGCTGCGCAAGTGTGTATGTGGGATTGTGATCATGCGTAAGTCTGCCTGCATATTCAAGAGTCTGAAAGTTCATTCACGTATGCTGGCTGAGTAGGAGAACTGAGGGAAGTGTGTACGCTGATCTGAATCCTCTGCATCTAAACTGTCATCTGGAGTATGCAGAGAGGGAGAGAGAAGAAATACGTTCATCAGTTCAAGACCAAAAAAAAAATGTATAGACATATATAAATCCAGCATAAAAGCACAAATTATAGATATACTCACACTTGTCAGGGGGGGTTATTGTTATGGTCTGTGCTGTGAACTCATCATCAAAGTAACGTGTGTCTGTCTCTGATGTGACTTGAGGCTTGAAGTGTGGAATAAGCTGAGGAGAAGCAGAAAAACAGTAATTTTAAATTGTAAACATCTTCTTTTAAACATCATGTCACTTGTTGTTTTCGCCCAGCACCTCACCTTTTTTTCAATAACATCCTGCCAGTTGATTGTGATGAAGAACTTGTGGCTCATCACATCTTTGGCATCATCTGGTCCACCTCCAAGCCTGTCAAGAAAACAAAAACACCATTATCATTGCCAACTCAGCAGCTACCTTTTCTTTAAGCAGATAATTTTATCAACTCTGTTATTATTTATGCACAACAAAAACTTGTGTTGTTCCCTTCTGATCCGAATCTACCATTTCTAGATAAAATTTACTCTCAATTTCTGTTTACAGGTGCATGTGCGAATAAGCCTGCAAGGGGTACATAATGTGCTAATATTGGCTTTAACAGTTCCCAGAAACACTGGTGCTTGACCAAAACAACAGTCAATTATGGCCATTACCCTGCACCAAAATTGATTTTCAATTGATTTTTCACAAATTTTTTTACAAAAAAAGAGAATATTACAAAGCAAGTGTATGATTTAAAATGTAAATATTTAAAATGAACAAATTTACAAAAACCCCCACAATGCAATAAAGTGGAATGACACACAAAAAAATCTGAACATTTACAAATGTATTAAATACTTGGTATTTGCAATGACAGCTTAAAGATGTTTGTATAAAGAAACTCAAGCAGTCTTTATATCTTTCAGAGTTAAAAAATTCTTGCAAGATTAAAGGGGTCCCCCTGTAAACCTTGATTTCCAGTTCATTCCACAAATGTTCTTGAAGTGTGGTGATTGCCTTTATTTTCTTATTATGGAATTAACTGACATTCGTGATTTTTTCCTTAGTAATAGGGTCTTGCAGGGTTACTGTACATAAAGGTCACAGATACACAAACACTCACAGAAATGGATTCATCTAATTCGTCACTGTGTCACATATATGTACTTTGTCCACCAGATGGCACTGGCAAGTTTTATTTTGATTATGTAAAAATATTAATAATCTATATCTTTGGGTATATTTTTTTCCCCTTCCAATACTAATTAAATTAGTGGAAGAGTGAAATTGGTTTATTGATACAAATACTGTAACAGGCAGACATTCATTATTTATTTTTATGCCAATTATCACCACCATTTCAAATTATTCTTGAAATATTTACTATATAGTGCTTAATTGCCACAGTATATGGTATAAAAACATGCATCAGGAGCAACCCCCAAACCTCTGTTTGGGGTCCTTTTTGAGTAGACCGGCCAGCAGGGCCTTGGCCTCAGGTGCCAGGTTTTTAGGGAAGCGAATCTCCTCCATGAGGATTAGCTCAAAAAGACGCTCATGATCCTGGTTGTAGAAGGGCAACCGGCCACACATCATCTCATACATGACCACTCCCAATCCCCACCAGTCCACTGCTCGTCCATAGTCATTGTCCTCTAGCACCTAACAGGTCAGGGATGAAAAGAAATTAGAGAAATAAAACAAAAAGTTTGAAATTGCTATTACATGTTAGTTATTTAATTATGCATTTATCTGACTTGTTTTACGGCAGTTCAGTTCAGAGGAGATAATGTCCTTGCTATATGTATACATCTCTGCTCTTGGATATTTAACATTTTGAAAATTAGAAATTAGAGAGAGAAGACATTTCCATACCCGAAACCTGTTGATTACAATGTTCTATGGGTCTAAAATAAATATTTTTAAAATTTAAAAATAGGTTCCATCATGTGATCATCCAATTGTGATGACCCCCTGTAGCTGCTAGTCAGTCCCCTGTAGCCGGTGCGGACCTGCCCAGCGTAGCGTCGGCTAGCTGTCCCAGTGTAGCTCCCCTTAGCCGCCCCCTGGAAGCTCCCGAGCAGCTGGGAAGCCAGGGTGGCTGGGTGGCAGTCCAAAGGAAACATAGCCCAAAACAACGGCCCACGGTTCACTACCAACTGCTTCACGTTTCTAACAGATTTTCCCCACTCAGCAGCACACCCGCTGACAGAAAAACTCTGGTTATTGGCGGCTCTATTTTGTGTTACGTGAAGTTAGAGACGCTGGCGACCACAGTTAAATGCATCTCCGGGGCCAGAGAGGGCGACGCTGAATCCTATTTGAAACTGCTGGCTAAGGATAAAGGTAGATTTAGTAAAACTGTTATTCATGTCAGTGGTAATGACATCCGGTTAAGGCAATCGGAAGTCACCAAAATTAATGTAGAGTGGGTGTGTAAATTTGCCAAAACAATGTCGGACTCCATAGTTTTCTCTGGACCGCTGCCTAATTGGACCAATAATGACATATTTAGGCGCATGTCGTCATGCCATCGCTGGCTGTCAAGGCGGTATCCAGCATACGACGTGGCTTTTATACATAATTGGAAAACATTTTGGGGAAAACCTGGTCTCAATCAATCAATCCAAGACCTAAGCCTAGTTTCAGCACTTTTGAATCTCTCACTCTAATAACTCTACCCTAATTATAGGTCAGAAAAACCAGTTCTATTTGTTGTTGCGTATCGTCCGCCTGCTGCTTATTCAGAGTTTTTATCTGAATTCTCTGTCTTCTTATCTCAACTAGTGCTTCATTCAGATAAAGTGACTTCAACATTCATGTAGATGACAACAATGACAGCCTTAGGAATGCATTTAACGCAGTATTAGACTCAATTGGATTTTCTCAAAATGTTAACAAACCGACTCTCTGCTTTAATCAGCTCCTCAATTTTGTTTTGACATATGGCTTAGAAACTGAACATTTAATAGTATTTCCCCCAAACTCTCTTTTATCTGATGGTTTTTTAATAATATTTCAATTAACAATCATGAACTACTCAGCATTTGGGAGGGAAACTAACTACAGTCGATGTCTCTCTGAAAATGCTGCAAATTTAAGGAAATTATTCCATCTACTTTAGCGTCAATGCCATGTGCCATTACAACAGAGGGTAGCCACCTAACCATTAGGCCAGCACATATCGATTATCTTGCTGATAGTACTGCAGCTACACTGCACACAGACCTGGGCACTGTTGCCCCTATGAAAAAGAATGAGAGAGCCATTAACCAGAGAAAGCTAGCTCCGTGGTTTGATTCACAGTTGCGTACTTTAACGCAGTTCACAGGAAAGTTAGAGAGGAAGTGGCGATCTACTAACTTAAAAGAATTCCACCTTGCCTTGAGAGATAGCCTCATAACATACAAAACAGCCCTCCGTAAAGCAACAACTGCCTGTTACTCAAAATTAATAGAGGAAAATAAGAATAACCACAGGTTTCTGTTCAGCACTGTAGCCAGGCTGACAAAGAGTCATAGTCATCAATTCTCTCCTATAGGTCTTGCAGAACTGACTTCAGCAAATTAGATCTAAACCCTCAACATCTCTTTTGGACCCCATCCCAACTCAACTTCTCAAAGATGTTTTGCCCCTGATTGGCACTTCTATATTAGATCAGATCAACCTGTCATTACTGTCGTTATGACAACTAATCCCATAGTCAAGCCTACGCCTTCACGCCATCCCTCAGTTATGCTGCTATACGCCTAGGCTGTTGGGGGACATCCCATGATCGTCTCCATACTCCTCCTCTTCTCTCTCTCTCCTCAGACCCATTCTCTCATCTGTAAATCATTTTTATATGTCAATAACTTTGTATCCTCTCCCTCCCCTAGTATTGTGCTTGTTTCTCTCTGGTCTCTCTCTCTCTGTACCACTCTACAGATTCCTGTGGCTCCAGAGCTGAACATCTAATCTGTAGCTCCACCGGCCAGCCCACTGTCCTCTGCTGCCATTTATTATCACTAATTTATTATTAGCATTATTGTACTGCTAACAGTTTCCATAGTTGGATTCTGTTGTATTTTTTTTCTCTCTCTCCCCTCCTGTCTCTCTCTCTCTCTCTTTCCCCCAAACCGGTCAAGGCAGATGGCCGTTCACCTAGAGCCAGGATCTGCCCAAGGTTTCTGCCTGTTAAAAGGAAGGTTTTCCTTGCCACTGTCGCCAAGTGCTTGCTCGTGGTGGATCTGTTAGGTGTAACTAATAGTAATGAGTGTGGTCTAGACCTGCTCTGTTTGTAAAGTGTTCTGAAATGACTTTGGTTGTGAATTGGTGCTACATAAATAAAATTGTGTTGAATTGAAATTGGAAAAAAATTGCAGTTACTAACAGGTTATGTTCCGCAGGCTTTTAACGTTGCTGTCATCAAACCTTTACTCAAAAAGCCTTCTCTTTGACCCTGGTGTCTTAGCACACTATACACTGATATCCAACCACCCATTTATTTCTAAAATCCTTGGAAAGGCCATGGCAGATCAGTTATGTGATCATCTGCAAAGGAGCAGTTTATTTGAAGTTTTTCAGTCAGGATTTAGAATAAACCATAGCCCAGAAACAGCATTCGTTAAGGTTAACAACAACCTCCTAATAGATTCCGACAACGGCCTTGTCTCTGTACTTGTCCTGCTAGACTTCAGTGCTGCATTTGACACCATCGATCACAATATCCTACTAGAGAGATTGGAGCATGTCATTGGGATTAAAGGAACAGCACTAAACTAGTTTAACTCTTATCTATCTGACAGATTCCATTTTGTTCATGTTAATAATGACTCATCCATGCACACAAGAGTTAATCATGGAGTTCCACAAGGTTCTGTGCTTGGACCGTTGCTGTTCACCCTATACATGCTACTCCTAGGCAACATTATTAGGAAGCACAACATAAATTTCCACTGCTACGCGGATGATACACAGCTATATTTATCTATGAAGAAGAAGATCAGTTAATCAGACTTCAGACTTGTCTTACAGACATAAAAGCCTGGATGACCTGTAATATTTTACTCCTAAACACAGCCAAGCTTCATTGTATATCAATGAGATGCTAATTCCGTATTACCCGAACAGATCCCAAAGTGCAGGTTTGCTTGTGGTTCCCAGAATTTCTAAAAGTAGAATAGGAGGCAGAGCCTTTAGCTATCAGGCTCCTCCCCTGTGGAACCAGCTGCTAGTTTGGTTTTGGGAGGCAGACAACCTCTCTGCTTTCAAAGCTAAACTTAAAACCTTCCTGTTCGACAAAGCATACAGCTCTACTCACAGTTATGGTTATTATGATAACCAAACCCATAGTCACAATTACTCCTTAATGCCATCCCTCAGTTATGCTGCTAAAGGACTAGGCTGCTGGGGGGACGTATTTTCTCTCTCTCTCCCCCTTCTGTCTCTCTCTTTCTGGCCGTCCACCTAGAGCCAGGATCTGCCCAAGGTTTCTGCCTGTTAAAAGGGAGTTTTTCCTTGCCACTGTCACCAATTGCTGGCTCATGGTGGAACTGTTGGGTGTAATTAATAGTAATGAGTGTGGTCTAGACCGACTCTGTCTGTAAAGTGCCCTGAGATGACCTTGATTGTGAATTGGCGCTATATAAATAAAACTGAATTGAACTGAATAATTCTGGTTAAAAAACAAACAAACAAAAAAACACACTGATGTCAGATTCCAGAGCAAATATGGATTTACCTCTGGTGCCAGGTACTCCGGGGTTCCACAGAATGTTTTCATGGTGGCACCATCTGTAATCCCCTCTTTACACAGCCCAAAGTCTGTTATCTTAATGTGGCCATCCTTGTCCAACATAAGATTCTCCAGCTGTGCAGGAAAATTCATATGGGAGTGAAATTATTTAGTAGCTATGTCTTGGTCTTAAAATGGATTATAGTGAAGAACCCCTCCTGGTCCACTATGGGACAGAGGAGTGAAGCCCAGAACCCACTGCCTGCGTGTGCGTCGCATGAGCTTAGCTTGAGCTCCTGCCTTTTTTTCGCTCTAACCGAATAGAGCAGCGCAACTGCCCATGTGAGGTGCATGTCTCAGACGAGGCTCAACTAGAGAGTCGGACTCTCACTATTTATAAATTTCTCAAAACAAATAGATAGGGAATTTAGTCTGTTTTTAGATTTATCATACATGTAACCCTTAAGATATCTATTTCAGTGTTTACATCTCATTAGGAACACGTCACATAGACATTTATTGTAACTAAACGCCTTCTGTTCACAAATGAAAGCCCTGTGGCGGTTCTTTGAACAATAAAACCACGTCAATGAGTTTACTGTGGAATTTGCAGGATCATGTTGTGAAAAATCTGTGACTTAAAGTAGAGTACCCAATGATTATGGGCACTTAAGTGAGTAAATATGGTAATCATCACAGACCCTCCAAGCAGGCTATCCTTATTTTATGTTAATAGCTTTATAGGCCGCCCTCACCCCTCAGAAATAACTGATAAATAAAAGTTTACTGATGGGCACAAAGGCGAACATATTCTTGACAAACACAGTTGGCAGAAGCTCTGCTTTTACATCCTAGCAGCTGAGACATGTACTGTTTGGGCAGCAATGGTCAGCAGGGTAGAGTGGTCAGGCATTGAGTCATGTGTCCCACGCACAGGCAGGCAGTCCCAGGCATAAGATTTAACATTGCATCTGAGAAGTTTTTGAAAATATAAAATTTTTAAAACCTGTAGTCTATTTCCAGGGCAATCACTTTTAATACTCAGAATTATCATTGAAACTTCATAACTAAGTTGTGTATTTTTTACCTATGAAATTGCCATAATGAAATGCCTTAAGATAACCTTATATTATACTATAGCACACTATAAATCCCTATCTCCCCTAAATTTTTTTTACGATAAATCAATACTATACATTTGGAGCAATCAGACACCTCACCTTTAAATCCCTGTAAACTACATTGCGTGAGTGTAGGTACTCCAACGCTGACACTATTTCTGCACCATAGAATCTTGCTCGGTCTTCTGTGAACACTCTGTCCCGTGATAAGTGAAAGAAGAGCTAGAAAAAAAATGTAAAAGTAGGAAAAGATATAACAATTTTCAAGAGTGTGTTTTAAATATTTCTGTGCATTTCTACAGTCATTTAGAAAATTATAGTTAGAATTTTTGTATTTTTAACCAGCCCAGTGCATGCAGAAACCAAAGCAATACGAATTGGTGTAACAACTAAGTCAAAGACTATTCATTTGGATTTCATTTTGGGTCTTTCCTAGGTAGACACAATATCCACAGTTAACCCACAATTTGTAACCTTTTAGTTCAAGTCTGGTTCATGTTCACACAAGCTGTTTACAAATGGATCAAGTAAACATAAAATAATACAGACAGATAGTAAGTACAACCCATGCAGGGAAATCAAATTGCTGTGACGGACAGCAATTTATGTATTGCTTATATGATCTCATGTATGTATTTATGTGCTCAAGTGTCATAAAGAAGAAATAACCGATGGCAACGAGACCACATTTGATGTTATGGAAGCCTGTTTCCACCAGTAAAAGAAAAAAAATTATGCTCATACCAAGTGATAATTATGAGATCAAAAGTCAAACTTGTGTTGTGCTTCACATGGGCATCATTTGTTGTGCTTTATAGGAGCAGGTTATTGGCAAAAATTAATAATTATCTACGTGTTACAAAAATTAATAATTATCTACGATAATTATTAATTGAAAGAATATTATTATTAATAAGAATGAATAATTACAGGGCACCACCCTGGTATCAGGGACCAATAACCAACTCGAAAATCAGTCTCACAAACGTTATATGCATAAGAAGAACAATGAAGGTGTGAATCCGAGCACTGACTCTTTTAAGCCTTTACGACAACACTTATACAAACAATACAGACAACTTCTCTTTAAACATAACAGAATTTATTAAAATCTATATCAATTAGTAATCGATAACACCTCAATCAATAAACATCCATCATGTACCTATTCTAAATTATACAAGGGTATGTGTGTGTGTGTGTGTGTGTGTGTAGAAGAGGAGGGGTGAGGTTGCGGACGTAAGGGAGGAGAGGGAGTACGTCACGCAAGAGTTTCGGTCAGGGGAAATGACCGCGAGGTTTGAAAAAGACAACGGCTAGTGGCGTCTGTGAGCTTTGCCCGTGTGTCTCTGACAAATGAGGCTGCACCGGTGTCTACCCGGTGTGTATGTGCGTGTAGGTTAAGGGGAAAGAAGGGAAAACACAGCACATAAAGAAAAGTTCTTCGGGCTCCGGTCGTCAGACCGTGGTACGCCCGATCAAATAAATAAAATAAACAAATAATAGGATAATAGGACGTTCAGTCCGTTATCACAATTGCAGGACTCGCGGTCCGCTAACTTAACTTATACATGAAAGATTATAAAGAAAACACACTTAAAACTACCTCTGCCCAGATCAAGCCTCTTACGTGCCTACGAAGCAGGGAGATGTGTGGGATCCGTCTTTGGGTCAGGCTCGGTTCCTCGGCTCGGATGACGACGGTGGGCCGTGCCGCTCTGTCGGCGGGTTGCACAGGTTGCATAGGTTGAAGAAAGACGCAGCGGTCCTTTCTTCCTTCTGCAGGTACTTTGAGCGGCGGCGGCCAGGCAATTCTCCGGGATCAGCGGGAAGTGGCGAGTCGGGTTGAAGAAAGACGCAGCGGTCCTTTCTTCCTTCTACTTTATTGAGAGTGCTGGTGGCGGCGGCGGCGACTCTCCTTCGGATCCGGGAAAATAATGTGCTTGGGAAATCTCAGCTCGTCCAGCGAGGGTGAGATTGGCGCGCAGTTCAAGTCCGTACGGACCTTTTACGCCGTGACCAGGTAGGATCCGTGTGGAAGCCTGCCGTATCAGACTGGAAGCCGTGGTTTACTTCCTTTTTCGTCGTGCCTAGCTGGGATTCGTGTGGAAGCCAACTAGACACAGACTGGAAGCAATGTTGTGAGGGTTAGTCCAGGTAATATGCCTTGGAACATCTGGCCGCAAAGCAGGGTGCCGGCGGCTATTGTCCAACGGGAGTCCGCACCCACCGGGGGGCGACGACAGAGGGGATTAGGAACAGAGGTGGCCTGCGCTCCATCCTGGTCTGGCCCTTTGATCTAAGACAAATGGAGCGGGGTGCTGGTGGTTCTCCTGCCATTTGGGGGTCAGCGCTCACCAGGGGGCGGCCGAGCAGGTAGGGACGGAGGTGTCCCACACTCCTGTGTGCGCTGGCCCATAGGTCTAAGATAAGGAGCAGCCAGGATGCTAACAGCTCTGTCCCCCAGCAGGGGGGCAGCAGAGTGAGTGGGGATGGAGGTGTCCTGCATACCTTTGTGACCTAGCTCCCAGGTCTTAGACAAAGAGAGCAGCCATTTGGTTGGTCTGCAATGTTGGATCTGTATCAGACCTCAGGTCATAAACCTTGTTGGGGGCCTGTTGTCTGTATGAAGCCCAACACTTGTGAGATAAAAAAAGTCAAAATTATGATATAAAAAATCTAAATCTAAATCTAAATTATGAGATTAAAAAAATGAAATTATGAGATAAAAAAAATCGAAATGATGAGACACCTTCTCTGTCCAATAATTCAAATTCAAACTGTTTTTATGTCAGTTCCATGTAAGTCCATGTTGGTGCATCCATCTGTAACCATGACACTGGCCAGATGTTTCCAGTTGTTCAATAAAGGTTGCCCCCTCAGCCACATTGGTTTTATTCTTTCTATGCAAGAGCTGCCACTTCCTTTCAAGGGTGCGTTTACTTTGCATAATCCCATGCGAATCAGCAAGCAAATGAATCATTTCATCTGCTGTAAAGCCATGTTTAATATAGTCCTCAATGCACTCACAATCAATTTCCACATCAAAATGAACACTTCACACAGCTAGGCTTACTGTTGTTTGAAAGTATCTCATAATTCTGACATAAAAAGTCAAAATTATGACTTTTTATCTCATAATTATGGCTTAATATGAGAATGTTTTTTCATTTACTGGCAAAAACAGGCTTCCATATGGTATAACAAGGTATACTCCATACATACTCCATCTGCAACAGGGTCCATTTTATCAGAACCAAGTGTGCAAGCACCCTTAAACTCCTGCATCACAATGTGTTGGCTTTTTTACAACCCTATTATAATTAGCTATTATCCAAAATGTTCTACAAAGGGATATGAACACATCAGACACAACTACATGCCAGAAAGAGAAAAACTTACTTCTCCGCCATTTGCATACTCCATCACAAAGCATAGACGGTCATGCGTTTGAAATGCATATTTTAGTGTCTGTAGAGGAGCAAAGCAAAAATTTTTGACTAAATTGTAATGATTCATTTCAGAAAAGCACAAACTGAGGCAATACTACAGCAACCGATAACTCACCGTTAGAAAGGGATGCCGTGTATTTTGGAGAACTCGACTTTCTGTTACTGTGTGTGCGACCTCATCCTAGAAAAACACATATACATTTACACATACAGAGTACATGCAATGACATTAAGACCACAAACTGACAGACAGCAATACTACTGCAAAACAGTGATGTGACCAGCACTAACTTTAGCAATGATGACTTCTTTGCGAAGAATTTTCATGGCATAGTACATCCCTGTGGCTTTCTCCTTCACCAGGATCACTTTACCAAACGTTCCTTTCCCCAAGAGCTTCAGGTAGTCAAAATCACTCATGGTCTGTAGGAACAATGGTCAAACATAAGCCAAGAAATAAGTAAATACACCTGTAAGCTTATACCTAGCTTTTTGTAAAGACACCATGAGTTTTACATGTTTTGACAGGACTGTGTTTGACATGCACAGATACAGCATTTTGATGAAACACTGGCTCCCCCTTGTGCTGTCCCCACCACTAATATTGGTGGATGTTTAATGTATTGTAACACACACATTTACTTCTATGAATTTGAGACACTATATGTGTTGAAATATATATTATTCATTATTCATTCATATTACACATTTTGATAACTGGACATTAAATAGCACTTCTAAAGCGGTACCAAGGAAATGGACTCTGGTCTACGCTGAATTACCATTAGGACTTTTGCAGGGCTATAGTGACAGATGTTGTGAAAACATAGACTCTAAGTATTTTTTGAATATCATATACAATGTACAGCAGGAAGTCATTAAATAATCATAGTATATATATTTTTTAACAAATCAAAAATCAACCTCAAAAATCATATTACTTTGACTTAGCATTTATAAACATATAGTATATTTGTAGACAAAATATATTGTACACCGAATTGTTATCCTCGACTCAACAAACGTTGCTAAACCAAACCAAACCAGCTTTGAGTAAGATGCTGTTAAGACTGAACAACTTGCCCAATAAAGGTGAGCTTAGCTGCATAAAAACAACAAAAACTCAGGCCATGATAGTGCAAATACTTACCACTTTTGTGCGGGATTTGGACACAGCAATCTCCATCTCTTCTGTGCCGCTGCTGTCACTTGGTGAGCCAAATTTGATCTCCATGGGCTCCTCATCCTGCTGTTGACTTTTAAGGCTATTTGCAACTGCCTGGATTGATCTCATCCACTCCTCCCTGTTCCAGAGGAAAACACAGAAATCCATGTCTACAAAGTCTGAATCTTTTCTTAAAACTCTGAATTGGCAGAAGTAGTGCCTTATGACATTAAAAGTAGTTAGCAGTGATATATTTTTGCAAACGTATTGTATTAAGACAGACAAAACACACAAACAAACAAAAAACTATTTTAGCAAACTATGTCCAGAAGGAAGGAAGAATACTGTGGGGCCTGCAGGGTTTTGGTACTTGGCAGAGCCAACATAAATAAAACTCAATGACAATTTCTTGGGTTAAGGGTAAATAAATCAGCTTTGGCACTGAATTTTATTTCTAGCATGATGGTCTGTCTGAATCTCAGAAACTAAAACTGATTTCAGTGCCACAGTGAACAATGGACCATTTAGGCTCTCTGTGTTTGGCTTTGTAAAAGTGTTTTCCTTTGTGTTTTTCTGTCCCAACTTCCTTTAAAGAAGTCTTAATCATTTAACATTGCCCTAGATAATGACACAAATCATTCCAGAAATAATTTTAGTTTTAGAAAGAATTTTCAGATATAATGCCTGTAAGGCCTAATCTACTAAAATAGATGTGACTAAAACCTGACTAAACCTAACTAAAACCTGTGGAAAGAATGTCTTTTACCTCTCCTCATTGCTGTCTACGTGGAAGGTACGCTCAATTACGGAGGTCCACTGCAGGCAACGAATAACAAATGTGTTAGGCCTGGGGCGCTCTGTCTTCATCAGCTGGCATTCTACAAGTTGCAGGCATAGCAGCTAACATTAAAGAACTGAAGGAACTAACAATAAAAAATTAACACACATCTCAAGAGTTTAATCTAGCCCCTGTCAAAATTTGATGGTCAGAAGTTAAAACTGACCTGCAACAGAAAAGTTGTTGAGTGGTGGAAGGTTGTGGTCACTGGACACCTCAGGCTTCTCTTTGTAGCCAATGAATGAGCCATCACTTTTTAAGATAAAGTAACGAGGCCGCCATGTTTTAATGTATTCACCTGGAAAACAGAACCATGAAGATTTTTTCATCTAACTGAGCTTTATTGATTGACTACTTGCTCCTGCATTTGTCTTTAATGTCTAAATACGTTAAATACACTACTTTAAGATGAGACTGTAAGTGATTACATGAAGCTGAGCAACTGGTATCCATCAGTGATTAGTAAAATAGTAAAATACAAAGTTGACAGATACATGCAAGCCTGCAGGGGTAGTATTTAATTCTCAGGGTTTTGATTTACTATGACTTTAATGCAGACTCAGATGAGGGACGATGAACACAAGGGGCCTACTTTACCTCTCTTGTGGAGCCATCCCTCTCTCACAACACTGACTTCATTCATGCTGGGGCAGAAGACTCTCTGGATTGGGAGGGGTCTGCAGACAAGCTGGAGGAAATTGTGCAAACTGTTCCTATTGGTCAAGTGCCAGACAGTAGCCCATATATATATAAAGTATATGAAGTAATGCCTGAAGGGAAGGAATGGAAAGAACTGCTGTAAATGCAACATACAAAAGAAGTCTGAAACTGTCCATGAAACAGAAAAAAAGCCTTTTTATACCCTAGTAAATTAGACATATAAATACAACTGACAGATCTCAATCAGACGTCAATATTCATTCAAGTGAGAAGGGCAAGAGACCACCCATATTGAAAAAAACATCATAGAAATAACAGAATGTGAAGTGAATACCTAATATGGTTGCACTGTTACTCTTTGTTTCAAATGTTTTAACATGCGCATGCAACATCAGTTCCTGAATTAAAATATAACCTTTGGTATTTTTTAATCACACTGTTTTGGATGTAGCTGAATACTGAAAAATAAATGTGAAACCAACTTTGTCCTAAAGGAAATAAAGTCACTTCCAGGAAGATGGGAGTTAAAAGATAAAGAGAAACTGATTTCTCAAAACACAGGAAATTTTCTGTGTGTTGCTCTTGATGCATATCTGTGCATTATCACCACAGCACTGCATTTAAATAAATTCACACAAACTCTACAAAGAGAACTGCTGACATACGAATTGCTGCCTCTTATCTGACACTTATGAAAATAATATGTAAAAATGGGACTAAATATGGTGACAGTCATGATCACATGTTAGGTATAACAGCAGGTAACTCCAGCATCTAATGGAACTATCCCCTTACATAACCCACTGTCTCCCTGTTGTGGTATAAAGTCGGTAAATATTGTTGTGATTCCAGGCAGAATTTAAACATACCACTGATCTAACGATTAGCAAAATATCTGGAATGCCCTGTGTTGTTGTTGTAAAAACCACTGCTTTGTTGAGTGTTTGTTGAGAGGCCTTGGTGACCCAGGGGTCTGCCCTGAATCAACAACTTAGGTTAGATAATAGGTTTACCAGAATTTCAGTGTATTTCAGTGAAACAGATGGGAGTGAATATTACAGTTATTACTGTTTGAACTGCTGTGTTTACAATGACAAAAATTGATAAGGTTTCCCACGTCTTTGGACTTTTTATGGCCATCAGAGATCTGTCCACGTTTGCTCATAGCTCCACACTTACTAATTCGAGTGGCTAGAGTAATAATGGATGCTTCCTGGACATAATAAAAATAAAGCCCAATAACATAACCACAAATTGTACACCACCAAAAAATTCACTGTTATTTAAATACGGGACATCTACAAAACATATCTACAGATAATAAAACAATTAGTTAAGTCACTGGTTTTGTTGCTAGCACAACTTGAGGGACTAATAATGTAATAAACATTTACATATCTATCAAGTTACATACAGTATATATTATATTTAATTGCTGTCTGGGAAACTACAAACTATACTTCTTACATCCACATGCTACACCTAAACGTCTGCGTGAATGTAGCGTAAACGCATCCTTATCTTAATCCTACGTCAGCTAACAGCGGCAGTCAACAAACGCTATCCTCTAAGCCTAAGGCAGCTCTGTTGCTTTACAATTGTAGTGTAGCAGTAAAGAAGATGCTACAACACTTAAGATATAAGTGGTGGGCAGTTTAGCCAAGTGGCGCCTCTGACAGCACTAATGACACCATGACCGCCAGACGACGAAGCAAGACAGCTAGCCAATATAGCTTTCAAGATTCTAGCAAGTTAGCATGTCAGTTAGCCACTTGTCGTGGTTCTCGTCATTACTAAGGCTGTTCTTACCTCAACTTCAGCTAGAAGATATCCTTGTTGTCGTTTCCTGAAGAGCAAGAAAAAAACTCAAACCAGTTATCACTGGAAGCGTGTGTGTATTGAACTCTGTCAATGATCACACAGCTTACCGGACAGATCACCGAGCTTGTTTTCTTTTCTCACAACAGCGGCAACGGCGTGCTTAGTCTGTTGCTGCTGCAGTGGTTCGCTGAAGTGTATGCGAGCCAGCGAGAAAATGATTTCCACGGAGCTCCGACTTGATGGATAGATATAATGAATACAATTACAAAATAAACCTTTTCTATGGGTTTAAATGCGGTTAGTCGCCTGGAAAACCTTCCTTTCACCCATACACCACAGCAGCCCCGCAGACTTACACAAAAGGAAGTGACGTACGAGGCCAGAGAGGGTCCACTGCACCTGAACAGTCAGTGTTAAAGTACACTCAGTACTACGTTGTCACCTTAAAATAATAACCCCGACTGTTCAAAGCTGATGTACCGATTGAAAGGACTGGCAGTGCAAACATTTTTTAGAATGACACCAAACATCCCAAAATGTGTCCCAGTGTATCCACTGCCCCCGCCTACACTTTAAGACGGCAGTTTTCTTTCAACGTATTAACCTTTTTTTTTTTAGATGTAAACCTTTTAAAGCTCAGTGAAACCTCTGCTATGGCACTGCCTGTTAAATGAATGGATTAAAAAGTGAGGAAATGTTATAAATGTAAAGAAGTTTATTATCTACATATCACCATTCACAAAAATCGTTCTTTGAATGAATGATATCCTAAAGCTTTCTGTCAAAAGGCTTTACTTTGTCTTTGTTGTTTTCGTTGTAGGTAGCGAGCACGAGCATCACTAATGGTGGTTTCGTTGTTTCGCTTCTTCAGCTTCTTCATGACATCCTCAGTAGAAACCTCTGAAAAGAGGAACAAAGTAATCCATTAATTCATTGTCAATGGCACACAATGACAGTACTTTAACTTTATTCACCCTGTGAAACAGTTTAGATATTCATGTCCAAATGTCCATTTAATTCACACTGTGCTTTGAGCAGACCCTTATTTTGATAATCTCACAGTCATTACAGATATCAAACACTTTAATCAACTATTAAGCTGTGTAATGTTACAATTTCTAGGGAAATATTTATTGAATCATTCTCAAAACCTTGTTGTTTTTTGGCTGCTTCCTTGCTCTCCCATTTTATCATCTCTTCATCAGTCACTTCTTCTCTTGCCACACTGCTCAGTTCATAGACATCCACCTCATGGAGTTTCGGTAATAAGTCCTTCACCCACTCATATTGAATAGGACACACAGTCGTCATATACACTCTTGAGGTCACCAACACATTGTGGAAGATGACCCAGTTCAGCTCAGCTTCCTGGTCAAACAACTTGGTGCAACAAGAAATCATGAACAAAAGAAAATAAGAGAAGGAGGATTAGAGTTTTGGTGTATCCTCTACAACAACTATGTTTTATCAATCAATTATAATTGATTTTTAAATTAATTAACAAGCATATCTACTGATGATGATGGATGAATATGAACCATGGATCCATTGCCATCCATTGTGTGAAATACATTTCCAACAGACCTGAGATGGTAGAAAAAAAAATTACCTGAACTATTTCTCACAACCAAAAAAAAAGTGGACAAAAGTAAAGAAATACCAATGGAGACTTCAAAATGCATAATTTAAAATAAAAGTTGGTGGTACCTTCTGGCAACGTTGATGAAGTATCCTGAGCACAGGCATTGTTTTAAGAGTTCACTCTTGTTACCATCAAATGTTTCTACAGGGAAATCGCTGGTCTGAAAGGAAAAGTGGTCAAACCCAAGCTAATTATATATAAATATGTTGACAAACAGAATGCTACATTCATGAATCACATGAATGGACATCAGACCACATCAATTAGAAAAGCCTTTAATGACATGTATTCAAGGTGCAATGAATGTGCATAGCAAACATGATCCATCACAGAAGTCCTGTAAATTGATGTACCTGTAGGAGGCGGCAGAGGGTATCTCGCAGCTGAGTCTCTACACTAAAGGCTGACTTTAGCGCCCTCCAGTGGATCCAATTTTCCTTACACCATGCTGAGGGTCTGTCACTGCAGAATACCAGAAAAAGGCTCACACTTAATAGTTTCGATAATGTTATTATGCGTTAAAAAATCCTGAATACATGTTATTTATTGAAACAATATGAATTCACTTTGCAGCATTAATTTGTGGAGTTCCTTACCTGGATTTACATGACTGAAACACATAAAGGAGTGTAGCAAAGTCATTAATGTTGCCACTCTTAGTAGCTAACATTCTGTGCTTTTTATCTGCCTCTTTCTGCTTTTTAGGGTTACCTACAGGAAAAAAGAGATTAGTCAAAAATGATTTAACTCAAAGTATAAGCAGTAGACAGAACACTGCTCTGCATAAATATTATAGATATTGTATTTGTAAACTCTGAGCACATGCATTTTATTTTGCTTGGAAACAAAACTGTCAACCTGGCCTGATGAAAATGTTCTCTACAGACAGCATGGAGGCCACAGGGAGAAGTAGGTCCTCACAGCCAAGTGAGGCTGCTTTGAGTATGGCCCTGGTAAGGCCAGGGTCCAGAGGGAACTCCCCCATCATCTCCCCCAGCCTAGTCACTCTACCTCTCCTACAGCCCACACACCAGAGAGAAAAGATAACATTATATTTGGCAGAGAAAGCCACAAATCCACTACAGCTGTGCTTGGAATTAGCTTGATTCAAGTCCACAGAATAACCACTCAACCTGTCGATGGCATCAAATTGGTAGAGCTGTTTTAATGCCTCTAGAATTAGTCTTTCCTCTGGACAGTCCAGATAAGGGAACCTTTAAAGAAATAACTAATTACAATGTGAAGGAAGCATGAAGACATCCTGCAATGAAAGCAAAAAGCAACACAGTGGAAATCATTGTACCTGATGACATCATGAACGGCCAGACACTTGAGTGTGAGGATCACTGCAGTCAAACTCGTCCTCTGAATTTCTGGAACTGTATATTCAGGCATGTTTTTCTCCCAGAATTCTTTAGTATAGATTCGAAAGCATTTCCCAGCTGAGGTTCTTCCTGCTCGGCCTGCTCTCTGCTGAGCCTCGCTCCTAATCACAGAAAATCAAAAAGGTTCTACTCCAAATCTCTGTTGGCAAGCTCTCACAATGGCATCAGTGTTACTAGGAAAGTCGCTTCAGCAAACCTTCCTGCTGGTTTGAAATGGCATGTTACTCTTAGGAAAACTCACTTTGAAATAGGTACCACTTCCAAGATATCCATGCCTAGCCGTGAGTTGTAGTGGAGTTGCTTCACAAAACCGCTGTCTATGATGTACCTTTATGGGAAAAGAATTCAATGTTGATGTATTTTGTAGAAATAACATACAGTAGTTGTTAGTTATAGTTGTAGTGCCAATCTACAGGCTTCACTCACTTAATGCCATTGATGGTGAGAGATGTTGCTGCAATATTAGTGGCCACTACACATTTCCTTATTCCTAAAGGAGGTGGTTGAAAGATCTGTCTCTGTTGATCTGTGAGGAGACGGAAAAAAAAAGCATTTTTCAACAGCATTGGTGGGGGTTTTTTGCAACATTATCACAGTCAGAACATTAAAAAATAACTTAAATTTGGAAAAGCTATATTTTAATCTACTTAACAATAACCTAGATGCAACATCTGTTGTAAGTGTTTACCAGTTGGCATAGATCCATAAAGGGGCAAAATCAGAAGGCCCTCCACTGTTTGGTCATGCACATCATGGCGGTAGTCTATAGATGCAGCTTGTTCATACAGCAAGTCACAGACATGTTCAATCTCTGATTGACCTGTCAAACATTGAAATATTAATGTGAGAGATTTTGTCAAGGGCTAAGATAAACTGTTTTTCAGGCATGATAGTTATGACTTGCCTGTCAAAAACACAAGAATATCCCCAGCCATTTCACTGGTGTGCACATCAAAAGTCATTCTGACAACCTGAGGACCAAAATGAATGCCAACAAGTTTCATGATATGTTCAGTAGTTATTGTAAAGTTGTTAAAGTATTTTTACCCTGTAACAGTAAAGAAAGCTCAACATTTGACCCAAAGCAGAAACTCGGTACCTCTTTTACATAACCACTGCTCCCTATGTCTTTAGGGCCAACAGCAGAGCCAAATGTGCAGGTGACAGGAAAAGTCCGGCCGTGAATGACAAATATGGGACAGTTGCTGAGAAAGGCTGAGAGTTTGTCAGTTTCCATAGTGGCAGACATCACCACCACTTTCAAAGGGAAAGACCGGCCCTTGGAAGCCTTAGCTGGATTGGACAAGTTTTTCTTCAATAAACCCAGGATAATATCCTGCAACATAAATACTTGCACATGTGCACTGAAGAATTGACAGAAAGAAGATAATATCTATGTATGCAACACCACTTTGCAGACATCAGATACTGTATGTTAATGACATTGGATCATTGTCATATACTGACTTACTGTATTGAGGCTGCGTTCATGGACTTCATCCAAGATTACAACACTGTACTGAGAGAGTACAGGATCAGCAAGGATCTCTCTGACCAAACAGCCGTCGGTCATGTACTTCACCATTGTGTCCTAGCTCAAACAAAGTCACATCTTTACTTTGTCAAATATTTACCATAAATACATTGGATTTTGCACAAGGAATGTTTCGTCTTGGCCTCTCACCTGTGATGTGCAGTCATCAAAGCGTACTTGGTATCCAACCGCACCACCCAGAGTGCACTGCATTTCCTGGGCAACTCTATGGGCCACTGCAATGGCAGAGACTCGGCGGGGTTGAGTGATGGCGATTTTGCCATTTTTACAAAAACCTGCAGAGGGATAAGAGGTAGTGGTCAATAGTGGTTCATATCCTAATTTGACAAAGTTCACATAGGCCAGGGATGCTGTTACTTAATCCAACAGTATCATATATCTATTTTCCCTTTTAACGTTAAAAAGCACAAATTAATCTCATGTAGTTTTGAGCTGTTTTGCAGCTGTGTTCACCGTTTTTAGACATGTTAATGGCACATTATCAGGGATATGACGGTAAAATGATTACTTACCTGCTTGATGCAGGTACTGTGGAAGTTGTGTAGTTTTACCGCTGCCAGTCTCACCAATCACAACCAGAAAATTGCCGTCTTTAACCGCCTGAATTAGCTTGGCTTTGTGCTGATAAATCGGCAGGTGTTTAGACTCATTTTCTTTTTTGTCCCATTTTGTTGATGACTTGGACATTACTGAAAATACTGATTGGGTTTATCAATTAAGTTGTTGTTCGTGCCCTCAAGTATTACATTTCTTAGACATTACTTGCCCTCGTTTAATGGCGACACTCTCGCCCGATAACTTCCGCAAATGAATTGTTTCTATTGGTCGAGCGGTAGGCACGTGACCCACGCTCATGCGCTGGGGACGAAGGGACTAGGTTCGTTCGACATGAACCAAGCCTGCGCAGAATCGATCGCCAGCGGTCGTCGCACACTGCATGCCGGTTAGATTTCTGTCCGACTTGAGCCCCACTTGCCCTGACGTCAAATGACAACGATAATCTCACGAGATCGAGGCGGCCGCAGGTTTTACAATCCATGTGCTTGCTAAAGCTTAATAAAGTTTATTTATGAAGCACTCAAAACAAGCAGTTACAATTACAGGGCAGATACACATACACACACTTCTACATATATGATTATAATCAAGGCCTGCAGCATTGATCAGCCAGAGAAATTCCTAATATATACCTGTTGTGACAGGCAGCCCTGACTGGTCTGCAGGTTAAGGTGTATTATAAATGGGTTCGTTCGCGATGAACTGCGCCTTGCCTGGAAGGTGGGCGAGACCAGGAGGCGGCAGGAGGGGGCGGTGACAAGTTGCAGTCAAGTCCAACAGTTTTAAGCAACTTTCACAGAATACAGGCTACAGCAATGGTTCTCAATTATTTTCTGTCATGCCCCCCCCCCCCCACCACCACCAGGGGACAGAAATTGTATTACACACTATACTGAGAACCTGATAATATTTATTTATCTGTACAAACCACTGTATGAGTGTGCTGGCACCAGCATTCTGCATACAATCACCTGATTATCAAAATAGATTAATAAAATGAGCTGAGATAACATCTGCAACAACTTAAAGCAATCTCCAAGTTCAGTTTATTAACTCAATTTGTAATATTTAAACAAGACTGCTCAGTCTGTGTGATTCTCAAAACAGAGAAAAAAGTGCAAATGATTCACTGGGATGTGCATTTTTATAGGCTTAACACAGTAACATTCAAAACTTTTTTAAACTGTAACTAAAACTTTTTAAAACTGTAACTTATTTCCTGGTCTCATTAGGTTTATGCCGGTTACCGCCACTTGCTTTTCTTGCCTCTGACGCCTCCTCCGTTTTTCTTTTCACTCCGGTCAGAAACTTCTCCATCTCTCCTCCTCCGTCAGCTCTGTACACTGGCGTTCCTGTGTACTTCTTCTACTGGGTTGAACAGGCAGCCTGTTGATTAGTTTGAGCACTGCTGCCACCTGGTGACTGGAGGCTTGTTTCTCGTTCAAGCATGAATAAAGACAGGCAGCAGGGGCGGTGACAAGCTGCAGTCAAGTCGGACAGTTTTCAGCAACTTTCACAGAAAACAGGCTGCAGGAAGTCGCAGAGGTGTTTGCATCCTGTCAGATCCGTCAGCACAATAGATGTATACTGAGATTTATAATGGTCTTTATGATACACCTTGACCTGCAGACCACAGCACTGTCATTTTAATATCATAGGACCTTAAACCAAAGAAACAGAGAAACTGAATCAACAGTTGAAATGCTCTCACAGCTGTTTACAGAGTCTCCAGGAGAAAACAACAACAATGACATCATCAGTTTAGTTTAGTCAAAGATTTGAAGAGACTTCAGTCCTGTAACAGCCGAGGCTCTCAGTCCCTTCACTACAGTTATATATCAGGAATATCTCTGGCTGATCAGTACTGCAGGCCTGATTATAATCATATATGTAGAAGGGTGTGTGTGTGTGTGTGTAGCATTTCAAGTGCTTTATAAATTATCTTTATAATCACCATTACTACTACTACTACTGCTAATAATAATAATAATAATAATAATAATAATAATAATATTAATAATAGTTCAGGATATGTTTGTTGACAGATTAATCCTTCACGCACAACATAGGAATAATGATTTCCAATCTAAACTACTGAAATTAGATGAAAAATTAACATTCCTACAAAGCTTTTGGTGTGACATCCAAAGTCAGAGCCAATCAGCTCTTTGATCGGGCGAGAGCCAGCGTTTCCCATCATGCCCTGGGTTTTGCAGTCGGAGGAGAACAGACTCGTTCGAGATGAGCCAGGCCTGCGCAGAATCGATCACCGGCGATCGGCGCACAATGCATGCCGGTTAGTTTTCTATCCGACTTGAGCCCGACTTGCTCTGACGTCTTAAACTAATGGACAACGATAATCTCGAGAGATCGAGGCGGCCGCAGGCTTCACAGCCAGGCGCCGCAGTTGCTCTCCCCCGACTGCAAAACCCAGGGTATGATGGGAAACGCCTGGCTCTCGCCCGATCAAAGAGCTGATTGGCTCTTAGTTTGGCTGTCACACCAAAAGTTTTGTAGGAATTTGTAATTTTCCATCTAATTTCAATAGTTGCAAATTGCAAATTATTATTCCTATGTTGTGAATGAAGGTTTAATCTGTCAACGAACATATCCTGAACTATTATTATTATTATCATCATTATTATTAGTTAGTAGTAATGGTGATAATAAAGTTTATTTATCAAGCACTTGAAAATATGGAAAGCACAGACATAATTATAATCAGGCCTGCAGCGTTGATCAGCCAGAGAAATTTCTGATATATAACTGTTGTAAGGGACTGGGAGCCTTGGCTGTTAACGGGATGACATTTGTTTGACTACAATAAATTATGATATCATCGTTGTTGTTTTCTCCTGGAGACTCTGTAAACAGCCGTGAGAGTGTTTCAACTGTTGATTCAGTTTCTCCGTTTCTTTGGTTTACGGTCCTGTGATATTAAAATGACAGTGCTGCGGTCTGCAGGTCAAGGTGCATCACAAAAACCATTATAAATCTCAGTATACATCTAGGGTGCAGACGGATATGACAGGATGTAAACACCTCTGTGACTTCCTGTAACCTATATTCTGTGAAAGTTGCTGAAAACTGTCCGACTCGACTGCAGCTTGTTGTCGCCGCCCCCTGCTGCCGCCGCCTGGTCTCGTCCACTTTCCAGGCAAGGCGCAGTTCATCTCGAACGAACCTAGTTTTGTGAAGTCTAACCATTATGCGGCGATCGCCGGTGATCGATTCTGCGCACGAGCCTTATGTGAGTGTGTAGTTCTACAAGCTCAATGAGTGAGATTTGATAAGTTTCCAGTGAATACTGTGAACAAAGAATGTACAGTCAAATATGACTTTATATATATTTGTGTGCACATGAAAAATAAACAGACCAACACATTCCAAAGATTTTTTAGCTTACTATTCTTCTCACAAAACACCCCTATTAGGCAACTGACAATTAAGGAAGGAAGTAGTGGAACTGTTTTGCTACAGCAACAGTTATATAGCTGATATCTGCTGTGTGTATTTGAACAAAAACAAGAGCATAGCAAACATTAATATTTCAAATCTATGTGTCATGATCAATAAGACATATTTTAGTGTCTGACTTACCTTGAACATAAATAGTGAAAGACAGATGTTATGGACTGTTCTTTGGAATTGTTTTTAAGCAGCAAGAGCTTTGAATCTCATAAGCAGATGCAATGTTAATGAAATATGTCATGAAGTCTGTACTGTAGGTCTTTGTCTCTGGATACTCTCTGACAGGTTAACTGGAGCAACTTCCATGAGAGTAAAAAGCACCTCAAAAACTCACATTCATTTTGTATTCTCTGAACTGGTTTTGGGGTTTCTCTGGAGTTTTCATATTCTGTATTTAAATGGGTTTCCCCACACAGTTAATGGACAGCCTTAAACAGTCTAGAGGTGTGAATATAGTTTTATAAAAAGGCTTATTTTCACTCATAGTCTGCTGCAGAACACGCAAAGATTTGTATTTTATATGCAAGTTAAACTAAAAACACAAAAGTAATTCATATAGTAAAAGAGTAGCAGTAAAGATAGGATATTTAATTGTTTTTAAAGCATCTCAAAAAGAAAGGTTTGTCTCATTTAATGCACATACAGACTACTTCTTGACTTGATCATCTTTTTTATGTGAAGATCTATATTTTATGAACCTTAACAAACAGCAATCACTCATTGTCTATTAGATGTACAGGTGGTATAGTGGACAATATTTGACTATAAACAATAAGATGTATCAAGTTTTAACAATTTATTTAAATTGAATTTTCAGTGACTGGTGTTAAAATGCTCAGTGGCTTTTTAAAGTCCTCGTCCTTGGTTCTCCACAGGTGGTTGAACTGGTTTGTTGTAAACTGAGTTTTTGTATTCACAATCTGAGAAGAATCAACAGAGAAATAGAAGAACAATTCAGCCAACATTACCAATATCATACCTAACATGTCCAAAGATGAAGTCAGCACTCACTTTCTTTACCAAATCTCCAACAAAAAACACTTCACTGAATCATAAAACTGATTTTTTTTTCAGCATTAGGCTATGCATTATCATAGATGTAATAATTCTGACAGCTTATACAAGACAAATCAAAGAAAATCAAAATACCTCTGACATGATTCTCTGCGTAGGCTTGTTGCTTGCTGATTTCATCTTGGTTCGCTGTGTAATAAAATGAATCAGTGAAATTCCTGACAGCTCTAAATGATGCATTATAGTAAAAGATGCTTACATTACCATAATAATGCCAAATGAGACTTGGTTGCCGTAATCTGCTGAAAAGACCTAGGAAGGTGAGAGAAGAGTGTGTGACTTCAGTTTCTCATGATAAAATGGTAAGAATCACCAGTGATACAAGCAGCAGTAACTGTATTGAATGTTAAGCACCTGTATGAAATGTTTGTTTTGTTCTCTGACTTTCCATATTCTCACAGTTAAACTGGTTCATGTTTGGATAAATCCCACTTGTACTTTGAGTAAGATGAGCCCTGTTCAGATCAGGCAGAACTACTGGTAGACTGCAATGACTTCTGGCAGGGTCACCCAGCTGGTGGGCAGGGTCTTGGTCATCATTTTCTGATATTTAAAAAGCATCAATTTAGAAAATATTGATGAAGACATTTTTGGGCAGGGTACAATGACATTACCTTTGAAAGCAGGCAAATCAATAGTTGACATGAAAATAAAGGATCAAAGGAAAAAGAGCTGTATGAACGCACCATAAACAAGATTATCTGTTCCTGCAGGGAAAAGGAAATACATTTAGTACAGTGATGCAGGATTCTTCTCACAATGATGTCACATAACAATAAAACAAAGCAGAAATAGTACTTGTTTCTGTCAACTTTTGCACCACATATACTATATAGTATACTGTGAGTATGTTTGTGTTGTTATTTGCAATAGATTACCTCTCTGCTGGTCCTCTACTGGTTTACCAACCATTTCTTCAGGTATACTGCTGGCAACTGCAGAGAAACATTATATTAGTGAGCTTAAAAGAACAGCTGCACATTTCAGAAAATATCCTTGCTTGACTGCCTTAAAGACAAAAGTTAACAATTCCAATTCCAATTAATAAGTTATATTTTCTATTCAATGAACAATATATAATGTTTATTGTTATTTTAAAAAAATTGAGTTGGACTGATGTGTTAACCCTGTAGTTCAATCATTCAAAGTAGCCTAAATGAGCAATTTGAACTTTAATTTTAATAACTAAGAAAAAAAATGTAATATTATGTATAATCACCTCACCTCAGACATCTCAGACTCATGAAAACTTTGAGACTGTTGTGAACTGAAGGTTGCTCTTAACAAAATGTAACATGACGTTATGTAAATGTGGTGAGAGCCAGGCTAAGTGTTGTGCTAATTAATATAAGTATTATATTATTTATTTTACTCAATGCCAAGGCTGTTTGCATTGTACTGCTATTAAAGCCCACTGAAATAAAAAAAAAAATCAACCAACCCGCTTATTTATCTATCATCATTCATCTATGTTTTCCTCTGCAAACTGTGTGGACTGAGAATACCAGACTGGGCAGATACTCACATCTAGATTTCATGCAGCAGTAGCCACCAACAGTCAACAAAATGAATGCAGCTGCTCCAACAAATGTGTAAATCAGCAGCAACATCCGTTCATGCAGTACACCTGCATGATAAGTTGTGGTTTCACAGAGATGCATCTCACAGGAAACGCTAGCTTCTTCATTTGTCTTTTCATATGGGTTATGTTCACAAGGTTTATGACCATGCAAAAAATAGGCTACATATGATTCAACAGGCTGTTTTTAGCAGTTATAACACATTTAACTTCAAACTTTTGCACAGAAATCTTCTTACCTAAGTCAGGAACCAATTCTACTTGAAGACAGTCTTTCCCCTGCCTACAGCGATAACATCCAAGGTCAGAGTTTTCTAGATCATCAATGAAGATGGAGTAGTTCCCATTTGAGCCCTGGTTTGGAAAGGCTTTTACACGGCCATATCTGGGGTCCACAAAGTTAATAAGCCCTTCTGATGTAATGTGCACAAGTTCAGTCTCAGGAAGGTGTTTCCATGACACCGGGTTGGCAGTAGTTGTTGAAAGTAAGCATGGGAGTAGCACAGAGGACCCAAGTGGAGCCTTGAGTGTGTGTGTCTCACGAAAGTCTGAATCTTCACAAGAATTTTCAAAGTATTGCTCATCTTATAAGGAACAGAAAAAGAGATGGGCAGGTTCAGTTTCCTTATCGTAAATAGCCAAGACCTTTCTTCCTTAGTACTATTGTTATTCAAAACTTTAGCCTGGACATGCTCTAATAACCATAACATTGATTATCAATGTATGATGTATTACTAATGTAATATATTACTTTACATTGTAGAAATAGCTTTTGAATCATGTTCAGTAGAGATCAAACAATTAATACATAGCAAAGTAGGCATTTATTGAATGTTTTAATCAAAATAATGTTTTCATTATCTAATTTGACTAAAAAAAACCTACCATTTGAAGAGATACACAGTAAGCACAGGGCTGAAAGTAAAATCAAGCTGAAAGGTTTCATTGTCAGCATCTTCCGTGCGACGAGCAATGTGGTAATGCTGTATGCTAACCCCTATTTAAGCATCGTGTGACAAAACCACAAGACCATCACAGCTCATTCAGTTATTTTTAGAAAAGTGTTTGCTATCAGTTTCACATCAACAACAAACTTATTTTGGACATTTCTTTTCAAAATGTACAGTGATCATGGCAAACATTACATTTAAATATTTATCTTTTAACACTGAATATGTGGAAACCCTGAAAGAGTAAGACAAGTGGGCCTGTGATTAAAAGATTGTCAGGCCGAGACTAGGAACAGGACTCAGACGCAGAGGAGCGTCACAGCAATGCAGACTTTTATTTCAAAAATCGCTACTCTCTGATCAGAGTGACGAAAATAATCAGGCTATAGAAACTAGACAAAAATAAATGCTCAATCCAAACTGGAGATAGGAACTATCTATCTAAGAACAAAATAAACAGCAACTAAAAATCTCTCCGCTCTGAGGACAAAACCCTAACTCTATTCTAAAGATACAAACTAAAAGGCTCTCCCATAAAACAGAGGCTCAACTATCAATCTGAGAAAACAAAACTAGAAATCAAAATCACTCCCAAGGAGGAAAAACTACACGGCTGAAACTCTAAATCTAATTATAAGACAATTTCTAAACTATGAAATCTACAAACAAAAAAATCACTCTCAAAGAGGCTAGGATACTTAAACAAAAACGTTGCGTGGAAAATCTTGGCTTTGGCTTGAGCTGTGGAAACTGGCTGGGGTGATCGACAAATGAAACACTCTGGCACGGGACAAAGGGAGACACAGACTATTTAACACATGAGGGTAATGGGACACAGGTGGACACAATCAGGAATCAGGGAAGACAATCAGATAGGTGACACATGAGGAGGAGTGACCTGAAATGAGAGGCTAGTTACTTTTCAAAATAAAACAGGAAATGACAAGACACAAAACCAGGACGAGACAAACCTCACCACGGTGTGACAAAGATAAAGGCACCAGATGGGTGTGTGAGCTAAATGGGGCAAAAGTAGTAGATTATAAGGCCATTTTATTCTTCTGTAACATGAATGTATTTCAGGTAGTATTTATATATCACTAATATTTCTTAGGTAAAAAGAGAAACTGCCCAGGTTTATTGTGTGTCTGTAGGTTTTTGATATTTGACTGACATTTCAATCTCTGTTTAGAAATAAATTACATCACTAAAGCACAATATCAATTTAAAAGATCTCTGATTTCTGAACCAGAGCTGGTAAACTGGCACAAGGAATAGGGGAGACAAGGCTCAGCTCTCTTCAAACCACAATGAACCGGTTTAGCATTTGCATCACTGCCAACATGCACCCCAATGCACCTGTTGACCTCTAATCCATTTTTTCCTCACTTGTGAAAAAGACCCTGAGATAAACTTGCACTCCTCTCCTCAGTGCTATAATTTCTCCACAACCCGGAATGGGCTCTGACTTGGAGGTGCTGATGCTCATCCCCACAGTTCCACACTCAGTGGCAAACCATTCCAGAGTGAGCTGGACATCACTGTCGATGAAGCCAAAAGGACCACATCATCTGCAAAAAGCAGAGATGGAATGCCATGGAATCCTAAGGCTGCCATACCTGACACCCTCCAATTATGAACAGAACCGGTGACAAAGGCTGGAATCCAACCCTAAAATGAGTCTGACTTACTGCTTGCAATGTGAACCAAGCCCTGACTCTGACAGTCCATGATCAAATGGCCCCTAGCAATCTATCAATCTAGTCCATACTCACAGAGCACACCCCACAGGACACCTTGAAGGACATGGTTGTAAATCTTTTCCAGATCCACAAACCACATGTAGACTGGTCGGGCGAACTCCAATGCCCCTTCCAGCACCCTGGTGACTGTAAATATGGTCTAATATCTGAGGTTCAACTAACAGATGGTCTCTCCTCTTCAGGTCTTCAAGGTGTTGACCTTCCGAATCGGACGGTAATTCCCCTGTAGTTGTAACACACCCTCTAGACGCTTTTCTTGAAAAGGTGAACCACCACACCAGTCTGCCACACAAAAGGTGCTAAACCCTATGTCCAAGCAATGTTGAAGAGGTGTGTCAGCCAGGACACCTTTGCAACATCCATCACTGAAGAACTGGAGGTGAATCTCATCCACCCTTTGGGTGCCACGGCTGTTTGTTTTTGTTTAACCTGCCTCAGTGACCTTAGCCCCAGAAATGAGAGGGCCCACCTCCAAGCCCCACAGCACTGTTTCCTCCATTGAATATACGTGTTGGTGAAATTGAGGAGATCCATAAAATATTCCTTTCACCTGCCGGACTACTCTCTCAATTGACGTCGGCAGCTCCCCATCCCCACTGTAGACAGTGTGGACACGGTGCCCCAAATAAGTTGGTGGACAGTTTACCAGAATTTCTTCATGGTGAACTGAATGTCTTGCTCTGTCATGAACAATGGTTAAAAAGTCATTTCTACCATTCGCTATAAAACTGTACAACAGCTCACCTCTGTGTGACAGATGATGACACTCATCTCCATCTTCATCTGTTCACTTTATACACCTGCAGTTCCTTCTGCCTGAACATTGTTCAATTTTGCACATCTTGTTTTTTTACACTTATTTATGTACAAATTATAGTTCTATATTCTATTTTTATCTTTATCTTATTTAGGTTTTTATCTTTTATTCTATTTTATGTTATTACTGTTGGTGCTGCTGCAATAAAATTTTCCTCAGGGGATTTATAAAGTACTTCTATTCTATTCTATTCTATTCTATTCTAGTCTATTTGGTGCACCTTCCAGCATCTATCCCAAGAACTCCAAAAAGTGTGGTGCATAGGCACAAACAGTCAGGACCCATTTCCAAACGAAGGAGCAGGGATGCAACCATAAGTGCCTTAATGACCTTGGGTCAATAAGGTGGTGGTTCACGGAGGAGTCAGAGTGTATTATATTAACAAAGCACAAAGAAAAAGGCTTACAAGGGTTCGAGGCAGGCTGGGTCAAAACCAAAAACCAAATTACCCAGGTTACAGTGAAACAGGAGGAAACAGGAAGCAAATAAACAAGAGAAGAAGACCTACAAAATAAAACTAGAAATAACCAGAACATTAACAGAAACTCAAAATCATTACACAGTCCTGTATATACCACAGTAAAAGCTTTCTTAACATGGTTTTCTAACCATAGAACTGCCATAAGAATTTGAAATGTAAACTGTAAGTGTTAAGTGTAAAATTCTGTATTTATTCATGATTGTGGCATGTTCCTGATGAGAACACCGAAGAATGACTGACTGCAGCTACTCCTATAAAACTTATTTGCTTGCATAGCACAGTTTGAAAAATGTGCACACTCTGCAGTGGAATCAACTGTGTAACATTAGGGTAGGTTGTTCAGGATGCTAAAAAATGAGAAGGGATATATCATTTACATATAGCTGTAATGAGGATGGCATTATAAACAGGCATCTTATTCTCCATCTCCTATTGCCTCCTATACAGTAGCCTGTTTGTCTGTTGTCCCATCATGCCCTGATGTCTCATCCAACACTGCCAAAAACTTCTCTTACTGATAAGTGATATTGACTGTGTGTGATCCTGAGCCCTGTCAGACTTATTTTCTCTGTTGGCCAAAGAAGTGAGGTATGTGCTAGTATTGGCAATAGTGATTTCTTTGGACGTCATTTTCTCTGAGGTGGGTGGGTAGGGATTGGAGCATGCACTCCAGGCTATTGTATGTAGTGTGACATCATAAATTGCAGTAATGAGCATTTGGCTCAAAGGACCATTAGCTCAAGGTGGTTACACTTGTACAACAGCATGTCTGGTTAGAAACACAAGTTTGAAGTTTTCCTCCAACGTATGTGTGTTCAGCTTGCAGAATGGTCATTCTTTAATTGCGTGTTATTGTTTAGGCAGTTTACCAACTGAGTTCTGCCTGTATAGTTAATGTTCGACTAAAGATTTTAGTTTCTTACACCCTACATTTATCATGCGTTAACTGTATATTATAATAAAATTAAAACAACTGTTTTAGTATGGCAGTAGAGAAGTCATAGCAACTGAATGCCGTAACATTCGCCCCGCATCCCGTGTCTCACTCCATAGCTAGACAGCTGCGGATGAAAGTGAGGAAAGTGTGGTGAAAAGGGCAAAAATCAGATTTTTTGCCCTTTCTTTTTTGCCCTTTCAGCCTTTCTCCTCCACCTCCGTCAGCATCCTCAAATCGTCTGATCTCCAAAGTAAATGCTGTACATTATGCTTAATAAAACCAGTTTATTGCAGTACATTCTATTGTATTGGGTTTTTTAAATACAATATTCGTTATTTATAAGTACACTTTTCTTATTTAAAAACATGTAACAAAAAAAATTGCGGTGTTTTTTTGGGGGGCCCGAAACGGATTAATGGCATTTCAATTCATTTCAATGGGGAAAAATTTGACAAACGAGTAATTTGAGTTACGAGCTCCATTGCGGAACGAATTAAACTCGTAAGTCAAGGTACCACTGTATTTGACCTTCAGTGAAGGTAAAAATATTAGATGCATTTTAAAAGTATTGGTCAAGCTCTCATGTTCTGGACTCTACTATATGTATTATTATGCTTTCCTAAATAACGAAATGTAAATGACTGGCAGTAGTAGCAGTTGGTTAAGGACTTTACTAATAATGATAAGTGGTTCTACCAACTCAGAGAATGAGGAAGGCAAGTCTTAAATCGTCTCTACAGCCCACTCACTGGTAAAATGGGGCTCCTACAGGCCGTTCAGCTCCTCTTATTACGCAGTGACAGGAGTGAGTTAACATAGGCCATCCTCCTCTGAGTAAAACTGCTTCCTGAGGAGTCTGAGAAGGGGCATTCAACCCACTAGGCCAGTACCTCGGCGAGGTGTCGGGGGGGCGTGAGAGGCAGGGGGACTTTCAGTATTAGTGTCTTTATTCATGCTTGAACGATAAACAAGCCTCCAGTCACCAGGTGGCAGCAGTGCTCAAACTAATGGAAGGAGTATACAGGAACACCGGTGTACAGAGCTGACGGAGGAGGAGAGATGAAGAAGTTTCTGACAGGAGTGAAAAGAAAAACGGAGGAGGCGTCAGAGGCAAGAATAGCAAGTGACGGTAACCGGCATAAACCTAATGAGACCAGGAAATACGACGAAGCCTGCATAGCCCTGGGGTTTACTGTGAATACGGTCGGAAATGAGGAAAGACCTGTGTGTGTTTTATGCCTAAAAACTGGCAGCGGACAGCATGAAACCAAACAAATTAAGACTGCACCTGGAGACCTTACACCCCAGTTATGTCAATAAGCCACTGGACTTTTTTTAATCGATGAGTCGATGAGTATCGCCAACAGGCCGGTCATTTTGTGAGCGCGGCATCAGTAAATAAAAAAACATTAAAAAAACCAAATGTTAAAAAGTCATATACCTGAAAAGGAATAAGCTGATGAAGCTGACAAGTGACCAATGTTTACAGTTTAAAAAAGTTTTGAATGTTACTGTGTTAAGTCTATAAAAATGCACATCCCAGTGAATCATTCGCACTTTTTTCTGTTTTGAGAATCACACAGACTGAGCAGTCTTGTTTAAATGTTACAAATTGATTTAATAAACTGAACTTGGAAATTGTTTTAAGTAGTTGCAGATGTTATCTCAGCTCATTTTATTAATCTATTTTGATAATCAGGTAATTGTATGCAGAATGCTGGTGCCAGCAACTCATACAGTGGTTTGTACAGGTAAATATTATCAGGTTCTCAATAGTATTTCAATTCGGGGGGGCGTGAAAAAATTTCTGTCCCCTGGGGGGGGGGGGCATGACAGATAATAATTGAGAGCCACTGCACTGGGCGAAGTTTGCTGTTTCCAGTGTTAAGCTAGCAGTGTGTCGCAGTGTCATCGCTCATAGCCAGACATGCAAATTGCTTTGTTGCTGGTTGTAGAAACCAACACAAATGCCTATATTCTGTCCCAGCCCTAGAAGACCAGAGGAGACCGTGGTTGCCTTTAATTTTTTTCAACCCTTTCCTCCCGCTGTCCACGGTCAGATTCTTTGTCGAATCTATAGTGTACAGCCACGGGCTGTTCGTCAGGAGCGCTAGCCATGTTGGATACTGGTCCTGCACCACTCTGTACCCTAATAATGTAATTTTATGCCTACACAAACTAACAAAAATGATTAAGTATAGTTGTCCTGACTAGTTCTGGGAGGGGTTTTATGACACTGGTAAGCTGTGTCAGGACCAAATACAATGTGTATTTCTGACTGGCAGACTGAAGTGTGTGACGTAGTGCTATGATATGGTATTTGATAGACTCTAACACGATAGTCCTGTTCAGTGTTCAGACTTAAATCTTAGAAACACAGAAGTTATAAATGGTATCATTAATAACCTGCAGGACAGGTTTTCTGTTTAACACAAGGCGATCTTTCATGGCTGATCTTGTTCTTTGACAAAAACATAAAGCAGACCACTCCTTGGTTCTTTTCTTTAGGACAGTAGAGTTGAAAAGAAGGTAACTGGATTAGCGTACAAAAGGAAGTGATCTGGTTGGGTAGGTGGTGTTTGTGCCAGTATAAAAGTGCCAGGGCAGGGAGTTTGTCCACATACCATCATACCAACATGAAGATCCTGCCTCTTACCCTCCTGTTGCTGCTGTGTAGCACTAAAGGTATGGGAATATTTTATATAAAATTACAAAAATTAGGACAAAATTACAACAGATATATAATACTTTCAAATAATACGAGAACAATAATGGAACCATTTGATTTGGTCACAGACATATTGACTACACATGGTTTCTTTAATGAGAGTAGGGAAAATGCCTCACAAATAATGATGAAAAGTTTCCAGAATAATATTGTAGCAACAGAAATGTTTAAGTTTGATGGATTTTGTTCTCTCATCAGTGCTTACACTCAGATGTTACATTTGTGAAAGTGAAAATGACCGCATCTGTAAGATGGAGACAGAATGCCTGGCATCAGCTCAGTACTGCAAGACTGTAGAGAAAGGTATGTAGAACTTGCTCTGCAGCATTCAGTTTGTTTTCGCTTACATCCATGTTTTCCATTGAAGAACACTTCAATCACTAAATATTATTATTTATTGTGTTTGTCTTTCAGAAGGTGAAATTATTTCTCGAACTTGCGAGGATTTCTGTGATGAGAGCATTTTCACAAAATGCTGTCAAGACGACCTGTGCGAGCCTTGAGGCCTAACTCACTTTATGTGTGATCAAAATAGTAATGAATGAATGAATAGTAATGAAATGAAATACTTATATCTGAATATGATGGAAGATGATTTTAATGTGACCAATCTGTCTTTGATTTGCCTCCTTTTAATTAGACTTTTGATTTTTTGGAAATTTATAAATTTACAAATGCTATTTTGTCCTCATGTATCATCTCACAGCATTTTTAAACTAGTAGGTAGTCAAAATCATGATTTTTTTAATCATTAACTAGACCTGGTATCAAGGAAACACCACATACACACATGCACACAAATACACACTTAATCATTTTCTGATGTCATTACTGGGTTACTGCAACAGCCTACTGTTAAGTGGGGCACTGTCACTCTGCTACAATGTAAAGTTGGACTTCCCTTATTGAATCATGTGTCTCAAAATCATTAAATATAAATAAAAATCTTTAAGTGATTTCATCAGTTTGTTTCAGCTGTCATTTGTTAGGTAAAGCAAGGGGAAAAAATGTTGTCTGAAGATTTCAAAAAGGCTCACACTGTCATGGTTTTGAATTGAGTTTGTTGTTTCCTGTTTTATTTTGAAGAGTTTTTTCCCTGGTGTGTTAGTTGTCTACTTGTTTCCTTACCTTTGATTAGCCCATTGATTTCACCTGTGTCTCGTTTTGCTGCCCTCCCCTGCCTATTTAAGTTTTGCCATTGCCTTTGTTCTCTGTCTCTGCATTATTAAATTAGACCTCATGTTTTGCCATGTTTGTTTCCTAGACCATAGTCATAGAGATTTTGGATTTCTGGTTTTTGGAGTTATACTTCCACGCCTTGTTTCAGATTGACTACCTTGGTTTTTGACCCTGCCTGCCTTGACCACGCCTAAGCCCTTTAATAAACTGTTTGAAAGATCTTTGTGCATCTCTGTGCCTGCCTGCGTCTGGGTCCACCTCACCCCATAGCCTAGTCCTGACACACACAGTTTTACACAGTCAGTGTGCCCATAGTGGGTTCATTAACATGTGTCTCACATGGGGTGACTTCATGTTCCTCATTGGTCTCTTTTGTGTTATTTGCACCTTGCAAATGTTCCTTTCTCATGTGGAGTATTTGGTCACTAGTGGAACTATGAAGTAATGTTCTGAATTGCAGTACCCTGTTCAATTTGTTTACCAGCATTCATAAGGGTTGCAAATGTTTGCATATGCTGGGGACAAAATAAATGGTCCTGCCAATAGTGTCTAGCTATTCCACTGACAGGTGTTGGCAGTAATGTGTAACATTATAATACAGCAAAAGGTAGCAAGGAGGTAGAAGACATCTAGTTCATGTACATGAGGATATAACAATCCAACTTTTAAAATAATAAACGTTTGCCTTGTAAATGTTTGCAAGGTCAACACTTTGTTGTCTACTACAAATGTGATTGATAAATAGGTAATTAAACTGGTTAATAATTAGCAGTAAGCAAATTATCCTATACAACACACCAGTGTAGGCCATATACATACATATATTCATGATAGATTGGCATTTTCACCAGTGTGGCTAAGAGTTCTAAAATTAACATCTTTGCATGACCAGGTGTGTCAACCCCAATTTTGTGTTTGTTTATGTTTGCTAACAAGGAAGATGCATGTTTAATCAATATGGAAACACGCAAATATCACACCATGGTCCATAAAGGCTCCAGTGATCTTATCATCCTCTTTGACTAGTAAGCTAGCAGATTGTTTTACTTTAATAACAATGAAACACAAATGCAAAATTCACCCATGACTCATATACAAAGTTGTCACAAACACATGTGGTTGTAAAACTTGCCTAGCAGCATTCCCTCACTCCACTCTGAGAACATGTTGTCATGTGACACTCTGTTATAGTCATATACCTGTATGCCCAAACATTGTGAAGCATGTCTCATTCAAACTGACATAGACATAATAATCCAAAATTTTGATTTCAGAAAAAGTATCTAGGAAAATGGTAAGTAATTGGGCCACTTTAAACAACTCGTGCAATGAAGTCTTTGGAAAAGGGATTTTTTGGTTCATTCGTTCATTATTTTATAAGCATATCATATGTCTTTGATCATTAAAGCTCTTTCACAGATTACTTATGTTTCATTTTACCTGTGTTTCCTGTTGCTTGGTTGTGACAAATACATAATATTGGATTATAACAATGAACTGACAGTACCAATTAACTGGAATGATTTAAAATACTTGCCAGTATCATGGATCACACTTAGCGCAAATAACACTATCATGATGGCATGGAAAATATAGGTCATAAGTGTCCATCTCTCCAGCTGTTCCTTCCTTTACTAGAGCAGCTCAAACGGGTGGTGGATGATTGGTGGATTAATAGACTACAACCTTTACTTATGTGTTAATGGTTAATACACACATTTAATATCAGGGATTTGCTTAAAAAATGCTTAAAATAAGCTGATGACGTCTGGCCAGCTGGGCTTTTTCAACATGAAACATAAAATCACTGCATGCAAAAAAATGTTACTTTAATTTTAGATGATTTCCACAAAATCAAAACTGTAACAGTTTTTTTATAATTATGTAAAACAATTATTGTAATTTCTGAAGAAGTCATTATGTTGGACGAGCATGAACAAGCATTTGCTGCCAAATTACCAAAGAGCTGGGACTGAGAATGTGAAAATTAGGATGCCCTATGTTCATTGTTTCTGCTCCCTTAATGTTAAGTGCATAGGGGCACATCTGGAAGTTGGAAGTTCATTTTTATCAAAGTTCTTGCTGTTGTTTCACACAGCTGTCCAAAAGTAACAGGAACTGATGGTTTAAACTGCTAGTGTATAAAAAAGCATGGCTGCTTGACAAAGCTTCCCTGCAAAAATAAAAGCAAAACCAAAAAGGATTTAAAATAAGGACTCTTGATGCTCCACCAAAATGGGCTTGTTGTCAAGACTGAGTTTTGCTTCAGCTAGTAGGGTAATGGTGGTCCATCTATCTATTGGATTAGTGCAGGGATTTTACTGTGGTATTAATCTGAGAAGACAGCAGGCAGCCTGAGCTGGGCTCACACTGAGCTGTTGTGTCTCTTTGGCTGTCACTCAGCTCGCTGTTTAACTTCCATCAGATGCACCAACACAAACAGGACACCCCGCAGTCGGCATGAATCTTTTCTGCTTTTCACTGGTAAGAGATGCACTTTGCGTGTGAGTAGTTGGAGTACTGTGGAGTACTGTGAGGCAAATGTGAGCTTGGCCAAGCAATACATTTAAAGACCTGTAAATCAGTGCATGCTGTGTGTATGTGGGAAAGTAAAGTCTAAATGTTGGTGAATATGTGCAAGGCTGTTATTCCGGTGTGTCTGGTTTTAAGGTTCATATGACCCTTCATAAGACTCCTACATTTGGCTGCTGTTTGTAGTCATCAACCCATTAAGTGTTTGATTGATGAAAAACCCTCCTGATAACGACACACACATCTCAACTGTCTTTAAAAAAATGTAATTTCCTTCAATCTATTCATGTACCGGTACTACATTGGTAGAGAAGGACACAATAATACTGTATTTGTATAATTTTGTGCTGCAGGTTACTTACTACTTGATGTGTTTATGAGGGAGAAGGGAGAAATAATGATAAATGATGCCACTACAGTGAAGACAAGTTTGTGGTGACAGGCACACACATGCACCACTCACATATATGATTCTTTAAATGCTTCTGCAGCTGTCATATTACACATGTTCACAAGGGCATGTATACAGAAACATCTCCTTTGACAGATGATGGAGCTGTTAAAGAACAATCAAGAATATTAATTATTCTCATTGTACAATTAGCAAATGCCTAAACTATTATTGCACTGATTGCCCTCTCTTTGCTGTTTCTTCGTTCATATTCAAATCCTCTTCATTATGAGATATTTGAAAATGAATAATTTTAGATGCATGCAGTTTGCCTTAGGTAATGAAATATTTAGCACAATGGGACAGTACACAAGCCACTGGCCAAAGTTATCCCACCATAAGATTATATTTGCCCAGCCAGATTTTTTTTTCAGATATTTTTAAAAAAAGAGTTGTTTATACTATCATACATTTTTGTGAGACAAAAATGATCAGTAATTTCTGTGGGAAATTGGAGTGCAGAAAAATATAAATGTGAATATTTCTGTGAGTGTTAAGTCTGTACAATATCAGCCATCACATAATGAGTGTTCTTACTTAGGCTGATCCAATGAACTGATGGCCACTGTAAATCAAAACATTGTCCCTTGTTGCAACTAAACATGACCGCGTGTCCATTACAAAGACAAGATGTCATTGTAATTTGTATAGTCACAACGAGCTTGATGAAGAGAGAAATTGGTTATTCATTCCAAGAAGAAAGCCACGAGTCAAACACATTGTAACCAATGCTGAAATCTGTTCTGTGAAATTTGAGCCCTCTTCCTTATCCAGGTTGACAAGCAAACTTATAAGAGCTTTGAAACGGCATTAGCAGCACATCCTAACAATCATATAAAATCCACATAACTCTGAATGTGATGTCTTTCATCTGTTAGCAAACATAGATTTATGTTTTATCTTGTACATTTCTGTATGATATATCAGCTTTAGGTGCTAGAAAAAAACATTGTTCACACATTAAAATGATTTGGGATAACCTGTTAGACCTGCTATGTGTCTCTATAATGGCATCAGGAAGGGTCTATGGACAGCCTGTATGAAGCAGTGCAGAGCTCCAGTGATGGTCCACCACCCCCCATCCCCAGCCGCTCCTCTAGCCGCTCATGTAGCCGTTCCTGCAGCCCAGCTGTCCAGCTGACTGACAACACAAAATGGCAAGGCTTGGGAAGATCTATTTCTATGGTGAGAGGGAGGCAGGCTGTGGACAAAAAAAACCCAAAACAAAAAAACAAACAAAAAAAACAAAAACACTACAAATACTAAACATGTCCACCCACAATTATGAGCAGATTGTATGTGATTATTTTTCAGATGATTTGTAACTCTTGGACTAACATCCATCAGACAGTGCTTAAAACACAAAACAATTTTGGCTGAAAAAGTTTTTTTCTCTTAGGAGATATCCCAGATGGAAGGGATCAACTATAATAAAAAGAAAAGAAGGTGAGCTTGCCAGTGAATTACACACAAACATGCTAACATAGTGTGTTGCATCATCTGACCTTGTTTTTTTTTCTCTCAACTAAACCTATTTTATATTGCATTACTTGTATTGCTTGTTTTACAACAGAAGTGATTGGCACTTCTGTTGTAAAACAGACAATAAAATTACAATTATACTGTAATCTTCTATATACCTACTGTTTGACCTCATTATTATTATATCCTTTTTGGATGTACTTGCAATGGAATGGATGGAAAATCTGCAATGCAAGTGAAAGTGCTTTCCTTTAGAGAAATAATATGGCTTTAACGTCTCCCTGTTTAGTCTCTCTATGGGTTAATACTGTAAATCATTGCTGCAGAGCAGGCAGGACCATAGTAGTACTCAACTCTTCATTCTTATCCTTAGTTCATTCGGTCAGGCCAATACAGTATTGTACCTTAAGAAGAAAAATTGACACCTATTTGACACAACTGAAAATAAAAGCTTTATGTTTGTTTAGTTTGACTGGTGGTGCATGTTTTTTGACAAGCAGGGCTGTTGGGCTAACAGAAGGCAGATTATCGCTTTGGGATAGTAGACCTAAGCCGATTCAAGGCCTACCTACTTAGAATCCCCAGTCGCCTGAACACTCTTACACCACCAGCTTTTCCTTGAAAGAAACTCAACTTTTTTTTTTTGTCACAGCATGGTATTTAGTCCATAGAAACAGTAGATCACCCTTTTACACCTCTGCAGTGTCGACCTTCAACTTTAGCCTTTACCCTCATGTTCTTTTCACTGAGTTTCAGTACATTATTTTAAAAAAGGGTTCATATCAGTGTGGTTGTTGGGGTTTATTGTCAGACTAAAGGGCTCAAACACATCTACTCAAACACTAATTAAAGACAACTGCCTAATTCTATATTTCTCTGTCTATTTTAATTTCAGAGCATATATATCCAGATCAGGTAATAACACAGTGGGTGAGTAAAAACAATTTATATTATATTTTGTAAATTCTGGATTAATTCTCAAGATTTGTGTAAATTCAACAAGATTTGAGAGCAGCAAGGAAGTCATCAGTGTTTCAGTGTAGCTTAACATAATAGCCAAGACACTGTAATCCCCTGTGTCGTAACCTATCAGAAAAACTACAGTAAAACAATTGATTTTTTTTGAAAGCTGGTAAGAAAATGCTGTTGGCTGTTATTGAGATGAATGCCTTCAAGAACACTGCCTTTCCATGACTTAGATAATGAATTAATTTAGTCTGATGAGGGCTGTGGCCTCTGTTTACCCAGACTTTCATTTAAATTCCTTTATATTTTTGATTTGTCTCCTTTCATGGCAGATAACCCCTGCTGTAATACTACAGTTTGGCAGCCTGCCAAGACCCCAGAAGATTTAGTTCACACCAACAACAATCACAATGAAGGTAAAGAGAAAATAAATAGGTTAAGCTCATTATATATATAGTCACTGTTCATTTGGGCTCTCAGCATGATGCCTGAAGCTGTAGGTTTGACTCTTAGACCCATTTACCACTGAAGATGTATCCCAAACTAAAGACCATTTAACAACATGTACAATTATGGTAAATAATGTTAAACATAAAGCAGTTCTAGGCCATTTACAACTGCTAGGATTGAATACTGTACAAAAAGTAAACCTGCTATGGTAACTCGGGCTGCTGCATCTTGGCTTCAGTTAAGCTTTAGGAACAAATTTTTACGTAGTGGACCATGGATTTGGTCCCAGGTCACTTCCATTGGAAGTGCACTAGGAAGCGATATCTTCTCTCTGTTCAGTCTATATATCTATTAATCTATTATCTATATTCTATCTATTTATTAAAAGAAAGAATTACTTACTATAGATATATGTAAACTATCATATTGGCACCTGACTGTACATCTAGTTAGAGAAATACATGAATATATAAGCATCCTGAGTCCTTCCTTTCTTGTTTCATGCTGTTGGCTTTTCTTTTAGTTTTTCAATATTTCACTAACCTAATAAGATCCGTATTATAATTTCTTGTGTCCCTTCAGTGACAAGGAAGACTAAACACACACCAGAAACCATACAGAGGAAAGGACCTCATCATGCTGGCACAAAGAAAAAGGAAAAAGCATTGATAAACCAGGTTAGAATAAAAAGCCTCACTTGAAATTATGCTCCCTCAATTATTAAAACTCTCATCTTATCTGATGAGATAAGATCCCTTTGTGCCCCTGGGGAAGTTCTTGTGAAATGTATAAAAACAACCTCCTTTATAATACCACTGTTATTAATACACCACTATATAAAGTCAGAGTACACCACAGTAAATGTGATGATTTTTGTAAGTGCAGACTCTGCGTCACATGGCACACCAGACCATTTGTGTCAACTTAGGAGGTTCAAGCTGCCACCTGCTTGTGACATTCAAAGAGCTTCTGGTAGCCAGGATAATGCAATCTTGTAACAGAAATGCTGATTGGGTTTTAATACAATGCAGATGGTCCAAAGAGGGTACTGCTCCCTGTGTAATCCCAAGGCCACATGGTACAGAGCTATGAAAACAAGTGGAGGGCTCCGTGTGTGTGCATGCACATATGTGTTTATGGGTGGGGAAACATGCCAGGCCACTCTATTCCAGTTACCAGTAACCCAAATGGGGTTTGGAAGGATACACCATGTTTACTTAATTTATAAAGAACCATTGCTTTGAGCTAAGGACGAACATTAGTATGCTAAAATGCTTGAATTGTTTTGCTGTATATGACTGATTAAATGATAATAATAAAAGATCTAAAAATATCTAAACATGTGGGAGTTAGGTAGGAGTACTGTTTACCATGTTTACCATGTTAGAGCATGTTTACATGTTATCCTTTGCTAATTTGTTCTGAAGAGACTATTTTTATTGGATTTTATTATGTTAGGATATATTTGGCCATAAGGCAAAGTACTGGACAAATAAAAGTTATGACCTAATGATGTCAGTTGGAAAATAAAAGCATCACCAGAGTTCCTAAGGGGATTGTAATTATATCACACATGGTGGCACTCAATCCAGTAGCTAAGAAATCTCACTAAAAACAAAATGTCAGCTTCATGGTGGTTCTACAGAAAAACAGGTTCACTCAAGTCAGTAGGATTTATCCTCCTTCAACTTTGAAAACTTGTGCAAAATATAATGGGAACTGATTGAGTTAACTGACCTAGAGCTTCACTGCTAGCATTGCTAAAACCAAGTACATGGGAATGCAAGCCTTTTTTTCTCTATGCTTTACAGTACATCCAACAAAGACTCCATGAATGTTTTACTGGGCAATCAGAGAAGATAGAACATTTTAGAGATTTAAGGAGTTCATATGTTTTGTGTGTTGCATCTTTGCAGAGTGTCCATGCCAAACATACTCCAACAGAGTCCAAGCCTGCTTTCAAAAGAAGCCAAAAGCCTGGAAAGAAATCAGTTGGAAAGAGTGGGAAAGAGGGCTCAAAGAAAAGTCACAATGCAACAGGTGAGACCACTTCCAACTTCAGCAAGGTAACGGCACTGTACCACTGCAATCTTGATTAAACAATCCTTTCTGAGTCAGATCTGCAGCATTTAATATGTAGCAACTCCATTTCATAAATTATAAATTATATTTCTGTTTTTACATGTTGCTACACCTTCAGTAAATGCATCTGTGGTGTGATTCTATTAGAGGTACAAATACTTTAAAATAGCAAACATCTTTTCATATTACACACAGTGGCTGAAAAGGTAGAGGCTGACATTGCAATCATAAGAACTGTTTCTTCCTTTTTCATTTTCTTCATTTTATCTTTCTGGTCCTGCTTTGATGTGGAGAGTGATCTCATTAGCGATCTCCTCTATCTAGTAATAACATTTCCAGTGCACAGGAAGATGCAGAGAACCGATTGCAGTTTTTAAAAGGTTATCTTAGACTTCTCCACTCTGAGAAAGATGTTGTATGCCAGTTTTTCATTTATATTTTTTCAGTGCAGTCCACACCATGTACAATGAGTCCACCCTCGGGACCCCACTGTCTGGATTTGCCGTACAGTTCAGACAAGAGATCCTTCCCAGGCAAGTCCTCCACCCTCCCTGCTCAGGAGAACACAACTCCAGGCCAATGCACAGAATTGGCCACCCTGCCTTGTGGAGTGACACCCACCCACACCTACTATCAGCGCTGGAGCAACCCAGGTGACAGCAGTACCACTTGGGGGACCAACCAACACACCTGCCGCAGGCCACTCACAGAGTATCGCGTGTACTCCCATGACTTTGCAATGGCCTATGAAAAGGAGTGGGAAGGGAGACAGAAGCAAGGGCCAGCTGTGGATGGCTACTTGAAATTGGACTGTAAACCCATGAATCCCCTAAAGGTGTCACAATCTGTCACTGACGTGGATCTATCAGAGCCAAAAGTAAGTTCCTGTTGTGTTTAGGAAACCATTCCATGAAAGATATCTGAGTAAGATGGATGCATTACAGTATGCATGTACACTCATAGGTGCTTAGTACAGCTTTAGTTTTACTGTACTGGTTACAATGCATCAATTTTTACACCATAGTTGGCATATATCAATGTTTTTTCATAAAAAATGCTTTCATGCTTTCAGTCATATATTCAACATGTTGTTGTATATGGTGCTATGCCTCACATTGCCAGAAACATGTCTCCTTATTACCTCTTTTCCTCAGATAAGAATAGGCTCACTCACCTTGCTATATTGCCAGTGTTGCGTATTGCAATACACAGTAAAAAAAAAATCACCTGTTGTTCCTCAAAATAAAAAATAATGTTCCTGGCTATGTACATGCCAATGTCAAGAGCATTAATATGTGTCACTCCATTGCACTGAAAGGAGGTGAAAATTGGCACATGTTGGTGGGTTTTTTGTCCAGTGTCAAAGAACACATATTTTGATGTACATTTTTATTCATTTGACAGGTACAACAAAACACAATGAACATTAAGGACTCATTTTACATTTTCTAAATCTCCATCCCCACTTTTGGTCCCACATATAATGGTATTGGTAAAAAAAAAAAAGAAGCATACATACAAACATACACATATACACAATCACGTAAATTAAAACAGAAATAAATAAAATAAAGTAAAAGAAAATAATAAAATAATAGTGGAGGTAAAGAAATAAATAATATTAACAACCATTAATCAATGTTCAACCCTTCCTACTTAATAAATAGGTCAAAACAGTGATAAAACAAAAATAAACAAAAAAGCATACAAAATCAACAGCACTGTAAATGATGTGGAATGAGTGCACAGAGTGTGCATCAGTGGTGAGTGCATCATTTGTCATGAAGTGTTTTTAATTTAGTTATGTAATTAATCACAGGTTCCCAAACAGACTAAAATTTTCCAGACGATCCACTCAAGTTGTACTTGTCTAGATTTAAGAACATTATTAGGTCTATGAGCCATATAGATGCTTTGGGTGCAAATGGTGACTTCCACCCCAGCAATATTCATGTACACGCTAATGATGATGCAAAGGCAATGCTGAATTTTGTTTTCCTCCTAATTCTTTAATTTGTTGGTAATATTCTAAAAATGGCCACTGCACATGGTGTCAATGCAGTGTTTAAAGCCTCAGCAAGGTGTTTAAAAATAGAAGACCAGTAGCTACATAAGTGTGGACAACAACAAAACATGTGTGTCATATTTACTGGTGACATGTGACACCTACACCTTTAACACTATAATTTATTTTGGAGAGTTTGGAGTTGGTCAAATAGATTAGATAAACAACCTGAAATTGTATCAGATTGAATCTAGAACAGGATGTACTGTCATTTACTTGAGTTAATGCACTATCACAGTCATTGTCAGGTATCACTTTGCCAAGTTCCTCTTCCTCAATCTTTATTTTATCAAGGGAGGTCTCTGTGAGACAGGAGATTAGGGCGTAAAATTATGAGATGAGGGCTTTCTGATTCATGGGCATGTCCAAAATTAAGTCAACTACTGTGTTAGGATGAATATTGGGAAAAGAAGTGTTGTTACGTTTAACAAAATTACAGACCTGGAAGTATTTGGTCTACTGAAGATACCGTCAGTGTAAAAGTCCCTTAGCCTGACCAGGCCCAATCTCTGCCATAGAGAAAAGGCCACATCATTACTAGGAGGGGAAAAGAGATAGTTATTATGAATGGGACTGTGGTTAGATAGTCCTTGGAGCCCAGAAGCAAGTCTAAATTGAGACCAGATTCTTAAAGAGGAAACAACAGGGTTACATGAAAATTGAGTTTTCAGATTGGAATTGGCTGTTTGGATGAAAGCAAGGCCAAAAGTGAGGCAGAATGACACGATTTAGCTTCAAAATCAAATAACCTAATCTGGGTAAAATGGATCCAGAGGTTCATTTTATGTATACTGGCTGCCCAGTAATAATTTCTTAGGTTAGGGAGTGCCAGTCCTCCTACAAATTTGTAAAAGAGGAAATTAATTTGTTTATTGTACAAAAAAGGATTGAAGTAAAAAGACAAAGTACCACAATATTAAGCAGATTTGGTAGTCTAATTTAACCTGTTAAACCCCACTATCCCAGAGGTAGGTCTGTGTTATTAGGCCTTTTGTGCATGAAATCCATCTCATTCAGTTGGTAATTTCAAAATAATCTTAGGTTCTCCCATTTGGATTCTTTTAGCCAGTTTCTGTTTAGTACAGCATGTTCAGTGGTTACTTAGTGCTAATACCACACAATTGTGTAGTCTGAGGTCTACATCTGTCAGTTTATGACCTCTGCAGATACTCACTGACCACATGCAGTTTGCACCCTGTATGACACAAATTGGTTGAGCTTAACATGACTTGGGAGAAACACAAAAGAAACTCAATCTATTCAGTTTTTCTCTGCTCACTGTTAAATGTTAAACAATAAATAGTTTATTTTTTTACCTCTTTGAGATTCAAAACATGCTAATTCTTATGTTTATGCTATAATGTGCCTTGCTGTATATTACAAAGTACTAGTTCCATCATCTTTTTCAATGCAGACAATACAAAGGAAATGTAATTAATTATCATCCAATAACAGTACTTATTTCAACAAAGATCATGTGCCTTTTTCAATATTTTTTTATTTGTCACTCTTTAGATGAACATCTGCTTGAAGCTTCCAAAGTAATAGATCAGAAGCCTTAATCTGGATTGGCAGGAGTTTACAGTTGATTGCAAACCATGGGATTAGGCAAGGTTTTTTTTGTTAGAATCCTCCCGCACACACACACACACACACACACACACACACACACACACACGAGAATGTAAACAGTGGGATTTGCTACATGGCAACATCAGAGTAATGGCTAAAAGCAATGGAGGAGGACTGCGTATGTCTAAAAATTTCCGTAGGAAGGCCATGATTTGAAAATGGGAAACAGGTGGGGGTTTTTTTTATTTTCAGTCTTTTTTAAAAACAAAATTATTCTGCCCAGATCTGTACAGATCTCATTTGATAGTGAGGTGCTTCTAACACATAAAATGACATGTATGAACTTTTATATTGAGAGCACAGATATACCGGAAAGTGTTTCGACACAGCAAAGTTGCCTCTTTAGCTTTTCCTCTGTCATACATCAGTACTTCCTCAAAAATATTGACCCCACTTCAAGAAATGACTGCATTCAAATCATTACTCCAGCCTCAAACAGCCTTAACAATTTCTTCTTTGCTATTGAAGGGGACATTCTGAGGAGCATTAAACATAAAAAAATATTATTATTATTTTTTAAGTTGTCTTTCTATTTTATTAATGAAAAAAGCTTTATCTATTAAGGAATGTAGAATAACTGTTATTATTAGTTAGTTTAGTTTTATGTAACTCCAGTGCTGAAGTGTTATGTCTAAGTCCAGTGATTCATTTGAGTTATACTTAGTGACATTAGAGCCCAACTCTGAGCAGATCAACCACTGTAATGCAACACACTACAAAAATACAGAAGCTCATCCTAAGTACGACATCTCATATACATTAAACATAATTCTAAAACCTTAATACAGCCATTCCTGGAAGTTACTCTTAATGGGTTTTTTTGTAGAGCATGTCACCAAATACACACTGAATCACTTCAAAGTGATACTGCTACAAAAGACATAACACCAATTGCCTCACATCCTGTGCGTTATAAGGAAGTGTGCCAGACAGGAAGCCCAAGTGATAGTTAACATTTCACTGACAGGAGACTAGGGTAAAGAGAAGAGAGGAGCAAGGAGTGAGATTTGACAATAACCTTCAAACGAGAGAAAATGTTACAAAGGGCAGCTTCCAATGTGTCAGACAAAGCAAAGATCAACAAGCCAAAGGTAGGTAAAAATCATAAGAAAGCAGAGTCAGTATGACTCAGTATGAGGCCAGATTTGTGATTTTCTAACTGTTGCTTAAAAAATTACCAATTTCTCAAAAAGACAGTTAATTGTATACATTTAAACTGTAAACAGTATTTTTCAAGTTAATTTTAGTAATGTAAAACAATGAGTAGAAAAAATAAACAATTAAATAACGATAAGATTTAAATCGAAGGAAGGCTATAACTTAATAATACTAAAACGATTCAATTCTGCAACAGTATTTGTGGACAGCATTATGTGGGCCTGGCACAGATGCTGGATTAAATCAATCCACAGAGGGCTGTCACATATTTAACTAGGATTTCCAGGGATTATTAATTTATATAATTATTTTGGTGTTCTGCTGTGGAGATAATGAGGAGCTGGGAGTGATTATAATGACATTTGGGTTTATGATAAATTGGAAAAGAAACAAATTAAACAGAGCCAAAGTAAAGCCACAATGTGTGCATCCCTTGTTGTAAAAACGCAATAGTTTAATGTTAACAGTTTTATTTATCGCCTCATTTTGAATACTGAATGTTTGCCCATGCACCTGTACTGGCTTTTGAAGCCTGGAGACAGATGGGACAATGACCTAGATTTACAAAAATTGATGTTATGTAAAGCTGTTAAACTTTGCAACACAAACAGTGTCAGCTGTCTCTTTGTCTTTCAATCCTCCCCACAGCGCTCCACAAGTTTTGGCAGATTTGAGGGTCTGAGACATCACACATCACAAGTCAAACAAGAAGAAAATGGACCCAATATGGTTTGTAAATTTGTTTGCGTTAATTAAATTTTTAATGCACAGTGTAAAAAATATGTAATGTAGTAGCAAGAATGATAGCAAGAACGATAGAAACATTTGTGTTTAGTATATGTGTTTGGCGGTTGTTTGATATTAGCAAAATATAACAATGCAAAATAAGCTTCATGCTAGGAAAATCATTTTGCTGTACAGGAAGTAAATACAACTTGTGAAGAGATGAGAGGAACACAAGGAGTTGAGTTCTAAAAAATACAGTTTTTAGTACCATATGTGTTTTACCATCCGTACAGCTCACAGAAGAATGTGAGGGTCTGGACCCAAACAAATCGGCTGGACTTGGGAAGAAGATGAAGGCGATTTCACTGACCATGCGCAGAAAAATGGGCAAAAAACATGCAAAGTCTTTATCTGAGGAGATAGTGAGTTATGCCCCACCCCATACACATGCACCCACTTACTAACTGCCTCCACTTTTTGTTAATTTACTATCAGCCCCATTAGCTATAGGGCAACAAAAATAATAAAGCTTCTTATGATTAATTTCCATAAATAAGGAATTAAAGTGAATCATGATTGTGAAAGTCAATACATGGCAGCAATCAGCCTCAATTAAAGCTAACCTGTATTGTATTTCTCAAGAGTTTTATCACTTTAATCTGTCATAATCCCACATCCTCAAATATGACACTGTTGCTGGTGATATTGAAATGTTCACTCTGATGCACACAGAAGAGTGTCTTGATGAGTTTTTTTGTTTTACTATGAATGGAGAGATAAGATGAAACTTTTGAGTTGCTATGGAACTTTCAGAACCTACAAGCCATATCTTAAGCTCTGTTTTGTTGTCCTTGTCTTTTCCAAATGGACTTGCCTGATCAGTTTACTGGAGTTGGCAGACATAGGTACATTTCATCTAGGGTTGATTGTGGTTTATGTGGTCCATATACAGTACTGTAAAATGACTATTTATCTTTTCATTTTTTTCCTCCTAGGTTGATGATACAAACAAAGACCCAGACACAGAGCATGGCCCTCCAACTGAAAAAAACTCTGCAAAGACAAGCAATTCCTTAGAGAGTCTTTACAGTGGCCAGAGCTCTTCTAGTAAGTATCTGAACAGACTGGTGACTGGTGAAGCCAGCTGATCCATGTACAAATGAACTATAACTGTGTTTTAACAATGTGCTGTGGGTACAGGTGGTGTAAACAGTGAGTCCAATGGCTCTGGTCTGAGAGACAGGTTGGGGGAAGATGGTGCATACCAGGGACACTTCTGTGGCAGAGCTCGTGTCCATACAGACTTTGTTCCCAGCCCTTATGACACAGATTCCCTCAAACTCAAGGTAAGATGCACTGTTTGTGTGCAGTGAGTATGTTGTAAGCATTATCTTTTTTATTCTTAACGTTTGCTATCATTTTTTCCTAGGTTGGTGACATTATCAACATCATCAGAAAGCCTCCTATGGGCATCTGGACAGGCATGCTAAACAACAAAGTGGGCAACTTTAAGTTCATCTATGTAGATGCTTTAGTAGAAAATGAGGAAGGAGAAGAAGCTCCCAAGATCAGACAACAGACGCTGTGCAAAAGACCTCGGCCTAAAACATTGCTGGAATTACTGGAGCGACTGAATCTTGAGGTGAGATTGGTCTTTTTTGTCTGGTTATAAGTAACTATCTAGGTTTCCAGATAGTTACAGTTATAAAAGAGATCTGTTAAAAAAGTTAACAGTTAACTTTTCCCCTTTTGTTTTGACAATAAGCATGGTTTACAATTGCCACACTTTCATACTTCAACCTCAAAGATATATGTAGATATAGTACCTGTCATTATCAAGTCTTAACTGTCTCCAAATTAAAACCGGATTCATTCCTTTGTAGATATTTTGTATCACACATGACCTGAAACTTGATGAAAGTTGAGGTTGTACACCACTGGGGTTATATTGTATGCTGTATGTCTGGATGCTCATGAAGACAACCACTGTTGTTGTTGCAGGAGTATGCCTCTGCCTTGCTGCTAAATGGCTACCAGACAGTGGAGGACCTTTTTCACCTGCAGGAAAAACACCTTATAGAACTTAATGTCAAAGATCCTGAGCACAGGCGCAGACTTCTCACAGCTGCGGAATGCCACTACACAGAAGGTTAGCTACATACTGCACAACGACTATGTTATTAGCAATTAATAATTGATACAGTTGAGGTACTAAGTGGTTGACTTTCACAGACGACATTTTGACATGCATAGTTTTCCTATGACACGTCAAAATGTCCTCAGTTTGCTACTAACATGAAAGGTTAGAAGTCCACCTACATCTCAAACCAAAACAATTGGCCACCTTGACCACAACTCCTCTCAACCAGAAACACCTGTATTGCTCTCCTTAAAGCCACCAAACTCCCTTGAAAAAAAAAAGAAAATTCACCCAAAAGATGAAACCACTTAATTCAAACTTGACAGAGACCAAATAAAATCAAAACTGTCTTGGTTAGTAGTCCTAATCCAGTCCAATAGAATCACCAGAGCTGGTTTAGTTGAGATAAATCTTTTTATAAAACAGAGTTATATACGAAGATATTCTGGCTCTACATGTGGTTTCTCCCCACTTGCCTAAATCCATAAAATATAATTATTAGCTTTCTCACTATCCCTCTAGCTATGTAAAATATGCTTTATGTAGCTAAAGTGTTTTTGATTCCAGTTGAATCATAAAAACTTAAGCTGCCCTCATTTGAACAGCACTCAACCATGTCACTTTTAAAATGTTGTATGGAAGGTCATTTTCTTTCTTCCTTCTTTTTTAAACATGGGTACAGCCAACAGTTTCACAGGGAGCGACTCTAACATGCACACACAGCTGGACTGGCTACTGAAAGAAGAACATCTTGATAACATGGATTTTGAAATGTTCTATATAAATAACCATTATTATTAAAACATTATTGGCACTATTGTTATTATCAACTTGGATTATTTGGATTGGAACTTGGATTACAATGCAAGTGTGTCACAAGTGTGACTCCATTGTCTCCTCAGGACAGTGCTCCCCTATATATTTATATAGCAAATAGATGTTTGTGGTTTTAGCAAAGTTCAAAGTGTCATATATGGCACCCTTAAAGATGGCTTTATTCAGTATAAGTGTCCCAGTATGCAGTGACAGCATAAGCAAAGCCAGGATCCCGAGACACAAGTAGCTAATGGAATTCAGTCATCACTGATCTTATTAGTTATATTTGTCCCTGTACTTGTCAAACTTACTTCCCTTTTTGCTTTTTAAAAATTTCTCTGCTATTTTATTTCTGCTAGAAAATAGTTTTTTTTATTGTTCAAAATAATAACTAGCAAGTGGAAGATGTGACATTTGTGCCACCGAGAACAGAAATATATCCTGCACGCAATGAGAGGTTTAGTGACTTCCTGTTACTCAGATAGAAAGTGCTTAATGGAGCAGAAGGTGTTTCTGTAATCTGATGTCTTGAAGCAGAAGGCTGATTATTGCAGATCCCACATTAATGAAAAGAAAAATACTCATCACAATGAAATAGGAACAATATTTACTGGTTAGTTTTGTTCAGACTGAACATGTTTTGCTCATGTTTTATTGCTGGTGTGTCCAAACAAATTAAAGTTAATAATTTTTGTGTTTGGGTGACTTAAACAGATGGCAGTAGCTGCAGTATGACCCTGCCAAGTCTGTTAATTCACATGGGATTCCAGTAATTTAATCAAGCTGAGCTTTATTAAGCTAGTGGTTTGAACATAGAAATTATTTTCCATCAGTGAAGTGGAAATATTAAAGAGTGTTGGAATATTTTTACTTTGACATAGTGGAAATTTAAGTCACAGAGGACCTTTTGAGGTATTGTATGTATAAGAAGGAGACCTATATTCTGTTGCTGTTTGCTGGGTCACACCTGCATAAGTTATGTCAGTATTTGGGTCATTTGGCCATGTACAGTCAGCCAGCAACATGTTGTTCTGCTTTCTCCATAATTTGGCAATTACAGCCATTAATGTTGAAAATAATCTTCAGTGCTATTGATGTCCCTGCAATAAATTATTTGGGTGTCAAAGAGCATTAGCCTTACATATGTAAATATAGGCTTATTTCAAGCTATTGAAGCACATATTTAAAAATCATGAATGTGGTTGGTAACAGAGATCTGTAATATAATGACATTAAGTTTAATTCTATTTGGTTTGTGGCCACAGGTAATGATGTCAGGGATGTTGAAGAGCATAAAGCCTCCCACAGCATACAGGAAGAAGACAGCGACTGTCCCAGAGACTCAGGCTGCTTTATCCCATCAGAATGTTCAGACAGCAAGGAGGATGGAGAGCAGCTCACAAACATTGTGGAATCCTAATTATATTACTTGTCAGATGGCTACTTTGGAATTAACATTTTGAAGTTCTTACAACAACTATTCATAATTTTCTTCACTTGTCATGTCAATAACTCTCAGTATAAGAAGCTAGTCACAACCTTGGCTAGTGTAAATGCATTTAAAAGTGTGACATGAATAGAAAGAAAAAAACAATCATAAATGTCAACATATGTCACTTGTCAAGATTATAATCAAGTTGTGAGATTAAGTAAGTTTTTTATTTTATGTTGATTAAATGTGGCTTGTATTTATTGCAATGTAAATCATTCAGTGTTTTCCAGAGAAGCCTTGTTTTCAGCATCATTTTGACCTTTCTCATCAAATCCAAACTCACTCACAAACATTTGGTGTAATCTTTTTTTTTCTATGATTTTTTTTTGTGATATTGGTGAATTGGATGTCTTTGCAATGTTTTTGATCAATGAATATTCCAGTCCTGCCTATAATGTATGCTGAATAGGTAAATATGCAGGTTATTTTCCAGAAATTAGAAGAAATGTGAGAGAGAAATCAGCACTGAACTGTTTTCACATGTTTTTGTTAATAAAATAAGATTATATAGTTGAATATTTGTTGACTATATTCTTCTTTTTTCTTTTTTTCCATCAAAATTTCACCTCCCAGTACAGTGCCTTGTGCTTTAAGCTTCATATGATTATTTCGGATGCATTTTTATATAATTTTTGAATTTATTTTCATTTCATTTATTGCATTATAAGATTACATGCAGGAATGACTACAACTTCATACAGGCTTACAAAATTTAGCGACCAGAGAACTTGAATTTAGTCCATGAATTCATGATACAATTTGAAGCAACTGAGAAACCTGGCTGTTAAAGAATAACATTTGTTTTAAGTGTTATTATAACTTTGACTAAAACAAACTTGTGATGTTATCATTGTTGCTTTTCCTCCTCGTGTGGAGTCTTTGTACAGTACCAGTCAAAAGTTTGGACACATCTTCTCATTCAATGGTTTTTCTTTATTTTTATTACTTTCTACTTTGTAGATTCATCCTGAAGACATCAAAACTATGGAGGAACACATATGGAATTATGTAGGAAACAAAAAAGAGTTTAAGCAACCAGAATATGTTTTATATAGGAGATTCTTTGCAGTAGCCACCTTTTGCTTTGATGACAGCTTTGCACACTCCTGTCATTCTCTCAGTCAGCTTCATGAGGTAGTCACCTGGAATGGTTTTCCAACAGTCTTGAAGGAGTTCCAGGGGTGCTGAGCACTTGTTGGCTGTTTTGCCTTCATTCTGCAGTCCAACTCATCTCAAACCATCTCAAAGGTGATTGTGGAGGCCAGGTCATTTGACACGGCAATCCGCTCCTTTTCTTGGTCAAATAGCCCTTACATAGCCTAGAGGTGTGTTTGGGGTCATTGTCCTGTTGAAAAACAAATGATGGTCCAAGTAAGCACAAACCAGGTGGGATGGCACGTCACTGCAGAATGCTGTGGTAGCCATGCTGGTTAAGTGTGCCTTGAATTTTGAATAAATCACCAACAGTGTCACCAGCAAAGCACCCCCACACCATCACACCTCCTCCTCCATGCTTCACAGTGGGAAACACACATGTAGAAACCATCCACTCACCTTTTCTGTGTTTCACAAAGACATGGCGGGTGGAACCAAAAATCTCAAATTTGGACTCATCAGACCAGAGTACAGATTTCCACTGGTCTAATGTCCATTCCCTGTGTTTCTTGGCCCAAACAATTCTCTTTTTCTTGTTGTTCTTCCTCAGTAGTGGTTTCTTTACAGCTATTCAACCACGAAGGCCTGATTCACACAGCCTCCTCTGAACAGTTGATGTTGAGATGTGTCTGCTACTTGATCTCTGAAGAATCTACAATATAAAACATATTCTGGTTGTTTTAGCACTTTTTTTGTTCCCTACATAATTCCATACGTGTTCCTTCAAAGTTTTGATGTCTTCAGTATGAATCTACAATGTAGAAAGTAATAAAAACAAAGAAAAACCATTGAATAAGAAGGTGTGTCCAAATTTTTACTGGTACTGTATGTATTTGTGAATTTTTTTTGACTGTTGATTCGGTCTGTCTATATCTTTGGTTTAGGGTTGCATGATTTTCAAATGACAAAGACGTTGTCTGCTCATCAGGGTTTATTAAAATGAGCATTAAAAATCTCATTATACACGGTTGCCCATAAAGTTGGAATAAAATATTATTCACCTTCTTTCCAATTCTGCCCTCACCAGAGACTTGAGTGCAGCTGTCTGCCACTGGTAGATGGCAACCTGTTAAGTGTCATAAGGTGTTTTTTTGCCCTTTTTTGGTCCAGTTGGTTGTAGCAACAGGCTGGGACTGAACCTGAGACACAGTGGTGAAAACTGAGATGGGGAATAGGAGTGGGATCCTGGGTGAATGCTGGAGGTTGAGAAGTGGTGAAGGCAGGGGTTGTGCACTTACAACAAATTCTGGTTTTGTGTTTGATGATTTAGCTGATGATGTCATTTGAGAATGTATTTCGTTTAGTTATTAGCTCTTGGAACTCATACTTACTGAAATAGTTATAGATATAGAAAATGTATGTAAATGCACTGTAATTTAAAAATCATTCACAGCTGCATGCTGCACATGAGGAGGAAAACAGCAATTATAGCAACAGGATATATAGATATATATTTGGAAGCGTATGCGTATCTGCCTTCCTTTGGGTTTTGTGGTCGGTGGAGAGCAACTGCGCCCCCCGGCTCTAACGCCTGCGACCGCCTCGATATCGTGGGATTATCGTTGTTCATTTATTTATGGTGTCAGAGGAAGTCGTGATCAAGTCGGACAAAAATCCAACCGGCATACATTGTGCGGCGATCTCCGGTGTTCGATTCAGCACGGGCATGGCTCATCTCGAACTAAAGTTATAAATCCATTTCATGGCTGGGTTCATTTTGAACAAGCCTTACGTGAACTTCCGATGACGCAAAGCCAGCTCTAACCGATTGGCTGAAAACACATTTACATCACGAAATGTTTTGAGTTGCATGCAGCAAGCGTTGACTGGAAATGTAGTTTAAAACGAGCATCTACTGCGGTATTTGTGCTGACGATGGTGTTTGTCGTGAACTGCACTACCCACCATCCTCAGGGAAAAGAGCAATGTTGACGTGTATTTTGATGGTAGTCTAAAAACTTCCCATTTCGCCCCATCTAGGTGCCAAAGGACATCGTTTAACCACAACTTGGACAATTTTACCGACATTTTGTGAACTCTAAGCGGGGGGTGTGGGGTCTAAGGGCGTGTGTGAAGATGTCTGGAGAAATTTCAATGATTGGTAAGTAGAATGGCTTTCTTTTCTCATGTAACGTTAAATAAACAATAAAAACTAACAATGGTTTACTTGTAATTCGTGTGTATTACCATGCCACAGGTGCAGTGATTCTGGCCCTGTTTCTGGCTGGTTATTTGGGCCAGCAGTACCTACCTCCCCCAAAACCGAGAGTGATCGGCCTGGACCTGGGTACAACCTTCTGCTCTGTCGGCGTGTTTCACCCGGGTAGCGGGGAGGTGGAGGTGATAACAGATGAAGAGGGGAGGAAGAGCATCCCAAGTGTCGTCTCATTCACTACCACTGAGGTGCTGTCCGGACATGAAGCCGTAGACCTGGCCGATAGCAACTCTCAAAATACCATTTACGATGCAAAGAGGTTCATTGGGAGGTTATTCGATCCGGAAGACCTTAAGCAGGAGAGTACGCGGTACGCGTTTAAGGTCGGTCATGCAGGTTTAGTGAAATGTGGACTGCTCTGTGTGTTATTACAGTGCTAAAGTCACTTAAGCAGACAAGTCTACCCATGAGCTGTAAGTGCACTATTATGTGTGTGTGTGTGTGTGTGTGTGTTGTCACTGCAGGTGATAAACAACAATGGGAGTGCAGAGTTCCTGGTCTCCACCAACCATACATTCACTGTCAGCCCCGAGTTCATTGGCTCCAGACTGCTGCTGAAGATGAGGAAGATGGCTGAGCAACAGCTTGGTGTACCCATCCAGAAAGCTGTTATTTCAGTTCCTGCAGAGTTTGATGAGAGACAGAGAAACTACACCATTAGGGCAGCTGATCTTGCTGGTCAGTTTTCACTTTAAGCTGATGTTGGGAAGTCCTCATATATTTGTTAGCTTCTTTTGTGTATTTTTGGCACCTGTGACCAAATTAATTAAATCTTTAAACCATAAAGTTACATTTAAATTAGCACTAACATTGGATATATCTCAACCAAATACCTTTTTTTCCCCAAAAGTGTTAGACATACAAAACTAAAAACGCTGTATTAATAATATAACTGATATGCATACATTCTTTCTCTTGTCTCACAGGCCTGGAGATCCTGCGTGTAATCAATGAGCCCACAGCTGCAGCCATGGCTTATGGCCTGCACAAGCTGGATGTGTTCAATGTGCTGGTGGTTGACCTCGGGGGAGGAACACTGGATGTTTCTCTGCTCAACAAACAGGGAAGCATGTTCCTCACCAGAGCCATGGCAGGTAACATGTTTCACTACTTATCCACTTCACTACACAATCCTTCCCCTACCATTATATTAGGGGAGCGCCCTGCCCCCGCAACAGCCAATTAAAAAAAAAAAAAAAATAATAAAATGGATGTAACAACTGATTATAATTCAGGGTCAGAACGTTCACCTGGATACACTTAGTTGTACTGTTTCACAGAAAGAGCATATGCCTATTACCTGTTCAGATAATTAAAATTCAAAATGCTAGTTTAAAACCGTATTAAGTGAATGGTATTTTTGGCAGGAAATAACAAGCTGGGAGGTCAAGACTTCAGCCAAAGGTTGTTTCAGTATACCACAGATAAAGTCCGACAAGAGTTTGGCATTGAACCTACTCTAAAAGAGGATATCCATCGCCTCCGACAGGGTGTGGAAGCCGCCAAACTCAACCTCACCTTTCAGACCAGCGTTACCATCCAGGTGCCCCTGCACCTTCACCCCCAGGGCAGTTTAGAGTCCTCTGAAGGTGCAACTTTTATTCCAGTTCTCTTCCAGGCTGTGATAACTCGTGAGCTGTTCGAGGAGCTCAACAAGGACCTTTTCAAGAAGATCCTGATGCCAATTGAGACTGTGTTAACCGAAGGCCATTTGGAGAAAGAGGATGTGGATGAAATTGTTCTGGTTGGAGGATCTACCAGGATACCACGAATTAGAAGGCTGATCAGTGAGTATTTTGGAAAGAAGCCAAATACATCAGTAGACCCTGATCTAGCTGTGGTAACAGGAGTGGCAATTCAGGCTGGCATCATGGGTGGCTCTTGGCCTTTACAAGTAAGTGCTATAGAAATGCCCAACAGACACTTGCGCAAGACGAACTTCAGTTAACTTCAGCTCACGTCATTTATTATGACATAAATGATGCCACAGAGACTTGTAGCTGATTAATTGTTTCATGCTTCTCTTAAGTACGCAATCTAAAATTTGCTGTAGCAAGAAAAATGACCAACAAAAGACACTTTCATCTGAATAAGGACATATAAGATACTCAGGTTTTTCAACTTATCTTATGCTTTCAGTTTGTGAAAGGTGGCAAAAGCAGAAAAATAAGTGTTGATTATATATTTATAAACTTACCAACATTCCTTTTCATGGAATATTAACCAATGGCATCTGCACGTGAACAGTCCTGATTTTGTTTCATGACAGCTGTTTGTTGTTGTTGTGTGCTGATGAATTAGGTTTCAGAAGCCTTACAAAGGGTGACATCTTTTCTGTAAATTCCGATTTGTTAATCTTTATTGATGACATTTGTTTGTGGCAGGTACTTCAATGGTGTTCAATTCAGGGAACAGCCACTCAAACAAGTACCACCTCACCTATTTATTTTTTCTCATTAACTGTGTGCCTATTTGTATATGTGTGCAGGTTGAGGCTTTTAATTTATTTTCACGTTTCCATCAAAGGTTGACATAGAGTGTGCCTAATGAAAAAGCAGCTTGTTTTAAAAAGCTGTTATATTGTTTGAATTTAATTGCTAGGGTAAAGCGCTTCACCCTTGGTTCAGTCAGACAGCCAGGTCTTTGCTTTTTTGATATTCTTGTAATTTTATGTCCCTTGCAGGTCCTGCCAACTGAGACTTGTGTAAAAATTCAAACAAATTCCCAGCAATATAGGCTATTCACCTCACAAATAAATAGGTGTTCTGCTGAGAAAGCCTTAAATGTTCACATCTACATACTATCTCCCCTTCCTTTGAATAAATGCATTACTTGACAGAGGAGTCATTCTCAGTGTTGCAATTGAGGACCTCTAGTTGTTGGCCAACTAGTGAATGTTGACAAACTGAACGTGCAACTGGACTGCTGGCTTAAAAAGCTGAGTAATTTAAAACATTTATGAAAGATCTGTAATACTTTGAATAGAGCTATAAAGGATGAGTTGAAAAAGGGTTTTATTAATATGAATGGGATTTAAGAGTTGAATAAATCTCATAATAAATTGAACATGTGGAATATTCTAAGGTTTGAAAGGAGTTTCTGTCTTAAACTATGAATGTGTAGATAAAAGCTGAAAAGAGGAGTAATGAAACATTCAAAACATATTGCACACTGTCAGATAAATTGTATTGTTTTAAATTGCTGGGGGCTATACTTCAAGAATAACTAAACCCCAAACCACTTTTTTCAGTTGGAAACCACTCTCACTCCACTTTCTGGTACGAATCCTGACAGTTTAGTATCTGAATTCTGCATGTTCTGTTATAAATATGCATCATAGCTGACCTCTACATGTTGGAACCCGGCTACTGCAATATACATTTTGTAAGTTTGCTAAGTAAAAATAAAATATGCCAGTGTTAATCTCCAAGAATGTTTATTTTGTTTAGAAATGATAATTTATTCTGTTAGTAACCTCAGCATTCAAATCCTTCGGGTGGCATCATCCATTATGCAGAGACATCCTTCATTCTCTCTTGCCCATCAATGGCCGCTGCCCCGGCCATTGCAGCACCCTCAGCCCATGCCATCTGCTAATAGTGCTTGACTGGAGTGGTCTTGACCACTTGAAGTCCTCTACTTCACACTATATTTCTGTTATAGTTCTGTTTGTGCTGCAACGTAGTCATGGCTATGTGACATTTATGCAGCTAATCAATATGTGAATGTGTGTCAGTGTTTATGATGTTATTAAGTTTCTCTGTTACTGTAAAATGCATGTGACATCAACACTACCTGTCGACACCTTGGTCCTACTGGACTCAAACATTTCTTAGCACTTGTCCACATTGCTTTTCCTACCCAGATCTTTGCTTGTGTTGTACCTACTCTGTAGGTACGACGCTTTGGTTAAAAGCGTCTGCCAAATGTCTTTGTAGAATTGTAGAATGAATGCTACAGAAAAAATGATCCTGGCAGGAAAACTCTTGGTTAGTCCCACATCTGAGTATTTGTTTGAATAACTCTTTGTTACTCCAAATCAGAGACCTAAACTTCTTTGTAACATATTTGAGCTTAATTTGAAGAGTTTGTCATGATGTTCTTTAGTTATTTCCATGAGGCCAAATCATGTTTTGTGAAGATACAAGAACTTTTAACCTTGGACCACCAAATTGTAATCAGTTCATTGAGTTGAAGTTAACATTTGAGCCAGATACAATAAAATTCCTTCTGCATATTCCTGAGACTTCACATTTGTGAGGCAATAAAAAATGATGTTCGGTCACAGCTTCAAATGGACAATGGGACAAAATAATGCCTCTGGCCACAGCTGTCACTGGGGAGGTGGCATGTTAAAATGAGTTGTATTTTGTATGGCAGTGGTTTGATCCCTGGATGCTTCTGTTGTAGCATCTTTTAGCAAAACACCAAACATCAAATAGACCACATGTGTAGGTGTGTGTATGCAGGGGACAAAATAGCGTGCAATAGCTTTCTATAGTTTGGTTCATTTGAGCTATGCAAAAATAACAAATTCTCAGAACATAACACAATTAGTAAACTCTAAGTAGAAGATTTTTAATGTTTACTTCCGGGACACATTAATTGCCCCCCCCCCCCCCCCCCCCTCCCAAAGAAATTAAACGCAAAACAGCAATACATTTCTTGACCCTGTGCTGCCTCTCATTTAGCTTATAGCTTTTTTTTTTTTTTTTTTTTTTTTTCACATTTAGCACTCACCTCATTTACCTTACAGCATACAGTACAGGCTAAGTACGAAGTGAAATGACATCCCATTGTTCAAATGCAGTTCTTAGTTGGCTGCCACATTGTATTATCTTATCTTATCTTCAGTGTACATAAGCATGCTCAACATATCAACACATCACTGAACACACTAAACTTAACCAGCCAGAATACACACGATTATACATCTTTATGACACTAATATAATACCTGAACACATCTTCATTCATTAACCTTAAAAAGTCAGCTAAAACATTCTCCCTAAAACTATTTTCAGCAGTTCATCTGGTTGCACAGGAGCGTTATGAGTTGTTTAGTCTCATGTAGTAATCATGAAATAAAGAGATTGATTTGCAAGAGGAGAAAAGAATATCGGTGTTTAAAAACAATGTAATCATTCAGAAATCTTGCTAAAATAAAGAATTTGGAAATGCATCAGTTACAGGCACTGGTAACTCAAGGAGGCCTCTCAGACATTTAAATGTGAAAAAACAGGACACAGATTTGTCCAGTTCCAGCAATAAAAAGTGCATGTAGTCCTGTCTGATATACAGTTGGCCGAAAAAAACACAAAAGTACTTATACATGCACAATGCACTAGGCAGTTTTCTCTGTAAAAGTCTGTCAGTTAATTAATAGGACAAGGTATAAGAGGCTTCATACTGACAAAACAAAAATGATGCCAACACTGAGGGCATTGTCTCCATCTCACAGCAGATTCACACAGGCTCATAGAGTCCCAGTCACTGGCCAGTGCTCTGATTGGTCTAGTAGTCATAGCCATTGTCTGCATAGAGCTCTTCACCACTGCCACCACCATTTCCCACCTCTGGAGGGTGCCAGAGGATAAAGAAAAGTCAGTATAAGATACCATGGTAGAGCAATTTTGGTCAAAACAATGACAAAGTAGAAGACATAAGAGTATTTCAGTAAAGATGAAATGAAAAAAATGATTTAGAAAACCTCAAACAACTGCCACTAATGTGACTTACCTTACCTTACCCCAGCACTTTAGGCTGATTAGACAGATTGAGGTGGTTATAAGCTCCCCTACGTATGATGTTGTTTGCAGTGGGAGGATAATGGGGGGTTGATGCATGAAGGAATTGATGGATGAAGGGGAAGGAAGGGCATAGTAGGCAGAGAAGTGATGGTAACAAGGGATACAATGTATGCATGGAAATAAGAAAGTCACTGGTAGCATAGATAGGAATTGGTGCACATCACACAGGCCGCTACTGAGGTTGACCTTAAACGAGGAAGAGAGGAGGCAGAGAAGCAAACACAAATGCATGCTGGGATGAAGTGACAAAATGAAAGTATGAGAAACTCCCACTTCTTTTTTTAAAATCATTAAATGAGGGTCAAACTGTAAAGAGAGGAATTAGTTTTGGAATTCAGTGGCTCAATCAGTAGCAACAAGACCACACTACAAAACATCTAAGAGTGACAAACCTATTCATGTCCCTCTAGTCTCACTCTTAAGATCTTACCAGAGAGGATTAGTTTCTCCTTCATCACGTTCAGGTCTCTGCTGGACCTCCTGACAGCAGTGCTCAGCACGATCTGCTCAGAGTTGTAGCTGTGCATACCGCTCATCCGATACCTATAATGTCATATGTTATGTCAGAGATCACCTCAAGGCAATTATGATACCAGTTATTACTGCTGCCTCTGCCAGGGCAGGCTAGGGTCCAATGAGAGACCCCAGAAGAACTATACAATCTATCTTGGCTGAGCAAAACGACTTCACAATTTCAAAATTTAACCTCGTGTGATTAATGAACAATTATTTATTTGAAACTATATTAAATACTTTAAAATATATTTTAAAATATTTTTTAACGATTGGAGCTGGTACATTTTTTTGTAATGGAAGAAGGTATACGTCATTATTGTAATCTTAATATAATTTAAGGAAACACAATATAAACTATTTATAGCTATTTTGGGGCTCAAATTAAATAGTTTTCCAGCAAGGGCACTTCACTTATTAATAAATACAAATGTACGGGGAATCCATACCAAAATATAAGCACATAGGGCCAAAACCAATGATGAAGTCATACTTACTTTTCATGAAAACAAAAGTATACAGACAAAAATTAGTTGTCAGGGTCAAGAAATCAAGAAATAGTACTGAGCTTATTTGAACTGAATATTTAATTTTTCCACAACATGCTGTTTAATTATTTTTTGTAAGCATTTCCCTTTACTAGCTACAGATACCACCTAAATATACTGCTATACATCTAAACATAAGTGAGTAAAATTTATTTTACACTATCTACCAACCTTTAAGTTGTTCTTATCACTGTCTTTCAAATAATTTCTTGAATACAGTTATTTTTTCCCTGCAGTCACTGTATGTATGTATGAAAAAACCTCTAAATTCATAAATAAACAACATTAGTAAATAATTACTAAAATATAAAATATAGAAAATGTTGCTTTATTCTGTGAAATGTGAAGACCATGTTCACCAATTTACATTTGCTAGCAGTACAGAAGATAACTGTCACACCGCGGTGAGTTTTGTCTTGTCCTGGTTTTGTGTCTTGTCATTTCCTGTTTTATTTTGAAAAGTAACTCTCCTCTTGTTTCAGGTCACTTGCCCTTCCTCATGTGTCACCTGTCTGATTGTCTTTCCTGATTCCTGATTGTGTCCACCTGTTCCCCATTACCCTCATGTGTTTAAATAGTCTGCGTCTCCCTTTGTCCCGTGCCAGAGTGTTTTGTTTGTTGATTACCCCTGCCAGTTTTCACAGCTCAAGTCACAGCTAAGCCTCTTTGAGAGTGATTTTTTTTTTGTTTGTAGATTTCATAGATTAGAATTCATTTTATAGTTAAGAGTTTCAGCCGTTTAGTTTTTCCTCCTTTGGGAGTAATTTTGATTTCTAGTTTTGTTTTCCTAGAGTGTAGAAGATCCTCCATTCTTTTAGGATAAAAGTTAATTTTGTTCTTTAGTATAGTGTCAGGTTTTTCCTCCAGTCTGAGAGTTTTCTGTTGTTCATTTTGTTCTTCAAAGCCAGGTAGTTTTTTCCTCCTCTTGAAGTGAGTTTCATAGCCTGCAAATTATCTGCTCATAGTATTTTGTAAATTTTGATAGCCATGCGGCTTGCCCTAGGGAAGGCGCGTGTTAGATTAATTTCATAGTCCTAATAATTTGTCACTCTGTCAAGAGGAAATTTGAGATCTCAATAAACTCTGCCTTTGCTGTCACTCGTCTCTGCATCTGAGTCCTGTTTTGAGTCCTGGCCTGACAATAACTATATTTAGCTTTGTATGTTGTATGTGAAAATGCTACAATTAAAAACTGCCTTGAAGAGAAGATAAGTTCGATCACATGTTTCAAATTGCATTGACAACCTAATGCTGTGGACATTTTGTGCTGTTTGGGTGAAATATTCGGTATAGTTGTCCAGAAAGATCAAGACTAAATGAATTCCTCCCTTGAGAGGAAAGGTAATGATTCAGGTGAGACAGAAGCAGACAGAGAAAAAGAAAGATAAATAAAGCAAAACAGCAGATCATAATTAACAGAGTTGGAAAAATTGCAGAGAATGGAAAAACTAGAAAGAAGAAGCAATGCACCAAACAAAAGAACAATAGATACAGACAGTAAAAGACAGGTTGAAAGGAGAGAAGACGTTGGGTCAGAAGAGCTGACCTTGTTACCTGATCATGTGTAAGCTGAGAGATGATGCCAGAATGCAGCAGAGAGGAGACGAACATGCACATCAGGCAGAGGATAGAGGATGAGGAAGAGGCAGAAGGAAAAAAGAAAGTGGGACACAAGATAGGTCATTTTAGGAGCCAGCAAAAGCTACTGAAGAGCTTGGCTAAGCAGTGCAAACCTGCACCCTACAACTATCCGTCTCCAGAGTTGTCCCAAAAGCAACAAAATCACATTCTCTGACAAACAAGCATGTGTTTAGGAATTTACACATTTTAGCTAGGACAACTCATGCTCATACAAAGTACAACGTCTGTATCATCATTAGTTTGTGTGTAACAGTGAGGTGCTGAGGGATCAAAACAGCAAAATACAGCACAACAATGTATAAAACCAAACATAGTAAATTAATAGAAAAAAATATTTTGTGATTTCCTTTGAAAGTCATTATTGGTAAATCATTAAAAATGAATAACAAATGTAGATGTCTACTGAGTAAAGAAGTGATACATTGCATGAGGGTTATAAGGGAAGGGTACTTTTTAATTTTAATAGTGCTGATTAACTTTTCCATTATAACTCACTACAGTGATCTGGCAACAGTCATAGTACTGTAGCTGGTGTACTTACTTCTGATAAGTGAATATTCCTAAGATTACAGCAAAGGAGATGAAGTCTGCTGACACCCACATCAGGCAGTATTCATCTGGCCTCTGGAAACACACAAGTAGACCCACAGACACAAGAACAGTCACAGTGCAGTGGATATTAAAAGTCTCCACGCCCTAATGAAACTGACAAAACAACAACAAAATTGTAAATTTAAGTTTTGCTCCATATTTAATGTGATCTTGCAACAAACAAAAATCTAAATGAAAAACATACTTACCATTTCAAAGAATTATAAATAGCGAACAAAACCTTTGTTTTGTTTGCTTCCTACTGCTTCCTACTGGGAAAAATTGATGACAGCCAGTGGTTGAACGAACAAATTGATTGATGTTGGATGACAGGCACTGTCCAGTCCTTGCATGTGGTAATCATCTCCATTAGTCTGTACATGCCTGGGCTATGGGGTAGGGTGACAAGAAGAACACCTAAGCCTGTCTGGCTTATACCAAAAGATGCATTGGTTATCTCAAAGCATGTGGGAAAATGTTTTATGGCATGACAGGACAGAGGTTTAGGTTTAAGTTTTGGCTCAGGTTCCTTTGATTTTGTTTTTTTTTTATTCAGACTGTTCCTCTATAGATTGTTGTTGTTACAAAATATCACTAACAAGGTTTCAAGGCATTTACATTGTTGTTATTTCTGTCTTGACATTTCCAAAACCTGCAATATTTTTTACGGGTATGTAGACTTTTTATACCCAAGTCAGGTTGCTCTGGGTTTTACCCTCAAAACGTTTATAGGAGAGTATTCAACTGGGTGGAGCTATAGGTAAACAATACATTCTGTTGTGTGAACAGCAACATTCTAAGTGTTTCGTATAATATCTCTGCAAATAAACTCACATTTTGATTTCTCTTTTCTTATAAAGCCACTATAAATAAAACATAAGTAATGTGCTGTGCTTGTTCTCTCTGGTCTCTCTCTCTGTACCTCTCTACAGATACCTGTAGCTCCAGAGCTGAACATCTGATCTGTGGCTCCACCGACCTGCCCCGTGTCCTGTGCTGCCACTTATTATCATTATTCTATATTGTACTGCAAATAGTTGCCATAGTTGTTGTTCTACCATTCTGTTAGTTTTCATGTAAAGTTATGTACTCCTGCGACAAGATGTATCCTCTCTCTCTATCGCCCCTCCTGTCTCTCTCTGTCTCTCTCTCTTTCCCCCCAACCGGTCAAGGCAGATGGCCATCCACCTAGAGCCAGGATCTGCCCAAGGTTTCTGCCTGTTAAAAGGAAGTTTTTCCTTGCCACTGTTGCCAAGTGCTTGCTCATGGTGGAACTGTTGGGTGTAATTAATAGTAATGAGTGTGGTCTAGACTCGCTCTGTTTGTAAAGTGCCCTGAGATGACTTTTGTTGTGAATTGGCGCTATATAAATAAAACTGAATTGAATTGAAAATTGAATTGAATTAATAAGTAATAAGTAAAAGATCCAGGAATTTAACCATTCTTTTTGTGCAGTATTGCGAAGATTCACTTCCATGGGCTGCATCCAGTGTCAGATTTCTCTTGAACAAGATTCAGAGTTAATACTAACAAACAGTACTGCAGAAGCTGTGGCAGCCCAAACTCTCTTGCGCCACACAACAGGAGTCCAGCGTTACATCCTTATATCATGCACTGCTCCTACATAGTAGTACAAAAGACGAGGGCTAGGCTGGCCTGTTGCAAGGATGAGACAAAAAGCAACACCAGAGAGGCAAGGTGTGGGTGTTACCCATGAGAGTTTTAAGAAGACAATTGGACAATAAAGTTAGGAGTCATACACTTAAGTATACACTACAGCGGTGATGCTTGCCCCTGAGCTCAACCATCATTAATAAGGGGATAGCACACTGCAGGAAATGGACTGATCAGCTGACAGCTAGGCTTCCCTGTTATTACCTGTTAAAATGCACATGAAACACAGCTGAAGCAGAGGAGACAGGTTTTCAAGAAAGATTTCATCTATCCTACCTGAAACTATAGCCACTGTATGAACAGATATTTTTGATAGGCTGATAGGTTGAATGGGTACACAGAGAGACTATAGCTGAACAAACTTCCAAATTATATCTGAGAAGTATGCAAAGAAGAAAAGAATTTACAGTTTATGTCACAGGTCCTTACCATGAGCCAGATCGGGTAAGGCACCTTGTTGAGGATGTGGGGTGCCTCTGAAGAGACCGAGGACACACCGCTGCACCAGAGCACTGAGTACAGCCAGGGCTTGTTAACAGTGTAAAGAGTGAGGTTGATGTTGCTCTGGGAGAAGTCTCTGAAAGCAATCACCACATTCAGGGACAGCTTTGAATAGAAACCTATGTGTGGTAAGATGCCAACCTGTTAACATATTTGTGTGTGTTCCTACCTTAGTTCATGTGTGCTGGCCTGGTTGTATCTGAGCAGCAGCCTGCTGATGCTGCTCTGATGGAGACTTTGAGGACTCCGCTTGACAATTGATGTTTGTATTAGACTGGGTGCCAGCTGTCTCACTTGAGCTCTGTGTTCATCTGGAGTCCACATCACCTATACACAGCACAATACACAGGACTAGTGCTACACTTGTCTCAATAAAACTGCATATGAGCAGAAAAAGAAAATCTCATTGCTCATAGACTCTTATTGATTGATAAAATAATAAAGATATTAATTCAAGTTTTAACCCCTTTGCAGTTGTATGAAATGTATTCAAAAATACATGGCCAGATATTATGCTGTTCAGAGTGTTCAGTTCCTATATACTTACCAGATGCTGAGGTACCCCAGACTGCCACACAGCCTGCATTGTATCATTGATCCAGCTGTGGTAGCAGGGGTGCTTTGGAGGAGGTCTTCTCAGCCTGAAAACCACTGTGCTGTTATGATAAGAAGCCAGCTTTAGAAGTTGCTCCAGGCTGCATACACTCTGATTAGCAATCAGAGCCTTCTCGTGGGGAGAAAGGGTGTGCAGAGTCCAAAAGGGGTCATCCTGAAACACAAGGACAAAGCAACATGAGAATGAAGATCCATGATTGTCCAATGTAAAAGTATAATTACTGGTTTTAGTGGTAATCATATTGCTGCTGTAGTAGGAAATATAATTGTGTTAAGCTGTGTTGGTACCAATATGTAGTTCTACATATTTTAGTTTTATATTTTATTATATTTGGAGAGATATTTTATCTTATTTTGTTTTTATCTTTTGTTTTATTTTTTGCTATTATTATTTCTCCTTTAGGTTATGTGCTGCTGTAATAACAAAATTTCCCCTAATAAAGTACTTGTATTCTGTTCTATTGTAAGGATCATGTAGAAAAATATGATTTTAATTTTTGCTTTCATGCTTCATTGCTCTTCATTCCTCGTCAAATTATACGGGAAAAGCAGATGCTCCTTAATTTTGACTTCTATGATATTCTTCACTTTACCGACTAAAAACACTTTGCACAGTTCATAAAAAGGCATGTATCTACATCACTGCATCTTCCAATACATTTATACAGACCCTCTTCCTTGGTAACAGAACATGAAAACAAATGCATTTCACAATCTGCAGATAATGACTACCCAAGAAAGCATTGGGTGGTTCATTTTCTCATCATGAGAAAAGAATAATTAGGTAACATAACAGGTAGGTACTATTTCTATGCAGTTTTCCTGGTTTTTCGTGTGTTTTCAACCTGTTGGGCCCACTAGTATGGAAACAAACTATTTTTTCAGACACTAGTTGACCCAGATTCACTCAGTAAAGCATCTGTAGATGCTGTCATGAAGGATCATACGGTAGAGTATGCATGATTTAATGTGCTAATGACACCCATCAATGCTGTCAAATAAAGCCTAAATGGTTTTTATAACAACCACAAGGTACCTTGAGGAACCACTGTCCTGTGTTGAGCTGCTGCAGATCTGTCCAGTTGAATTGCGAAGCATCCTTCATATGTCTGTCTGGGAAAACATTCTCCACATTTGTGGTCCTCTGTAGGGTACGGTCATGCATCAGGAAAGGCACTCCATCCACACTAATTGTCAGAGGGAGGTGCATACTTTTAACATGCAAGGCAGTTTACAGAACTGGACATTATACAGTGGTAACAGATAATTGATTTATTTTTACCAGCAAAAGCGGGGTTATGTGCTTATGATACCAACATGTTCATGCAGCAGATTTCATCTCTATGATTTTGTATAACCCCACTGAGACAAATACAGGAGAGGTTTTATCCTTTTATCACAAACTACTGTCATTCACACTGAGTAATTATACTTGATGACAGCCATAGCGGCAGTGAGACCACCTGCAGCAGACACACACCCACATAGGAGCATACAATATATCAGTGTACTTTAAAAAAACCAAAACAAAACAACAACAACAAAACAACAGATTATCATTCAGCAGTGCTGTATTTTCAAGTAGGTTATAAAATGAAATAAATAGATTTTTAAAAAAAATCCAGATAAATGTTTTGCTATTCAAGAGTTCAGAGATACACACATACACCTCTCCTAGGACTGTATGGTGAGGGCAAGGACACGCATATGGTGTCAAAGTGGTTACTTGTACAGGAAAAATTAGCTAATTAATTGTCTGAGGAATTTACAATAACCTCAAAACACCACACTAAATATAAAAAAATAAAGCCCTAACCCACAGACACATATTTTGTACAAAGCAAAATTACTGCTTATCAATTATCACTGCTAAAGAGGTTGCTGTCGTTTGTGCTTTTGGTTGAGTCATTGCTGCTTTGGTTTTAATCGGTTACATTTCTTATACGGTTATTAAGTACTCCGTACTCTAGAAGTACACTTGTTCTACTCGAGTACTCTTGATTCTTTGCCCTCCTATCGTGTCAGAGGTTTAGTTATTCGTCTGCCTTCACTGACAGTGGTACCTGTAGTTTATTTGCCGCATGGAGGCGTGAATTGGCGAACTGTAATCGCGGCTCCGTACTATGTAGTAAATCGTTAGCTGCTGGAGCTAGCCATTCCCCAGTAGCAGGAGTGTACCTATTGACAGCTGCCCCGGCAGTTCCCAAGCAGCCGAAAGGACAGGGTGGCTGGGTAAGTGTTGAAAGGAAGCGCAGTCCTATGGTTCAACACCAACATAGTCTCTAAGTTTCTAACAGGTTCTCCCTCCTCACTGACACTGAGAAATCGAGTTTCATTTTAGCAGCTCAATTCTAAGCTACCAGCCATCACAGAGTCCATCCTCGGGCCAGAGCGGCTGAATTCGACTTAAATTCAAATCTGCTTGCGTAATGTTTATTATTGACGTCTGTTGTAATGATATCTAGTTACTCCAATCGGAAGTCACCAAAATGAACGCTGAGTCGGTGTATACATTCGTCAAAACAATGTCGTTTTCTAAGAAATCCTTCCCAATCTGACAAGTGATGACGTGTATAACCACATGTCATCGTTCAACCACTGGCTGTCGACGTGGTGTCTCGAAACAATGTGATCTTGGAGGATCATTGGCAGACTTGAGGGGGGAGACCTGGTCTGATTAAGACAAACGTCATCCACTACACTTTGGACGATGCAAATTTCATTTAAAAAAAAAATCCGTCCGAATTATTAGAAACCTAAATCACAACACGCCAGGTTTTAGACTAAGAGACAGAGTTGCAGTCGCTTCTCTGTTAATGGCGGTTCTGGGGAGAGACAGTCCTGTGCCAATCCGACGACAACCCTGCCCACCCAGTGTCCCCTAGAATCGGAGCCAAGTGTGAAGGCAAAATGAGCGGTTTGCGGTCGCACAGAGGCTAAGCGGAACAAAAAATAAAACTACACAATTTCTAGTCGGACTCATTAAGTGCACGGAACGAGGATGGTAAAGTAGGACAGAAAGGGCAGGGGCCTGATGGCTGTGAGGGCAGAGCATCGCAGGTAAAGATACATGATCCTGAGAGACAGGGTGTCGTCGCACTTGAGCGCGATACAGAGACAACAGGAGCTGTGTGCAGTTACAGGTACTGTATCATCAGGTTTGACTGATGGTGAATGAATCTCTGCCTGAATGTAAATCAGTCCAGTTATCAGATGATGTTAAAGCATTAAAATCAAAATCATCAAATCAAAATTAAAAATCAAAATTTCACTCAATGTTCCTTAGATCTTTTGACACAGAAAATTCGGTATTATAAGCTGATTGATTGCTTGGTGTCATCTGTTTAAAATTAGTTACATGGGTTTTTAATTGTTTGACTTGGTTTTTATTGCAATACGCTTTTTCTACTTTGCACTGTCCTGTATATATTGTTTATATTCTATATATTGTTTAGTGATCGTTTGTGTACCTTCCCTGTTTATATTTTCCTCTCAAATCTAATTATTTTTGTTTTTATGCTTCTCCTATTTTGCCACTTGCTGCTGTCAACAGATGTCAGCAAATGTAGAGATGATGCACCAGTGCAGCCAGTTGTAAAACTGTACCCAAGAACTCAAGATGGAAAGTTGGAAAAGGATTTTCAAAGCAGCCTGGTACGGCATCTCCCTGGCTTGACTATTCCAGAATTTCAAACTATACATACTGCTACGCCTGCATATATCCTCCAAACAGCAGCTCAGAGACAGCATTTGACACTCCTTCTAGGTTCAACAACTGCAAAAAGGCAACTTACAAGATGAGGGATTTGCAATTCATGCTAGGCCTGACAGACACAAACACAATTGCATGGATGGACTATCAGAAGGCTGTTACTTGTATATTTCCAAATATACAAGTAAAGTCATTCATCAGGGTTTTGAGTTATTTGGCATACATGGTACGAGCAGAAATTATAAAAGAGGTTAAAGACAGTGAGGTCTTTGGCATTATGGCTGATGAAATAAAAGATGTAAAGAAAAAAGAACAAATGTCTCTAGTAGTTTCCTCCGCTTTGATCAATGAGCTTAACAGATGGTTCTCTAGCAGAAACTGTACCATAATGAATGGCATCCAAACTTTAAAGCCCAACAGTGATTCATTTCTCCAAGAGGAGGCTTTGTTTGCATTTGCTGGAATTTGCAGATTCATTTTAGACAGAAAAATACATGTTATGCAGAAAACCTCTAGTGCTGTGGAATTGGCTTCATTTATTGAGTGTTGTAAAGAATTTTTTTAGCCCTTCAAACTGTGCAAAATAGCGGTTTCAGTTCCAGTTAGCACTGCTTCTTGTGAACTGAGTTTTTCAACACTGAAGTTGGTGAAAACTTGCCTCAGGTCAAAGATGGCAGATGACAGACTGAATATTTTGGTGTTTTAGGCATTGAGTCAAGAAGGGCAAAGTCTTTGAATCTAGATGTATTTGCTGGCCTGTGTGCACGAAACTGTTACTTTAAAATAGAAGGGCAGCAGAAATGACCTGTTGAGCAGTTTTGTTTTTGTTTTTTGGGGGGGTTTTTTTGAGTCTGGGTTGAATGAATGTTCCTTTAACTGTTTGAATGACACTACAAAACTGTTCATTAAAATATAATGGTATATGGTTTTGAACATCGTATTTTTCTGCTATAGTCCCTTAAAATCGTAAGTAACACATCTTAACATATATTTAGAAAGCACAGTCTGACTTAACTGGCCCCTGTAGGAGAACAACTGGCCTCAGCCTGACCAACCAAATAAAATTAAACCACTACTGCAATATTTGAACAAAATAGCACTGTTAAATATGGATTCTTAAACAAAGGATCTCTGTCAGCTAAAGTGATATGATTTCATTTCAGATTATCATATAGATTCATTCTGTCTCACTAACACTAAGAAAACACAACAGGTTACCACCACTGTATAGGCTCTACACCCATTTATTAAAGTAAACATGGTGAAAACCTGAGAGAGTTAAGAATTGGCACTCCACAAACCTTGAAGAATCTCGCCTAGTCTGGCAGGATAGAGGGAAAACAAAGAACAACCCCAGCTTTCTTTTCAGCACTGTAGTAAAGCGTAGCTGTAGCTGTAGCATGACCTTTATTGACAAAAGTACAAAAATTAGCAACACAAAATTCATCACATTCTGCCCTGAATCGCTGCTGACTTATCCCCAGATGCAGAAACCCTGTTTTTCCCCCACTGACCTGTATCAACTTGTTCAATGATCTCTTCATCTAAAACAACAACCTGCCTGTCTGTTAATTGGCACACACAAACACACACACACACACACACTTTCTCTAGGATCCTTGAGCTTTATATGTGAGTAGAAGGGCTGAATTACTCCTCATTATAAGGCTGTCCCGATAAGTCTCTTAAGACCATCCAGCTGATCCAGACTGGGGCTCTCTGACAAGAATGGGAAAAATATCATACCTGTCCTATATTAGCTTCTCTTCATCGGCTTCCTGTAAAATCCAGAATAGAGTTTAAAGGCCTTCTACTCACACATAAAGCCCTAAATGGTTTGGCACCATCTTAAGAAGCATATATTGCCATATCACCCCTTAGATCACTGTACTAATGGGAGGCAGAGCCTTGCTTTACAGTTTAAGCAACACATTACAGTATGACACATTACAGTTTTGACAGATAACATGTTATCCAGTGTGAGCTTATCCTACTACTGGTAGTGAGCGTTTTAGTTGCTTTTAGAAAGTAAATATGGAAACCAAACAGGGAGGCAGAATCTTGATAGAGACTTAAAAAACCCTTCATTTGTCTGGCTTTGTCATTCTGCTATATTGATTGTGCATATGAGGGTGTGTGTACCTGAGAGCCACATCAGTCTCAAACCCAGTGACGTTCATCTGCAGAGCTCGCTGGAAGGACCACATTGTGTTCTCTGGAGCAAACTAGAAACACACACGTAAATACAAATACAAACATTTCATTAATATATCTATTAAACGATGACCTTGGATGTCACACTACTATTGGGGAGGTAAATATTAAACAAAATGTTCTGATTAATAAGTAACTTCTTGTATGTTATAAAGTTATTGATACATATTTTTGTGATGTATCACAGATATACTGCAGGTGAAAATAGACTCTATCATGCGAACAAAAAGAAATGTGAAACAAGCAGATTTTATTCATTTAATATTCCGCAGGAATATTCCTAAAGTCAAGATTATGATCAATAACAAGTTAGCAGGTTAATGATCACTTACTAGAAAAGCATCCTCCTATGATACCCAGTAAAGCTAGTGACAGAACAGGAATGATGCTGAAATCAGTGTAGAGTCCATCTAGGAGTCTACTTATTTTTTAGCCTGTATTATTTTCTTAAAAAAAAATCTGATGTATGAGAAAAAAGGTGTAACTGAAAACAGTTGAAGAGACAGCAGTGAGTCTTACTATAAACCATCTCTAATCATTTTCTTTCACATCAGGTGGCCAATATTTTGGCAGGCAGAACTCCACAAAATTGAACCGAAAATATATCCTAGCCATACATCAGGAAGTGAGAACTCTAAGCTCCAGGGTGTCACTCAGTTAAGTCCGTGGGCCAGACTAGAATAACCTTCAGAAGTGTGGGAGAAGAATATGAATAAAAAAACTGGGGGAAAAATAATCAGATAAGCACAGTTTCTCCTTGGTCTTTTCCACATTGGAATCAATTTTAGGGTAATCAACATTGCAGAAAAATGGATTTGAGCATGCTTGCACTTTTAGCAATCAGCTAAAAAGTGTATGGCAATGTGAAAGCAAATTCTATACGATTTATTTTAAATGGCCAATTGCATATTTCTATATTATAATTAATTGCTAGAGCTCAACTGACTCACCATCGGTGCACCCTGGTGGCCAATGACATCAGGGCGTCGTTTGAGGGTGGTGGGGTCCATGATGCAGGGGGAGGTGATGTACAGGGGAACTACATAGAGTCCTAGTAACAAAGTGAGGTACAGTAGCACTACCACCACCTGGAACCCTAGAAGAAGACAGCAATCATATAGTTATAGTTATACGTGATGTACTTACTAGTTAAAAGAATAGCTTGACCTTTTGGGAAATGCACTTGTTCGTCTTTTTGATGAGAGTTTCTGTTTCTGAGATTCTGTAAGGTAAAAGCCAGTTAGCTCAGCTTATCATAAAGACGGAAAGTAGAGGAAACAGTTGTCCTGTCCAAAGACTTTCTGTTTTGTTGAAATGTGGAAAAAGAGCATACAAGAATGATATGCTTATAACTTTGTACTTTTTTTCTTTACTGTTTTATTTTGTAGAGTTTTGTCCTCCTGTGTCTGTGTTCCTGTTTCCAGTTCCCTCCTGTGTCTCATTGGTTGATTGATGTCACCTGTGTCTCGTTCTCCCCCTCTCCATGTCTATATATTGTTTGTCACTCCCTTTGTCTGTGTCAGATTGTTCCTTCTCCTACACATGTGCCTTTTGTCTCCGTGCTTCCCAGTGTCTTCCTGCATTTTTGATCTCAGTTTTGGATTGTTATGGACTGCCTTATTTTTCTGTAAGTTTAGCTCCTTTAAAGGAGGGTAAAAGGGTAAAAGAGACACAGGAACTGAAAACACCCTAAATATGGCTATAAGTGAACTGATCATGTGCATGAAATTCATGAAAAACAATGACTTGAAAATTTTTATGTTTTGTTGTGTATCCAACATTTTTGCACAATCTAGGATTCTCGGTTAGTTTCCAAAAAGATGTTTGACTGAAGCAATTGCTGTTAATCTATGTAAAGTTGTATCACTAATATGACAGTCATAAAAAAGACAGTTATCTAATACTGCAAGTAAAATTCTCTGTGTGTATTACTCTTGATTACTCTTACTATCTAGCTATAATTTTTTTCAGGGGACTGGTGCATAAGAAAACTATAATACTAAGAGCTGCTAAACCACAAAAAGAATCCCGTATTTGGGGAAAGACAATCCAAGGTGTCCTAGCTGAAAAAGATCACGTTAGCTCATAGAAATGTTATGTGACACCCTGGGTGGAAGTCCTAGCCTCTGTGTAGTGTTAATCCTTCAACACTCTTCCTGTGCATGTTAATGCATGCACAGGAACAGTGGATGGTTACAGCAACTAAGACACTATGTAACATGTATTTGGTGTTGCAGATGTGAACATACTTGTTTTTTCTGTGCGTGCAATCTGTCCAGCCACAATCCAAGACAATGCTGTGACAGCAGCAAGAGCCCCAATGTGCAGAAATGGACCTGTAGCCTAGACAGAGGTGTGAGACATGAAGATAAAGGATCAAGGTGGGACACAGAGAAAGAAGATATAGAGAAATGGAGATGGGTAAAGAAAAGAGAATCACGATAAACAGAGATGACAGTGAGCAAAGGAGTAGGGACAGAGACAGAAGCATATGCTTTTAGGGGCATTCAATATAAATGTCATCAATGTCAGCTGAGCTGTACCTTCACTTGAATTAGATCAAAGAGGCACAATAATTACAAGTTTCACTGTACTCATTTATATTGTTTAGCTGGTAATTGTTGGTAGGATGAATGCAGAGTAAGTGTTGTGTTACTACAGGTAGTCTTCAATCCCACCCTTTCCTTCCAGGTTCATGTCAGTTACATAAGTAAAACTGCAACATTGTTCATCTCTGCCCTTCCCTCTCTGTTTCTGCTGCTGAATAACTTACCCATGCCCATCTCGCCCTCAGACTCAATTATTGCAAGTCTTCTCTTCTCTACAGTCTCCCTCTCAAAACCACCAACAAACTCAAGCTAGTCTAGAACTGGTGGCCCAGCTACTCACCTCCACCTGCCACTATGACCACATCACACTAGTCCTCTACAACCTCCACTTGCTCACAGCGCATTGACTTTAAAATACTTCTCTCCACATAGAAAGCCTTCAACAACATGCACCACCATACCTCTGTGTCCTGTAAATTTAATTGTATTTGAAATTGTAATTTTATGTATAATAACTATTGTTATTATCATTATTATTGTTATTATTATTATTGTTATTATTACCACTACAGCAACACAGTACATTACTCCATACAGTATTTGAAATTTTTACACTTTCATTACTGCAGTGTTGAATAATAACTCATCACAGGCTTGTAAAGTGTTCTTAATTGTTTTTGGGAGAAATAAACTAAATACATATAGTATATGCATAGGTAAACATAAAGATAATGCAGATATAATGCAGCTGTTACACGTATTTCAATATAAATTATACCAGGCTTAAACAGATAAAACTTTCAGCTCAATTATTGGTAAAATTCATTCCAGATTATTTTGTAAAAATACGTGTGCTGTGGTCTACAGGGACCACAGTTTAATACCTAAACTTTCCATCAACAGTGATTTAAAGCCATTAGAGCTGGCTTTGGGGCTTTCTTGTGTTTTAGCCTGCTGACCTGCAGTGAGATTGGGACGACATCCCACTCTTGTTCCCATGTTTGATTGACAGATATCATCCCAACAATGGTGGTGAGCAAAGAAGCAGTTACTCCTATCTGTGTAGACAGAGTGGCAGATGGCAGACAGAAATTCAGAGAGGCTATTACTTTGAAAAAAAATAAATATATATATATATTATATATATATATATATATGTATGTGTGTGCACACAGATCATAACATAACCTCTGATAATAGGGCTTTCAAAACCCTCCTACGGCAACACCCAAACTAAGTTCAGGACAACTTCAGTTAATCAGCAATGAAAGATTATATGCACAGGTAGAGATAGGAATCTAATAACACATACACACAGTCTTTACAGCACAGAGAAATATATATGTAAAACTCATCCATTGTTACCGCCTATATTCCAACATAGTTACTTCTCATATTTGCCAATTTACCTTATGGAGCCAGTGCAAATTCAACTGTTGCCTGACTGCAATGTGGCAAAGTGCTAAAACCTTAAATAGAGAAAAAACAGACATACAGATGAGAGTAAAGTTTTAACCTCAAAATAAGTGTTGCCTCACATATTTCAATTTGCTCAACATCGCCACATTTAAATATTTACTTTCTTTGTAAAAACATGCCAATAATTAAAAAGTGCTACCAGGACATATAATGAACACAACATTTTTAACAACTTCACTGTACATATTTGATGTAGTACTGACCATCAAAAATGCAACATATGTAAAGCCAGCAACAGTGGTGGCCAGGATGGGAACAGTGCCATCACTCCACTCACCAGAGCGGTTGTACAGGAACCTGCAGGACCAAAACAGGCTTACATATATTGACTAACCAGTGTGAAGACTGAAGAAGAAAAATTGTCTGTGTGTAAGTGTGTGAATTTTTTTATGTGTGTGTGTATACATGTATATTTATTTATTTTCAACTAACAAATGAGCAATTCGTAAATTACTGTAGACTAAAGATATTTAACACAAATAAACAAAGTTAACACTATCAAAGTATCACATCTTTCGGAGCTGCTAAAAAAACTAGGCTAACACAATCTAACAGGTTTAGAGCTGAAGAGCAAAGACAAGTGTGTGCATGTGAGCAGATTATGAGAGGAAAAGGTGACATTATAAGGTCACTGAGAGCAGGCCAAGAAGGGGAGAACAGATAGAGAGAAAGACCAGGGTATGTGATATTATTAAAGACAGCAAGACTCATTTTACACTACAGCATGTCCAAAAACATGCTAAACATAAATCATATTTAATTTAAAACAATACACAACATGAGATTTTTCTACTGATTGTAAAAAAAAAATACTCAAGGGAAATAATGTCTAAGGAAATGTGTGATCCACAGCTTGTAGGAAACTTTGACCAGCATTAGATAAACTTATTGTTATGAATTATCCATTATCAGTCAGTAATCTGGACGACTGTAAGTCACTTAGTAATTTTGAATTTACTCCATACAGTATTTGAAATTTTGAATTTCAGCAGCACTATTTGTTTGAATGTTGAATATAGTTAATCTTGTGCTTTAAGAAAAACTGTACATGTGGTTTAACTTTTCATTGACAATAGATGGATTCTGTCTTTACACAGGTTTGGAATAAGTCTTATTTTTGGTAGCTTGTATTGTTTTCAGTCAGATGAACTATTAGTCACAAAAGTGGCAGTGATCATTTACAGAATTTCTGTCATAGTGTAATCTGGGGGTGGATGGTCTCTACTCAGATAAAGGAAGACAAAGTGATGATTTACACAACATAAATGATCAGAATCTATTTACATCTGAAACAATGTTGACAGCACACTGGAGTTGTTAATTTTCTTGTGTACTCACTGGTTAAATTCGTTGTAATCATTATGTGCCTCCCACCAGAAGTAGAACCAGATCAACAGCAGGCAGAAGGTAAAGAGAAGGATTAGGGACCACAGCACCTCCCACTGTTGACACACACAGAAAAGAGATAATGTGACTTAAGTAATTTTGCTACTAATAAAAGCTTTTTGCTTTTTGCTCTTTTGTGTTTATGACAGCAGCAAGTCTCTATTATCTCTGTAGATTTAAACTTAGGAATTATATTCCATTCTTCTTTTCAAATAAATTCAGGTTCCCTCTGATTGGAAGGTGCGCTCCAGAATACACCTCTCCTATGTGTTTTCAATTCAGTTCAATTCAATTCAATTTTATTTATATAGCGCCAATTCACAAGTCATCTCAGGGCACTTTACGAACAGGGCAGGTCTAGACCACACTCATCACTGTTAATTACACCCAACAGTTCCACCATAAGCAAGCACTTGGCAACAGTGGCAAGAAAAACTTGTATTATTATTATATTATTATTGTCATAATTGTACTGTTAGCAGACATAAAATTGGTTTACAGATCTGAGAATGGGTTTGAGGACAGAGAGAGAGCGAGAGAGAGAGAGAGAGGAGAGGGGGAGTATGGAGGCGTTCATGGGATGTCCCCCGGCAGCCTAGGCCTATAACAGCATAACTGTGGGATGGAGGAGCCTGATAGCTAAAGGCTCTGTCTCCCATTCTAATTTTGGAAATTCTGGGAAGCACAAGCAAACCTGCACTCTGGGAGTGAAGCAATCTGTTCAGATAATAAGGAATTAGCATCTCATTGATATACAATGGAGCTTGGCCATTAAGGGCCTTGCAGGTAAGGAGAAGGATTTTAAAATCTATTCTGGACTTTATAGGGAGGCAATGAAGAGACACTAATACTGGAGAAATATGATCTCTCTTGCTAATTCCCATCAGTGATGAAGGTTTGGTCTCCGACTGGGCAATTTTTCTGTGAAGCCAAGAAAAGGTTGAACATTTTGACATTAATTCTAAAACATATTTTTGCCAAAAGCTAACACTCAGATCACAAACTGTGAAGCATGACGGTGGCAGACAGTAGATGTTGAACAATTCATTGGTTTGGCTGATTTATCAGGATTGATAGGACGTTTAACCAACTATCAGAATTGGTAGAACCCAGCCTTCAAATAGTGGCCAATGGCAATGGCAACCAATGGCAACACAGCCTCCATTGGTCCCACGGAGCATACATTGCCATTTTGTGTGGAGGCCTCATACACAAAGTAACATCCATTATTTGTTACTTTATCAAACCAGGAAGGATGACAGTGAGGGAAGGAAGGAGTAATGTTTTTAATATGTCATTTTCTATTTTTTGTGTTGCTCTGTAAAAAGTATTTAGTTGCAATTAAATTAAAGCAAATTACTTCATACTGAAAAAAAAACAAAACTTAGGCATTGGGTTCAACAGTTAAATTTTGGAACATAGTCAAAGATTGCTCATTTCTGACATTGCATGAGAGTGTGTAGACCATTAATCCACCGCACACTTTTGTCACCATGTGATCAAGCACAAAAATTGATGATTTGAAGACATTTAAATGCATTATATATGATATGCATGATATATAAGATTAGTCATTTGACACTATGAATACATTTCAGTGGCTGGCTGTGACACATAACTATTTATATTCTCTGACGTGTGTGTAAAGCTACAGAAATGATATGAACAGATTCAAGAAAAATAATGAATCATACTAGGATATTAATGTGGTCTATTAATGTGGACAGCTGCCTCTGAGTTCATGTATATGCATCTGCGTGGCAGAATATACTTGTGCACACAAATACACAGAGGATAAAATTAAGTCTATATTTTAAAGAGCAGTAGGACAATCATCTGATGCCATATATAAAAGTACTTTGATCACTGGTTAACCTAATCACATACACCAAAAATACTCTGGCTCCACCACCTCAAGTGTGGGGACATGGTGATTTTTTTAGGCACTGTAAATTGAGTAACTTTGAGGTGTAGTCAGACAGATGGTTACACAGTCTGACTAACCCCGTTTATATATGCCCTCGTTCATTTCTTTTTTCTGATGAAAACTAAGACTTTACTTTTTTTATGTTACAACTGAAAGTTTAAAGTCATGATTTGATCTACTGCCTACTAACATTTTTTTTTTTTTTACAGTGAAGCATCTGAACTTTATTTGTCAACCTCAAGCTTGTTTTACAAGCTTTTCCACATTTGAACATTCAGACCTTGGGTCAGATTTAAAATGAAAATTACAATAGTATAAATACTATTATTTAATTTCTGATTTTTATGATATAACAGAGTGTACAAAAAGTAATATGAAATAAGCCCAGGGATAATCCTGATTCAACCCCTTCTTTTATTTGGAAATAAATTAAAGTACAGTTCAGAAGTACAAGAAAAACACAATATAATAATATTATATCAAATAATGTTGGCACAAAAATGATTAAGTACTTATAATTATGTTTTAAGAAAAATTCATTTAGAATGACTTATTTCTAATTTGCTTAAGATTTCCTTTCTATCACTTGTCTAGCTGGACTTGGCCTGCCGTGATGACATTATATTACCATTCTGCACAGCTGTCAGACTACCATAGTCTCTGGAAAGTGTCTGAAGAGCAGTGTGTGCTAACAGTTATCAAGGCTTTATTCTAACAATTAGTGTATTGTTAAGCTGTTCCTTTTTCTTTGGAAAAATCATAAAAGACAAAGGAGACAATTTGTCCCAGGGCATGTTCAGTAATTAAAAAGTAATTCTGAATTATTGGAATGACTTTTTGAAATGGACGGTGAACAAATTAGCTTCCTAATTAAGAAACAATGAAAAGGGCTGGAAGAGTCCACTGTTAAGAATAAAAGAATCAACTAGATCATGGACAAATACATTGCAACGATATAAGTACTCATACTAAAACCAAAAAACAATACATGCCCATACTGTATTCTGGGTGGCTGTGGCAGGCTGTGGCTTTATCTGGTGTGCACCTATGAGAGGATTAATGGATAGATTCCTGGCTCGTTCAGATGCTCTGGGATTAGTCTTGACACATATGACACATTGCAACCACTGTGTTGGTAATCTACCTGGGATTCCTCAAAGTATCTATTAAATATATTGCAAGGCCATGGCTCATGAAGACCAGAAGATCATTAACAAATGAAGGTAAAACAGGTTTGCTTCTATTTTAGAAGTCTTGGTGTGACTGACTGGTACAGACTTGCTAAATGGAAATACTTTCAATTATTACTGAGAGGTCAGATCGGCTTGTATTGCATGACGTAAGCTGCCTTCCTACAAAGCACCTTGAACACTCAGAGAGGAGCAGTTTCTCTTAGATAGCTAGTCAGCCTGAACCAGTCATTACAGTGAACAAAGATGAAAAAAGGGGAGAAATGGCATGATCTGCTTCAGGACTATGTTGTTCTCAGTTCTCATGCTCCTGTGACTTACTCAGGACCATTTACATATAGCTGATACCTGTTCTTGACTGTCAACAGTTTTTTTATTTGGATTGTTGGAGATAAAGACTAATCACATCACCTTGACCTTTGCACAGAAGCCAATGGAAAAGATAGCTCTCTGCTGGTAGCAGATAAACAAAGAGATATAAATAATTCATTACATAGCCCTGTTTCTTTATTGTTATCATTATTGTCAGAACTGCCTGAACACCGGCTGCCTGTGTGTTGCGAGAGGTACCAGGCTGTTATATTCTGTTCTGCTGGTTGCTAGGTAATCGCCAACAATTTAATTTACATAAAGGGCAAAGCAACAGTATCTCCTTTAATTATGAAAACAAACTAAAAGAATATAGATGGGAAAATAGCCATTTTGTGACTACTGCCTGCAGAGTAAATGTGCCTGACTATGTGGTTCTTACTGGGGTCAAGAAAGTGCCATCCAACACCACATAGCCAACACAAAGGATGGCAAGGCTCACAAAGGCTCCATGAAAAAAGAATGCACTATGCCATCGGTTAGCCAGAAAGACAACTACTCACAACAGGAAACTGAGCTACACAGTGTCCAGTTTCCAGGAGGGAAAAAATCAGTCTCTAAATGTAATCTGGCTTTTTATATGATCTTTAAGCTATCAAATATAACTACCCATCCCTGCTTCTTATTTGTGTCTGTTAGCTTACACGCCCTAATTAATTTTAATACTTGCCATACATTTTCATGTTGGATCTTCGTCTGCGTCCATTTCTCTCCTGGATTACCACACCAGTGTTCCATGGAGGTACATAAATCAGACAGTTTTTCTGTCCACTGCTGCCTGTTTTTGTCTCTCATGTGGCTAATAAACATTTTTTTTACTTCACCTGCTTCTGAGTCTGTCTTTGCTTTGGGGTCCAAACACCATAAAATAACATAAATACTGTATCTAGAGCAGCATCAGCAACATCAAAGTCCCTTATTCAGTATTATTTCACTAAAAATATCTCTAAAATGCCTGTAAATAACTTTCACAGCATCAAAATACTAAGTTTAGTTTAAAAAATATGAAGAAGACAAACATGAGACAGTATTAGTATTCTTTCTCATGTCCACTATCGTCCTCTCTTTGCTGATTTAATTCACTGCCTGCACACACAGGTGGTATAGGGAGGAGGGGTTGCTTTGTCTTAGGTAGCAGAATTGGCCAAATTTTAGTAACAATTCAGATTTCTTAACGATTCACTATTAGCTTAACAAGTGTGCTGAGGATGTGTCAAAGATGTTAGCAGACTGCAGACATAGCAAGTCGAGATATTACTTTTCTTTATCTTTATGCTTGTTGAACAGGTGGAATAATGAAGTACTTATCGGCTGTTTACTCATTAAGGTTTTACTGGACTTACTGGCTTTTACAATAGAATAATTGCCGTATTGTCGTATATTTGTCGTAGTTGTCATCCAATGTAATCTGGGAATTATCTCCTCAAATGAAGACCCTTGTATGTAAGTGAAGGGCAGAGAGGGAGAAAGCAGAGGACAAAAATGTGTGACCACTTGTGCAAAACAGCAATGTACGACCGCAGGTCACACTTTTTTACAGATGTATATACAAAGGCTTAAAAACAATTTATATTCAATTTCAATTCCAGGATAGAGCTCCTTGATTCCTATACAGATTTTTTGCAGCATATCCAGCACTAAATAATTGACAATTTTTGATGGGTAATATGATTTAACTCACTACAAATGCATGTAAAATAAAAGATAAAAGCCAAGTGGAGACTGGAGTGGAGTACTGTAATGTCACATGAGCCTCTATGTGTAACGCTCAAACTTATTAAGACAATTGCTATTTGTCAATCAGGACCATAGGGAAGCAAGATAAATGTGCTTCTACTGGACTCAAATACAACACAGTAAAACATCCAATCATAATTACAATAAATTTTTAAGGTCTAGCAATTAGGTGACTACATTAGATTGTCAGAAGAAAGTATACCAAAAATGGAGTGCACTTACGATCAAACATTTTAAGTATTTTAAGTAAATACTATGTATGTATGTATGTATTAGTGATAAAAACCTGTGACGCTGGTACTGACTGATACAGGACAAAGTCTGTCAGACAAAACCAGGCAACAACAGGAAGAGTGTGGAAACTCACTTTTCTTTCTACCACTGGCTACACACAATATGGGTCATTATGTTAGCAGCAATTACTTCATCATTATATCTTTAGTGTATTTTCCAACATCAAACTGTCATGAAGCCAACCTTAGCATTACTTAGCAACTTTTAGCATGGCATTTATGCCAGTAGATAAGTCAGTAATATGCCTTACTCATGCAAAAAGGTGTGGTACAATTCTGGTTAGAGCATTCATCAGCAAAAGGAGTTTTCACACCCCCTCACCTTGGTGGTGTCATCATGGGAACGTTGATAGCGTTTCCAGCGGCAACCATAGATCCCAGTGATACATGACAAACACAACTGGCGCTCATAGACTTGGAGGGGTTGGTGTTTTACCATGCTCCTGCAGTCAATCCTGTTTTCAGAGTTCCAACATCCCACTGACTAGCAAGTATCCTGTACCAAAACAAACAAACAAACAAAAAAACCCCACATACAAACTATTATCTGTAATGTTGATGCAAACATTATAACACATTTTTGCACCCAAAATGAAAAAACAGAACAAACAAAACATCTGCCACTTTATATCAAAAGTTTGATGCTTTTTAAGCCACTATGTGTTTTATCTCAAATCCTGGCTAATGAAGTACCTTGCTCCAACTTGAATGTAAAGTGAGACTGCTAAGAGCAAAAAAAGAAAATGAAATTAAAAAGGGCTCGATAAACAAACCATCCGTTAACCATCACATTAAATTACAGAGACAATGAATATATAACACAATCACTACATGTCTGGGCCAAAAGTCAGCGTGTGGGACCCATCATTCCCTCAGGTCGAGAACTAAGATTAGAGAAAAGAAGAGGCCAGCATACTTGACAGGGTTGTGAGATAATGGTGATATTTTAGTTACAACGTTCAACTAACGGTACAAAAATATATGCTACTTTGTGTTGCTTTAATGGTAATTTAACCTGTGCTAAAAAATAAGTGCTAAAAATATATTGTTTAAAGTTTTCTCTTCTCACATTCTCTTCTCTGTAGGCATTCTACTCTGGTGTTGCAGCTTTTTCACCTCTCAACATGGAGGAGTAGCAAAACACCATCATCCTGTCTAATGCTGGGGTATTGACCATGGTAGGATGTACCAGTTGTCGTTCACATCTGAAGTTTCAAAGAATGTCACTGTGCCAACTATTGTCTTCCCACTGTAATCAGGCTGTCTCAGGCTCTGAGCAGCTGTTCATTAGCATCTATAGCAGTGGCTATGTTTCCTGTTATTATTAAAACTCTCTGAGGAAGAGCAGCAGGACCACAAAGATCTGTGCCAAACAATGAAAGGCACTCTAATGAAGCATTTCAATGAAGCCAGAAAAAAGGCACAAAATAGCTCAGAAATCAAAGCTCTTCTAAGTCCACAGAGAAGCAAGCTAAACATGCCTCTGCTAAACTCAAAAACAACCAAGTAAGCAATTATGCCTAATTATGTACTTTAGTCAGTAATATGCCATCTAAATCATGAAATGTATTTATTCACTCTAAACCATGTGGGGAAATGTACTGAGACAAAGGTTAAACTTTGTGACATTAGTGCTAGAGATTTGCTGGGGGCAAAGCTCATCTAAAAAAGGAACATGGTATTAACTGTGAGAAATGGTTGTGGTAGCACCATGCTTTTGATAGAGAGGCTCATGGCTAGTGCCAGAAGAGGTATGGCTTCAAAAAAGAAAAATCAAATTTTGGAATGGACAGGCAGAGACCCCCCAATTTTAAGAGTGGGATAAAAATATGTTTTTTTCCTATCATTCAACAGCATAGTCCTTCAATTTGATTGATTGTTAATGTTCAGATTGTGTATTGCTTTCAAGTAAAACACTGCCTTCACACTCAAATTGCCCTGTGTTGCACTTAAATTTCCTCTGCTTCTGTTGCACTCAAATATATTGATGCTTGTGCAGATTTCCTGTGCTCCAGCTTCAGCCAATATCCACATTATCCTGTCAGATTTCACATTTGCTCTCCTATTTTCAGTGATACCAGGTGTCGACCAATGATCCCTGCCTCGCTGCAACACATTTGCACTATTTCTTAAAACATCCTGTATGGGCAGAAATGCTTGAAATGAGTTTACCAAAGACTTTTGGTAACTACGACTTGTTACGACTTTTTTTTCCATTTATTGTACATTCATTTTCATTACTGTACTATCACTAAATCCTACAGGGAGTGCAATAAAATGGGACTGATAAAAATCCTTACCCTGTAAAAAGTTGGGGTTTTTTTTCCAACAATTATTTCTTTTTTATTCATGAGTTAAAACACACAGCATAAAGCTACTACCAGGCCAAGGCTAAATTTGACCTGGTTGTAGCCACAGATGGAGGCTCCTGGACAGATGCTAATACTGCATTGGGTCCTGGCAGCTGTGAACCCTCTATGTAAGTTCAGTAAAAAAGCTCTCATCCCCTTTATTTTTTCTTTCTCTATATGACCCAAAAATGACGATTGTGAGATTCTGACTACCTCTCTCTGTCCTGTCTTTCCTCCATAGCAGCAAATAACATAATAATATAATAATAAATAATAATATTTTATACTCTTGCTTCCACAGAGAATTACAATAATCCATTTCCAATAATAATAAATGCCCTTTTACAAAGAGTAAATTGTAACTATTGAACAAATTTCATGACTACTAATACACAAATTTGTTTTACATAGGCTATTGCACTGGAGGCAGCATTTATCCAAAATGGTTGCATATATGCTTGTAGTACACTATTACTGTTATTGCAAAACAAAGTTTTACTGAAGTAAATATACTTATCAATCTTCAAGTGAATGACTTTTATTCTTTCATCAACTGAATCATATTCTTTGGGCTCTGAAGTTCCAACATGTCAAACTTTCTCCTCTTTTTTTCAGCTGGCTGTTAGTCATGTAGGATCTCATGAGAATATGGGCACAGAACCAAAAGTCTACAAATGTACATCTGTCCATATACTGTCCCCTTATTGCAAAACCAAGGGTACAAGAACAAGGGTACACGTAACTGCCCATACAAGCAGGAATAATTTCATTTGTCAACACCACACCTGGTATTTTATTGCTTTGGGAATTCTGACAGGGTTGCTGCTCAAAACATCCAAGAGCAGAGAAGAAATTTAACAGCAGATGTTTTGGGAGTGCACAGAAGCAACCTGAGTGCAAGGAGAAGGGCTATAGCTAGAGCACAAGAAATAAATTTGAGTGCAAGCACATATGTAGTTTGAGCTAAAGCAGAGCAAATTTAAGTGAAAGCAGTGGCTGTCAGTTGGGTTGAATGTGCAGACCTATGCAATCAGGGTATTTTTTTACTATTTCTGATAACTGACTACTTTCTAGGGCGGCATGGTGGCGCAGTGGTTAGCACTCGTGCCACCCAGAAGGTTCTGGGTTTGACTCCCAGTCAGCTCAGGGCCTCACTGTGTGGAGTTTGCATGTTCTCCCCGTGTCTGCGTGGGTTCTCTCCGGGAACTCCGGCTTCCTCCCACAGTCCAAAGACATGCATATAGGTTAATTGGTTGCTATAAAAATTACCTGTAGTGCGTGCATGTGAGAGTGAATGCTTGTATGTCTATGTGTTTGCCCTGCGCTGAGCTGGCGACTTGTCCAGGGTGTACCTTGCCCAGAGACAGCTGGGATTGGCTCCAGCGACCCCGTGACCCCACAAAGGGATAAAGCAGGCACAGAAGATGGATGGATGGATGGACTACTTTCTAAAGATTTTTGATTTTTGTTTATTATAAGACACATTTACGTTGTGGTTATTTCTGTCTTTAAGGTTCAAAACCTTGCAATTTCATAATGGTGTGTAAATATTTAATTTAATATTAAAAAACAAGAAAAAGTAAAAGGAAGAAAATAAATCAATAAGATAATTTTGAAATAGTAATAATTTTACAACTTGGGTTTTTTTTTAACAGTTTTGAGTAAATGAATTAGAGAACGAGTATTTCAGTCTGGAACTTTGATCTTCAAAGTCAAAAATATAATACATATCACTACTAGTGCATTTCAGCTAAACATCACACAGCCCTTTAATTCAAACTATTTGATGTCAGATAGTATTGTAATTATGCAGATCAGTGGGGAAGTCATACATTTGTCACCTTTAAATAGGAGACACTTATCAGCTAAATATGACCTAGTGGAAACTATAAATCTTCAGAAATTGCAATGAATTGGCAAAATTAAGTTGAATATATGCACAAGTAGTAATCATGTGTACCTTTCTCTTAAAAACAAAATAATATCACTCCAAGGCTCTGCACTGCCATATCTTGCCAACTTGGGTGTGACACTTCAGGCCACAGTAGGTGCAGTGTGATGACCGTGCGGACCACCTGCACTTTCAGAGTAACTCCCTGTGCTACAGACAGCAACAAAACTACATAGGTTAAAAGCACTCAGGACAAAATAAGAAATGACTGCCTTCCTCATGCTTGGTTTCACATCAAAATAAATGTATTTTTATTGCCAAGCCTTTTAACACAATTTTAAACACTGTCAGCTATATTGTATCTTTTTGACTGAAAGATTTAATAAATGAATTCGAGTTATCAAAGCTCTCCTCCTGAGAAGAATCAGTTTTACTAAAATGTATGCATCTGTCACAGGATGTCTAAACTTATATATAAAACAAGAACAGATGATATGAGGAGAGAATATGAGGAGAGTATGAAAAACCTTTGAATGGCTGTTGTAGTCTGCTTTTCTAATGCCTCAATTCCCTCCATTAAAAGGAACAGGAAGGGACAGTCTGTAGTCTGCAAGAGAGGAAATGTTTCAGCAGTTTTCCAGCAGAAAACAGTGTCTTCCTCTGACCAAAAAATGAGGGATTGACCAGCAAGAGAAAACAATTGGAGTGAAGGTTATAGGTAAAAAAGGACAAAAAAATAATCCCTTTAAAAATCATACCTGATTTAAATTTTGCCATCATCCTCCTAAAATTAGGTCCCTTACGTCCTTATCCAGCAATACTCCCGACAGCCGTATGTCTTGTTATGTTATCTAATCAGTAAAAAAAATTGTTTAAGTGTCTCTTGTACAACAGCAGTATTTCAACCTGCTTTGTCAACAGCCTCCTTCTGTGTTCTATAAATGCCAAGACCAAACATAAATGCAAATTGTCACAAATTAGCTAACATGAACACTGTTAATATGGAGTCTGACTGTATATCATATTTTGCTACAAATCTTACAACTAGCCAATGCATGTAAATTTCACTGCTGGCTGACAAAAGCAACCTCTCCTCCCTGCCCAGGATCAGCGGTAACTCCTGGCTGCAAATCACAGTAGCAGACAGGAGGACAGAAGGACTGGATAAGACTGATACTGGCTGGTCTCTGTCATCTTGGTGTTATCTACTCATTATTTTAATTTCAATGTATTTATTCACATGTAATGCCATTTCTAATCTAGAATTGTAATTTTATAGTAATTAAAAAAACAATAACAACATAAAGAAGTCAAAAAAATATACAAATAAATATAAATATACACCTGATGTAAACTGTTGTAATGTTTATCATGTTCACCGTCTTAGCATAGCATAGTAGCAGGATTTAATAAATACATCATGAGCACATCAAAGTATTGGATTAACTGAAAGTCTGACCTGATGATGACCAAAAATGAGAACATGAATATGCGTATACCCAATGTCATTGCAAACCCTTCAAATGTTTAGATACTTCAATTGTAATCACAACTGTGAATGTCATAAGTTATATGGTTCATCATCTGGGGACCATAAATGGCTGAACCGAATTTCTATCAAAAACCTTCAGTTGCCCTCTGACATGAGACTCATTTAGCTTCAGAGTTTTCAGGACATTCCCAGAGACAGTTCTTCCATCTTCTTTTCATCTCCTCCTGACCTGACTGTCTACCTGACATTTCCCTGTTGGTCTGATTGTGCCCACAGATGCCAGTGCTAGGCTTCAGATACCCCAGTTTTCACCATTTGTCAGCTATGGGGGCAGTCCTTATTGTTAGCTGAGTGGGTTTTTTTGTTGTTACCTTTGGTTTCTGTTCATCATTGTTCATGTGCCTCTGTTCATACGCATCCCCTGATAGTTTTCCTTGAGTTGCCTTGTGTTTCTGGACTTATGGTTTTGTTGAGTTTGCTTTGATTTACGGACTCTGCTTCTGCTTGCTCTTCCTTGGATTTGTTTGCTTGCTTTGGACTGAATATCTGGTTTATAATATATTCAAACTATCGATGCTCCTCGTGTCAATTCCTGCAATTGGGTCCATTCCCTCGAGTTTCCCTGTTCCCCTGTGTGGCACAATCCTGACAGTTTCTACAAAGCCATTACGTAGGTACATTAGGGAGAGAACCACAAGAGAGAGAACAACAAGGGTGAAAGCAAATTGCAGGGTAAAGGAGACGGATGCTTTGCCTGTTTTGTCAAACCAAGTGTTCCTTAATGCTGATTATTAAATCTTTGTTAACAATAGAGAATGTAACTTTTTTAACAGTTCCTATAATGGTATATGAATTTTCTGATAGAGAAAAAGAGAGAAAAAAAAAACAATTCATAGTTTCAACAAAAGGGAAACTATAGCTTTTGAGGGACACAACATCATTGGCCTGTCCCATATCTTTTGGTGCACATAAGACCACCAGTGGGCAGGGCAAAGATGTCAGTCTTAATTTGTGAGGGAGAGCCTAGTAGGTGGTTTTACCTAAGGTATTTCACAACAATGACAGCAAATCTTACAGTGGTATAAACCAAATAACGACTGCTACAAACACTTTTATATATGTACCTGCAAAAAAATTTTTGAATGAAAAAAGGCAACAAATGTTGTTGTTTAACTGTTAAATTAAGTTTAATTCTACAAACACCTCAAACATACCATACCGTAACGCACTCACCCTGAGGACTGCAACCAATTTTCTTTGATTTCAGAACACTTAGCACTGTCGCACACGGTAGAGTTAGGGCTTTTCATACTCACCGTTAAAATGCCCCCCACCGAGAGTGAAATGAGGGCAACCCCTGTCAAAGGTAGCGCGTCAGAGGTGAGTGGCCGTCAAGCGGGAACAAAGCCGTCGTTTTACACCAAAAACAAAACAGAAAGAAGCCGGGTGGGCACCGGACAGTGGCGTCGGTCTGTCTAGAGAACGTCCCTTCCCATAATTATTCCGTCTTCAGGGTGTTTTGTTCTCCTCCGTTGATTAAGCGTGCCTCATCTTTGTGGGCAGTGGTACATTCAGCTATGTACTGAAGAGTGGGAGGAGAGTGTGTCGTGTTTTTATCTCTGCTTTCCTCTACAGTGAGAATGTAACCAAGCGGACTGCTGCGCCGCCCCAAACCGAAAAAAAACAGCTGGCCGATTTTACCACATCCTTTTTACACATGAACTTTTCGCTTTAATTTACAAGAATTAACAACATGTCAATGAATTAAATTATGTCTACGAGGTCTTAAACGTCATAATGTCACAAATTTGTGTCATTACCAACGCCCTTAAATATATTTATCTGTCAACATGCCCCCAGATAACATTTCACGAGAGAATAAGTGATATTAGGTTAACGTAACAACGTGCAAAAACGACTGAAGACAAACATTTTATGTTTTTAAATTTCTATACTGTATTCTGAATGCATTTTGCAAATATTGACAGGAAGTGAACAAAATACAGTTTTTGTTGATTTGCACATGACAAGGATTAGTTTTCCTGGGTTTGGTTGGTCTATATTCCATATGCATCATCAGAGCAGGGATATTTCTCTCAAACCAGTCTCACTTTTATCGCATCGTTTTTATTGCATCAGAGAACACAGTTAAACACATTCAGACTGTGATGATCATCTAGACAGTGATATGTAGGAAAGTAGGATTCTGTTTTATGTGGCTAACCTTAACTCCCCTGCTCCTCTCTCCACAGGTTGGCATTAGTCAGAAGCTCCAACTGTTCTGCTTTGTTCTGAACTCCACCCATTTTAGAATGCCAGCCACACCCGACAGGCAGGAGGGTATTGGCATTGGTAGGGGTCTTCCCTGTGTGTGGCCTTATGTAATGCACCAGGTTTGGGTGAGGAGTTTGTGACCAATTCTGTCTGCAAGAGTGCAGAACCTGACTATACATTGAGACGGAACAAAAATGACATAATTATAATACCAACAAACTTGTCTAAATGCCAGTTCAACAGTTCAGTGTGACTTTAAAGGTCTGCTGGAATATCAAAAATTGAAATTGAGAGGAGCAGCCTCAATTGTCTTTCAAAATATCTTTTTTTTCCTCAAATGGTTGGTGATTGCGCAGCAATGCTTTGTTCAAATATTTGAGGATGTTTCTTTGAGCAACCTTCTCTTGTAAATGGGGTTTCTTTCATTTAGTTGGTAAGCATCCCATCTAGTGCCTGTTAGTCCACAATACAATGGAGTAACTGTTTGCCAGTATTTGGCAAACAAATAAAATGATTTTCAGCAGTTCTTCTAATTTTGTAGATATTCACTGTTTATATTCAAGATGTAAGGTTTGTTAACAAATTCACACTCACTTCTGTGCATGAATCTTCTTTGGCATATTTTTCTTTTGCACATTTTTGAATGAAAGAGTAATAACAACAACAACAACAATAATAATAATAACACAAACCTGCATAGAACCCTAATTAAGACTTACATTAGCATTAAGAGAGCTTGTGTAGCCTTAGAAGAAGAAGCTTTCAAACTTTTGCCACCAAAAGGGACAGTTTTAATGCTGCATGAAGTGACAAAAAGATAGCAAATGCACCTCATAAAGCAGGACTTGTTTATGCAGATACTACACACTTTCTTTAAAATAGATCACCTTTATCTTGACAATGCGGCCAGATTGTTTCAGAGAGAGGACATGATCTGAACTCTCCAATTTATATATGAGACACTCAGAGTTACATCATACAGTTGAGTTGAAACATTGCTCAGGTCTTGCATCATAGTCTTCTTGGCAGCTGTGCTTTACTTCCTTTGGAGGAGTCTTTGTGTCCAAAAATCCTCAGCGTGTAGTTTTAGACATAGTAGCTTGTGACAGAATAACATAGTTACAACCAGGTCTGAAAAAACTCAAGCAGTGTATGTGATCTATAAAACTCCTCCCCCATAAAACCTTTTGTTTTTTGGCAACTTTGTATGACAATAAAACTTTGTACTTGTCTCTGTTACTCCTGGGATGCGTTTATAGCACTGTAATAGAAAAAAAAAAAACAATATAACAGCCCATCTGGAAAGTACATGAGTAGTGCTAAAATTAACAATTCAGAAATGGTATTTATTTAAACACTGCAGAGGAGCTATCATTAATGGATTGCCCTTTCTACACTCTTACACTTTTTCCAATTTCACATTCCTTTTTGGAAAACAACTTCTGGAGTTTTCTGATGCATTTAATAGGAGCCTTTTTTGTAAAGCACACATGGTAATATAGTATCAATATCATAAGTTTACCTTGAAGTTTTCATGTCTCAGGCCTATGCCACACATTAGCAGACAATGAATGAATACTGAATTGTTACTTTAAAGGAGATTAGGTGTATGAAGAGATTTAACTAGACTTACTTGACCCAGAAGTTGCCCTTATTCTGCCTTTGCTGAGGAATTTCAAAGTAAACTGTTACTCCTGGAGCTTTATGAGAATGACAAACATCCTGCAAATAAAAGCTGCAAACATGCTTTTATTGTCAAAGTTTTTGAAGTTTTCTGGGCTGGCTATCCCCAACATATGAGGAATATACTAAAAGAAATGAGTTGAGTGTGTTTTGGGGTTTGAATATAACACATATTGTAAGGGGGGGGGGGGTCAGCAGATTGGTGGAATTCCACTGTTTGGAAAACAGTTTGTGTCAGACCCCAACTATTTTTATACTGTATGTATGTCTACTGAATGTACACACATGCAGTATAAAATATTTATGACTGATCATAGTCCTTAGTGGATATGATATGTGATATATTTTTAATCTTTTTTAGGTTAGAAAAACATTTTCAGTAGACAATAATATTAAGAATAACAAGAGATCTACATATATCCAAGTATTTTTCTATTATTTTGTTAAAGACTATTCTTGCATGAATTGAGAAAGGAGGCTCCGGCAAGGACATTGCAGTTTTGACAGTGTTTCTCCATATTACCCCCTTCATTCAACTACTCTGCAATAGGGAGCTGAGTTGGAGAAATGTGGCACGGTAGGGTGGGGGTGGGGTCAGCAAGGATTGAGATCTTGCAACTTTTGTGAAGCAAGAATATCGAATGAAGCTTTTAATGTTCTAGAATTGTGTAATCAATGTTAGACATCTTTGCAACTAGCTTTACAATAATAAACGCATTGCTTTTCTTCCAGGAACATTTGCAAACAGTGTGTCCATTCATGTTCATGTATTGTCTGTTGAAATGGTGTTCTTATGGGGTTCATACACTCACATACACATATGCCACATATTTCACCCATAAAATAATTCCATTCATATCAAAATACAGTTTATTTTTATATCTTACAGGTGATGACACCAGTGTTAGAGATTGAGTCAGAAAACAACTTTAAGACCTAGAGGCCAAGGAGTTTTTCTGTACATCAATAGCTAAGGCTAACCAAAAATCAGATTTTCTCTCCATTTCTGCCTGCAGTCCTTGCTGGAAACATTTTAAAGCTGAGCCCAGACCAGTACATTCAGCCACCCCTCTTATTCCAGCCTGTGATTTAAAGGGGGACGTCCCAGCTCTCTCTATCCTGAGGAATGTTAGTCACCCTCATTTGAATATCCCATTCCCACTTCTAGAAAGTTCTTTCTCAGGCTATATAGAGCAGGAAAGTGTGTTTGCGTTGCACTTTCCACAGGACACAACTTGGAGAAACCCAGCAAATTTGTGCCAGGTAAGGACTGGGAGATAACTGTCTTTGTTTTTAGGAAGGAATGCAGAGGATGAGGGTAGCTGCATTGTTTTTATGGTTTAAAGTGACAGTGCAGCATTTTTACATTTTAACCAGTTATAAACCTCTCTGTCTGTTTGACCTGCACACAGAACATTCGGTGGAAACAATGTTTTTTCTTTGTTGATCTTTTTGCTGAACACAAAGTTTTAAAATGATGATCCGAAAGCTTTTTGCCTCTTACACATCACAGCAGTCTATTCAAAAAGATCAACATCAGGCTAAAATCACCAAAGGGAAATACCTTATTTACATGCCCCCAATCTCGTTTTAAAAAAAGAGAGTCTAATGGCGATGACAAACTTATGTAATAACTTAAATAAATCTGGCATGTTTTAAGTCTTCAGGTTGAATACAGGGAATTGATATGAAAAAAGGAGACCCATGTCTCTCCCAGACCATGTATAATGTTTTACTGCCTGCTCTACTAGAGGAGATTACTACATATACCTCTTTTCTTTCAGAATGAAAATCGCAGACATCAAAACATCCCAAGGTATCCGAACATGATGCAATGTCATTTATGCCATATCATAAACATGCAAAACGAGATGGAGTCAACATATCTTTGCACAGAGATGCAGAGGGATTAGACACATGTTTAGTAATGCCCAGGCAACTGGTTATTTACAGCCAAATGCATTTGGTGCTTTGTTTAATCGAGTGATTGATGAGTTAGATATAGCCTTCAGGCACATGCCCTTTCTTTGGGACCAAGAAGGTTCAGAGGCTGGATTGTATATCTCCACAGTGAAATACTGTGATTTCTGATCCTTTCTTCTTTGGGCACAAGAAGAAATCAATAAAGCCATGCAGCAGTTTGTGTCCTTTACGATAAAGGCAGAGAAGAGAGCGGCATCAAATTTCAGTCTCAGTTTAGAGCTTCAGTCTAAATGGATGGCAGCTCAGCAGTACAACCAAGCCTCATTTGCTGCTGACGTGGCATGGAACATGTCTGCCTGAAAGTGGAGGCATTCCCAAGCTTCTGTGTAGGCTGAGCTAACCTTCCACTAACAGGCTTACATCTCAATTATAGTCTGTGCCAAGGCATTTCCTTTTTGAGAAATTGTTTTGTCCAATTCAAACAGTTCTAAATATTCATTGTTTCTAAAATTCATTACAAATACATAATTTTATATTTCTAGATTTAAGCAAGCCTGGATTAATACTCCCCTAACCCCCTAACATTTTTGTTCACATTTTTACAGGCTGCTGCAGCTGCTTTTGGAGGCAGACAGAATGTGGATGACTAACATTGTAGCTTTTTGTTTGCTGGCACATGTTGCTGCCACAGAGGACAGAAAGCTGAGCAGCCATGCCACCACGCTAGCTGACAACAGTGCCAATCTGGCCTTCAGGTCTATATGTGAATCTATATGTGATTACAATAAAGATTATATATATTTAGCAAATACAGTTTCTGTAAGAGACACAAGCAAATAATTGTTTTTTGGGGATTTTGTTTTAGCCTCTACCATAGCATGGCAAAGGAGAAAAACACAGAGAACATCCTCATTTCACCTGTGGTAGTGGCCTCCTCTTTGGGGATGGTGGCTCTTGGTGGCAAGGCCTCCACTGCCTCCCAGGTCAAAACTGTCCTTAGTGCTGACAAACTAAAGGATGACCATCTGCATGTAGGCCTGTCTGAGCTGCTGACTGAGGTAATTACATCAATATCAAATACTGAAATAAGACTTTATTACAAACATTATGTATACCAGAATTGATTTATTTATTTTTTCTGACTTTCTTTTATAATTTTGACCACGAGAGGACACAGCCTTAACGTCGACCTTTAGCACTTTCTATGTAATACTCATTTTTCATGGCTAATATGTGGCTCCTTTAAAGGTGAGTGATGCCAAGACACGCAACACTACCTGGAAAATCAACAACCGCCTCTATGGTCCAAGCTCTGTCACATTTGCTGATGAGTTTGTGAAAAACAGTAAGAAGCACTACAACTATGACCATTCAAAAATAAACTTCAGGGACAAGAGGAGTGCAGTGAACTCCATCAACGAGTGGGCAGCCAAGTTGACAGGTGGTAAACTACCTGAGATCACCAAGGATGTGCAGAACCCGGATGGAGCCATGATTGTCAACGCTATGTTCTTCAAGCGTGCGTGATTTCTTTTGTTGATATTTTTTGGCTTCTATCATGACTGAATTACATGGAAATGTAAAAGGAGTGTAACAGAGTCTTCTTTATTTCGACCCGCAGCTCACTGGGATGAAAAATTCCATGATAAAATGGTAGACACACGTGGTTTTCTGGTAACTCGCTCATTCACTGTTGGAGTTCCCATGATGCATCGTACAGGTAAGTTTCTCTGTAATCTTTTCTTCTGACCTTAACTTGCTCTGGCTTTAAAACTTACTTCTGCAACAATAATACAGTCAAAATACTATGTGATTTGTCTGCTCTTTCCAGGTCTTTACGACTTCTACGAGGACAAAGATAACCATATCTTTGTGCTGAACATGCCTCTGGGCCAAAAGCAGGCCTCTATGATCCTGATCATGCCCTACCACCTGGAGCCCCTAGATTGCCTGGAGAAACTCCTGACCAGGAAGCAGGTGGACACCTGGCTCAGCAAAATGGCGAACAGGGCTGTGGCCATTTCCCTACCCAGAATCTCAGTGGATGTCAGCCACAACCTACAGGTGAATGGTGGCAATTTGATGGACGATGCTTGCAATAGTATATGGTCCCAGTATGGACATCTAAACATCAACTAACAATCCTTTGAATTGAGCATTTGTTTGTCTTTTCTAGAAACATCTTCGAGAAATTGGCCTGACTGAAGCGGTCGACAAAGCCAAAGCTGACTTGTCCAATATCTCTGGAAAGAAGGACCTATACCTTTCTAATGTCTTTCATGCATCAGCCCTGGAGCTGGATGTGGAGGGAAACCCGTATGACACAAGCATCTTTGGCTCTGAGAAGCTGAGGAATCCAAAACTTTTCTATGTAGATCATCCCTTTATTTTTCTGGTGAAGGACAACAAGACCAACTCTATCATGTACATTGGCAGAGTGGTTAGACCTAAGGGAGATAAGATGCATGATGAGCTATAATGTTATTTTAAATTGTTAGACATCATGGCAGAGAAATGTGCATTTTCAAATCACTTTTACCTCATAAACATATTCCAATAGGCAATCTGTGGAGTGAGTATCTGAGTTTTTTAGACACACTTTCCCGAGGAACAATTGTGTGAAATCTTAGCCCTCAGCCTTAAATCCTGCCAAAATGCATGATGTTCTTAGTTACAAATGTATGCCTCTGTTTTCTAACTCTGGTTGGCACAACAGAAAACATGCTTATATTAAGTATAAACATACCCCCTGTTTTTACCAGTATTTGTTCAGCTACATTCCAAGTGTGTTTTCTTGCATTATCTTTAATGTTTAAAGACCAAAAGATGTTTACGCAAGCTTGTTCGACCATTCTGTCTCACTGCTTGACATCATGGTCTCAGTTTTTTGTTTTTTTTGCCTCCAGTCTGCACTGATTTGTTCTCCTGCACAAGCTGAGCTTGCAGAGAAACAGTGGCAAATTTGCAATTTGGTTCTTCCTCTATGTCACCTTGACAACCATATTGGGTCATTTTTTGTTTTGTTTGTTTTTGGTATCATCCTCAGAGAAGCTTTTGGAATTGTGTGATCATGTAATAATACATTCATTTTCCAGTTACAATAAAGAAAAGTATTCTATTCTGCGTTTTCTACTTGTATTGAATTTATCTGAACACAGTTGATACAATCCCCTGGAGTTTTGAACAGAGGTATGTGAGTATGCTAGAGTTAACATCTAAAGGACAGAATAACAAATTTTCTAGTTCACTGGTGAATAAAAAATCCTCTCAGGTTTGGAATGAGGGGATTTGACGGTGAGGGCCCTTGCTATCCTGCACTACACATCTATCTGGGCAATGTCCTTTACCTTTTAAGTCAGTGGAGTTTTGGGCGGGGTGTCTATAATAGAGGAAAAGAGTCTGTAGTACAGAAACAGGAGTGCAGGGATCTCATGGTGGATCTCAATGATTTATTACTTAATGATGCCATAATTAGGATACACCTTATACTAACATGTAACATATAAATTGCACAATATACATGTTTCTGACTGACCCTGCTGTTGCTCTCCGCACCAAGCACAAATTAATTTGCTCCTATAGTCAAGCTTACTGAGATGCAGAGGATTTTTCCCCAAATACTACTACTACTAATAATAATAATAATGGTAATAATAATAATAATGCTATGGTTTGGTTGAGAAATGACTTCATACATGGTTTAGGTTAAGACAATACTTTCCTAAAAAAGTTAACAAAAATAGATATTATTAATATCAGCTTAATTATCTTGTTGTTGTTGTTAACCTGTAAGTTATTATTGTGTGGCTACATGGCATGTTATTTATATAGATGTTTTTCTCATTAAAAAAAAGCTTCTTAGCAACCTTCTTAATTTGAACACTGGATGGTGATCTTCAGCAGCTTACAGACATGTCGTACATCTGTGAAGCAAACTGATCTTGAGCTTTTGGGAACATAACAATCTTTAAAAGCAGTGCAAAAACAGCTAGGGAAACCAGCTGTAACAAAAATGATGAACATTTTACCCAGTTTTCTTTCTTAAAATCAGAAACAAATTTTAATAAATTAATTTGTATACAAAAGTTACTTTGACAATACAAAGTAGTATTTAATATTGAGCAAGTGATCATATTCTCATATTGACAAAAAAAAAAATCCTATTTTTGAAAGCAAACAGATACCATTTAGACTGGGTGATATACAGATTTGGTCAACAAAATGTGTCAGTGGATAAATTCTAAGGTCTTCAGAAACAGAAAAATTTCAAAATTTCAGGACATTGAAACTATATTAACTATAACAGAAAAGATTGAAGAATTATTATTTTTCAGTAGTAGGAAAGATAAATACAAAAAATGTAGTAATGGGTTTAAATGGACTTTGTTGACTCTTCCTTGTCATTCTGCTCCAGTATCGGAAAAACAGACAATTTGTCTTCTATTTAGTTCTGCCTTTACCTTCAGATTTACAGATCTTATGACATGTAATATTCAGCCATAGCTAGGTAATAGCATTGACCCTCAGAATTATAGTATGCGATTTTACAGCTAAAATCTAAAAACAGACATTTTCAGCAGAAAGTATCATATTTCATTTTGAAATAGCCATTTACAGTGTTTCATCCTCTGACTGGTGACCTTCTGGTTGCCCTGAAACACATTACCGCTCAGTGGCCAGTGAGAAGTGAGTGAGTGAATGAATGCATTCTTCTTTAAGGAGTGGTGAATCTGTCCTTTGCCACTGCCAGCAGGCAGGTAATGCGACAACTCTCATTACATTAGCACCATCGTGTTCTGCTGGACTGGCTACAGGCAGATTAGCCAGTCGATGGATAATCCTCTTAAAACAAGTCTGCAATAAATCACAGTGAGAGGCTGACTGTCCCTCCCAGCTCGTGTCTTCTTGGACTCTCTGAATGTGACCTCTTGTCCTCTGCTCCTCTGGTTTTGCTTCTTTCACCTGGTTTTACTTCTTTTGTCTGTCCTTTTCTTCCTATTCAGATCTTGTTGTCAACCTGCCTGTTTGCCTTGCGAAAAAGGGTCTTGATCTCCTCTGTCACCATGTCCTGCCAGTTGTCTCTGATAAATACAGAGGTTGGAGTAAGGGATGAATATTTCATTTTATAGAAAATATATTAGTATAAATCTGAAATATGAGAGAAGATATGAAAATTATATTAAAGCAACCCACAAAGCAGACCAAAAAACAGAGCAAAATGAGAATTTATTATAAAAACCAGCCACAATAAGTGTGAAAGAAGCAAAAAATAAGGCTTTCTCAAATCTGCTTAAGAAGACGTAGAAGATGATAAGATCAAGGGATTAATGAGACTAGTAAATCACAGGGCATTTAATATGATTCAAGAATCACTGAGACAAAACTATGTGTGTGCAGGTTTAGAGGTAGTACTGACAGCCACATTAGCATCTTCACAACACAACACCAGCTGGCATGCAGGTCTCTACCTCCTGTGTTTGGACTAAGAGGGTCAAGCCTTTTTCTCAGCTTTCTTTCTCCTGTACGCAGCTATATCCTCAGGGTTCAGCCCGTGATTGTCTTCCCTGAGGTAACATTCAGATATTTGCAATGTACATCAAAGTATACATTTGAAAGTATAACTGTGGTAGGAGGTGGTTATGTTAGGATAACACTAATGAAAAGTAACACTGAAAACATATTTTCAAATTGAACAATTATTACAAGTGATTATATGTGCCAAGGGTGATTGCTTGAAAACAGCTCATGCTACCCTGTTTTCAATACAATATAAATTTTAGATCAGATGGGTAAAAGTAGTGCAGTGGATGCATGATTCCAATCATGACATATTAAAGAATTTGTACACAGTTACTATAGATATTATTTTCAGATTTGGCCATACCAAACTTTGAAGGATTAACAATAGATTTATATTCATACCCTGGTTTGATCTCTGGTGGTTTTGGCAAAGGCTTTGTAAAATTTGTTTTCCCCACAAGCCAGTATGTCTCTTCAATACCTTTACCCTGAAAAAATAAAACATGTCATGGATTAATACCCTCTATAATATTTGTCTCAATAACCAGATGTTGTGGTTAAATGATTGTAGACCTTACCTTCAGCTCAGTCTTGCCTCTGACTTCTATTTTATAACCCTCATTGAGAGAATGTAGGATCTTCACAGTGCTCAAATTTACATGGATTCTATAAGCTGTGGGCCAAAGATTAGAGAAGACAAAACTACACCAAAGGAAAACACAAAAACAATGCCACATAATACACATGGTAGATATGTGTAAAGGATAGTTACGCAGTCCAGTGGATTCCATGCGAGAGGCAGTATTGACAGTGTCTCCAAACAGGCAGTACCGAGGCATGGTAAGACCTACCACCCCAGCTACACATGGCCCTGAAAAAAAGAAGTTGTCTGTTCAGTCTAATGATACCTTAAGCAGTATAACTCTATGCTGTGTGAGACTATGAACATTAAAACATATAATAACAATAATAATTATTATTAACATATATTTTAATTAGGCCATATCTGTGTTATTTTGCCATTAATGTGAGTCCCATAACAGTTCCTATTGCATGCTCCACTTAGAGTTGTCTCTAAGCTCAGTGCATTATTTAGACAGGCTTTCCAAGCATGCATCAACATGGTATGGAAGCATATAGCTTCCACACATGAAAACGAATAAAATATCACGTTAAAATGAGAAAAGTTCCAAGTTTTAACATGAAATTTTCACGTAGTAACTTGAAACTTAATAAAAATAATACCGTGAAACATTTCACATTTTAACAATATAACTTATTACATTATACGTAAAAATTATTAACGTATAACATGAAATGTTTCACCTTTTAATGATACTGATATTTTTTCTTTTTCATATGTGGCACCTTTATGCTTCTGTAGCATGGTCATCGACAGTAAAATATTACAACTGCATTAATACAGTCTTCAACATGTAATGTACAGCTCAGTGGAGCCAGGCATCAAACCATTTATCATCTGATAAGTGGATGACATGCTCTACCTCTGAACCACAGACCAAGAGAAAATGTCACTCTTTCTTACCCTAAAATTATTGAAGCTTTTAAGTTAAATATGATGAAAAAAATCTTTGTACCAGAAAAAAAGATATTTACATGTACTGGATCCCTTGTTCAACCGGAGCTGAAGGTTCACAATGTAAATAGTGCAAAGAAGACTCTAGCTTTGTACTGTTTCACCTGAATGGATTCCTATGCGTATCCTGACGGGCACGTCTGGCATGTGACGCATATGAAAAGTTCCTACTGAGCTGAGGATGTTCAGAGACATGTTGGCAATTTCAGCAGCATGCTTGTTTCCATTTCTCTTTGGCAGCCCTGATGCTACCATGTAGGCATCACCAATGGTCTCCACCTAAATAATATCAAAATATTTTTAGGCAGCGTATTCAGAGTGTGTATCTATGTACTAATGTGTAGTGCATACACATATATCATCAGTTTGATCTAATACAACACAATTTGGTAAAATTCTAACAGCCCATGTTTATCTACCTATTGCTTTTGGTTCTCATTGCAAAAAAACATTCTTGCAAACATACACTCTAATATTTGTACAGCTAAGGATCTGTGAATATTGTTTATATGCATAATTATAACTCAACATCTTCATTAAAGTCATCTCTTACTTGCTGTTATTATTCTGGTGGAAAATTTGAGCACATTTTCTGACCTTATAAACATCGTGGTTACTGAGCACAGCGTCAAACAGAGAGTAGAGATCGTTGAGAAGGTCGACCACCTCGATAGGATCACTGAGTGATGAGATGGTAGTGAAACCTACAATATCACTGAAGTAAATGGTCACCTGGTCGAAGTACTCTGGCTCCACTGTGGCACCCGTTTTCAGGGCCTCAGCCACAGAACTGAAGATGAAGGAGCAGAAAAGCACAAGTTAAATAGGCTTTTTAGTAGATGAATGATCAATAACAGTACACAATACATACATTCATTTTTAGTAAGACTAAGCTTTACAGCTTTGTTAGAATGTTTGAGTTTTCCTCAATTTGTGTGTGTGTGTGTGTGTTTGCACAAACTTACGGTGGGAGCATCTCTGACAGTAATTTTTCTGTTCTCTGTTTTTCCACTTCCAGCTCCTCTGTTCTCTCTCTAATGAGGTCCTCCAGGTTGGAGCTGTACTGCTCTAGCATCCTCAGCATTGAATCAATGATGTTAGTCTTCTTACCCTTGTTGATTAACTTGAACTACTCAGAAGAGAATACAGAATTATGTTGAATATGATGTATAATAATTCTTTTAAATGTTGTATTTGAGTGGGATAACAGAAAACTGTATGGCTTGAAGCAATGAGGCTACAGACATGTTGTGGTGGAAAATAACTAAGTACATTTACTCAAGTGCTGCTCCTCATCGAAAAACTAAAACTTTAAAATGTTCTTACTTGTATTTTATGTATTCTCATAAAAACAGAGTAATACAATACTCTACAATAATATAGCCATAACAGGAGGGATTCTGCAGAATTACTGCTTGCACTTTTGATTTCTTACATAACTGGGCTGCGCTTTTCTAGTTATCTGACTACTCAAAGCGCTTTCACACAGGAGCAATTTGGGGTTCAGTGTCTTGCCCAAGGACACTTCGGCATGCAGCCCAGAGGAGCTGGGGATTGAACAACCAATCCTCTGACTGGCGGACAACCTGCTCTACCACTGAGCCCAGTGTATGTTTTGCTAAAAAAAAACATTTCTATAATTTACTAAAGTGATATTTTGAATTCAGGATTTGTACTTGTAGTGGAGTATTTTTCGACAATGGTATTTCTACATTCTGAGTATTTCTTTCACCACAACAAGAATGTGTCTGAAAATGTACCCTGTCAAAAATCTCATCAAATGTTGGTCTCCGATCAGGCAGTTCACTCCAGCACTGCTTCATCAGCTGAATACATTCCAGGGGAGCCTGGTCAGGGGCTACAGTGGGGCGGCACATTGGAGGAGGTTTCTTCACCTTTCGAATGATCTCTGGTGAGAAGATGGGACATGTCAATCATGTTTCAAATTAGAATATGTACTCTATTATTATGGTGTTACTTGTATAATTATTATTATGAGCAATGGTGCAGGAAGGTGAAAAAACATTTTCATGACAACTTCTTTTTATCTTCATCTCCTCCTCCCAAATGGATACACACCTTCAGGTGGTAGACCCAGCATGCAGTATGGTGGCCCTCTAACCACCACCTCTTGAAGGATTATAGAGAAGCTGTACACATCTCCCTTGTAGGTGCCTTTACGTGAGTTTGTTAGGTCCCTTAAGAACTCGGGAGCTGTCCAGAAGAGATCTGAGTGAGAGTTAAAAGGAAAAGATTTGGAATGAGGATTGGATCATGGTACCATTCAATACAAACTAACTAAATAAATACTATCTGGCTTCTGAATGTGTGCAACAGCTTAGTTAAAGCTCTCAACCAGGTGGGTTATTTCCACTAAATGTACTGTAAATGCATTCTAGTATATGGAAGATGATGAACAGTAATGAGATACATTAAAGTACCTTCAGGCAGAAGTTCTTCAATGGGAGCTTTCTGAGACTCCAGCAACTCATTAAAACCATAGTCTGTAATCTTTAGGACAAAACGACCATCTACCACACAGTTACGAGATTTTAGTCTTCCATGGGGGAAATCTCTGTGGTGAAGGTACTTCATACCCTGGAAGCACAATTTGTTCAAGAGTTTAGTCGTCCATAAAGAAAAAAAAAATCATACAAATATACATGTACAAGCTAACAGTAATAATGAAAAACATCTAATGGATAATTATATAAATGCTAATAATACACTACTACTATAAATAATAATACAATATAAATATTCTATTCAACATATCCGTGTTTTACCTTGATGAGATCAAGTAAAAGTGAAGATTTGAACATCCAGTCTAACTTAACGTCCTCGTTTCTCAGAAGGTCCTGCAGACTGCCGCGTGAGCAGTGCTCCGTCACCACTGCAAACGTGGAGCAGTCTGAGAAGAAGCCAAGGAATGGATTCACATTCTCATTTCTTAGGTCTTTCATCTGAGAAACATAGATAAACAGCCTTTATTAACACTGGAACTACAGTTTTTTAGCCATTAATAATGCTTAGTTTGTTAAAGTGTGTTGCTCTGAATATAAACCCTGTGGATAACATTTGTTGTGGTGTGCAGCTTTTTTATACCACCTGATTCCCATAAAAATACAGGTCTATGCCAGTGTACAGGTCAAGACAAGACATGTTTACCTACCTTTGTGAAAATCTTGGTGGTGCTTTGCTTCACTTCCTTGAACTGTCCCTCCTCAAATTTCTTAAGCCATACCCAATCACCCTGGAGGAGAAGCCCTATTTTTACAATTTGATCAAAGTTTTCGATGAAGTAAAAAACTCATTGTTTTACTTCCTGAAAGAGGTGTCATGAGTTTTTCTTTTACGGCTAAACAAGCCAGTACCCATTTTATTGCTGCCTCATCCACCCACCCACAAAAATGACCCCAGTCTTAGAGAAAAATCAGGTTTGTCATTTTTTAATTAGGAACATTTTTGATCTAATAGACTCTAGAGAAATGATTTTGAATCCAAAACTGCCTATGTAAATCACCCCTGTCGTTATGTAACAACAGGAGTGATTTACAAACAAGTGAAACTCCAAACAAGTGAAACACAAATTGCAGATTCACACCAGTGTCATGAGAACATGAGCTTCCAATGAAGGATGTGACACTGATCTATGTTGTTTTGAATGACCCTTTACTCTCTGACATATATACTGCATTTTTTAACACTATGTATACATACAGACTTAAGTACATTTACTCTTTCAGTGTCAGCTACCTCATACACTGCTACATTGGTGGTCTCATGAGTTGCCGTTTGCATGCTGTTTACAGAGTGTGAGTGGTCAGCAGATTTCTCCTCCAGAGCGCTCTTAGAATCACTCAGCTCTTCTAAAGTGATTTTCTGTGGGACATAAATGAGTATAAATCCTTAAAGTTTTAATTTATCAAACATGTACATTTTCTTACGTTTAAACAAATATTCAATGTGGTCTGTCCAGTAAAAGAGTAAAACTATGAACAATCATTTTATTTGATGACTGGCAGACAGCAGTGCTGCTTACCTTTTTGCTAAGCTGAGGATTGATAAATGTAAGGTCCTCTAATGTCAGAAGGATTCGATTGGGACCTTTGACCAGTTGGATTTGTTGGAGTCTCCTTCTGCCAATGAAATTTAGAGAAGACGGAAATCTTTTCAACGAATGAGTTTTCTAAAAATTACCTCAGTGATCATCTTTCGACCAAAGACCAATGATGAACAATAGAAAGTTATCCTGAGAACTAGTTGTAGTCTCCTGCATGTGACAGTCAGGTGAAAGATATAAAAAAAAAATGGTCATGTTTTTTGATATGATCAGTCTCTTTAAATCTTAATGGCTCTGACTGCTTTCTTGATATATCTTTTTAGTTGAGCTCAACGGTATTTCTAAAGCACTTGCTTGAAGTACTCTAATAATAAAGCTTACTGAGATTTATTGCCACGTGTCAACAGTGTAATTTGATATCCCAGAGATTCCTCTCGCTCCTTTCACACCAGCTCCTATCAAACATTAGCTAGAGTCATATTGTCAAACCTCTTGCCCACTTCCTTCCAATTTACATTGTCAAGTACAGTGTGAACAGTGAACATACAGTGTATACACATCTAATTCAAATGTGCTTCTACTTAAAATTGGTAGGAAAGATGAAGAAAGATTGTCTGGAAGAAACAAACAGCATGAATCTTTTTGTTTTCACAGGCTGTACCTGATATAAAGACTTAGAGCAAGCCCTCCCACAGCCAGAGAAAAGATGACAGCAAACACAACAATGATGTAGGTAACCTCCACACCTAGGATAACAACAAGTAACTTAATTTTGTGGAAGAATTAAGAATTGATGATTATTTTCTAAAATGTATTGAGAATATGCCATGGTGCTGTAAGGACTTGAGCAAACCCATTTATACATATCTTACCTCCTGTGCAGATGGCATTCTTGTCAAACCAGCAGCTAGAGTCAGAAGGTGGAGGGGATCCTCCTGGAAAATTAATGGACCTCCCAGCAAAATGAAGCACCCCAGACATTAGATCTACCAGATAGGTCTGGTACAGCTGGCTCCCTCTGTTGTTAGAGTCTAGGATGACATAGTTTGCCTTAACCTCCCCACCAGTGTCTACCTGGATCTTCTGACTGAAGCCACTGAAGGTTATGTTCTTCATAAAGTAGGCCAGGTTGGAACCTGAAAGCTGCATGCCTCCCCTCCTGGCATTATGGATGGACTTGGCCAGCAAGTAGATGCTGTTATAGATGGTCCCAAATAACGGGTTAACCTCCATAATGCACAAAAAAAAGACATGATACATTAGTACAATGTATGCACCAGATGTCTCAGATCTTGGCTGAGGGTTGGTTGATAATGCAGATATAAATAGACTACTGAATTTTACATGTTTTAGTATGATATTAGTTGGAATTGAAAATGTTTGTAAAAAGATTCTGTTATTGTCAGTTCCCAGGCCCCAGGAGCCCCACTTTGAATATCCAACAGTGGATGCAACAAGGGAAAGGGACTCATAACAGAAAGTTATAGAAGGGCTGTGCCAATAAAGTTGGCCTGCTTTCAATTATGGGCATACATGGATGACTGGACTCCCATAGTGCCCCTATGGGGCACTATCTCACTTAGTGCTCCATAGGGGTCTATAGTGGGAGATATTTGGGGGAATATGTTGGAATTGTCCCCCTTGCCATCCATGGTAGTGAATCTTTGCTGCCACTGCTGAGTTGCCAATTAGACCACTGGCACCTGCAAAATGCGTATAGATAATAGTCGTGGTAATTTCATATCCTTTCAGTGATATTAATTTTGGTTTTATTGTGCATGCATTAATGAGAAGTTCCCTACATTACATTGGAATTGTGCTGAAAGGGTCACTTCATAGTCAGTATGAACAACCAAAAATGATTTCACTGTACATACTGACATGTGAGTATGTGAGTTTTAAGACACACTTGAAAAAATAAGAACTGATTCCCCAGTTTACTACCTGCTCTGGCTGCACAGCTAGCGTCACTTCCTCGCTCCTCTGGGCAGCAGTAAATGCCTCGTTGAAGGACAAAGGCTCAGAGGCCATAGTGATGGTGAGCACAGCATCATAGGCTTCTCTCAGCCTGCTATTGTTTTGCAGAGGTGAGTAAGAGATGTTGTTGTAGGGCACACTGTAGTGGAGAGTGTCATAGGGCACAAACACATACTTCCCTGAAGTCAGACCCATTTTCTGTGCTTTGAGAAGAAATGTAGCCTGCTGCTCGCCCCCAAACAGGATGGAGTGCATGCACATGATGATGACTGGAAAAGAGAAGCAAGCGAAGCACACTATAAAAGTTAACACAAACCTACTCAATTTAGTAACATGAGTACTTAGTGACATTACTTAGAGAACAGATGATTCTGAAGTGAAAAAATGTTAACATCTGTCATGTTTTTCGTACATATGCCAAAATGCAGATAACTGAACTGACTGGATGTATGAAACTATGCCACTGGTTAAGATTGGTGTGCCTTGTAGGATTTTAAATGACCATGGGACCACTATAATAACTGAATTCAGCCTGGGACTTTTCACTCTCTCCTCTGTCCTGTCATCTCCCAAAAAAGTGACAAAGTGTTATTGTTAAAAAAAACCCCACACATTCAGCTGCAGTTCTAGTTCACCTTAGCCACAAGATGAAATTTGAAATGTCAAAATTGATTACTACTCAGGTGGTGGAGTGATAAGCCTACTGAAGAGGATGTGTGCAGCTTGGATGTAATATCCACTCTCAATATTTTTTTAATATTGATGCTGTATTGTGTAATTCTATGAATTCCCTTTTCTATAATGAATTCATTAAGTCTTATTGTAATTATTGATTGTTAACACATTAACAAAGCCTAAAAAATTATTATTATTATTTTACTTTATTACTTTTTATGATTTAATGACATTTTTATCACTTCATTTCAGCACAGACTCACCCCTGATTTCCCCCGCAGCCTGGATCTTCTTCAGCGCAGTCTCCACCTCTGTCTCATTTATACCAATAGACGTTACCAGGCCAACAGGGAGTCCCTTATTCCTCAGAGCAGTGGCAACTCTCCCTGCGGTGTCCCTCCATATATCCTCATTGGATGAGACCACCACAATACTGGCCCACCTGAAGTGTTTCAACACGGTGAACAACACCTCAGAAGGAAACGGCGCTGTCCTGGCAAACGTTGGGTATCCTATTATGCGGTCCAGCTCATAGTTAACACAGCCATAAGAAAAGACGGCCTTATCCCAGTTCTTGGCCAGCAGAGAAGCTGCAACACAGTATCCCGGGTTGGTTGGACCCACAAAAGCATCCGCCATCTCCTCATAGTAAATGAATGCAGTGAGAGCTTTGGAGGTTTCGCAAGGCTCCTGGAGGATGACAAAGTCCAATTCCAAGCCCAGATCGAGGCTTAAGTCTTCGTTTATCCGACTTACAGCGACTCTAGCGGCCGCAGCAGGCCAGGCCTTATAGTAGACAGGGTCGCAGTTCCAAGGCCCCAGGACTCCCACTTTGAATATCAAACAGCGGACGCAACAAGGGAAAGTCAACACTCCGAGGAGGACCCATAACAGAAAGTTATAGAATGGCTGTGTCGATAAAGTTGACCTGCTTTTGATTATGGGCATACATGAATGGCTGGACTCCCACAGTGCCCCTCTAAAATGTGGTGGAATATGTTGCATTGTTCCTCCAGGCTATCCACAGAAGTGAATCTTCGTTGTCACTGCCGAATTATCAATTAAACCAGTGGCATCTGCAAAATGTGTAAACATAATAGTCTTAGTTATTTCTAATTTTCAAATAAAATAAAATAAATTCCGAATTCAGAAGTTGTTGAAACAGAACAACTGCACTATTTACCATTTACATGATGCCATCAGGAAGGCTTGAAGATCCGATGGGATAATCTTTCAGGTCCTCTTGGATCAGATTTTCCGTCCGCATAGACCGTCACCTAACCATCCCAAAACCTTATCTACTCGTTCGTGGTGTGGCTCCTGTGAGGACACGGCCAAGTCATCTTGTTTAGGCTGTGTACAGAAAGGGCTCAGCACTGCTCACGTCTGTCGTGTTTGGAGACAACTTCAGCACCCTGGAGAGCTACTTACGTCCTGCAGGCTGCGTCTCTAAAGGCTCATGTGCGTTTCCACTAAACGCAATGTTCAAGGATGACATATCTGTTGGAAGAGAAAAAAAATCTCCCTTGGCCTCGAGTTTTCGTTCTTTCATATGTGTCTCAAAAAATTAATTATTCCAGATTGGAGTTAAAAAGCAAACGACCAATCTTCCACTCAAAAAGACTCATAAATAACAAAAATGGGAGTGGATTTGGTGTATTATCAATATCGGAGGCCAGTGTTAGCTATAGGGCTATTCAGTCAAATCCCTCCAAAGTGACCCGGGGCCAAAACGTAGGTGTTACACACTAATCCATTTTCAGTGAGGCAGAGTATAAGAGGATTGACAACAGGCCTTAGTCTACTTTTAAAGCTTTGTTCTGTGCTGAGCGGAGAGGCAACAACGTCTGACGTAGTCCTGTGGAAGTATATTTACAAATAACTTTTTTTCTTACAGATGTGATGGTGAAATATTAGACTAAGTCTCCAAAACTTTTCTGATATGCAGAGTGGGGTCTTTTTTTCTCACCATGGAGACACCTCTGCCACATTGCACGAGGACACCTGAACCTGCTTTAATTGGTCTAATATGCCTGCAGTACAGCAGGTTCCACAGATTAAATGAATTTGAACCCTAGTGGAGTCGTGGTAATTAAAGTTAACGAAGGGCTCTCCCTGTGGGTCCCCAGAGTTTTGCTGCATTTTGCCTGTGTCAGTCTTTTCAGCTCTTTTTTTTAAACACTCCACTAGGTGAAGCAGCCTGCCTAGCAAATAAGTACATCAGCAGCTTGCTACAAAATCAAGGATGCATGACAGTGTTAAAGTTAAACTATGACATAACAATATCATACTATACCATACCATACTATTATATTGCAATTTGTTTTTTTGAAATATCACGAGGCAACACTCAAACAAATTAATTGAAAATCAGTTGTAAATCATAGCTATGAAACAAAGATTTTAATATAACCTAAGAGCTCTGAAACATATCATGGTAATAGTACTGTGTCTCAGAAATAATACAAAATCAGCATCCGGAGGATAAACTGAGTAAAGGTGCCTTACTCCCTGTGATCAAAATTAAATGGCTGTGCTACTTTAAAGCACTGCAAAAAATGTAGACATCTTAGCATGAGCAAGTCAGTAATGTGACATACTTATTATGGTAAAAGAAAATACAATAAAGACGCGCGTGTGTGTGTGTGTTTGGGTGACAAACCCAAATTCAGTCCTAACTACTGGCCAGTAAAGACAATGAGGCCAGAAAGAAACATGGAGCTGGAAAGTGATTTCACCTTTGTTGACCCATATTCCACATAAGCTGATGAGCCTCTTAAACATAACACCTTGACAATGCTGTCCTGCATCCAGGAATAGAGGACATATGTGACGACTCAGCACTATATATCCACCCAGCGAACAGTGAACATAATGCATCTGATAAACATATATAAACTTTCCATATCGTGAAGAGTGGTTTAGTTGCTCAGTATTGTCTCAAATACTGTCAATAAATATAGATGTAATCCGCTCTGGTGTCATCTAGTGGAAAAACTAGACACTGCAACGACACGTACCCTGTTTTGCAGCTGGCCAAGGAGAACCTATGTATTCGGCATTGGAATTGAGATTTACCTCTGTATATGCTCTGGAATGCTTAAAAACGAAATGACTTAAACTTTCAGCCTACAGAAACTTTAAACAGCGGTATATCCCTGGCTAATCAGCTGTTTACGCGCGTGTCATAGTACCATCACACCGGTGCTGTGGTTGCATCACTGCTGATTTCTACCCGTGACTACTGCAGTCATTTGAGGCGGATCTGAATGCCGATTGTACACATTCACACTGACCACAAATGCCAGATGTTAGCTGCTGTTTTTTGTTCAGTGTGAAATGAAATGAATTTGCAGCCTGCATTCTGTCTGCCTAAATCCCTATCTTTAAAACCTTTAAGATTACCAGACACTGCAACATGAGAGGTGTGTGTATTTGTATACAAGTACCTACATTTAATTATTATGTTCTCGTGAGGACACACTGACAGTGGAGGCCCCTCAAACTTTGCGGGTTCTAACGGATGTTCTGCATAATTCATTAAGTTGATTTTAGAGAACTCGTCACAGTGGCTCGTCGAAAAGGATGCTGCCTAATGTCACAGTGCTTCTGTTTTCCTGCTATGGGTTGTTTTGCTTTACTATATGTTTCTGCCTAGAATGTGTGTCAAAATGACTCTGAATGACGCTAATGTCACGCTATTTTTGTCCTCACACTCTGGAATCACCTATTACTTAGTGCATAATTTTATTAATTATAATAAACTGTAATAATATTTAATCGGTTTAGTTTACATAAACATGCAGGACCTGGCTCTGCAAGGGTTGCTTAGCACTTAAAGCTCTTTTTGTCAAGAACCAGGCCAGATATGTAGCGTAGGCTGTAACAGGTAAATGTGTGAGCTTCCTGTTTACATTAGTTTTTAAACAGTTTTATCAACATGTGAACGTCAAGCCAAATGGAACAAAACAACGCCTTGTTACGCCATGCTGTTTTCAGCTTTTCTTTTCATTTGGGTCAGTTTGCGGCTTCTCCACCAGAGTGCGCACTGACAAACGTCAGAACTATCCACGGTCGAAACTAGACCATAGACAGAGACCGGAAAGCACACATGTGGGCCTTCAAAAATAAAAGCGTAACATTGGTTAAGGTAGAATGTTGGGTATATACAGTCCATAAATACAGCTATAGCCTGGACGAAGTAATGGTGTATATGTTTTTTCAGAAAAAAACAACATGAGAAGGAGAAAAAAGGACAGTCTAACAATGCACGTTTAGCCTGTCTTTGCGACAGGAAGTTGTATGTTTCAACTAGGGTAATTGGTTACCAGAAATAATTAATTCCACATCCTGAGCTGACATTTAAAACTTGTCATCAGTAACCAAGTGAACAAAATAAAAACCCTAGTTAATGGGCATTAACAGCATTACAACATTTCATTAATGAGTTATATTTAGTTCAGTATTTTTTTTCAGTACAATGCATTCAACTGTTAATGAACCATTAAATAACAGTTTAAGCATTTGTTCTGGAAAGTATCAACAGGAAGTCTTTTTATTATGCACCCTGGCAGACTGCGCACTGGGAAAACGAGGCGAGGGACATTGTGGGATGGTAATAGACAAGTGTGTCCCGGTGATTCCAGCCCCTGACACTTTATTGTGACGGTGCATACACATAGACTGGTCTGCAGAGCTCATGTGGATCAACAGACACACAAACTAAGAGGAGAAAGTGACGCTGCAAGGGTCTCGAAAATGGGAGCGGTGAAGTGAAAAACAGCCGAAAAGCGGAAAGTGTGGATACAAAGTATGGGCACCAAAGTACGTAACTCGGAACATGCGTTTACCAGAGAAGTAAGGGGTGGACAGTCTTACTTAATTTTAGTATTATATTCTTTCCGTGTTTGTACGAAAATATGTTCGTGTTCGTCTTCCAACAGTAGTTTCGAACTCAGAAACACAGGAGAACAGTTGAGGGACTTTTTTGTTCAGATCAGATTTCACGATTCTCTTCACGTTTAAGAAACCGCCCCTGGTGTCACGGCTGAACTGACCTGGTTCAAGTGAGTTGTGACCGAGAATTATTCGAACTAAGGGACAAACTTTTTACAGTTCGCAGACTCCTGTAACTGCAGAGGTGACTTGTGGAGCTGTGATTGACAGCTAAAAGAGGCGGAGTTGACATTGAAGATTTTAACGGTACTTTAAGATTCACATGTGATAATTGTTTGGATGAAAAGTAAGCAGCAACGTTAACTCTCTGTGGTTTGCCACGTACGGCTGAAAGAAATTTGATCTGCAGAGGTGGCCATGCAGTGAGTGTATCGCCTCCTGTATTAACTCTACATGGGACATGGCAGAGGTTCCCAGTTGTATTGGAAAGGCGACAGTGATTTTTCAGAAAAAAACAACATGAGAAGGAGAAAAAATGGACAGTCTAACAATGCACGTTTAGACAAGGTGAATATTAGCTGCTTATCAAACGGCAAAACTGATCTATCGGGCTAAAAGAAGAGCTTAAAAATTATTTTGGATATGTGCGTAAGTTGGACAGTAGAAACCGTGGTTAAGGAAGTTTCTTAATCTAGTAAAAGCAGCTGTACTCTTCTGAAAACTAATATATGTATATGTAAGTAAGTATTGAATTCAAATGATCAAAATAATAGTCCTTAAATACCTAAGTATTAACAGAAGGTACTCCATGCAACAGAATGTTCCTGTCTAGGTTTAATATATTTTAAGTGGATCATTATGTTTTAGAGATTACTATCCAATCTGCATTTTCAAGTTATAGCTAGTGAAAGTTAAGGTACCATCAACTAGTCAACTGCATTATATACTGTTTGGCAGTTTAATCTATGTATTTCATATATTAAGGTTTGTTGGGTAAAATCTTATTCCCCAAAACTAGAAACTTATGCTGTTTGAAGAAATTTAGCAGTGTAAAAAGAAAAACAGTTCCCTCTGAACTGTAATGGAGTAAATATATAAAGGATCATAAAATAGAAACACTCAAGAAATACATCAAATGTCCACACTTTTTAATAATACAGATACCTAAAAGCACTTGTTCCCTTTGATATAATATGAGTAGCAATTAATATTATGGTATAATGATATAATTCTGTGTAATAACTTACCTTTGGTAACTTACCTCTGGTAAGTTGTACTGCTGTTATCAGCTTTTATTATCAAAGAATTTTGTTGTGGCCTTTTTACCAGAGATCAGTCTACAATAAGGTTCATCTATTACATCAGCCTGTGTCATTCACTAAAGTGGTCATTATATTCACACACAAACACATTTACAATCACATTTTTCAGTTTGGACATGTTTCATTGCTGCCTAACAACTTCAAAACACATAGGTATCATCAATGTAATTTCCACTTCCTCTATATCCTGCATTAACTTTACTTTAAAGGATTAGGGTGGCATCCATCTTTTTCTTACACAGTTTTCAGCCTTAAAGTTTGACGAAGATTGAATAGAGAGAACACTTTATTATGAAGAGTACATCGGAACACTAGAGGATACGTACTAAATTAAGAGAAGTAAGCAGATATTATGTTTGGTTCCCTGACATTGTCTTTTGCTTTAAGTGTGCATTGTTATTCTATTTATTGCATGAAATGCATTTTTTTCTAATATTTTATTTGACTTTAGATAGTATTGCTTTTGGACAGTGAAATTGGTGTTTTTATACTGTCTTTTGACACATTCAGTGATTGTGTTTACAGTCATAACACGCTGTTGTGATTAGATTATTACACTTCTCCAGTGCTTCGCAGAAGTCTGCATACCTGAGCTATGAGTTGATAAGTTATAATTTATCAAAAATAGTGTTATGTTAAGTAATCCTTGCTGCAAGCATTAGCTGTTGGTAGGTAAATGAATACATAATGGCTAACAATCCTCACAGAACACCAGACATTGTCATGATGCTTTCCCAAGACAAAAAAGGTGTAAAAAGCGTGAGGCTGTTGAGGTGTGATTTCACATGCCAATTGTTCACCTAGCTCTAGCTCCTCCTGCCCTAGGATAATTGCAGTAGTAAGAATATATATTGGTTTGAATGCAGTGCCAGCAGCAGTTATCAGTGAGAGTTTTAGAGGAACAGCTGGTACAGAAATTTCACAACCCATGCTGAGGCAACAGATGGAGCAAAAGACGTAGGAAAGGAAAGTGGTATGATGACCAGTAAATATATACAAGTGTTTGGTTTTACTGACAGTTTCCCACATTTACTCTGCATGTGACTTATCTGAGGTTTCCTAACGATGCAGGTGAGGCCTGCAGTTTGAGGTGAAACAAACTTGGTTGCTTCATTGATGTTAACTGTCCCTGGGTTTAGTTGACATGTGATTCAACACAAATTTATTTCTAAAATTAATGTTGACGTTACATTAATTATGTAGCAGACCAAGGTAATAATAATCATGCGTATAAAAAATACAAAACTCTGTGAACTCTTGTTGTCACCAATGCAATGAGTGAATGAAACACTGACTAAAATCTTTCAACTGATTATGTTTATAAACTCAGACATGTGGTTTTATGAGCAGTCACAGTGAGTTCACATGTGAAAACAAGAGTTATCACACATAGGTATCATCAATGTAATTTACACTCAGTTCCACCTCCTCTATATCCTGCATTAACTTTACTTTAAAGGATTAGGGTGGCATCCATCTTTTTATTACACAGTTTTGTTACACACTTGCTTCATTGATGTTAACTGTCCCTGGGTTTAGTTGCCAGGTGCTACAACACAGATTTATTTCTAAAATTAATGTCGACGTTACATTATTTATGTAGCAGAACAAAATAATGATATTCATGCAAATAAAAAATACAAAACTCTGTGAACTCTTGTCACAAATGCAGTGAGTGAATGAAACGACTAAAATCTTTTAACTGATTATGTTTCTAAACTCAGACGTGTGGTTTTATGAGCAGTCACAGTGAGTTCACATGTCAAAACAAGAGCTATCACACAGACATGAGAGCTCTGTCTAAGTGGATAGTGAATCAGCCTTCATGTGCTGACCCACACGTTCTTTGCAGCCATGAAACTTCATCCTCTTACATAAGCTAAGATAAACAACCTTAACCCCTGTCTGATATACCTGGAAAGAGCCGTAAGTTAAGTGGCTTAATACATCTTTTTTGCCCTGGAATGACTGTCAGAATATAAAGAGACAATTCTGAGCATCAGTGAACATTTTTATTTACTGCCTTTTGCAAAGACATACTGGGGTTTTTTTTGTTAAAGACAGTATCTCTTGTTTATTGCATTGGCATTTAGATTGTTGTACCAATCAACAGCCTGATCCATAATTGTCTTTTTGTGTCTCCTACCCAACGCAGAACTTGACTTAAGCTTTTAATGTTTAATTTGGTTTGATTTGATTTAATGCTGTAAAACTGTGAATTGTGTCTTTTAACACACATTGTGCTTTGTCATGCCTGGGCCATATGACCATGACTGTTTATTTCTACCTGTTACACAACTCTTAAGCTCTGTCCAATTTTCACACTCATTTAAGTGTTAGAGTGAGTGTGTGTACACACGCATTGCAGAAGTTGAACTGGGTGAGCACTGATTTGCACATGACTAATATAGTCAGAGGGACAACAGTTGAAAGAAAGGTATTACCGGTGTGTATGTTTGTATATACTATAAGTTTTTTGTGAATATTATACTTTAAGTTATTGATTCTTATTTTTTTGAATGTTAATGCCTTTTTTCCTTTTGTTGGTTTTGTTTTTTCCCTTCTCTTATAGTTTCACATCACAATGCTGTCATAGCATTAGACTATATGTCAGTATAATATTTCTGATGTTTCTGAAAATGTTTCATTTGGTCTCAGTTTGAACAAAGCTCACAAAGTGGGTGCATCTAATTTTTCCTAATTTTAAGATTGAACAGGATTGTACACCCACATTTTAGCTTTTTTAATCTTGCATACAGAGTAAACTATGACAGTGCAAATTAACTCTTTGATCAAGATATTGTCACATCCATTGGGGAGCCAAGCCGAAGGGAAATGGTGCTATTCAAGATGCAGCCGTTAAAGCTTTAAGTCTTTTCTTAATGCATTGTTAATGGTTTTAACAGATGCAGCTCCTCAGATTTCTATAACCATGAGCAAGTTGAGTCAAGCCAATTTCAAGGATTCTTTCCCATAGTAAGGATGTTATTGTTTTGCCAAACCTGCCATTACTGTCAGCTGATTAATCATTCCATCTTATGTAAAACTGTGCTGCTGTAGTTTTTCTCTCTCGTTTACTCTCTTCCCCTCTGTCCCTCTCTCTTTCTCCCCAACAGTCAAGATGACTATCCAGTTAGAGACAGGATCTGCCTAAGAATTCTGCCCATTAAAAGGAAATTTTTACTTGCCGCTGTTGCCAAGTAGTTGGTAATGGTGGAACTGTTGTGTGTAATTTAATAATCATGAGTTTCTTCTAGACCAGCTCTTCTAGACCTGCCCAGAGAAAACTTTGGTTATAATTTGGTGCTATACAAATAGTGCCGAACTGAATTGAACTGAATTTAAATTGAATTTAATGGAATTGAATTGAATTGAATTTCAGCTCTACTAACATGCTCTGGTAATTGAGGCTGTGCATTTTTCTCATGCCAATGGTTGCTTCAAACCAGACTTAAACATGACAGGGGATATTTTTCAATTGAGAAAACTTTTCTAAACTTTGTGGTGGCCGTGGCAGATTAAAAACCTTTCAAAAGTAAAAAATGAATTTGTTTTCCTCTCCAGATGATAATGGAACTCTTTCTGTGGCTTGGCCTATCGCTGATTACCTCTGCCCAAACCAGTGCTGTCAAGAACTGCCACCCTGGTTGCCGCTGTGAGGTGGAAAGCTTTGGCTTGTTTGACAGCTTCAGTCTGACAAGGGTGGACTGTCGAGGGATGAAATCCAGCACTACCATGCCCATACCCATTCCACTGGACACTGCCCACCTGGACCTGTCCTCCAACTCCATGGGCCCACTCAGTGACACCATGTTAACTGGTCCAGGTTATACCACTCTTATCAGCTTGGACCTAAGCAGCAACCATATAACAAAGGTCAGTGTCAAGTAACTCAAGAATAGACTTTTCATTTGTCTGTCCTTCGTTCAGTACACTAAATGTTTTTTTCCACTACAATGTTTCACATTTGGACAAAAATTGTATCTAATATACTATATGTCAGTGTTAGATACCTTTAGGTAGATACTGTGTAACCTATGTTACTGAGTATTACTAAGTATGTTTATTGATTTGGTCCACTCCCACCTTTCTCATTTACTGCATTGCACAGATAAACCTAGCAGGTCCATTGTAGAAGACTTAGTCAATATAGAGCCAGATGTTCTCCTTTGGAGTTTGTAAATACCAAACAGAGCTTAAAAAGGTGAAATATTGCAGACACAACTAATATAGTTCAGAGATTTAGAATGATAATGCTCCTCAACTGCTGAGTGTGTAGATTAGAACATGTAAAAAGTTTGCCAACAAGTTTGCCATGTCAACTTTATAGAACATATATACATATATAAATGGTTGTTGCCCCCAGGTAATCAAATCCTGTTGATCTGTGCCACATTTATGTTATTTGTAAGTATTTTGCATGTAAACATTTAAATGATTTTATGTTGAAAAATTATGTGTTCTGTGGACTTTTGGAAATGTAAACAAAGTTTCTTCAAACTGATATTCAAACACCCACACCTTAGGCTTGTTTTATTATTTTGCTGGCTATTAGTGTCACGGCTTGGCTACAGGATGAGAGCAGGACCCAGATGCAGGCACGGACAAGGATGCCAAAGATCTTTTAACAGTTTATTTTAATGGGCTTAGGCTTACGGATGGTCAAGGCAGGCAGGGTCAAAATCCAAGGAAGTCAGTCCAAACAAGGTGTGGTAAAAAATAAAAATAAAAAATAAAAAAATGTAAAAACCAGAAATCCAAAATCTCTATGACCATGGACATGGAATCTAGGTAGGGACATGCTCAACAATGCACAGACAGAGAACCAAGGCAAATGGCATAACTTAAATAGACAGGTGAGGGCAGGAAAACGAGACACAGGTGAGACCAATCAACTAATCAAGAACAGGAAACAAGTAGACAGAAACACACAAGGGGAACACTTTTCAAAATAGAACGGGAAACAAAACAAACTCAACTCAGAACCATGACAATTAGAAATTCTCAAGTATTTTTTTTAACAATATAAAACATTAACTTTTCACCTTGAATCAAGTTTTGCTGGATACAGTTGTGTATTGATCAGAATGCAGGAGTCAAGTGTTCTAAGAGCAGATAAATGAGGATTTTTACATAAAAATACTCCAAAAGTTTTTTAAACTTATTCAGTACAATGTTGAATTTGAGATGTTGAGATTGAGATGTATGTTGAATTTCTTTGTATATTTTTATTTCACTGTCATCTTGAACTCTTGAAAATAACTTGCCGCATCTTAAAAATTAAGCATATGTTTCTCTTTATTACTCTCTCTTGCCTTTACATTTTCAGGTAAGCCCTAGTGCCTTGTCCAAGCTGCGTTACCTGGAGACTCTGGATCTGAGCCACAACAACCTGGAGAGCCTCTCCCCGAGTTGTTTCTCTGGTCTCCCTCTGGCTGAAGTTGACCTTAGCCACAACAGCTTCCAAGAGTTTGACATGGATGTGTTCACAACTAAAGTTAATCGAGAACCTGTCAGTGTGGATTTGTCTCATAACAAGCTTGTGTCAGTCTCTATAAATTTGCATGGAAGAGAACTACTCATTCAAAGCTTAAACCTTTCATCAAATCGGCTGTTGAGTGTCCCAAGGCTGTCAGGACTTCCATTGAGGTACCTCAATCTAGACAGTAACCCCATCACCCTGATCAGGGAGGGAGTTTTCACTCAGATGAAAGATTTGGTGCATTTATCCATCAGTGCCCTCCATGATCTTCAGGAAATCAAGCCATACAGCTTTAAGGATCTTCAGAGCTTGCAAGTTATTGATCTCTCAGACAACCGCAAGCTCAAAACTCTGACCCCTGCGGTTTTTAGTGGACTAGACTCCCTTCAAGAGCTGAATTTGTCAGGCTCTGGTGTGGCAACCTTGCCAAATAACATGCTCACCCATTTGCCTAGTATTAAGACTATTATACTGGGAGAAAGCATCCATTGCTGGAGGACCCAGAAACAGGGACAGTTCCACCGGCAGTTGGGTCATGTCCAACACAATGAGGTGCTGAACTGTAATGTGGAGGGCATCCTATAATGAAACTGACAGAAGTGCCCGTCATGGTCAAATAGGTTTGGAAATCTACTTCTCTGTAGATGTTTTTGATATTGGATTAGGAGAGACTGTGTCTATCTCTCTAACTTTTCAAAGTTCAAAGTTCAGTTTCTTAAGATGTTACCCATTATGCACATTTAAACAATATTGCACTATAAACATGTTTGATCACAGATTACAGACGTGTAACAACTACTACTACTTCTGATTAAGAATATACCACCACCCTTACAATTGTGATACTACAGTACTACTCGGAAAATTAGAATATTGTGTAAAAGTTGTTTTATTCAGGCAATCCAACATAAAAGGTGAAACCAATAGACTCATTACATGCAAAGTGAGATATCTCAAGCATTTTTTGTTGTAATTTTGCTGATTATGATTTACAGCTTATTAAAACCTCAAACCCAAAAACTCAGAAAATTAGAATACTGTGAAAAGCTTCAGTATTGTAGGCTCAAAGTGTCACACACTAATCAGGTAAGTAATCCAAAACACCTGCAAAAGGGTCCTGAGCCTTTAAAAAGTCGCCTTTAAAAGTTGAGTTACAGAAATGCATGCACTTTTTCAGGATATTCTAATTTTCTGAGTAGTACTGTATAGTTGTGACGTATCATTTTTGAAGTACTCTCACTTAATTACCATAACCTTAAATGTTCAAGGTGAAACTGGAATATGTCTTAAAGGTTTATTGTAGCTTTCATAACCTCATGACACCAATATCACAAAAGCTTTATGTTTCCAAAGCAGAATGACAAATTCACGTAATGTTACATATAGAACAGAACAATTACTTTTTCATCTGAATACATTGTCTTAACTGGTAGAAAACCATATAACATCCCAAAACTTGAAGCAATGTTTTTACTTCAAGTACTTAATATATGTAACCATATTAAGACTTATTTGCACTGTTCCGACTGGGGTTTTATTTTTAAATAATGCACTTACACATCTAGATTTCATTCAATCAAATATAAAACCTTTGATGTATTAATCAATATATTATATTTCAATTATATAAGAATGAGTTTACATTGATCCAAGAGGTTTTCCATTTGACTTTGAATGTAATGTTAAATTGAAATGACCAAAGGGATAGTTGACTTTTTAGGAAATGCATATATTAGTTTTTCAGCTAAGATTTTCATTAGGAGATTGATTGCTAACTGCCTTCAAGCCTGCTTAGTTTGGCACAAACCGTAACAGACAGCTAGCTTGAATCTAGTCAGTGAATTTCTTAAGTCTTGACTATTCCTTGACATTTCAAGGCAACCAGCAGAGATCTAGACTAGACTAGAACATTGTTCAGACATATTTAATTTTATTTACATTAAAGAAAGGAGCTCTTATCTGTTAATTTTCTGTTTTTTCCTTTTGGCAGAGTCAGACTAGCTGTTTCAACGTTTTTCCTGTCTTTATTCCCTGCTATGCTAACCAGTTAAGTTTAGCTGGCCTACTGGCTGTAGCGTTATATTTACTGCATAGACAGAAATAGTGGCATCAGTCTTCTTATTTAAATTTCAGCAAGAAAGCTAATGAAAAGGTCCTACAAATAAAAAAAAATGTACAATCCTAGGACAACAGTCTTCTATGAAAAAGTAATGATCAAGTTTTAAGTACACCTGTTTACAAATAGTCGCACACAGCCTTTGACATGGTGCCCACTGACCTTTGTTTTGTTGGCTTTTAAGACATTATATAACAAGAGTAAACAAACCATGAGCACATTGACCAGGACTATCTTAACCAGCTATCAAATAAGTATTGAACATATTTGGGAACACCATAGTTTCAGAACAAACTATTCCAATGAAGTATCACAACTTTTACTGGTAATGAAGTGATGGCAGTATCTGCTGATGTTGATGTTCAAACATCAACTGCACTGGGCTATCTTGTGTAGCCTTACATTGGCATTCCTGTGGTATTTCTGTGAACCTGATACAACTAGCCTCAAGACTGCAAACTAGGGTTTTTAAATGTTAGCAATCTGTAAAAACTAGGGGCCTTGATAATTGGTTTTGAAACTTTAAAGGAAATACATTTTTTAGTTAATTTATAGTCAGCTGATTAGTATAATGATATTTGTAACTACATTGCGTATGTGTGACTAATAAATGGATTCATTCAATTCTCATATATGGAAGAAAAGAGTGTTTCAACATGGTATTTAACATTTTGAGATGTTTTTTTAAAGCAGTGTGTGTGTTATGTGTTTCTATGGAGAGGACTGACTCACAGCAGGGTGTGTCTCCCTGCTGGACAAGAAGACCCTAACAGCTGTTGTGGATTTTGGTCAGTTATTTTCTGTTTTATTTGGAAAATATACTCACCTGTTGCTTCTTCCTGCCTTTGTGTGTTTTTAACCTGTGTGACTGTCTGCACTGCAATGATGTGTTTATTCTGTGTCTTATTATCCTTGCTTCCCTTGTGTATTTATTGTGTGTCTTCCCTTTCCTCCCTGTCAGTTTTTGTATGTATCTTGTCTGTTGTGGTAGCCGTTTTTCTCCTGCGTGGGCTGTTGGTTCTGTTTGCTACTTGCATTTGTTTTAATCTTTTACCCCATCTGCTTTCAACACTTCCTGCCTCAACTCCCTGCAGGCTTTGGATTGTGTGTTTATTAAACTTAACTTTTGAAATGAGCCACCTCTGTGTCTGCATGTGGGTCCCAACTGTGTCCTGTTTGCTGTTGGGCACAAACCAAAGGGTAGAGGACCTTTGGTAGGTCTTTAACAAGACTATTCCCCTTTTGGTTTATTTGAGTCTATATATGCCCTTGTATATGTGAATACTCAGTGAACTGACCCCATTTTAACAAACACTTCCAGATGTGTGTGTTTGTATTTTATTCCACCACTAGCATGTTGGGACCTAAGAAACTGTCCATCCATTAGAAACTGCCCTAGTCATATTCAGCCATGCCAAGACAAACACTGGCTACATGGCAGTGAAATTACAAAGACATTCTGGGAATGCGACAGTACAGCAAATCAGGACAAAGAGTGTTTTTTGTTATTGTTATTTTTTACTTTACCCCTATGATGATGATAATTTAGAGTGAATTAATACTGGCACTCCTATCTAATTCAATCTAAAAAAAGGCTAATTCCAAATGCAGGTTACTTTCATATTAAGCATCAGTGTTTTTGTAACCAGAAACTAAACTTGCAAGGAACTAAAAATGCACTTTAATTACATCCACATGATTAGGCCTGTAGATTATACTGCTTTGCTCAAGCTCAACTGTTTTCCAAACTTTGGCTAGAGTTGGACCTTACAAAACTAGGGTCTTCACACTACATACATTCTTAATTTTTACAAAACAACTCACTTACACCTCAAATGATTGGACTTAGGTTGTCACAGTATTAGTGAGATTTTTCTCTATGGACTCAGGATAACAGCAGAACCTTCACCAGCTCAAACAAGTGATAGGAGTTCCCTCTAGTGGAACAAGTTGAGAACTACAAGTACATGACACTGTCAAAATGCAAGAGCCATTCAAATATTACTGAACATTGAGTGTCTCACTGTGTTGATGTGTATATAATGTTTAATGAATAAGATTTTCAAAGTGAGACTCTCGTAGAATGCTGGCACAATAAATAAATAACCATAAATCCAATTGTCAGACAGACAAACATTTCTGTGTGGAATTATTTTACAAAATGAAACTCAAGAACAGACTAAACATGGAGATGGGTAATCAGTCATGTGTGCATATTACAATGAGTTGAGATGTCTGTAGCAAATAAAACAGAACAAACAAAACATGCTGCAGGTTGGGTAGTAGGATCAGAGACAGCTCTGCTGTAGAGGTAGTGAGCTTTATGCTTTGGACACATCAGGCCCAGCTGTGGCTCTTGAACACTGACAACTCTCTCCTGATTCTGGTTTTTGTATGACAAACAACAAAAAGCAACAGGGACACTTAGTGAATGGGGGGTCATTACATAAATCTGAAGCACACAACTTGTCAGTGTGCTAAATGTACCCATGCAGCCTTTGAGTAGCAGCAAGAGCATGTTTAAGCATGTTTGGCCCATCTACCTTCTACACAAATAACTTGTAACAAAGTATAATAAATTTTGCATTTAAATATGTCAATGTGAAGGATGTTGTAAGGAGCACAGGAAATTTCATCATCATGATGAAAGATTACACAGATTGTCTTAGTTTACTTATATTTTATTAAGTTGCCCCCCCCCCAAAAAAAAAAAACTATTTATAAATACTAACAAGAAAGTCCACATATGTCACATAACTCAAAAATATATTGATGCTAAAATGACATTTAGTAAATTTCCCCTTGTGGGACAAATAAAGGAAATCTTAATCTTAAAAGTATATTGTTTGTCATATCATACTCTGTCTGTAAAATCATGTACAGGGTAAGGTGTGCAATGTTGAAAGTCATACTTTAAATGAATTCATGTATGTTGGGGCCAAATACAAAAAATGGGACCACATTTCTTTACATTCAACTCTTAAATACTAAACTCATTCATGAATATTTGATCTCTTTGCTTTTATTGAAATTCAAAAATTTCAAAGAATATATTAAGCTGTTAAGCTCTGAAATACTGAAATTAGTAAAACAAGTAGTTAAGTAATGAGAACACATGACAAGAAACCTAACCGGCATACACATATGTAAAATAAAGAGGAATAATCTAAGGAAATATACTTAGACAATTTCCCATTATTCTGTTTCTGATAAATTATATGGCATACAGTTGTCCTGCACTAGTAAAGACTGACATTTTTCTTAACTAAAAAAACTTTTTAAACAGTGACAGGTCACCGTTTCCATTTCCCAGCTCATTTTGACTGCATCTTCATATTATAAAGATGTATTTTTGTTCCCTGCAGCCACATATACTGTTAAGGCTCTGCTGACAGCTGTAGACCACCTCATCAGCAGTTGAGAATAGAGTTTGTCCTCATGATGCGAATTACCTTCCTTGAGGTGTAACTGTACTCATACTGCATGTGTTCATGAAAGAAATATAGGTATCCTGAAAGAAAACAGAGTTGGGTAATGGTTAAGGAGGCCAGTATAATAGTGGTGCTAGAAAAAGTTCAACTTTTGAACACTTAAGCAATACTTAAAGTATGATATTTGACTCTTCATAATACCATAGTGATAAGCAGCTGCATCAATTTCATCATCCATGCCAGGAAAATCTTCTTCAATGGATCGTGGGAAGCCAGTGTCCATGGTACCTGTTGCTTCATTGTAGCTGTAAGTGACAAATGAAACAAAACATGCTGATGAATACAGCGATAAGTGAGTTTTGATCCTCAATAATATTACTTTTTCAATATTTAAGGAAATTTAAACTTTAGAAGAAATGATACATATAATATTATTCATCACATACAGTACCTCCAATAGTCTTCATCAGTGAAAAGTAGAGTTTTCCCAGTGTCACTGATGTGCACAGCTGCATCTACTTTCCTTATTTTCTTGGGAAGTCCAAGTTTGTGTATGTACTTTGGGTAACCATTCACAAGGTTATATCCATTCAAAGCCCACATTCGAATCCCTATTGAAACATGGAACAGAGTTTTGATCCACACATACTTTATCTAGTATCTAAGACATAAAGATAAATAAGTGTATATAACCCACCACTAAAGATGATGACTAAATCTTTCTCTGGGTTTTCATATGCTGCGTCCACCTTGCTGGGGATGGAGGGCCATGTGGACTTGATCAGTGTCTGCTCAGGCTCTGGCATTTGAGGATGGAGACGCCAGTAGAATCTGTAACAAAACAGAATAAACTGAACAAAAGTGTGCAAATCACAATACACTACACATTAGATTTTGAGAAGAATTATTTAAGCCACAGAATAACTAACTCTCCTGACACACCCTCTGTTGGTTGTCAGTCTAATCCATAATGATCGATATCTAGAGCTTATTTATTACCATCCTTGTTAGTAAAATATACCTGTCTTTGAAGATGATGGTTTCCCCTCTCAGCTCTGTGACAGCATCAAAGCTTAACATGGGGTCACATTTGTTTGGCGCATCAGGTTTTGGCTTCACTTTCCTTGGATTTGGGTTTGGACCTGTGATCAAACAAATGGCATTAATACGCTATTTCAGGGAAAATATCCATTATGATATAAAACAGAGACCAGGCATTTCCCCACCATAGAGAGCTTGAATTCCTTCAATATCATCTTCAGACAATGGAAAGCCTGTAGTGTATGAGTAGACAGGGTACATCAAGGCACCTGCGTCTGAGGAATGGGACATACCAAGGGCATGGCCCAACTCATGGGCTGCTACTATAAACAGGTTGTAAGCTGTTGAAAAAAAATGCTGAGTCAGAATACTGTTTAGACTTGTTCATTGACTTATGTTGAACATTTTTGTAAGACTTTACCCGATGAATCCTTGCTCCAGTGTTCATCCTCATCAAAGTGAGTGTCTCCACCAATGCCTTGGCCAGGTGGATATGCATGAGCCAGCAGTCCATTAGGCCCATCAAAAGGGTTATAGTCTCCATGCTCTACAGTGAAGGATAACATTTTAAAATATTTGAACAGATTTATTTATAGCAAAGCCACTGCAGTGTCAAAAACCAACAGTGTATACTTGTTTATGTATTATAGAGTATATCAGAATGAATGCTGAATATACCTTTTGCTCCAAAACTGATCATAATGTCAGCATTCCCCTTGTGTAGTTTCTTAAAGGTCAGAGGGGTGACATCAGACCAAACATTGAGTGCATTGCGGATGGCTCTATCTACATCAGACTTCTTCAGATCTGGTGTATAATTCAATATCCTGAAACATCATGTGATAGAAGATGGGGCAAGTTACTGAATAAAGGACACTGGTGTTTACTTTCTGATTTGTTTAACTCCACCATTTAAATTATGTATTTATATTATTATATTTAACAACAGTTGAATGCATACCTGAATGTAATATTATTATTTTGCCATTTGAGGTTTTTGGGAAAGTGGTTGTACTCCCCAATGTCTGGGACACCACATCTGGCTTGCTTCATCACTTCCAGAGTGTTGTCATCGAGATTTCCTGTCACCTTCAGAAACAGAGGAGGTGTAAAGAAAATACTCTTCATACATAGTCATTATTTTCATTTCCACTATGAACAAAACTTACTCAAACTACTTATTCAAAGTGCAGTCGCAACAAAATTGATAACTCCTAGGCAGATCTGGCAGGTCACCTTGAGTTTGAAGAATCTCTGCATCTCCTTGACCTTGGTCTGAAAGGCTCCTAATGTCCTCTGATCTCCTTGGAGACCAACTGGAAGGCCATAGAACTGACGAAGGTACTTCTGTTAATTGAATTGAGAAGTAATGCTGAATGAGATTGATCACAGTATGAAAAAACAGATGCATATTACCTCAGTTCTAACAATACTTGGAGCTGTTTTTAATTGATTACAACTCAAAAAGCCATGTGAATCTAGTTTAGAAGACTGAATCACATTTGCATTTAAAGACCTCAGATCTTACCTCTGCGAAAAGCTGGTTGCCTTTGTCTGCTGATGACAGGGGCAGTACAAGGGCGTGAGCTACCAGCACTAGCAGCAGCACAATCATCACTGTTGTTGTCCCCATGTTGTTCAAACCAGCGATGGTGTTCAACAAGCTCTGCGGGGTATTTATAGCATTTTGGATCCACCTTTTTTTTTAAAATGATTCAAATGATTCATGTAAAAGCACCTAGCCACTTCCTTCTTTGTCTGTTAAGAATGTGCTTGTACAATGACTGTGGTTTGACTGTATTCCTTGAACCCACCTAAAATGCTCTCCCATCTCCCATTTCCCTGATTGCCAGGGGTAAGGAAACTATAGCAAGCAAAAGGATGTGATTTCTTTCTTTCTTTTAAAAACAAGCTCAACTAAACACTGATTATGTTTACTTGTTGGTTTAAAGAAGATGACCCTTTATTAATAGAAAATACTCTGGGGTTTTCTTAAATAAGGATTTCAGATTATCAATAGGTATAAAAATATAATATCTATAGGCCACATTTTTGTTAAAAACTGACTCACCATAAAAATAGGGAATTTTGGCAATTTCTCTCAGGCTGCTGCTGGTCCCATGATAGTCACTCTGTGTGTTGTTATTTTAGGTTAAGACATTTTAGGATATATGACTAACAGATGCATGTCACAATTAAGAAATAGATGAATATGAAAATACAACATTTAAATATAACAAATGATTCACATTTCGTCCAGTGATACATTTTGCTTTAAGCACACTATGAGCACTTTTATACTGACAATCACTGAGCTGATTAATTGCTAAAAAGTGTTTTGCATTGATTTTGTCAGATGATAATTGAAATCAGCTCTTCCTGATTTGGTTTTATGTGTTTATGTTGCCCTTAGCAGAGGTATGTGATTCAGCAGGACTACACAAATTATAATTTGTCTGGAAAAATCTATTTTATCAACCATGAGGATCTGTGATCTGTAAGAGGTTTGATCACAACATTGAAAACTTGATGAATTACAACAAAGACAATATAATATTGAATTCTCAATGTTGTCACCTGCACAAAAAAAGCAAAGATCTTTGTCATAAATAGAAAGTTTAAAGTGTTGGTGGAATGGAAATGTTGGTCTGAAGGTCTGTCTACTACTTTGGTCCAAAACATAATATGGTGCCCTGAGGATGCATCATATTACCTTTGTTGATCCATTAACTTTTCATCAATCATGGACAGTGTGTCAAAGACTTAAGAAATTAGTAAAGATGTATCCAGGGAAATACTTACATATGATAATAGATTAGCACAACATTTTGTACACACATGGTGTCCAGATGATTGACTGTTCATTTCACACTGCCATTGGATCAAATATCAAAATTTGTCTAACAACTTGGTTTTGTGACCTAATGGCTGCATAATTAAAGACATTCCCATTAGCTTCTGTTGTACTTTGTGTGTATGAGCAAATTCCATATGAGTTATTCAGTGTGTTAATATTAAAATTTAAGCCTCACTATGCTGTTACATGGCCATAGACCAGTTACATTGGGAATGGAAAAGGTTATAGAACATAGAAATTTCTGAAAATTTGTAAAACTTTTAATTATTCTTCTCTTTTGCACTACAATTGTGATGATGTTCAAAATCATATTTAACAATTCCACTATTGTTCTACTGTTCCTGCTTGAATAGTTGTTATAGCTGCCTGTAGGTCCTGGGAGATGAGGCAGGTTAACATTTTTTCCATTCATGTTCATGTACACTACAATTGGTGCACTTACAGTAATTAGGAGATACAAAAGAATGATTTGAATATGGCCCAGTCATTTTCACTATTCTTTTCAAAAATATCTTGTAATGACATTATTTTGCTCTGTATTAAGCTGTACTCCAGAGAAAACCAAATCTCATACACTAAGTACAGATTACATAACAGAACAGAACAGCTTTGTCAGTTGTCTTTATAAAAAAGCTATAGTCATAGTTAACAGTTATAGTGCCAATGATTTGTAGCATATTAGCTACCTTCTGATGACTTTAGAAATGGAAATTAATCCTCTTTTCTCTTAAAATGGATAAAAGTATGATCATTTTATAATAAGGGTACTCTAAACAGAAACTGAAAAAAACAAGGATCATCTGAATCCCATTTGTGATATAATGTGTAATGTGTGACAAAAAGTGGTCTAAGCACTTCAGCATCCTGTAGAGACAAATATTTTGGGTGTAAAATCATTGTTTAGACAGTGGGTAACAGAGTGCTTCTGACTCACGCCAGGGGAAGTTTGCTGCTAGGGGGATTTTTGCTGTTATTTTAAAATGTCACTAAACACACACATAAAATCATGGAAAAATACACACTTTTGTGTTGTCTGACTTATATTCTGGTAGCAGGTTTGAGAAAACAAGCCCCCTAGTCTAGCCATTGCTAGATTTTTCAGCATGCATCAAAATAATTTCTTGATAGATGTGGCAAAATATCCGATTTTCAAATCATATTTTGTTGTGTACTGCTGACTGGTATGCAAAATAGCCAATATAATGGTTGCTACAAATGAACAAATAATTTGTTTCTGCCTCTTTCATTTTACTCCAACCTCCTTGCTCCTGTCATATGTATTGCAGTATATATATATATATATATATTGTGTATAGATGGTAAGCACATTTTGATTGGACACAATATTACTGAGCTTTGCCACATGCACTCTTCCATGCCCCCTGGCTACACATTGTGAACCAAACATTATTGTGTAGTCAAGTGTGTAGTTATGGTGCTGCTATGAAAGTGTATTGGTACATGCAAAATATATTCTGTAGAATTAGATACAACATGATCATAAAAATAGATACAACATGATCATAAAAATCATTTGATTAAGATTCATATTTTCAGGTGACTTTTTGTAGAAAAAAAGTTACGATTTGTTGAGTCTTGGTTATACTTTCCCCAATTCATTTACGTTTGGATGTGTAAAGGGAGATATGGATTTTGTATTGCAGTCATCCACTGATCTTTTTAATAGTACCACAAGGGGGAACCAAAGCCATATATAAATTCTTCACGTAGTACTCCCATATTCTACACAATATGAAAAAATGATCTTAAAGGTTTGATGGAAATAAGGATCAACTTTTTCTGAGGGAAAATGATCCCTAAAATGAAATAAAGTGAATATATTACTGATTTTGAGCAATTTGGGTATTATTTTAAAAATCAGCATACATTGCATTATAAGTAAACACATTTGCCACATATTGAAACTGTTATGTAATTCTGTAAGGAGAAAAAAACACAGATAAAGCATTGAACTATTACTGCATATTTATTTATCCAGAGATTTTTCCAGACAAATATTGCTCATTGCAGATACTTGTCCTGATCTGTATCATCTGTGGCATCTTGTCAATGTGGACACGCATTTTAAGGCAAAACAGATGTTTCTACAAAGGTTAATTAGTGGTCTCTCCCACTTTGATACATTGCAGCTCCAAACTTAACTCTTAGTCATCACTTGTGCTTAAAATGACTTCATTATCTCATCTGTACTAAGACCATAAAACCAGACTGGCACAATTTGTGCAAATCTTTCTTTAACCGGTATGGTGTACTCTGGAAATCTTAGCTCATGTTGCCCTGCAGAGGAATGTTGTTGGTCCCATAAAGTTCCACAATGACCAATCAACCGTAATTGTAGCCTGAATTTACCATGGCACCACCCTTGCCAGTCTACGCCGCCTGGCTGGCGGCCATGCTCTGTTTTGAAGGCCTTAATTCCACCCCTGCAATTTAAGCTCCCTTTGCGTAAACTCTCTCATTGAAAGGCCTGACATGCATTTGCTGCTAAAATGGGAAAAGAATTGGCTTTGATGGTATTATTTTGGGAGCCCTTTCAGAATGCGTGGGACTCAGCAGTGCCACCCAGCTCATTGTGTTGCATCAGTCTGGAGTTTGATTTACAGAGGCTCTGCTGAGGAAATAATCTACTCAGTGAGAACATCTTGAGCAAAGATTCTCTTTTCTGTGGTGTCTGTTGCATTATTTTGCTATTTCAACACTTCTTTGGAATTATCTTCAGCATACTGTACTCTAAAATTCCCATGGTACAGTTTATGTCCTTGTTTTACTCAAATTATTAGAAAAACTGATTTCAGTAAATTTGCATTAAATCGGAATAAAGTAATGAAGCTTAAAACCAAAGTAATTCCTTTTGAATTATCATCATAGCAAAGTTGTCACCTGAAAAAAATGTTAAAATACCATTTGTTCTGTCTCTTTTTGCTGCCCTTGGGTTTCTGCAAACCCCTCCCTAATTCTATAGTACTGTCTGAGGCTTCCCCTGGATTTACAAGTGGTATGAGTCACAATAACCATTTAAAAAGCTTTCTCATTAACCAGAACTTCCATCTTCATGTCATCTACAACTAGGCCACTACAATCCATGCAGTATTAAATCTGAAAAATGCATGTCATGTGGCTCCTTTGCTGTGTCTTGGTCTTGCTTATGACCAGTCCATGTTTTACAGCGCCCACATTTATGCCAGAGAGAGAGAGCTCTACTTCAGAACCACATGTTGACTTGAAGCTGGCCACTGTAAGTGTATAATTGCATGAGCTGCATAGCAAGTTTGACATTGGACTGCATGTGACTTTATCTCTTGTAAAATGCCAAAATGTGCCAGTTTTAAAGTGTTTATTGCCAAATTCTCACCTGTGCTTTGGATTTTGTGATTATGTTTTCATTTCTTTTGTTTTTTGTGGGTGGAAAGAGGAGGTAAGTACTGCACTGCCCTTGCCTTCCGCATAGCTGTTATATTGAATGTTTTGGTGGATTTTATCACTATCCTCTATATAGTCTCTTTTGAATTTTCTTTCGCAAATGTATTCTTGGAAAAAATTGTTGGGAAATGTAATCTTCATTTTAGTTGTATTTGAAATAGGTGTAACTGGCAGTTGATGGTGCAAATCTGATCGCCCTGATTAATACATTCATGTTGAAGTTGTGTATAAGTTTAATCTGACAGAAACTATGATGATAATGTGAAATCCGTGTTAATGCAATGTTGAAAAAAGGAGCCTGTTAGCAAAAGGAATACATCTTTCTACCTTGGTGTTCATTAAGCTGTGCAGGACCAGTTATTTTTATGTTAATACTCAGGACTTGACTCTATTCATAGGAATACCTTCAGCAGTACTACAATCTGCAACCAGAGTTTTTGGGGCACATGAAGTGGGGCGGGCCCACCTTTACCTCAAAGGTAAAAGACATGCAGGTATTTTTTGGGCTTAATGCTACAGGTGAGCTGGACTCAGACACCCTGGAGGTGATGAGTAGCCCTCGATGTGGTGTTTCAGATGTGGAGGATTACAGCCACGTCCAGGGGCTACGATGGAACAAGAACGTCATCACCTACAGGTATCCATGTGTTCTTTAACAATGTTAAAAATGACTAATATGCTGTCACTTTTTCAACTTTTAACATGGAAAAGTATTACAGTCTATATATGAGAGATATAGGCATGTCTGACCAAGATTGAACTTTCAAAAAAAGTTGCCCCTAAACCCCACCAATATGTGGAAAACCTTTTTAGCAGACAATAAAGCCTTTGGTAGAAATAGGGGATAGCTACTGTCACAACTAATTATGATTAACAGATTTTGGGATTCTGGATTCCTCCAAGTTCACAATACCTGCATGACTGTAACACTGGCTGAAACACTCTAATCCAGTGTAACTAAGTAAAAAAAGGTATCACAATGACAATAAAGGCTTTCTATTCTATTCTAAATGTATTCATTTTAAGGACATCCTATGTCTTGATCTTTATGTCAATAAATAACATGATATATACTCATTGTTGCAGCATTGGCAGGTACACCAGAGATTTGCCTCGAAGCACTGTCGACTCTCTGGTTGAGTCAGCTTTCAGTGTTTGGGCCAGAGCCAGCCATCTGACGTTTGTCAGGTTGTACACTTGCAGTGCTGACATCATGGTGGAGTTTGTGAGCAATGGTAGGTTTGCCTTCTTGCTTTTTGCAGAACAGGGATTTGACAGACAATATGTGGAAGTGGACTAAACATCATGAATTATGCTTGCAAAATAAAAACACACTTTTCAGTATTATATTGTTTAAAACACCAGTGGCATGGGTATGCACATGCTTCTGCGTTTTGTTTTGTTTTTTTCATTTTTGTTGTTTTTTTTTTTGCTATACATCATTAACTGTCTGTCTATCTAGATGATAGAAGATTTTCTCTGTATTTTCCTCTTTTTTCTTTATTTTAAGAACATGGTGACTTGCATCCATTTGACGGACCCAGAGGCACATTGGCCCATGCCTTTGTTCCAGGCTTGGGTATTGGAGGGGACACACACTTTGATGATGATGAGCACTGGACAGCAGGAGAAACAGGTGCTTAACTGAATTATCTAGAAAGAATTCAGTAAAAATCTATAAAAGGCAATATCATTTATTTGGATACATTTTCATTGTTCCTTTGCAGGCTTTAATCTGTTTGTAGTAGCTGTACATGAATTTGGCCATGCTCTGGGCATGAAGCACTCCAAAAACCCAGAGTCACTGATGTATCCAACCTTTAGATTCTCTCACCCAGGCAACCTGCTATCAAGGGAAGATATAGCAAATATCAACGCACTCTACAGTAAATATTTGTCTATTTAAAATCATGTCTTTTGTACTTGAAGTGCAGTTACATTGTTTTAGTGTTTTTATTGAAGCGCAACCTGATCCTTAAGTGTGTGATGATGTGTGTTAGGTCCAGTCAGAGGTCGTCCAAGTTACTTTTCGAGGTACAGCAGCCCGAAGTCCATGCTCTCAGGACCACTGTTCCCACGACTCATGGAGAATAAATGTGATTCAGACATGACCTTTGATGCAGTATCAACTCTAGGGGATGCCACGTTCTTTTTCAGAGAAAGGTATGTTAATTGTTCAGACAATTTTTATTCATGAGAATGTACAGTTACTCTTCAGAAAATTAGAATCTGTATGGAAGTCTAAATGACTGAGTCTCATACAGTAGATTGATTTTAAGATTGTTTTGCATGTTTGGTTTTAAGAGTGTTATCATTTAGCATTTATTACAAGCTGAATGTTATTTTGCCATGTAATAATAACTAAGAATAGTAAATAAGATTTGGATGTGGTATTTTTATGGGTTTTTTTAGTTGTTTTTTTTGTAATTACTAGTCTCTTCCACCACAGCTTGTGTCATTCAATATTTTGACAGAACCAACAAGCTTTTTGTGTTTTTTGTGTTTTTCCAACTAGATATCTCTGGATTAAACACAACGCGCAAGATGACATCAAAGAAGGTCCCATCACAAACTTTATGCCTAAGATTGAAACCAGCATTGATGCTGCCTTCTGGGTACCTCGACGATCCACTGCTTATCTCATTCACGGTAACTGTGTTAAACTGTTCATTGATGAAAGGAAACTGCAGCATAGGTTTCCTCAATCTCATTACATCTATACCAATAGATTTTATCCCAGTTTTGATACACAATAAAACCATTAACAAAGTTTACATTTTATTTAACAAAAAAAAAGAAAAGAAGAAAATAAAACACATTATTCTACTAAAATTTATTTCTCTGACTTCATAGAATCCATGTTCTGGACAGTGAAAGGCTCTCTTGTAAGAGGAAAACCTCGAGCACTAAGCCACTTTGGATTTCCAGCCTGGGTCCAAGATGTTGATGCAGCAGTGCACATAGTGAAAACAGGACGCACCCTTTTCTTTATGCATGATATATATTGGAGGTAAGGCAACATGAATTTAATCAGTTTAACAATGTCCATATTGTTATTACATATCAACTACACCTTCCAGTCTTTTAGAGCAAACTGTTTAAATTGTGCACCGCAGGTATGTGAATTCTCATATTTGAGATTATATACCATTTTTCCTTAGTCCAATATCACACATTAACAAAAGCAACATAATAGATTTCTATATGTGTGTACTACAGGTTGAATTAAATGACATTATACTGTACTTTTTTAGCCTAACGTTGTGGTAGATTAAATGAAGGTGTAGTGTTATAACCAAGACAGATATCACAGAGATCAAAGGGTTCACTATGACTCTGAGGTTTGATGACGTGAGCATATTAGTAGCAACCATAAATAAATGTTTTGTCTCAGCTTTGAAAGAGGAACAGATAATCATGAGTTTTGATTTCTCACAAACAATGTTTATATCACATCTTCTTCAGTTACAATGAAAACCGAAGGCTTATGGATTTTGGTTACCCAAAGTACATCAGTGAGGACTTTCCTGAAGTCAACTCAACAATTAATGCAGCTTTTCATAAAGATGGTGAGCAGGTGTAATTATTATTACCTATTTTAATTTGTGTAAAGTAAGATGAGTTATTTGTTTACTTACAAATCTGAAAATATTCCACAGCAAATCCCATAATTTATACACTAAATGCCCTGATCTGCAAAGTGCAGTAACTTTATCCAGATTTAGCAGGTTGTATACTTAAATCCCTCTGTAGCTTAAGTGAGCATTTGCAAGTGCGTTGTTATTAGTAGCACAGGAATGCAGTTTAAAAGCAACATCAGCTGAGTGAAAAAAGGTTTTACAGACAATGTGGTTTCCCTCTATGATTTAAACCATATAATTTGCCCTCTTTACCACTTAAAGACTTTTTGTATGATATGCTGTCAGAGTGTCAAAGTAGACATTTAAGTTCAGGAAGATGTTCATCATTATCATTATCATCAACAACAACATTGAATCACTTTACTGATTTTTCTTATCTCAGGTTTCATCTATTTCTTTGTTGGACCACAAGTCTACAAGTATGACTACAGCCAGAAACATGTTGTTGGAGTTGAGAGAGCAAATTCCTGGCTTGGGTGTTCAAATCCTGTATATCCATGACCATGCAACAAGGAAGTGACTTGAAAACATTGATTAAATTAAACCAAGATAAAAAAAAAGTTTCTTCTTCACCTTTCAGTGGAGTTTTATTTATCAGTAGTTATATTTTGTGAAAATAAACAATTACTTAAACCTAATTATACGTGTGGATTTTATACTGTACAACCCTACATTAAAATTTGCTAATCAGCTTTTATTGTTAATTTAGTTTAAACCTTTTTCTTTTTTTCTTTTTTTTTTTTTTTTACAAATTTTGCTTTTTGGACCAAGTAACTGCCCAACCACCCCATGAATACACCCATATAAAATTCATAAGCATTTAACACCTGGTGCTTTTTTTTTGGTTCCCCAATTGGGGGTAGTTAAAACATAACACAGGAGTTTTCCTACCTATATTACAAATAACAGTGTGCCCATGAATTGATACATTTTTGAAGCGTACCACTAATATTTACACTCAGTAATTTTTTATTTTTGACATGTAAACATCATAAAAACACTAAGCTTTTAGTTTTGACCACATTGATAGAATTGTTCACAGCAAATTAAAGAAGAACATGCAAAGCAACCAGAGAATAATACATAATGTCATAATGTCATAGTATATCATTTTAACATGATTAAATGAACAGAGAAAAACCAAATATGAGAGCATCCATCTAAATTGTGGCTCTTTTTTTGCTGATCCACTTCTCAATCTCAAAATCCTTTCCTAACTTGCCTCGCACGTTGCAGTTGCTATACTGCAAATTTAATAAGTAGGATCAATGATCAATAATCCATTTACCAGGATTCATCTCATCTGTGCCCTTAGTTAAATTGACTAGAGGAGAGAAATTGGTCCCGATGGCTGCAAAGTTTCAAAGTGTTAATTCAATGGGAAGGAACTGTGTTAATAATTAACAATCCCTTTGTAAGTGCTGCTTGTCTTTCAATTGCAAGGAGTTCCAAACACAAAAACAATGTAAACCATGATTTATAGATACTGCAGCTGTGCATTGTGGCTGCTCACAAATCAGGAAAGGGCTATAAGGCCATATTTAAATGTTTTCAAGTTCCAGTGGCTACAGTGCAAAGTATTATTGAAAAATACAAGACATTCCGCACTGTGGAAAATCTCAGAGGATTTCAGGTTTGTGCAGAGGTTTCAGAGGAATCCGTTTAATCAAAGTAAATACAAAATGGTGTTTAATCCACTATGTCGATGCTGCCTTTGAAGTCCCAAACAAGGATGTGGTGTATCTTTTTGAAGGTAATGTTCACAGGGTTTTGTAAGATTTGAATGCTGAATATGATCAGTTCACTGGTTAGGTTGAAGCTATTAATACATCTGTCTCTGCAGGTATACTGGGGCATAAGGGCTTATGCTAAGACAATAATTCCAAGCTATCCAAAGTCTCTCAACAATCTCGGTCTCCCCTCTTCAGTCAAAAAGGTGGATGCAGCCGTGTATATTAGAACTACTGGAAAGACACTCATTTTTGTGAATAAACAGTATTGGAGGTGGGTGTCAGTCATTATCATGTATTTATTTTGTTATTAACGTGGCATTTACTCGTTGGTCACTGAGATACTCATTTGGTACCACTATACATACCTATAAAGCATTTTTAAAAGTGTCTCTTTTCTCTCTTGCAGCTATGATGAGAGCAGAAATCGAATGGACTTCGGATACCCACGATCCATCACTCAGGATTTCCCTGGTATAGGCTCTAAAGTAGATGCAGCCTTTGAGAACTTTGGTGAGAAATATTATTCAACCCACATGTTTAGGGCCACCTTTGGTTAGAATGACAGAAAATTGTCATTGTCATACTCAGTATTTTATAGCCACAGAATGTGACTATATAAAATACTAACTCTGACAGATACAGCAAGCCTACATCGGTACAAGTCATAAGGGGGATACATGGATCTCTGGTCTGCTCAGAGTATTCCAATTGCCCAACTGACTGCTGGGATAGGCTCCAGCACCCCACAACCCAGAAATGGATAAAAAGTGACAGAAAATGGATGAATGGATGGATGGCTGCAGGGCCGTTTCTAGCTTTGTGTTTTAGTGTGTGTGTTAGTTTGTCAAACTATGATGGAGAGATTCCTAACCCTTTAGATGATTCATGAAGATGCCACAATCTATTACACTTCACAAGCAAAACAGGTCACAGTCATGATAACCTCTCATATTAAAATTAAACATCTTAAGTTGTGCCACTCAGGCAAGTTAAACTCATAAAAAAAACAATAATACAAAGAAAACAACAATCCTCTATATGTCAATAATAATGTTTTTAAAAATGTTTAATTTAAATTTTGAAATCCTGGACTATAAATACAATTAATCAACATCTATTTTAAAGTGCAACAATGAAAACAAACCAACACTAAAAATAATACTTACATATTTAACATCACAGTCTCACACTCATCCACATCACACTTACATATTTAACATCAGGTCCTTCTGGAAGTTCTGAAGACCCCTCTGCTTCAACACCTGGTGCTCCAAAACATTTTAGAATTGCTCCTGCAAAGACAAAACTCCAAGCTAAATAGATCATAAGCACATTTTCCTATTTTATAATTGTAGAGATGTAGCACTAATACAGAAAGTCAGAATCTGTTTTTATATTAAACATTGTAATGTACAGTGTCCCTTTAAAGCATGTACCCAATTACAAAGTTGTTACTTTTAAGAAGTTTCTGCATTTACTTACACATTGTATTTGTTATTTATTAGTCACTTAAAAATCATTAGTGTTATTTATAAAGCAGTAGCACACTAATTAGAGTCCTATAAAATACACACTAAACTTAATAAATTGATCATAAGTAATCCTAAAGTAAAGTGGCAAATATCTGAGAGACAACTTGCACTGGACGATGACAGAGCAGACATCTGCACAACAACAGCAGCAGCAACAACAACACAACTTCCCACACTGCTATAATCTGACAGAACGGGTATGGTGTCACTCACCTCAGTCAGTCAATCAGTCCCATGGCAGGACAGCACAGTCCATTCACATGTGACATGTTCATTTTATTTTAGCCAACTTTCATGAAGCCAACACTAAAGCTGGGCTTATGAGCATATGAATAGGAACTGGGTGTAATTAATAGCAATGAGTGTGGTCTAGACCCGCTCTGTTTGTAAAGTGCCCTGAGATGACTTTTGTTGTGAATTGGTGCTATATAAATAAAACTGAATTGAATTGAACTGAATCCTAAACAGCTCACTAGCATTTATCCGAGCCTAGCTGAGCTAGCTAGCAGGACAAATAGCAAACAAACTTGCTAAAAACTCGGTGTTACACCTCCCTCCATCCACCACACATCACGATTAAATGTCTTACCTTTATACCGTTATAATTTCTTTTTGATGCAATAGTGCTGTTTGCCATTAATATCTTCACTAACGGTAATGATGGGTAGTTATCTATCATTCCCTTCGGCGGCCCGCAGTCACTCACTGCGTGACAGTGCAGTCCAACGATTTTGACTTAAGCCGTGGCTGGGGTTTTTGTGGCATAATTATCATTGCAGCTTATTTTATTTATATCCTACATTTATTTTTTAAGTATATAAAAGGATATAATAAACACACGAGATAGCTACAGTTAATTGTCTGCCACCGTTAACTTAGGTTCCAGCAAAAGGCAGTTGTTGTCAACAAATGTTTTCATAAAACCCACTCACCCAAACAGCAGCAAAAATATAGAATGTAGGATTTATGTTCATTAGGTGGACAGAAACATGGTTCCAAATTAATCCTAATATTGCGCTCTACAAGCTACATCGTGGGATTTTTATCTCCTCCTTCTGTCAGTGAAAGCAAATGAAAAAACACTGTCGACATTCTTATGATACCAGAGGCCTCGCCATGCTCCTTGTTGCAGTACTCAGTAGCTAAGATTGGATCGCCCTTTAGCTCTGGTGAACCAATCATTACTCACTGACGTAAGACGCATTGCTACCAGTTCACCAGCATGGGAATGTCACAAAAGATACCAGATTTTAAAACTCTGCATACTGTGATAGTGATAGGCTTAATTGGCATTATATAACTTCAGAGCTGCAATGTAACAGTTTACTTGTAAAATTATGCACCGTAGCTTTAACTTGCTCAATGGCCACCAAGTGGCCAAATAACCAGTTTGAAAAGCGCACTTGAAAAACATACTTGCAAGTCTTTCTTCCCATAGGGTATCTGTATTTCTCATCTGGACCCAGACAGACTGAGTACGACCTGCAGTCCAAGAGGGTGATGCGTGTACTTCTCAACTATGGCTGGCTCAACTGTTACTGAGAAGTTGCAGACACAATGGCACAGTAGTCTTGACCCAAGATGTAATTTCAGTTAGCATGCATACCATGAAAAAAATGCAAGTATCAGTGATATATGTTGTTAACCCTTTGTAACCTAAATAATGCTGTTGATGTATAACAAATAAACTGAAGCAAAGTTCATTGTGTGATTATCATTTAAAAGTTTCTGTAAATAACCAAAAATTAGCTGCTTTAAAATGTTTGTTTAATTTTATATTGGAAATTGAAAAGGATTAATAGTGAATGTATGGTCTGTGTTTTGTTCATTTAGTGATACTAAGTTGCACAATTTTGGATATAAAATGGTGGGTTAAAATTGTCCTCTGCATACATGCCCAGGTTATAAATAAATGTTAAAATAAAGTTATGTAAAGTTATGCAAGAGTACCACTGCAATTGTGCCATCCATACAGTGGCTTCAGAAAGTTTTCAGACCCCGTTCACTTTTTTCAACTTTTTTAAGTTTCAGCCTGATGCTACAGTTTTTAAATTCATTTTTTTGTCTCATTAATCTACACTAAGTACCCCATAATGACAACGTGAAAACAGAATTTTAGAAATGCTTGTAACTTTATTAAAAAGAAAAAAACTGAAATATTGCATTTAAGTATTCAGACCCTTTACTCTGTACTTAGTTGAAGCACCTTTGGCAGCAATTACAGCCTCAAGTCTTTTGGGGCATGATGCAACAAGCTTTGCACACCTGGACTGTGAGACTTTCTGACATTCTTTTTAAACTGCAAATCCTCTCAAGCTCTGTCAGGTTGGACGGGGACCAACCATTTTAGGTCTCTTCGGGTTCAAGTCAAAGTCCTCTGGGCTGCATGTCGAAGTGTCCTTGGGCAAGACACTTAACCCCTAATTGCCCCGATGCTGCGTCATCGGTGTGAATGGGTTAAATTTCCTTTGTTTCCTTACTTCCATTTGGTGTGAATGACTTGTAGTGTAAAGCACTTTGAGTGGTCAGACGACTAGAAAAGCACTATCTAAGTACAGGCCATTTACTATTTACATTCACAATTGTCCTTAACCTTCCTCTTGTGTTAGGGTCGGCACTGACCCGTTTTGGTTTTTAAATGCATAAAAGAATCACTTAAAATTTGTTTATTGCATCAAGGCTTTTTGACTTTGTCAGGAACCTTGATTTCAACAAAATTAAACAAAAAAAATTTTTTTCACTACATTATAAAATGCTCTGGTTGAAATTATGTCCTTTGTGGGGTTATAAAAATAAGATTATAAAGCAATAATTAGAGCCAAAATTGAAATCATAAGTGCACTGTCAGCCAACACACTGACAGCCACCTCCTCTCCCAATCATGTGAGCTTCAGGGGATGCTCATTTGTCCAGTATAGCTACAAAAAACAAAACAAACAAAGACGACCATGTCCAGACATATGAGGTCAATTCACTCATTTGACTTGCAGAGGGCACATCTCCAATTTGCAGCATGCAAAAATGAAAAGAAGATTTACGGTGAGCCAAGTTCTAGATAACATTTTTGGAGAAAATGAGGGAGAAGACACAGATCAGCATAGCGATGCAGAGGAGCAAGTTTCTGAGGAAGAGGACAATGTGGAGTACCAGCCAGAAGACACAGACACATCTGAGTCTGATGAGGAGGTCACTGGTGCTGAGGCTGCTCCTGCTGAATTATTCAAGTCAAAAAATGGTATGATCTTTTGGAGTTTAGTACCTCAACATGCACATGGCAGGGCAGCTGCTGAAAATGTCATCAAAATGACCCCTGGTATCACAAGGTTTGCTGTGACCAGAGTCATTGACATAAAAACATGTTCTGAGCTATTTATGCCAATGTCAATAAAAAGAGTCATCATTGCTATGACAAACCTGGAGGGAAAAAAAGTCCATGGCGACATCTGGAAAGACATTGATGAGGAATACCTTGATGCTTTCATTGGTATTCTACTTCTTGCTGGAGTGTACAGATCCTGCAATGAGGCCACTGATAGTCTCACTCACACACACACAAGCATATTCTTGCACACAGAGACTTTTACTCTGAATGGGTTTCTAATAGTTTTGCAAGTAGTAATTGATTTCTATTGGTTTGATTTGTTTGATTGGTTGTTGTTTGTTTGAACTTGCAAATCAATATTTTGTGTTATGACCTGTTCTGTGTTTCAATGTGTTTATATTGAAGTTCTATTGCTGACAAAAATTTTTTTTTTTTTTTGCATTTTCTTGAAGAAAATATATATGGGTCGAAACTGACCCATAACACCATAGATGTTACTATAGTTATTAATTTTAAAATGAAAAAATAAATCAAGCAAATTCATTTCAGAGATGTGTTCTATACCCCTCAGTAATATTCAGGTAACACAACAACCTTTTATTTATTTATATGATTCTCTTGAGGTTAATTTTTCTTTTTTTTATTGAAATCGAGAGGTATACTGATAAAAAAAAAAGGCCCAGAGACCCACACCAAAAATATTAAACCCAACATTTTCATGGATAAGGAAGCCTAACAAGGTAACCAAGAGATGACAAAAAATTGGATGATAGGTTATTGTTTTTAGTGTATTTTAAAGCTGATTTAAGACACGGGTCGAAACCGACCCGTTAACACCGGGGATGGTAACAGAAAGCTAACACAGGAGGAAGGTTAAGCAACTCCTGTGTTGTCTTCACTGTGTGCTTAGGGTCATTGTCATGTTGGAAGGTGAACCTTCGGCCCAGTCTGCTGTCCTGAGCACTATGTAACAGGTTTTCATTTGAGAATATCTCTGTACTTTGCTCCATTCAGCTTTCCCTCAACCCTGACCAGTCTCCCAGTCCCTGCTGCTGAGAAACACCCGGACAGCACGATGCTGCAGTTCCTGACCTCATGGCTTTGTTTTTGCACTGATTTGTGTGGTCAGCTGTGAGCCCCTTTATAGAGAGGCGTGCCTTTCCAAATCATGCCAAATCAATTTTATTTACCACAGGTGGACTCCAATCAAGGTGTAGAAACAAGGGTCTGAATACATGTGTAAATGTAATATTTCAGTTTTTTCTTTTTAATAAACTTACAAACATTTCTAAAATTCCATTTTCACATTGTCATTATGGGGTACTAAGTGTAGATTAATGAGACAAAAAAATGAATTAAAAAATTGTAGCATCAGGCTGAAACTTAACAAAATTGAAAAAAGTGAAGGGGGTCTGAAAACTTTCTGAAGCCACTGTATGGATGGCCACACTATGGCCGAATAGTCTTAGTTGCAAACACCGACCCTAGGTGACACTGTAAAAAAAGCGCACACACAGACACAAACACACACCTCCCTCTGTGCTTCATCATGTCCTGACTGTTAAATTAGTTAGTTATTTAGTTAAAATATTGATGTGTTTTGTCTGGATGGAGCAATGTTAGAATCAGGACCACAGGGCTTTTTAGATTTTAGATCAATTATAGCCCAAGAGGAAGTTAAATAAAGAAAAACCGCTGCGCCACTGCCGTTTTTATGAACATGGATAAATTAAGGTTTTTCAAATAGTCAGGATTAGTTCAGTGTTGAATGTGTGCATTACAATCCTGGTTGAGACACAAAACAAACCACATGCAGAGATGTAATTGAAACAAGAGTGGAAGCTTTAAAGAGTTTACTCAAATTCAAAACAATCTTCATGTCTGTATACCACCAAAATTAAGGGAGAAAATATATTTTATTATCTTAGGCTTTAAATTATCTGAAATTTTTGTTTCTACTAGAACACAATAACGGCAAACAGCACTTTATTAGTGCCATCTTCACAGCAATACACAAATGCAAAACTTCCTGAGAAACCAGGTTTTATGTGTTGTCCCAATTTGCTGTCAAGTCTGTTTAAAAAAATTTACATATTGCAGGGTTTAGTCAATTAACAAATTTTTTTAAAAAATGTATGTATTTAAAAAAAGTATATAAGTAAAAGTCAGATATCCATCAATATGGGCTAATGTCACACCTAAATGCAGTTCTTCTATCATGTTTAAAAGGATCACATTTAACGTTCAATAGTGTAGAAATAAATGGCACTGAGAGAATTATGTAATAAAATTAACATAGGCCTATTATGAATAAACATGATTAGCAGTATAGTGCCAACATTTTACTCTTGCCTTATTTAGAGTGTTGCTTTTTGCTTCTCCAAAGCCTGCTCACACAAAGCTCATTAAACAGAACTTGCCAAAGCAAGCCTTCTGTACAGCCTTAGTAAGGCTGTAGTACAGCCTTCTGATAAGTGCTTCTGATATTGCTTTTGTAATTTGTATGAACCAACTCTTTAATCAGTAATTTTTGAGAAGGCTCCCTATTGTATTGCCATGCTACCAGATTATTAGAAAATATGCAATAATTCTTAAGTAATTTAGGTTGGAGAGATAGTCAGCCACCCATGAATTTTCCACTGTGGGATAGTCCTTTTCGATGATAGTTGTGATATATTTATGCTCCACAAATTGTCCTTGTAATCTGTGTGTTGAGAGCAACTCACAGATTACAAGGCATACACACAAACATTTGGGTCTGTACCACATACAGTATGCCATCTGCACTTTGATATGATGGGGGAAGATTTGGAAACACTGCAGTACTAGAAAGAGGAATATAAGAGAATTTGCTTTCAAGAGTTATCTTGACCATAAAGACTGTTTTTCAGATAGCACAGTTATCAGTTGCTGGATTAAAAGTTAAGTCAAGTCTTGCATTCAACATTCAGATTTAGGTGGGCCAAGACCTCAATGGATGAAGATAAATGACACTTGGAGGAAAGAATACAAACAATGACTAGGTTTAGAAGTCAATAACATTTTATGAACGAAATTATGTTTACAAATAATGTTGAAAAGATTTAGACTTGAGAAAATAAATTTAAAAAAAAAAAAACTCTCAAAAAAATAGAAAAAAAAAATTACATCTACAATGTAGAAATATTGGGTGTAAACCTTGTGATTAGATAAGAGCGGAATGTTTACAAAATTGTGTGACACTTCGTCATACACTGACATATCACTTCAAGGATCATTTAGGCCTCTCCATTATACACGTCGGACTTTGAAATTGTTTATCCTCAACAGAATTTCATATGCGAAATTAAGTTAACAAATTTTCTGATTGTATGCATGGATGTGTTTTATTGTCATCGTACATGCATGGTTTGCACGTAACATAACTTTGAAACGAACTAAACCGGATATCCGGTTAGAGTGCTATGATTAAAGAAGTCCAGTTTATCCACTATCACTATTGATCTCTTTATCGATATAGATATTTCCAAGCCGATACATAAATTTGACCTATACTACAGATATTTCTGTAAACACCTGCGCAATATAGATTTACCTCGACGGAGGCTGCTGCTCGGTGGTTAACGTTAGCATTTAGCAGCTCCATGTGTAAGCAATGTGATGAAGGCGACGAACTTTCTGACTGGCACACGAAATAGTCCGGAACACGAATTGAAAGAAGTCCGTTTGCAGTTTTGCTGCAGTTCCTTTGGGGTCTGTGTGTTTAGTTTACTACTAGCCAAACCGTATGTTACTAGCCGCTGTGAGCAATTAGCATGTGTGTTGTGTAGCATGCTAGTTATATCACAACAGAATGCCGACATCTACCCCAACCTCCAGTGTCAGTGTTGTTGATGTTATTCCAGCTGAGTGTATGAGGTACCTAGACAGAAAAATAGAAATCTATATATTGTGACTCTTTCTCTACACAGGGCCCTGTAACCCATGGAGTCCCTAAACACATTTGAATCCGAGATGGAAGCGGATGGACAGGGGAGCTACTCTCTGTTTCCTGCTTTGGATAGCATTGGAAGTCTGTCTGGGACTGCTGAAACGTTGGAGAGGTAATAGCAATTGAAAAATAGTGTGAATTATAAGCCTCATTACTGTGTCATACTTTAGAAAGTATAGATTTACTTCTCATATTGTGCAAAATTGAATACCTCCAGTTAAAGAGAGCGATTGCTATTGGAAAGAGAATCCAGTTGATGCGTCTAAATGCAATTCTGTTGCATTCTATAGATCTAAGTATCTATGTATAGAATGTATTGTAAGTGTGGGTTGTGTTGTCACAGGGATTTAAAATTTTAATGCAACTCAAATTTTATATAATTCCTAACAATAATGAAATAATACCTTTCACATTATTGCATATTAAATGATACACACTGATATTATAATTTACACTAGTGTCATGATGAGACAATGATGTGCTGCATTTACAGTTGACACAGTTTTAATATTTTCTAAAATATGTATGAGCATGTGATCTAGAAGTTTGATATGTCATAAATAATGATTTCAAAGTCCCTAATAATTGTACACCTGATCATATTAAACATTTGTATTTTCAGCGAATCACCAAGTGAAATTCAAGAGAAGCCAAATCTCACATGGCTTGATGCTGCACAGGTATGGTGCCATTTTTTTCCCCACATTTTGATGTTTATAGCGTTCATCAGACATTTGTGACAACCAAATTTTGTTTGCTAAGCTTGTCACCTTTTTATGCTCTTGTAGATTGTGTTAGAAGAAGCTGGACGTCCGATGCACATAAAGGAGATTAAACAGAAAATCATCGACAAAGGACTTGTTCAGTCCAAGTACAGGAAAACATTTCTACACATCATATTGCTCATACGTTCACATGTTAACCCAAATCATGTGAGGATAGCTTTGTGTAATGTTGACTGAATCTTAACATTAACAATTTCTTGAGTAGGCCTCGATCTTTTTTTGTAAAGCTACAATCAGAGTCTTGTTGCTAATCTTGTAGTTTCCTCCTTGGCAGTGCAAAGTCAAGCCTGGAGGCTGTCATGTACCGTGAGGTAAGGAGGATGTTCAAGTCTCAGTCTGACAGCAACCTCTGCTGTTGGGTATAATAATCTGCACCTCCATTTAGCATTTGTGTAAATTCAGTTGATACAGTACATGCAACCATGTGTATTTCTGTTGCAGTTTTTTTTTCTGTTTTTCCACCCTGCTTCTCTGACTTCTTTTGGGGATTTTAAAAACAGACAGACACTTCTGCGCTGTAGTCAAAACAAAGTTTGCACTGTGCTCACAGCAGAAGCCTTGAGCCTTGTGTGTCCATTAATGGTGAAAGTAATCTAAATTTGCAGATCAACAGTTGGCAAACAAATTTGGCTTTTGTCAGTCCCATGCATTAGCCATCAGTTTCGCATTATTTTTCAGACACAAAAAGGCAGCAGGAGATTCAAGAGGATTGAGAACAGAAACGGAGTCTTTGCACTACTGGTGAGTTAATGGGACAGTGATGCCACTTTCCCACAAAACCCAGAAATGGACCAGATTATTTGTCAATAATGAATACTGGGAGGCTGTTGTTGATACAAGATCTGGGTCCAGAACTGCTGTTCAATGTATTTAACTGCCTTGTATAATTATATAATAAAATCACATACACAGGCATGGTATAGATGGTGAAAATTACATTAGATCATTAAAAGAAGCATGATAGTAGTTTGCAATGGAGATTCAGTGTTACCCAGCAATCTGATCATCTCATGTATTATAAAGATAATGCAAGAATTCAGAAGAGCAGTATTTTAAAGCAGAGATAGGTTATTTAATAATACAAGGTTATATAATAACCCCCATCTAATAGCTACTACAGTACCCATGCTGACACAAATAATAGCAGAAGTCTAAAGGTGAGCAGTGTCAACTTGGTTTTAAATATTGGTCTACATCAGGATCTTGGAGTCATGGTGGGCAACTGATTTTGACTAAAAGATTTACGAAAATATTTTTTTCCTGCATTGGGTTTCAGTGTGGTAAGAGTAAGCCAGAGAGTAAGATAGTAAGCCAGCCCAAGCAAAAATAACTTCTTAAACTTGCTTAGTTTTGTAGATCTTGTACACACTGTTTTCAGTATCTTTCATTGTTTGTCATATAGCAGTTTCACTGTAATATCCATCAGTGTTGTTTTATGGTCTGTACTCTCATCCATCATCCTGAAGGCAACACAAGCATCAGCCTTAGATACTACTAGTACATATGAACAGATCTGTCTTTCTCTTCTCCTCTTCTTTCCTAACAGACAGATGGGGAGCGGCAGCAGGCCCTGCAGGCCTCTTTCCTCAGCCCCCAGCAACAGAATACCATTTCCAGCTCTTGCTCAGGTACCTCAGTGCCAGCCTTCCCACCCCAAACCAGTTCTTCAGAGCTCAAGACCAAAATGAAGAGAGGACTACGAAAAAACCAGAATGAAAAGTACAGACTCAAGTACCTTAGACTACGTAAAACTGCTCGTGCCATGATATTTGTAAGCAAACTTTTAATTCTTGAAAATGTATGCCTAGTTTTATTGTAGAATTCCTTACACATAATGCACATGTGGTATGATAATATAAAAGTTGATTGTTACTAACAGGAAAATGCAGCTCTCTGTGATGAAGTTGCCCATTTAGAGGAGAAGTTTCTGAGGGCAAAGGAGGAACGGAGGTTAGTGGACATATTTCTGATAATCCAATTAAATAATATAAAATATTAATAATTCCTGTAATGTTGTTATAGTTGGTATGGGCCACCTGTGAGCCACCAGCAAGACCCGTTTTCCTTTTCTCACTTATCCTGTTTTGGCATAGCGAGAGGTAGACCTCGCTAAACGTAAGTCTAACAGGATGAAATGTGATGACATTTAATTTCCAAATGGTTAAATGTCACTTTCACTGTGACATAATTTTCTACAAGAACATTTTTATTTTACACCATAACTGAGGTTCAGAAGGGAAGTTTCAGACTGTATTTAACATTTGGTTGAAGTTTGCAAATTGTGTAATCTGGGTTTCCACTTTGAAACTGTGGCATTTGTACGCAGCTGAGCATAAGCTGAACATGTAGTACCCACATTTTAGAATTAATGCTTCGTTGCAGCAACATCCACGTTTAAAGCATTGTTGTCCACCACAAGACATGGACATAATCTGCAACTTGATTGGCTGGCAGAGGCATTCATTCATGTTCATTCTAGTTCTAGTTTTTTTTTTAATGTAGATCCATTTTTTCCCAGAAAAGCCATTGATTGTTCACATTTATATTGATTTTCATTTCCAGGTTTTTACTGAAGTCTCTGTTGCACTACCAGTCTTTGTCAGAGGGGGAGATTCTGCCAACAACTAGCTCAAGCTCTAATCCTCCTGTGCCACCTGTGGCATTAACTTCAGGTCCTGCAGGGGCTTCAGGGCTGTCTGGGGGGCACAGTCTGACATCAATTGTGTCAACAATGGAAGACAGACATCTTAAAAAAACAAAAAAGGAAAGGAAAGAGCGAGGCAGGGAAAATGGAAAAGAAAGTAAGTGCTGTTATCAAATACTGATGCATATTACAGATAATTACAAAAAAGGTAGTGTATATTGAGCTTTCAAGTCCCATCCATTGTCTCATGTTTGTTCAGTTCCAAAAAAGATGTCTAAGAAAAGAAAGCCGGCAGATGGGTCTCGGAAGCTGGTGCAGCCCATCCCTCTGGACTCCTCTGGTCGTCCGGTCTTTCCCATTGTACTGGGAGGTTTAACTGTCTACAGTCTGGGGGAGGTCAGTGTCTGGCTGTGCTCCCATGTCATAAATGCATTATCACCATTATTATTATTATGATATTAATCACACATGCTGTTGTGTTAAGTCTGTAACACAATAAAAATTTGATCAAGTAAAATCTTCTCAGAAGAATTTGACCAAATGCAAACCTTTTTCTTCTGTTCAGATCATCACAGACAGGATGTTGTTCCATGATGAGTGTGCCATCTATCCAGTGGGCTTCTGCAGCACGCGAGTCTTTGCCAGCATGAAAAATCCTGAACAGCAGTGCCTCTATACCTGCCAAATTAAGGATGGGGGAACAGGTCCACAGGTAAACATACACAGAGTTGTTGTCAGTTTTTTTTAATTATTATCAAACTTTTTCTGACTCTAGTTTTCAGATTTAAACAGTAGGCCAAGAAAATTTATTAAAATGATGGATTGCTATTTTGTCTGTTTAGACAAGTGAAAACTGCTGTGTACAGCTGTGTTGACTAAGTTATGGGGTTTTTTTTTGTTTGAATCAAATTAAGCGGCTTTTAAAACACTAAACAGTCACATGCAATCCAATATTGTTCCCCCAGTTTGAGATAGTGCCTGAAGAAGATCCTCAGAATGCCATTGTGGCCTCATCTGCCCTGTCATGCCACTCAAATCTACTAAAGGCCATTGCATCTGTCAGGTACCAGAGTTCACCACGAAGCCTCGGACTGATAATTGTTGAGTTGGATATTTGGCATAAAGTAACAAACATAGTGATTTTGTGCACCTTATGTCCAAGACAAATTTAGGAAGCAAATAAAGTCAAATTTATTTGATGACTTTGATTAACTCTTTTAATGTGCTTTTCTTTTAGTTCCAAGTCTGTGATGCCCATCACACCAACAGGAGCTGACTTCTTTGGCTTCTCACACCCTACTATCCAGAACCTCATTCAAAGCTGTCCTGGAGCACGCAAATGTAGCAAGTAAATTCAGCTGTCTACAATATATGACATGCACTTAAATATGTCATTTTCAAATCAATTAAGCATAATATTATTAAAATAAGATCATTTTATAGTTGGCAAAGACCTGTTGAGTGCCTTTCCAACCTCTACTCCCACATGGAAAAAACATTTACGCTACAGGCCAAAAGTTTGGAAGCAAGGCCAATACAGGCCAAACATTTGGAAGCAGCTTCAAATTTCTGTTCACAATGCCTTTCTTAAAACCCAGTATGAATTTTATGCATTTCAGGATGTATTTACTGCATGATTAGACTTTGCTTTCATTGATATGAACCATTTTCCTCAATTTACCTTTAAGTATACATTGATGGTACCAGACCATTGCTGAATAAATGTTAACAAAAGAAAAGAAGGGCTTAGTTTTAGGGTTGAGAAATTTAAGTTAAAAAACAAATCACAGTTTGCATTATCCTTATCCTTATCACTTTAGTTATTTTGCTTTTGAGAGTTTGCATACAAATATCCCAATAAATCTCAACTGTGTCCACACCTCTGACAAACTACCACAGAAATGGCTAGAAAGAAACAGCTGAGTAAAGAAACACAAGTACAGATGTGTACATTGAGGAAAAAAGAATACACTGAAAGAGAAATTGCAGAGTGCTTAATGGTGTCCAGCAAAGGAGTTCACTACACCCCAGTGAGACTAGAAGAAACTGGAAGTTGTGATGATAGAAAAAGGTCTGGAAGAAAGAGGGTTAATACAAAAACAGAGGATAAACATATCATTGTCACCAGTAAGAGAGATCAGCGAAAAACAGCACCACAAATAAGCGAGGAAATCAACATGACAAGGTCAAAACCCATAGCTCTGTGAAAAGATGTTTGCGAAAGGCTGGTCTGAAGGGTTGTGAATCTACAAAAAAAAACCTACTTCATCCAAAGAACAAGAAAAGTAGGTATGAGTGGGCAAAAGCACACAAAAATTGGACCTATGATTTCTGAGAACAAGTTCTCTGGACTGATGAAAGCAAGTTTGAACTATTTGGTTCAAATCGCAGCCCTTAGCATTCTTCCAAGCTCTGTCAAGGTTACCTAGACAAAAAAAGAAGAGGAAGGTGTTCTTTGAAAGATGGTTTGGCCTCCTCAGTTTCCAGACCTCTCTCCAGTTGACCTTGTGTGGGATGAATTGGATCAAGCAGTCAGAAAAGTATGCCCCACAAGTCAGCAGTCTCTCATTAATGAACTTAAGAAAGCTTGAAATGCAATTTCTGGCACATACCTTAAAAAAACTTGGTTACTTTGAAGAAAGCAAAATCTAAGCTAATCTAAGATAAACCCATATACCTAATAATTATAGTAAAAATGTATTCTGATGAGTGACTCTTTATATAATAATCAGGTTTATTTTGTTGCAAAGTATACTAATGATACTTTGATCTTTTTTTTTTTGTACAAATTTGATCTTGCTTCCAAACTTTTGGCCTGTAGTGTACATATGTTGAGTTATTTTCAGGTGCAATGGAAACCACAAAATAAAATTATTTAAGACTTTCCTTAGAAGAACATTAACAAATAAAAAAGGCATATTTAGATCATGGAGATATGCTAACTATGTGATAAGAAATGTATATTATGTTAGGTTCTGATCTATCTAGTGTTCATTCAACCAGGTTTCCATAGTAAACTGTTCTGCAGTCAACAATTGGATTCACTTTTTAGGATGTGCATCAAAATACAGTTAGTAATTCATATTTTTCAGTCATAGTATTATATTCTGTATACAGTTAAGGTTAAAAATATTGCCTCCAAGCCTCAGTGGACCATTTCACATTTGTCAGTTTTTGCATCATTCATAAAACGTTACATAGTTAAACATTCATCAGTGTTAAGGCCCCTATTTTGTACATTTTGGAATGTAACATGAATCTTCAGGTTTGCTTTTTTCTTTTCAAACTACACCTGTGCAATCAGTCAGCATTCAAACCACACCTGAACAGGCAATCAGCATTCAAACCACACCTGTGCAATCAGTCAGCATGGAACTTAAGAGACCTCAATGAACAGGGCTAGTGGCATTTCTAACACTGAATCACTTAAATTTTTGGTCAGTAATTTCATTATACCAAAAAGTAAAGATATTGACATGGAACTTGCAAAGAAAATACTGAATGCTCCATAGGAAGGCCATTACCAAGTTTTTCACAGTGTCTATAATAGTTGTATGTTGCATCATTGCAAAGCACAAGGAGACACATTGTGTTAGTAGCAAACCTGGGTTTGCTCAATTGTCTGAGATGTCAACAAGAATGATCAGATCTCTGCCAAGATGATTGTTGGTGAACTGACCTCTTCCTGAACTGATGTTTCAAGGAAAACTTTATTGCTCATACAACAGCACAAGCCAGTTTTCAATGTTTTTGAAACATGGTGATGAGTTTTAGAAGTCTATCCGTCAGTCTGATGAGACCACATTTAAGCTGTTTTGCTGCTACTGGCACAGGAAATCTTGTTCGGTTGCATGGATGCAATAAAGAAAATCATGTTGACATTTTCTAAAGAAATCTGCTGCTGACTGAACTAAGAGTTGTTGCTGGATCCTCCATCAAGACAAATGACCCACAGCCAAGTTGATCCAAAAGTCTTTGAAGGACACCAAAATCAAGGTCATGGAGTGTTCCTCTCAGAGTCCAGAGAATATGGAGCTGTAACTCAAGGTTAAAAACAATGCTTGAAAACAGTGCAGTTTGGATGAGTTTGAACAATTTACCATGAAAGAAGGGCTAGGATCCCTCAAGACATATGACATCCTATTAAGGTACTACCATAAGAGGTTGTTGTCAGTTGTAAGTCAGAAAGGTCTAGTAATTATGAGCTTGTTATTTTTATCCTGTTCAGTGCATCAGTAAAATATCTTAATTGAGTTTCGGAGAAATTTTATCAGCATTATCATTTTTGATTCTGGTCGTTTTTATGGAAAAGTTATTTATAATTTTTTTTTTTCTCATTTGTTTATTAAGCTACAGATGGATACGTTTTGAGGTGTGTCGCCCTGTTGATGGCCAGGTACCTCACAGCCTATCAGAAGATGATGCCTCAGTCAATTTTGAGGCTTACCAGAGACACCAGTGCTTTGATGAAAATATCAAGACAGAGCACATTACAGGTTGCTTAAATATCAAATTTCCATATTGGTGATGTTCTTACCTCTGCTGTATGTTACCTTTCCCACACCTGTTATACTTTTTTATTTACAGGACATTTTTATTGCATGTACAGTATACACAAACATTAACAATGTATGTAGACCATCTAGGTTCAGCAACTTCTTTCAAAATATGAGTATGGAGCTGCTCAGAAATATTTTTCCCCTCCTGGAGTGTTTGTGTGAATAATCCTCCTTGCGTCACAAGTTACTCCTCTGAGCTTCTGCTTTAAGTAGACATATTGGCTAAAAACTAAAAGTGCACCCTTTACAGGTAGTCACGGTATGCCATGTGTAAGGATTTCAAAGTAAAAGTATGGCCAAAAACTATCTATTTATCTATTAGTTACATTCTCTAATGCTGATGTGATGATCAATGACAGTGACTCTAATATTTATCCATCTGTGATTCCCCAGGGCAGACACCACAGTCTCCTAGCTCCTCTCATCAGCACCACTTGACCGCCTCCACCATGAAGCCCTCTACTTCATATCACAACTCCTGATTCTTAAAGAGAAGCTTACAGCAAGGTCATTTATCCTTGCAATCCTTGTGAACTTTAATTCTTCTTTACAATGCTTAAATGTTTTTCCCCTTTCTCTTTCAGTAATTCAGAAAAAATAGACTTAAAATAAATCCAAACTACATTATTTAATGTATGACATTCTCTAGCAAGTCCCAGAAAGTTTTTTTTTTTATTTGTGCTACCAAGGTTGATGCTTATATGGGCTATTTGATGTAGCTGGTTGTGCTTAACATGCCAATTTTTACAGACACAGAACCCTAGTGTACTGAAAATTGCATTTTTTACTGTTTGTATATTAACATCTACACTAGGTTTCTGAAATTGGGAATTACATAGCAAATTTTGAAAAGGGGTTATACTGGCAGGTTTGCCGCATGCAATACACCATTGCACTCTAAAGTGTTATGAGACGTTACTGCTCAAGTTGCAGTTTGTCAACTACAGTGGGATCTTTTAGCAGATAAGGAATATAATAATATTTATGTTTTCATCTGTGTTAAATCTGAAAACAAAAACTGTTGTGTTTTCACTGCCTTAGAGTAACCCATTGTGGAGTGACCTGCTTCCGTTAAGTCTGCCATGTTGTCAGCTCTGGGCTGCCATTGTTGCAGTAGCCCAGAATTTGACAAATCAAACACTGGCTTAACAGAGAAGCTTACAAGACATTTTCAGGCAACCATAGGTTTGCCTATATAGACCTTGAAAAGGAGGATGAGTAGAGAGGTATTTAGCCTGCAGTGTGCAACATGCCCAGCTAAATGCCACATAATTGTACACACTGGTCCTGTAAGATTTTTTTCCCCTAATTGAAACAAAGTTGATGGGGTTTGATCAATCAGTAATGCTAATGCTGTTTTTGTTAACAAAACCTGCTTAACAACCTTTTTACCACGACTAAGATGATGCATTAAGAAGCTGAAAGTAGATGTCTCATTAAAGCTAAGACAAAATATATGTTTTCATTGAGATGAAACAGGACTGAAATGTTTGTGATAGACTATATGACATGGACATGTCACACACATACTAACTTGATACTGTCCCCTCAATTCCATTTATCAATGCCTAATTGTTTTAGTTGAGACTAAGAAAATATTTTGACAAAATTGTAACAAAGCTTTGTCAGTTAAAGTTGAAGAATAAAAATGACCAAAAAAAATTTATTTTTAACACTTAAGACTAAACAAAATTGCTGTCATTTGACACTAATCCACACAAACTTGGCTGTTAATTTTTCATGTATTTGTGTGTATTTTGTTCAATCAAAAAGAAAATTTGTGTTGCAAACTTAAAATTCTTTTGAAATTTTGTGGGAGAAAATCTTTACTGTGGCCAGATGGGTTCAGGCTATCTTTCACATGATTCACAACCTAAAAATAAAATGGTTAAATATAAAATAATTGCAAGTCGAAAATGTGAGGCTGAGCTGGTTGTGAAAGAAACAATAGCAAATCCTGAAAACATATATCATTTATTCTCTGTCCTACCTATTGTCCTACCAGATTGGTAGGATTAATTGAATACTTAACAAAACTGATTAGATAAGTTTGGTAAACACTAACCAAACAATGCAGAAATCAAGACAACAAATGAATATTACCACATTTAGGAACATTTTTACAGTGTCTTTAGTTGTCTTGTTAAAGTTACTATGTTACTATGCCTATGTAAATCACTCGTTACATAACGTCAGGAGCTGAATCTGAATGGCTAGTAGGAGCCCCATTTTGCTAGTGGGTGGGCTGTAGAGACAGTGCAGGACTTGTCTGCCTTCCTCATTCTCTGAGTTAGTAGGCTGAGGGGTAACTAGTTTAAATATGTATAGGCAAGAAGAAAAGTTTTTCATAATATGTCCCCTTTAAAGAAAGAAAAGTGCATGCTTTTTATCATTTTGTTTTGCAGTTTCTGGTTCATTAACTTTTCCAAATGTTTCTTTGGGCTGGATAGCGGTTGATAATAAAGGGAGGTGCAGGTAAAATCCCACTGGTGCTGTAGATTGGACAGGCTTTGAAGTTGCAGGGCCAGTCTTTCCATGCATATCGAACAGCTGCCACTTCATCAGTGGGTGGACATACATTGGCAGATAACAGGACAGTGGACAGACCCCACTGCATAATGGCAACTGCAACCCAACGAGACTTGGGCCCACAAGGAGCCTGAATCCTTGAGCAACAAATCTAGGTTAAGAAAAATGAAAAACACATACATGAGAAGAAGGGAAAAAAAGAAAACTGTTTTGTTATTGATTTAACAGAATTTTCATTTGTTCATTATCAGACCAAATATCAACTACATCTGATGTTATTTAATAGGTTTTTGGTGTTCACATTCTTCATGCCAGACTGTGAGTATGACACCTATACCACTGCCAGCCTTACCTCAAAGATATCTTTAGATGGTGTGACGGAGAGTGTTTGGTCGTAGGTAATGTTGACGTACTTTGGAGTTGACAGGATTTGGTTAGGGAAAGGTCCTAGGAAGGGCACATCTTTCTCATTATAAGCAATTGCCCTTGCTCCAAGTGCCAGTCTGTAGGCTACATGCTGCTTGTCTCTGGGATGAATCCTGTAACAAAAATAACACATCTTACTGCTGTAAGATCAGGGAAAGTAAATACAAATCTGCTTGTAACTTGGAAATAAAAAGCAAGACACAATCATATTAAACAAAGACAAAAACCAGGAGCAAGATACTTTTCTGCCTGTCTTTCAGATTCCAATACATTAAAGTCTGGATGACCAAACTATGCCAGGACTTCCTTTGTTTTGCAGCATATCAGGGTCAAGTCAGTAAAAAGTTTTATAGATGAAAAGCACTAAACTCCATCTAAAGGCTTACTAGAAGCTAGAGCATAAGCATTTCAAGAGGAGTAATCTGAGCTCTTCACTCTGATTAAAACCCAGTATGGCATTCTGTCAGTTTAACTTGGAATTTTGTCAATGAGGAGTTGCACAGCAAAATTTAAATGGTATATCTAAAAAATGCATATCCCCACAGTCGGCTGTATTTAGTATGTCCATTCGTCATATTACAGAATATGCACGTCTAATACATAGCATCTTGAAGGCTGGCATGGAAAACATACTTCTGCTTTAGTCCCAGTATGTGTGGTTATAAGACACATTACATTAATCTAAACCATGAATCAACACAACTGGCAGCTAGGTAACTTACTAATGACTAATCAAGGGATGCAGACTTTTTTCAAAATCAATGCATGTCCTGATGTGGTACCAATTGTTAATCACATCAGAGGTACTGCAAGCAAAATGTCAAGATTGTACAGGCTATTAATACATATAAACACAATCCCTACGTTCCATAGGGTGAGATTTCATCTGGTAAATCTACAGCCACAGCCATGAAGGTTTTCTGCATCTTGGCATTTGGGACAAAGCCAGTGTCTGCTGTCTGATGCCAGCGGATGTTTGGAAAGCTGTCATCTGTGGAACCTTTTTTGTAGGTGGACAGCTGCAAATTCAAAGAAAATTAATTATATCTACAATACTGTAAAAGATATTTGTATTTTTTTATTTGACCTACATGGTGTTAAACTAGCAGCATGTACTGTGGTCTTCTTCTGTGGTCCTACCCCTAACCAGTGCCAGAGTCACAAGTTTTTATATATCTAAATGTAGTGTTTTTAAAAAGCACATAAGACATGCACCATACAGGAATTAGATTTTCAAATGTCTTATCTGTACTTGTTTTTATTACACAAATTAAAACTAAAATACCAACATACTTGAACAAATCCAAAGGGGAAGTCACAAGCTGTCTGCCCCCCTGAGCCGTAGTGAAATGACATCCTCCAGTCAGCAATCATGGTAGGGAAAGTACAGTTGTACTTTTCTTGATGATAGTCTGCATTTGCTTCACCTGAAAGTAAGAGGAGCCTTACAGATGCCTGATACACATGTAGCTGTACCCAACATCTGGCACCTGTGCAGGCCATTTTACCTTGGTACCAGATGACTCCTTTGATGGTCATGTTGAGCAGTGGGTGAATCATTGCATTCCACAAGACAGAATTTCTCTCTTTAGGGCTTTTAACATGTAAAAGTACCAATAGTGCAGTTAGTACAAAATAACCTTCCTTGGTTAATTTGCAGACCTATTCAATCCATGAGAAAATGTTTGTCACTTGGTAAGATTGGATAAGTTTAATAAATTAATTACAGTACATATCAGGATGTAGGTTATCTGAGCTGTTCTCTCATATCTCTACCTCCACCTGTCTTTTTTTCGCTCTAGTCCACATTGTTGCAGTGCTCCTGAAGATGACCAGGCTTCAACAGGTGTGCCTCCCCAACAAGACTCCACCAGTCCTATGGGGTACTTCAGGTATTCATACATGTAATGTCCAAAGAGCCAGCACACTGCAGAGAACTCTGCTACATCTTCTGAAAATACACCAGCCAGCACAATGCAAGTGTGTTGTAGTACACATACAAACAAATAGCATACTGGCTATATACGAAATTGTACTATACAGTATATCACTGTGCTAAGACCAAGACACAAGAAAATATGCAATATATGCATGTTGCATCACCCCAAACCGAACATTTAATTGTCAGACAACTCTGAATATAAAAAAAAAACCTTGACTTACTTCCTGTGGGCACGGACCAAGGAATTTTCACTTTAATCAAATCAGTCAGCACAGTTTCACTAAGGTTCAAGGCTGCCATAAAAATCCTCACGTGAGGATACTTTGCTGCAAGGACCAGTTCCTGTGATGCATTGAAAATCTACAGGAAAATGAATATGTTTGTTAATTAAACAATTCACTACATATTAACACAAGTGAGTGTGTGTGTGTGTGTGTATATATATATATGTGAAATATAGTATAAGTGAAAGATTTTTATTTCAAAATTGGCTAAACAGTGATTGACAAACACACTTAGAAAGTATATTTGTTGTATCAGATTAGATTCTCCTTTTGAATTTCACAGAGAACAAGCCCTATGACACCAAAATGCAGTTTGGTATTCTAATAGAATTTCAATTCAATTCAGTTCAATTTTATTTATAGAGCGCCAATTCACAACCACAGTCATCTCAGGGCACTTTACAAACAGAATGGGTCTAGACCACACTCCTTACTATTAATTATACCCAACAATTCCACCATGAGCAAGCACTTGGCGACAGTGGCAAGGAAAAACTTCCTTTTAACAGACAGAAAACCTTGGGCAGATCCCAAGGTTGCCCCCAGGGTTGGGGTCATCTGCTTTGACCTGTTGGCGTCAAGGCAGATGGCCAAAATGCAAGCAGTGATGTACTTATTTATTAAAACAGTCAGTACACCATAACGTAAATACTTGTTCCATTCTGTGATCTTAACACGAACAAAAATCCAATGGAAAAAAAAAAACAAAGTTACTAGGAACATTAAGAGCACTCTTTTTGCATAGGTTTACACACCCCGTCCAACTCATACTTTGTAGAATTACCTTTTCCATTTTTAACAGCAGGAGGAAGCAAGACTTTGTGAATATTATTAATATTAATATTTACTCTGCACATTTGGACTTTGGAATTTTTTCCCACACGTCTTTGCTAAAAGTGCAACCTCAAATTCTTTTAAATTATTCAACATTTTTTCAATGAGACAGAGGTTTTGGGTTTCAACTGGCCTGTTTCAAATGTTTTTTAAACATATATTTTTTGTAGGCCTTCCTTAGTTGACTTTGATGTGTGTTTTGGGCTGTTTTTGGGTGTTAGAATGTGAAATATCTCCTCATCTTGACCAATAATCAACTTTAGATCTTCCTGGACTTTGCTTTGTCTCTGAGGTACAACATTTTCTTCGCTGATGATGGTTTGATAGTGCTCCATGGTACAGTGGTACCTTGACTTACGAGTTTAATTCATTCCATGACGGAGCTCGTAACTCAAATTATTCGTATGTCAAATCAATTTTCCCAATTGAAATGAACTGAAATGCCATTAATCTGTTCCGGGCAATTTTTTTTTGTTATATGTTTTTAAATTAGAAAAGTGTACTTAAATAAATAAATAAATAAATAATGACTATTGTATAAAAAACAATACAATAGAATGTACTGCAATAAACTGGTTTTATTAAATATAATGTACAGCATTTACTTTAGAGATCAGACGACTTGAGGATGCTGACGGAGGTGGAGGAGAAAGGCTAAACTGAATAACTGAATCTTATTCGCTGATTTTTGCCCTTTTCGCCACGCTTTCCTCACTTTCATCTGCAGCTGTCTAGCTACCGAGTGAGACATGGGATGCTGGGCAGATGTTACGACGTTCACTGTGGCATTTGCTACGCCAACTAGCGGTGGGGTATCTGAAGCTGGCTCGTAACCCGAATTTTAGCTCGCAACTCAAAGCAAAAAATCGGCCAAGAGACTGCTTGTATAAAACACGTTAGTTGGGACACTCGTAAGTCAAGGTACCACTGTACATCCAAAGCCTCTGACATTCTTTTAGTGGTATTTTTCAACAAACAGATCTCACAGTTTCTTTTTTGGTGTATGACAAGTGTATTCTATTGAATTGATTAAGTTTGACCACAGCTAGAGCCTCCATCATGATAGGATGTGAGAGACTTATGCAGAAAGATTATTGTAGTATTTTTAAAGGTTCATCATACATAACTTTTTTTCCTGAGTTTTTCTTTGTTGTTAGGGCATGTTAAAGATTGAGCAAAGCTTACATATTATCTTATTTTCTGTCTTTACATTTCAAAAACCTGAATTGTCCAGATTTTTTGTATTCATTGCAGATGCATAGAAAAGATATACACACTGTCAACAGTATTAAATGTATGGGCAGGGTGACATGACTGCACACAGATAAATACAGTATGTGTAGCAATTACATGAGGCTATTCAGTACCTTCACATAAATGAGCCCACAGAGTGGCTGACTGCTCACGTGACTCGGCCTACCTGAGATGTTTTAAAGTACATGTTGCTCTGCCCTCCACACAGCCATATGTCTCCAAACAGCACATCTGTCAAAGTGACAATGCTGCTCTCAATGGCTGCAGTCACATTGTAAGGACCACCAGCTTCAACAGGATCAAGGGTAACTCGCCAGATACCTGTAAAGACAATCATTGAAAGAGAGACTGAAAACAAATTAAAGTGATCAAATGAATAAGCAAAAGATCTTAACCCTGAGGACTAAGGCCAGTGTGATAGACCTTGTAAATACTCGAGGCAAATTAATAATATTTGGCTATGTAAATATAATTGACCTGACCTGACACTGGGCTGAAGATTGGACACAAACAGCATTTTTATCCAGATAATTTTAAAAACTTTTGTGAAATTAAATAGTTTTGTTCTGTTATGTTCTGTCGTGTCACTGATACATGTAACTTGGAACTATACAACTATACAATGGTATGTAGACATAAAATGGGTTGAGAAACTGATTCTGGAATATGCACTTGCTCAGGCCACATCCTTAATTTTCAAACAGTTGCACAAATATTATATATATATAACATGCTCTGATGTCTCAGTTCACTGCAAATGTCGACATAAACTTTCCACTTGACAACAGCTGACTGTACTCACGTTTTATTACTGTGACTGGTGAGGTTTTCTGTTTTATTTGTCCTGACAAGTAGACGGTGACCTGAGCACCCTCAGGACCGTAGCCCCACAAAACGGCTCTCTCTGGCGACTTCTGCAGCACCATGTGCTTCCCATAGTAGGAGGCAAAGCGCAGCTTCCCATCTACCCACAAACGATTTTACTATAGACTTAGTGCTTCTATGAAATACAATAATTATTTGTTCAGTGTTATTACTTTGTTATTGATTGCTTAAAATCAGAATCAAACATTCAAAATTTTAATGCAATTTATTTGTATAGCGTCAAATGACAATGAGGTTACCTCCGGCCGTTTTACATACAGAGAAGGTCTAGTCTTTAAACTAATTACGCGCTAAAGCACTTAGCGGTAGCCGTAAGAAAAGACCTTCGTTTTAACAGGCAGAAACGGTTGGTGAACATAATTTGCTGACTGCCCTCAGTAAAGTAAATGATCCGTTTGCAGAAACAGAAGTGGTTTTTGTTTCAAAATATTTTGGCAATGTCAAAACTAGGTAATAGAAAGTTTTGCTACTGCCATAAGTTCTAGTGCAATGCATTTCAATTCTGACAAACATGTTGGAAAAACTTTACTCACCACAGTTACGAAGCAAAGCTAAAAGCATACAAACAACGCACAGTGTTCCTGCCATGACAAGACCAGTCCACGTTACTAAAAAGCTAAAGAGCCCTGCCAGGCAAAGTCATGACACTTAGCTTACATTATCTGTGATAGGTCAACAGTAAGAAACCTTAACAAGTAAACTGAGACTTTATCAATTGTCAAAACCACAGCTAGTGCGAATAAATAGGCTCGTTCGAGGTGAACTGCGCCTTGCCTGAAAAGTGGAGGAGACCAGAAGGCGGCAACAGGGGGCGGTGACAACAAGCTGCAGTCGAGTCGGACAATTGTCAGCAGCTTTCACAGACAACAGGCTGCGGGAAGTCACAGATGTATCCGACTGTACTACAGATGTACAATGAGATTTATAATGCACTTTATAAACCTTCATCTGCAGACCATGTCATTATCATTTAAAAGCCACAGGAACTGGAAGGACTGAATCAACAGTGCAAACGTTTTCACTGCTTTATTGACAAAGTCTCCAGGCGAGGAGGAAAGACAACACATTTCTTTCATTTTAAATAGGAAAGAAATACACAGTATTAATACACAGTATTAAGAACTAAGGGTATGCAAACTTTTGAACAGGGACCATCTCAGTATTTTCTCTATTATTATGTTTTATTTAATGATTGTGATTTTTTTTTTAGATGGCTTGTAGTTTAGTTTGAATCCTATTTAAAATGAAAGAAATGTTTTCATTAAAGAATGGTACACATTTTACAAATTTTGCCAGGGTATGTAAACTTATGAGCACAACTGTATATCATGAATTCAAGCTGCAGTTGAGTCTGACAGTTTTCAGCAGCTTTCACAGAATACATGCTATAGGAAGTCACAGATGTCTTTACACCAACTTAGATCCGTCTGTATCATAGATGTATCATGAGATTTATAATACACTTTATAATACATTGTGATCTGCAGACCATCACTGTCATTTAAATATCATACGACCTTATACCAAACAAATGGAAGGAATGAATCAAGAGTCCAAATGTTCTCACAGCTATTTACAAAGTCTCCAGGTGAGGAGGAAAAGCAACAATGAGCCTATTAATTTGCAATCTGTACCATTTAAATTACATGGAAAATTACAAATTCCTGCAAAACGTTTCATTTGAGATCCAAACTAAGAGTCAGCTCTTTGATCAAGTGATAGCCAGGCATTTCCCATTATGCCCTGGGTTTTGCAGCGCCTGGCTGTAAAACCTGTGGCCGCCTCAATCTCATGAGATTATTGTTGTGCACCTAACACCAATTCTAAGCTTTTCTATTAGGGTGATGTGGCAACAGCCCACCAAAGGGAAAAAGAAAGGGTTTTTTTTCCTATCATACTGTTACCATATTTGACTGTTTTAAACAGTTCTGCCTCTAAGGTGTTGTCCAATCAGTGTAAAGTCACTCTCCGCTTGGGCGATTTCACCATCGCCCAGGGTCGCCCCGAGTTCTCCCATAGACACTCCCATAGACAAAAAAAAAACAGGCACTACAATGCATTCTCTGACAGTTCTGGGAGGGCGAGCACTAATGTGCTTTCATCATACATAATGTAGGTTTAGCCTGCACATTTAAGTCATAGTTCAAGATGGCTAGCATTCAGAGCAACTCTATTGTTTCTCTTAGAGAAGTTCCTTTCAATAAAGAAAAATCTGTAACAAAACAATTGGGACCCCCCCCTCCCCAACCAATATTAAATATTAAACAGGTTTTGGCAAAGCAAGGGCAATCATATAACTGCGGATTTTCATGGAGCTGGTACGAGCAATAAATCTGGCTAGCTGGCTGTGGAGCAACCAAAGTGCTATTCTGCTATTCCTGCGTACTGTCATCCTCATGGCAGCATGGCAGACAATGCTGCATGGACAACTACTGGAGTCACAAACATGCACCATCTGTCTGAAAAGATGAAGACACACAAATCATCAAAGACCCATATGGACAGTTGTCTGAAATGTTTTACTTTTGGAAGGGTTAACGTTGGTACACAGCTAGATGAGAGCCTCAGGCTAGTGGTTCGTTGCCACAGCGATGAGGTGAGCAAGAACAGGCACATTCTAGCCTGCATCATCGGCTGGATGAAGTTTTGTGGAGTGTTTGAGTTCATTGCGAGGCAGCAACGAAAGTGAAGGCTCTAACAATCCTGGTATTTTCCATGTGTAACAGGGTTAAATGTACAGCAGTTATGTTTAAAATAATGTTAAATGTATGGTTATAAATTTAGTTGTTTTAATTACACAAAATCTGTATCGTTTTTAACCTGACATGGTTAGGCCTCCATAATTATTGTGGAACAGTTGAAGCTCAGTTTTGTACCCCTTGTTGGGATACATTGCTACATTGCTTATGTGCAGAGAAGTTGGTGTGCAAAAGCTTGGAATTCTTAATCACAGCAGACATGAGAGCCGCACTGCTTAGACGCTTAGAGTAGCAAATCGCATGGGAAAAGAATGTCGACAGAGACATCAGAATGATGAGGTAATGTACCACAGGCGTCAAGAACAACTCCATTAATGGTATAACCTACAGCTGCGGCCTTCTGAGATAGTTACTGTCTGTTCGGGCGAAAGACCACCAAGAATGCAGACGATAGCTTTGCGTGTGTGCGGTGTTGTATTCTTTTTTCTACACAGAAAACAGGAGCGATCAATGGCTGACGCCGATCACGAGAGCAGAGTCAGACTACACGAGAAGGACACCTGCAAGAAGGGGTGTCCAGCCATGCAGCCAATGAGAAACAATTACACGCACATTCCTCCTCTGTGTAACAGTAATATAAACATGGACCAGGGCAAGATAGATCATCAGACTTCATGAACTGATGCTGTGACTGTATGTCTGGCAGGGAAACATAGTCTGGTCCGGAGCTCTGTAAACGATCTCTTTTTCTTATGCACTCTTTGCTGTTAGAAGACAAATAAAATACTTGGTGATTTAACTTTTAAGAGACTCCTGCATCCTTCATCAAACGAACACGCGAGTTCAGGGTGGAGAACTCAACACCCTACATGCACATTTCAGGGGTTTGCCGCTGTAACTCTCCCCTCTAGCTAGCATACTCCATGGGAGAGGTAAGCCACATTGTATTGTTAGCAATTTCCTTGTCCAGACAATGCTAAACTATGTATATAAGTTCACTTTTCAGTTAAAGTTCACTGTGTAATATAGTCCTGTGTTATTTAATTTGTGTAGGGGCACAAGTTTTACAGCGTTTGATGGAGGACACTTATGTCAGGTATGTTATGCTAATTTCAATGTACCATATCACCCCCTTTTGCTAGCGTACTCCATGGGAGAGGGGCACAAGTTGTGCAGTGTTGCGTTTGATGGAAGACTTTTATGTTCCATTTTGCTGTCAGGAATAAACGGAGATTGTCTCCAGAAACACTGGTGGCCTGAGTTCTTCTTATAACACAACGCAGGGTCGCCATCAACAGGAGAGCCACCGGTTACACATGGCTTGATGGATTTGACAGCACATCAGTGAGGGAGGCATCTGGCTTTCTGTGGATGCTTCAGGATGAAGACTTCCTTTTTTTTTAAGGCTGTTTCATCACATCATGCCTCATGTAGACATGCTGTACCAGCAGCTGCAGAAGAAGGGCATTGATGCTGTCCTTACCAAACTTGCCTTTCTGAGTTTCACAAGCAGTGTACAGGCCACAAGGTACAGTTAAATATTATTATCCAGTCCTTTTCAACACAGAACCGTCTCATAATTTTTAAATTTTACCTAGCACACATATTTAAATATACTTGCAAACACTGTTGATCAGCAAGTAGCAGGAGGAGCCACAAGAGCAAGGAGGAGTGAGTGTGAGTGCTACACTACTACAAGAAGAGCTGTTTGAACAGTATTGCCATTCATTTCCTGTTCCTCTGTGTACCACTGTGAAAGCTTATCCCATGTTGAACATGGCAAAGCTCAAGACAGAACTGTCTCTTATCTATGATAATTCAGAGTTCAAGGGCTGCTAATGTAAGAATTACATTAAAGTAAAGAGTTGTTTAAGAGAGTATATTTGCACACATCAAGGATTATGACAGCTGTATACGCCTGTTTTGGTGCTGTTGGACAAAGCGTTCAACAAAATCATCTGAGGTCAATGACGTTGCCCTCCGCCTCTCAATACTAAGGGCTCCAACATTGCTAAGTCTGTCATCTTTCATTGTTGTTTTGCAAATGATTTTTTATTAGCTTAAGCGCTGATAAGCTGCACTCGCAACTGACGCTGCTCACAGGCAAGGCTATAGCTATCCGACACAAGTGAAAAAGCTGATGAAAAACCTGTTTGTATGGTTCAAGGGAAGTTGTAAAATCCAGGATACTGGATAGTTCAGTAATCAAACAAACTGATTGACAGCTCTGGTGGGGGTGGTCAGGCAGGGTGGCCAATCAGATTCCAGGGGTAGCCGGTGCCACCCCTAGCCACCAAGTAACCACGCCCCTGCATCAATAGTGAAGCAAGTATCTCTCAGCATGTCCAGAGGTATTTGAAGGCAAATTGATGACAATTCATCTGTTGCTCAGAGAGTGATTGGTATATGGATGGATTGATCAGTCGATCAGTCATAGTGTCAAACAATTTTCCACCTACTGTGTCTGTAGCTAATGAAGTTGGAGCGAATATCTTTGTGTTGCCATCTAATAGTGACAGTGGTACTGCTGTGTGAGTTGACCAGACAAACATATTGTAGCAATTGTCTAGCTACCTTTTAAATTATCTATTGAATGGGTCACTTTTGTTATCATCACAACAATTGCTCCCCCTGAGAAATTTGTCAGGACCTGCCACTGCTAAACCCAGTTCTATTTTATGCACAAGTGTGTGGGTATGATAGTTATGTTCAGCTAATTAAGATTCAAAGCTATGAACGGATGAAAACTGTTTACTTTGTTTAAAAAGTCACTACGTTGTCCTTATCGGTTCTTTTTCTAAATGTCAGGAAAATGTATTAAGCATAAATCTTTTGTTTTTATTTGCAAAACAGCAGAAATCTGATTTTTGTTTTTTTCAAGAGATTCATTCTGTGGTAAATGATGCTTCTTTTTGGAAAAGTCAGTGGGGGAATAACATATGGTTCTCACACGGTTCAAAGAGATCTGCAGGGGTTGCTACACTAAAGTATAACTTAAACAGTGGAGTCATCTTGCACTCAGACAGTTACTCCGACAGCTGTTTTATACTATTAATTCTTAATATTGACAATGTTACTCTTCTTCTTGTGAATTTGTATGAATTTGTACTGAAATGACTTCTTATTTGATGTCTTAGAATCTCATTTCTTACAATGGTTATCAAAATTTCCAAATTTATTATTCATTGTGGGGGGTGACTTCAACATTGTATTAGATAGTTTCCAAGACAGATGGCCTCCAAGCACAAATAACTTTTGTGAGGTCCAGGAGGAAATGGCTGGAGGAAGGAGAGCAAAACATGGCCTATTTCTTCCAGTTAGAGAGGTCTTGCTGTAAAACCAATTCTGTCAAAAAACTTAAAATCAGTAGAGTGATTACTGATGATTCCCAGGAAATAGCTGAGGTCTGCTCAACATTTTACAGGGACTTATGTAAATCATAATATAATGTGCCGTCAGCTCACACTTTTTTGGTTGTCTTACTGAAACCAAACCAATTAACAAAGATCAGACAAAGTCTTATTGGCCATTCATCACTTAAAACCAACAAACAAATCTCCAGGAACAGTTTTACAATGCCTATGATGAACAATTATCCCCCTATTTGTACCATGTGCATATAGAAAGTATTGAAAATCAAACTCTCCCTCCCACTATGTCTCAGGGACTGCTAACTCTCATCCCAAAGCCCAGAAAAGATACACTCTTCATTGATAATTGGAGACCAATATATACCTTTCCAATAATGAGTATAAAATACTGGCCCAGATTTTTGCCAAAAAATTAAAAACAGTTATGTCCGACATTATTGATGAAACCCAATCTGGCTTCATTACCCAAAGACATATAACTAATAATATTACTAGATCTAGTCGATTGTGCAGATTTGTGCAGTGATGATAGCTCCATTGTTTTTTTTTTTTTTACAGATTTCTGCAAAGCATTTGACACAGTCAAACACAAATTTATATTTAAAGTGCTAGAAAAGTTTGACTACTTTTGTACAGCTATTAAAACTTTGTATAATAAAGCAAATTGTTGTCAAACTGCATGTGGGTGCTATCCCTTGGTTTAGCCTGGATTGTGGATTTCGACAGGCTGGCCTGTCTCGCCGTACCTGTTCCTGATTTGTGCTCAACTATTCTCTAAATTCATTAAGGTCAGTCCTTTGAAAGGTATCACAACAGCTGAAAAAGAAATCATTAGCAGTCAGCTAGCAGATGACTAGAGTTGTGATGTTCATGAACGAACTAAATCTATTTACCAGCTCACGAACAATGAGAACCTAGTTGCAGCTGCGAGCCGTCTACTGACCAACCACTTAGTATTTTTTTCCAGAACCTTTAATTTTTATAATAGGCCACTTAAAAGATTTTTCACAAAATATTATTGTGAGTTTTTCTGTATTGTTAAAATGTTATTAATCAGAATCAGAATCAGAATCAGAATTGTGTTTATTGCCATGTAAGTGAAGAGGTTTCACATTACTAGGAATTTGACTTAGCGGTTTGGTGCATACATCAAACATAAAATAAGTAACATATAATAAGAGGCATGCATGGGGTAAAATAAAATAAAATAAAATTAGATAAATAGGATAAAATCTAAGTAAGCAAAAATAAAGCAACGTATTAACAAATGAACAGAAGAGTTAAGTGTGTCTACAGTACAGAGTTAAGTGTGTCTACAGTAGGTAGACAGTGCAAATAGTCAGCAGGTGGGTCATGACAGATGTCTAAGTTTGAATGATCCTGATCCAAAATGTACCCTATCATTCCTCCAAGTGATTATTTCCTGGATAAAATGAGTTACTGCCAGACTGGCTTCTTAAAAATAAATAAATAGAAAAATGAGCCAGTCTTTTGAATGGCTCTTTGAAAGGAACGGATTCACAAGATCTGGCTCCCTTCAAAGAGCCATAAATTCCATCTCTACAGATGACACTACATTATTTTTAAGGATACTTCACAGGTATCAGTTGCTACCAATGCAGACCAGAACTTTTCAAGTGCATCTAGTCTAACATCAAATGTGAACTACTTGCCCTGAAGGATTGCACTGTCCCTGAACATTCCAGTGAAAGGTTCAGTCACTTTCCTTGGGATTGTGGTCAACAACAACAACAAAAAAAGATTTGCATAAACTTTAACCCCCGTATAGAAAAAGTACAGAAAAAAATCTATTTTGTTCTTCTTCTATCTATTGCAGAGACACCTCTCTCTTTGTGGAAGAAACTTACTCACCAAGGCAGAAGGCATCTCTCGCCTTACATATGTGGCCCTGATGTAAACAAAGCCACCTGTGCTGCCATTGACAGAATTATTTAAACTTTGTGTGGAAAACAGGATTCACTATATTAGACAATCAATCTTGATGAGCTCCAATGAACAGGGAGGAATGAACTTTCTTGACTTTTCAACCCTTAACAATACATTTAAAATTAATTGGATTAAACAATTCTTAAGAAACCCAACATCAATCTGGAATTTTATTCCTAATTATTTATTTGGCAAGTTTGGAGGCTTTAAATTTCTTTTACTTTGTAATTACAATGTTGAAAAAATCCTTTTAAAATTGTTCAGTCTCAGTTCAGTTTCGATAAACAGATGCTCCTGTTCTTCAAGAAAGTCTTAAGTTAGTGCAACTTGTACATTTACTGAGTTTACTTAAAAGGCAAAGAACAAAACTAAATTTACCCAGATGTGATACCTACTTCTTGAAAACAAAATACAGTATTAAAGCTATTTTACATTATTGGTAGAATTAGACAGTAGCATGCATCATCTAAAACAGCTGAAGCTGATCTTTGTCTATAAAAGGTTGGGTCATAGGGATGCTAAACCTGCATTAGATCAGCAGGTGGCAGTCTCTTGACAGTTTAAAAAAGCACTATTTTGTACTTACGACAGAAACGGGAGATGAAATTAGGTGGAAGAAGTGTGTCATACTGATGAAGCTAATGAATTTGCCTTAACTTTATCTTAAGCCTTTAAGACTGCTTAAGACTGCTTAATGCCTCCATTTTGTGTATGATACTCAATTGCTTTGTTATAGAGCTGTGTTAATGCAATACCTTACATTTAATGGCTTGAACAGGCTCCCAGGCATGTGAAATTAATTCATTAATTATGGTGGGACAGACAGACAGATAAGAATATCTTACATAACAATGCCAACAATGCCATATATATATATATATATATATATANCTTAAAAACAAGCTTTTGAACTTTTTAGCAGCAAAACTCTGAAGTTCAGCCTCTGAGGATGGTCTGCAGTCTCCCACTCTCTACCTTCATTATCTATGCAGCGGTCTGAGTGGGTGGGAGGCTCTGATAATTAGGCGCTGCGCTGATTGGCTGCCTGAATGACTGTGGAGGGGGAGGGTGCAGAGCGGTGCAGGACCTTTATCTAACATGGCTGCTGCTCCCGACGAACAGCCCCGGCTGTACGCTACAGCTCCGACCCAGAATGTGACGGCGTCAAGATGATGGTGATAATACTGATGGTATGATGGTAATGTTGCTGTTAATAACAGTATATAGTAATAGTAGCAGTATGTGATAATAACAATAGTAAAAAAAAAAAGTATAATAATAACAGTATATATTACTAATATATTACTAATGGTAGCAGTAAAAAAAAAAAAAAAATTCCCATCTCGCCCTCCGCGGGTGGTTCCTCCTCTGCAAGCTCGGGTCCTCTACCAGAGGCCTGGGAGCTTGAGGGTTCTGCGCAGTATCTTACATGTCCCTAGTATTGCGCTTTTCTGGATTGAGATGTCTGTTGTCTTTCCTGGGATTTGTTGTAGCCACTGCTCCAGTTTGGGGGTCTCACACACACTCATACCACACTGTGTGTGTGTATATATATGTATTAGACAACCTTTACCACAATTTAAACCTGTACCCTTGATCAACTTAGCACATAAACACATGCCTTTGTTATTCTTCATGTCAAAATGACATACCTGATTACTGGAGTCATTGTATATCTGTATTTATGAGCTTGCTTTATAATTGATATGGCTGCAGTGTTGGCAGTTCACTGATTCTTGAGAGCTGCGACAAAACACGTCTTTATGTTAAAAATCAAGAATTTTATTAGAAATAATATACATAGAGACTAAAATCTAAAGGAACTGTAGATATACCCATGTATATTATTCCCAAACATTTTGTTTCAATTCAATTTGTTAAAAATTTATGTTCTGTAGTTAGAGAGTGCATGTTCCTGTACCTGTCCTCTCTAAGAGATCACAGTGTAAAACATCCCAAAAAACTTTTTAAGACTCCACAAATTAGGAAGTATATGTATCAAAAGAAATATAATGGTTATAAATACATCAAATAATACACAAAGTGAACTTCAAACAGTATTTTTTATAAAAATCTGCTTATCAAAGTTGTGTCCTCAGTTTCCGTCAATACCGTCAGATTTTTTCCATAATAATACTATTTCCTAAATAATTTAGGAAATAGTATGGTCAGCTATATCCTTGATGGGCCCTTTTCCACTTCCTGTGTATGATGAATGCAGCAGTACTACACATGCTCTGGTAAGTTTTAGTTTTTTTGATTCTTCATACAAACAATGTTGATGTCAGGCAGCTAGCAGCTAAGGAAAAACAAAATGGCAGCAGTGTACAAAACATATTTACCATGGGGGAAAACATCCCTTTTGTCAACACCGTCAGATGTCAACACCATCAAGTTTTATCACTGACGGTGCTGACGTGTTAGATGACAGAGTTGACAAATCCTCCCGTAACTTCTTAATGTGGTAATATAATATTACCTATGAACATGCCAAAATATTCCAATGTTATTTAATGGTTCTGTTTACATACAAATGTACATATAGCCTGATTTATGTTATTTAACCTTGTATACCATAAACTTTTGACTTGTAGAGCATGGACAGGGTGAGCTCTTCTTTCAGTTGTGCTTTAATAATTTCTATCTTTAAAATAATATGATTACATATTACATTTCTGATTTTAAACCATACCTAGATTTGAATCATGTCAATGAATTACGTCAGGGTCTAGTCAGAATTCCAATACATTTTTCATCTTAGATCTGGGTTGCGGGAAGCCATGGCTACACAGAAAGTGTCAATGGAGGAGCAAAGGAGAAAAAAATAGGAAGTACCAAAGAAAAAGAGGAGAGAAATTATACAGTTAAATAGGCGGAGAAACAGGACAGTGAGTGAGGTAGGACAGACAAGACAGGTAAGTCCTTTGGCTCAGTTGATGGGGGAGATGAAAGAAGAGATAGAAGAGTATGAGGAATGGGAGCTGGAGGAGGAGCCTCAGAAAGGTCCTGTGGGCACTATCACAGTAACTACTGTCAACAGCATTAATAATGGAGACTGACTAGCAGTAATGTATGATGGCCACTGGTGATTAGCAAAGGCCATTGCTGTGGACACCGAGCACCAAGATGTTAAAGTGGAGTTTATGTATCCCCATGGTCCTGCATCAAATGTTCACCCTAAACTCGGCAGGAAGGAGGTCTGCTTCAGTCAGACTCTAATGAAATTAATGGGGAAGGCATCACCACTCAAATTAAGCAGTACAAGAGAAATCTACAATATAACCCCTGATGTAGTGGACTTCACAGAGAGTAGAACATAGAGATCATAGAGAGAGAACCACTGACACAATATTGAAACAATATCTCTTTTTTGTTTTCTTCTTCCTTCTTATTTTTCCAGTGAGTCACTGCAGCCCCAAAAGAGGACACACTCCTGCAAAGACTATGCACTTTAATTACGTTCAATATGTTCACAGACAAAGATTTGCTAGAATTCTGTTAGAATAGTCTTTTGTCATCTCCATCAATTGTTTTATAAGTGTTTTTATTTATTTTTAGTTGTACATTTGTTAGTATACTTAAACTAACCATGCTGACTAATGATTTGGTCAACACCGTCAATGATTATACATGTTTTTGTTGATTTTCAAGAAACGTTATTTCCTTTTTTTCCAGTTTATGTTGTTTATCTGTAAAGATAACTGATCTACATCATATTGTCTCATTTTTCAAGGAAGGAAATAATCTATTTAGTCTTAACATTAAAAACAAAGGTAGAAAGTAAAAATGCCCATTTTTCTATTGTCTGTTGTTTTCAGCTACAAGATAAATTCAACCAGATGCTACAGACAAATGATCTTTTGCAGATTTTTAATTATTACTATATATGAAAATTTCTCTGACTAAAAGCATGTTGTAGTTAGAGGTAGGTTGTAAATAAAGGTGGGATTGGTTAGTTAACATATGGCTGGGGACCAAAAGTAGCAGCCACAGTGTTGCACAGTAGTAGAATGGGTTTAAACAGGTTTGACCTCTTCCTCAAACAGTAGTCATGACTTTGGAGACCCTGAGCGGAATCTGAGGATTTTTTTTTTTCAGGGCATGGGAGGCTTTGATCTTGACAAAGGCTTTTGGTTGTGAGGGGGCATTGGCAGCAGCCTGTGGTGAAGGTGAGGATGAAGATGCGGTAGAAGCAAGGCATGGTGGCAGCTGCTGTGGCCACACAAGCCCACTCTCATCTGAGTCACTGGAAAGTGAGCTTGAGGCTGGGGAATACACCTCACACATGCTGGACTCAGACTCTGCGGGGGGACGGGCCAGCATAGCCTTCCTCTCCCTGACAAAGAGGTGCTCTGTCCTGGTAGTCTGGATGCCACTGCTGGGTGTGCTGTTGGTGGAGGTAGTTCTGGGGTTGGGCATGGGGACAAGAATGACCATGGCGAGCTTTTCTATGAGGTCGTCTTTGTGCCTGTCCTGTATCAGAGTAAGTAAACACTATTATTAGATACTTAAGAACTTTAAATTTTTGTATTCTTGAATAAATTAAAATAACAAATCCACAATTCTTAACTAGACTATCATTACTGGGAAGACGGTGTTGACACGTTACAGCTGTGACTACAGTGACATCAACATTGTTATACATATAAAGAATCAAAAAACTAAAACTTACCAGAGCATGTGTAGTACTGCTGAATCATCATACACAGGAAGTGGAAAAGGGGTCCTTAAGGATATAGCTGACCATACTATTTTCTAAATTATTTAGTATTATGAAAAAATCTGACGGTGTTGACGGAAACTAAGGACACAACTTTGATAGGCAGATTTTTGTAGAAAATACTGTTTGAAGTTCACTTTGTGTATTATTTGATGTATTTATAACCATTATATTTCTTTTGATATACTTTCTAATTTGTGGAGTCTTAAAAAGTCTTTTTTGGGAAGTTTTACACTGTGATCTCTTAGAGAGGACAGGTACAGGAACATGCACTCTCTAACTACAGAACATACATTTTTAACAAATTGAATTGAAACTTTAAATATATTTGGGAATAATAACATGTTCCTTTAGATTTTAATCTCTATGTATATTATTTCTAATAAAATTCTTGATTTTTAACATAAAGATGACTTTTCTATGTTGGACATGTTTTGTCCCAACTCTCAAGAATCAGTGAAAAACAAGTATTTGAAATATTGAGCAATGAGCTGAACAGATGGTCAAGTGCACTTACGGACACCCTCATGCTCAAACATGGTGTTTGTTATGGCCTAACTATGACTAGCAGAGAAGTCCAACAACTGAACACCACTGGGTGTGTTCAAACTGGGTGGGCCATTCCTCCCAAACACACCCCCCCAGGTCACGCTATCATTATAGTCCCCCAGAAGAATGATGGAATACCCAGCAGGGACATCTTCCAGCACCCATCCTAAGGACTCCAAAAAGGGTGGTTACTCTGGACTGCCATTTGGCACATATGGGCAAACAACAGTCAGGACCCGATCCCCAAGCCAGAGGTGCAGGGAAGCAACCCTCTCGTTTACTTGTGTAAACGCCAACACAAAGGCAGACAGCAAAGGAGCTATCAGTAAGCCCACTACTCTTTCTCTCCCGGGGCAACCCCAGCAAAGAAAAAAGTCCAATCCCTCTTGAGACTGTTGGTTCCAGAACTCAAACTGTGCATTGAGGTAAGCCGGACTATATCCAGCCAGTATCTCTTAACCTCCCACACAAGCTTGGGCTCCTTTACCTATTTTTAGATTTTAGATGATTTTTCCTAATTTTAGAAAATGCATAGTGTCTCTGATTCACTTTGTAGAACTGGAAAGAGACTGCTGTTTCCAGCAGAGCAGGATAATCCCTCAAACAAATATGGATGAGAAAGCTATAACTCCTTTAGCCTTGCATTTAATTGGGCCTAAATCTTGTATAACTTCAAATATTGCAAAAAAGTAAGTTAGAAGAGACAGGGGTTTTTTTGAGAGTCTTTGTATGGTCTTTGTATAGATGTAATGTAAAACTTTTATGACAAGACCTAAACATGTGGGGCTCTATATGGACAAGACAGGTCTATATTTACATAGGATATATACAGTAGTGGAAAAAGGTTTTTGGACACCCTTAAAAATGTATTCAGTCTCAAATATTATCATGAAATATTTGTGGAAAAATCTTTTTTGTGTTCCCCTAGGCAATATTATTAGGAAGCACAACATAAATGTCCACTGCTACGTGGACGATACACAGCTATATCTATCTATGAAGCCAGAAGAAACAGATCAATTAGTCAGACTTCAGACATGTCTGACAGACATTAAGGCCTGGATGACTTATAATTTTTTGCTTCTAAATACAGACAAAACTGAGGTGATTTTGTTTGGGCCTAAACACCTCAGAGACAGGTTATCTGACCTCGTGGTCACTTTGGATGGTGTTACCCTGGCCTCCAGTTCTACCTTGAGGAACCTGGGAGTCATATTTGACCAGGATATGTCAGTCCCATATTAGGCAGGTCACTAGGACTGCCTTCTTTCACCTGCGCAACATAGCTAAGATTAGGAGTATCCTGTCCAAAAGTGACGCCGAAAAGCTAGTCCACGCATTTGTTACCTCAAGGCTGGACTATTGTAATTTCTTGTTGTCGGGTTGTCTGACTAGCTCACTGTGAGGCCTCCAGTTCATCCAAAATGCTGCTGCAAGGGTTCTGATGGGAATTAGCAAGAGAGATCATATTTCTCCAGTTTTAGCTTCTCTTCATTTGCTCCCTGTAAAGTCCAGAACAGATTTTAAAGTCCTTCTCCTTACCTACAAGGCCCTTAATAGTCAAGCTCCATTGTACTTCAATGAGATGCTAAGTCCCTATTACCCCAACAGATCACTTCGCTCCCAGAGTGCAGGTTTACTTGTGGTTCCCAGAGTTTCCAAAAGTAGAATGGGAGGCTGAGCCTTTAGCTATCAGGCTCCTCTCCTGTGGAACCAGCTGCCAGTCTGGGTCCGAGAGGCAGACACCCTCTCTGCTTTTAAAGTAAAGCTTAAAACCTTCTTGTTCGACAAAGCTTACAGCTAGCCAACAAAGCAGCAGCTAGCTGTGTGGCAAGGGGCAACAGGCCCCCAACCAGGTTTACGACCTGAGGTCTGATACAGATCAAAGATTGCAGACCAACCAAATGGCTGCTCTCTTTGTCTAAGACCTGGGAGCCAGGTCACAAAGGTATGCAGGACACTTCCATCCCTACCCACTCTGCTGCCCCCCTGGTGGGCGCAGCCTCCAATTGGACAGAGCTGTTAGCATCCTGGCTGCTCCTTATCTTAGACCTATGGGCCAGAGCACATGGGAATGTGGGACACCTCCGTCCCTACCTGCTCTGCCGCCCCCCTGGTGAGTGCTGACCCCCAAATGGCACGAGAACCACCAGCACCCCACTCCATTTGTCCAGGATCAAAGGGCCAGACCAGGTATATTACCCGCACTAACCCTCACAACTTTGCTCCCAGTCTGTCTATTTGGCTGCCACCCGGCTCCCAGCTAGTCACGACGTAAAAGGGAGTGAACCCTGCTTCCACCCAGCTTCCAGTCTGTGTCTGGTTGGTTTCCACACAGATCACCAGCTTGTCACGACGTAAAAGGGAGTAAACACCATACAGAACTGAACTGCGCGCCAATGTCACCCTCGCTGGACGAGCTGAGATGTCCCAAGCACATTATTTTCACGGATCCGAAGGAGAGTCGCCGCTGCCGCAGACGCCACCGCCGCCACCGCCACCGCTGCCGCCGCCGCTAGCGCTCAATAAGTACCTGCAGAAGGAAGAAAGGACCGCTGCGTCTTTCTTCAACCTATGCAACCCGCCGTGCAACCCGCCAACAGAGCGGAATGGCCCACCTTCGTCATCCGAGCCGAGGAACCGAGCCGGACTCAAAGATGGATCTCACACATCTCCCTGCTAGTAAGAGGCTTGATCTGGGTAGAGGTAGTTTTTAAGTGTGTTTTCCATACAATCTTTATGGTATAAGTTAAGTTAGCGGACCGCGAGTCCTGCATTTGTGATAACGGACTGATGATCGGGCGTACCACGGTCTGACGATCGGAGCCCAAAGAATTTATTTTTATGTGCTGTGTTTTCCCCTCTTTCCCTCTTAACGTACATGCACATATACGCCAGGTATACACCGGTTAAACCCCCTTTGTTAGAGACACATGAGCTAAGCTCATAGACGCCACTAGCCGTTGTCTTTTTCAAACCTCACGGTCATTTCCCCTGACTGAAACTCTTGCGTGACGTACTCCCTCTCCTCCCTTACGTCCGCAACCTCACCCCTCCTCTTTTACACACACACACACACACACACACACACATACACACGCCTTTGCATAATTTAAAATAGATAATGGATGTTTATTAACTGAAGTGCTATCGATTGCTAATTGACATCATTGATTTTAATAAATTCTGTTATGTTTTAAAGAGAAGTTGTCTGCATTGTTTGTATAAGTGTTGTCGTAAAGGCTGGTTAAAAGAGTCAGTGCTCGGATTCACACCTTCATTGTTCATCTTATGCATATCAGTATCTCCCAGGTACTGATATCTGTAAGCGAACGTATTTGAGACTGAATTTTCAAGTTGGTTATTGGTCCCTGATACCAGGGTGGTGCCCCATAATTATTAATTCTTATTAATAATAATATTCTTTCAATGAATAATTATTGTTGATAATTATTAATTATTGCTAATAACCTGCTCCTATAAAGCACAACAAATGATGCCCATGTGAAGCACAACAATACTCAAAGTTTCTTATGTATTTTTATGGAACCAATTAATTTTTTTAGGATTTGTTTAGTGTTTTGGCTGTGACTGTACTAAAAGAAATTGCACTTGGAGACTTAAGAGTGATTCTTAATGCAATATATCACAAATGCATTGGGGTGTCCAAAAGGTTTTTTCCACCACTGTATCTACTAATTACACATTGGCTAGATTGGCTCTTAAAATATTGTTAAGCTGCAGTAATTCAAGCCAAAATTGGGGAACATTTCAAAGTCATTCCTAGATCAAAATGTTTTTTAAACTGCCACCAGATTTTGCTCGACTGGCAAACCAGCATTTTATCCATAAGGGTAAGGATTGAGCACATAATATAGAGTTTAAGTGAAGGTTGCTTGTTTTTGATTTGCACCCATATTTCAGCTAGGGTTATTGTGTTCATGTGAGTCCAGTGCGTCCAAGTGAGTCCAATAGATAAAACTGGGGAGGGCAAGGCCTGCCTGGAAGGTTTGTCCACCCAATCATATCTTGCTTACAAGAAACTCTGCCTTCAAATACTACTCCTCTCTGTCCCGACAAAACAGTGTTTTCATGGTTCTCGTCTTGTGAGTCACAATGTTTTTGTTCGTCCTCGTCTCGTCTACCTATCCTAAAGCACACATATTGCCGTGGGTTTCTGCTCGACATCAGCAGAACCACTTTTACAAAGTTAAACTTTGCGCACGCTAAGGAGCTACAGGAAGAGCTATGGGACTGTGGTCTGCTCCGGGGGTCTACACCATCACCAAACCCCACTCCTGCAACTCGCCCACAGTGGAGGTGCCACAAGCAGGGCGTGAGGAAGCAGAAGATGGGTAAGCGCAGAGGCATCCGGGCTAGGCTAGCGGCCAACCCACATAAACCGGCTATTTCCACCATCGTAATGGCCAACGTACGATCTTTGGGCAATAAAGATGGACTACATCAGACTACTTCGCTCTAGCCAACTGGCTGTTGGACTTCCTAACAGGGAGACCACAGGCAGTACGGGTCGGTAGCAACACATCCAGCACCATCACTCTGAACACAGCGGCCCCCCAAGGATGTGTGCTGAGCCCCCTCCTCTTCACTCTGCTGACCAATGACTGCACACTGGCACACAGCTCCAACCTCCTCATCAAGTTTGCGGATGACACTGGCCTCATCAACAAAGGAGATGAAACAAACTACAGGAGTGAGGTGAGCCGCCTGGCGGAGACAGCAATCTCTCTCTGAACGTGGAGAAGACAAAGGAGATTGTTGTGGACCTCAGGAGAGTGCACACCCAGCATGCTCCTCTGACCATCAACGGTGCTGCTGTGGAGAGGGTGAGCAGCACTTAGTTCCTGGGTGTACACGTCACAGAGGACCTCTCCTGGACCGTCAACACTGCATCACTGGCCAAGAAGGCTCAACAGCGTCTCTACTTCCTCCGCAAGCTGAGAGGAGCCAGTGCCCCAGCCCCAATCATGTGCACCTTCTACAGAGGCACCATCAAGAGCATCCTGACCAGCTTCATCACTTTGTGGTACAGTGCCTGCACCGCGTCCTGTCGCAGGACCCTCCAGCACATAGTGAGAGCGGCTGAGAAGATTGTTGGTGCCTCTCTCCCCTCCCTTCAGGACATTTACAGCACCCGCCTCACCCGCAAAGCCCTCCGTATTGCGAGTGATCCCACCCACCCGTCACACAGCTTCTTCAGTCTGCTGCCCCCCGGTATAGGTTTACTATATTTTTTTATTTGTGTTCACCGTGGGGTCTTAGAGGATCGCAATTTCAGTACTATGTATGTGTTTACATCCTGCTGTATTGACAGTAAAGCTGACTTTGACTTTGACTTGAACCTGAGGAAATCACCACGCCTAACTCTAGACACTGTTGCCCCTCTGAAAAAGAAGGCCAGAGGAAGCTAGCTCCATGGTACGATTTGCAGACACATACTTTAAAGCAGATTACACTATAGTTAGAAAGGAAGTGGCCATCCACTAACTTAGAAGAATTCTACCTCACCGACACAGTCTCACAAGATATAAAAAAAGCCCCCCAGTAAGGCAACAACTGCCTTTTAGTCATCATTAATAGAGGAAATCAAGAAGAACCCAGGTTTCTTTTCAGCACTGTAGCCAAGCTGACAAAGAATCATAGCTTTGTCGAGCCATCTATTCCTTTAGCTCTCATTAGCAACGAGTGTATGAATTTCTTTACTAATAAAATTGTGGTTATTAGAGAAAGAATTTATTGCATCCTTCCCTCAACTGGGATCCATGTGTGTCAAGTGCAGCAGCCTCAATGTGGGCCCACATGTGGGGGTGGAACTAGGTAAGTCCATGTGGGATCCATATGGTTATAGGAAATGGGTCCCACATTCGAAGCCCTTGCATGCTGACCACATGAGCCCTATGGGTTTTTTTTCTTTTTTTTTGGAGGCATGTTTTTCTTTTTTTTAAATTTTAGAAATAATGTGATTGGACAACTTTTTTATGTATTAAAGTTAAAATTACCTTTTTGAGGAAGCCCAGGTGTCTGGCTTAGGACCTTTGTCAGTTTTTCCAATGCTAACACTACATTCAAGAGGTTGAAGTGAGGCAACTGGACATAAACTTTTCTTGAAGATGCTTTGCTGCTTGTGGTTAATGCTAATGCTAACACTTCTAGACTATTAATGTTAGCTTTCTTTGCAAATGACCACACAAACATATAAAATATGTATGTTTATCTAACTGTAATGTAGATTCAAAGGAATATAATTGTGTCATCATAACACAAAAACAATAAATCATACCTTGCAATGTTAATAAAACTCGCCTGTGGTTCAAGACAGCTCAGACATACTCCACCTCTGGATGTATTCACTGAAAAATTTCTGTCTGAAAAATAAGAGATCCAGTCAAGAGCAGAGTCAGAAATAGTTGAATGACTGTCTTAAGTGTACAGTCCCCTGCTGATACTGTACAATGTGTAGCTATCGTATTTCTGTCCTGTAAGTCTGAGAAGAATGGTTAAGAGTAGAAAGCCTACACAAATGAGATATACAAAAATCTACTACACTAAACTCCACTTGTCTCGCCTAATTGCCCTTTTGGTCGGCTATTTCCCTAACTGTCCTGGAGTCATTCATTTGGAGAGGACAAATGAAGAGTAAATAAAATTGATTTCTGACTCGAAAATATCATTGAGTAATACACAGCATACACACAGCATATATATATATGTGTGTGTGTGTGTATATATGTACACTACTCACAATAAGTTAGGGATATTGTGAGAGACTCAGTGGATGTCATACATACGGTGTTTGTTTCACTTCAGAGATTTTTGGGATAGGGAGGCAATTGTATTGGGGTGATAGACACAGAACTACTGGCAGAGTTCGTGACAGACCCAGGAGTGGAGCCCCACGAGTGACAGACCGCAACGATGACCAGCACCTAAGGACCTATGCACTCAGACATTGTTATGCAACTGCCACACAGCTGCAGGCCCGTCTACGAGATGTGAGGGGTACTAGGGTTTCCAGACAAACCATTTGCAACCGACTCCACCGCTTTGGCTTGAATGCCAGACGACCGTTGTAGGTGACTCCACTGACACCAAGACACTGCCGTGAACGTTTGCAGTGGGCACAAGACCATGTGACCTGGACAATGCAGCAGTGGTCTACCGTCCTGTTCACTGATGAGTGTCGGGTCACCTTGCACAGAAATGATGGTCGTCAGCGTTGCTGGAGAAGGCGAGGTGAGCGATACGCCGAGGTCAACATGGTCCCCAGGGTTCGCTTTGGTGGAGGAGGTGCAACAGTCTGGGCAGGCATCACCAGTCAGCGCAAAACAGATTTGGTTATTGTAGATGGCTCAGTCACTGCACGTTCTTACCTCAGAGACATCATAGAACCCATCATCATCCCCCAATTCCGCCAGCACACCCCCAACTTTCTGTTCATGGTTGATAATGCTCCACCACATTGTGCCAGAATTGTCACAGCTTGACTTCAGGAAGTCGGAGTGCCTCATATGGTATGGCCAGCAATGTCCCCTGACCTGAACCCCATAGAGCACATCTGGGACCAGCTGAAGCAGAGACTGGATGATTGTACCCCACCCCCACGTGACCTGGCAGAACTGCGTGTAGCACTTGTGGAAGAGTGGAACGCATTGCCTCAGAACAACATCATGAGGCTAGTGAGGAGCATGAGACGTCGCTGTCAAGCTGTCATTGCGGCAAATGGTGGAAACACCCGCTACTGACAATTTTTGTTATTTGGGGCTATCCTTGTTATTGTCTAAATTTTTGGGGTAATAAATATTAAACTAATGAAAATGGTGTTTCTTCTCATTCATTATTAGTAATATCAAAGGGAACTTTTACTTATTTCATTAAAATTCAGACCAAATAGGAAAAGCACTCATGTAAATAACAATATCCCTAACTTATTGTGAGTAGTGTATATGTACACCTGTTCTGTGTGCAATGTTTTGTTACCCTGAGTACCTTCAGTTAAACCTAACAAATGCTCTCTTTCATCTTTTTAAACAAGGGGGGCTAGAATAAGCAATTTACTGACTTTTATCATATCAAAAGGGTAGAAACTAAACTGAAAAATAAAACTAATACTGTATATATACTAAGTTCTAAATATAAAGTGACATTACAAAAAATCTTAATTGAAACTATTCTTTTCATTTTCACACTTACAAAACAAACATACATTTTTTATGTTAATTATTTTATGTCAGTATTTTTTATCAATATAAGCATGATGATTTGCGAATGCTTATACTTAGACGAAGGGCTATGGCCGTGAATCACAACATGTTTCTACATTCAATAGCCTTGTTAATGCATGTTGAATTTCTTGAAATATATTTATTTTATATATAACCTATGTAAAAACAACTAAAATAATAATATTTTAAACTGAATAAAGTAGAAAAATAACCCACTATAACCAAAATTAAACTGAGTACAAATAAAAGAAAGGATGCAATTTATTTAAAAATATATATATATATAAAAAAAAATTCCCATCTCGCACTCCGCGGGCGGTTCCTCCTCTGCAAGCTCGGGTCCTCTACCAGAGGCCTGGGAGCTTGAGGGTTCTGCGCAGTATCTTACATGTCCCTAGTATTGCGCTTTTCTGGAGATGTCTGTTGTCTTTCCTGGGATCTGTTGTAGCCACTGCTCCAGTTTGGGGGTCACCACTCCGAGTGCCCCGATCACCACAGGCACCACTGATGTTTATACCTGCCAGGCTTTCTCCAGTTCTTCCTTCAGGCCTTGGTATTTCTCTAGCTTCTCATGTTCCTTCTTCCTGATGTTACCATCGCTTGGGATTGCGATGTCCACCACAACGGCTTTCCTCTGGGTCTTGTCCACCACTACAATGGGTTGGTTAGCCATTACCATCTTATCAGTCTGTACCTGGAAGTCCCACAGGACTATATAGGACTATATATATATATGTATAGTCAAAAAGCCTCTACATGAGAGACTGTAGAGACTTCTATAAAAAAAAAAAAACATCATGAGGAGCACAAAAATTGTACCGTTCCACTTCACAAAGTTGTCCCAGCTCGATTTCGGACAGTGAATTGTCATATTTACCCTTCTAATATTCTCATTTAAAAGAGGTTTTACATTAACAACGACAGCCAGGCACAATGCAAATGTCATTTTTCTTTTTAGATGGTACAGCAACAGCTTAGTACGTTTCTCTGCGGATGGATATACTATTTGAAAATAAGTACACTGCCTTCTCCACAGGAGCTTGTAGGAGCACATGCGGTTAGTGGTTTGTTGAGCGAAAGGCATCTTTACAAAGTTAAGAGAAATCATAAGCCAAATATTTCAGTACAAGTACAACATCTGTCTCTGTATTATGGTGCATTTTATCGTTGTTTATTTTACGGGTGCAAATGTAGTTTATAACATTCATGGGAGCAAAAGTTTAATTCATGCTAACGTTAGCTAGCTAGCAAAGACACTTGACCTAGCATGCCTTAAAGCAGGTGTAGCTGAACTACAGGTTGAATAGTATTTTGTTAAGTTATCTTAGGGTAATGCAGTCTGAATGTATGAACTTGAAAAATGAAAAATAAATAGAAATTGTTTCCAGGGTAGCTAAAAATAAACAGACGCGTGGGTAGAGTGGTAAGCAAATTGTTTCAGCACTAAAAGGTGTGTTTTTCTGCGAGTGTTTTACTCTTAACTAGACGCCATGTTGTGTGCGCGCTAAAATTATTCGTGTTGAAGTGAGTCCGATCGTGAGCTGGTCTCTAGTATTCTGGGTCGCGGTTATTTAATAAGTCTTCACTGTGAAGAACTGGCATAGCTGAGACGTTGTGTTGTAAGTTAAACTTCAACTTAAACAGACATTACACTGTAATATTGTCATCACTGTGGATAGAATATGTTTAAATGAATTTAACTTGTTTGTTCATGGAGTAGCTTATTTATGAGTGAAGCTGGGCAGCTTGCTCACATCTTCTATAATTTTTTCTGAATCCCAGTAACTTAAATGGGTAACGCTTTGTTTGTTGGCTATTTTCACTTAGAAAAATTGAAAAATGTGATGTTTTTTGCTGGAGTCTGTTCCAAACAATATCGTTTCATGTCTGAATAATATGATGTAATTTTTTTTTTTTTTGTAGTACTGAAACTAATGATCTTTTTCAATTCAATAATCTAATGATTATTTTTCCACTTCTCTTGAATCCAAACTCTCTAGTTATTAAATATTCTCAGTCTCTTTTCTTGTTTTTTTGCCATGAAAGCAATACAGAGAAAATTCTGCTGTATAGGCATGGTTTTCATTTATACTAACTATAGTAGTACTACCAGATAAAGAAACCCAAATTTGATAGCTAGTGACAGAAGAGTCAGGTGCAGCTCTTTGATCTAACAAAGGATGTCTCTAACTTGCAAAATCTTTTCTATTACAGATCCTGGAATGGATTACTATGGTAGTTCTCGGACTAAACGAAGACGCATAAAAGCCAACGTTGCAGCACATTTGCAGATGTTGAAAAACTTTTGTGTTGAAAACAATCTGCCATCAAATCTAGACCATGTTGCAGAAACAGACAGCCAGATTCATAATGAAGAGTTGGACTTTCAGACTGTTCATAATGAAAGAAGCCAAGAATTAGATTCTGAGGATTTGTACAATGAAAGTGGTCAAGAATCTGGTTCTGACATGTTGTCCAGTGACAGCAGTGAAGAATTTAATTCGGATGGAGGCGTCAAAGGAACTAATCCCTGTAGTGATATGAAAAGAACATTGGCAGATTGGGCAGCAAATCACAATATTTCACACAGTGCCTTGTCAGAACTTTAACATATATTAGTGCAGTGTGGCCTGGATGTACCAAAAGATCCAAGAACTCTTCTGTCAACCTTAAAAACCTGTGAGGTCAAAGAAATTGGAGATGGAAGCTATTATCATTTTGGAGTGTCAAATGCAATAGTTTCATTGCTGTCATGTAAATCACATCCGTCAGTAGACACTTTAACTCTCCATGTTAACATTGATGGATTGCCGCTCTTCCGAAGCTCTAAAATGGAGTTATGGCCTATTTTGGCCAAGATCAAAGAAATTCCAGGATCTAATGTGGTTATCATTGGTCTGTATGCAGGCCCGACAAAGCCTAATTCTGTTGAGAACTATTTAAAGGAGTTCATTCAGGACTTGAAGCGTTTAACTCAGGAGGGTTTACATTTCAATGGAAAACATTATAACATTGCAGTTCCAGATGCCTTCATCTGCAATGCTCCTGCACGTGCCTTCTTAAAATGTATTAAGAGTCATTCTGGTTACAGCTCCTGTGAGCGGTGTACAAAGCATGGGGTTCATATGGAAAATAGGGTTGTGTTTCCTGATTTAACTGCACCACTGAGAACAAATTTGCAGTTTGAACTTATGCCCAATAGAAGAACACCATGATGGTGTTTCACCTCTACAAGAGCTTGGCATAGGAATGGTATCAAGCTTTGTACTTGCATTTAGTTTGCTTAGGAAATGTTAGAAAACTTGTAAGTCTGTGGATCAAAGGACCTTTGAGGTGTCGGATTTCTGCGGCCACAGTCATTGTTATCTCCAACCACTTGCAATCAATCAGAGGGCATCTTCCAAGGAATTTTTCTCGAAAGCTGCAGTCACTTCTGGAATACAGTCACTGGAAGGCTACTGAATTCAGACTATTTTGTTGTACACAGGCCCTATGGTTCTTCAAGGACGCCTACCTACACGAATTCACATGAAATTTATGCTTCTGTCAGTAGCAATGAGAATTCTGCTTAGCCCAGCTTTGTGTTGTGAATACTGTGATTATGCAGACAAACTACTCTACTAACTCGACTAACTTTTTGAAGATTTATGGATCAGAGCACCTTGTGTATAACACCCACTCTCTTATACATCTGGCTGATGATGCAAGAAAGTTTGGTCCACTGGACAATATTTCATGTTTCCCTTTTGAAAATTATCTGGGGACATTAAAGCGGCTGGTAAGGAGGCCACAAAACCCTGTTCAACAGGTTGTACGGCGTTTAGGTGAAAAATCCAGCTCTCTTCATAATGGAAATGAAATGGGGAACAAGTTTCGACGAGATGACATAGATAACATTGAGCTTGGTTAATTCTGAGTGCATTTCTAAATTAATCTTATATGAATGAGTAAATTCATTAACATCTCATTGGAAACAAATCTAAAATGCCACGCAAATAAATCATATTCCTGACATCAAAATATTGAGTTATATCAGATCCTTTCCTTTCCTCCTTCCTGTTTTCATGTTGTTAGGCTGCACATAAACTGCAGTAGCTGCTTTTGTCATTTTGTCATTTACAAGATTTTAGATTTTAGACTTGCAAACACAGTTGAATGGTAACATAATATATAGCCACACTGATGGCTTTTCTTCAGTTCATTTTGTAGCAATTAGCCTTAGTGACTGAGCTAGTGTGCTGTGCTTGTAACTGTACTTGTTCAAGTTTATGCAGGTTTAACAGGTGTACTGATAATTTTTTTTTTGCCATTTTACTCGTGGAGTGTTCATGGCACTTTTATTTCACTCGTCAGCTGTGAAACTGACAGCGTGTAACACTGGCACACAGATCCAGTTTTTGTGTGTATTCTTGCAACTGTAACTCAGGGTTCCATGAACAGAGTTGGCTTATAGAGGAATCTTAAAACAGTTTACAACTTGCCCTCAATGTCTAAAATCAGATGGATTTATTTGTAATTAATGAGAATTTGTCCTGAAATATTGGCTAATCAAAATTGCTTAGGATCTCAACCCACTGTCTGGTTTCAGTTACTGTATTTATGGAAGTATTTTTATTTATGTATTTTGTTATTACCTTTTTTAATAATTGTTTGCTAATATGTCTTTTACCTGCATCCAGGCAATCCACAAAAGCCCAGGCTCTTTTAACAGGTGAGGAGTGGTGGTGAGGACGAATTGCCCCCTTCTCCTCCCATGGAATTTGGCAAAACAGTAGCCTATAAGTTAAGTGGGATCCCAAAAGTTACCAACCACAGTGGTTCCTTGAAAGTCAGCAGCCCCAGTGCATCCCCAAGAGGCAGTGACACCATTATACCATCAAGAGAGAGTAACTCCAGAGTGAGCCCAAATGTGAGAAGCCGTAGTGTATCCCCGAGTCAGAGAAGCCTCAGCCTGACTCCAAGTCTGAGAAGCCCCACCGCGACCCTGGGTCTGAGAAGCCCTACCACCTCCCTGAGTCGAACAAGCTCCAGTGCTTCTTCCAGTGTGAGCAGTGCCACTAGTCTTGGAGAAGCCATGTATATAAAATTGATAACTTTGCTAGAGGAAGTCAAAGACACTCAGAAAGTACATGGCAAAATGCTTAATGCTATGCTAAAGCAGAAAACAGCTGTGCCATTGTTAGAACCACCTGAAGGAGCAGTCTTTCCACTGATGACAGTCCAAGATGTCCAGGCCATGAATGAGAAGCTGTGCAACTCAGACTTCATGTCTCAAGTTGTAAGTTCAAATGTCAGATTCACTTTCGACCTAAGTTGGCAGTTCAATAGGAGCTTACCCTTTTGTGTATGAAAAGATTTAGATTGCTTTGTAGTTTATAGTAATGTAAGGAATTAGAATGGAGGGGGTATTAGCAACAAGGCTGGATTTCTTAGGACTCAGGTGTAGGAGAGTAAAGATTAGATGAAAGAGTAATACCAGTCATGAAAGAACGTTCAGTGGGCAAATGATATCATGTTTTTAAGACTAATATCTGTCATTAGAAATCAGAAAGTTTTAGTGACTATACAGTTGCTGTTAAAACTTATTTTAAGTAAAAATAACAAGTGATGGAATGTAACTAATGACAATTCAATTAAGGATTGTACCAGTTTAACATTTTTCGTTAGATGACGCAGTCAGGAGAATGATGGCATTCATCATGTCACATGATTTGGCACTCCAGTTCAACCTTTTGGACGACGCAAGAACAAGTTCCGGGAGCTGTGTTTTTTTGATGTCGTATATGGTAATTTTTTTCTTAAGTTTCTAGTATGTTATGTAATTTTGTGTCTTCAAGCCTTTGTCTTTCTAATGTTAAAACTAAAAAATTTGGCAAAATATTTGACACTCAATAGTATTTGCATGCTCTAAAATGCAGCTGGCCTTAGTGGCCTTAGTGGTGGAAAGAGTGTACAATAAATTTGAGCAGAGGCCACTTTTTGCAATTGAGAATAGTTCTCCATGTCTTCAGTCTCAGCAGAATTGATGTTTCAATTTAAAAAAATATGAGTGAATCAATAGGATAGAATCAAATCCCGAATCGAATCAGATCAATTTGGAAAATCTAAATTGATACCCAGCTCTAGTTGCTCAAGCCAGCTGTTTACCATTTGGTCGTCTGTCATAAAGATTCCAAGATGGGACTCAGTCCCAAGATGAGACACAAATCCAGTAAGTGCCCAGTGTACAATGCCCTGTAATTGTTATTAGACAATATAAGTTGTTGGTTATCTAAGGAGTTAAAATTCAGGTTGAGCAAAGTTTACTACCTGCTGACAGTTGAATTTAATGTTTTAGTATTGTGTCTGTTTTTGACATAAACTATGTAAAGCAGTGGTACTATTCTACATGACCTGTAAAAGTGGTTAAAATGACCAAATATACTATTTGCCACTAGTCTTGCAGTTTAACAGTTCTGCTGTCTATGCAGTGTAACAGTTTATTTGTATTTTATGGGTTTTTATGAAAAATAAAGATTTCTTTCAGCACTTTTAGCACAATGCTTGTCATGCTTGGCAAAAAAAATTGCATCAAACAAATGCTGACTTTAAAAGGAGCCATGCGTTGGGGTTTGTGTTTAACAATTTTAGCTCCTATTGTTTAAATTGCATTTTCAAGCTTATGGTTGATTGTCACTCTAGGTTTGTATGACTTGACTTTTGTTATTTGTGATTGATTAGGACATGTGGGGACCCAGATTTTACTTTTTAACTGATGTAAGGATCAGTCAGATCCCTCTTCAAGTCCATAGGTGTGAACACAGGTGGAGTCTTAATGGAAACAGTAGATAGACCTACATGAGACACATTTTGTAAAACCTAATCTGATCCTCCAGCAAACCAGACACACAAAGGGTTGGACCACTGTGAACCCTGTAGACAAATCCAATTGAAATCCATGTTGCAGCCCCACTGGGCCAGACTTTGGGCCCAGTTAGATCCTTCAGTGCCTAGGTGGGGACTTTATGGGTCTGATATTAAAAAAAAGCTACATAAGCCTCACCTAAAAACCACATAGATCCCACTTAAAGCCCATATAGGCAAACAAACCCACTTGGAACCCATATTGCCACCAGGTTGTGTCCCAGCTATGAAGATCCTGCTTCAAGGTGCAGAGGAGGCCCTATGTGGATCTGGTTTAAATTGCCCAGAAAGGCACCATCTAAAGCCCAGTTAGATCCCACTTATACCCCATATGTGCATACACGGGTGGGGCCACTGTGTAAACTGTGGACAAACCCACTTGGAGCCCATATTGCAGCCTAGTTGGGTCCCACTTATGGCCCAGTGAGATATTTCTCAAAGGCAGAGGTGGGGCCTATGTGGGTCTCATATAAATTAACCAGGTGGGACCTACCTAAAAACTAGTTAGATCCCACTCCGAACTCATATGGGCAAACACAGGCAGGGCCACCATGGAACCTGCGGACAAACCCACTTGGGACCCTTAATTGCAGCCCAGTCTTTATCCATGTGGGGCCCACATATAAATGCTGGCTGGGAACTTGACTTCTCAAACATTTTTTTTACCTTTTATTGGCATATCCATATTAGATCAGAGCAATCTGTTGTTAGTAACAGGTTATGTTCCCCAGGCTTTTAAGGTTGCTGTAATCAAACCTTTACTCAATAAGCCTTCTTTTGACCCTGGTGTCCTAGCACACTCTAGATCAATATCTAACCTCCCCTTTATTCCTAAAATTCTTGAAAAGGCTGCATGCTTACCCAAGGCAACATTAATAGGAAGCAAAGCTTCCTTTGCTATACAAATGATACACAGCAATAATTTTGGTGAAACAGATCAGTTAGTCAGACTTCAGACGTGTCTGAAGACTTAAAGGCCTGGATGACCTGTAATTTTTTTGCTTCTAAACACAGAAAAAAACTGAGGTTAATGTGTTTGGTCCTAAACACCTCACAAGCAGATTATCTGAACATATAGTTACTCTGGATGGCATTACCTTGGCCTCCAGTTCGATTGTGGAACTTGGAGTTACGTTTGACCAGGACATGTCCTTTCGCTCACATATTGGACAAGTCACTGGTACTGCCTTCTTTTACCTGCGTAGTATAGCCAAGATTAAGAACATCCTGCCTCAAAGTGATTGTGATCTAATCCATGCATTTGTTACATCAGTTCTGGACTACTGTAATTCCTTATGTAGCAGGATGCAATTGCTGTCGATGGTGGTTTTCAGTTGTGTGGATCTTCCTAGCCAATCGCGGGGGGAGCTATAAAGGGAGGCAGAGCGGGGCTAGACCACACTCATTACTATTAATTACACCCAACAGTTCCACCATGAGCAAGCACTTGGCCACAGTGGCAAGGAAAAACTTTGTTTTAACAGGCAGAAACCTTGGGTAGATCCTGGCTCTAGGTGGATGGCCATCTGTTGGGGGGAAAGAGAGAGAGATAGAGAGAGACAGGAGGGGCGAGTGAGAGAGAAAGAATACAACATGTCACAGACAGATACAGGTGTACATCAAGATGAAACTGACAGAATTGTAAAGCAGCAGAGTCCTAACTATGGCTACTGTTTGCAGTACAATATAGAATAATGATAATAAAGGCAGCAGAGAACATGGGGCAGGTCGGTGGAGCCACAGATCAGATGTTTAGCTCTGGAGCCACAGGTATCTGATGAAAGAATGGGTTTGAGGAGAGAGAGGAGAGGACGAGTGTGGAGACGACCATTGGATTTCCCCCAGCAGCCTAGGCCTATAGCAGCATAACTAAGGGGTGGCATGAAGGGGTAGTTTTGACTATGGGTGTAGTTGTCATGGTAACTAGAACTAGCTGTAAGCTTTGTTGAACAAGAAGGTTTTAAGCTGTACTTTAAAAGCAGAGAGGGTGCCACTTCGACCCAAACTGGCAGCTGGTTCCACAGGAGAGGAGCCTGATAACTAAAGGCTTGGCCTCCCATTCTGCTTTTGGAAACTCTGGGAACCACAAGCAAACCGGCACTCTGGGAGCGAAGTGATCTGTTGGGGTAATAGGGACTTAGCATCTCATTGATGTACAATGGAGCTTGGCCATTAACGGCCTTGTAGGTAAGAAGGACTTCTATCTATTCTATTCTGGACTTTATAGGGAGCCAATGAAGAGAAGCTAAAACTGGAGAAATATGATCTCTCTTGCTAATTCCTATCAGAACCATTGCTGCAGCTTTTGGTTAAGCTGCAGGCTTTCCAGTCAGCTAGCTGAACAACCTGACAACAAAGAATTACAGTAGTCCAGCCTAGAGGTAACAAATGCATGGACTAGTTTTTCGGCGTCACTTAGGGACAGGATGTTCCTAATCTTGGCTATGTTGCGCAGGGGAAAGAAGGCAGTCCTAGTGACCTGCCTAAGATGGGACTGAAAGGACATGGTGGTTTCCGCCCTCTCTCCAGAGAAACGTGGGGAAGAGGAACAAATGGCTTTGCTTTCCTCAAAATTTGACCTGTTTTTTCCAGGTTAGTACGCTGTGAAAATAACACAAACAATGGGAATGTATCTTCTTATGTAAAACATTATGCTACATTAATATGACGATTTTTATGAAAGGACTATTTGATACTGAGTTGGAAAAATAATTAGCAAGTGTCCGAGGAGTATGAGCCAGGCTATGGCGTTTTTGCTAATTTGTCACACTGTGAACTATTTATATGCATGTATTTATTCCTGTTCATACACTGTTTGTAGTTATTTATTCCCGTTGATGCGCTGTTAAGGGGATATATTGTTTGTAAGATTAGCACACAAGTTTTTCCTAGAGTTGTACTGTTTCATGAGTTTGGTTTGAAATTGATATTTTGTATTAACTAGCATTCCAGATGTGACATGTAAAGTGCTTTGAAGGGAGAACAGTCATGAACTACAGGAAGTAGTTTAAATAGAAACATGCTGACTTGTGTTTTACAACTAATTAATTTATATAAAGCGCAACCTTCGGTTACTTAATGGCACTTTTGTAAGACGAAGCAACAACACTGATTCTTATGCTAACTTATGCTCTGAGCAAACACCCACACCACTCTCGTTTGAAAGATTACTGGTTGCTTTCTTTGTAATTTAGCTTGCATTGATTCTAATGCCAACCAAATCATACATGCAATAGTCCAGCAGGTTATACACGCATTCATCAAGCACTCATCTACGTTTGGCGCCACGCTGCTTTTGGTCATGCAGCACAAAAAATGTACTACTACTTTTCCAACACTTCATACATATATTAAACTATAAATTAAAGCCAGCAATTCAGTTCAGCTCCCAGCCATGAGAGAAGCAATACAATTTAGAGTCATTCCTTCCATTGTAACTTCCATTGTTCCTTCCATTCTGCCATAGTTCCTTCTATTCTGTCATGAACTCTGCTTCCTGGTCCTTGTAACTCCACCCTCATGCTGCTTCTCCTGCACATACCCTTCTGCCTATTCTCCAGTCAGTACCTGCCAGTTTTTCCCACCAGAACACAGACACCACCTATGGACACTCCCTATGTATTGACTGTCAGCCTATCAGTTGGCAGCCTGTCATTCCACCACAACATTTAAATATGTGGCATGGTGTGGTCTCCCTTTGCTTGTGACTTCTTAATTTACAACACAATCTTATAATAGGTTGGGAGTATATTTGTGCTGTGCCTCCACGTAATGTAATTAGTTAACCAGTGGACGGGCATGTTTATATATAATATCATATTGTAACTTATATGTATAGTGTATTTCTTATCTATGTTTTTAATCTGAGGGTAGAAGTGCTTTTGAACTGTGCAGTGAAAATGTGTATGAACTGGTAAAATAGACACATAACACATATAAAGTTATTGTATTTGGTTTTTATTTAGAAAGATGATGTTTCTCTTCTTGGAGACAATTTCTCCTGCCTTAGAGAAAATCTTCTCACATGGAACGGAAAATGCTGGAGTGCACAGAAACTGCAGTGCAAGTTGATACAGGTGCGGGTAAACTGTCTTCCTGGTTGGCCAGAAGTGGAGTGGATCCTTAGTCTGGGGAATTAAAGGTTCCGCCATGTATCTATGTATATGTATTGGACTTCCACTGTGGCATCTGCAATGGCATTCCTCACCTGCCTTTCCACCACATGGCTGTCCAGCAGATGCCACAGACCATCACCTAAAAAGAATGAACAAATTACATTGCTGTATTTTTTAAAATAACATTTTAAGACCTAAAATTTTAAAAGTCAAATTTAAGACTTTTTAAAGACATTTTGTGAATATGCTGGAACCCTGTCAATGTGTTATGCATTTCAGGTCAACACAATCTGTACCAGACTGGGCTGCAGGACCAGCTGCTGGCTCTGGCTGTGAGGACGTGGATGGGACAGGAGGGACAGGCGCAATTTGGTCTGTTTCGGCTCCGATGACAGTGGCACATTCTGCAACTTGAGCATTGGTCTGGTCGATCTGGGATCGAGGAGTGTAGCAATAGTCATTACACTCGTGGTCTCAAAGGGAGACAAACACTCACTTAGCATCCTTGTAAGGTTCATGCACAGCTGGAGGGCTTTCTCATCCTGAACTTGGGATTGTTTTCTACTGGTTGTGTACTGCAGCATGCAGACAAGCGGAATTACTTTGGACCCAAACACTTTCTGCTCTTCAGAAAGTTCAGTAGCGGCCATGTAAAATGGAGAAAGCACCCCCAGACACTCTTTAACTGAGTGGTACTCCTCAGCAGTAATGGGTGCGAGATCCGTCCTCATTGAGACCAGGGCAGCACCAACTGGCTCTCTCTCCTCATACAAGCGCTGCAGCATGGTGTATGTACTGTTCCACCTGGTGTCCACCTCCTGCAGGAGCTTTAGATGTGGTCTACCCATCTGATTCTGTATTTGGGAGAGCTTTTCTTTTGCTGTTGTGCTGGACTGGAAATAACCTGCCATCTTCCAAGCCTTGCCTCTGATCTCTTCGAGCCTGATTGATTTCCTGACAATCAACAATTGTGTGGCGCATTTTCAATATTTTGGAACATGAAATCATGTCATGAGTCTCCCATCTCACCAACAGCCTGCTGGAATTTCATACAAAGAAGAAGCAGAATCACCAACCAACAAATCCTCTCACCCAAAAAGTGAAGGTAAATAGAATAGAAGTACTTTATTGATCCCCTGAGGGAAATTTGATTGTTGCAGCAGCACCAACAGTAATAGCATAACAGTAATAACATAAAATAGTACAGAAGATAAAAACCTAAATAAGATAAAAATACAATATAGAACTAAAATATTTACATAAATAAGTGTAAGAAAAAATAAGATGTGCAAAATCGGGCAATGTTCCAGGCAAGAGAAAAAACTAAGTGAACAGATGAGGATGGAGATGAGTGTCCTCATCTGTCACACAGAGGTGAGCTGTTGTAGAGTCTTATTGCAAATGGAAGAAATGTCTCATTGAACCGTTGTTTGTGACAGCAGAGCTGAATCAGTCTGTAAGAAAAAAAGCTCCTCTGTAGAGTGTTATGGGGAGGGTGGGATGGATTGTCCAGGATGGAGAGCTCCTTTCTTCTTACAGCTCGTCGTAACGTCTCTGTCCACCCGAGGAGTCCTGCAGCTGGGTATGGATGCACAGTGGTCGGGGAAGTCGGAGTGCAGCCAAGTCTCCGTGAAGCACATTACGCTGCTCTCCCGGTACTCCCTTTGGTTCCGAACCAGTGCACGCAGCTCGTCCATCTTAATGCCCAGCGATCTCACATTCCCCATTATGATGGTGTGATGGTTTAAATCTCCTCCGCCTTGCTCTCAGGTTAGCCCCAGATCTGCACCCGCGGCGTGCAGTGAGTACTGAGTACTGAATGAAGCTTCGGACGTCATTGATCACGTGACTCTGGCCGAATGAATCAAGCTAACTTAACAGGTGAGAGGAGCAACATTGCCTGAAAGAACTGCGAGGCTTAGCTAAACAGTCAGTCTCAGTCAGTCCTATTTTTTAAATAAATTAAATCGTTGCCAATAAGCCCACCCCTAGAAAATGGCTGAACAGAGATGTGACACCTCTAATCCCCCTTCATGAATTGAAAGTTACTGATGGGCACAAAAGCAAAAATACTCAGAAATACACACAGAAATACAGAATGGCAATTAGTCTTCTGCTTCAGAGGTGCAGCTGAAATGTGTCCTGTATGAACAGGCCACACAGGCAGAAAAAAATGTTTAGATTGTTAATTATTCCACATTTTTCATACATTAACAGATTTATTGGACTTTTCATTCCAGTACTTCCAGCAAGACCCTCACCCACTTTACTAACTCTTTATGTTCCTTGAGCCCCTTCTCACTAAAGGTTAATACCCGTTATTCAGTTTAGAATCAATTTTCAACAAACCTCCAAATATTTCACACTTTTCATAAATTTTTGACATTAATAAACTTTTATGGCAAGAATTACAGTTCAGCATCCGATTTCAATATTCAGGCTGGGGCACAGGATATATTGGAGGATTGGTGGTTTGATCTCTGGCTCCCTCGGGTTGCACGCCCAAGTGTGAGTGAGCAAGACACTGAACCCAAATTGCTCTTGATGCTCTGCCATCGGTTTGTAAATGAGTGTGTGAATGTTATCATCCTTTCTGATGAAAAGTAGCCATCACTGTATGAATATGCAGACCTGTAGTGTGAAAGTGCTTTGAGTGGACAGACAACTAGAAAAGTGCTCTATAAGTACAGTCCATTTACCATTCAGCATTCCTATGCAATTTCTTCAGAATATTGTTTTTCTAATAACTATTGTCTTCTGATGAATAAGACATAAATATGTAACTTTCATCACTAATTATGTTCAACAAATGCTTACACTGTGGACTGTGGTGGAAATTTCACATTTCATAAACAAGTCAACCAGCTGAGTTGTCTTTTTGAGCTTTATTCTTGCAAGAAGGGATTCAGTCAGCACAGAGCATGCACAATGAGGAATCCAAAGAAACAAAGAAGACAGACGTCATTTATATAGGGTTCCGTCACATCATATCATGCTGTCACTAGGCAGAACTTCAGTTACACCTACGCAGTTCAAACACAGTTCATATGAAAACAGAATGTATGTAGCAGGTGAGGCACACAAGTTTAGCAACCGAGACAAGACACGAGACAGGAAGGTTGCAGTCGAGACATTATAAGTAGTAGGCCAGTATAATGTCTTCTAAAGAAAGTATGTCCTTGGAATTTCTGTTACTAAGATGTTTGGTGCCAAGTTCAATAAATTAAGTTTGGTCTGAGTTTAGCAGCAGGAAATTGCAACTCATCCAGGTCTTTGTGTCACTGAAGCAGGCTTGAGTTTTGCGAATTGACTCGTTTCATCTGACTTGATAGGTGTATATGAATATCTGCATAACAGTAGAAGTTTACTACATGATTTCTAATAATGTCTAGTGGGAGCATATATAAGGCAAATTGATTTAGTATAAGCACAAAATCATGTGGGACTTCGAGACCAACATTGGTGTGCATGAAGGATTAGTCATTGAGATTTACAAACTGATCTGACAAACAAGATTTAAACCAGCTTAGTGCAGACAATATTAAAGTAAACCTGATAAGAACTCTGAAAATTCTGATTAAAATTGAATATGGACATAGTCTTGCGCTTGTTTCTCTCTGGCCTGCTGCTGTATTTTTTTCTCACACCTTCTGTCACCCCACTCACCCAGTCAAGGCAGATGGCTGTCCATCTAGAGCCAGCATCTGGCCAATGTTTCTGCCTGTTAAAGGAAGTTTTACCCTTGCCACTGTCACCAAGGATCTGCTCATAGTGGAACAGCTACCAGGAACCATCTGTTGATCCTCCACTCAGTCAATTAACTAGACTCACCTGCAACTGCAGAGACAGATTCAAACTGATACGTGTTTGAATATATGCATGTTTTCAGAATTGTCAATATATGACCCTTAAAGATTGAACATTAATCTGAAAAGATAATGTTCTTAAACACTAGTAACAGGAATGTATGTAGCAGGTGAGATGCACTTGTCCTGTCTGATAATTGATACAAGACATGAGACGGTAAGAGATACAAGACAAGGGAGTCACAGTCTGGACATTCTGTCGAGTCGCACTTCTCTGTCTCTCATCCCACATACAGAGGCTAAAAGGTCAAGCTTAACATAGGGCACATAATTTGGTAAACAAGGTTAAAATTAGCTGAATCTTAGCATATAACAAAAATAATCTTCTACAACACAAACTAATTGGGAGGCCACAACATAACACAACACACAAGTGACCACAAAAAAAGGACTGCAACAACCACAACACAAAATGGCCACACTGTAGTCCACAACTACACACAAATGTTGCTCACTTGCACCTAAGCAGCAATCAACAAGGGGCCCCAACTATTGAGTGCAGCTACCGCAACCTAAAAGGTCACAGGTTTACTGCACATCAAAGTATCAAAACTACACTGAGGGACCAGAATGCAAAGTAGTCATCTCACACCCCAAATAAGCACATATGTGCACACACAACAAGCAAGGCACCCATACCCCTTCTGCCTTGTGAAATGGCTCACTGGCCGAGTTAGTCTATAGTGGCTCCAGTCAGGATTACCACCAAAAATAAAAAAGGCAAAATAACAAACAAATAACATGACCGGAGGCTGACTAACTAGGGTGCTGAAAACCAAAACTCAGACTGAAGTAGCACATTGGAAAAAAAACAAAACAAACAGTAACAATCAAATTATCTACACTCCAAACACTTCACACTCCAAACAAATCTTGCATCTACTTCTCCACATGGACATTTCCAGACGAGACACCACTTGTGTTACTTCCCTAACCTGAGATGGGGTCTAAGGGTCATGGGGGACAGCAACACAACAACCAAACAAGTCAAGGGAGACCAGGTTGAAAACTGATGCTTTAATTCTACTGAAGAACTGAACAGAGGTTTTACCAAAAATGTGGGGGAGGGGGGGACCATGTGGTGCCAAACAAAAAACTGTACAATAAAAGGCCTAACCCCCTGCGGCCTGAAACAAGAAAAGGAGCAAACAAAAATGCATGTTTCATTTGAAAAGAACTTAAAGTTAACTACAGGGGGCGGAAACAACCATCAAACCTAGTGTATTTAACATTCAATATCTACACATGCAAAATGTAAAGGGTACCCCCATCTTACCAATTCCCCCACCACCCATCATACAACTTACAAATCTTAGGGTGTCACAAAGCAAAGGCCCTGAATCATAGCTGCAAGCAACATGAGGGCTAAAAGAGAGCAAGTGTGTGCAGGTGCTGGCTTTTAAAGAGGACTCTGAGCAGTGATTGACCAGCTTCAGATCTCAATCTCCCAGCCAGCAGCAGCCTAATGAATTCCCTCTAGCACAGGGGTGTTGAATTTACAGCCCGCAGGCTGGATCAGGGGTTTAATCTGGCCCGGGTTTAATCTGGCCCGCGAGATGATTTTGCAAAGTATAAAAATGAGCTGAAATTTTTCAATGAAAGAAACTGCTGTTCTAAATGTGTCCACTGGATGTCGCAATAGCACTTCTGTTAAGCAAGCAAACTGTTTATACAGGGGTTGAGCAAGTATACCTGACAGTTGGCCTGGAGCTGCCTTGTCGTTTTGCTTATTACGTCTTCTACTTTGAACATTATGTGCTTTGGCACCCTCATTGCCCCAAAATGTCTCAAAAAAGAGAAAAGTGGACACAGAGTGCAGAGTTTTCCAAGAAAAATGGTCATCGTCCTATTTATTCAGGGAAGCGAATGGGAAACCTGTGTGTTTGGTGTGTTCACAGCAGGTTTCAGTGCTGAAAGAATAAAACCACTATGAGACTCTTCATGCCGAAAAATACAACAGCTTGCAAGGACAACAGAGAAGAGAGAAGGTGAATGAATTGTTGGTGGGTCTGAAGAAACAGCAGTCTGTGTTTACTCATAGCCGAGAAATCAGTGATGCTGCAGTGAAAGCCAGCTACCTTATTGCTAATGAAATTGCACTGGCTTCAAAACCATTTAGTGAGGGTGAATTTGTGAAGACATGCATGCTGAAGGCAGCAGAGATTGTGTGCCCTGAAAAGTGTCAGACTTTTGCAAATATCAGCCTGACAAGAAACATAGCTACAGACAGGATTTCTGATCTTTCAGATCTTTCGGACAGCCAATTGAAGCGCAAAGAAAAGTAATTTATTGTGTTTTCAGTTGCAATTGATGAAAGCACGGACATTACAGATGTTGCGCAACTAGCCATATTCATCCGTGGAGTTGATGATACTTTGACCGTCACCGAGGAGTTCGTGGAGTTGGTGCCAATGACGGATACCCCAACAGCAGCTGATATTTTCACCGCCCTCATTGGAGCCTCAGGGTCGGAGTGGACTGGTCCCATGTGACTGTGAACTGTCTTGTCTTGTCTCCATACTGCATGAAATTAAAGAACTTCATTCACAACACCGGTCTGATCTTTGCTGAAGAATTAGTGTGAATGTGATACGTTTCACGTTTTAATGTTAAAAACATTCACATTATAACGTGATAACTTATTGCAGGACTTGAATCTAAGGAGCCTCCAGTGCCCTTTCATTATGGAAGGGTTTAGCTGATCAATGAAAGTGACACTACTTCCAGAGGATCAAATACATTCTTCTTTACAGCCCCATGCATTTTAAAAGTGTCATTCTTAGCGGACGCACACTCATCATAATACCATCCCCCGTGCTCAATAATGGCAGAATCTCACTGTGTCTCAACCCAAGCTTAAACTTAATCAAATCATGTAAATGAGCCATATCCCACGATTGTGTTGTACTTATTCTATATGTCAATTGCTTTAGATAAAAGCATCTGCAAAATGACACATTTATTCATTCTCCTCCATTTTCTCATTCAGGCAGGAGTTTCACTAATTTATCACATAACAACAGGAAATGTTTTATGTTATAACATGATACTAGTATTTTTTTTTCTATGTGTGGCAGGTCTATGCTTCCGTTTATTTTTTTTCAATTGTGTAGTCAAGATTAAATTAAAAAGAGTTTTTGGCCAACCCAAACATAACATCTAGGGAGTTGCAGACCTCTCTTGCTGCATCTGGGACACGTGCATACTTCCAAAATAAGAAGAAAACTCAATCAACATGGCTTACATGGAAGGGTTGCTAGGACGAAGCCACTGCTCACAAAAAAGAACAAAGCTGCCCATCTCAACTTTGCTAGAGAGCACCTGGAGACACCTGAAGCCTTTTGGAAGTCCATTCTGTGGACAGATGATCCCAAATTGAACTGTTGGTTACAACCAAAACCGCCATGTTTGGTGAAAAGTCAACACTGCATACCACAAAAAGAAGCTTGTCCCAACAGTGAAGCATGGTTCTGGGAATGTTAAGATCTGGGCTCGCTTTTCATCAGGACCTGGACAACTCCACATAGTCCAGAGACTCATGAATTCTGAGGAATATTGTAAAATCCTGGAACACAACCTGAAACCATCTGTTGTGAAGTTAAAGCTTGTCAGAAGATGGATCATGCAACATGATAATGATCAGAAGAATTCCAGCAAAATAACCAAGGAATGGCTGAAAAAGAAGAAAATTCATGTTCTGGATTGGCCCAGTCAAAGTCCTGACCTAAATCCAAATGAAATGCTGTGGCAGGACCTGAAGCGGGCAGTTCATGCCAGACGCCCATCCAACCTCTCTCAACTGGCTGGGTTCTGCAAGAAGGAGTGGCCAAAAATCCTCCAAAGTAGATGCGAGAGACTGATAAGTCACTACAGAAACTGTTTGGTTGAAGTTATTACTGCAAAAGGAGGTGCAATATCCTATTAACCGAAGGGGTTCACATACTTTTGCACCCATGAAATTTTGAGAGTTTTTCTTAAATCAACCACATTTGTTACATAAAGAATGACTATATAACCATTTCTTTTGTTTGAGTCCATTATTTGGAATGTCAGTATTGTGGATCGGGTGTAGCCTAACATTTAATAAGGTTACTTTAGTATTTATTTACAAAAAATCTGACCGTCACTGTGGGGTTCACAAACTTTTGAGCAGCACTGTATGTATTCAGTGCATTCCTGTGTTTTTATTTGATCTCACGCTATATTTGCACAATTTGTTCCATATTCATTTCTAAATATAGATCTCATGGTGTGACTAAAGTGCGGATTCAACAAAGAAGCCAGATGTATCCAAGCAATAAACGCCTGTTCAAAGAGCTGACCTGTGTTTGCGTTGTCATGGAGAGAACTACAGTCATACACAGCTCAGCACAGGAATGGTAATTTTTATTAGTGTACATGTATTGTCCCAGCTTCTCCCAGTTAGGATTTCTTCAGTGTTTATTGTTCAGGAGGTGTTTACCTAGAGCTGAAATTTCCTCTTTTCGAGATCAAAGACTTGAGACTGGTGATTAACCCTGATAAAAGCATTGAATTAGACCTAGGCATTCACTAAAATCCTCAGTCTTGAGAGCACCATTGGACCATAACTTTGGACTCAGCTTAAAGAATGCTGAATTTTGAATTCAGCATACTTTAACTTAAGGAGCAACATAACACCAGCTGACATTCACATGATCCACATGAGTTAAAAAGCTCTGTTCATCAAGTTAAAACTCTTACCAGTATCAAATTGTTGGGTTGCTGTGTGTTTAGTTGTCAGAACTGATCTTGCAACAGCAGACTCAATTTCTATGGATTCCTAAAAGGATCATGACATTTCAGATGTGTTGTACTGCAGGTACAATTCACTGTTGGGATGTAGTTTTTTGTTTGTTAATCCAGGCTTCATACACAGTCATCCTGTGTCTTTGCCTTTGGCGAGGGATATTTTTGGATTTTAACACACAAAACTCTGAGTCTATGACATGACCACAGATATCATTGATGAAAGCTTGGTATGACTTGTGTGCTCATCATTTCGCCCTGGTGCACACAGTACCTCAGAAAATCTGGCCATTTGCTAATATTGTCAACTGTTAGAAAATTTTTGAATAACAAAGACCAGTGAGACAAGAGCACTAAGAACATTTAATTTGGACTTGCACAGAACTTCTCTGCTCATGCAGAGCATCGCGTCAGATACACATGCATCAGGTATCGGATATCATCCTATCTTTCTTGTTACAATTCAGTGTCCCTGTCTGCTTAGTCTAACCATAAAGTTTCTGCATCTCTGGTGACATAGGAATTCCACTATCTTCGCCTTGACGAAGGAATTCTTCCTTTTTGTCTTTGGGTCTCCATCTGTTGACGCCTGTACTGTCAGTTCTTGATTAACAAACACACTTATAGAGCTTATCATAAGAATGTAAAAGGGATTAACTGTGAATACTCACGGAAACTCGTATATTTTTAGGGATTGTTTACACCCACGATCAGCTGCTTGCGCTCTCCAAAACAGTGCTATTGGCCGGACCCAGGCCTGAGATCCCCAAGGAGCTGAGGAGGAGACACCATGGGTGCAGATCCGGGGCTAAACTGAGAGCGAGGCAGAGGAGATTTAAACCATCAGTCCCGTCGATCATAATGGGGAATGTGAGATTGCTGGGAAATAAGGTGGGCGAGCTGTGTGCGCTGGTTCGGACCCAGAGGGAGTACCGGGAGAGCAGCGTAATGTGCTTCACGGAGACTTGGCTGCACTCAGACTTCCCCAACCACTGTGCATCCATACCCGGCTTCAGGGTTTTTCAGGTGGACAGAGATGCTACGACGAGCGGTAAGAAGAAAAGGAGGGGGGATTGCAGTGTATGTGAATGAGAGATGGTGCAATCCCGGACATGTTACTGTGAAGGAGCGACTCTGTTCCCCGGACATTGAACTTTTGGCCATAGGTATGTGTCCATACTATTTACCACAGGAATTCTCCTGCGTCATCTTGCTCTGTGTTTACATCCCACCGTCAGCTGACCAGACGGCGGCATGTGACGTAATACACGCCAGGTTACAATCGCGACACCCTGAAGCTTTTGTGGCCATCACTGGTGATTTTAATCACACAAACCTGGACTCAATCCTCCCAACTTTTCATCAGTTTGTTGATTGCATTACACGTGACAACAGGACACTGGACCTTCTGTATGCTAATGTCAAGGACGCATACAGTGCCACCGCCCTGCCCCCACTTGGCAGGTCAGACCACAATCTAGTGCAGTTAACACCTCATATGTTCCTGCAGTTCAAAGGCAGCCTGTCTCCACAAGGACTGTGAGGAGGTGGACTCAGCATTGCAGTGAAGCACTGCAGGACTGCTTTGACTGTACTGACAGGAATGTGCTCTGTGAGCCTCATGGGGATGACATTAACAGCATTACAGACTGCATCACTGACTACATTAAGTTTTGTGAGGATACCACCATCCCAACCCTGACTGTACGCTGTTTCCCAAACAACAAACTCTGGATCACCAGTGAACTGAGGAAGCTCCTGAATGAAAAAAGAGAGCCTTCAGGTCTGGTGACAAGGGTGAGTTGAAAAGGTTGCAGCGGGAACTTAAGGTGAAACTGGGGGGGTGCAAGGAGGCCTATAGGCTGAAGCTGGAGAACAGTCTTCAGCAGAACAACTCCAGGAATGTGTGGAGGGGCATGAGGCTGATAACAGGCCTCAAAATGAAAGATCATCAGCTTGGGGGTGGCCTGGATAGAACCAACAAGCTGAACATGTTCTTTAACAGGCTCAGGACCCCCTGCTGGGCCCTCCCACACAGGATCAGACCTTTTCACACCTTCTCAGACACCACCCAAACACACACCACCCCACCCCCAGATACTTACACCCCAACCTCCACCCCTACACAGACGACCACACTCCCCCACTTGACTATGAGACCAACCTCCATCACTAAACAGACGACCACACTCCCCCACATGACTGTGACGGTGAGCCAGGTGAGGAGACAGCTGGGGAGACTCCAACAGTGCAAGGCTGCAGGCCCTGATGGCATCAGCCCCAGGGTCCTGAAGTCCTGTGCTGCTCAGCTGTCTGGTGTCCTGCAACATATCTTGAACCTGAGTCTGTTGCAGGAAAGGATACCGGTGCTGTGGAAAACATCATGCATAGTACCGGTTCCTAAGCAGACCACCTCATCTGGTCTAAATGACTTTAGACCAATTGCCCTTACCTCACATGTCATGAAGGTACTGGAGAGACTGGTTTTGGCTCACCTTGGACCCCTGGTGAAACCGGCTTTAGACCCACTCCAGTTTGCCTACCAGCCCCATATTGGTGTGGATGATGCTGTCACCTATCTGCTGCAGCGTGCTCACTCTCACCTGGATGGTAGTAGTGGCACTGTGAGAGTCATGTTCTTTGATTTCTCCAGTACCTTTAATAACATCCAACCTTTTTCCTTGAGTGAGAAGCTCATCAGGATGGATGTCAGTTCATCCACTGTCTCCTGGATCGCTGACTATCTGTCAGATAGGCCACAGTTTGTGCGTCTGGCAGACTCACTGTCTGATTTGGTGGTCAGTAATACAGGGGCTCCTCAGGGGACTGTCCTGTCTCCATTCCTGTTCACTGAGTCATGCCACCTGCAGAAGCTCTCGGATGACTCTGCGGTGGTGGGATGTATCAGGGATGGACTGGAATCGGAGTACAGGCAGGTGGTGGACAACTTTGTGGAGTGGTGCAGCCGGAATCATCTCCTCCTGAATGTAGCCAAGACTAAGGAACTGGTGGTTGACTTCAGGAGGATAGGGGCCAAAATTGAGCCCGTTATGATTAGGGGGGAGGAGGTTGAAGTAGTGGAACACTACAGGTACCTGGGTGTTCACTTGAACAGCAGGCTGGACTGGAGCACCAACACTGATGCTGTGTACAAGAAGGGGATGAGCAGACCCTACTTCCTGAGGAAGCTCAGATCCTTCAATGTCTGCAGCAAGATGTTGGAGGTCTTCTACCAGTCTGTGGTAGCCAGTGCACTCTACTTTGCTGTGGTCTACTGGGGGAGCAGCATCAGTGCCAGGGATGCCAGCAGGATCAACAAACTGATCCGCAAGGCTGGACAAGTTGTTGGACAAGATCTGGAGGCGTTTGAGTCAGTGAGGAACAGGAGGTCACTGAACAAACTGCTCTCCATCCTGGACAATCCATCCCACCCCCTCCATGACACAATACAGAGGCAGTGGAGCTCTTTCTCTAACAGACTGATTCAGCTCTGCTGTCATAAACAATAAGTTCAATAAGTCATTTCTCCCGTTTGCAATAAGACTCTACAATAGCTCACCACTGTGTGACAGATGAGGCACTCTTTGTCCATCCTCATCTGTTTACTCTGTTTCTCCTAAACATCGCTCAATAGACACTTATTTATGTAAATTTGTAAATATTTTAGTTCTATATTCTATTTTTATCTTATTCAGTTTTTATCTTTTGTACTTTTTTATGCTACCTCTGTTGTTATGTTATTACTGTTGGTGCTGCTGTAATAACCAAATTTCCCTCAGGGGATTAATAAAGTACTTCTATTCTATTCTATTCCCTGCCCTGATTGTTTCCACCTGTTCCCCTAATCCTAGTGTGTATATATTGTCTGCGTCACCCCTTGTCCTCTGCCAGTTCGTCTTTTATGTTTCATCAGACAGCCGGCACGGAGTCCATGTCCATGCTCCCTTTCCAAACCAGGTTTTGTCACGGCTTGGCTACGAGGTGAGAGCAGGACCCAGATGCAGGCAAGGACAAGGGACAGAAGATCTTTTACAGTTTATTTAATGGGCTAGGCTTACGGATGGTCAAGGCAGGCAGGGTCAAAATCCAGGTAGTCAGTCCGAACAAGACATGGTAAGAAAAAATCAAAAACCAAAAATGCAAAAACCAGAAATCCTAAATCTCTATGAACATGGACATGGAATCAAGGTAGGGACATGGACGCTAACAGAGCAAACAGAGCAAGAACATGGACTCTAAACTAGCAAATGAACCGACACAGAACAAAGGCAATGGCACAACTTAAATAGACAGGGGAGGGCAGGAAAATGAGACACAGGTGAACCCAATCAATTAATCAAGACAGGAAACAAGCAGACAGAAACACACAAGGGAAAAACTTTTCAAAATAAAACAGGAAACAACAAAACAAACTCAACTTAAAACCATGACAGGTTTTTGCTTCGTGTTTTTGCCTTCATCTAGTCTTTGTTTGAGTTGATACTTTGTTACCTCTTTTATTAGCGTTGTTTCCTTGCAAGAATGATTTTTTTGTAGTTTATGCAGTGATTTTTGCTTTGTAAGAGTGATTTTCTGTTACTTTGTTTGTACTTTGAAGATCCTGTCTCTGAGTAATGCACTTGGGTTCTAAGACCAGTCTTGTCAAATTTGTCATGGTAGCATGCACGCTCTTGGTTAATCGTTGGTTGGTTAATACTCTGGCATAGCAAGCAAGCTATTTCAGTCTGTCATACTTTCATTACCAATCTGCATGTGCATGCTTACATACATCATCAGTGTATACAAACTGTAAAGGGTCTACATTGATACTTGTAATGAAGGTGAAATAAAGTTGGAACTTTCAACTAGAGAGTGAAACACTACTTTTCAGGCTGGTGTTAAATTATGTATTTTTTTTATATTTTTTATATTTTTTATATTTTTTTTGTACTTTATGTGGTGGCACGAGGGAGTCGTGTTGCAGGCAGTACTTGATTAACAAACATTAAGGACAACATCATCCTGAAGTTCGCGGATGACACTGCAGTGATTGGTTGCATCACTGGGGGTGACAAAGCGACCTACAGGAGGGAGGTGGCCAGTCTAGTGGCATGGTGTGAGGACAACAACCTCTCCCTCAACACAAACAAGACAAAGGAGATGATAGTGGACAAGAGGAAGGAGAGGAGACCTCATCAACCACTGTTTATCCGGGAGCTTGAAGTGGAGAGGGTGAGCAGCTTCAAATACCTGGGTGTCCACATCAGTGAAGACCTCACCTGGCCACTAAACACCTCACAGCTGGTTAAGAAGGCCCAAAAACGGCTATATTTCCTGAGGAGGCTGAGGAGGTTTGGCATGTCGCCCAGGATCCTCAGCAACTTCTACAGCTGCGTGGTTGAGAGCACCATAACCAGCTGCATCACAGCGTGGTACGGCAACACTACTGCTGCGGACCATAGTAGCCTGCAGAGAGTGGTTAAGACTGCTGAGAGGATCACCAGGACACCACTGCCCTCTCTGCAGAGCATCTACCACCGCAGAGTCCACAGGAGAGCTGCATCCATGCTCAAAGACCCCACCCACCCACAACACGGACTGTTCACACTTCTACCCTCAGGCCGGGGGTACAGAGATTTGAAATGCAGGACAACAAGATTCAATAAATCTTTCTTCCCCTCTGCTATCAGACTCCTGAACAGTTGACAGGAGTCACAACCATGGACACTTTGCACTACTGTTTACACCTGCGTTCTTGCACAACTGTGCTGCATTCCATCCATTCATTGCACGCTGCACCTCAGACACTTTTGTAAATATCATAGTTTTCTATTCTATTGTATTTTACTATTGTGTTTTTTATTGCATTTCTCTGTTTTTATTCTATTTTATACTTTATATACGTCCGCATCAGGGTGGACAGCAAAGAAAGAATTTCATTGCATGGAGAAACTTGCTTTTTTTGTTGCACATGACAATAAACATCTTGAACTTGAGCTTGAACTTTTTTTGCAAAGAAAGATGTACCACACCAAGGAAGGCACTCAGGTCCGTTTTGCAAGGAGGCAGAGACAGCATGTCTGTTCCAATACAAAAATCTTTTATTGGTTAAGAATACTAGTTAAAACTCTGATTTTAAAAAGGCCTCACTGTCATCACTAAAAGGAGAGCTAATCAGGGCTGAGACCTACAGGGATGGGTGGGTCCAAAGAAAAGGGGATCCCAAGACACCACACGTGAAGCAAACAAACAAAACAAAATCAATCCAAAATACAAGTGCAACACAAGAGGGGCACCACCAACGGGACACCATCCACCACCCTAAGCTCAGCATCTGACTGGAGAGAGAGAGACAGAGAGCAACAGGTTAAATAAGTTTTTCCCCACTGCTCTCAAACACATGCACACTCCCCACACCCATGCTGAGATGGGGATGACGTCGCCGCAGCATAATGAGACCGGGGTGACACGGCCAACACTAACGATCAGCCGGCCGCGGCGAACAGTTAGGAGCCAGGCCCACAGCGTAGAAATGTGTGCACAAAAAGTCTAAGTAGGCCAATAACAGTCTGACACCGCAATCAGCGGCAAAACAATCCAAACCAAGCCACAAAGCAGTCCGGGTCCCAGCGAAGCAGCATGGCAGCCTGGGCCCGAGCGAAGCAACAAGGCAGTCTGAGCCCGAGCAAAGCAAGGCAGCCTGGGCCCGAGCAAAGCAATCCCAGCCCGAGCGAAGCAGCAAGGCAGCCTGAGCCTGAGCGAAGCAAGGCAGTCTGAGCCTGAGCGAAGCAGCAGTGATTTCCTGCAGCGGGTTAGCCGGCGCTGCGCCACTACGCGATTATGTTAAAATCCTACAATGAAAGAACAAGTATGAGTAACTTAAATGGTTGGAAGAGGAAGCCAAAACTACTGTACCACATACCAATCAATCCCCGTCCACACAACGTGGAGCGGACTGACCAACGCTACATGAGGGTGACCAGCCAGTAGCGCACAGCAAGTAGCAGACAGCAGGCGATAAATCACGCAGCTGAAAGCCACTATAAACAACCACATCCTGCTACATTTACGTATATGTGAGTTATTCCTTATATTTGAATGCCACTCATTTGATCCCTTGTCTGAAACAGGATAAAGCAGGATTAGTGCAGGTCTAATATGATCTTGTTGGTCATTACAGCTGCTGGGTCTGGTGGCTGTTGACCTTTTCAGATATAACTTCTATTAAACCCTTTGATGTGAGTTATTTCGGGACATTTAAAGGGATTTAATTTGGTGCTGTCATTTACAAACTGAGCTCTTTTCATCTAGAGTTCTAAGCTGCTGCCACATGAGCATCTGTGCAAACAGAAGTTGGTGGGAATGGGGGCTGCTTACACATATGTGTTGCAAGAATTCATGTCCTCACCTTTTTTATGGACCTTGTGCCTTATTTAAATGCTGTGGTGATGTAAGGTGACCATGGTGATGTCATTTTTGATGGTAATACTGGTGGGAGAGCTGCGTCTTTATGGTTTTCTATTTACAGCTGTAAAGAGCACATTTGTCTTTACACTTGCCTCCCATTATCATGGGAAATAGATAGGCATACAGTATATATAATATGGCAAATTGTATTAAGACCTGACAAACCAGAGTAGAGACAGCAGAGGCAGAGTTGCAGTCTTACATGCTTCTCTGCAGTTTTGTAGTATCTAGATTAATTAATACATATACATATAAAAAATGTCTTTATAGGGCACTATAGAGAGCATGAGGTGTCCCGTAAGTTCATGCATAGCTCAGAAGTGTTTTTGCTTCATCCATAAGTTCCCGCTGGTGTTTTTCACTTCTAATGTTTTCAGAAGATATCTGATACCCGCGAGATTGTCAGAGTAAAGGGCCCAGGGTTAAAGGTTATTGTCTAAAAGCGAGTGCCCCTCGCTATTCATCTCTCTTATTTTCCCTAGGGTTTTCTGTTATATACAAAGCTTCATGCTTAGGTATTGCCAGATGTTTTACCTTAGCTTTTCTGGTAAACAAGGTGCATATATAAAGCAAGCTCTAAGAGCAAATCGACAGACTTCCCATTTGGCCCCCGGAGGTTCTCCAGGTTTTCATTGTACCTGTTTTTGATGCTGTACTTTCTGTAATAAACTTTTTTATTTACAAGCAAGACAGTGTCGGCAGAGTTTTCCTTCATCTTCACTGCATCACCATTTAATTAACAACTGCCACCCCATGATCACCAATACTCCCAGTATCCTATAGAGACTGTGTCTGTTCCCCGTCCACCCAAACTATTTGAGGCACGAGGTGTTATTCATAAAAACCTCAAAAAAATTAATACCACCATGCTATTGGGACCAAAACACACCACAATAAAATGCAGATTATTTAAAGTCAGATCTCTCTCATCTAAATCCCTGTTAGTAAATGATTTGATTATTAATCAGCACACTGAGTTATTTTATCTTACTGAGACCTGGCTGCAGGAGGAAGNCCAAAATTGAGCTTATTTAATATTTTTCAGGTATACTTGGGGTTTAACAGGGTTCTTGGTATTTTAAAGAAGAATTCTTTGGTGTTCTTTATGGGTTGTGTGGAAATCTTCAAGAGGAAGACAGGTCGGATAGGCAAGCAGTTACCAGCTGTTCTGCTACAACAGACAACGGTGGGTTGATATTTCTGTTTTTTCTTGTAATGATATTGATGGTTGGTTCATCCATATTACAAAAACTAATTCTCTCACTTTCCCTTGTGGAATTTCTCTATATGGACAAATAAACTGATATAAGATATATTTCTTCGCTCTACATTTAAGTGTGTGTTATACCTCTTTGCAGAGCACTGACCCAACAGCCATTAGATGCCTTGTCCTGAGAGGACTTCCAGTCATTCTTGGGGATGATGCATCTATGTTCTTTAAGAGTAGTTCGGTGAGTGATGTTTTTTGATGACTGTTTGAATCAGTTTTGCCATTCTCCTATGTTTTGTTTATTTGGGATGATGGGTTTTGATAATTAGCATTTATGAAGATGTTTCATTGAACTTAACCTATACATGAACACATACAAAACACATACTCAATTACTTTGCCTCAAAACCATTTGAGGCAATCATGACACAAATAGTTTAAGTACAATCAACTTATCCAGGTTTACAGTGTAGCTTGACATAATAAACAGTGTAAAAGGTGGTTTTGGGGCAAAGTAAAAGAAATCAACTACATAAAAATGCCATGGTGCAGTAAAATCATAGGAGCAAGTTCAGTGTACTTTCTGAGTGACTTTGTATCTTATTTTTACAAGATGATTGGCTCGCAGAGGTCGAGGCAATATCTGGTTGGTTGAAGTGAAAAGGAGGAATACCCTCAGGCAGCTATGTGAGTTTAATTTTGGCTGCCAAACACTCTGAGTGGGCAGTGCCGGAAAGCTAAAATGGGAGAAATAGGAGACTAAGCTAGGAGCTGGAGGAAGTGGCTGGGAAGACGATTTTAATGTCTGAGTATAACCTAAACGTGCCTCCCCTTTTTCCACACTCCCAAAGATGACTAATGTATCACAGTAATGTGCAGTCCAAACAGTTTGATTTTATTTAACCAACCAAAAGAAACACAAACAGGTTCAAGATTCATCCACAGTTCCTGCTCCTGCTGTTGTTCCTGCTCCTCAGCCTCGTGAGCCTTTCATCCCCACTCCAGTCAGATACTCAGGTGATTCAGGGACTTATAGTCAGTTCCTTCACCAGTGTTCACTAGTTTTTGAGCAGCAACCCCATACATATTCCTCTGATAGGGCTAAGATAGCATTCATTATGAGTCTGCTTACAGATCAGGCTGCAGTGTGGTCCGTAGCTATAGCTAACTCTCTCTGTTGTCGTTCCTATCAGGCTTTTGTAGCAGCTATGCACAAAGTTTTTGGTCAATCCGTTAAAGGGCAAGGAAACCAGTAGTCGACTTCTCTCTCTCCGACAGGGTTCAGGTTCAGCTTCGTCCTATGCCATACAATTTCACATCCTTGCAGCATAAAGTGGGTGGGATGAAGTAGCTCTGCAGGAGGTTTTCCTTTGTTGCTTGAGTGAGGAATTAAAAGATGAATTGGCAGCTAGGGATGAGATCTCTTCCCTAGAAGACCTGATTTCACTAGCCATCTGCCTAGATGATAGGAAGGAAAGAGCAGCTAGGTCTAGACTCCCCAGTCCTCCTACCCTGTTCAGGCCTTCTTGACAACCTGCATTATCTCCTTCATCTCCTCTTGGATCGGATCAACCACCTACCAACCTTTCTCCTCTTTCGCCTGCAACTCCTGCGACCTCTGAACCAATGCAGCTGGGAAGGACGAGGCTGACTCCTGTTGAACATCATCGACGTCTTTGCCTGAGGCGAAGCAGGCCATGTGCTCGCCAACTGTCCTGTCCAGCCAAATGGTCAGGGTCACCAGCCACAGGGAGAGTGCTGGTGAGCCATACAGCAGTGGATTCTTTTCCCGCAAATCGGATTCTTCTTAAAGGTACTGTGTTCTGGTCGCAGAGTTCTGTCCCCATAGAAGTGCTGGTTGATTCTGGGGCAGATGATAACTTTATTGACTCGGGGTTTGTGTCTCAGTTCAGTTTACCCATCAAGCCATTACCTGAGCACAAGGATTGAAGAAGCCCAAGAAGTGCTCTTAATGGGAAACTTCTTGCTAGAATTACTCACTGCACTCTTCCTGTGACTTTGACTGTGTCTTTGCTGTTGTCGGGGAACCACAGAGTTAATTTCCTTGTTAATTCCATCCCCCTCCACTGCATTAGTTCTAGGTCTTCCTTGGCTAAAGCTGCACAATCCGAACATTGACTGGTCCACCTCCTCCATATGTAATTGGAGCTTATTTTGTCATTCTCATTGTTTGCACTCAGCCGTCCCTGACATAGATTCTCACTCGCCTGCCCTTCCCAAACCTGTGGACCTCACCTCTGTTCCATTAGAGTATCATGATCTCAAGGAAGTATTCAGCAAAGACAGGGCAATATCCTTGCCTCCCCATAGACCTTACAATTGTGCTATTGATCTGATTCCTGGTGCCCAGTTACCCTCTAGTAAACTGCATAACCTCTCAAGACCCGAGAAGGAAGCTATGGAAAAATACATCACTGAGTCGTTAGCAGTAGGTCTCATCAGACCATCCTCCTCTCCTTTGGGTGCCGGGTTTTTCTTTGTTGAAAAGAAGGACATTACGTCCCTGTATTGACTTTAGGGGGTTAAATGACATTACAGTCAAGAATAAATATCCAGTGCCTCTGCTTTTGTCCCTCTTCATGAAGCCACTATTTTCTCCAAGTTGGACCTACGCAATGCTTATCACCTGGTCAGGATCAGAGAAGGAGACAAGTGGAAGACAGCATTCAACACTCCATTCGGACATTTTGAGTATTTGGTAATGCCCTTTGGTCTTACTAATGCCCATGCTGTGTTTCAGGCTCTAATCAATGATGTTTTAAGAGACATGCTCAACAGGTTTGTCTTTGTGTACTTGGATGACATTTTAGTTTTTTGTCCAACGTGTAAGAGTGGTGTTACAGAGACTTCTAGAGAACAGACTCTTTGTAAAAGCTGAAAAATGTGAGTTTCATGTGACCTCTATTAGTTTTTTGGGATTTATTGTGGAGAACGGGCAGATTAAGGCAGATCCTGCTAAGGTGCAGGCAGTGGCAGAGTGGCCCACTTCAACAAGTAGAAAACAGCTTCAGAGATTTTTGGTTTTGCGAACTTCTAAAGAAGGTTCATAAGAGACTACAGCCGTGTGGCTGCTCCTTTAACTCAGTCACTGAAGGTCCCTTTCGTCTGGTCTCCCGCAGCATAAGTTAGTTTTGATAAGTTGAAGGGGTTATTCTCGTCTGCTCCTGTTCTTTGTCACCCCAACCCAGCTGTCCAGTTTGTGGTGGAGGTGGATGCGTCAGATTCTGGGGTAGGGGCTGTTCTCTCCCAGCGTTCCCTGGCTGATCAGAAGCTTCATCCCTGTGCGTTCTTTTCCCAGCATCTGACTCCTGCAGAGAAGAACTATGATGTGGGGAACTGGGAACTCCTGGCAGTAGTTCTGGCCTTGCAGGAATGGAGGCACTGGCTGGAGGGTGCATCTCATTCCCTTATTGTCTGGATGGACCATAAGAACCTCACCTACCTCCATTCTGCCCGCCACTTTAATTCACGCCAGGCTCGGTGGGCCTTGTCCCTGGGACAGTTCATCTTTTCCCTCACTTATAGACCAGGCTCCAGGAACATTAAGCCAGATGCACTGTCACGGCAGTTTTCTCCACAGGGAGAGGAGACTTCTGTTGAGACTATTCTGCCCTCGTCTTGTGTGGTGGGAGCAGTTAGTTGAGACATTGAGAGGGTGGTCCAGGAGGCTCAAGAAAACCATCAAGTTCCTGAGAACTGTCCTCCAGATCGGTTGTTTGTTCTGCCGTCTGCTAGGTCTCCCGTACTCCAGTGGGGGCACTCTTCTAAAGTGGCGTGTCATCCTGGTTTTCACAGGACCTTGATTCTCCTGAGACAGGATTTCTGGTGGCCCTCAATCACCTCTGACACTAAAGAGTTTGTTTCTGCCTGCTCTGTCTGTGCATGTAGTAAAGCTTCACACCGGGCACCCGCTGGCCTCCTTTGCCCCCTACCTATCCCTCATCGGCCTTGGTCCCACATCGCAGTGGATTTTGTTACTGGACTACCCCCTTCCGCAGGTAATACCACTATTCTGACCACTGTTGATTGATTCTCTAAAGCTGTACACTGTACACTATCTGCCCTGGAGACCTCTACTCTAGTGGGCATTGTCAGGGCATTGTCAGGATGGGAGAAAGGTGCAAGACGAAAGAACACACCGGCCTCAGCAGTGAACTCTTTCAAAGTGCACACCAGCAACCTCCTGTCCAATCTGCAGCTGCCATCTGCAACCTAACAGCTCAACATGCATGCACATCCACACCCATACACACAACAGGATTAACAGCCCCCCCGGCAGAGAGGGAGCGGTATCATACAAGCACACACTTACAGAGTTTCAGTCTGTGTCCCTAAAAAAATAAAAAAAACAAACAATCATTAAACAAGTGTGTGTCACTACCACTGATCCACTAATGAAGGTCATGCTTTTTATTAAAGACACTATTTTTGTTGTTGTGCTTTATGTCTATATAAAACCAGCATGTTTGAATCTTCTTCAGAGACAAAAATGGCAAAAACAAGGAACCTAACGCAGGAAACACGCCTAAAGATACAGATTCTCAGCCAGGAAGGGTACAGCTGCTGCCAGATAGCCAGAAAGTGCAGATGCAGTCCTTCGGCAGTTGGATACACTCTGCAGAAATACAAACAAACCAAAAGCTTGGAAGACAAACCAAGATCTGTGCATCTAAGGGTTTCTACAGCAAGAAATGACAGCATTCTGATCCGCATTTGCACAGAAAACCGCTGAATGACATCATGTGAGCTTCAGCAGCAGTGGTCAAACCAAACCAAACTGGTATCCAGTCTTCCACCCACACTGTACATGGCTGACTCCTAGATCATGGCTTAAGGTTTCTGCAAGGCTGTCAAGAAGCCCCTGATCAATGAGCACACAAGAACTGGACAGCCAGGAACTGGAAGAAGATTCTATGGTCGGATGAGTCCAGTTTCCACCTTAATCCTCTTCCTGCTAATGTGAGGCTATGCAGAAGGCCAGGCGAAGCATTATCTCCAGCATGTATAGTACCTATCGTCAAGCATGGTAGAGGCAGTATCATGGTTTAGGGATGCATTAGTGCTGCTGGTGTTGGTCATCTCACTGTCTGGGATGGCACATTGAACCCCACCAAGTATTGTGCCATTCTCAAAACCCACATGCTCCCTTCTGCACGTGCACTGTTCCATCAAGGTCAAAACTGGATGTTTCAGCAAGATAATGCCCCTTGCCACACATCCAGGGAAAGTAGAACTTGACTGCTGGAGCACAATATCCAGGTCTTAGAGTGGCCAGCCATTAAAAATCTGTGGTGGATTATCAAACGGTGTGTTTTGAAGCGTAAACTAAAGAATTTGGAAGAATTAAAGGTGACATTATGAAAAACACGTTTTTTTTCTTTCTTCTTCTTCTTAGGCCATCCTCCTCTGAGTAAAACCGCTCCCCTGAGAGGGGAGCGTTCATCCCGATAGGTGAAGTTTGCTGTTTCCAGCAGTAAGATAGCAGTGTGTCGCAATGTCGTCAGTCAGAGCCAGACATGCAAAGTGCTCTGTTGTTGGTTGTAAAAACCAACACAAATGCCTATATTCTGTCCCAGCCCCCAAAAACCAGATGAGACTGTGGTTGCGCTTTTTTGGGGGGGGGGGTTCAACCGTTTCCCCCACTGTTCGCAGTCAGATTTTGGGTCATAGCTATAGTGTACACTGTAGTGCCTGTGTGACTGTTGTTTACTCTGCTTGTGTGTTGTACAGTCTGACTGCTGCTGGGATGAAGGACATAGTTGTGTAGAAATAAATGTAACTATAAACAGTAAAGCCTGCTTTTCTCCTTGACCAAATAAATATTACCCCAGGAGGGTTTTTGTTTCCACAATTTAATTTAACCCCTTATGAGTGAGGAAATGCCTGTGTGTGCTCTGCACCTTTCCACTTGTATGATGAGCACAAGCAGTGGATCAGCTATACCTTTATGAGCTTTATGAGTCCTATATTTTTTATGTTTTCCAAGCTGATTTTTGGACTTTTCTCAGAGGTTTGATTTTTCTAAAATATTTGATAATTTCACACTTTAGACTTCAGTTATTGAAGAGCATCTGTGTGAAAAGCTTAGAGCCAACAACTAAGAGACTTTTGAAACAGGACAAGAAGTGCCAACTACACACTGCTTTATTGTAATAGGATGCATTGTAAGAGGATATTATAAAAGGATGTAGCATCAAACTGCATTCTAAATAACACTATAACTTGATATTACACTAGTTGCTACTCACATAATCCACCCCTAACCTCAGAGTTGAGAATATTGTCAGTGCTTGAGCTGCACTATGGGTAATGTAGGCACCAAATTTACTTATAGTTCTGGTTAAAAGTGCAAAGCTAAATCAGTGAAATTTTCTTTCAAGTAAGTACAAGTACCTTAAAATTGCAGTTAGGTTCTTTTTAATTTAATTTCTTATTTTACACTGCTATACTTGATTGCTAGATAGTTAGTTAAAAATTAATGACATGATAACTTTGAATCCAAAAGCACCAAAATGGTTAAAGGTTAAATGTAATTATTTAAAAACATATTGGATTTTTAGAAGTGATAATAGCATGTCTTCTAAGCACAACATGATGACAACAAAAATGATGTACCACATACCCCACAGTGGATAAGATTTGCAAACTGTTTGCATCAAATATGCATGTGTAACCTGCAATATTCATAACATTTTTTACACAAACCTATACTGTCCTTGCTCTATAGGAATAGTAATAATCCAATAATAATAGTAATAGGATGTTTGTAGTTCAACATGGGATTATTTCATGCTAAAGTAAGAAACTTTGTTTACATTTTGAACTCAAGGGATGCTCAAAGGAGTCTTGGACATTGTATTATACTTAGATGTTGTAGTGAAAGACTAGTTTTAAAAAAAATAATATAACCTCCCCTCTCTCCAGTGCCGCTAAGGTTCTCTGCTCCAACTGAGCTACTGAGAGGCTGACTGCGGTTGTGATGTTGAGGACTTTGGTTGCAATGTGCTACCCACAGAGATGTTGTTGCCTTAAATACATGTATGTGAATATAAAGTGGCAGAAAGAGAGCATGTGTGATCATGTGACATGGATAAGAGAAGCGAACAAAGACTTATTAATAATTTATTCATGCCTGTGCCATTTGTTTTTTAAAAGAATTTTGGTGTGGAGTTTTGTTGAGGATACATCATACTTTTAGCAGACTAATGTTTATTTATGTGCTAAAACATGATTATCTTTCTTTGCTCAGTTGAATGCCACATCAATAAAGTGGGTAAAATTGCCACCCATGCCATTGGTAAACCAACCAAAAAAGGAGCATAGCAATGCATTTGCAGTTTACATTTTTACATCCAGAAGCATCCATCCAGCCACCATCCATCTTAAAGTGTGGCCAGGAGAAGTTAGGGTTTGAATGCCAGTTAGTCCAAGTATTCAACTCAAGTCATATTGCTTCAGTTCATATTCAGTTTAGTTCATATTTAAAACCCGACAAACACAGTTTTAGCTATTTTGGCTGTCAAGGTATTTATGTAATATTACTGTATAAATCTCAGACTGTTCAGGATCAGTGGTGGTTTAGTGCTGGTATTTTGGATGGGAGTATACAATTTAACTAAAAAGCAGTTATCAGATAGTTCTTCGGGATCCTTTAATCTGACTGACAATGCTCAAACCTGGAATCTGGAATTATTGAGTTTTGCTGTCTTGATAAGCAAAAATGCTTAGCCAAATTCAATATTTAAAACATTTTTGTTTGGGCATTTTATTGTGCTTTTAAATAAAAAGCTCTCAGACAGATGGAAAGCTAAAAAGAGCAATGTGTCTTTGTATATTCGCAGCCAAGACTTCATTGATTACCTCACAGGTTTCAAGGTAGCTGAGGAGATTCCTTTTTCCTGCATTTTTTCAGAGCACTTTCTCTGATGCACTCAACCATAAATTTAAAACAAACCTGCCTTGCAAGCTAATCAAAAGCTTGGAATGCTGAGTGTTTTTTTAATGATACTGTTGTGCTAAGAAGAGATGAAAATAAATAATATACTCATTAACAGTAATACATATTCCAGCCAAATACAGAATGTGTGCTTGTTGGGGACTAAAACATTCAATAAAGATCAATCTTTTAAACTCACCAGTTCATTAAAAGAAAGGTCTTAAATGGATTAAGGTTCCATTCAGGCACTAAATTGCTGACAATCTTCCTGTATTTTTATTTTCAAAGTAGCAACTCCAAACCGAAATATTTGCAATATCTTAAACAGACACTGATCCCCCCAAATATAGTGTGCATGTACTGTGTATTGCACGACAAAATGTTTCATTAATTATGAGAAATTATTTTTGTATTCCAAATCAGGCAAACGTGATTTCAACATGAAATGATGATTAATATAATGACATGCACATGAAATAACTTTTATCATTTGTTGAGATGAACAGAGAGGATTAATGCTACACCATTTATTTTCTTCATACCTACAAACACTCTAAGGCTCTTAAATGAAAGACAAGTGTATCACATTTATGTATAAACAATGGAACAAGGCTTTGCCACAGACTTGATCAGATTTAACCTATTAGGGGGAAGATTAATAAGCAGACACTAAAGAGATATTGCTTTCTTTGTCAAACTGATGTGTGTTCAATAACGCAGATAGGTTTGGGGTCCCTGAATCATCTAATATATAAACGTGTTATTTCAGTTCAGAGTCATTTTAACTCTTTACAGCTCCACTTATTCGCCACCTATTTGTGTAGTGATGCATAATTCCAGGATGTGCAGTGTGTGAATCAGTCAAGTTCTTCCAGGATTCCCTAGTTCCCTGGTTGACTTTTTATTCCTTGTGGTTTCTCACATGTGAGAATAAAAGAAAGCTAAGGTGAGAAAGTACATAACTATGAGATAATAAAAATGTTGAGTAAATAACATACATTATTGGAAGAATGTGTACAGATCAAGAGGGAGATGAGCTTGTTTGCTCCAACTCTACCATTGAAGATGTGTGGTTTACAGGTAACCCTGCATTCTTTAAGCTTAAGATATGACGATATGATGGTGATTTTTGCAAAGTTCTGTTGTTGAAAAGAGGCAGTCCTTCAGGAATAACGGACATATTCTGATCAAAGATAGCACTGAGATTATGGTGGCGGTGCCTAATACCATGGCAGTGCCTTCAAGACAAGGTATGTTTTTTGTTTCAGAGGAGTATAGTACAATAATCTCAGTTTTGTCTGAGTGTAGCAGCAGAGAATTGCAGGTCATTCAGGTTATTATATCTGAAGGCACCTGGACTGATCAGTACGTATAATAGTGCATAATTTGCATAAAAGTTTTTGGAGTAATTTGGTGTGCATGAGGGGGTTGTAGGCATTGAGTGTATCTGTGCTCTGACACACTTTAAACCCTGACAGAAAATGCTCAAATCAGCCTCCAGTTAGCCAGCCTTAAGCCCACCACTCTTCAGTCCACAAGTCTCCAGCCTGCTTCCCCATCTGCTAGCCCCAGCTCTGCTAGCAGCCTTAATCCCAGTGTCCAGCCTGCTAGCATCTTCCCCTGGTTTCCTGCTTGAAAGGGTAGGTGCCTTCCAGGATGCTGCTTGGTTTAGTGTTGGGTTGTTAATGTTAAGTTGTCTAATTAATTCATTTTAGCTTATATTACAAACTTCATTTTTCTTTTTGCTCCTTTTACACACTGTCACTGTCTTCTTTCCTTCTTTGTTATGCTTCTAAAACTAGCCAGAAGCATAATATTATAAAATGTTGCTAAAGCACAATAATATAACCTGTAACTTGTTAAAAGACAAGGGTGTATCTGTTGTCCACTGTAGGATAAGAATTACAGACATGGTGGTTACTCTCTGCACGGACACAGGAGTGTAAATCTGTGATTTATAACTGTCAAAGGATTTACCCTTAAAGCACACACATCCGTTTGTTGATGTGACTGAGTCACTTGGACCCTGTCCAATTAATGGCCTAATTCATTTAAATTCAGTACCTCCTCATCCTTCGTACTGTTGCCAAAGACAGCTGTTCATCAGGCAGACTTAGCTTGTGAAAGCTTATGAAAACACTGTACTGCTACCATGAAAGAACCATCCAAAGAAGAATCAGATTAATTTTAACATTGGGCTTGTTTTGTCTAATTTAATACTCATTTTTTTCATTAATTTATTGATGAATACTTGCTTTTATCTAAAGTCTACAGAAATGTCTTTTTATTGAAATACAGACAGAAATGACAACAATGTAAAAGTAAGCCTTCTACTACACTGTTGCCCATAAAGTTGGAATAAAATATTTTTTTACTCTTCTCATAAATGATTGTGACAAGGTGATTTATTCTTGATAGATAAAGTATATATCTTCTTGCACCTGGTTAAAAGTGATTACTGATGTGTATAAATAGGAATAAAAAGAGGAATGTGTCTGAAAATAAAATTATCCCAACTTTATGGGCAACAGTGTATTTTAACATGATTGTATAGGAAAAAAATCTTTGAGAAAATACAAGTAAAATATTGATATTATGATTAAGTCAGCTGATAAAGTCAGCTGTTGCTGTACAATTTGCTTGAATGTTTGAGGTTGCATCGCTACAAAGAGTTACCAAAGAAACTGCAAGATCTTCATTAACACACTTTGTTTGGGGAATTTATGTCCAAGAGCAAATTATAATTATCATATGTGCACCAAACTTGTTGCTGCCAAGGGACAATCTCATAACCACACACCCGCATGACATCATCTCTTACACAATGGTGAAGTAAATATGACAGCCATCCAAACTGCCCTAATATGCATTACACCCATTTGGACAAATACTGTGATTCATCATTTTCCCACCCAATAGAAATAAAACAAAAAGTTAAAATTTTCTTAAAAATTTATGAAAGGCCTTTCTTGTCTTCCAATCACTCACAGTGCTTTTATATTATAAGTCAGCATGCACACATTCACATGAAAGAAAAACTAAGGAAAGGAACTTTTTCACATACCCATACATTAGGAGCAATTTGGGGTTCAGTGTCTTGCACAAAGACACTTTGGCATGCAGCCAAATGTCCAAATGCTCAAATGTCCAATCTTTCGATAGGTGGATGACCCATTCTGAGCCACAGCCATGCCAGTTAATTACTACCAAGTCTTCTTAACATAGAGGTCAGAGCATTTTTTAAAAATTTATATACAGTATCATATATTTTAGAAATTATTTAGGTCAAATGGTTACGTTTACTATCATTTCCACAGCAGCTCTCTAATGTCTGCAAAAGGAAAAGCACTCATTTGTTATCAAGAAACAGGCCACTATCCATCAGTCTTGGGGACCACCTGTAGGGGTCACCTGGCAACACACACACCTCCCAGTAATGATGGAGCCCAAGGCTGTATACACAGGAAAGCTATAACACAGACTGCCGTTGGGCTGACCATCTGCCCATAAATCAGTTTAATGTTCTTTATAACCATTACATACAAGCTAGTGTCATTTATCCACACCAAAGAGAGTTTATTGTAGAGTCGTCTAGTTCAGAGACCTGTATTAGTCAAGCATTTTGGAAAACAGTGACAAGCCAAAGTTTGCACTCACTGTTTAATTGGTCACAAAACATGCATATTTACACTTTTTGTATGCTTTTTGGAAAAATAGCATAATTCTATCCTGGTTATCCTGGACATCGCAATTGTGCAAAAATGTTGAGCACCGATTTAGAAAACCTTTGACGAGAAATCGTTTTAATAAATAGGAACTACAACTACAACAGTAATCACTGTTAAGCCACATCAGGGACCATTTATCATTGTAAACTGAGAAATTGGACACCTGAAAGACCTTTCCTTCCAAACTAATGTGCTTGTTTGGCAGTTATTGTCAGATATTTGCATCAGTTAGGCAGAATTAAAATGGTAGATCATTGTGGTATATTAAGGCTTGCTATGAGGATTTAGGCCCTGTTTGAATGTTATGCAATGTAGTTAAATCAAAACAAAACAAAAACTACCGTTATCATGTACCAAAGAAATGTAACAATTACCTAGTTTCCACTTTAAATTCTATTAGAACATATATGTCAGTGGACCCCCAATTAGGCCAGTGGGGCCTGCCCACCATGCCTGGCTACAGCACAGGCTGTATTCGGGGCTCCTTCCATCTGCTGCCCCTGTGCCATGAGTGAGTGTGTATGTGTATGTGTGTATATGAGTGCTGGCCTGCTCAGCTCTCATTTCTATCATTTGCTGAACTCCAATCCATCTTTGTTTCCCTCTTATTAGGCCTGAAATGATGCACCAAATGGTTTGTAGGAAAAAAGTCATACTCCAACAAAAGAAAAAAAGAACCAGACACAGCCATAGCAAAGCTCTGAATGATTCAAGACCTATGTGACATAATTAAAACACACAAACATACATAAATACCTAATTGGTTCACTTTTGTATTGCATAAATAGTGTTATGTCCATAGAAAGGACTGACAGCAAAAAATAAATCAGACAAGTATTCCAAGATGTATTCTTGAAATACTGACTCAACACTCATAAACACAACACTCGTCAAGTCATGTTTATTTATAAGTCATTACACAAACATGTTTCAAAGAATATATCATGTCTGATATATCAGACATAGCGCAGCTCATATTCACACTCCTGGTCATTTGAAGTCTTGAGCACTGCATTGGCACAGAAGTAGAGCTGATACTGAATTGACTGCAAGACTGGAGACTGAGAGATACACTTATTCACTTTATGGTGGAGGGTTAGATTAGATGACCAACACATGTCCCTTATCTATCTGTGCAGTGAATATGAAGATTTAACCAGCAACAGCGTAGCATAACAGAAACTAGTTACTAGACTCAGGAAATAACAACAAGCCTGGTTCTGTCTGTAGAAAAATTCATCTACCAGCACTTCCTTAGCTGTATGGATGGTTGGTTGCTTAAAACATGTGCGCATAGTCACACGCTGATCAGACATGACCCTAACTGCTACCTGGACTGTCAAACAGTCCCCTTTTTTTTGTTTCTTTCTATTGAAGCCACCCCAGAAAATTCATCTCTCTGAGTGCACTTTCATGTTTTCTGATTCACTGGCTCAAGTCATAAGGGTTCAAGCCAAGTGACAGACTGATGCTCAAAATACCACCTGACACTGTGCAGCAAAATGCAACGTGCAGTTGCTAGATCATCTGATGTATTTTTTTCAGGTTAACCTGGTTTACCAACATGCACACACAAACATGTAAGTGTTTGTGCTCTTCTTTGCAATTTTGTAATTTTAATTCCATCTTGCCTGCTGTCTGCTTATTTTCATCATATTGTAAGGACTAAATGTAAAATAATCTGCAGTTTCACTTATCAGACATATTTAAAAACACAAATGTAGAGTAGTATAACTTTGCTCATGTTTCATGCCTTTGATACACTCTTGTATTTCTCTTTCCTGTCTCTCCCTGTGGTCGCTTTTAATGGTGTATCCAGGATTGTGGTTCCCTGGAGCACAGCCCTTGTCCAGTTCTCTCTGGCCTCTTGTTAGAGCATGCTCTGGTCCAGGCTCAGAGGAGGTGACCTGGTTGAGGTGATGGTTTTTGATCCTCATACCAGACGCTTTCTCACCTCCACTACAGACAGGCTCCTTATTCAGTGATGCCTGATATTAGCTGGTAAACTTTTGGGGGGGAGGTGGAAATGTTTTTATTAACCAGAACACTGTGCGCCATTTAGTTCATTCCACCCAATTTTCACAATATGTTTCTGCATGTGTGCTATTGAGCACTCATTCATGCATAAGGGAATGCTTTATCTGTGAAACAGTTGCAGCTCTCTGCTGCCAAAGCCAACATATGCTCCTGTATTATACGTTGATTCTTGTTCTCATGTGCCCAAGCTGTTCTCTTTAATTGTCTTTATCAGCCATGAAGGATGTGTACAGTGAGGTCATGTGTGCAAGCTGCAAAGAAAACTGTTTTAGTATAGCCTGTACAGTTTGTTTCTTACATATGTATAGTTAACTGACTGTTCAGTTAATACACAATGAAACTGGGCTTTTATTTCTATGTTGAATACATTTTCGTCATCAACACCTCTTTTCCACCTCCATCCTCTCTGTTCTTCTATTCTCCTCTGTTTGTGCAAGTCCCTCTTCCCTTTTCTCTTGCTCCCCCTCTCCTGATTCCCACCCTGCTCCGAGCTCTAATGGTACATGCCGTTAGAAAGCCCATCTCCAGAAGGGAGGAGGGGAGGCTGGTTTCAGTCCTCAGCCATGAAGCTACTTTAGTCCCCGACTTAAGCACATACACAAACGTTACTGCACGCGTAGAGCTGTCTCAACTGTAACGACATTGCAACCTTGTTCTGTAAGAAGCAACCAGCCGCGGACAGAACGACAAGCAGAGGGACGGAGAGGGGTTCAGAGAGGTGTATAGAGAAGCGAATGAAAAAAGCAGAACAAGAGAAAGAAGAGGTGAATAGCGCATTCATCGCCGTTCTGACGTCTCCCCTCACGCGCCTGTATTAGCTGGTGTGAGTGCAAGAAGAGGTTAGAAGGGAAGGGAAGAAAATAAATCATCGGAACCCGTGCTCTTGCTTTGTATTTGCCTTTTGTTTATCTCCATCGACCCAAGGTTTATAGGCGATTATCAGAGAAGGAAAACGATGCTTTAAAAGCTGCTTCTCTTTCGACAAGGAACAGAGGAGAAGATGAGGACAACGCACAGCAGGAATAAATACAGGATACAGGATTTCTTGCATGAATGGGGGTCCTTCTACCGCATTCGCTTGGAATAGCAGCCTCAGATTGAAGTATCTAAATGAGGTAAACAATAATTATATTAACACTATAACACATTATAACACATTGACTTTGCTTTTTACTCTGAGTGTGATTGGTCGGCAGGGACAGAAACACATCTGAGAAGCACAATCATGAGCTTGACAGAGATGAGCCAATTTTCATGCGTATCAGGTTTGGAGCAGCAATGGGGGAGATTGCCATCTTTGTCCCTTGGTAGCTGTCTGTTGCAGCATAGTGGAGCCGAGTGGAAATCTCAGTGTCGCATTTTGCAGAAAGGCATGTCAGCAGTGGGTTAAAAAAAAGAGTCTGTGTCAGTGTGCCTGATGAAAAAGAATGCTGATAATGCTCATGATGTACATTTGGATGCTGAGATAAGGAGCATGGAGAAATAGTCTCTCATATGACCAGCAAAGCTTGTGCTGCCTAAGGTCCAGATAGAAAGTAGATTTTGTTTGTCCAGATGACAGATGCAAATAAAATTCACTTCTTATTATTGTATGAAAATAAGAATTATGTGTTGCATATAGTGCACATAAAAATCTTGTGAAATCAAAACAGTAGAAGAAGACTTGTGGGGCAGTTAGGATGTAGAACAAAATGTGTGTGTTTTCTTAAGCAAAGTCTAACAGAATACTTTCACCCTATGAAGCCATACACTACTTTCCAGACAGAAAATGACAACTTCTCTACAGAGGCAAACAAAAAAGTTGGCACTGGCTTTATAAATGGAAAGCTTGAGTCAAAGTTAAGTGGGCTGTATGTTCTACTCTCTGACACCAACCTAGGAATGTCCTGGCCACTGGTGAAAAGGTGTTGGGTAGTGGTTGTTCTCTTCACTATTACAGGTGCACCAGCAACTCTTGAAAGAAAAAACAACAGGGCTTTATTTGAAACCATGTTCCTCTTCTGTCCACTACAGACAATGATGGTATTATAATTAATTATAATTGAGTGGTATGTGTATATGTCACAACTACAAATGTATGCATATTTTATAGTTAGCAAAGACTTTCAGTTGTCTCACTGGAAAATCTTGCATAGTGTGGTTACAGTGCCAGATGTCTGGGCTGTGGTCTGAAGTCCTTATACATATGTCAAGACACATCAACCTGATGTTTCCTGGAAGTACTAACTGGTCCAGACACAGCATGGTGACACCCATCATGACATCAGGCATGTTGGGCAAATGTACTTTCTCTTAAACTCATATTTTCACAATCAAGCCACTGTATCTGGCAAAGAGAAGATATTGTTGTAGTCATTTTTGTGGAATTATTATTGTGAAAACATTGTTTTGTTAGCCATCTGATAGATAGTTATACCCAGTGAGCATTAAATTAGTGTGAGTATGTGAATTTGAAATATTATATGAGGAAATGAACCCATTCCCATCCTTTGTAGGTGTTCATTTTGTGTACCTACAAGGGAGGTAGAAAGGAACAAAGCAAATAGAATAAAACACGCAAGGACATAGAATCCTCCATAGCGACCCGAATTAAGTGTTTGTGATTCTGCTTTTATAAAGTCCTTATCAGTTCCACAGTTTAAATGCATGATGGCAACAACACCTCATACGGTCTCTCAGCCTATTCAGTATGCTCCATGGAGTGAAGCTGTGAATGTCCCCAGCTGTTTCCTCATGGGTGTTCAGCATGCTTCTGTAGTGCTGTAGTGCTCTCTGGTCATGTATATATTTAGTTTCTGCTCAGTCTGGCAGTGTCAGCAAATAGCATCCAGATCTCATTTATGGAAGGTTGTCATTTCACTTTGTGTTCATGCTTTCTCCCTTTACATTACTCAGAGTGCAGCAGCACATATGTGTCTGCAGTTCTGCATCTGCAGCTCATGAATTACAGAATGTAATATATAAATGTATAGATCCTTTTGTACAGAGTATACTTACAGTATAACATACGCAGAATTAGTTTCATTTTTGATGCTTAAACATTTATTAAAGCTTTATTTACTCTATACTTTGTAGAACTTGGCCAAAGAACATTATAACAACCTGTTTTTTAGGGTGTGGGAAGTGGAACAGCTTATAATAAATTAAACTTATCACTTTAAAACAGGCATTGTGAAGCAATAAATGTAAGGAATCCAGAAACACAAAGACAAAGCTAGTCAAAAATATTTTTATCTAGCTTCTGAATAGCATATTATGAAGTCATAATAAAATATTTATAGATTTTTAAGAGCATTTTTAGTGACATTATATGAAATTTACTGTAAAGGGGAAATATTACCTTCTGTCATCTAGAAAATAAAGTAGGGAACACAATACAATAATGTTATAATACACATATACATACATATACACTTATTTAAGTGTGGAAATGCAGGTGTTGAATGTTTGCATATGGTGTTCATTTCATCATCACTGATATTTTAGCGGCATTTCACACCATTACACAGTGTATGAAGACAAGCTGACAAGATGGAGGACTTAGACCTTTCACAAATGTTTTGAAAGCTATTGACAAGGCTGCTGAGGTTTAGAGACATAGGGCAACATGTGGGTGCATGTAAATTGTGTCTACCTACACAGAGAGGTCACAGATTCAGGTTTTTGGACACCACTCTACTGGACAAAAATCCTTTATGTTTGATGTCAAGTCAGAAGGTTTTTATTGAAGATATCTGGGCTTCTCTGTAGATTTAGTCATTAAGCTGCCCTGCCTGAGGCAACAGAGGGAAGAAGCAGTAGTTGTGAGAACTGTCTTTATTGCATACAATATATTTTCTATATATCTGAACAAACTATAGTATTAAGTGTAGGAACAGTATAGATATATAAAATGAGTATTTCATACATTTACACACACAATTCTGTCATGTCTTGCTACTGCAAATGTTAGCATTGGGTGGGCATACTCATACTCAAGAACCACTTTTTGCTTTCATGATAAGCCAGATGTGTGAGAGAAAGCTAAAGCTGCTATAGCAATAGAAATTCAATAGCAGCCTGTTGGTTAAACATGTGCAGTGTTTGCGAGGTAAAAATCTTCATGCAGTGTTTGCAGGGTGAAAGTTTTCAATAGTTTTACATGTCAAATCATGGGTTTGCTGTGGGTTAGAGATAGATCAGGTCGTATCAGAACCCATCAAAAGAAAACCAAATGCGAATGCATTAATTTCCTTGGAATTCTTCAGTTTCCTTTCATGTGAATAGGTAAATACTGACTTGTAGTATAAAAGTGCTTTGAGTGGTCAGAAGACTAAAAAGGCAATATAAAGTACAGTCCATTTACCATTTAAAAGTAACATGTTGAAGTTTAGGATACCATTCTTTGTATGTATTACAAAATACCTACTGTAAATGTATTTAAAATGTGTATTTTTACATCTTGAAATTACCATGTTTTGTATCAGAAAGATATGATTATTACTTAGACATCATCAAGCCCCAATTGCCCCGTACTCATGGTTTGGGTTAGGCAAGAGGACTGGCAGTCTTCTGGTTCTTCCTCTGGGCTGCATGCCAAATTGTACAGTGAACCCAATTGCTCCTGATGGCTGTTCGATCAGAATATGAATGAGTGTGTATGTTAGTTTCTTTTCTGATGAGTTTTTGCCACAAATGTATGAATAGGTGTGAATTTCACCAAATTAAAATCAGGTTTGGCTTTAGACTGTTATAGAGGTTTTTTGAGAACATTTGATTATATACATTTCCAGACCCTGCTTAACAGTATGCTTTAATTCATTCTCTGGGGGATGCAGTTATTAGTCTCCACAGAGAACACAACTGGCAATCAAGCACATAGACTACAAAAACAGAGTCAGTGTAACAGGTAGAGAACCCTGCTTTGCCCCACCTGCAACTCATTGTGTCTGTGCCAAATGTATTTAATTTGTTACACTTCAGGTCACTTAAGTACTCTCTGTTGTACTGAGTTCCTTGTTTGCCCTGGATAAAAAGTTACCCACCTAAATTGTCATTGTATAATTCCTACTCTGCTCATACCAAAACCTTAAAGATTTTCAGAAGTGTTCAGTGCTTAATCCTTTGTGCCACCATTTATTTAAAATGACTACATTAGTTTTGTTGTTTTTTTAACCCAGATTTTATGCCCTACTGCATAAAAAAGTCCTATAACATCAGTATGTAGATGATGCAGTTTACAGTAAAAGTTCATAGTTTAAATAGGATCATGGTGGTCCTAAAGGTGGAGGTGTAAAATGTCTTGGGCACATGCCTTTTTCTTCTTCTGGGAACAGAAGTAATAATGATATAATAATTATAATAACAATCTTAAGTTATAGATCAGTTTTCAAAACACATTTCACATAAAATGACAACCTTAAAGTAAAACAGAATAAAAATAAAACAATAAGAGAATAAAATCAAACAATCACGTAAAATTTAGAAACTATCCCCCAATAAAAGTATGTTTTAGAGGGGATTTAAAGAAGTCACTGATACTGCTGAACTAATTTCCACAGGCAGGTCATTCCATAGCTTTGAGGCTCTGACTGAGAATGTTTGGTCACCTCTAGTTTTTAGCTGAGTCTTAAGGGATGGACAGTACACCATTGAGAGCCATAAAAGTCAACAGTAAAACCTTAAGATCAATTCTAAAATACATTGGAAGCCAGTGCCAGGAGGCTAAAACTAGCATTTATGATCAGTTCTCTTGGCTCTGACTGCAGAGTTCTTTACAATTAAAAGCTGATTAATTGGTTTTTGGTTAAGGTGGGTGAAGAAGCTGTTGGAATGCTAAATGCAAGAGGAGATGAAAGACTCAGATTGTCTTTGTGTCTTTGAAAGATCATATTTAGGAGATATTTCTGAGATGGTAAAAGCAAGACTGCATAACTGTTTTGCTTGAATTAAGTTTAAGAACATTTTGTGCCATTCCCTTGTTGGCATCAGATAGGAAGTCATTGAAGTCATAGAGGCTCTAGCCTCTAAGAACTTAGAGGCTAGAGCCTCTAAGTTCTCCACGACAGGCAGGTAGATCAGTGTGTCATCAACATTAAAATGAAAATGTGGCAAGCGCAGTGGTGTACACCAAAGATGAAGAGTGAAATTTAGTTTAGAGAGGGTTTATGTACAATGATAGAGTTTTGGAAACGAACCTCACAATGCCACCTTGGGAATTTCACCCAAGCAAATAGAGCAACCAGGGCACACACAGTGAAGTTGCATCTTGCCGCTACGTCGTCTTAAATCGGTCACATGATTTTGACACGCCGGCGCCTCCGTTGACTCCAAAGGGTTAAGAAATTGGGAGCAGATGATCAACTAAAGGCACACAAAAAGCAAGTAACCACTATGAGTGGGTGAAGTTAAAAATATTGGCACAGGCCACCCCCAATGTCCCAGTGTTGTGACTTTTACCGGATCCACTGGTCAGCAAAACAAAGCCAAAGCAGAGCGGAAGCCAGTGCCGTGCGCCCGCACAGGCAAAGCAGCACACCAGCAAACACATCTGAGGCGAAACAGTCCAAGCGAAGCCGAAAGGCCAAAAGGCAAAACCGGCAAAGCAGCAAAGCCGGCAAAGCAAAGCAAAGCCAAGCAGCAAAACAGCAGGCAAAGCAAAAAAAGCAAAGCAAGGCCAAGCAGCAAAACAGCAGGCAAAGCAGCAGAATAGCAGGCAAAGCAGCAGTGTCTCCTTCACACCAGTGTGTGGTGTGTATACAGCCACACACCGCACCAGCGGGACCTGCAAATATAACTTTTATTAATCACCTGATTTGATTAATGAAGATAAACAATGCCCTGCAGCATACGTACCAACTTGATGATCGGGAGGGAGGAGAGCGCACAGTGCTCGTAACGCTGCAACATAAACACAGCTATTTGCTACACGTGCTGCATACTATGATATATGTTGCAGCGTGAGAAGACAAACCTCTTGTATGCGATCCGCCAGCCTCCGGTGATACAGGCAGAGGGGGAGAGATACCAAAAACAGCTCTACAACAGTAAAATACTGGATGTAAAAACAAACAGGAGGCTGAGGAAATCCCCTCGCCACAATAACCGCCATCATACCTGCACCAGGAGGAGGCAACAGGAAATCAGGTGGACCTTCCGCACCAGGAAGTCAGAAGGGCTGAGCGGGCACCGGTCTACTTTTAAAGCCCGCCCTAATTAGCTAGTAGGCGGAGTGCCCGGCAACAGAACCCGCCCCCACTGAAACCCCAGAGGAACAAAGCTCATCCTGCCAGGGGGAGAAGGTACAGTCAAAATAGAATTAGTCACAAAACTGACCCCTGAGGGACACCAAAAGATGACGTGATTGTTTATGGAAGCACAGACACTTCATCAGCTGCCAATGGAAGGACATTGGTCACCCAAAACAGGGTGGTCTTTTTTTATGTGATGTTTCCGAGACACAAAATTTTTCAAAGCTGTTGTTTTTGGCTGTTAAAGGTGATTGCTTGACACATATTTCTCTAATGTGTTTAATTCTGAAGGGGTTGTATGCTGTCAATGGATTTTATTAGAGGTTGTCCACAGCTAGTTTTGAAATAACACCAGAAAAACTGATAGCAGACAATGCCCAATAATGAGGTTGATCTGATTAAAAAACCTGGATGGTATTACATGATCATATTTCATCTTAGAAACAATATGAAACAATATGTAAAAGCTCGGACATAGCCATAGGTGAGAAGTGATCTTAAATATTCTGTGGTAAGTGAGGAAAGAGTTCAACCAGCTGCTATGAATCCTGACTTTTTAACTAAGATTCTGTTAAAAACATGGTATCTAAATTGAGCTCTGCAGGCAGACCAAGCTCAACTGAGAAGGCTAAGGAGTCAGATGAAACCACTGGCACCACAGCCTACTGTAGGGATGGGACCTGAAACAAAAACAGACTTGCCTTAAGAGATTAAAAACATGGTTTATCAAAATAAAAACTCAGGACAATATGTGGTGCCTTGCTGCAATGCTGTTGTACCTCTGCAAATTACACAACACGGGTGCTTAAAATCTGTATGGATGCCCATTAAAACAGCCGCTATCCTAGCTCATTAATATCCTGCAGAGTAATTAGAATAAACTGTGCCCCACAGCCTCAGGCTGGCAGAGACTCTCTGCATTCTCTCCAGCAGCTTTTCTTCCCTCAGAGGCAGCAGTTTTTTGCCAGAAGTACATCAGAGGTGCTTGGAGTGACCAGCAACATAGAATGTGCCTATAGATGTTCAATTCCTTCAAACTGCTGTACCTGATGAATTCATTCTGACTTTTCTTTTTTTAAGGAATTTCTCTGTAGATTGCCAAATGTAATCAGGGTGGAGAACACCACAGCTCACTTAAAAGAAATCGCAGTTCAGTCTGTGGAAGACAGTAAATACTGCACGTATTTTATTGACCAATTGCTTATGCCAATAGTAGACTAAGTGGTTTGGTGGCTCTTTTTGTTTATACTCATACTATACTATACTACTGAAGATGATGCTGCAAGTTTCAATAAAATGAACAGCATAATTTCTGTTTCTGAGGGATTTACTGCTAAGGCTAATGTTTACTCGTTCAACCGGTAATGCTAAACAATTCCCTGTGTCTTTATCATTTTTTGGTGACCTATGGGAGATTAAGAGATAGAGCAGAGATGCAGCTGGAGGCACGTAGCATGTGCACACAAGCACACAAGCTCCTGACCAAGGCCTCAAGCTTTACCTCCCCTACTGTCAAGCCATATTCTACCACACACAGTGCAGAATAGAAGAATATATCATAAAAGGAAGAGCTGTCTGTCCTTTGTGGCAATATGAGCTTAATATGAGCTTAATCTATAATCAGCAGATTGTACTGTACAGTGGAGCATTTAACTTGGTGGGAGGAACTAGTTGTAAGGCTACTACTATAGTATAGGCTACTGTGTGTTAAATGTCTGAGCTCAGTTTGATTGTTTTACATAATGACAGAGGTGGTCCCTTCTCATCACCCTGTCCACACAATGATATAATCTTACAGTGATAGTCAGCACATTGGGTGAGGTCTATTTGAGTCAAAGATAAGACCACCAAATATGAGTGCTTGTAGCTGTAAGTCTCCCATATGAGACTCCCTTTTATGCTTTTTTGGTCTGTGTGATAAAAATGCTCCGTTCAGGGTTCGCTGCTAACATTTTTCTCAGTCATCTTTGTTTCAGTTTCACATCTGCTGTAAGAGAACTCTAGATCTGTGTTCAAGTTGTGTTTGCTTGTGCTGGTGGATACTCATGGTAGAGATCTTAAAGATCCAGAAATATAGGGAGCTCATACAGACACTGTCTTTATGAAAGGTGTCAACCTTTCATATTTCACCTTTATTTGTCCTTCAGGGCCATGCAGACCTGTCATTGCTTTTTTATGTTATTTTTGTTTTAATAATTAAATTCAATCCATGAAAGCCACCTTACTCTAAAATACAATAGAGGTTAAATTGGGCCACTTAATGTCTAGAGCAGGTCTAGACCAAGATCTTTATATATATATATATATTACACTAAACAGTTCCCACCATGAGCAAGCACTTGGGGACAACAGCAAAATAAAACTTATTTTAAAGCAGGCAGAAACCTTTACAAAAAATTGCTCTAGGTGGGCAGCCATCTGCCTTGACCAGTTTGGGGGAAAGGAGAAAGAGAGAGAGGGAGTTAGATAGACAGACAAACAGACAGCCAAATTTGTTGGTACCCTTCCATTAAAGAAAGAAAAACCCACAGTGGTCACTGAAAGGAACACTGAAACTGACAAAAGTAACAATAAACAGTAATTTACTGAACATTGACTAATTAAAATCAGACATTGCTTTTGAATTATGGTTCAACAGAATCATTAAAAAAAAAAAAAATGAAACTGGCCTGGACAAAAATGATGGTGCCCCTAACTTAATGTTTTGTTGCACAACCTTTTGAGGCAATCACTGCAATCAAGCGATTTCTGTAGCTCTCAATGAAATGTCTGCAGTTTGTCCCACTCCTCGTGAACAAACTGCTCCAGCTGTCTCAGGTTTGCAGCGTGCCTTCTCCAGGCTGCATGTTTCAGCTCTTTCCACAGGTGTTCAATAGGATTTAGATCAGGGCTTATAGAAGGCCACTTTGGAATAGTCCAGTGTTATGTTCTTATCCATTCTTGGGTGTTTTTAGCTATGTGTTTAGGGTCATTATTCTGTTGGAGGACCCATGACCTGTGACTGAGACCAAGCTTTCTGACACTTGGCAGCGCATTTCACTTCAGAACGCCTTGATAGTCTTGAGTGTTGGGCCTCATACAGACAACAGGCCCCCGACAAGGTTTACGACCTGAGGTCTGATACAGATCAAAGACTGCAGACCAACCAAATGGCTGCTCTCTTTGTCTAAGACCTGGGAGCCAGGTCACAAAGGTATGCAGGACACCTCCATCCCCATTCACTCTGCTGCCCCCCTGCTGGGTGCAGCCCCCAGTTGGACGGAGCCATTAGCATCCTGGCTGCTCCTTATCTTAGACCTATGGGCCAGAGCACACAGGAGTGGGGGACACCTCCGCCCCTACCTGCTCGGCCACCCCCCTGGTGAGCGCTGGCCCCCAAACGGCACGGGAACCACCAACACCCCGCTCCATTTGTCTCAGATCAAAGGGCCAGACCAGGAAGGAGCACAGGCTATCTCCGTCCTAACCCCCTCTGTCGTCCCCCCCCCGGTGGGTGCGGACTCCCATTGGACAATAACCGCCAGCACCCTGCTGTGCGGCCAGATGTTTGCAGGTATATTACCTGCCCTAACCCTCACAACTAGGCTCCCAGTCTGTGTCTAGCTCCCCGCTAGTCACGATGCAAAAGGGAGTGAACCACCGCTTCAAACCGCTCCCAGTCTGTGTCTAGCTCCCAGCTAGTCACGACGTAAAAGGGAGTGAAACCTTCTTCCACCCGGCTCCCAGTCTGTGTCTAGCTCCCAGCTAGTCACGACGTAAAAGGGAGTGAAACCTTCTTCCACCCGGCTCCCAGTCTGTGTCTAGCTCCCCGCTAGTCACGATGCAAAAGGGAGTGAACCACCGCTTCAAACCGCTCCCAGTCTGTGTCTAGCTCCCAGCTAGTCACGACGTAAAAGGGAGTGAAACCTTCTTCCACCCGGCTTCCAGTCTGTTTCTAGTCGGCTTCCACACGGATCCGAAGGAGAGTCGCCGCCGCCGCAGACGCCGTCGCCGCCAGCGCTCTCAATAAAGTACCTGCAGACCCAACTTGCCACTTCCCGCTGATCGCGGAGGATTGCCTGGCCGCCGCCGCCATGGACGCCGCCGCCGCCAGTGCTCAAAGTACCTGCAGAAGGAAGAAAGGACCGCTGCGTCTTTCTTCAACCCTTGCAACCCGCCGTGCAACCCGCCGACAGAGCGACACGGCCCACCGTCGTTATCCGAGCCAAGGAACCGAGCCGGACCCAAAGACGGATCTCACACATCTCCCTGCTTCGTAGGCACGTAAGAGGCTTGATTTGGGCAGAGGTAGTTTTAAGTGTGTTTTCTATACAATTTTATTGTATAAGTTAAGTTAACGGACTACAAGTCCCGCGCTTTGTATTAATGGACTAAACATCACATTTGTTTATTCGATTTCTTTGATCGGGCATACTACGGTCTGACGACCAGAGCCCGAAGAATTTTTCTTATGTGCTGTGTTTTCCCTTCTTTCCCCCTTTAACCGACACGCACATACACACCGGGTATACACCGGTGAAAACTAATTTTTCAGAGACACACAGGCTAAGCTCACAGACGCCACTAGCCGTTGTCTTTTCAAACCTCGCGGTCATTTCCTCTGACCGAAGCTCTTGCGTGACGTACTCCCTCTCCTCCCTTACGTCCGCAACCTCACCCCTCCTCTTTTACACACACACACAGACACACACACACAGACACACACACACACACGCACACACACACACACACACACACTTGTATAATCTAGAATAGATACATGATGGATGTCTATTGATTGAGGTGTTATCGATTATTAATTGATATCATTGATTTTAATAAATTCTGTTATGTTTTAAAGAGAAGTTGTCTGCATTGTTTGTACAAGTGTTGTTGTAAAGGCTGGTTAAAAGAGTCAGTGCTCGGATTCACACCTTCATTGTTCGTCTTGTGCATATCAGTATCTCCCAGGTACTGATATCTGTAAGCGAACGCTTGTGAGACTGATTTTCGAGTGGTTATTGGTCCCTGATACCAGGGTGGTGCCCCGTAATTATTAATTCTTATTAATAATAATATTCTTTCTATTAATAATTATCATAGATAATTATTAATTTTTGCTAATAACCTACTCCTATAAGGCACAACAAATGATGCCTATGCGAAGCACAACATGAGATTTCATTGCACCCTGCACAGATTCAAGACACCCTGTGCCAGATGCAGCAAAGCAGCCCCAGAACATAACCAAGGCTCCTCCATGTTTCATAGTAGGTACAGTGGTCTTCTCTTTCAATGCTGAAGTTGTTCTGGGCTCTTTGGTTATCATTCAGATTAATTGTCTCTTCGATTTCCTTCGACTCTTGCAGCCACGTCCAGGGATGTTGGCTACAGTCCCGTGGACCCTAAACTTCTGAATAATATTTGCAACTGTAGACACAGGAACATCAAGCTGCTTGGAGATGGTCTTATAGCCTTTACCTTTAACATGCTTGTCTATAATTTTCTTTCTCATCTCCTCAGACAACTCTTGCCTTTGCTTTTTCTGGTCCATGTTCAGTGTGGTGTACACCATGATACCAAACAGCACAATGACTACTTTTCACCCTTTAAACAGGCAGACTGACTGATTGCAAGATTGAAGACGCCTGTGATGCTAGTTACAGGACACACTTTAGTTTAACATATCACTATGGTCAAATTATTTTATTATCTTTTCTAGGGGTACCATAATTTTTTTCAGGCCAGTTTCATTAATTTGTTTTTTTTTTTTAATGATTCTGTTGAACGACATTTCAAATGCCATGTCTGATTTTCAACAGTGTTCAGTAAATTACTGTCTATTATTTCAAGTTGTTTCAGTGACCATTGTGGGGTTTTCTTTCTCACACACACACACACACACACACACACACACACTTCCATTTTTTTTGACCATGTATATACCGCCTTATGTCTAAGTGATTGAGTGTCTTGGAGGACATCCATGAAATGTGAGTTTATACTAGAGTGACAACTCTGATCACAAAAGCACACCTTCCAGCCCTGCATCTCAGTTCAGCAGTGTTGAAGCTGCTGCTATGGACCACAGCAAACAGCTGGTGAGTGCAGAATAAGGAGAAATGCCAGCATTAAGGCATTATTGCTTCCATTGTGTAAGTAATTTTCTAGATTTGAGACCAATCTGATTTACTAATCTTCCCCAAGAAGATAGTAAAAACGATCTTTTTTCATCTTTCATTGCTGAATGTGCTGAAATCATTTTCTGCCATGGTGCAATCATCCTTGTTACACAGTATGAAATAGGATTGGCACAGAGAGGCGTGTCTGGTTTTGCTTTTTGGAGTTACTAGAGGTAATGTACACAGCAGTTTATCCATCCATTTTGACTGAGTGTGATGGATAAACATTTATTTGCTGCAGGAAATTATCCAATTAAATATTAAGTGTTTTTTTCATTGTGTGGTAAATTTCTAGACCAACAATACAGCAAGAAATGAATAAATAATTTGTAGTAAAAGTAAATATGCCAAAAAAGGTGTCAGTGTAGAGGCATTTATTTCTTGGGTACTTGACATTAGTTACAGTATCAGTTAGTATCAGTATTTCAAAACACTACTTTTTCATCAAGTCCGGAAATTGGCTGTGTAGAAAAATGTAAAGGTCTATGACTATACTTCACAGCTGCCAGAGTGTCATGCTCCGTGTTACAGCATGAGAGATGACAGGCCATAGATGGTGTGTTGTCAGTGTTTGGGGGGTTGCTTGCATGACACTTAATGTTTTTCTGAATTACTCAGGGACACAGGTAATGAAGGTGAAATGTCCATAATTTCTTTGATGACCTTCTGATTTCCCAAACTGATAAGGTGACCTGTCAGAACATCTACTTTTTTTGCCTTTCTGCTTTGTACCTTAAATAGTTTTATACAAGCCATGTGCTGCAGGTCTAACCTGCAATGCACCAGCATTACTTTGCTGAAATTCTTGTCTATGAGAATCAACTGCAAAATTTTTAATTGTGAAAACAAAACATAAAACATAAATACATAATAAATAGCTTAAACTGTTCATGCTCATAATTATTTTGCTAATAATTTTATATGTGTCAGTGTCACTACACATGGCTCATAAGCTATAACTAAAATGGTGATTTTTAAGGTTTGTAATTACACATTTATATTTCATGACATAACTGACAGACACCCGCTCTCATTCCTCTGTGTTTAAAAAGGTTTGATATGCAGTTTACACATGCAGTCCTGAGGGCTGTAGCACAATGTGCCTGTGGCAATATCAACTGAGCCTGGCGTACCATGTGATGGGTATGTTGGCTCTGAATATTAGCATTCTGAGAATATGTGTAAATTATTAGAGCAGAACTTGAGCAATGACCTGTGCATTCATTGTAATGGAATCTGCTATTTCTATCATGTGGGGTTTAGTGCCCCCTCAAAACATGCCCTTTTAAATTCATAGAAAATCTTGAAATGCCCAATTGGAGTATGGGAACCCTTTCTGTAGCACTGTCATACTTTTCTGGATTACCATTAATATGGTCTTGACACAATTTTTGAATACTGTAAAAAGTTTGTAATACTTAATGGCACAATTACATTAATTGATAAAAAAATAACAAAGTGCCTTAAAGACATAGGTGCTAGAGCTAAATGGTTAACATAACCAAAAAAAAACAAGCAAACAGACAAATTGAATATCATTAACTATTATTATGTGAAACAAACATGTACTACCAATAATACAATTTATACTGGGACTATGGCCTATGCCCCTTTTTTGTGCATTAATTAACTGGATCATGCATTCTCCTTGTTAAACAAAGCTGAATATTAATATATCATTGTGCTGGAGTCTTACACTAATCTGATCCAATTGTCAGCCTATGTCACTGAGTGATTTGAGCACAGTTATTTCTCTTTTAGACAGGTGATTCATGAATGCTTCTGTCTACTTTTTAAATAGATCAACAGAACTTTGCACTGAAGGGGCAATTACATTGTCATCTTTCAAAACTCTAGTGCAGTCTGACAAGATTTCAATGAGAATGAATAAGTATAGCAGTCATTTTGTTCCCATGAGAGACTCAAGTGAACTGTTTATGTCTGCCTCGTCTCTATGAAGTACAGGCAGATCAGAGCTAAGTATGTTGCTTGAGATGCTTGTTGCAAATTACCACTGCTGCAGAGGAGATAAAGTGATAACTCTATTGAATGCCATTGAGGTATCCCACAATGAAATAATTGTTTGTGCGCCTTAGTGATACATGTATGTGACAGGTGCTTTAGGATTATATGGTAAAATGATCAGATTAATCTGTTGAAACTGGCAATGGTAGCATTTGCTACTTGGCCTGAGGCAGAGTTCTGCTGCAGTTTGCCACAGTCTGATGTTATTGATATGGCACTTTACAACAACATCAGATAAGTTTGTAACATCATGCATTTGATGTTAGCCTGAACTGTACTGATTCCTTTTTCTGTTTACCCCCTTTTGCTCTTATCATAAATTCAGAAATTGGTATTGGCATTCTATTATATAAAATAACCCCCTTATAAAATGTGGGGTAATTGAGCAAGAAGAGAAAATAGTTTTAGGGGTGCAAACACAGGCTAAATGAGCAACTAGTTAGTTATTTTTCTGAGACTTGAAATAGGCAGTCTCAGAATTGTGGGTGCAGGTGTGCATATGTATCATACATATGAGTCTTTTGTTCTTGCTCTGCATAGACACTGCATGCCTTAAACAGGATAATTTGAATAAATGCCAAGAGGCTCTGCTCATTATATGCAGCTCAGTGTTGCATTCATCACTAACGATGTAGACAGAATGATGTTCACACTGAGGATAGGAGTTATAATAGGAGTTATAATACACTGTGGGTTGGAGACCTGAAACAAATGCCCTTGTGTGATTGATTACACACTACAAGCTAATGAGATAAACAGAGCCTGAATTGATTGAGGGAGGAATCATGCCAGAGGGGCATATGCAGCTGTATGCAATGGCTTTATTGTCATGCTCATATTCAGAGACCCAGTGAAAGAGACCAAGCTATGCTTTTGCTTGAGAGCAGAGCTATGTCCTTTTTCTGCTACATGGAGCTGTTTCGCCAACCAGTGCAATCAGGGTAAATGCTGCTCAAACAAATTCCTGTGATAGGATCTGACAAGTTGGGTACTCTGTTGAACAATTACTGCTAATAAAGCCCTCCTTAGTCAGACAGGGACTATGTCGCAGGCATAGGCAAACAGAGGAATTTTAACTTGGGAGGCAGGCAACAGTGCAGGCATGGCAAAGTACCTTTACAACAACTACAACTACAACTAGTAGTTAGTAGTAGTTAGTGACACAGAAGTACAGGCATTTTTGACCATAAGCCAAATATAGGGCTGAAGCTGCTTCAGCTCTTGGCTCATTGGTTAATAACAAACTCACTGAGTACAGTGGTTAACCAATTAAAGCCTTTATGTTCATCAAGACAGTTCTATGAGGATAATGATAATTAATAATACATGTGTAAATCTGTATTGGGCTGATCTTGTTCTAACCATTCATAGTTTCAAATGCTTATTAAATTACTAATAAGCAAGAAATTTGTTTTTGTTTTGTTTTATGTTTTGTCCCTGTCATATAAATCAGACTTGGATTTTGATTATGTTGCAGCCTAATAATTACAAGCACAAAGCTATTTTGAACAACAAATCACCACATTAAATTTTAAGCCTCTTGAGGCTTTCTTATAAACATGACAGCAGAGGAATACTATAACAGCACGACACCTGGAATTACATTCAGAGATGTGTTTAACTGATAACGTATGATTCTGTCATAAGTCTGCAAACCAAAATAAACAAGGGAGTGAGTCATCAGTCATAAAACGGACAAGGTGGACATACAGGAGAATGTATATGCCATTAGCTGTTTGTAATCTTTTCAAAAAGTACTTAACTTCATCTCCGTCCAGTGACATTATAATGCATTTGCTGATTGTAAGCCTTCAGTCAGGAAGACTAGAGGGGAGCAGCGATGTCATCACTGACAGGCATATGAGTGCGACAGAAAAAGAGGCTGGCCTTGAGATTTGCCCTATGTGCCTGACATTTCCTTTTGCTGTGTATGTGTGTGCATGAATTCTTGTGCTTTTTTTATACCATTTGTAGAATTAACTTGAAAGGGTCTTATTTGATATATAAGCATACATTATTTTAAATAGATGAATGGCAAAAACCCCCCCCAAAAAACAGAACCACAATTTATCCTAGATTCCTTTTATCTTTTAAAGCTCTAAATGTATAAAAATACACATGTAGTCAGTATATATGTCATTTCCACAGCTGTTCTCAGCCCCACACAGAGTAATACTGTATCTTGTGAATGCAATGACCTGTATACTAGAATTTATTAAGTAATACAGTTGATAACATAATCCTTTACTGCTCTATCAAATAAGCGATTTTATAAGTTATATGTTTATATAAGTGCACAAGTAAGGAAAATCTATATACTAGCCCAATGTCTTTGATATGCACATGTAATACAAATAGTCAGTTATACTCTATTTTTCAGATGAAAGAGCTAGCATGCACTTAGTGGAGAGGTTTAAAACAACTACAAGACAATCAGTGACATTGCATACAAATTAGACAAAAAGTGTTGATGTTCTGGTTCAGTGGCAGCACATAGAGTTCACTGTACCAACACAATTGGTGATAATGATAATGATAATGATCTCCAATTGATGGGTATTGTTTAAATGTGTTTTTTAACATACTAAATTCACATAAAGAGAAGGAAAACAAGCTTTTACACCACGTACAAAGCAGGTAAAAGGGATGAAAATCAATAAGCTACAACCCTGCCATACTGCAGATGAAAAGCATACACACCATAATAATGGATAAGGATTTTTGTGTGTGTGGCTCCTGTTGTATTCTCATGCAGTCCAGAAAACTTTATATATAATGCTACAAAATATGACTGTTGAGTGCAGGGAGATGGAATGTATTTCTACACATTGTGTCTTCATTTACTTTGGATGGTTTAGACATACTTTTTTGAGAGTGTCATTCTTCATATTTGCTAACTAGAGCAATGTAAATGTGTCTTCAAAAGGTGCTGCAAGAGCTACCTTTTGCTATTCTTGTATAATTAGTAGCTGTCAGAGGCCAGTTTAGGTAGAGACAGAATTTATATAAACCTCAGACCTATTTTAGAGACAACTTATTGTCCTTGTAGCCACCAGTAGAGCCAAGATCTTTTTCCCAGTGCTTGACAGCAGGCAGATATAAATTTGTATATATAGGTATATACGCCTACATAAATGTTCTTAAAAAATAAAACTAAGGTTTAATTTCAAACGTGTATCTATATCGTCATCATCAGGATAGCAAAAACCAACTGGTATCTGATCTGCCAGCAGTGACTGGGTCCGTATGCACTGTGCAAGAATTGGAAGAAAGGATACTCTTCTGTGAGAAAATCCTAATGGTTGAAAGGAACGAGAAACACTAAAGACCAAACACTTTCCTCCAGCTCAGTTTTGTAAAGTCATGCATGTTGTCTGTAAGTGCGGCATAAGACATAGTTCTTCAGAACACCTCAGCCTCTTTCTTTTCTCAGGCACACCAGCCTACATCCCAGCTTCCACCAACACCCAGCAGCCTAGACCGTGTCTGAGATTCACTCTCCTGCCTGAAGGCACCAAGATCGAAATTCAGTATCAGTTGTAGTGTCCCTTTCACACTGCTACCAGCTGAAGGTCGTTGTGAGCACACAGATGTTTTCTTAAATGGAATCACCTTGACACAGGCACCACTGATACAATGTGGATTAACAAAGAATGACCAATCAAGATCAACAGAAAAAAGGGAGCATATATCCAGACTTTATTACTGTTAACTGAAGCAAGGAAAAATAGAGGAATGCAGATGTAAGAGTAGGAAGAGAGGAAAATATGGAGTGATAGGACGTTGAGGGAGAAAGGTAGGAAATTGGCATTAACAGTAACATTATGTACACACAAACCTTTGCTGAGAGGTTAATTCAGTGTCATAACTGGGTCCATTCCACTGTCTGAGATAGAAAATAAATGGTGTCACTCTCAATCTGGGAAAAGGGGTGATTTGTTTAAGTATTTATAGCTAATTTTAGATGCATGTAACCAAAAAGTAGCTTTTAACTTGAAAATAAATTGCCATCCATAGCTCCGCTCTGTTTTTAGAAGTTTCAGAATAATAAGCTCACCAAAACTAATGGAATTTCAAACAACTTTTTTAAATAAGTTATCACCAAGTTTTCTATAAAATTATGTAGATTTATGGCATTTTAATTGAAATTACATTTACAGTATATAGAAAGAATTGGCTTCCAGCGTAGTTAGATTTCTGCAACTGATCTAGCTGCAAACATGCAAGAGCTCTGTTTAAGCTGTACACACACAATGTTTAGTGTTGATTTATCTGTGACACTCTGAGTGAGGTTAAATAAGCAGGACCAATGTGTTCAAAGATCAAGAGACTAAAACTCTTCACAGGTCGGAAATACTCACCAATGTAGGTTAGTGGGCCAATATATGCATCACTTGGCCCCCCAACATGACCTCTTTGTAGCAGTGCACAAAAAGAAGAATAGTTTATAAGAACACTCTCCAGGCCCCACTGCAGACATATTACTGTAAGTGTGATCAAATCTGAATTGTCTCAGGCTTCGCCAATCTAAGCTACAGAGGCTTCCCAGCAAGAGTTTTTTTCTCTAATGCTATACATCCACAAGTTGGCAGAGAAAGGACAAAGGCCCTACCGCCATTCTTTAAAACCTGAAAATGAGGAGGGTAGGAGCTTTGAAGAAAGTCCCAGCTTGGTAAAAAAGGATAGAGACCACCAATATGTAAGCCATGTGTACTCCTCTGGCTGCATAATATTTCCCAAGTTAAAATGCCTCTGAATGTTTTGTCTTGAACAATGCATTGCATGGCAAAGTCCTCTTTGCACTTGAAGCTCAATTTGATGATGCGCCAAACTGATAGTTTAAAAAGTTGTGTGATTGAAACACATGTAGTGGAAGAGGGCTGTGAAGACTTGTATCAATGTTAATTACATTTTTTGTTTGGAACCACATAAGGCAGGCTGCAAGGAGATTTGTTTTCTGTTTGTAAGCCCTGTTTTAACTGATGGCTTCACCACTTATTGTCAGAAAAATACTGAAAAGGGGAGGAGAGGGTGCTGGTCAGAGAGGAGAGGTTTATTACACTGAACGTATTGTCCAAGAAAAAGGAAAAATCAAGGTCCTTTCAAAGCCCTGAAAAGTTATCTGAAAATTAACTGCCTTTCTAAACATCATAATTCAGCTGTTTTGTGTATCCATACCAAGTAGTTACAGATTTGAACTCCTATATATTGCTCCGACAAGACGCTCTCTCAACCATTTTAGCAGTCAAGAGCAGAAGAATAAGACCATGAAGACTGAAATGTTTGTGTCAGTTGTCCTTTGCGTTCGGACAAGCTTAGAGAGGCTTGTTGCTGTTATAGAGATGGTTAATTTTTACTATAAGTTACATAGTTTTAATCTTGTTGGTCTGTCAGTAGTTGGGCACCTTGTCAGTGACAGATGAGAGCGCCTTGGCCATTCAAACCTCATGTTTCAGTAACTTTTTCTTTTCTTTATGTATATTTTGTTAAAGCATTTTGGCTATGGTTTCCATCACTGAAGTATTTAATAAGATAATTCAACAATTTAAGATTAAGGTAACTGCTAACTATAGTTACTGTATCTCAAAACTACAATATTCAGATTGTGGCTTCAGTTGATGGTAGTTTGTGGATCCAAAGCTAGTCAAAATAGCATAATCAAAACCACTGTTTCACTAGCTTATAAGTTGTTATGGCTGATGTTTTACAAAGCATTTCTTATTTTCATTTTCAGCAGACACATCATTTGTATTTTCTTTCTGACTCAAAATATTAATTTTTGTTTAAATTTGACTATGATCTTCACATACTGCTGAGAAAAATGTCTTGGTAATTATTTGGTAGGTACTAGGCTATGTTCACCAGATAGTTGCTAACTTTGTTTGACACAAATAGTCGTTGTGAGTACCTTGTTACACAGACAAGTGCTGAGCTCCTACACGAAAAGTAAAGAACAAAAATGAACAATGAGGGGAAAAAAATGGGCTAAAAAGATCCATAATGTTGTTGTCTTGTCATTTCTTAATTAATCAAAATGTAACTTCAAACCTGAGTGTCAAAACTCTATACGTCCAGAGAGAACCTGTTCATTTGCACACATACTCACAAACAAGGACATGTGCAATACAAGCTTTGCATTGGCTTAATTATAAACTGACTTTGACTCCGACTTTGAATTTTCAGCTAAAATGTCACAAACATACAGGCATAAATGCGAAGGTATCTTTGAAAGTAAAAGTGAAGTAAACTTCCCTGGATAAATGTTATTACCCCCTTCATCAACCTAGTTTTCATCAACCTAGAAGTGCTTCAGTTTTTAAGTTTTTGATTTGAAAACATCACGGCTTCATAATTTTTAGTTGTTCCCGTCCTGTTTACATTCAGTACTGTATATTGTAGAGCAAGAGGAAAAAAGTTACTTAGTTAGTTAAGAGCAGCTAATCATTCTTCACTTCTTACTGAGATTTAAAATCAATATTTTTAATAAATTTAATAAAGTATAAATAGAGACACAGCCGGTCTAACTGTGTAAGAACTGAATGTAAAGTAAAGTGTGATATTATTTATTTGCTTAATAGTGTCATGTGCACTCTTGCCACAAGCAGTGAGTGGACAAGACTGCAAATTATTAGCATAATTAACCATGACCAGGGCGTGACCAGGATGGATAGGATCATGAATGAGCACATTAGAGGGACAGCTAATGTGAGATGTTCCAGAGATAAAGTTAGAGAGGCCAGGTTGAGATGGTTTGGACATGTTCAGAGGAGGTACAGTGAATGTATTGGTTGAAGGATGCTGAAGTTAGAGCTTCCAGGCAGGAGGCCTAGAGGAAGACCAAAGAGGAGGTTTATGGATGTAGTGAAGGAGGACATGAAGGTTATTTCTCGAGCAAGCACAGACCGGCTGGTGGTGTGAAGAGGGCAGCTGGGTTACCGTTGTAGATTGACAATGTTTCTCAGGGAGCTCACTGGAGCCATAGAACAGAAGCTTTCAACACCAGCACGGGAGGTCAGCAACGAAGCACTCAGAAGTATCTGAACATAAGCAGAAGGTGTCAATGTCAAACCAGGTTGTAGAAATTACCACCAGCACAAGAAGTCACAGGAGAATCACAATTAGAGAGGACCACATGGCACTACCACATGTGATGGAATTATTTGGCAGCGCTGTGGAAGAAAGACCAGCCTTTATAGTGGAGTTGATGATCAACTGGTGACAGGTGTGCCTTGTTGTTGCCATGGGAAAAGCTAGCCAAGGGAACAGGGACAACCAAAAACAGAAAACTGTGACAGAACATAACAGAATCATCATAGTTCTTCAGGAAATTTACATGTGTGAATATTTTTTGCCAAGCTTAAGTGTTTGTATACTGGTAGGCAATACAGTATACAGTATTGTAGCTGGAGGAGTGCACTCTTTACCTGCTGATAAATGTTTGTGCTGAATCTTCTGATAAAAGTGTGCTGCAGGCAGTAAAATGTCAGACATACAGGTCATACACTGCAAATTCCCAATTGAGAACAGATAAAAGACTAAGCCTCAGACCTCCATGCCCTTCAATTCAATGTCAGTCAATCACATTTAAGTGCAGTTTTTTTGTGGTAAAACTGACAAGATTTCTTACACCCACTGCTGCAGTCACCTCATAGAGCTGCTTTTTCTTTTTTTCTTTTACGCCTTGAGTGAGTATTACACATGGTTGAGAGTCCACAGGGAATCTCAGTGAATGGGAAGTCTCGATGTGACAGGTTATTTTCCAGATACAGGTTATTCCTCCAGCGCTTAACCACGTAAGACATTCATGTAAATACCTGCATAACACAGCAGACTCTTCTTTTCCTTTTGGCTGTTCTCTTCAGGGGTTGCCACAGTGAATCGTCTTCTTCCATCTCATCCTATCCTCAGTCTCCTCTTCCCTCACCCCGACTACCTTCATGTCCTCCTTCACTATGTCCATAAACCTCCTCTTTGGTCTACCTCTAGGCCGCCTGCCTGGCAGCTTTAACCTCAGCATCCTTCAACCAATATATTCACTGTCCCTCCTCTGAACATGTCCAAACCATCTTAACCTGGCCTCTCTAACTTTATCTCTGGAACATCTCGCATTAGCTGTCCCTCTAATGTGCTCATTCATGATCCTATCCACCTTGGTCATGCCCAAAGAAAACCTCAACATCTTCAGCTCTGCTCTGCAAAGCCACTGTCTCTAAACCATACAACACTGCTGGTCTCATCACTGTCCTGTAAACCTTTCCTTTCAGTCTTGCTGGTACTCTTTTAACACACAACACACCTGACACCTTTCTCCACCCACTCCATCCTGCCTGCACATGCCTCTTCACCTCTTTTTCACACTCCGCGTTGCTCTGGACTGTTGACCCTAAGTACTTAAAGTCCTGCACCTTCTGTACCTCTGCTACCTGTAACATTACCGCTCTGCTCTTGTGTGGGTTCAGATCTAATCTTGACAATCTTGACTTTTTGTGGGATTGCTAACAAATTTGCTACAGCTATTGAGGAGGATAAATTGTAATGACTACAATGATACTCGTGACTAGTGGCATCATTTGGTTAAAATTTCAGATTGCTGAATACTTTGATTCACAAATCATGATTGATTTACGAATCACAAAACAAATGAAATTCCAATCAACCTTAGCTGTACTTTTTAGTGCAAATAAGAAAATGGTATGATCTTAAACATTCTAAAGATACTTAGTGGTATCACAGCCAATTATGCATATTTTACTGAATTGGTACAAAATAAACTAAACTAAACAAGCCAAAATAAACCAAAAGTCCACATATTGTCCATTACAGCAAAGTTTCCTTTCAAGGGAGCCAGGCTCTACCAAGTTTGCATTTCACGGCACTCTCATGAATAAAAAAATCTATTTCTGCTCCATCTTTCTGATTAGCAGAGGGCAGTGTGTAGTTATTTTACAGTAGTATTTTATAGTAGCCATTGAACATTCATGATGGATAGGACAGGAGGGCATCTCAACTGTGAGCCAGGAGTTATGTCATTACCTCCAGAGTTTCTGTTGGGATTGCCTGTTGGCACTTGTACCAACTCTTACCATTCTGTCAGTGCAATGTCTTATAAGTATGCAAGTATGAAAGGCAAAGCTGCCAAGAGCAAACAGAAGTTACGTACCCACTGGCCAAGAGTAAGAACGACCCCACTTTGACTATCTCTCTGGAAGCAATTGAACACCTGTGAAGATGAAAGGCATCTAGTGAAAGGTTGTGTTTGCTACACTTTGAAAGTGAGTGTGCTATTACTGTAATGATACTTAAACCACTGACACTTGCCCTGGCATATCCGCATCTCCCAGGGTAAAGGACAGTGAGGTACACAACAGGTGTGGGCCAGCTTTGTGAACAGTTTTGATTCATGCAAATTTTAATATGTTCTTACCATTAAGTTTGGTAGATATTTTCATCAAAACATGTAAATAAATACAGAAAGAATCAGTGCTGCATTCCAGCAGAACAACACTAGGAGCTTTTATCTATTAATACCCCACAGACAAACTGAGAGTCTAGCTGTTTCACCCTACAGCACAGTCAGGCTGCTGATGTTATTCCTGTACAGCTCTGGTTTGGGCTGGAAATTCCTTACAGGGATCAGTGTATGCCAGAAATGATGTGTGTGGTGTGTATGTCTGTGAGAGAGAGTCTATGTGTGGAAAGCGGAAGAGAGGTTATATGATAGGGGGATTGCTTGAAATACCACAACCTTGTGTTCTGTCTCTGTCAGAGGTTCTCTCTGAGGAGGATCAGCAGGTACTTTTGAGGAAAAGCTGTTCAAAAGCTAAACTCCTGGAGCATGAAGGCTGCTCACTTGCATATGGAGAGAGAAAATGCCAGTTTCATGAGTTTAAAATAATTTTCACTATTTTTACATCCTTTTTTAAAAAAATGTGAGACTTGAGGCTTGAACACTTAATTTGGTAAGAGACGATTTTTGCTTCAATTTAGGATTATGAATTATGTACTGATTGTAAAATGTAATGGCTGTAGATTGATGCCACACTGCTCTTTACATTTACTCCCTCTGCACACTGCTTTTACCACAGAGTAAACTCCCCTGGGAAAATTTTCTCCTGCTTTTATGTCTCCATTAAAGACTAAATGAATGAATAAACTAGCACCTTTTTTCACGTTTTCTCTTCTCCCCATTTTACCCCAACACCATTCCCGGCTGCAGATACTTGTGGTCAAGCTGAGCTCAGCATAGTAAAGTTATGATCTTCAATAAAACCATAAACAAACATCAAAGACTGCTCTCCAAAACTGTGTATAGAAAGCAAAGTCAGATATTGATACCAGTCTGTGTGTTGTCAGAAGTAAGCAAAAGATCTTGCATGTGTGAAGTCTCTGCTCCATTAATTATCCATTATTATCTCATGCTATTTCATTGTGTCATACAGTGTGAATTAAACTATGAACTTCACAGAATGTATGAGGGTATTATTGCTGTGAAATCTCAAATAACTCACCTTGGAGATAATTACATTACGTTGTCACCATTAAGCCTCTGACATTTCCTTTATTATATAATGTGAGTTTATTGGAAGGCTAACATTAAATTCATTGTGCTTCTTCTCAGCTGATAATTGACTAAATAGGTAATTGTGATTTAACTGGATGGCTAAGAGTTCTAGGGGCTTAAGGGTGACCTGCATGCTTGATCATTGTTCTTGTTAAAGGACATACTGTCCTCTGTGGTTCAGCCTTCACTGAGCTGTCAGGAGGTGTGGGGGATGCAGTACTGTCAGCCTGTCCGCCCACCTCCACCATCCATTAGGCTGATCATGGAGCTGCCTACTAAAGAAACCCAACCACCACAGCTCCTCTAATTACTGCTGATGGGCCACATCTTTCTATCAGAATAGGCATCAGAGCCATACAGCACTTCTCAGGGCCAAGGACAGCAAAAGAAAAAGCTGGAGTTGCAAGCTTGCAGTAGAAAAGGGAGAGGTGGAAAGAGAAAGAAAGAGTAAGGATGTTGTGACAAACTAGTGCAGAAGGTGAAACCTTTCTTGTTGAACTTTGCCATGACTGATCCTGAATTTAGGCCCACATGTGACTTATTAATATTGACCACTTAAATGAGACTAAAAAAAGCATGGTTTGGCTGTGGCTCAGAGGCAAAATCTAAATGGTAAAAGAACTGTACTTATATAGCAGAAGATAGGTGGATCCCCAGCTCCTCCGGTCTGCAAGCCAAAGTGTCCTTTGGCAAGACACTGAACCCCAAATTGCTCCTGATGCTGCATCATCAGTGCATGAATATGTTAGATTCCTAAGTCTTCTTTTGTGTGAATGGGTGAATGCTGAGTGGTCAGAAGCTGAGAAAAGTGCTATGTAAGTACAGTTCTTTTACCATTTACAATTTATTTTGCTATATAAGTACAGTTCTTTTACCATTTAGATTTTACACACATTCTGACATGGGTGAATTAATCATAGAGCCGTAGTCAAGGCATTATGAATTTTCTTGTGTGACAAACCAGACAATTTTATCTGAAATGAGAGACATCTTCAGAATGAAAAGGCCACCAGGTCTGTCATTACATCTGGCATTATCTGACACACTGTCAAATATTCAGCAGAGGATAGGCTTTGTTTTTGTTTTTTCTCAACGGGCCACATCTGCAGAAGGACTGTATCCAAATGAGAAAAAAAAGGACTGATGACCCTTTTTCTAAGTCTGATCTTAATTGTTTTCTCTCCTGTGTTCATGACTTGAGACCAGGTGAAAACAACCTTTTGCTTGGATAAACTTAGACTTATTTATTTTTATTCTGTAAAAACATGATCTTTTGAGGATGACATTTCCTTTTTATTCTATGAAACTGATAGTTGTTGTTATACTAGTTTTTGCTGAGGTACACCCCTAACCCCATGTAGTATACATCATAGTGTACACTACATGTAAGGTGGTGATGGTTCAAAAGTGGAGTGGGATGGTGGTGGTTCAATTCCACTGAGATAAAATTTTGTTTCATCGAATAAAATGTAAATGTAAATTTGTGTCACGTTTTATTGAGTGTTCTGAAAAGCTCGTGCCAAATAAAAAAATGTATGTATTTTTTATCTGTTGTCTCTGTGTGATATACATAATTATATATGTTGATCTCAGGTGGAAGAGACATAATAGAATACTTTTTCATAACAATAGGTATAAAAGTAACAAATTTTAAAAATAAAATGAAATAAAAATTTTATTTGTGCTATGTTTAAATATATTATAATATTATAATAAATAAATGTTGAATAACATTGAGTTTCACACTTAATATATGTACTTTGTGTTTAGCATGCACAGATAAATTCAAACTCACCAGGATTTCCATTTCAACATACTTACAGAGATCAGTTTTATGCAGTTATTCTGGAGCTCTACAGTCTGTTTCTGTGATTGCAAGGCACTAACTGACCCTTCAATCCAGCTCACCCCCATTGCTACAATTTATTTTTATAGTCATCATTGTTGTTGTTGTTGTTAGTAGTAGTAGTAGTATTAATAACAATACTAAAGTTGCTTATCTAGATTTTACACTGGCTGATTTGTGCTCTCTGTCTGCAGAAAAAGTAGAAAAATTACACTTCTTTCACTTCTTGAGCCATGAACATAGGATTATTTGATTTCTTGCTTCTGTACATTGATTGATTGATTGATTTGATTTATTGTCCCCATGGGGAAATTCTTCTTCACAGCACTGTATTCATTGACCAAAACAGTGAACACAATTAACAATGCTTAGCACAAAAAAACAAGAACCCACCACTCTTACACGGTTACAATTACAATCACAATCAACTCCACAGGGCCTAGTGTTGAGGTGTGTTATGACTGAAGGAATCAGGCTTTTGCCGAAGCGGGCCCTCCTGCACCTCAGAGCCCTGTACCTGCATCCTGAGGGCAGTGGGGCTAAGTGTTCATGAAGTAGGTGTGAGAAGTCCTGTTCTATTGAAATTGCAATGCATGTGATGGCTCTGTTGTTGAGTTCAGCGAGGTTGGGTGTGGGAAGTCCTATTATTTTTGCAGCAGTATTTGTAACTTTTGTGAGATGGTACACTCTTACACTCTTTGCCACAGTCCAGTAGTTGCCTTTCTTGCCTTGGGCAAGTATGACATGTATGACAGGTTGTTGTGAGTCAGTTTTCTTGATATTGTGTACCACTGTGTGTATGTCTGTATGTGTGTGTGTGCGTGTGTCTGTGTGTGTGTGTGTCTGTGTGTGTGTGTGTTTTATACTGATGCTCTGCACAAGCTCTCAGTGGGTCTAGGTCTCCAGGTCTAAGCAGAGTTAGATTTGAATGTCCCCTCAGGGATTTTGCAGTTGCTCCTTTAGAATTCATTTTAAAAAAGATCAAAAACCATGTGACTACTAATAATTCAGTTCAATTCAATTCAATTCAATTCAGTTTTATTTATATAGCACCAATTCACAACAAAAGTCATCTCAGGGCACTTTACAAACAGAGCGCGTCTAGATGTTCAGCTCTGGAGCCACAGGTATCTGTAGAGAGGTACAGAGAGAAAGACCAGAGAGAAACAAGCACAGCACTAGGGGAGAGAGGACACAGAGTTAATGGTTAATCTGTGATGGTTTAAATGAATTTAAGGAGAGAGAGGGAGGAGAGGGCGAGTGTGGAAACGATCATGGGATATCCCCCAGCAGCCTCGGCCTATAGCAACATAACTAAGGGGTGGCATGAAAGGGTAGTTTTGACTACTGTAGTTGACTGTAGTTGGCATGGTAACTAGAACTAGCTGTAAGCTTTGTCAAACAAGAAGGTTTTAAGCTTTACTTTAAAAGTAGAGAGGGTGTCTGCCTCTCGGACCCAAACTGGCAGCTAGTTCCACAGGAGAGGAGCCTGATAGCTAAAGGCTCGGCCTCCCATTCTACTTTTGGAAATTCTGGGAACCACAAGCAAACCTGGTAGAGGTGGTAGAGGCATCGAGAGTAATTTTGGGTTTGGTGTGTCTTGTCCAAGGACACTTCAGCATGCACCTTTAAGGAGCAGGGGATTGACAATTGCTAATTTTCTGAGAAAGTGGACAACCTGCTCTACATCTGAGCCACAATCTCCCAACGTGCCCTTTGCGGTAGCTAATCAGAGATCTAAGCACAACCCACTCAACTGCCTCGCTAGGTGGCGTTCGCTGTTTCCACAGTAAGCTAGCGGTGTGTTCTGTTATTGGTTGTAAAAACCAAGACAAATGCCTATATTCTGTAGATTCTGGGTCTTGGAAGTCATAAATACAAGCAGGATCTCAAATGCTTTTCGTGGGGTGCACTAGCCATGTTGGATACACCACTCTGCACCCTCCCCCTCCATACATCATTCAAGCAGCCAATCAGCTCAGCGCCTCATTATGATAGCCTCCCTGCCCCCTCTGAAGGTAGAGAATGGGAGACTGCAGAAGCTGAATTTCAGATTTGTTTTTGCAAAAAAGTTCAGTTTGTGTTTAAGATATCAGGACCTGTTTAAAAGAGATTTCAGTTGTCATAATATGTCCCCTTTAAGGGAGTTTGATGCTATTAGTCTATGTAGAGAAAACTATCCTTTGCTCTCACTGTATATACACATCTATCACCAATCAGTTTATCAGTGTAGTAACCATCACTAGGTTAGTGTTTGGCAACACAGACTATGTTTGTGAGTATTTAGATTAGGCCAATAAAAAACTTTCATCACTGCGTGCCCATTGCAACCTCTGTCTCTCTTTTTAATTATTTTTTTGCATGGCATCAGCTGGTCCCACTCCACACAACAGCTGCCCACAGGCCAGTACAACCTATGCTGTGGCAGATTGGGTCGACAGAGCAAGTTCTATCAGTATTGGAGAGCAGCAGCTGAGTTGTGCAGAGGAATTGTTGTGTAGTGAAAAGTGCAGCTGATGTGTTTATCTTATTTCTTCTAAATTTACATTTTGAAATGACGTTCCCCAGAGGGCATGCATAAGAGAAGAAACGCTATCAATAGCTAGTAGGCTGAATTAGTCAGATAGCTGTTTAAATATTTCTGTGACCGTGACAAAGAAGCTAATTAATAACACAGGAAATAAAATATGTAAATACAGGCATTTTTTAATTTTACAGGCCACACAGATGGTTGTCATACTATAAAATGCTTATTCTATTTCATATATGTGATGAAATGTGAAATATTCAAATAACTATTCAGCTGAGGTCAGTGACATGGATGTAGTCCAGAGATACACTCTATGAAGGCAAAAAGAATTAATTACTCAGACAATGATTATCTCTCCTGACAGTGTTTTGGATGCAAACAGCAATCCCATTGCTTAGACACTCAGAATCACCCCATGGCTATTAAGTATGACAGCTTCAACTCTCAGATGCCATTCTGGTTATTCCATTTTTTTAGTGCGCTTTATTGTATTAAGAAGATGACGGCCATTATTACTCATATTTCTTGTGCTCTTCTTTTTCCAGGGGCCAGCCTTGAGGAGGTGAAACTGTTGAGAGTCACCTGTGATACAGCTTCCATTGCAGCAAACAACCATCAACTGTACACATCTCTACAGTCCTAACAGAACCAGTTAAGGCAGACTTGAGACAAAGAGTTTTGGTATCGAGTATTGAACAATTCAGACAAAAGAAGGCAAAGAATACACTGAAGCGGGGGCCTGTGCTTGCTGCAGACTAGCAGAGTACTGCTTGTGAGTATCTTGGACCAGGACAATCCCATTCTCTAGTATTTGATATATATATTTAATATTTATATGTTTTGTTTTTTGTTAGGAATGCAGTATTTCTATTCAGAGATGTTTTTTCAAATATAAGGGGATAGTAAGTGTCTAGGGCTCAGACAGCCAGGCTGACCTTGTCAAGCATGCTTTGTTATTTCTTTTCACTATATTTTCTATGACTAAGGTAGATGGCAGACGACTAGATTCTCTTTTCTCATGGTAAAGTGAAAATTATATTTTGTTAAAAGGCAAAAGTTAGATTTAGTTCTTGAGTGTCTTTTGACGAACACTAATCCATTTTAGCAATGCTAGCACTTTTACAAACAATTTGATTATTTTCCTGTTGTTTTATTGAGCCTTCTTATGTTGCAACAAGTTTGATGTTTGTGCATGCAATTTATCCCCACAGGCAGTATCACTTTGGGTAGTTGCCAGGCAAACTGTTTGCTCATTTATGTGAAAAACCCCAATTCTATAATATATTTATAATCAAGGTGTTATTTACTGTCTCTCCAAGCTCAGAGCAAAGAGCATATTATATGGGATTATTTGGATAGCACGCTTACCCCTTTTAATTGCGTTGAGGTGAATGATCTCTATGACATCTTGATGACTAATTAACATAGAAGATTCTCATAGATATAGAGATGGCCATGATTATCTACTGTAAAATTAACTCTTTGGGTATGCAGGAAATGTAGACCCTCTCCACCACAAACACTCACACACACAGACACAAGCTTATACATATATGCAGGTGAAACTTGTCTGTTCCTTCTGGCTGTCACACATGCTGCGTCTTGCAGCACCAAGAGACCAAGGTTGACTTGAATTAAACCGAGAGGATGTCTTTTCCAGATCTGCAGAGAGTCAGAGAGACATATCCACCCCCAGAGAAAGCCTGTCAAAAATACGGGAGGAAAGAAAGAGAAATGAATGGAGAAAGAGAGCAAAAAGAAGGAAGATTGGAGATGGGGTGGAGAGAAGGAGGAAGTTAATAATAAAGAGGCAGGGAGAAATTGTCTTTGTGAAAGAGTGGAACTGAAGATGAGGTGAATTCAAAGGAGGACACTAGAATAAAAAGGAGGTGAGAGAGCTAAACTGCGGGCCTGGGTGTGTGTGCACATGACACAGTTTAACAGACAAAAGAGAGAAGATGAAAGACAAAGCTGAGCAGAGATGCCCATATAAAAATTTTATTTTCTCTGACTGTCTTGGTTAATATTTGTACAGATTAGGTAAACATGCTTTTAAAATGATGGTCAGTATAAATAGCAATGTTTATTTTCAGATGCTATTCACATTTGAGATATTCACGTTCAGGTAAATAAATGAGAAATTATGAAATAAATAATCATACAAATGCATACAGGCTAATATATATGGAATTATCAGTCTGTAGTTCAGATGAAGAGCAGGTTGTCCACCTCTCAGAGGACTGGCAGAGGATTCTTTCCAATTCTTATTCTATTTCAATGTCATTGTAGTGTGTGCTCATATTGTTATAGTCTTCATCTTTGACAATATCAGGATTATCTTAATAAACACACAGTCAGCAATATAGACACATAATCAGGTGCAAAGAGAAAAGAGCAAAGTTGTTGGAATTTGTTTTAGATGCAAAAAAATAGCAAACGTTTTTGCACTTTATGTGTTATTCTGCATCTGTTATCACAGCTGCAGCATTCGTACTAATCTCCTAAACGGTAGTACATTCTACCAGTGTCTAAATAGCTTAACATATACAGATCAGTGGAGTTTATATTTAGAATAGTAATGCATATCCTGACCTAAGGTTGAGTGTATATACAACAGGTCATTATTTTCTGAATCTAACCCCTAAGTACTGCCATTGACAGTAAGGGCATTTCCCATTCTGCACTAGCATCCTGTGTCTCTTCCTTACTGTGAATGATACATGCACTAGAGACCAAAGTTTTTGTAGAAGAAGAAACTGGAACATAAATTATTAAGTCAGAATGCACCCTCCCAAAAATGGACCTATTGTATTTTCTTTGTATGCATAGGCAATCAGTGGACTTGCTTAGATGTCAAGCAAACATACAAACAGCTAACCTAAAAATTTGTTGTAAAAAAGCAGCTGCCATGAAAGCAGTTTGTGAATGAAATTGATTGACTGATTGATTGATTGATTTATTATCCCCATGGGGAAATTCCTCTGTACAGCACTGTACTCATTGACCAAAAAGACACAACAGTGAACAATACTTAGCACAAAAAAAGATTATTGGTTTATTTTAGCTTCCATCAGTCATTTCCAAATGGGTTTTAAACAAAGACAGACCCATCCACGAATTTCTTAATACTAAGACGTGTTCTTTTAAAAACATGCAAAATAGAAAATAGAAATGTTAGAGAGAGTCTAAACAAGAATGCAAAATGTAGAGCATATCTGAAAGGACACAGATTTCTCAGAGATGGATTATGTTGTGTGTTACATAATGGATTATGGGTACGGCCGTGGCTAAGAGGTAGAGCGGGTCAACCACCTATCAGAAGGTTGGTGGTTTGATCCCTGGCTCCTCTGGGCTGCATGTCGAAGTGTCCTTGGGGAAGACACTGAATCCCAAATTGCTCCTGATGCCCCATGATTGGTGTGTAAATGAATTAAAAATTCCTCAGTTCCCTTCGATTTGTGTGAATGGGTGAAGCTGACTTGTAGTGTAAAGTGCTTTGAGTGGTCAAATGAGTAGAAAAGCACTATATAAGTGTTATGCCATGATGCAATTGTATGCAGTTTCATTATTATCATGTGAAATGCCTCTTAACATTTCCCACATGAAAGCTACACCATGTATAGACAACATGTAAACAACAGTGGCAAATGTTACCCATCAGAACTGGGCCTTCTATGTCTCTAAAAAAAGAGGGGTGGGGCATCTGGCCATTTTTCCTGCTTTGGCAACATATGATGCCCTATTTGCGCACAAGGACACACTATAGGACATCACTTATCTATGGACCAACACACAAATTAAATGCTCAACCCCAATGCTTGACAAATTCAAGATGGACATTAAACAAGTGTGAAAACACTAGGGTCTTCTAGAATAACCTGGAACTGTGGGAAAATCTAAAGAACACGCGCATTGGCTAAAATTCTAAATGTGATTGGTTGATCAAATGGTCAGTTCAAATGTATGCACTCATTCAGGGTCAGGGCAATTCCATCAGGGATACAGAATAGCCAAAATGCAGGATATTCTACCCAGTGACCCAGCAGAAAAATGTCTAATTGATTCATTTTTTTTCAAACACTTTACCACTGAATATGCAGTGTGTGGACAGAAAACACAAGCCAGCATAAGCAACATCAGTACATTTTTTATTAATTTTATTTGAATATAAAATACTCTTTATTGTGAAAATCAAACATTTTATTTTTTATTCTGATTGCAGGGCCTTCTCTGAATACCTTGAAGGCCCTGACCGTTCGCCACTAGCAAACAAAAATACAAGCACATATATAAACAAAAGCATTTACACTCACTTACAATCACTATTGGAGGCCTTACGCCAGACCAACATGCACCAGTTTACAGGACAACAATCAAAACTAGAGCACAATTCCCTGAAATTTTCACCATCTCCACTGCGAAGTAAAGAGGGATACGCCAACATTGTTTTGCCTTGCAGTTACACAGCCAGAACGAAGCCCTTTGAGGCTATTGCGTTGCTGTATTTTTTAGCCCAGCATATGGTCATATAGAGTATGCTGTTCAATATAGAGAAGAATGCATATAAAACTGTATGGTGCAAAATGCACACCCAGTTTTATAGAAAAACGGAAAAAAGATTTTTATGGATAATAAAAAAAAAAAAAAGTCAACAATCAGTCTTGTAAAAATATCTGCCCATCCAGGGGAGCATATTACAGCTAAGCATCAAGTCTATTGAACCTTATTGGAAAAACAAATTGTTTGTCAGTGAAATTGAACCGGGTATGAGAACCAAATGATGTCCTGCTGGGTTTGTACCCCTACTCTGGCTGATGACTTTACACAGCAAATATCCTCATATCCTGCGAAATCTTTCAGAAATCAAACATTATCTGTAGGAATGAAGAGGGTTGGGCCCAATGACATGACTTTTTGGTCATTCGTGTGTTTTCTCATAAAGAGGGAAAAAACACCTTTGTGCAAGGGATAAATTTAGATGTCTAAAGTCTGACTATTATTATGACTATAATATCTAACCCATAGTCAACATCTGTCTTGAGGTATCTCTTTCTCTTGTGCCAAAATTTGATGCTAACAACATCCTGTTGTGTTTCTGGTGAGAACAGCTTCAGTTAAGTGTAGGAAAGGTTAATGTCAGAGTCTCAACAGAAGGCACAGAAGAGCACATCACACAAATAGCTCCGTAAAGGTGATCTCCAATAATTTAAAAAGAGGATGGTGATGTTTTATTATTCTGTTCCCACAAAGCTGGTTCCATTTATTGTATTTGAGAAGGTTTTTTTTTGTTTGTTTGAAATGTTGTTATAAGGACTGACAGCAGCTGGAGAGTAGAAGTGACTGGCTTGTTTGCATTTACATCATTTTTCCTGATAAAAAAAATGTACAATAATCACCAATGAAAACTCTGAATCAAACTATTTTTGTAATTTAATAAACTGTTGAAAACACATACTGGATTGCACATTGAAGTGAAAAATCTTCCAATCAGTCCCAAAACTATGATTAGGCAGATAAGATGATAATTTTCATTATAACATGATTACAGCTAAATGAATGATAATGTTCTGCCAGTGATGTTTCCTCTTGCTGAACATTTAGACTCCATCCACCCAACAAAATATCAAGTAACAGGTCAGTCAAGCAGTGGTGACTTTAAGCAGTGCAAGCACAGGTTAAGAAGGAAGATATTAAATGCAGCTTTGATAACACAGGTGGCAGTAGCTCATTTCCATGCATAACTCCCCAGAATGGATGAACGAAACAAGAAATATCATGTTAATTAGTACACTCTAGAGGTGCTATATAAGGTTATTATTGCCTTTGGACAGAATTATGTTAACCAGTAAATCTTTGTACTAAACTAAGCCAATTTACTCTTGGCAAACCCCAAATGCTTATCATTTGGACATGAAAGGGGAATCTTCCCACTAACAAAGTCAAACAAGCATAAATCTTACATTCATTCTCACACACAACAGCATTCTGATTATATTAGCATATTGCAGCTAGAATTTAGCTCTGCCATAAGCTGTATTTGAAAGTGCTTACTATACTAGTATAGCAGTGTGTGCTGCTGTATGTACTAAAATGTAGCATCTAGTAAGCAGTATGCAAATATACTGTAACCTTGCTTCTACCTTTGTTCCAAAAGAACAATTCTGATTCGTTCTTGTATGACCATGATTCAAGTTACATTTGGGATTTGTCTCAGATCAAGCTTACATAATTAGCTTAATTATTATCTTGGCAAAATGTAACCATCCATAAAACAAGTTTGACTCAACAGATTACCCCCCTTCTATATTTGTAAAGATAACAATTTTAAAGGCTATTTGGCTTATATCTTAAAGGAGATTGGACTTATATTGGAAATTTAAAAATATAAATCAACATGTGTAAATTTTACACATGTTTACATAATGTATGTTCTGTTAAATATCTCAAACATGTTCACTCCATATGCTGATAAAACTGTATTATTAAGAACATAACATTTAGGAAGAAAATTTGTTCCTGTCTGCCATTTCAGCAATTACGGTTTTTTGTTATTGTCCATGCATCCTGGGATACAGGAGGCAAGGTCACATGCCTACTGCGTGCTACAGTTGAATGTAGTATACATACATCTTCATGGTTGCTTGCATGGCATCAGTCTGAAAATCAGTCTTGATTTTGACAGTGTTGTTTGTTAAGACATGCCGTCACTCACCAACATGCTCTTTATTTCAGCAAAGTTGTTGCTCTGTTAAGACAGTGACACCTCTGTAATGTAGCATCAGCAGACACACAGTTGCTGTGTCAACATAGTTCTGTTGGTGTCCTTTTTCTGTACCCTGGGTGCTCTTTATATGGGACTGTACATAACAGCAGACAGGCAAAGAAGAAGGACATATAATAATAGTAAGTGATAAGTAATGATTTGAAAGGCCAGCAAAGAGCAGATTACGAAGGCTTAGACTGAAATGTCAAGGTTGTCTTGTTTATAAGTTGAGCTCGAAACTGTGCTGACCTGCTACTTCATTAAGCCTGCATTCAGTGTACTTACTTATTTGACATTTTACAGGATTTCTTTAAATGTCAATGCTTTTTCTCAAGGAACATCCTTTGTATTTAAGTGGTGCATATGTGCTAAACTGCATCTACACAAATATGCATCTACATATGCGTAACATGTAATGACAGCTGGCAAAACATATTCTATATTCTAAGATCAAGCCTTTTATTTTGGTATTAGGCAGAAACAGATACTAACATTTTATATTGCTATTGCACATGTTTTTATTTACAGTGTTTTTATTACAACATGTCAACCTGTGAGTGCAAATACATAATTTGTAACACATAAGACAATGGGGCTTTAGGATGCCTGTATTATATATATTACTATATTCTGTTGGTATTAACAAATGGTGCGACTATATAATGATAATGATGCACTAATTACCAAAGCTATTAAGCGAGTGTCTAACACAAATTAGCTGTCTCCTGCGAGGTACTATACAGCTGTGTCAGTTTGCTCATGTCCATAATTGTTTAGTGGCACGTTCATCTGCCTCTACAGCAGACTTTTCCTCATGATCTCTACTTATCCTGGAGAAGGTTTTGCTAAGCATGCATGCCAAGCATACATGCAGGAGGGAAAGTCTTCGCATTTCTAAATTCTTCCTCTCCATTTACATCGTGTTCACCAGCTCATACAAACCTTACACTGTTACTGCAGTCCCATAGGTTTAATTAGCAAGATGAGAACCCTAATTACATATATTTTCCCTCCACAAAGGCATATAATTTTGGTACTACAATGGGGAATCTTGCATTGAAGAAATTTATGGTCTAACCCTCATTAAGATACTCAGAGCTCAGCTAAACCAGCATGTTTCAGTCTGTCTGGGTGTGAAAGCAGAGAATCAAACACTTAAACTCTGACTCAGGAAAGGAAGCTTTAATTAGTTAATGAGTCCTCAAGCTCCCACTCCCAATCTTTCACCTTATGCTGAGGCATAATAATCCTATTTACAATATGAGATAAGTCAATGCTATGTAAAACAATGCTATGTAAAACAATATGTGTAAAGATATGTAAAATAGATTTTAATAAGATAAATTCAATGTGGTCTTTTTTGTTTGGAACTGTTGATGTCAACATACATTAGCCATTCCATTAATTTTTACATGCAAGAAACAAAATGACATTACGGTGTTTTACAAAGAGTTTTGTGACTAGTTCTTGAATGGGATCATTTGTCAGGGAACAAATGTAAACATAGTCAGAGAAACCTAATTTTGTTTTTGTTTTTTTGTTGGTTTTTTTGTTGGCTTTTTTTATTTTACAGACTAGGCCAACAAGATTTAGCATGTCAGGTATAATTATTGTGCTATCGAGGTGATTTTAGTAAGTTACACTATGTGGCTTCTGACTGTTGTTTCATGTTTGCCATTACCGATATAAGTTGAGTCTGCAGGCAAAATTAGACAAAATCAGATTTCTCACCTAAAGTGAGAATTGTAATGGTTGATGACAATAATAGCAGTTCTGTGAGACTGTACTCATGAGGTACAACAGTGCTTGAGCTAAGTAGCATTCACCTTAGTCGAACACAGTAGCATGCTGGTATTTGCTAACTAAAGCGAAGCACAGTACAGCTAAGACTGATGTCATAGATTTGGCTGGTATTGAGTATTGAGCTAAAGTATTAACCAAAAATACTAAAATTTAAAAGTAAAATTTTCACCAAAGTTATTGCAATTCATCTTGAGTAAGGCACCAGTAATCCTACAGACATTGGTGCCTTACTTATGACATTCAACAATTATTTAGACATTTCTCAAAACTACACGTAACCTTAAGTTGTTACAGGAAAATCAGGGCTCACCATAGGATATACCATAGGATTGTAGCCTGTTAACTGTTTAACAAATACCTGCACATAAAAAAGAAGTGCTCTGCATTTATAATTATTGTATCCACCTCAGAGACCCAATGTCTTTATTTTATATTGCATATGTATTTATCGATTGAGTTGTTTCGAAATTTTGTTGTTTCGAAATGTTTACGCACGACAGACTCTTTCTCTCTCACTGACTTTAATTGACTTTAATTACATAATAAAAACATTTTTGTATGCAAAAATAGATTTTGTTTAAAAAGAACTTGTTAGTGTTCTGCTTAGGTTTGGACCTACAATGAACACTGATTCATTCTCAACAAAGAAGACAATACAACTTTTAATGAAGGCGTTCATATCACAAAACAGTCCCAGATCCAGCAGGTTAGCACTTGCCACAGTTTTTTTTTTGTTTTTTTTTTTCAAAGATTTTCTTTTAAAAAATATTTAGTACTAAGACACTGCAGTGGCCTGTTGGAGGGTTTCAGATTTTGACAGGTTATTGTATTGAACTATGTTTCCTTCATTTTAGCGCCATCACAATGGATAGCAGAGAGGAGCAACAACAATTAAATTGCAGGTCAGCACGTATGATAGAAACTGGCAACAATGATAAAGGCATTGTCATTGTTGTTGTTTTTGTTGCTATAGTATTTTCTTGCAGTTATACTGGAAAAAGCAAGTACTGGAACAGCTGCACTAATCTGTGAGGGCTATTTCTCATATTCATTTTTCATTTCCTTCTCCACTCAACTGATATCAACCCCATAGATTCAGGATCCATCAGTTTGAGAAATTGGACAATGAGTCAGTGAGTTTATATGAGTTTATATGATTCGCTATTACAGAGTCCATAAAAATGCAGTCTTCAGCTATTTTTTGGGCCATTACAACATGCAGACATGATGCTAGTTTATTTTTGTAACATCCCCCACCCCAGATTGTTGGCAAGCAATGAAGCTGTGACTAACTGTCTATGAATTTTTGCATTAGGCATAAAAAAAGACAAATACTTAAGCTCTGTGTCTGACTTGAGATTAGAAAAAAGTAAAATTCCCCAGTGGGGCATGAGTTACTTAACTCCATTTGATCCTCTGTCTCTCAAAACCTTCAAGAAACTGCTTAAGACATAGTTGTTTTCCAAACACCTCCTCTTGTAGCAAGCACAAGCAAAAATGCAATTGGCATCAGCACTACCTGTCAACCAAGCACTACCTGTCACACACAAACACACCCACACACCCCATGAATGTGTATATGTCCAGGCTAATATCTGTAAAGCATTCCACCCTTATGGCCTCTCCAAACTGCTATATTTAAAGCTGACCGACTGTCCTTGAGTGTCTCACAGGGATACTTAACGGTACACACTACAAAGACAGCAGCACTTAGAATTACTTCATATATTCCCTACTTATTTCCTTATTTTGCATGTCAGGAGTCAGTGTTGCCTGTTTGCGTGAGTAGACACAGCAGGAGAGGAAAAGGACATGGTTGGCTGAGGTGCACTGGAAGATGTCACCACTACGTAGAGCATCCAGTGTGCAATGTGGTCCTCCCAGCTGCAAGTCACCAGTGGTGCCATGATCCAGTTATAACTGTGGGTGAGCAAAGACTTTTTTTTCTCATATGGTTGATATAAGTCTCTGATTTGAGTCAGTGTTAGTTTAATGGTCACAAGGAGTACTGCATTTTTCTAATATTTTCTGTGACTCTGAGAGAGCTTTCAAAAATTACAAAATAATCTTGAAGTGTCATAATGATGTCAAATTGACATATTGGTTACATTATTTACTTTGTATATGCAAGTACAATGATCAGAAAGCCTAAGTGGCAAACTAGAGATGTTAGATGTTAGACCAAGAAGATTAATCATGTTTTTTCAAGATATGTTCTGGGAAAAAAAATATTCTAACATTTATAATCCATCATTACAAAGCTAAAAGAGACTGATACTTTCCAATGCTAAGGGCAAATTCACATTTCATGTTATGCTGATGCAGAAAGAAAACTTTGCAGGGCCAAGTTCTTGATCAGCAGAAAGCATGAATGAGTAGTAGGGTTTTTTGTAAGAACCAACTACCACCTAACCCAGCAGTGGGAACAGGATCGCTATGGGGAACGTAATGAGTCATTTCCTATTGTATAAAGCTGAAATGAATAAGGCAAACACCTGCTCACATTATGTCTACATTTCTCCTTCATTTAATTGAGCAGATAAGTTAATAACATAATTGTGCTTGAACTGTGTCATCCTTAAATTCAATGTCAGTGAGCCATGTTGCAAAGAAATGCAAAAGTAGGAAAGTCTGAAATATAATGATACAATACAAAAAAGCAAACAAACTATACCAAATCTTACACCTGTGAACCATTATAAATAATTGGCATTAATGAGACTCAAAAGAATTTATTCAATTAGATTTCCAATATTGAATTTTGGTTTAAATTATCTGGTGTTTAAGATGTTCACATCATTTTGTCAGTATGTGTTTTAATATTTCATTATCACACAATTTATGATAAACAAATGTTTCATTTGTCCTTTTTACAACTTCTGGCAGATTATTTACTAAAGATGCAGCTGGTCACAAAAGTGTTGCATTCATTAAACATGCAATTTGTACACAAAATGTTTATAGATGAAGAAGTGTGTGAAAGTGAATCTCACCATTTGTACCATAAAGGTCAGTTAATTGGACTACAACAAAGTTACAAATAAATTAAGTCAAGTCAAGTCACTTGTTTTTAGTAATAATACATACAGTATGCAAATGAAAAGAAAAGATTAAAACTCAAACTTAGTTATATAAGACCTGTATGTTATGGTAGCTTTGTCGGAAAGTGGGTGAAACAGGCAAGGAGGCAGTATAAAAAATCAATAGAAATAGTGACAACAAAAACACCAAGAACATAAAGTTGTTTGTTGTCAATACTTGCCATGGGGTAACTCATAGCCTGTCTCCATTTGCACCCACCATCTGGCTTTATGCATTTCTTCTGGGTTTTACAAAAATTCACAGTTCAATATTTATAGAGAAATCTCTTCATTTTGAATTTATGTTAATATATGAGAGGCAAAAATAAAAACTAGTTTAGGTCTAAAATCACAAATTGGACATTCAGTGAGGCAACAGTTGGTGGCAGTAATGTGGCACTGAACGTAGTATTAAGCACGAGTGGTAACCTCTAAGGCTGAAAAATGAAGCCAGTGTTATGTGTTAAAAACTGTAGTTCACTGAATGGCCATTTGAGGCTCCAAAGCAAGTCATTTCCCAATTTTACAGCAAAAATAAACCTGCTTACAGCCTGTTGCTTAAGTTTCTTAGTTCATGATAACTGTAAATGGGGTGAATTTTTATAGAATTCAATTGTGCACATCCTATTAAGACCTAAAGTTATGCATAATTCAATTCAATTCAATTCAGTTCAATTTTATTTATATAGCGCCAATTCACAACAAAAGTCATCTCAGGGCACTTTACAAACAGAGCGGGTCTAGACCACACTCATTACTATTAATTACACCCAACAGTTCCACCATGAGCAAGCACTTGGCAACAGTGGCAAGGAAAAACTTCCTTGCCACAATTAAGGACAAAGGTTTGAGGGACAGCTATCTGATAGCTATCTGACAAGTGTCAGTGACTGTGTGTCATTCGGTCTGCCTCACCTTTACCCACATGCTACCTATTTGCCCATTTTGGATTAGTTGGGAGTCAAGTCCTGCATAGAAGATGATGTCCACATCAGTTAATGTTAAATAAGGTCCTGTAAATGTGTCTCCAATTTCTAGAGAAATTGAGATTTGCTTGAATACAGTGGAGGGATTTGCTGAAATGTTTATGTGCAAAACACAAATTCAATCATTTCATGTTTTTTTCAGGTTTCTCAAAAAGACTTGATTTTAAACCGTGTGTTATAAAATGCAGAATGATACTACATCCATCTTTTTCTCTAGGTAATGCCGAGCCACATAACCAATCCTGGAGATGCCGAAAAGAAGAGACATTCTTGCTGTCGTGTTGATCGTGTTACCCTGGACTCTGCTTATCACTGTTTGGCACCAAAGCGCTATAGCTCCACTGCTCGCCATCCGCAAGGGTACGCAGTGCATGGCACTCCACTGGCAATATCAAACCTGAATTGGGTCTTCAAACCTAACACTACCCTTCACGCGCAATTAACCGGTTGTTCACTTAGAAGCACTTTGTAAATATGACCATTGTCTTATTCAGACCTTAATAACTCTTGTACAGCCATTGTAAACCTCTTTGGTGTGGACTGTTTTTGTGCATGGTGAAAAATTACATCTTACCCTATTTATATGCTCTAATCTAATCTAATCTTCTTATTTTGCTATATATTCAGTCTGTCAATTGAATAGTTGAATAATTGACATTCATTTTCTCTATGTTGATAATCACTTGCCCAGTACAGTGAGTTACTAACCAATGTCCTTTCATAGTATCCACTTAGCTCATCAATCCATATTTTCTTCCTGCTGTGACATTCAACCACACGCAGCATTTAGTATACATCAGCATGTCAGTTGTCTGTTTAACGTTATCATTTAGGTTTAAGTTAATTTGATCAGTTAGTCGAAATAACTGTGTCCATGACTTCATGTTATATATTGCCTCTATGCATAATATCGGCCTGAGTCATTAAAACACAAACTCATAAGCAACCGAATCATTCCCCTGAGACAACAAACCATTAATGTAAAATGTCAAGCATGCTGGAGAGTAAACAAGCCCAAATTATAGCACTAGCAAATCAATAGATCAGCAAATCAATACATTTTCTTGTGTTGATAATGCATATACAGTGGTTAAAATCAAGGCGAATTAAATTAAATCATTTCTATCTGTTCTTCTACAATGGTATCTGATGAGCTGACTATATGACAGAATAGAATGGCAAAAATGCTGGAACCTCACCAGATTTGTCTCTATGTAAAAGGTGTCAACAATTAAATGCATACATTCCTTTAAAATTCTGTAAAATACAGCAATACAGTATACACAATAAAGTATAAATAATTGTTTTTTGCCAGTGCTATTTGACCCAGCCTCACGCTCAGACTTCCCTTTGTGTACTCTTGAAAGAGAAGCTGGAGGGTGATTGCCAGCTGCCCCTGTTTAACATCTGGCCATCAGCAGATTGTGTTAATCTTTGAGCTACAGAAAATCCTCACTATATTAGAGGTGTGAATGGAACTCAGGCTGAACAGACTCAAAGGACTGCCATTAGCTGTGGCACAAAGAAAAGAAATTATATCCATCAGTCCATCATTAATATCATAGCTTCCACCACTAAAATCTGTCTATGCAGGCTGACTGATGCAACACTGTTTACATGCCATATGTTATTAGAATAGCTGTCTCACAGAAGTCAGTAGTCCTATGGCTTTTAGTGATTACCTTGATTATTCTTTTTAGTAGTTGTTGGCATTTAGCCCAACATTTCCAGCCATTGAATCTCACCTGAAATTTTTTTACAGCATCAACTCTATGTGCCACTCTTAAAATAGCAAGTATCTTTTCAGTTGCACAAAAGGGACACATAATATCTTTCACTCTGTCTGTTTTTACCTAAAACCTAAGTAAAACTGAAAATTCATAATAAAACTGCTAAAGGTCATGAAGCACACTGACGTTTTAGTCTTGCTAGAGACAAAATTCCCCCAAATTCAACTAAATTTAGTTAAAATATGTAATTGGTTGTCCAAACCAGTTTGTTTGACTAGAGCATAAAAACAAAATAAGCTAGTGATGATTTATGAGCCTAAATGTCTTGGCACTGGAGTTGTAACCTAATTTTCAACTTTCAATGCTAACACCTAAAAGTGAGGTATAACAAGTTGCCACTTAACAACAGCAAAATTTAAACTGCAAGAAAATATTTACTTTACTTACTTACTTTTACTTTAAATAATACTTTAAAATGTGGATTCTTTCATGATTTCTGCAAATAGTGCATAGCTGTGATAACTGCACTTGGGCAACACAGTGAAATAATGTAAATCGAGGGTGTCATGCAGAGCATGAGGGAGTCTGTGGTAGAGTCTGAGCATAAAAAGAGCACTTTTTCTCTATAAAGTAAAGCCTGAAGGCAGTGTTGAGGGAATAGAAAGGCTCATCTCTCCCCTCCCTTTCCTTGCGCTGTCTCTGTCCGACAGCTGTGTTATCCTCTCACAGTGCGTGCTTTCACTTTTTGCAGCCTGTCACCAGCTAGTAAAAGAGATCTTTATCATTCCAGAGAGGCTTGCAGTCCACCACCACCGGCTCTCAGGTACACTTTACCCCCATTGGGTTTAAGTCACCTGAGGGAAATATATAAAAGGCAACCCAAGGTTGCACTAATGCCTTACATGTCCTCTTATCCCCAAATCTGCAGATGATGGAGTTGAGGGCAGGAGAGAAGCGGGTGGCCAGGCGCAGGACTCCAAGGAATATTGTGCCTTAGACAAGGACATTGTGGAGGTGGTGAGGACAGAATATGTGTACACACGGCCTCCACCCTGGTCTGACGTGCTACCTACCATCCACATTATCACCCCCACATATAGTCGCCCAGTACAAAAGGCAGAGCTGACACGGCTGGCAAACACTTTTCTTCATGTTCCCAATCTGCACTGGATCTTGGTGGAAGACTCGCAAAGGAGAACGCCTCTTGTCACGCGGCTCCTCCGAGAAACAGGGCTTAACTACACCCACCTCAATGTAGAGACACCCAGGAACTATAAGCTGCGGGGTGACACTCGGGATCCCAGAATTCCCAGGGGGACGATGCAGAGGAATCTGGCCCTGCGGTGGCTGAGGGAGACCTTCAACGCCAACAGCAGTCAAGCTGGAATTGTCTACTTTGCTGATGATGACAACACATACAGCCTGGAGCTGTTTGAAGAGGTTGGTGCTGGTATATTTCTGTATTTTTAGAAACTCTAGTCACTCGTCCCTATAACTCACCTCTAACCTTGATTTTAACATAAATCTCATACATCTAAAGCCTGTACAGAGCTATAACCTTTTGTGATCTCACTAAATATCATATATTGCCAATTTTGCACCACTGTTGACAATTTAAGCTCCATCCACCTTTCAAAGGCTGCACCAGTGATGTCCCGTTTCAAGTTTCAGAAAAACTATTATGTTATTTATGAGGCAGTTGAACTACAAATTTCCACTTACTTTAAGCATTTTTTTTAAACACTTAACAAGCACAGTCAGGATCTATACCTAGGGGAGATCAGTTTGGGCATGTAATCAGTACATATGAGGACATGCATCTTGATATCAGTGGAATTACCTTAGCGGACATGGTCTAGGTCATCAGAGTATAGCCTCAAGCCTTGTTAGCATAGCAGACGGGGGCCATAGTAAATGGAGCAGTGGGTATTGACGTGCCCTGTCATTACCTTTCTCTGGGAATCAGCCGAAGTGCTCTGTCTCCCTCAGGCCCTCCATCACCTGCTTATTTATGGACCAGAGTAAAGGCCCTTGAGGTGTGTGTGTGTGTGAGAGAGAGAGAAAGAGTGACTAGAGACTTAAAAATTGATTTTCACCTAGAACAAACGTGTCATGCTATGAAAATAAGTAGGTGTAGAAAATCGTATTAGCTAAGAAAACAAAACAAAACAAAAACAAAAGAAATGAATGAAATATCAGAGCCACACGTGGACATAGGGACATCCATGAATTACGATAACGTGTTCACATCTTTGTCAAAAAATTCTGTGCTTATCCTTTGTATCCTTTCACTTTTTCTGTTTATTTTAAGTTTATAATAATCCTGTGACATTCTGTATATGACAGAAATAAAGTGAGGTAGTTAGTAAAAGCAGCTTGCTAAGACAATGTATCACATTCATGTTAGTTACTTAAACTGCCAGTAACAGCCTGTCACAAGTCACAAAAAGTGTATGCTCTACTTGGGGCACAAAGTTGACACAGCCTGACGCAAACTTAGTTATTTCAAACCTGCTGTCTGTGAATTTGGTGCAACTACAGTGCATGTGAATGGAGCAACCTCATAATCATAATGTCATATTTTGTTAGATCTTGTGCCATACAGAGAACAAAATACAAGACTCTGGTGGCTGAGGTGCTGCAAAGGCCTGTACTACAAAGCAGTGTTTCAAGGACTATGTTGGTTCACCTTCTAGCGAGTATCTCGCTATGGTAACTTGTACTGCACACTTTACCTGTTTTGGAGCAGGTTATTTTCAACATAAGAGATCAACTGGTAAAAGCACCATCTACAGACCAATCAATTCTCTTGGTTTAACTGTGGATTGTGGTATGGCCTCATTCGCTTTTTCTGTCAATATTAGTGTGCGTGCTAAAAAAAAAAAGAGAGAGAGAGATCCCTTGGATGGTACGAGATGAACTGTACCTTGCCTGTTATAGAACCTGAGTTGTATCTAATAATTCATGTGAAGACTGTTTAAATTAGACAAAATGGGCTGTAGGTGTGTATTCACAGGGCAAAAGAGCTTTCAAGGGCTCTTGAGGACAGCAATCACTTTCTGGCAGACAATTTTTGGCATGACATTCTGAAATTCAAGACATATAGAGGATTGAAATTGCATTTCTATCATGCCAAAAGAACAATAAAAACAGCACAAAAAAGAATCAACAGCAAATTTTTAAAAAAAATCTAAAATAGTACAAATAAAATAGCACAAAAACTGAAGTACATGGTGTGTGTGTGTGTATATACTGTATACAGTATATACAGTCCATATTAATATATTTAAGCAACACATGAATTGATGAATAAATTGAATAAATAAATGTAATAGTCTGCAGCTGTATTCCATTTAGTCTGGATTATATCTTTAAATTCTTCATGTTGGTTTCAGATCAGCATTTGGTCTCCTTGTGAGAAATATGTGGCCGTAAACCATGTTTGTTATTAGACCTCATTGATAGCATTGTGTGATGTTCTAGGTCTGGGACAGACTGCCTGTCAGACATTTATTTCTGCAGTGTGTTTTGCAATTGATGCTATCAGCAAATTATAGTGGGACACAAGTAAAACACATAAGGACTGGGCAGACAAAACACAAAAGCAGAAAGTAAAGTTAAACAATAGGGAAGGACGTTATAAATAAAACAGGAAAAAACTAACTATACCCAAAATAATAACAACACTAACAAAATTGTATTGTATTATATTCTTAATATTGATTACTGGTGCATTCAGAATATATCCATAATAATCCAGAACTTTTCTATTGCTTGGACAAGGACTTAAATCCACAGACTAATCCAATGGCAAGAAAGGGTGTTTCATTTCATATTCAGCAGTGGCTGTGGATCAGCAGTGGAGTGGGTTGATCACTTGTCAGAAGGTTGGCAGTTTGATCCCCTTCTCCTCCTGTCCCTGTACCCCCTGTCCACTGGACCCCAAATTGCTCCCAATGCTGTGTCATTTATGTGTGAATGAGTTAAAATTTTCCCTTTTTTCTTAGTTTCATTTTGTGTAAATGCTGACTTGTAGTGAAAAGCGCTTTGAGTGGTCAGATGACTAGAAAAACACTATATAAGTACAGTCCATTTACCATTCCCTGCCCCCTGAAGGACTCATTAATAAATCTGAATGCGTACCTTCTTTTCTGTCAGAAAACAACAGGAAACAAGCACACAGAGACACAATTGGAAAAACACCCAACACAAAATAAAACGGGAAATAACCAAAAATACAGAACTAAAACTCAAACCATGACACACATAGGCATGCAAGTACCAACTGTGAAGGAAGAACTTGGTACAAGTATAGATTAAAGGACATCATATTCACCAGAATAGGACAAGAGGAACTTTGTTGCGATAGCAAATTCTGAGGGTGCTTGCCAAGTGTTGTTTGGCAACCAAGTTTACACTCTGTTCCCCTGAACTTAGGACAGAGCAGCCCATCAGTTCACACGGCAATGTAACATAGCAGCTCGTATGCAAACATGTATATAAAATGCATAATTCATGATTTAACAAATTCATATGTTTAAACATTTTGCACACTGACATTTTTACATACACTATTATTTTATTTTTTGTTGAATTCAATAAATAAATACTAAATATGGTCCTAAAGGCCCCAGTATCATTATCTCTGCTCCACAAAGAGTCACCTAAAGGTATGCAAAGAAAAGGTTGGCAATATCATTTGATGCTGGAAGAACAAAAAAGTGGTGGCAGTGGTCTACCTTTAAGATTTGCCTCAGCCAACAAACAACTAGAGTCTGTCCACTTTTACTGTCTGTAAGTTGATTGAGTCTAATTATCCTATTGTAGTTAGGGCAGCTGTTGAACAGTATGTATAGTCTGCTTTCATCTAGCAGTGTGTCAGCTGTGTACAGCACAATGTGTCAATATTCACTCATCTTTCAGAATGAGTACTAGCAGCAGTTCTGAAAGTGCAGCAATTCTGGCAGCTGATGCTCAAATACCTTTTCATGTATGCCTTCTCAGAAGAATAATTCATCTTCTTCCCTACTCCATTTCTCTTCTTGACTCTCCTCTTGCTAGATGAGATCGACTCGGAAAGTTTCAGTGTGGCCTGTGGCATTTGTGGGCGGCTTGCGGTATGAGTCCCCCAAGGTCAATGCAGCTGGAAAGGTCTACGGCTGGAAAACAGTTTTTGACCCCCATCGGCCCTTTGCCATCGACATGGCTGGCTTTGCCATTAACCTGAGGCTCATCCTCTTCAAGCCCCAGGCATATTTTAAACTTCGTGGGGTGAAGGGAGGCTACCAAGAGAGTAGTTTGCTCCGGGAACTTGTCACACTCAACGACCTGGAGCCTAAAGCAGCCAATTGCACTAAGGTAATTTCCTGCTTTCTTTTAGTTTCCCACTGTTTGGAAACTTGACACAATCAGTTAGTAGTTAATGTATTTGCTAAGCTGTTTGTGAGGATGGGTGGCTGGTCTGGCCATATTAGATTGTTAATAACGTGCATCAGAATGTAATGAGTATTTCACTGCTGTAGCTGCTTTAGATGCCAATTTTAACAACTAGTGGTTGTTTAAGAGTTAGACACATCCAAAGAATCACAAGATAAATTTAAATCTGCAGGGTTGGGAAATGTGTAAATGGGACAGGAAAGAGGAAAACATTGAGTTTTGAATGACAAATATGTATTACTTTTGGGGAGGTTTTCTCTAATGTTTAATTTTTGTGAAATATTGTAGCTTCAAACAACAATGTAGATTAAACTGTTTCACAACTCAGATCTGAAACATTATAAGAAGCTCTAACTACAGATGAATCATAAGCTAAAGAAGTTCGGTAGAACTGGTTCAATCTTTAAGAATACAATGTATTGTAAAGTTCATCATATATGTTCTAAATGTAAAACCTTATTTGTAAAGCAATGAGTAAATATGTTAAGTATACTGATATATAAAAAAGTAGCATTCTAATAACTCGCCCTGCATTCTAGGTGACAACCTTAAAAAAATCTATTATGATTTAGAGTGCTGACAAACCATCAGGATTTTATTCGATTAATAATTACAATTCTAAAGAAAGCAAGTAAAAATGCTGAGCAATGTATTTTTTTACAGAGTTGAAATCAGGTAGCAGACTGAATGTCACCCACAGGAATAGAGAGAATTATTATAACATTAAGTAATAGCAAACTTATGTGTGGTGTCAGAGTTTGTGTTTTAAGTCTTTATGCTAAGTCAAACTAAGTGGCCGCAATCCATATTTAGGCAAGAAAGCTTCTAAAAGTGTGTATCCCTAAATGTCAGTTCTTTTACAAATGAAAACCGAATGATAGGTTCAGCATCAGGGTATATTGTACATTTTTGATGCCTCAAACATACTTGATGGGCTCCCTGACCTGAGTAAGCAAGAAAATAAACTTAAGACATACATAAGCCTACTGGTTTACATGTCCTCCCCTTAGAAGAAAAACTATATAAAAGAAAAAAAATCTGTGTATTTCAGAGTGTAAAAAATCCATGAAACATGATGATTTTTCAACTGTCAGATTAGTAATCAGTGTGAATTTCTTGCTAAAAAGTTGGATATCATTAGATATATTTCCTTGCTACCCACATATGCTCTTGCACACTTAGACACATTCGAGCAAGAGGCTTGACCGTAGTAGAAGCAGTGTTCTACATTCCAACTCCACCATTCCTTCTAGTTCACTTGGTCAGGGTCACATCACATCAAACCTCTTTCTGGGAGAAGAGAAGTCAGACAGGGGGCTTTAGCTGGCAAGTAACCACACTGCAGTCACCACTGCATGCAGAGAGAAAGAGACAGACAGACGAAGAGAGGAAAAAGGAAGACAATATTTCAGCCATGTTTTTTTCTTGCTCTCTCCCAGCCATTTGGAGGGATAAATGAAAAAAGGGGAGTCAGGGAATGGCTGAGAGAGCAAAATTGGACTTGTGGGGGAAATGGGAAGGTAGGGATGTCATACTTATTACAAATGAGTGCAGAGACAGACAGTGGGGCAGGAGAGGAAGAGGGTGAGAAAAACGAAAAATCGTGCATGGGCATCTCTTTTCCATATAATCTACCACTTCAGATGCAAGTGTGACTATTAACCTCCCCCTGCGCCTATGCAAAGTGAAAGTGGGCTCACATCTCAAACGTGCCCCTTGCATAATTCATGGAAGCCACCACAGCAAAATAAAAGGATTCTTCCTTTCAGAGCCTTTGACAGAGGTGAACTGGGAAAACAAGCTTGACAGTTCCTCCACCGCCTTGCCGTCATTTTCCTGGATCTTTGGTCTCCAGTGCTAATTAAACCTAATCTGAAGGTTCAGTAGCACAATAGGATTGCAAAAATAACTTTGTAAAGAACTGTAGTGCTCCTGCAACAGAAAAAACCTAGAGAAAACCTTAGATCCTGTGTCAAATTTTGAGTTGCCTTTCATTTGAATGTAGCCAATCTCATATGATTAGGAGAGGACTTCACACAGGCCAAGCTCAAAGTGCTATGTCATATTTGTAAGATCACTCATGTGGTCCCTTCTCACTCCCTTCACATGCAGGGTTCATGCTAAAGTAGCTCTTAACACATACACAGGTCCTTTTGGAGGTATAACCAGAACAGACTGTCTCAAAGAACTTGAGGCAGAGTGAGAGATGGCAGGGAATAGAATGAGTGCATTAAAGAACAGCAAGTTATATAGTATGGTATATTAGTATGTATGTGTAACACAATAATATATAATATAATACATTATATATACTAATGTGGCTGTTGTTTTTTTTCCTACCAGATACTTGTTTGGCATACAAGAACAGAGAAACCTGTCCTTGTAAATGAGGGGAAAAAAGGATTCACAGACACAAATGTGGAAATTTGACCATCTTCCTTCAGACCATGGTAAATTAATAATATTTTAAACCTTGTGAAATACCTTTTAACACCTTCTATTACAGAACTGAACCCACTTTTCTCTATTAAGCAATTTCTTTTAGAAATAGGTAGGGAAATTCATTATTATTTTCAGCTAGTTTTAATTGGACAACTGAAAGAACAGGTATTCTTGATATTTCCTAATACTTTGTACATTGAATTTTTTATCTGGTTTCAGTACACCAAATTACAGCAGCTGTTGTCCATTTTTTAACGTCACCCATGAAATAAACAATGAAGGCTTAGTGCTTGTTCTCTGCATAACTTAATCCTTTCTATTGCAGTTGACTGGACCTGAGGAGGAAGAAAATGGCCAAGTCTCTTGATAAATGCCATCAGATGCACTTGTGTCTTAATCATTGGAAAACTACAAACTCATCAAATATGGACTAAAGCAGTATCATATTAAAGCACAGCTTGTTAAGCAGCTGTGTATCAGGTCTACAACATAAGTGCAGAGGGAATAACTTAATATTAAGAATGCCTCAAAGGCTCAGGGTGGACACACGTGACCTGCACCTTCACAGCTTGCTGGGACAACAAATAAAAAAGGGACAGCACAATATGAAAAGCATACACAGCCAGCAGTTTCAAGCAAAAAAAACTGTATAAAGAAGATCTTTTACCCACTAAATAAAAAAACTCTGAGGACATGAAAAGGAAGTCATCTACAGGATCTATGAATGCTACAAGAGAGAAATTCTTCTTGGCAAAGATCATCAACATGGAGAAAAACACGACTCCAAGGACAAATATGTCTCATATGGATTTTCCTTTGAGCAAACACAAACTTAAAAAGGGAAATAATGTTTTTGATAAATATGAAAGGTTTGCTTTAATTTAATTGAATTTGTTTGGGTTTTACATGCATTTTATACATACATACATTTACTTTTGGGTTATTGTTCATTCTATAGTGTCATTATAACTTGTGCATTTATACCACCACCACATCATTTGAAGAGGTAAAACCCATGCTGCACTTTGGAATCTGAAACATACATGTGTATTCTTAGCACTTAAAAATACACAACTGATATTTTTTGTGCCAACGTGTGTAAATAACAATTCAACATGAGAACAATGAGATTTTCTGTGACAAATTTAACAAAAGCATTGTAATTATTGTATTTATAGTTTTTTTTAAAGTCTCTTTGATTTCCCCCCATGGTGAATTCCACACAATGACACAAAACAAGGCACAGGTTTACTCAATGTATTAATAGCACATCACCAGCCTAACTTGGTAATGGATGCTCCACTTTCATACACAATAAATTCAAATAGATGTAAGCTTTCACTTATAGCAGTTTTTTTTTTACATTGTGGAGACATTTTTATAAGTTCATATTGATTCCCCTTATCTATGCACACTCATCATGTATGTACTACTGGTTAACAAATGTCAGCTGAGTGCAAGTATAAAAAGACACAAAGCCTTACATGGCTTGCTCTACAATCCCTCTGTTATCTAAAATATGATAACAGAGTGTAGGAGACAGAAATTTCCCAAAACATACAGTTAGATGCTTAGGCAACACCTGCTTACTTTCAGAACATCTCACCTTCAAACAGCTGCTGTAATTTATGAATATTAGATACAAATAATTAATGCATGGCCCTAAATCTTTGGATTTTTCTAAACTAATTTGGCTTACACTTGTGAAATGAGAAGATATTTACTCTTCTGAATTGATGTCACGCTAAACAAAAGCACAATTAAAATAAATCTTATTTTTGCTACTGACTGGGGAGCTACAGTGATAGGCCATCTTCAGTTATGTGGACTTGTGTTGGTATCTCATGGTTTGTTTTTGTATTTGTATCCATCTGTTGTACATTGACACACAGGAAGGACACAGCACTTTCAACAAAAGACATAAGTAGCTATGACACTGTACAGAAGTACACAGTAATTAAGTTATTCCACACCTCATAGAATCTCTCCTTGACTTGATAAATCATCAATCGTAGCGCAATACGCAGTTTCATTTATTATCTAACAGTGTCTGGTAGCTGGAGATAATTAAAAGACTGAGCTTCTGCATAAGATTATGTATGTGTAACCCCCTTAACCCACCAACACACAACCCAAAATACACTGTTGCAGTATAAAAAATGTTAGAGCCTTTTGGGCTCATCAGCCATTGAAAGCTTGTTATAACATATTTCACTTGGAATACAAGATGCAAGTTTATACAATGGCTCTATATCTCTGTAGCTATAAAGCAGCTTCATTGACTGCATATTACACAGCACAGGTATCAGCTATGAAGACTATCTTTGGAATTATTTCTAATATTCAACTTGCCTCCTGTTATTTATTAAAAATCAAATTTAATATATTTATTTATGTATTTATTTCAAGTATGAATGTGCAATGAAACCACAGCAGTTTGCCCTTAAAACTGTATTTTACAACTGCTCTCTAAAAAAGCATGCCCGCATACTATTGTATAATGTACAGATGGATGTCACATAGATCAGTAAGAATTTAGTGTTTCCATCAAGCAGACACACACACACACACACACTCCATCTTTATACCACTGCTGTTTATTCTACTGGAGTGGTTATTGTCAGCATTTAATCTAAATTAATTAATCCATCTAAAATGTTTGTAGCACTAAACACATTAAATGTCATAGTCCAAAATGGAAAAATATGTAAAAGACTTTAAAGGCAGTACAACTTGTTTTTCTTTTCTGCTAAGTTTTCTGAATATGCACTTTATCATTTGTGCTGTGTTCTGAAGCAGCAGAACATTTCAAAAGGTGTCATCTTTAAAGTAATGTTCAAAGTTGTCTGGCATCTGATTTGAACAATTTCTGACTCCAACAGATGATGTATTAAGCAATATCTGATACTCACAAGAATTTGTCAGCTGCAACCAATGAACCTATATATCAACTTCCGCAACACAGGCTTTTTAGTATTTCATGTTAAGGAGCATTACCCTCAGAGGGCTTCTCCAAGGCACAATACACCTTACACACAAATCCTACCTTTTACTTATCATCACTGTCATCTTCCAGCCTCATGTGGTTCACATTTTATGCATGTGACTCTTAAGGTTGTTTGTTTGGCACTTTCTGTCTCTGAGAAAGATCTTAGTTGAGTCAAAAGAAATAAATAACTGGGAAGAAATGCTCATGTGCTGTCTGTGTCTGTGCACTGTGTGTTGTGTTATGTGTGTTTGTGTGAAGATGTGGTCATATGCTTATGACAGCTTCATGGTACATTTGTACACAGCACATAGCATGTGTAAAATCTGAGATATTTCAATTGCAATTCACTAAGTTTATATTTTAAATCCCTCACTAATGCTTAATATACTATTTTTAAGACTAACTGATTTTAAACTACCAGTTTACAAACTACATTAGATTATACCTTTAATACATATAGGGAATATCTTAACTAGTAAAGACTGAAGATTTGTGCAGTTGATTTTAACTGTAACTGATGTTGCTGGATAGTAAGATAGCTGTAACAAGAGACACAAAATAAAATGTCTTTAAGAAAATTTGGTGACTTTAAACAAAATTCTATACAAAGCTTATGTGTTAATATTTGTAAATGATGGCATGATTAATTGTTTTATTTATATGCACACAGAGAAATGTGGTTTTCAGCATTGTATTCACACAGTTCAAAATGTGAGTGATTATGAATGTCACCAACATCATTTAGTCTCATTATTTTCAAGTTTTGTAATTTCTGTGAAATAATCAGAATATTATTAACAGCATTTCATTAAGTGGCAAACTAGACATGTTGACCAAATTCCATTTCTTGTTTTATGGTTTTTTAACAAGCTATCATTACTTTTTTAATCTTAGCTTGCTGATGTTTGGTTGTTCAGTTAGCTACATTGCAAAACTTAGTTATCTGTCTAAGAACAGCTCTAACCATTTTTATAAAGTGATCCATAAATCTCGATTTAGCAAACACATGAACTTGTATGAACAGCTCGTGCAACCATGCTCAATGATTCCAGCAACACCACCAGTGTTTAGATCTATCTATCTATTTATCCATATTTGCCTATGCAATGCAAATTGGTTAATTATACTACTTAGTATAGAATATAACCAAACTTTACAAAAACGGTCTCAGAAGGAGCTTTAAGCATATCATAGAAAAGTAAAATCTAAAAGTGCTACAGTATGACATAAAATAGATTCTCAGAGGCAGGATAAATAAAGCGCTTCACAAGCCTCCATCCTTGGACAACTGACATAGGTCAAGCCAGCCCTTTTGCACAGTTCTTTTTACACAACCTGCAATCCACATATAGTCCCTAAGAGGAAGACATTTCATAATGCTTATTGTAATAAAGATCACTGTAGAAGTATCATGGTCTTTAGTTACATAGTATATTAGAGCAGGCAAACAATACTGTTAGTAAATTTCATTAAAAGGATTTCACAGAAGGTCATAAATATGCCTGGATCACTGCCATGTGCATCTTCTGACAGGACACAACTGTCAGATCACGTGTGACTCTTGAGTGCAGCTGGTCGTAGTAGGCGTCGGCACTGTGCAGATGAAGCTCACAACAGAAGCCTCAGTAATGTCCTTCAGAGCTACTCTTTCATTATCCTGCTCTCCTCATCAGCATTCCTTTCTCACCACTGTCTTCACTGGACATCTACAGGCATGCCATAGTCAGGGCTGCTGGTGAACTGAATTTTACCATCTGTTTCCTGCTCTTCAAACACTATGATCTGTAATAGAGCAAAAAAAGAAAGTAGTAGTTAAGCATTAATGTCAATATTTGTACAGGAGATGCAACTGAGGCCTTCTTCAGAAAATGCCCGACTATCAGTAGACTATCAGCAGCTGGATACTGTAACAGGTGACCAGTGATATAACTATTACTTTGATGATGCTATGACTGAAGAGACCACTGTATAGCACTCATAACGTGCATGGATGGACAGCCCATCACAGAATTCTTACAACAAATACCGCATAAAAATAGACACAGTGGAAAATGGAAATACATGGATTGTAGATGGATTGTACATGGATGAATTGTACAAAGTTTCAAGTGAATCAGACTCATCTTAACTTACAGTTGTTTCAAGTAGTCATTTTACTAGTACTTTTGTTTTCCATCAATTTGTTCAGTGGAGCTTGCTCCGAGAAGAAACATAACTACATGCAGAACCTAAATCATTGTTTTAATTTTTGCTGCCTAAAAATGCTTGTTTAAGGTACTCCATTACAAGGATTTGATAGTTAGCTATTATATCATTTTAAATGTAATATTTTGGGAAGTAACATAATACAAAATACATTTCAAATTAAATAACCTTTTTACAATTAGTTCAATCTAAATTGCTAATTTGTCACTTTTATCTTACATGAAAATAGTAATAGAAGAGGATAGCAGACAAATGCAAATTCACTTGCTTTTCAGGTTTATGATACATCACATGGAAGCACAAAACACTTTTGTCAGTGATTAAAAACATTTCTAATGCAAACAGAAAAAATCTTGTGTGCATCATATAGAACTATTTGTTATCTACTGTAGCAAAGCACAATTCACATGCACACCCAGTAATGTGTGGTAACACAAGCGTAATTAACTCTGAGAGACCCAAATCATTGCTGCCCTCAGGTGGTTTGTAGTATATGCAGCGATAATAAGTGCTGTGATAAATAAAATACTTGACAAATTTCAAACAGTACAGCACTAATCAGAACTGAACCAGATAATCAATGCTAAAGTTACTTTCCCTGGTGAATAATTACTTTACTACTATTACTTACTATTATGCAGTAACTGGTAAAGTAAGTCAGTTATTTTGGGGAGAAGTAACTGTCACTAATTATCAGTTAATGCATTTAAAGATAACATCATAACACACTGAGAAACAGTGTTAGGCATTTTTTGTTACATTAGTTTTTTCACAGTAATTGTATAATGGGAGATAAATATGAAGATTAATCAAGTGTGTGGCCAGATTTGGTTTCTATTTCAAGGATATTTGGAAAAAATTAGCAAACATTTTCTATGACTGGCAGAACATACTGTGAGTGTGAAGATGCGCAACACAACAATAAATAGTTTCTTGGCCCCTGACCTAACTGCCCACTTAATACCAAGAAATTTTGTTATGCAGTTATTTAAATATCCTATTTAGTCACAATCATGCCAGACAGTGAAAGATAGCTTTACATCACCAATGAATCAGGTAATCAATGTAAAATGCACTAAACTATCTCCTAAATGGTAATAACAAATAGATAAGACAGAAGTAGTATACCTGGTTGTCCCCCCTGTGAAGCCAGGGGCCTGGGACATAGAGAGTTTGCTGTGGACCAGTGGACCAGTAACGTCCCAGATTCTTGCCATTGACAAACACTACACCTTTTCCCCAGCCCTGTGAATGCAACCAGTGAGTGTACAAAATGACAAGGTAAACTCAGCCAATTATTTGCAGACTGGTAAACATAAAGACACAAATTGTTTACTACCAACAATATGTGGCCTTTCTTTCAAAAATGAATTGAATCTGTTGCTAACTACATCCTGGTTTGCAGTTTGTAGCTTCTTTTCAGCTGGCCACTCTGCCTTAAGGTACAGCATAGATAATGTACTCTATGGTAAGTGGAAAAGTTGAGTCCAGCCAAAGCAAGTTGAAAAATGCAAAACAATGTATTTTATATAAATGACTAAAATGAACTGTCTTAACTTGATCTAACACTTGACTTTCATTTCCACTGTGAATCTATGAGATGTTGGGATGAACAGCCGAGTTACATGTCAGTATTCTGTAATTCTATTCAACAGAACAGCCTTTTAAAAGTTTTTACATACAATTTACTGTTAAGTTTGGTCAAATTTAATGAGAGTGTTTTTGAGAGTGTGGATTCCTACTCACAGGGAGTTTGATAAATGTGTCTTTAGGAATACTGTTCACATAAAGTCTGGCTTGGAAAAAACCTGGGAAGGAGGGTTGCTGACGCATAGACATCCAGTGAGTGGAACTCTCTGAAGTCTGAAAAGGAAAATATGTTGCAATTGTCACTTTCTTAAAATTCACAAAACCGCAAATTAATGGCATAAATCCACAAATTATGGATCTCCAGTGTATTTTTAGATACATTATGCTGCAACTTTTCCCTAAAAAATCCATCGGTCTTGACTTTTAGGTGGCTAGACAGTTATATTGTATTGTATCATTCGTATTTACCTATATACCACAGTAAATGTCACATGAAAGTTTGCACATTTATGCCCTGGGAATATTCATAATCACTATCTTGGTTCTGACTACACAATTATAATTTGCCTCAAAGGAAATTCAAAAGGTTGCTATGATATTAGATGACACAGCCTTTCCTTGGATATGCATTTCTACTCTTCTTTCATGCAGCACTACTGGCCATGACATTTTCAGAATTTTGCTGAGCTAATCTTGATAGTTGTATCTTGATAGTCGGTAAAATTATTAACAATATGTAATTTATAATATAATATAAATAGCCCCAACCATTTTTTTTACAACTCCATAGTTGCTTGTTATTTTGTAATGCACTTTACAGTATGGGCCATAAATAGTTTCAATATGCATCTGTAGTGAACCAGTGATTCAGTGTTGATTTACTGATCTTGACGATTCCCAAAAGTGTTGGTGTGTTTCAACATTCAACTCTCGAACATTGGTACAGATCCAGATTTACTGCCATGTCATGTACCTATTGTACTGCTTAGAATTCAACATGTTTAACATATGATGCTGAATTAGAGTACAACATTTTGATTTTATTAACAAATTATTGATGTGTTTATGTGAAGCAGGGAGATAATCATGTCAACTGAATCAGTAGCACACAGATAAAATGACCAACATGTAAGGAAACTGGATTACAATTGTAAGACACCAACCGGTTCACAAAGCCTGCCTTCATACCCATACTATGAATAATAAAGTCTCCAAGGATGCGCTTGTTGAGCTCAATATCTCCAACAAGACCTGAAAGGCAAGTCAAAGTTTGGTTATGAATCTTAAGACACTGTTAATTAGTTCCTTTTAAGGTCTCAAGTGAAAAAGATCATTGAATTTGTGCTGCCTGAACATCTACAGGGCCATCAGCTAAAATTTTTTTTTACCTTTGCGTTGCTCATCAAGGGTTTTCCCATAATTCACTCTTCCACAGTTCTCCACCAGCAGACTTAGAGTTCTTTTCCCCTTGAGTGGAAAAATACAGAAAGTATGAGGATTACTGACATATTCCTCAATGAAAACAATTCATACAAAAAATACAAAAATTTCACATGCTGGCTGTTGTTAAATATGAACAATTTTATCCTTCTGAAAGGTACTAAAAGCAGACTAGGTCTAAATTACACGGAAGAGGACAGACACACACAAAAATATGCAGACAGTACCTTCCCATCAGGGAGAGAAACCTCCTGAGTCTTATAATCCAGAACACCTACAAAATGTTTGTCCACAAAAACCTGAAAACAAAACAAAATAGCCCCCAAGCAAATATTGTTAATAACAAAAATAGCATGAAGCATACACGTATTTGTCTTCACATTACATTTCGTGTTTTATTTTCAATCCTACTAAAATTGTTTGATTTTACTACCAGACGAACGCGTCACAGCGTGATCTTCTTAACTGTACTCTACAAGTTCACTGAGCAGGACTGTGATATCTAACAGGCAGATTAGAGTTTTCTTAACGTTCTCTCAAAGAGCAGTTTGTCACTGTGAAAGCCTTATGTTGGTATCAGTCTGCCGGTCCTTACCAATGCTCTGTCTCTGATGTTGTTTTTCGAAAGCAGTGTTCCTCCACTGTAGATGGTGGTCTCATAAAGTGTGTAGCCATAGGGCTGACCATTGTTATTGTTGACAGACAGATTCTCCATGTTCACCCACCTCACTGACTTCAGAGGCTAAAATGCAAATAAAGAGCTGAAGACAGATACAAGGTGTATTGTTCACAAAATGTGCTATTAAAAGAAGCTAATTAAAGTTGAAGTGGACATACATATGTTTGTCTTTACATAACAAAACATGCAAAATTTGTACTTTATCTAAAGTGAAATGGTCAGAATCTTAAAAAATTCAAACCAATTATCTTATTCGGCAACAATCTTCTGCATATCCTTAAGATGTACATTATGAGACAATAAACAAAACCCACTATGACCACCTAACCACCTACCTCCAGTCACACAGATCCAACTCAGTTCCTTTAAAGACACTCAGTATTTCAGTATTTCTTAACCTTTTTTTCTCAACATATTTTCTCACGTTTAGGTGGCATTGGCATTTCCATGTATAAAAAATGATGCTCACGACTGGAAAAAAACAGCTGCAGACAGGGTGATGGTAATGTTATTAACTAAAATTATTGTACTGGTCTGATGTGATTACATAGAAAATTGTGTTTAACAACAACAACCCAAGGTCCAGGTTGAAATACCAAACATCCAACCTTTAAGTTGAGTAGCTATATAATAAGCTTGTGTGAATACTGGGTCTGTTGGGTCCTATCAGACTTGGGTCAGATATCTACCCTGTAGTGGCTACAACTGTGAGTATTATAAATACACCTGTCCTCGGGCTAGGATGGGCTTTTTGAGCAGGAGAATACTTTTAAGCAAAGCCTATTTGATTGACTGTCGTGTTTTACTTATAGATTTGATAAATAACTGTTGTCAGTCAACAACCTTGTAATTTCTGAACAAAGCTGCTCGAATGATGTTTATTTTTCATGTGCCTCAAGGTTCAGCACTCATTGAAAATCATTATCTCACCTTGTCAGTGAAAGGCAGACTGTCCCACAGAGACAGGTGCTGTTGGATGACAACAGGTTGGTACACTTTCCTCTCCTTAAGTGAGGGCAGTTCAGGGAGGGTCTGAGCTAAAAAAAAAAAAAAAAAAAAAAGAGATTAGGTTGCAGGTTTGTCCCTCTGTAAATCAATTAATTCAAGGGAATTTTGTAATCAATACAAAATAAAAATGTTTCATATACACATACACAATAAAAAACACAACAATAGACAGAAATCTATACCAATCTATAAATTTTTAAGGGCATAAAAAAGAAAGTATGTGTGTATCCAGTTTTATAATGATGTTTCTGATGGTGTCTGGGGTTTTTTATAATAAAAAACAGAATCAGGCAGCCTTGTGCAGCTTTGAAAATCTAAGACAGGCTTGCTTATGCATGTTTTTGCACTTATCGGTAGTCAAAGTTTAGACATTATCTACACAGAGTTCTATGTATCTGGTCTCTGGCATTACACCGCGTTCCACATTATTATGCAAATTGTGTTTAAAGGTCATAAAGGTCATTTTTTTGTCTGTCAGTTTAAACACATGGATGGGAATGTGCGCCAGGGCTCTTCCAATCACTCCAATCAATCTCAGACACCTGTGCCAATTAGTTTGCAGGTGAGTCCAAATAAAGGGAAAACTACTTAAGAATGGATTTTCCAAGAATGGATGTCAGCAAGGAGGTGGTGGCGTCATGTTTTGGGCTGGAATCATGGGGAGAGAGGTGGTCGGCCCCTTCAAGGTCCCTGAAGGTGTAACAATGACCTCTGTGAAATATGTGGAGTTTCTGACTGACCACTTTCTTCCGTGGTACAAAAAAAGAACCGTGCCTTTCGTAGGAAGATCATCTTTATGCATGACAATGCACCATCCCATGCTGCAAGGAATACCTGTGCATCATTGACTGCTATGGGCATAAAACAAGAAAACCTCATGGTGTGGCCCCCATCCTCCCCTGATCTCAACCCTATTGAGAACCTTTGGAGCATCATGAAGCAAAAGATCTATGAGGGTGGGAGGCAATTCACATCAAAACAGCATCTCTGGGAGGCTATTCTGACATCCTGCAAAGAAATTCCAGCAGAAACCATCCAAACACTGACAACTTCCATGGATGCAAGAATTGTGAAGCTCCTATCCAATAAGGGGTCCTATGTCAAAATGTAATTTGGCCTGTTAAGATATTTTTGATTGAAAGAGCTTTTGATTTCAGCAAATATAACCTGCAAATGTTTGCAGTTTAACTAATGACCATTTTCAGTTGTTTACAACAATAAAATGTTTTGAAACTCTATTGTGCATAATAATGTGGAACAGTGCATTTTAAGATTTTGATTTAAAAAAAAAAAACGTTATGATTTGGAGGTTCGTTCAAAAACAGTCGAGTTATACTCTAATGCTTGATGACTTAAAAATTATGAGAACTATCATTTTTATAGATTATTTAGGAAAAAGAGAGAAAAATTACATTTGCATAATAATGTGGAACGCGGTGTATATGTTTTCCAGAGACAGACATTCTCTGAGGATTCCTTGCGTTGAGGTCCTGGCCCCACTTCTACACTGAACACTCATTTAAAGTTTAATTATATTAATATTGCACCAAATTCTTTAGTGCATGTCACTGGGTCTCCACCACTACTGATGCTCACATAATGCACATCCAGGCAGTGTGTCTAGTGCTTAAGAATAACATGAGTCTTCATTAAGCTTTTCCCAAGAGGGCAGTGAAGCAGTGCTTCACAACAGCCCCACTCCATTCTGGGTGCCCAATTCCAATTCTTGGTTGCCAGTCTGGATACAAATTCCATCCCCAGACAAATGGACAAACTGATAGGGCTAGTCAGGATTTAGAAGCACCTCTTCACTTTGTCATCGCTACCAGTCTCTCCTCCAAGAGCTTCTTCCGAAGGTGGGTCCAGAACAAATGCAGTGCTGATCAACATTGGAACAAAGCCCCATTTACAAACCAGGTCAAAAAGATTGGCTATCATCTAAAGACAGTCTTCTTTAAAACAACTCAAAGAAGTTTCCTCTTATTTTAATTTATCCATTCAAGATTAAAAAGGTTATTAGTCCAACTACTGTCAAACTCAAACTGCCCAACATTATGAGAATTCACCCTTCTTTCCAAGTCTCTCAGCTCAAGCCAGTCCTTCATATTCTTGAGCATATGAATCAATTGATACTAATTATTAAAGTACCTTGTACCTTGACAACTGATTTTAAGTCTCTTTGGGGGAACTGTTTGCATTTCCACAGCAATTTATGCTCTAGTATGTGCTCCATTTTACAAAACAGTCCCTTTAACAACAGTTAAGATAGGTTGCAGTTGAACTACTTTTCAAGGAGTTAACGTGCAAAGATACCAGCAATTCCTCTTAGAAAAAGGATTGACGGGATTTTCATATTACCAAGTGATAACAGTGGAATCACTTAAGGAAAGATTCAAGGAAAATGGCAAACACCATTCCCCTAAATGGGTATTCTCAGTGCTAACAGGGCAGGCCTTTAGGCAGCACACGTAACATGTCAAGTTCAAGAAAGCACTAAAAAGACATTTCTATAAAACTATGTCAAAGATTTGAATTTTGTTCCTCGCAACAAAGCCAATATTATCTCAAATTGTCCATCTATTGCTATGTAGAAGAAACAAGGCAGGGTTCAAATTTGCTTATATTTGGCATTTGACTTCAACATTTGAAAGATGAAGGTGAATTCTTAAAATTCTAAAATGCTTGGCCAATATATAGTGCCTCGAATAGCAGAACACTGCAAATATGTCGCAGGTCTACTTTAAGCAAAGATCAGTAAGACATAGGACTTTTAATAGATCAGCCTATATGCACAGCTAGTTATGCAAAAACAACATTGCTCAGAAAAGAGTAAATGACACATTGTACATGATTTGACAACCGAAACAACAATATATACCAAGCTGATTTAATTAAAGAATTAGGTCATGTGTTTGTGCTGCTCAGTAGAACACAAAGCCTTCTCATACTCACTCTCACTAATATCCAGGTCACTGCTCATTGTACGGAAGACTACAAAACATAAGGATGAATCATTCACAAGCAGCTTTTCAAACTATCACCACAAGCTTTGACAAATAATCACTGCCAAAAGTCTGGGCCATAAAAAAACTGAAACTTCTGCCCCCAGCCACAAACCCATATTTTACAATTAGAGAACACTGCATAAGCAACAAGCACAATTAAAGGACCAGTATGTAATTTTCACAATGGGTGGTAATTCAGGGTCTTCTCTAACACACATGCACAAACCCATGCCTAATCCATGGTTGTAATCACATGCAAAGTTATCCTCCTTTAGCCAACAGAGAGCAGGGTTTACAAAGAGAATACACTTACGTGTCGAGATGAAAGCGAATGGAAAGAAAGAGAGACAGGAGATATGGGGCCTGTCTCAATAACAACACACAACACTCACTGTGGTAGCGGCTGAATAAATTCCTCAGAAGATGGTACTTGGTGGTGTAATCCCCAGCCTCGGATAATGGAGCATCGTAATCTGAAAGATAAATTGAAATCAGAACTGTGGATTCAGAAGCCAGAGAGAGGCTGGGATGCGTCTTACCTTGGCAGATGCTTTGACTGTGCTCCCCTATCAAATATCTTGAGACAGCAGCCGCCTAACACATATTTTGGTTTATCTCAACATAAAATGGAAAAAAGGCAAAAGGTAGAGGGGTGTTCAAAAAAGTAAATACGGGTGTGAAAACTGCTCAAGGTCTGAGATTGTATTATGAATTCTCCTCTTTCCTCAAGAATAGGGTCATTACAATTTTCTGTGCCCTGGTGAAACATGTGAATCTCATTTTACCATTTCTAATTTACATCCATCAAATTCATTAGATAATTATGTGAATGTGAGGGATTCATTTCAATTCAATTTAATTTATTTATATAGCACCAAATCACAACCAAAGTTATCTCAGGACACTTTACAAACAGGCATTACTAACTTTACTTTACTAACTGATTTGTTTCATCTGGCTTCATAGATAAATATAGCTCTGTATCGTCCATGTAACAATGGAAATTTATGCTGTGCTTCCTACTAATGTTGGCTAGGGGAAGCAATATAAAGTGAACAGCAATGGTCCAAGCACAGAGCCTTGTGGAACTCCATGATTAACACTTATGTGCATGGGGGAGTCATCATTGACATGAACAAACTGGAATCTGTCACATAAATATGATTTAAACAAGCTTAGTTCTGTTCCTTTAATCCCTATGACATGCTCCAATCTCTCTAGTAAAATATTGTGATCGATGGTTTCAAATGCAGCACTGAGGTCTCGCAGGACAAGTACAGAGACGAGGCCATTGTCAGATCTAATATTGTATTGTAGCTGCTGCAAGGATTGTTTGTGTTTTAATTGCACACTTGCCTTTTGTTTTTTGTCTGTGTCTGAAAATATTCTGATGATGTAGTAACATTTTAAATGTTTTACGTTATGTTTAAGTTGTGACGTTGTTCTACCATTCTACCTGTTTTTCCCTCGTGTTATCAAGTACAGATGCTAAAATGTGCTGTAAATGTCCATATTTCAATCTAAGAGATTGATGCTTTCTGTTCCCTGAATACAGTTCTGCTTGTTACCTAAAAAAAAAAACAACTAAAAATAAAAACAAAAAAATAAATTCATTAGATAATTAATTAGTGTGCACTGCATATCCAAGTTTCTGTCAGAGGCACAGCATTAGGGATCTACTACATTATCTAGAAACAAAATATCTTCTCCATAATCATATTTAAACCTATTCATGTGTTTCCACCACAAAGGCTAAAAAAGGTTATTATCTTAGGATAATGTGCATTCCTGAGTTAAAGTTGAGAAAAATGTTTTGAGTAATTTCAGTCTACTTCAGTGCAGAATCAACATGCTTTAAATTAGGATTAAATTAAGTGTAAGTAAATGTGAATATGTGCCTAGCTATTTAATGTAGTTTTGCACTGACATTTTATACATACCATAGCTTGTTACCATAGGTTTAGGTGCTGGCATTCCAATGGCAAATGCCCCACTCATGAAGCCAAAATTTGTCCCTCCATGGAACATGTAGAGGTTGATAGACATGTCCAGTGCAAGGATCTCTGTGACCACAGGTATATCTGTCAAAGAAAATGAAAGAAACAAAATAGCACCCATTTAATATATAAAGTCCACAATTTAGCTTATCATTCTGATATGACTAACAACTAAACCAAAGAATAACAAATATAGAGCTAAACATAAAAAACTGAGTGTCAAAAATAGAAGACTTTTGTTTCAGTAAGCACAGAGCCACTGCTTCAACAATTCTATTCCCCTCAATTCTGCTTAAACTGAAACACTGGGAGATCCTGGCCATACAGCATTTTACAAGTTGCTATGAATAAATTACATTACAATTAAAAATGCTCATTATCTGAATAAGTGGCCTGAGCCTTAGTAAATAAAAACGGAACAAGATGAGTGACTGCCAGATTCAGTTGGTGGTAGTACTAGCTGTGACCAACTTCTGGGAAGAGAAGAACACAAGAACATAATCTTGCACGACATTTCTGTGGAAAGGATGTTGGTGTCATAGTGTCTGTCTCATTGGGTGCTTTGTGTGGAGGTTTTCTGGGATCATGTGAGCTGGAGAGCGGGGAAGGCGTCAGTTTCCAGGGGCAGTCTTCTACACCTGCGACTCATCTGTTAGTCAACTCCTCTTCTTATACGGGCCGATTTCCACCAGTTATTGTCAGATCACTGTTTTTATTAATCAAGTTTCTGTTTTGTTTTTTTTTTTGTATTTTTTTTTACCTGACACAAGTGTTTTGTCGCCCAGTGGAGTTCCCACATTAATAACCTTTTAACACCACCAAGCCTGTCCTGTAAGTGCTTTTGCCTTTTTTCCCAGAATACCTGGAACTTCTAATACCTGGCACTTATTTACTATTTACTTTTTTTCCAATAGCACAAACCGTGATGTAATTACTGTAATCCAAAGTGCGCTTGTGCAAACGTGTCGTTGGCGACACATTCGGAGTTATAGGGTTAATCATGACGGTCTGGCACAACCTATCATCTCACAGTTTGACAGAATTGCATCTTCCTTTGAAGTCCAAGATGCTGAGTGTCTTTGAGAAGACAAGCTGACAGAGGGACTAGGGTCTTAGCAGGGCCCACACTGTGAAGAGCAGGTCCTGCAAGGCATAAGGTTTAACAAGGCAACCAACTACTTCTGCTGCTGTTCACACTTGTATGGTTTGTTGCAAGTGGCTTAGCAGACTGATGAAAGAGAAGTAGTTTTGCATTGTGTAAGCTCTAGTTGTCTCCTGCAGCTGTAACTGATTGTTAAATATACAGAGAATTAACTGACAGTTTTGAAAATCCACTATGTAGTGGGAAGTTGTAAAGAATATTTATTTTAGTACAGTAAGAGACTGAAATGCCCAACACTGGATAAAGTAGTTCAAACCACAGAAACTATTTACAACAGTAATATGTTACCTACCGATCGATGGATCACCAACAATAATCTAATAATACTGAATAATATGAGATTCATACAGTAGACAACATTACCAAATGGACCATTAGCAGTGGTTTCACACTATTCCTAATCTTTACTGTGTTATTAATTGGCACTTGTTGCAATAAGAAACCAAGACTTGTACAAATAAATGCCAGAAAGAAGATCCAAGCAAGCCAGTTATCATGAATTTTAACAATTTTACAGATTTTAGTTTCTTACCACTGTGTACAACCCATTTGTTAAGCCTGGAGGTTACATGCAGAAACAGTACTTTTAAGTATGTGCTCAGTACAGTCAGTCTACTGTAAATCAGTGAAGCAAGTCTCTAAGTAATAGTGTACATGAAAGTGTAAAATGAGTGAAAATTAGGTTTCTAAACATCAAATATATGGCCCAGAGACAAAATTAAGAGGACAGCAGTAAGACTCTGGCTTTTGACACATCCTGCCATGCAAAAAAAGTATAGAAAGTATAGAAAAAGTATACAAATCTCTGCAAAGCCACAAAACAAGGAGGAATGTACCATATGGTAAGTTTTGCATACCAAGTTAGGTTAAATTTAGGGTGGAGAATTTATCTTTCATATCCTACATAGAAATTAGTTTGTCCACACCCTGTCTTCACATTGACAAAGAAGTGGTTTTATTCTTGGCTAAAAGATTTAATCCTCTTGTACAATAAGGCAATCAGTCTGTGTCTTGCCATCAAAATAGAGATTCTGTATTTGCTTGCAGCACAAAACCTATGTTACCCCAGTCTTATATTAGCCAGTATTATCAACCTCCTGCATAGAAAGGGTCATCATGCTCAACAAAGACTCAATTAGGAATCAGGTCAAACTCTCATGTGAACATCTTTCTCTCAACAGATATCCTTACCAGGACTCTGGTAAAGGAACCTAATAACCAATCTTAAGTCTGTCTTACTCTCAGCTGCATACACATGATGAAGTCCCCCCCAAAGATCAAACCAGCCAGACTAGACATCACCATCTTGGGCTTCTGCGGCTAGGGGGAAAAATGATTTGGTCTTCAAAGTTTCGAAAAGTGACACACACTCAATGAAACAAGAGAGAAACTTTCTGACAACACTTGGATAAACCTTAAATGAACTGACTCTAAAAGTTCTCAGTTATCCTTTTAAAGTTGGTAAGTAGCCCAAAATTTTGTCTTTGATTCACTTTACCAGTCTATTTAGTGGAAAAGAATGTAAAGCTTTATGTTTGATGTTAGAAACACCATCTACAAACATGGATTAAATAATAATGAATAATGCAGGGCCACATGAGTAAGACTTACTTGTATTCTATCCAGATACTTGATGCCATTGTGATTCAGTTTCTGGAAATTAATGGTTTCTAGGGCTTCAGAAAAAAGGTAAAACATTGTTTACAAGAAAGATGTACAACAGTTCAAACTCATAACAAACATGCTTTACCAAAGAGATCATTTGTTATCTACGAACAGCTTTATGAATAATCATTGAAACCAGGAAAAAAAAGGTCAGTTTTGTGGGTGGAGAGTAACTGAGGATTCTGTGGAATCCTGGGCTGATAACCCAGTGACAAGAGCGTGGGGTGACCAATGGCATCAGGCAGGTGGCCAGGGAACTAAGTGGGGACCAAGAGGGAGCATCAGACTGAGCAGATGATTGGCACAGAAGGTGGAACCCACTGGAGGCCTGGCTGGCGGGAAATGGCAGGACCGCTGCTGAGGCCACTGACAAAATTGGAGGTTAGGACTAGTGTCACTGCTAGAGTGTAAGACTGCGGGCCAAAGGGAGGACAACAGAACTGGAGACCTGCAGCTGAGCCAGTCAAACAAGGGAACCTGGAGGCAGAAGAATGGGGATGGTGAGTTTCTTATGGCTTCTGGTCTATATGATACTTTACTGCTTGCCAACATCAGAAAAATGTCTTTGGACTCCCTCCCAGAGCCTCTCTTCCACCCACTATACCAGCACATGAAGATATGTAAAAGTTCAAAGAGTTGTCCTCAAAAAAGTCTGCATTTGAGTCAAGGCAGGCAGAAACAAAGTCCATAATCCCAAATGAGAGTGATATACAATATGTACATTTTAGAGACGGAAGGATGACAAGTTGGAGATGAACCCAAGGAACCACACAGGTAATGTTGAAAAAGGCGGGAACTGGAAGCAAGTACACAAACACAAGAGGATGACACCAGCTAAATAAAACAGGAAATAACCTACACCACTATAACAAACTAAAACATTGATAGTTGTTCTCAGTTAACTTTACTCTCCCTTTTTTTTAATTGTCACCTGTGACACATTCATTATTTTCACCTGTGTGTTGATAGCTTGTTTTAGCTGTTTACTTGTGTTTTTCAAAGTACTTTATGTTTCCTTGGACTTTTCTGCCCGCACTCCTGGATTTGTTTGCCTATGTTGGACGTTTCCCCAGATGTTGGCTCTGTTTAAACCACTCGTAGGCCTTTTTGTGTTGTCTTTTAGTCAAATACTTGAACTGCATTAGCTCAGTCTCCAGAGTTTGCATTGGGTCCAAACCCTTTCCTGGAGACACAAACAACATGCTTTTTTCATGTCTTTTTAAAACTACTAGACATTCCACGCTGCACCTAGAACATCCATGTCAGGCAAAATTCCAACTTGCACAGTTTTTGGGTATATTAACAGTCTAATTTATGTTTCCCAATTAGGATTTAGCCAATGAGATGTCAACATTTAGTGAATTCCCACTTTGGGGTTATGTTATAATGTCCTAAAAGTAAATATGGTAATGGTCAATTTAGGGAAGAACATTATTATTATGGTTTTAAAACAATAATTAATATGGATCTGCATTTAAACAGCAGGTGTGTCTAACAAAAAAAACCCAAAGACCTTTATTTTGCAGCATCACAATGTTTATGCTTGAGTACACTGAAAAACAACTTTCTAGTACAACAGATGTTTCTTTATGTTTGTCTGTATGTGCTTGGGCTTATACCTCTTGTGACACATACTAACCCCCACGGTGTATAATTGTGTGTATTCATTTGAGTGTGTGTATATGCACAGCCTGGTTTGCCTGTCAGCCTGCCCAACAATACCTCCTTTCACTCCTCCACACTTTAGTCCTTCCTGGTTGTCTGAGGTCAGAAGCAGCTCGGTGACACCCCTTGACAATAAAGCCTGGAAAGAAGGAGGAAAATGGAGGCAAGTAAAACAAAACAATTATGTTTCTGAATTATTATTATTATTTTCTTTGGAACAGAAGGAAAATGAATGCAAGTGAGTAAAGGATAGCAAAGAGAACAATGTAAATAATATAAAGCTACCAAAAGCTAGTAATTATGAAATAAATTAAATTTTGCTGCTTACCTCCTTGATGAAAGGCATGTACTCTTCATCTGCAATGAACTGCAATAATTGGGCCACCCTTGGAGTACTAAATATTAATAAATAGAGGACACGTATAAAAAAAAATGAGTTACCTAAATTGTTCAACGAGTGCATAAGTTGAACAATTTAAGTGCGTTTTTAGGCAAGTATTATGTTGCCAACAATGGTTACCACATGTCCAACAGCAACAGTTTATTGCAGTTTTTAGGTATGTGGTAACAAAATGCTATATGGATTCTGTATCAATGCAAAAACAAGAATTTTATCATGATAATAATTCTGACAGCCTGGCATTCTATCAAAAGATTAATTTGCATAAATGTGTATACATGTAACTGAGAAACATGAAAATTAAATTGAAAAAGCCTTTTAAGTCATATTTTAATGAAATATTTGATGTCATGTATTTTTCTAAAAACTCCATATATACCTTAATCAAATTGCCTTTTAAACTGCTTTGGTAAACTTGAACCCACCTGATGTGGAACAATTTTCTTCATAAGCTGATTAAAGAAGGAATTCACTGGACTAGTGAATCCTGGGTAGGTTGTTCTCAGTTTCATGTTTGGATCCTGTAATAGCCAACTGCAAATAAATTCCAACATAACCTTTTAACTGTTCAAATAAGTAACATATCACAAAAGTTTTTCATTGTACTGTGCTGCAAACTCTAGGTTTTAAATTATCAAAGATAGTCACTCAGCATGACTAACATGCTGAGTTTGTGTAGATGGAGTCAACTCCACTCCAGGTCTCTAGAAAGACTCTGTTTTTGATGAAAATACCTCCATCTAGTCTCTTTGCTTCTAACACCCACCACATTATCTGTCCATATCCGTTTGATTACAGACCTAAATTAATTAATCAATTTAGGGTAATATACCTGTCAGTTTTAAATACTATTCTGTATAATACCTTACCAAATATCTCAGCTCATCTCAAAACTGTCTCTTATTTGAGAAGCATTTGTGGTTAACTTTTGTGTGTCATATATGCACACACTGTAAAGTGAACACAGCAGGTGAAAGTGGCTAAACAGATAACAGAGAAGGCACATCTAAAACTAAATTACACAACTAATGCATGAATTACACTGGGGAACAATTTGAAAAAAAAATTCTGTTGAGTTAGATTTTTATGCTGATTAAAATGTAGTCAGTTTTTTTCTAGCACGTCAAGTTTTTTCTCCACAGCTTACCCTCCAGATAAGCAAAATTCCACTGATTACACTGGGGAACACAATTTTTGTTGAATTAGTTTTGTTGAGGTCTGACAGCTGTTTTTAACTAATTTTTGGGTGCGGAATCCAAAACTGATCTCAGTTTTTCTCTATCATGTCAAGTTTTTGAACTATAGGATCCTACTGTAATTATAATTATAGTAGCCATATCCTTTGTAAAAACATAATACTGTTAAATAAACATTGCAGTCATGCCTGTTTCTTTCATATTTCATTGTATGTCAATATTTTAAAATTTTTTATAAAACAAGCACATATCTGTTAAGTACAGTATTTTTCATATGTCTTAAGAAAACGGGGATCCTATAGTTCAAAATTGTGTTCCAAATAATTAGCTTGACTAAGCAATTCCCAGCCATTAAGTATTCATTTAGCTTCCCAACTGTTATTTTACTGTAAGTGTAATACTAACAGTAATTTTGTCCCTGTAACGTTTACCTAGGGAGTCCCCGTAAGTCCCACTCAGCACAGATATATGGCCCAGGACGCAGAATCATCCAGAGGCCCAGGCTGGCTGCAAGTTGGAGATACGCTCTAAAAGAAGGATACAATATGTGCAAATGGTGCTGTCAATGGGTTCTATTTATTTTATCTATTTGTTATTTTTACAGGTCAAATAGTTGCTGCTGCAGATATTAAAGAAGAAAGGTATTCATTTTATATTCAAAATGAAGCAGACATTCACTTACAAATGATATGTCATTAATTTAACACTTTCACTCTATATTTTTCCAAACTTAAGAGCACAGCCTTTTTCTATTCTGACAAAAAGCAACACATTTGATCTATCTATCCCATTGCATCAATAAATTAAGAATCATTGATGACCGACTGAGAGCTCAAGTGATTCATTTCTTATGGGTAAGTGTACACCTTCTTAGTAGCATCAGATTAAAGCTAAATCCTGCAATGCAACAGTGCCATCTGCAGGAGTTCGTCAGCTCTGACAATGGCTTCCCTTTATTATTACTTACTCTAAATCAAGGTTATCCTTGAAGTTGAACACCCCTCGCTCAGGCTCGTTCCATGGCAGGTTCCATGGCACATACCTGGAAAAAAGATACTACATTGATTTAGTAATGTGGTTTTTGTATTTATGTGGTAATTATTATCTATAAGACTGCTTTGCTTTGTTTGACTTCTGTATAATCTCTCCCAGTGAAACAAACCTCTGCCTGTTCATTCTAGTGCCTTATTATATATTTAACCAGCCCTGAGTTATAGTGGGAGCCTACGTTGTAAGAGTATTGAGGCCACAAGCCTTCATCTTCAGCAAGCGATCTTCCCAGTAGGCTCTGGGGACACGGAAGTAATGGATGGAGCCCCCCAGGATGCGGAAGGGTTTTCTCTCCAGAGTGAACTGAGATGAGTTTGCCCTGAGACCCTCCAACTGTTTCATTCTTCTTACTTCAGGGTAAATCCTACATGAAAAAATACAATGTACAATGTATGTACAATTGAAAACTTGACCAAGTGCATCTGTGCACAAACTCCATAAAAACATTTGGGCACAAAGACTAGGACCAAAACTCTAGCTTGATACTCAGTTTTAATATAGCACAGACTATTTATGATGGCTTATCTGAATGTAGGATCTCTCTTTCACAAAACATTTTAAACTTCCAATGATGTAAATTTTATGTTCTTAGTTGAATCCTAAGTTGGTGCTTAGAGTCAGCTTGCTGAATTGTGCCCTCCAGACTTTGAACGTAGAAATTTTGGGCATGGTGTGGCCTTATCAATGCCATAGTAAGCATTTAAAATGTAAACTTAAGATCATTTTCCTTCTCTGGAAGTCCTCATGTTTAAACTTAGACTCCCAGTTACATTTCCTGTAATCTGTCACTGTCCTAAACCTTCTTCCATTATCAGATAACTCCTTTTTGATTGAGCTGCCTGAATTTTTATTCTGTTTAGCTCTAAGGCAAAATTGTTCTCTGTGGTAAATTTTCAATTTATGCTGGTAATTCATGTAATGTCCTTCCTAAAGATTTTTAAATATCAATTCAATACAATTTAATAATACATCATTAGTGATCTTTCCTGCCTTTGACACTATGGTATTCTTTTAAAATCAATTGAAGCACTGGGTGGGCATGTCATCTTCTTCCATTACCAAGTAGGGTGTGCCACGACGCTCAATTCTCAGGTCATTCTCAGTAGTTTTTTTTTACTAGCTCAGCTTGGGTGATGTCATCCACAGACATGGCATTTCTTTTCACCGTTATGCAGATAACACGCAGTTGTACCTGTCTGTTAAGCCCACTGCCTCAGTACAACGAGAGGACTGTCCAAGTCTGGGCCCAAGGGCAAAAGTTTTTAGTTAATGGCAAAGATTTCTGGCAGGATATGGGACTGTCTGAGTCAGTGTCTTCTTTAAGGTTTAGGTTATGACAAAAAAATAATAATCCATTCGGCCTTGGCAAACAGACAGTTCTGTTTATCGTGTTGCAGAGCTCACGTCTACCTGTCAATGAGCATACTGGTACAGTAACGATATCCGGATCAATAGAAAAGATCTGCATGCAGACTTACGTTGGTCACACACCTCAAAACTGGACTAACTGGTCTACAGTGACGGGTAACTTATTACGTGTAGTCATGTTCAAAGTTCCAAGCCAACCATGCCATATGACGGTGTTTACGCAACTTGTTTGGTTTCTTTGGCTAAGCTCTAAATATACACATTAACACTGTACACGCGAAAATTAGAAGCTTGATCAAAACAATCGTCTCCTTCATGTCAAGTAGGCGGTCCATTCATTTCCATGCATGACTCGTGTTAAGAATTAACGACAGTTTAAATATGTTTTCCTTCAGGTTTATGTGAAATGTTAAAGAGTTTGCCTTAACTCACCTTGTAAACTGATAAGCAAGTAACGTTAATATCACACCGACAGTAAAAGACAGCAGAAGAAAACATCTTTGTTTCAGGAACAGGCGAAGACCAAGCATTGATAAGCTTTCCATTTAGAACAGCAATTCGCCATAACGCGACACACCTCTAGTCTGCAACTTAACGTTTCTTTTGTTTCTCAGTCCTGTTATACAAAAACCCTTTAATGCATGACGCTAATGGTAAATTATTCCAGTTTCCCCAGACCTCTTAAAAACTTCGTCTAAGTTGCCCATATTCTCATAACGCTCGGATATTCGTAACGTTACTTCGTTACTAACGTTATTTTTGAGTAATTTCTCAAAAATGAAAAGAGCTGAATGTAGTTTGCTCTTGTAGTATCTAATATAGCTAACCAGTAGTAGTGTTAGTATCAGAACAGGCTAATGTTGGTTGACGTACACACATGCACTCGCCTGTACCAAGATACTGAAGGTAGGGACCGTCACCCAGTTACTGTGCTGAAAAAACGCAAAACAAAAATTGTAAATACGTCCTAACTTTTTATTTGTTTTCTGTTTAAAATGTATAAAAAAATGCTTCCAACAAGAGCAATTTAACTACCAAACATTTAAATGGCTGTCAAGAATTTAATATCATTATTATCATTATTCTTTGAGAATATTTGGGAAAATAAAATAAATATCCTTTGTCTATAGTCTTCATAAGCTATCAGCTGCTAATATTTAATCTTGTTCTATTCTTGCAACTTTTTATATACATAATTAAGAATCTCCCATCTATTTTTTAATTATTTGTTTCTGTTTTCTTTCTTTCTTTCCATCTCATTTTTCAAAGATATCCCTCACTCCTTTGGATACAAAGATCACATACTTAATTTTATTTAAATGAAATCTGTTCAATGATGTGATTAATTAAGGACAGAACTATTTCAACAACAGTGTCAAAAACACAATGTTCACTGAAACAACTCCAATCAAAACCAAGGGTCTATTTAGCTAAATACTGTATTTGCATACATTATTTCTAAGTAAGTAGTTATATTAACAAATACATCTCTGAGAAAAAGACAATCACAATCTGCAGATCTAAGGGTTTATAATCAGTGAAGGCATATTACTGCAAACATCAGAACATTTCTTACAAAACCATTGTTTTCATTTTGTAAAGTTGTGTTGCTCTTTGTTCTATGATTTTTATTTGTTATCTCATCAAAATCATATTTTGCAGAGGAAAAATAATATAACACTATTACTAGGGATGTCCTGATCCGATCACGTGATCGGAAATCGGCCCCGATCATGTGGTTTCAGACTCGATCGGAATCGGACGTTACCTCCCAATCAGGATCGGATATATATGTATATATATTCTTATTATTTTTTTTAACATATCCTAGATGAGATCTATAGTTATGCGGTGGCACAGAGTGAGACTCTACACAGAAACATCAACGCGTGCGGCATGACATCACTTTGATGCAGACACGCTATTGGTTAAATGCCTGGACGGAAGCAGGCAGCTCGAAGCGCAAAGCGCGAGTACAGAGAGGAGATAAGAAGAGGAGTAGGCTATAATGGTTGGCGAGTATGTCTGCGGTCTGGAAATACTATAAAGTTGATGACAACAACATTGCCATAGCAAACTGTGAGATATGTAAACTTGGGATTGCAAGGGGTGGAAAGGAAAGGGCTACATTTAACACAACAAACCTGATACGGCACCTGCCGGGTATTTTAAATTGAAGTGCTGAATGTTAAAACAGTTGTTGAATTGTTGACTCTTAAAATAAGGTGAGATAAATAAAAAAAATAAGGAACATCCCGGATCTGTTTCTTCGCTCTTCTTTATTCTTTTTTATGTATTATGTAAGTATCGGATCGGGACTCGGTATCGGCAGATACTCAAAATCAAATGATCGGACTCGGATCGGAGGGCCAAAAAACCTGATCGGGACATCCCTAACTATTACACTCCAGTTTATGACTGTGGCCAAACAGGTTTTCTTATTGGTAGGAAAATAATTGAATTGTAAACAATTGTAAACAGTTCAATATTTTCTTTATGTGAGCTATGGTACAACCTTGTACAATGTAATTCCTCTCTATTCTGAGAGAGAAGAGAGTGAGAGAGAGTATGTTTGTGTGTGTGTGTGTGTGTGTGTGTGTGTGTGTGTGAGAGAGAGAGAGAGAGAGAGTGCCAGAGAGAACCATTTTTGTTCTGAAACAACAATGGTTTCCCTTATCCACAGTGTTTTGGTTCTCTCAGCACCATCCTCTCTTCAAATGCACCCTGGCAAGCTCAGCACTAAGGTACAGTTTCAATGTATTGCATGGATTTTATGTAGTTCTGCATTTGGGACTTTTTCTTAGTGATTTATAACTTGTATTGTTTTTTATTGTTCATATGACATTCATTTTGTGCTGTTTGTGTTCATCTTGCAGTCTGTACAGTGCTGCTTAAAATTTTGTGACCATTAAAGGTTTTCCGTATTTCTCCATAAAAACGACTCAAAACCTTTATCCAAAAAGTAGTCATAAGAAGCCAATCAAACAAATGAGACAGAAATATTATACTTGTGCATTTATTTAGTCAAGAAAAGTAACCATTAGTGCATATCTGTGAGTTGTAAAAGTATGTGAACTTTTGCTTCAGTATCTGGTGTAACCCCTTTTGCAGCAATAACAGCAACTAAACATTTCCAACTGCTGATCAATCTTCCACAACAGCTGGGAGGAATTCTAGCCAATTCCTCAGTACAAAACAGCTTCAATTCTGAGATGTTGATGATGTCCCTCACATGAACAGCTTGTTTCAGGTCCTTCCACAACATTTCAATTGGATTAAGGTCTGGACACGACCTTTGTTCTTCTTTAGCCATTCTTTTCCCATTACACATTTTCCTTTAGAATTCACTGGAATGAGTCAGAATTCATTGATCCATCAAAGATGGGAAGCTGTCCTGGCCCAGATACAACAAAAGAGGCCCAAACAAGGACACCACCACCCCCATGTTTCATGGACAGGATGAGGTTCTGATGCAGTATTTTTGTTTTCCAAACATGATGCCCCTCATTTAAACCAAACAACTCTATTTTTGTCTCATCTGTCCACAAAACATTTTCCGTTCTTCTGGCTTGTCCACATGATGTTTAGCAAACTACAGAGGGGCAGAAATGTGTTTGGAGAGCAGTGGCTTTCTCCTTGCCACTCTGCCATGCACACCATGGTTGATGGATCCAATGTATGAGAGACCCTCAGTTGTTGGCAGTTACTCTGGGTTCCTTTGTAACCTCTCAGATTATGAAACACGTAGCTTTTAGAGTGATCTTTGGTGGTCAACCACTCCTGGGGGAGACTGATGAAAGTCCTGCAGAAAGTGCATGTCTTTGCCATCATACACTTCCACAAACATGTTCTGTGAAGATCAGACATTGAAAAATTCCTGTTTTCAAAACAAAACAAACAACAAATCCCACACTGGAGAAATTTCAGAATTTCAGAATCACATATGTAATAACTGAAGTAGTCTATTGATTGTACAATTTAAGAACACATGAAAAATGTTTTCAATACTTTTATATTTATATTTGTAAAAATGTGTTTGTTTTTGTTTTTGTCTATGTAGTAAAACATTATTATTATTATTATTATTATTATTATTATTATTATTATTATTATTATTATTATTACAGAATACTTAATGTTTGTTAACAGATTAAACCTTGATGTTTGTGGTATAAAAGAGGAACCATTTAGTTCTTTGATAAAATGACAGCCATCATGCCCTTGGTCTTGCAGATGGTAAAGAGCAGCTGCAATGCCTGGCTCTAAACCTGCAAACGCCTTGATCATTTCAAAAGAATATTTTTTTTCTGTATGTTTATCAGTTTTTCCCAATCAGACATAATCCTTACGTGGGAAGCATGAGCCGTTTGGAGGGTCTGAAGGCCAACTCATCACAGTTCACTCTAGAAGGAGAACCCTTCCGCATCCTAGGAGGCTCCATCCATTACTTCCGTGTGCCCAGAGTCTACTGGGAGGACCGTCTGCTGAAGATGAAGGCCTGTGGCCTCAATACTCTAACAACGTAGGCTCTGACTACAACTTGACTATTAGTCACAACATAGGTTTTTCACAGTTGCTGGAAAAGAACTCGGGTACTATTTATTTTAAGCTACAATGATTTTTTTCTTCCTTTGCCAGATATGTGCCATGGAATCTGCATGAGCCTGAGAGAGGACTATTTAACTTTCAGGATCAGTTGGACCTCAAGTGAGAATTCCATATTCTGTTTCTAACTATTTGTAGTTTAGCAAATAGACAAAGAAGAAAATGTGTTTGTTTGTTTTTTTAAATCAAGCACAAGTTATCTTTCATAGGGCTTATGTCACTTTAGCAGCACAGATGGGTCTGTGGGTGATCCTGCGTCCCGGACCTTACATCTGTGCTGAATGGGACTTGGGCGGGTTGCCAAGGTAACTCCACACGTCCATTGATTGAAGTATTGCCATATAGTAGTAGCATACCATCAACATTGTTTTCATGTTTCTTTTAGCTGGTTGTTACAAGATAAACACATGCAGTTGCGGACAACTTATCCTGGATTTGTAGATGCTGTCAATCTCTACTTTGACAAGCTTGTCTCAGTTATCAAACCTCTGATGGTAAATGTAAACTTTTACATCAATATTTCTTGTCAGACATTTCCTGACAGCATAATTGCAGAACTATTTTTTTTGTTCTTTTCTCTTTGAACTTTCAGTTTATGGAGGGAGGGTCAATCATTGCCGTTCAAATTGAGAATGAGTATGGATCATATGCCAAAGATGAGAAATATATGCCATTTATAAAGAATGTGAGTTTATTGATGTATTGCACAGTTTTTATCTCACAATACATACATCTTTACAATATACTGTAACGTAGTTGCTTGACTATGCTATGCAAAAATCCTTTTTTCTTATCCTGCAGTGTCTTGAGTCCAGAGGGATTAGGGAGCTCCTGCTAACTTCAGACAACTGGGAGGGATTGAGATACGGAGGGATGGAGGGTGGTAATGAGATAACTAACTTAACTAACAGTTTTTTCATTTACCCTTACTACTAACATTTTTTAAGTATATTCTTTTTGATATATTTTAATTACAAATGTAGAGTGAAGTAATTTGAAATATCTATGGAGACAATATTAGCATATTAATTTTGCTTTGAATTATATATTTATCAAATCATTTTACTAATAGTGTGCTTTATCATTAATTGATGTTTTCTTTTGTTTTGTCGCCATCATTTCAGTTCTAAAAACAATAAATCTTCAAAGATTGTCATTTGGAGCTATCCAGTACTTAGCTGACATGCAGGTAGGTAATTGATTTTACTATTTATTTCTGCTTCCGCAAAAATCTACAGTACATATATTGCACTGTGAGCATTGGCTAAAAGACCATAAGAATTTCTTTCTTAATAACTCCTTACCATTAATTGTTCCTACATGTGTTTTGTGTAGCCCCAGAAACCTTTGATGGTGATGGAGTATTGGTCTGGGTGGTTTGATGTCTGGGGAGAACATCACCACGTGTTTCAGGCTGAGGGTACTACACTTCTAAACCAGCATTTTTCCATGATTATTTTTGCTGAGCACCTGCTAATTTTCAGCTGCATTCCCTCCCTGCTAGTACACACACATGTTATCGTATCGTATTCTTTACAGACATGCTGGCTGTTGTATCAGAGATCCTGGAGAGAGGTGTCTCCATTAATTTATATATGTTCCATGGGGGTACCAGCTTTGGCTTTATGAATGGAGCAATGGACTTTGGCATCTACAAACCCCAGGTCACCAGCTATGGTGGGTTCAGAGACCAGAGCAAATGATATCTGAAATCTTTGATTAATATTATTACCTATAAAAAATCCATTACTTCTTATTGTTTGCAAATGTTTTCACTGCAGATTACGATGCCCCTCTGTCTGAAGCTGGAGATTACACCCCGAAATATCAACTCTTGAGGAATTTATTTAGCCAATACCACTGTAATGTAGTTTTAAGCATCCACATACATAACTATACAAATTTTATGAGAAACTATGTACACCTAGCAGATGAACTGATGACTAATTGGGTTTGTTGTAATAAGCATTCATAGAATGGTTCAACCAACTATTGTTCCAGCTGAACCTCTTATTGAAGTGCCATCTCCTCTGAAGAAGAGAGCATATGACCCAGCTGTCATCCAGCAGCACCTGTCATTGTGGGACAGCCTGGACTTCACTGACAAGGTAAGCTGCAGATGGTAGGCGCCTGACTAGTTTAACTGTTTGTGATATTCTATAGAATGGAAAACTTTGTATTCAAACTCCAATATAGTAACCCTGCTGGAATAAGAGAAAGATGTAAGATACACTGAGTCTTAGACATACAGAACATCTCTCAGCCTGTGAGACTGTTTTATTTTATCCACTAGCAACATGCTGCTTATGCTGTAGACAGATATCTTACACTTAACAGCTCAAGTTTGGCCAGACATGAAAGTGTCACCACTCCTTCTTTTAAGGGGCCAGGCAGTAGAGCTGCTGATCCCTCTTGTTTTTCTGGATATTCTTCTGCTCCTTCTTTATATTTGCCTGCAAGAAAATTGCACAACCACATTACATGAACTGCATTGTAGATAAGCACGTAGCTCAACAAGATCTTTAAGTGTTCTTGGTGTATGAGTTTGACAGTTCAACACCCAGGTGGTGTGGACTAAATAATATTGCAAGCCTCTCACACTGAGTCATTGCACATTGCGCATTGGTGCAAGCAGTTGTAACTTTTATTTCTTTATTCTGTTTTTTGGAGATTTTGGACATATACTGTTCATTGGACTACTATTTCTAGCGTGTTATAGTGTCATGCTTGCATGATTTCATCCAGTGGATGGAACTTCCTAATTCCATTGATCATGACATCTTACCTTGGCTGTGAAACTACACCTACAGATTTAATTTTATTGTCTTCAGAGGTTTGATGTTCACTGTGATCTGCAAAATTCTTGAATCTAATTTGTTAGGACGTTTAACTATTCTTCCAGCCATATAGGTCAGACAGGCCAGTGAACATGGAGAATCTGCCCGTGAACAAAAACAATGGCCAGTCATATGGTTACACACTATATGAAACCACCATCACCAGTGGAGGAAATCTTGACTCAAAGAGCAATATCAGAGACAGAGCATTGGTGAGGACATACAGATTGACCTGCAGACAGACACGCATACTCTACATGCATATAGTGTCAGAATATTTTATTCAATTTAGTTGTGCATATTCCCGTCATTGTGACCTTTAATGTTTTCTAGGTTTTTGTGGACAGGCAATTTATTGGTTGTCTAGACAACAAGAAATGTCATGAGTTGACACTCCCTGATGGAAAGGTATTGGTATTTTTGTGTGTCTTCTTAGTTGAACATGCCATCCTTTTACAGTAGATATAAAATCTAGACTCTATTGTGAAATTGCAGATTTTTCAGGTGTAATGACATAAATAACAACAATGCAAATGTCAGCTTCGTTCCACTTTTAATGTGACTTTACAACAAATAATAAGACAAGACAAACAAACAAACAAAATAGTTAACTGTTTGAACATTTAAAAAACCTACTATGTCCTGATCACACAAAATTTCTGCACAAAATTTTAGAATGGCCCTAGTTGTGTCAACCATTGACATGCTTTTATGCCTGGCATCAGTGAAAGTCATTTTGATTAAAATCAGATGAAAGTCAGCTGTTGCTGTAGGATCTGCTTGAATGTTCGGAGTTGCATCCCACTGAAAGGGCAGTGGCCCACAAAGAGTTACCAAAGAAATTAGAGATCAAGTTGTTGAAATGTACCACTCAGGAGATGGATTTAAAAGAATATTGAAGCATCAGAACTATCATCAATAGAAATACAAATACAATATTCAGATCAAAGGTTTAAGAGAGGATGAGGAGAAAACCCCAGAAGTGGCTCTATTTTCTTAGGAATGCCAACTTGTCCCAGCAGCTGCTAGTGTCCTTCAATTGCAGCTCTGCTGACCAGAAGACTCTACAGAGAGTCATCAGATCAGCACAGAAAAGGATAAACACAGACCTAGCATCACTAAAAGGACATGTACAAAACCTTACTTCTTTGCCATATATGTACACTGTATGTATCACTAATGGAGATGCACTAAATTTTGTTCTACAGCTGTGCAATGACAATAAAATGCATTCTGTTCTGAAGCCTAGATGTGCAAAGTTATGTTAAGAAAATAATTCAAAAAGACTTGCTGCTATAATAAGATACTTCCACAAAGTATTACTTGAGCTGTTATGTGTAGACTTAGGGATTCAGGATGTACCATAAAATATCACGTTAAAGATGAAAGAAAGCTGGGGGTTACATTGCTGTTATTTCTGTCTTAAAGACTCAAAAACCTGATATTTCATGAAGGTGTGGAGACTCTTCAAATACACTGCACCTTATATGTGGGCCTTAACAGAGTATAGTCTATTAATTATTATTTTTTGGCATTTTCAAACATGCAAATAAATTCTGGATTGCTTGATTGTGATCACTTTTCTTCACTGACAAACTTGAAAAAAATGACACAATGTTTTGTGCATTGAAGGGAGAGAGAATTTTGAGCTTACTTGTGGAGAACTGTGGAAGAGTTAACTATGGGAAAGCGTTGGATGAACAGCGCAAAGGTATTCTACCTTCAAATTTTTTAAGTGGCTTGTGCCTTACATTGGAGTCTTACCTTTACAAGATTCAAGTCATTTAAATTTATGATTACCCATTGTCCACTGCTAATTTACATTTCAGATCTGACCTGTATAGACCTGTGTCAAACCATTTTTTTAACATTTGTTGCATAAGCCTAAGGAGACTTTCTGACTTGTTTATTTTGTTGCCCAGGACACTTAGGTAATGCATTATATTTATTTGGCTATCACTTTCAAAGCTGCTTATAATATGAGCATTTAACCATGAAGATACAACCTACAATTTCAAGAATTATGCTAACTATTTTGGATATCATAAAATAAGCCTATACAGTAGGCTTATTTGATGATACTGATGCTAGAGCACACCAAAAAGCATGTGTCTGCATACAGTATTTGCTCTGTTTGTATGGTTGTCTGCATGTTTATACCTTGTATTGCATTACAGGTATTGTGGGAGACATTCTGTTGAATCTTGTCCCTCTAAGAGGATTCACCATCTTCTGTTTAGATATGAAGCCAGGCTTTATGAAACGGTTGGTTAACTGAACTGTTTTTGGTGAAAATGGCCATACTAGTAAACATCTACATGAACATTAGAGAGATATTTTCTGGTTGTAAATAAAAGGGGAAGATTCACTGTAATATACTTAATAATCTGGTTTAAAAAAATCCTGATTCATACTAATTTGTGTTATGCTTTTGCAAGTGTTAGAGTATTTTTTGGTAACTTCCTGTTTTATTTCATAAAGTGTTTTCTCTCTCATCTTTGAATACTTGGTTTCTGTCTCTTCCTGCTTATGTTAATTGAATCATTGGTTACACCTGTGTCTTGTTAGCCATTCAGGCGATTACGATGAGTGTTTCAGATGAGATGACCTTTTGATCTCGTTTTAGATTAATGAGCTCAGGTCAGTGGAAGTCTGACCTACAGTCGCCCCCCGTTCCAGGATTTTTCCAGGCGAGGCTATATGTGGATGGTCCTCCCAGCGACACCTTCATCAGACTCCCAGTGAGTAGGACAGCTAAGCAACTTTTATGGTAAACTGCGTCTACTAGAGCTAGGACATATTAGGTATTGATCTACTACTTACACAATTTCAGATGTTTCTTCTTAATTTTACTCAGTATTTTGAATTGCATGTTTAAAAAAGTAGATAAAGCTCACAGTATTATGCAGCATCCTAGTCTTTTAGTTATATCTTTATTTATGCTCTAATTGTATTTAATGGCTTAAATTTTACTCCTACCCTGTTTTACTGTACCTCACTGCTAGATTTACCACTGTTCACTGATCATGACAGTACATCTATCCACAGTGCTGGGGTAAAGGAGCTGTGTTTGTTAATGAGCAGAACCTTGGACGTCATTGGTTCATTGGTCCACAGTATTTCCTTTATCTTCCTGGAGCTTGGCTCAGATGTGGAGAGAATAAGGTAAACCCAAATACTGGCTCTGCTCTGCATTTTTTAGATAATGTGTGTAGATAGCTTGTGTGTCTAATATATTGTGTTTTTATGTTTTTTTCCAGATAATTGTTTTTGAGGAACAGAAACCAGATGACAAGATATTGTTTGCTGAAAATCCTCATCATGGAAGGACAATAGATGTTTACAAACTCCCCTTTTGCTCACTGTTATAAAATATGTACAGTACAACAGAAACACTCCTATGCAGTTTATAGATACATACAGCGACTATCAACGATTTAAAGTTATTTACTAGTATTTGTGATCGCTATTGTACAGTTCGAATTATTTTATTTATGTTATTATGTTCACTTTTGTCATTGATTCTATTGCCTTCAGCAGCAGAGCAGCGTCTCGTTTGCCTCTTTTTCAGCATGAACTTTGCTCTAATACGCAGTAGGTGTTTGATCCTTTGACACCGTGAGAGGGCCCTCACAAGCTTCACTGGACTAAAGGCGTGTCCTTTAAACGAGACTCTCTTATTCTCAACAGATAGCTAATCACCATGGATGTACACGCGACCGTATCATATTCACCAGAGAAAAAAAGCCTCGTAACCGGAAAGGAAGTCGTCTTTTGTGTCACAATAAAGAACAAACATTTGTGAGACTGGTCAGCGCAGAAAAAGATACGAGTTTAGTTTTTATTTTCCAATTTCTGGATGAATTCATGAATGCATACATACGGTGAAACGAGATATAAACCTGTCGCCCATGCTGTAACAACTGCATTTTCAGTTTATTTTGAAATTTAAAAAAAACGGAAATTGTCACGCAGTTCTAGGTAGCTTGACTTGTAAATACGTCCCCTTATCTGTGTCCGGTGCAAGAATTGCAGAAAGAGCATTCGGTCAGTTGCAGGAGAGTCGACTTCATGTCCTTCGCTTCCTTTCGTCAGTAACTTTATATTAGCTAATTTTACAGTGAATGTACTGGTATCATGACTTCAGAAAGTGGACAGTAGCGGGTGTAGAAGTAGCTCCACGATAGCCTAGCCGAGCAGACCTGCTGAACTGAACCAGTCCAGAAAAGGTTTGGATATTTAGTACAGCTTAATTTATGATTTTTTAAAATATAGATTTGCTGCAAGCGTACCAAAATGGAGTCGTTTAGAGCCATTAGCTACGTTCTTGGGTGCTCCGTGGGCATCGCGGTGGGAGGGCTTCTGTTTGCAGCCTACAAACTTGGCATACTCTACCAGTTGTTTCACAAGGTGGGTTGATATATTTCATTATGATAATTATGACCCTTGTTTATTCTGTTCCTTCCTCTATAGGTATTTTATGCTACAACCAGCATTACACAGTTCAGCCGTAGCGAACACACCTGCATTACCTGCACTTTCAGAACATCATCCGTATCTAGGTGGTCACATGTAATAGGCAAGCTGGATTCCATTCACGTAAACTTTGACCAGCCTTGAGGCTTTCTAGTACAAAGGCTATCACTTAAGATGTTAATGGGATTGCACACCGCCAAAACAATATGTGTTTATTGTGAAATATGAAAGGCCGCTGGGATTAAGCGATAGTGCGAAGTGACCTTTAACGGAGGCATCTCCTCACACATTGTTTATCTTTGGCAGAGCTTTTTACACTTTGCATTCTGGCCTTTCAGGGGTTATCTAAATATCACTTGCTCTGATTTAGTTGCAATTATGTCCTGTGATTGATCTCAGACAGAGAAGAAGAGTCCACGCCATGGCGGCGAGAGCGTGGCAGAGGTTCTACGCGCCCACGGTGTCAAGTACGTTTTCACTCTTGTAGGTGGACACATCTCACCTATCCTGGTTGCTTGCGAGAAGATGGGCATCCGAATTGTGGACACCAGACACGAAGCCACTGCTGTCTTCGCTGCTGATGCTGTGGCAAGACTCTCGGGTACAGATTAGAGTAGCCAAAATGCATGATCCTCAGTCTTGTTTGAGTTATGGAGAATGAAGGAATTGAGTGTGCTGTAGGGCTTTACCACACGCCAGTTTGACATGTCAAACGCAGATGTAACTAAGAATACTAAAAGAATAGTTTTGTTTTTGAGGTGGGGTTATATGAGTTACTTTTCCTTAGTGGGTGTATTACCTATACCTCCAAATCAAGTATTTGGAGAGGCAGCAGGATTACTAATGTCAGAAACTAAGCAATGTTCTGCTATGAATGAAGTCAGTATCAAAACTTATTTTAGCCATCTGAAAGAAGGCCACTCTAGAAAACATCAGATTAAGAGATCAACTGCAGAATATTGTCACTTATTTACCTTGCCGTAAGATTGGTTCTTACTGGTTCTCCAAACTGGGTTTGTGCCAACTGCCATAGGTAATACAGGGACTTAGCTCAGTTCTTAGCTCATATATATACATTCTTCTTGGTTGCAATTTTGGTTGTCTCCCTATCAGGCACTGTTGGTGTAGCAGCAGTGACTGCTGGACCAGGCCTTACTAACACAGTGACAGCAGTAAAGAATGCTCAGATGGCAGAATCTCCGTTGCTGCTCATGGGAGGAGCTGCTGGTACACTACTACAGGTGAACTCAGTTTAAATACTGGTGCAAATATAAGAATGTTTATGAAGAGAAAAATAACACAACAGAATAATTTAAAAGAACATTTTGTTCTGCTGTTGTCAGCTCCAATGTATGACAGTCATTTTAAATGTTTAGTACTTAATTTCCTTAGCTTCTCTCTAACCTCTACCACCAATAATTTTTTTGTACAGGGCAGAGGAGCACTGCAAGATATTGATCAGATGTCTCTCTTCAAGCCACTGTGTAAATTCTGTGCCTCCATCAGGACTATCAGGGAGATCATGCCTACTGTCAGGAAAGCCCTGGCCATCGCCCAGTCGGGAACTCCTGGTCCTGTTTTCATAGAGTTCCCCATCGACACACTTTATCCCTACCATTTAGTGTCCAAAGAGTTTGGTGTTAAGAACCCTCCCAAAGGCCTGATGGGAAGAATTGTCTCATGGTATGATATCAGCACTGCACTTTCATATTTCATATTTAGTGTATGTAATGTAACTCATGAGCGGAGGATCTCTTGGCTTTAGAGAAATAGAGTTAGACTTCCATGATGATTAAGTTGGAGTGTGTATGCACAACCAAATTCAGCAATTTTACAAATGAATAGATATGAGAATCCTCAGTCTGGAACCGCAAGACTGGAATGCATACTTTCAAAGCAATCAAGTCTGACCTGGATATTGATTAACAATTAATACTCAACTGTCGAAATGGCAAAAATTCAAAATTACATTTGAAATTAATTCATGTGGTTGTATAATTTCTTGTAAGGTACCTCAGCAATCACCTCATGAACCTATTTGCTGGAGCCTGGGAGACCAGAGATGTGTCTCCACTACCTGTTGACATCCCACAGGCCACTGATGATCAGGTAAGACTGATCTTGGTATTAATGTGATGATGTTAATACAACAGTTTTTTTCTGTTAAAAACATCACAGTCAGTCATTTGCAGCTTGTAAAGTATTATGATACACCAGAATTTTAGATGTTTCACTGTTTTTTTTAAATACAAATCAGGTACAAACGTGCATAGAGATTGTGAGTCGAGCCAAGAAACCTGTTATTCTGATGGGTAGTCAAGCAACACTACCCCCAACGCCAGTCAGTGATATCAGGTAAAGGAAGTGTTTTATTCACTCATCTCTCCTTTTCTGTTGTGTCTCTTGCTTTTTTCAGATTCTCATCAGTAGTACTAGAAATGTCAGTACGTAAAATGTGTAAATGCTCAAATTCATCCGTAGCTTTCCCATCACCATGAATGCATTAAAGTGCTGTTTACTTAGTGTTGCTATGCAAGTCAAAATTGTTTTCCTGCTTTTGTAGGAAAGCATTGGATGACCTAGGCATCCCGTGCTTCCTTGGCGGTATGTCCCGTGGCATGTTGGGTAAAGACAGTCCCATCCACATTAGACAGAACAGGCGAGATGCTCTGAAGGAGGCCGACTTGGTGCTCTTAGCAGGTCAGAAATACAGTCTAGTAGTTTTAGTCCTATATATTAGCATATGTATTTATTTAAAATAGTTATTCAGTGGATACTTGCTATTGGTTGAACATTTAATGACTAAATCTTAAAGAAATAAGTAATTCTAATATTTAATTTGAGATTCTGTAGAATGGCAGCAGTTCCTTTCTAAAAGAGCTTAATGTAATTCTAGAAGTTGATCTGTTTGTTAAAACACAGGTAGAGGTTGAACTGTATTTCTCACTCGCTAATTTAAGAACTGTGAACATTATTTATTGCTTTTGCAGGCACTGTGTGTGACTTCCGGCTGAGCTATGGCAGAGTTCTTAACAGAAGGAGTAAGATTATTGCTGTAAACAGAGACAAGACACAGCTGCTGAAAAACTCAGACATGTTCTGGAAACCAACTATAGCAATTCAGGGTAAAAATGTGCATTTTAGATCTCTGGTGATTAGTGAAGTATAAGCCATTAGAAACACCTTTTATTTCTGGGTATAGTTTCTACACTTAAAACCCCATATCTTCAAAATGCAGTATGTATAATATTGGCTTAGCATTGTGAATTCAAACTATTCAATTTAATTTTATTTGTATAGTGCCAAATGGTTGTCTCAGGACATATAGATACATATACATACAGAGCATTTACATATCGAGAATGTCTCATTATACTTATTATATTAATTACAGCCAATAATTCCCACCATGAGAACGCACTTGGTGACAGCAGCAAGAAAAACTTGGACCCTTTAACAGGCAGACACAACAGCCAGAGCCTGGCAAAAAAAAAAAAAAAATCAAAAAGAGGAGATGTAGGGTTAGAAACATACATTACTAAGATATGAATTCAATTCATTGTATTTATATAGCACCAATTCACAACCAAAGTCATCTCAGGGCACTTTACAAACAGAGCGGGTCTAGACCACACTCATTACTATTAATTACACCCAACAGTTCCACCATGAGCAAGCACTTGGCAACAGTGGCAAGGAAAAAGTTCCTTTTAACAGGCAGAAACCTTGGGCAGATCCTGGCTCTAGGTGGACGGCCATCTGCCTTGACCGGTTGGGGGGAAAGAGAGAGAGAGAGCTAGAGAGAGACAGGAGGGGCGAGAGAGAGAGTACACCATGGCGCAGACAAATATACAAGAGTACATAACTTTAGATGAAAACTGATAGAATGGTAGAACAACAGAATCCTAACTATGGCAACTATTTGCAGTACAATATAGAATAATAAGTGGCAGCAGAGGACACAGGGCAGGCTGGTGGAGCCACAGATCATATGTTCAGCTCTGGAGCCACAGGTATCTGTAGAGAGGTACAGAGAGAGACCAGAGAGATGAGTACAGATATTACAGATATAGAAGGGGAGAAAGCGAGAGAGAGAGCTCAGTGCATCATAAGCAGTCTTCTGGCAGACTGGGCATATAGCAGCATGACTAAAGGCTGGTTCAGGGCTTAACTGAGCTTACCTGAGCCAGCCCGCTTATAGTTAAGGTTTATCAAACAGGAATGTTTTAAGAGTGTTCATTGACATCAAGAGGTTGTCTGCCCCCTGAACCCAGCTCTGCTTCCCATTCTACTTTTAGGGACTTTAGCAACCGCAGGTAACCAAGCATTTTGGAAGAGCAGTGATCTAAATAGGGTAATATAAGCTCCTTAAGATAAGATGGTCCTTGCCATTTAGGGTTTTAAATGTGAGCAGAAGGATTTTAAACATACACATTTTATACTGATTTGTACTCTAGTATTGGGAATAGAAAAAATACATCAGTTAAAAGGTGAAAGTCTAAAATTTGCATCTCTATTGTAGGTGATGCTGGTTCATTCTTAGTGCGGCTGTCAAAAGGCCTGAGGGGCCATAGTTGTCCAGAAGAATGGCATCAGAGCCTGAAAGCAGGAGATATGACCAAAGAAAATGCAAACAGGTACAGTAAGCAGAGATGATGCTCCCTGGTTTTTAAAACTATCAATGTCACTTAGAGATTTTTCCTCTTAACTCACACTCTGTTCAAAGGCCATGATTTGTAAAAACCTTTAATAGCAAGAAAGAAAACACAATTTCATAAATTTAGGAAAATAATAGAATTACTCTGTGGTTGCACAATTATTTATCCATCACATTAACTTGAATGCTTTAATTCTAGGGCTAAAGCTGGTGAGAAGACTGAACACCACTTAAATCCCTTAAAAGTCCTTCACTGTTTGGATGAGCTCATAGCTGAGGACAGCATCATTGTTGCAGATGGGGGGGATTTTGTCGGAAGTGCTGCATATATAATGAGACCAAGAGGACCTATGAGATGGTTAGATCCAGGTTAGATGCTTTCAAACAAATGTTTTTTTGCACACTTATGATTGAAATAATGGATATGTTATTTAAATGTCATTGGAGACTGCCTGTAATTTCTGCAATATGAAAATGAAATAATTTGGCCAGCTGATTCGTTGACTTCAGTTGTTTGTATCAGAAATGTGTCGCTTTTTTTATTCTTGCATAGAGAGGTTACAGCAATTCTTGACCTGCTCAAGTGAAGTGAAGTGAATTTTCTGTTTGTAGGCTAAGATCACAGGTTTGGGCTGTATTATAGCAATGTATTCAGAGGTTATTCCCTCTTGCATATTATGTGGCTCCTCCCTACAGGAGCCTTTGGGACCCTGGGAGTTGGAGGAGGCTTTGCCCTAGGGGCAAAATTGTGCCGGCCTGAATCTGAGGTACAGTATTGATTCATGTATTTTTGAAAGTGGTTTAGCTGACTAGCTACTAATTGTGTCCACCTTTCATTAATTAATTGCATACTGTGTGCTCTTCAGGTGTGGATAGTGTATGGTGATGGCTCCTTAGGATACAGTGTTGCAGAGTTTGACACATTCACTAGACACAAGGTAAAATCACTCATCACAATTCACAACTGGGGGCAGTTGTTGCTCAAAACTATATTGGGGTTGTTGGGTTGTCCACTCATCAGGGGATTGGCAGCTCTATCCCTGGCTTGTCCATGCTGCATGTCGAAGCATCCCTGAAAAAGACACTGAACCTCAAATTATTCCCAATGGCTGCTGAGTGTGAGAGCTGAATGACTGCGTCAATGTTACTTTCCATTCTGATGAGCGTAAGAATGGGTGAATGTATCACAAAAGCACTTTAAGTGGACAGACTAGAAAGACTTGAAAGCACTCTGTATAGAAAATCCATTTACCATCTACTATAATAAATGCACAATACTGCAAATGTAAAGAATGTGCCAGTATCAGCTTACATATTTTTTTTGCTTTCTTCTAATAACCTACATATACCGTTTTCTTTCCTAGACACCAGTTATGGCTGTGGTGGGAAATGATGCATGCTGGAGTCAGATATCCAGAGAGCAGGTTCCAATACTTGGCAGCAATGTGGCATGTAGCCTTGCATTTACAGGTACAGCTACACTTTTTGCATAGAATGTTGTGGGGCTGCAGGGATAGCTTGAGTATAGAAAAGTTATATTATACACTAGGAATACAAAGAATATATATTTAATGATGACTGGACAGTTACTAATTAGTACATTTCTTCTTGTTTTTACAGATTATCATATAGTGGCAGATGGTTACGGCGGTAAGGGCTATCTTATAGGGCGTGAGGATGAGGACAAGCTCAGCGACATCATCAGACAGGCTCAAAGGGAGGCCCAAGAGGGCAAGGCTGTACTACTCAATGTTCTGATAGGAAAGACCAACTTTAGAGAGGGTTCCATCTCTGTATAGAGCAGCAGTGAGTTCTTTAAGCAGTGCATTTCACTTCCTTTACCTTTTGCTTTTCACTGACTTGACTATAAGGCTCTATGAAGGGTTACAGAGAATAGAAACGTACTTTGCCCATCGCTGACCAGGATTGCAGTACTCCTATGGTATGCAAAAACTTCATAGAATGGTGTTTCTATCAACAGTTCTAAATGGGAGTTTTGTAAATGTAAAATTGATGTTCATTGGGCTAAGTGGCATTCAGTCATCTGCTTCCATCATTATTGATATTAGTAATAATATTATACCATTACACCACTATCACGATATATTTATTTTTGTCATTCACTGTTAAGTTCTACTTGAATAAAATACAATTGCTCCAAATTTACCAGGTAAGAACTAAAGGTTTTATAAATATGCTTTAAAGTCATTGCTACATTTTAAGAGGGAACAGTGAAATGTGAGAAAATCTTGCTTTAAGGATTTCACCTCCAAAAAGCTTGGGGTTAGATAGTAATGGTTTAAGTTACCAAATCAACCAAGTATGCCTTTCCTCCTGGTGTCAAATTAACATGGAGACTTTTTATGAAGATGCATAAAAGTGTAAGTAATATTCTCTATATTCTTTAACAGTTGATTTGGGATAAAAATATGTTGTATTGAAAAAAAGTTTTTACAATACAGGGTTTGCCTTCCAATGATTGTCTTTGATTACACTGATATGCATAGACATAGATGTGTCTGCTTACTCAGATATGTATTTGAATTACATTTAATAATAACTTGTTTGCATTGATGTGGGCTATAATTTAAAATATGTCTGAACACAGTATGTATTGCACTATAACTTGTTTGCTCATCAGGAGAACACGTGGATAATCTCACTCCAATCTACTGTATCATTGTTTCACTTGGTACTTTGAGAGAGAGATGTGTTAAACTTTTGAGTAAGGGATGTTAATTTGAATAGATTCTCAAATAAACTGAAAAAGTAGAGTGAGCAGTGAGTGGTCTTTTGAATGATCTCAGCCCAGACTGCATTGTTGATTTTTACAGATTATGCCATCTAGTTATTTTTGGTAAAAATTCATTAGTTGGAAACAGATTAAATAAACTTGACACAAAAGTAGCAGCAAGTTTGTGTTGTTTTAGTCCCAAAAACTTTAAAAGTGCAGTTTGCAGTTGAAACGGGAGGTGGCAGGCTAGTAGTGTTAATAAAGCAGCCTATGCTGACGTGTTCCTGTCTAGCAAAAATTTTGGGAAAGAAACTTATATTATGGGTAAAGAGAAATTTTGTGAAAATGTGTGCCATTGTGTGTTGCATTAAATGCCAACTCAGCTACAACAGTGCTAAGTGATTCATTAAGGTAAGTCAAATTATGGTATTCTCAATTGTGGAAGCTCTAGCTTTAAAGTTAATACATACAAATAAGCATCTAATGGCCTGGCTAAAAGTTTTGTCTCAATTTATCTTTGTCGTTTATTAAAATCGTATCATGCAATCTAATCATGAAACCTTGAACACCAAAATGGATTAGTAGCAATCTGAATTACACTATGTCAGCTATTTGATTCCACAGATTCCGGAATGCATGTACATTAGAGAATGGAATGTGCCGCTGCCTCGTAAAGGCATCAGTCGGCCTAATAATTTATACCTGCAGACACTGCGATAAGTAGCCTACAGTTCACGGTACACTGTATAACTCCATGATTCTCCCATTGTAGGACGTTCTTGTCGACTATGTTTAACGTCACAAAGACGCGTCAAAAGGGTTTTGCTGCTTTCAAGTGCTCTTTGTAAATGATCACTTCATAGTTTTGAAATTGTATGTATTGTCATGCTTTGTGTTTTCTAGTATAAAAATATATTTGGTGATGCAGTAGAGAACTAAAAACTACGTTCATATAGGTAATATAGAATCCCAGTTGATTTTTATGTGGTTGTTTTTCCAATGCTTGAAAACACAGCAATAAAGGGTTGCGGTTCTAATTGCAGTACTTTAAGGCATCACAAGACAAGCACACATCACCACAGGCAGTGACTTCAGCAACTCCGCAGAACTTCAAACTAGACGAGCAAAATGCTGAAGAGTAGCCGAGAGCGTCGTGACCATTTCTGGTGCCTAACGGTACACGGGGGAAATTAAGTGATATTATTGTAGCTAAAGAGATTTGTCAACATCATATATGTGTATATATAACTGTCCATGTATATCAGTTTACTTACCGTCAAAATGACAAGTAGATACAGGTAGTTTCGTGCTTTTAACAACCCTAGGTATAAATTGGCAAACTTAAATGAAAACAAAAATACACGTTTAACTTTAACATCAGTAACATCAGTTAACTGTCCCGACAAACTGATATCACGTTGTTATTGTCAGGTTGCTTCAACAACACCGGAAAGCTAAGCGCTCGGAAGTTCGACGTCTATTTCTAAGCTTTTTAACGTGGGTCACGTTTATATAGAAACGGCTTTCGTTGGTTCCGCTTGAAAAGAAATAAACACTGGACCGTAACTTTATTAAATTAAGGTAAGTAATGGTTACGCTTGTAAACCCTTGTTACCCTACGATTGCGTTATTGTGTGATATGTTAATGGAAGTTGTCTCTTTAGACATGTTGGTATTAAAACGTAAACTTGGTCAGATTCTAACGCTCCCTTACTGCATAAAAGTTGCCAGCAGACCGGTGGGTCATTAACGTAATGTTGGAGTTTAGGAAAACAGTAGCTATCTTGGTAATAAAATATAGCTAGTGTTTCCTTGTCTGTTGTAGTTTACTGAAACAACAGAATTATTATAGGGTGTACATTTGTAATGACTAACCGCATCATCAGGTAAGTTGTGTTTACCAGGTGGAAGTTTAGAAATTATTTCCTGTTTGCAAAATGATAACGACAGTGCTAATCATGGCAAGTGAAAGAACTGTCTTCTGCTCTAATTATACTTTGACCAAGATTTATATGTTTTGTTGTATATTGTTGTTTGTTGTGTTGTAATTTCCTGCATTACATGTTCCCAATATAAGGTCATTAAGAGGAAGACTTCTCAAATGACTGTCAGTATTCACTTGGCAGCCTTTGGTTTCAAGAAATTTTTGAAATATTTTGCTTATTAAAAGCTGAAGTGGACATCAGACTTTGCATGTGGTTGATAATGTTTCTCTAACAGGAGCTGAATGGCCTCCATCATTCCAGTGAAAACTGAGAAGCGACCTGCAGCTGATTCTCAGGACGCAGATTCAAATGCAAAAAAGCCCAGGTAAGCTCACTTGCTGCTTTGGAGCCAGTTCCACAAACCCCTCATAACTGATGCATCACTGCATTAGTATGGCTGATTAAAATCTTTGTTTTGATGAGATCCTTATTTTTTCCTAAAAAAGGTAGTCTTAAGTTTCACACTGCATGTTTGTGGGCTTGTAAATGGTTTGTTTAACCTCCATGCTATTGGAAGGATTTGGGAAACATCATCTTTGGAACCATCATCACTCAATTTCTGCCTGCCCCAAAGGAAACTGCTGCCCAGCTTGAAGACCAAGCGTGCCCCTGAGCTTGTCCTTGTGATTGGCACAGGGGTAAGCTCTGCAGTGGCCCCTCAGGTCCCTGCGCTCCGTTCCTGGAAGGGCCTCATTCAGGCCTTGCTAGATGCAGCAAATGACTTTGACCTGCTGGAGGAGGAAGAGAGCCGGCGTTTCCAGAAGCACATGCAAGAAGATAAGAATCTAGTGCATGTGGCCCATGACCTCATTCAGAAACTTTCCCCGGTAAGCCTAAGCCTTTCCTTACAGTTTTCTTCTACACTTCCCCCGTTGCAAATGTCCAAACACATGGTAGTCAGATTGACAATTCACTGTCCTTTCCTCAGCCAGGGACTTTTTTCAGCTTTCATGGATTGGGACAAGGGGTCTTAGCCTCATTAAAAGACATGTAGCTAAGGACACAAGGCTTATTTGTGGGGCTTTTTTCTTTTCTTTTGTATGTGACTACACATGCAAGAAGCAGTTTCTCATTTGCCACCACTGCTTTCACTGCCGTATCAGTATTTTCTTTTTAATCCTTACAGTTCTTAGTTTAGGTTCATTAGAATAAACTAGAATAAACTGTTAAAGCAGTGGCCACTTTAAAACGTTCTTCTTAAAGCTGCCACACAAATAGCAGTTTCATTATATACCTTGATGCTATCTCATTATCACAGTTCATATATACACAATTCACAATACATATTTATAGTCAATGTTACACAATAGTAGACAGGACTGCAGGAGGAGAGACAGAAAATACTTTTCTTGAACACCTGTTCTGATTCAGATAAATGGGTCATATTCTATTGTGTGGGACTTTTAGACTGATGAGTCCAATGTGTTGTCTTCATTGCAGCTTCATCACAGCTGATTACCACTTTTAACAATTTTACGAACTATTTAAGGCCAGCAAAACTACTAGAAAAATTCCTGCCATCTGACCATGATTCTTACAAAAGGTGTCACCATCCCTGACAAGCAGGGGTCAACACAGGCCTTTTTGCAGAACCCTACAGCTCTAAACCAGTTGGATTGTTACAAATGATTTGCTGAGAGCAAAATGGATTAAAAACTTTATTGGGTTTTCAGTCTTACTCAATTCTCTTCCTTTTGGACCACTATGGTCCAAAGCAGGGCTTTCCCATCTCTTTAACACAGTTTGCCTCCTGTGTTAGTCATGTCTCATCGCACCTTTGACATAGATAAAACATGCTTTGTTTCAGCCCTCAGCTGTTGTCACAAAGGGAACAAACAGTACTTTTATGGCTTTATCATGTTTGTTTCAATCCACAAGTCGTGCAGACACCAGCCCACTCCCATTTGCTACAGACATAGACTCTTGCTCCTGAGGAAGAAAACTGCATGAAATAATATGAACCAGGAGCCCCTTACCCAGATTTCCACTCAGAGAGAGTTTGAATACCACCCCTAAAGCAAGCACACAGTAACTTACAGCAGAGGACACGAGTATGTATTTACTCTGTTCACAAAACCGTGATCGGAAATTCTGTCAGTTAAGCACAGATATTGGCTCAAAGGCTTAGTTGAAGTCCTCTGACACAAGAAAACAAAGTCAAGAGTGAATCAGCAATATATTAGGCAATGTGAAAATACCTTAAGAAAGCTGAAACATTTTTCAGCCCTGTCAAACAGGGTTTGTCAGAGCTATGTTTAGTCCATTTTTGATTAGTTAGTTAGTTCCATTGACAGTGAGAGTTTAACCCAGTTTTCATTAAATTATGCATCAGCCTAATTCTCAAGGCATGGGTAATGAGGGTAATCTGAAGTTAGAACTCAAAGAGGCTGTTTTTGTTGTAAATCCTCTCACTGTTGATGTTGGCAAAATCCTTATTTTGCTGACCGGTTTATTTGCTCTGTTCAGGCAACAAATGTAAACAGCGTTTCCCTCAGGTTTACTAGAGGCAACATATTATACATCTTTGAACATCTGTGATGAGTCACTTTCATGAGATTTTTGAGAATCTGAAAATGGTACCAAGGCAAAGTATTTTGGATTATTTTCCTCAAGTCAGCTATCATTGTGAAATTAACCAAAATGGAAAAAGATCAAGAATATTTGGTCTTAGTATCTCTGTATTATAGGCCTTTTCCAGTAGCAGCAGGCCTATGGAAAGTAAGAATCTGTTAGTGCTGTCTGTAACATTTTGTGCCAACTGTGTACCTGCAGAAGGGAAGTCCAAAGCTAGCCTAAAACTTTGAATAAAAAATGTAAAGTTATCAATGTAAATAATCAGTTTAGGATGATTAAGAAAGCAGAGTTCTTTACTTGAATTCCATTTGGTTATTACAGTACATGGACAGTCCAAGGACACAGTGATCAGGATGGGTGCTGTAGACACTACACCGCGTTCCACATTATTATGCAAATTGTGTTTAAAGGTCATAAAGGTCATTTTTTTGTCTGTCAGTTTAAACACATGGATGGGAATGTGTGTCAGGGCTCTTCCAATCACTCCAATCAATCTCAGACACCTGTGCCAATTAGTTTGCAGGTGAGTCCAAATAAAGGGAAAACTACTTAAGAATGGATGTTCCACATTATTAAGCAGACCACCATTTTCCAGCAATATGGGGAAGAAGAAGGATCTCTCTGCTGCCGAAAAGCGAGAAATAGTTCAATGCCTATATGACAACTTTAGATATTCCAGAAACCGCGTCACCGTCATCATTGCAATAAAGATTTTATGGCGATTCAGAACACCTGCGGGTTCGAGCAATCGGATAATGGGAAGATTTCTGCCGAACCAAATCGCGTCCGGGTTAAGAGAGCAGCTGCTAAAATGCCACTGCAAACGCTGGAGTGATAGAAGCTGCGTGTCTCTGGAGTGCCAGAACACGTAAGATGAGGATCCTCAAGAGGGTTGCAGTTATGCATAAACCTATCATTCAGCCACCCTTAACCAGCTCAGAAGCAGAAACGCCTGCAGTGGGCCTGCATGTACATGAAGACTGTTTAAACAGTGTTGTTCACTGATGAGTGCGATGCAACCCTGGATGGTCCGGTGGGATGGAGTAAGTGGATGGTTGGTGAAGCGGCCACCATGTCCCGACAAAGCTGCAGCATCAGCAAGGAAGTGAATGGCGTCATGTTTTAACAGTCATAGGGGAGGAGCTGGTCGGCCCTTCAAAGGAACCCTGAAGAAGGTGTAAATGTGAAATATGTGGAGTTTCTAGGCAGGCCCACTTTCTTCCGTGGTACAAAAAAAAGAAGCGTGCCTTTCGTAGCAAGGTCATCTTTATGCATGACAATGCACCATCCCATGCTGCAAGGAATACCTGTGCATCATTGACTGCTATAGACATAAACAAGAAAACCTCATGGTGTGGCCCCCATCCTCCCTGATCTCAACCCTATTGAAGAACCTTTGGGTATCATAAACCAAAAGATATGAGGTGGGAGCAATTCACATCAAACAACGCTCTCTGGGAGCTATTCGACATCCTGCAAAAGGGGCTAGCAGAAACCATCAAGCACTGACCTTCCATGGATGCAGGGTGTGGCTCCTATCCAATAAGGGGTCCTCTGTCAAAATGTAATTTGGCCTCAAGATATTTTTGATTGAAAGAGCTTTTGATTTCAGCAAATATAACACCATCTTTGGTTTAACTAATGACCATTTTCAGTTTGTTTTACAATAAAATGTTTTGAAACTCTATTGTGCGTAATAATGTGGAACAGTGCATTTTAAGATTTTGATTTTTTTTTTAAAAAAACGTTATGATTTGGAGGTTTGTTCAAAAACAGTCGAGTTATACTCTAATGCTTGATGACTTGAAAATTATGAGAACTATCATTTTTATAGATTATTTAGGAAAAAGAGAGAAAAAATACATTTGCATAATAATGTGGAACGCAGTGTAGATGTGGATAACAAGCTTCCTGTAGAAAGGACTCCCGCAGTTTAGCCCATTAGAGCTGTAATCTCTGGAAGTCAGCAAAGCATTTTCCTGTGCTAGGATCACTTTGGTCACTGCATCCCTGCACTAGTCATTTCTATTTTTAGCTGTCAGGTCAAGTTTTTTTTTTTACAACAGTCTCTGCCAGGTAGAATGAGATTTAGACTGTGTATTCATAGCCCATAATCTCCTAACAGTCTCAGGACCTATGTGAGTAGCTACTTGAAGAGTTGCGTGTAGAGAGGGTGATACAGTGTTTGATACAAAACAAAGACACCCCCGAGCAGATATCTTACCTCAGGGTTGTGTAAAGTTGGAGCACGTAAGATGGCAGATGAAACTTCTGTTATGTTTTGTTGCCAATTTAAGAAAAAAGAGCATAGGGAATACTATGGGGTAGGACCCAAAATGCAGTCAACTGATGCATAGCTGGCAGTTCAAATACTTTTATTAACAAAAACAAAACTTACTGAGTAATACAGAGGCAGTCCAAACAATCCAAAAAATGCAGGAAGACATTGGGGTACATGGAGACAAAAGGCAAACATGTGAAAACAATCTAACACACACAAACAATATATAGACATGGGAGGTGAGGTGAGCGAGACACAGGTGAAACAGGAACACAGGCACAGGAGGACAGAACTATACAAAATAAAACAGGAAATTATCAAAACAACAGCACACAAACTCAAACTGTGACAACTTCTGTGAAGAACAGTGTCAGAGAGAGAGAGAGAGAAAAGGCTGCTTGTGGGTTTTGGCTTTTTTTGAAAGTGTTCTTGGAGTTACAGTTGTGATAATTTCACACTGACTGACAGATTTTTTTACTTTCCCCACAGCTTTTAAAGTGATTTGGTTCATGTTCAAACAATTAAAACACCAACAGGGTCAGAAGTATAAATTCCATTGGGACCACACATGGCTGTCTGCACTGTATAATACCTTGTTGTCATTATACTTCTCATATTATTATTTAAATATTTTGATATTTAAACCAAAAATAACATTTTTTGATAAACCCACAATGATTTATAACTAAGATTGTGAAGTTTTTATACTCAAAGCATCATTATTTCTAGCTTTTCACGTGTTTTTTCTTTTTATATATTACAGAGAACAGGCAATGTGCGTTCCACATTCTTCAAGGACTGTCTATATGAGGTGTTTGATGATTTGGAGTGCAAGATGGAGCATGCAGGAAAACATCTATTGCGCTCAGTGCTACAATTAATGGAGAGTGGTGCTCTGGTCCTTACAACAAACTTTGACAACCTGTTGGAGATCTATGCAGCTCATCAGGGTACCAAGCTGGAGTCTTTGGACCTGACAGATGAGAAAAAGGTAAACAGGATTACGTTATGGCATTGATTGTGTTTTTTTTATCCTGCCACGACACATCAGATGAGTTCAAAGGTCATGAAAGCTTGCACAAAGTCGAGCCCTTTAAATTATACCAGACTCAATAGAGTTTAATTCAGAAAACTTGTTGCAGGTAATTCAGCCAGAATAATATCATATTCTCTGAGCCTTTGGATGACCTCAATTTACCACAGTCGTAGTTACACTTACGCCTTTCACTGAGTTCCTCTTCCTTGTTCCATTTGCTGGTTGTAGAAAAATATTTAATGCTTTGACCTGAAAGAGCCTTTTGTCTGTTGACAGGTGGAGAAAGGTTAAAGTTCTAGTCATTACTCGGCTGCTGTTGAATTTTATAGATTGAACAATATTTGCTTTTGGCTTAAGACTTCACTGAAGGGGACGCATGTGTTTTCCAAGTGCAAAAGGAGTGTCTCACCTATAACCAGTTTCTCTGTGGAATCTCATTTGCTTAACAGTGAGATTTATGTCCCAGTTGACACATAGTTTTTGTTGGTTTAGTTTTGTTTTGTTTTTTAAACATGGAACAGAAATTTGCAAGAACTGGCCAGAGTTTTCTGGGAGACCAGTTGATTTGCCTCTCAGTCCTGGTATTTATGCCTTGTCTCCATCAGGGCTAATATCCTCTCACTGCTGTTCAGTGGTTTTACTCCCTGCCCAGCCAGAACAGGATTGAGTGCAATGGACTGTTAAGTGTGTGTGTGTGTGCGTGTGCGTGTGTAGGTGTTGGAGTGGGCTCAGGAGAAACGGAGGTTAAGTGTTCTGCATATCCATGGTGTTTACACTAACCCCAGTGGTATTGTACTGCACCCTGCTGGCTACCAGAATGTACTGAGGAATACTGAGGTTATGGTGAGTCACTGTTGGTTATGTCTCTGATAAATGACATAATTATGAAGAAGCTGTTGTACTAAATACCTTAAGTGTAAGTGATTCAACATTTTGTTGTATTATATCATGGTATAATCAGTTAATGGCACAGTACAAGTTGTAGTCTTTTATCTTGTCTGTGTACTTTGATGCATTTGAATCGGTGACTTTTGAGTAAATGTAATAATATACCTTACCGCTGGTTTCAACAGCGTGAGATCCAGAAGCTTTATGAGACCAAATCATTTGTGTTTCTTGGCTGCGGGCGCACAGTAGACGACACAACCTTCCAGGCTCTGTTCTTGGAGGCGGTCAAACACAAGTCGGATCTGGAACATTTTATGCTTGTGCGGCGGGAGGATGTAGGTGAGTTCAAGAAGCTGCGTGACAACATGCTGGACAAAGGCATCAAGGTCATCTCCTATGGAGACGAGTATGGCGATCTGCCTGAGTACTTCGAGAGGCTAGCCAATGAGATCTGCAACCGTGATGTGTCTACAAATGGCTGGGGTAAGGAATGTGCAAGTTATGCAATGTTCTGCACATCTAGTATTGATATTAAGGTACCATGTTAATTGCTCAGTGTGTAGTAAATTTATTGTGTGATCCTTTGTGTTCAATAACATGAGCTAATCTTGTGAAATTTACAGTTAAATAAAATTATATATTATATATTTATATATAGAATTATATATTTCCATTGTATTATCTGATCTTTTAGGGTGCTCCCAAAATGTACAATGCCATATATTTGTCTTTTTTATTTTTACCAACAGGATCCCCCTCACAAAATGGGGAGGAACAGCAGAATGGATTTAGTACACAGAAAAGCCTCCTTCAAGGTTAGCATTGAATGTCTGGCTTCTTCTTCAGACAGTGGCCACTGGCAAGAGACATTTCCAAAATAATACATCAAAGCACTGCCCAGGATTCCTAGTTTTTACAGCATGCTGGCAAATAGAAAACTTAAGTCTGTTCTTGACTTTGCAGTATTGCATGCATGGCAGTCAGTGGCAAGATTTCAGATGAAGCTCTATGTTTCTCAACTGTCCCTATTTTCTCGTTTTGCCCCAGACCATCATTGACAGTTACACGTTCTGGATTAGTATCAGTTTTCCTTTTTTTCCCCTCCACAGCTCTGTGAAGAGATCAGTCTACCTTGGGTAGAACCTGAGTCTAGTTTAGGAATGGGGTAACACTATGGGCCTTTGGTCTCTTTGTGGGGGACCTAAAAGCAGTTTTCAGTATTTTATTGATATTCATTATCTTTTTTTTTTTTTTTAGCTCTTGCTTAAAAGGGAAAGACGTTTGATGTCAATGCAAATACCCAGCCTAAAAGTACTGTTGAAATATTGCTTTGGAGCTACAGTAGAAAAAAGGTCTTGAAGATGATTGAATGGTATGTTCTTATTTCACCGTGACAAATTATAGGTGTAAATCCATTGACAAAAGTTGACTGTGCAGCAATGATTCATTTTTTTGATTTGGATCAGCTTGACCTACCTACCCTGTAAAAGATGATCTGGGTGCTAGCTGTAAAACACACCACATGCTTTTAACTGAAAATAGTTGTGTATTGATTTGTAAAGACTGATTTTGTCTTGCTCTACAACTTAATTTGCACACTTGTGCATTGGGCATGGTAATAGGTGGATAATTCACTCAATCATGGATTGTTACTCAGCTTGCAACCTGCACATTTGTTATGATTTTGTCCTCAAAACTTCAGATGTTTTCATAACAGAAAGGCTCTTAGCCAGTAGCAACCACTTTACCACTCCTGTACTGAAAATTTTCTTTGTAAGCTTTTTTGTATTGTTGATACTTGCATGTGTTTTCTGATATAGTGTTGTAAGTACTATTTTCAAAATAAAGGTTTTGTTATCCCATTTATCCCTGTCATTTTTGCATGTCTAATAATGAATATAATTGAACAGTGAGAGATTACAGAACAAATACGACTTTCGAGGCTAACATAGCATATAGCAGCTTTATTTAGAAATGTTAACATTCTCATAAATTAGTCCAAACCTTCTATAGAACTCATGATTCTCTCATATTGCACTACCACAAATTAAAAAGAGAGATATTTAAGACGTATATATAAAGAGTAAATCAGAGGGGAAGAAAAATTTCAAATAATTTCAAGTGACCGCATAGACCATGTTATCTCAAATTCAATGCAACCTGGGAACTAAAAAAAAATACTTTACAAAGCCTCTTTTGTCTCCACACTGTTAACTGTTAGTCTGGCAATGAGCTGTAGACATAACATTCATAGACTAATCCATCCAGAACAAGTGTGCCACAAATTTGTCTTAAGATATATACTCAATTTTATTTAAAAACAAAAAAGAAACCCAAAGAACACATTTTCTTCCACGGTGACAGGGAAGTACTACAGCTTAAGAGTTGTATTCATTTTATGACCAAAATGTTGTAAATGGATTAAGACTGCTCCTAAATAGTACTGAAGGTTTCTAAACTGAAGAGCCTTGGTATTCTTGATGGAAAACTACCCAGGTGAAAAAAGTGACAGGAGACACATAGGCACTGTAGTCACTAAGCCGTTCTCTGGGACAAGCAGCTGCTGAAATGTCATACCCAACAAGCCTTTATGACCTAACCTCTTTTATATAAGAATAAGGGAAAACTGACTGAGAAAATGCCAGGTAGGGGATTACTGTGTGTACCAGTAAACTGATGTCATATACAGACTAGGTCCATTTAGCCAGTTAAAATGATTTGAATGTAACTTATTTGTTTCAGATCTCAAGTTCCGGGACTGAGGCGAGAGTTTAAAAATGAATCAAAGGGATGCCGTCTGGTTTTGTTGCAAATTGTTCTGTCTTTCAAGGTGCACATTTCTCCTTTACTGGGACAATAAAGTCATGTACAAGACATGAGTTCTTCATTTGATGTAAAGTAGAGATGGCATGACATGAGGATGAGATCCTCAGGTTAACAGAGATGGAACATCTCATGGCAGCATGGCAGAGTATTGTTGGCTTCGCTGTAACAATAAATAAAAAGCAGAACATGCAGCCACTTAAGCCTTCATCAGGGCACTGACCACAGCACGAGCATTAAGGCTGCGCAGGTCATTGTAGGTCTGCCCTGTGCCAACAAAAACAATAGGTTGGCCTGTGATGTAAGTCATAGAGATGGCAGCACCAACCTGTTATGGAGAAAGGGTGATACGTTAGTGCTATTAACTTTCCGGCTGGAAATTAACCATATTTAATACAGATTGATAGAGACATACAGAAAAAAACATTTAAATACCTTATCGTCAATGGTGTCAAACTTGGTGAGAACAATCCCATCAATGAGGCGTGGCTTGTCAGACATGGAGTGGTCTGCCAGAGCCTGATTAAACTTTACCTAAGGATAAAAGGAATAATGACTATTTAACATAATAGCAAACCACTATAGTGACATGGGCCTCTGCTGGAGAGTTGACTGAATGGCAGAAATCAATTTCATCCTACAGCACTTATTTAATTACTGTTACTTATGATCTGAACTGCATACATCCAAACCTAAGATGTGTATACCTATGAAGCCATAACAATAAATTGTTGCTTCAGTCAGGTTTTGGCAAGCAATCAAAAGATGTCAATATTACATGAAGCATAATCTTAGTTATATTTCTGTTTAACAGCAATGCTGACTTTCTCCTGAGAGTCCATCATCAGTAACATTTTCTCTAAGAGCAGGATGTGTGTGAGCAAGAAATATGAATGTGTCAGTGGTCTTACCAGTTGGTCAACTGCTTCATTTCCCACCAGAGCTTCGCCAACAAACAGCACTAGGTCCGGCATGTTAACTGCAATAAGTTTGGCCAGGGCTGTCATTAGGGGGGCATTATCCTGCATACGCCCAGCAGTGTCCACAAGCACCACATCAAAGGCCTGGTTGCGAGCTAGAGGGATGAGATACAGCAAAGTATATATGTGTCATTAGCCTTTGATGGAAATTAAAGTTGCATTTCTAAAACCTCATCCTTTTTACTTAGTGCAGGGTCAGCAAAGGTAAGAAAAAAAATATGGAACCAAAACTTAACCCTTCCCATGAGCTAATCTCATGTTCAATACACATTATATCAGCTAATGACTACTGTATATACCATAGGCAATGGCCTCCATGGCAATTCCAGCAGCATCCTTCCCATAGCCTTTTTCGTAGAGCTGGACAACCGGCTGCCCCCCGTGCTGCTCTGGAGGATGCAAAGAGTTCAGGCGCCGCTGATGAGTGCGGAGCTGCTCCACTGCTCCAGCACGAAATGTGTCACAGGCCGCGATAAGCACAGTGAAACCATTCTCTATTAGCCAGAAAGAGATCTGGATGTAGACAAAGAGGAATTTGTTCCATAAGAAAGGACATAATCTGGACAGGATGTAAGGAAAATGTGTAACAAACTTTTAAACTTTAAACTTTTTAAAAAGCAATGTAAATAATCAATTTCTATTCGGTATGTTCACTTATTTATGCATATTCAAAATGGGTCTTTTTCACATCAGACATTTTGACATATATATTCAGTTCAGCTTAAATGCAACATGAATTAACATGGGGTTTTTTGTTCCCTCTGCTGCTTCCAGAGCTTGCTTTTAGCCTCTAATGTCTAGCAAGCACTTCTTAATAAATTATGATTCTGAGAAACACTTTGTCAGATGGATTTCAAAATCATCTTTGCCTTACAAAACAAACCCCAGAGCAATTATTAATGGAACAATTCGCAATTAACACCTGTTTTTCTGGGTTCATGTGTGATGGAAAAATTTTTAAATATCTGCCAAGTATTGAACCACCAATCTCAATGGATGACCCTACTTTACCTCTATTGTATTGTGCTGGTCCCCAAACTAATGCTGTGTGGCCTACCCTTAACATCAACTCAGATGTTTAACAAGTTGGAGTTGGAGTATTATCTAGTTTAAAAATGCTATTTTTTTAATCAACTGTGGTGTCTGAGACTGAGAAAATGACATGAGGGAACATCCAGTAAAATGAAGAATTATAGATACCTATCATTACCTTTTTAACAATGACAACTCACCTTGGCCAAGTTGGTAGATTTTCCAACTCCATTGACACCACAGAAAGTAATGACAAAAGGCCTTCGCTGGCTCTGCGCCTCCATGACATCTCTCAGAATATCCACTCTTCTCTTGGGCTGCAGGATCTGCACCAGTGAGTCTTGCAGGGCCTGCTTCACTGTTGAAGCCACAGCTACAAACACACATACATACAAAAGATTTTATTGGATGATTTTACATGATATATTGCAAAATACAGTTACAACGACTTCATTACAGCTATTAGATTGTGCTATTGGACCTAGGTAAAAACATGACCAAACGTCACCCCATTCACTCAGTTTGTCACAGATAACCAACTAAATCATCACACCCACAATACACCAAGGCATCCTATGAATAAGTGTGGACAGATGAAGTTGCTTCACTGCAGCACAGATTGTGACTTGGATTAGGTGTTTCTTAAGGTTATGATAAATCAGATCGGAGACCAGCAGAGCAATCCAGCCAAGCTTTATTCAAAGCTTCGGTTCACATCATATATGCCATATGAAGTGACAAAGAACACATACAAGTTGGGCAGTTTTTAAAGCATCCTCAACACTTCCCTGTCTGTTATCTGTTTCATTCCAACATGTGTAACAAGACCAATTATGTATTACAACTGATCCTTCCTCATCTTGCCCGTCATAGTACATCTTAAAATAGTCGCAACTGCATTCCTTAGTCAGCAGGGTTCCAACTGAATTTACCCCGTATCAACAGACAGGATTGTTTTTGTTCCGTTTTGCTTAGTTCACAAAATACTCAACTATAATACACCTGCAAAGGCTCATGTTACATTATAATCCTACATACATGTCAAGATTTTAAGTATATAATTATCAAAATAACAATGGCAGTGCATTTTTCAAGGCCCTTCTTATGTTTATAAAAACCATGAGTTGATATTGAGAGCATTTATAGATTTAATTGAATTTATTGGAAAACTCCATACATGTTGTATTGATTGAGGTTTTAATACTAATTCTCAAATAACAAATGTGAAATATTTAAGGCATGGTGTTGACTTCAATGTGGGATGCTTTTAAGTATTTATACAAAATTGTACTTTGATCCTGTGTATACGTAACTGAGAGGAAGAGCCTATTTTAATCGATTTACGTTTACAATATCATCTATATTATTACCTACAGCAGAGATGATGTTAAAAGGAAAATAAATGACATAACCCATGTCATGTATACTGATGCTCACAGAAAAAGGACATTTTTGTAATTAATCCTAGCACAAAACAGAAAATAATTAAAGAAAATACATACGGATCTATAGTCTAATGTGGGTATAATATACACCTGTGAAAGTGTACTTACTGGTGAATGTGCCCATGACTTTCCCCTCCAGTTTTTTGGCTACAGAGTCACACAGCTGGGAGGCAATGTCAGCTGCTACATTCTTTGCTATAGGATCATTAACATGAAGAATGAATAGCAGACTATGCACTTTTAAATGTTGCAGAAACTGAGGAAGGTGTGTGAAAGAGATGATTTCTTACCAATGAGGTGATCCCTCATTTTATCCAGTACAGACTCCATGTCCTCACGTGTTAGGCTCTTGGACCCAACTAGGCCCTTCAGCATTCCAAACATGCCCCCAAATCCACTACCTTTTTTGGAACTGAAATTAACAAGCAACTGTTCACACTGCACACTGAAAAAATAGGATATATTCATAATGATATACCCTTAAAACAATCTAAAATTTGAAAACAAACACTGTTTTTACCTTGCCTTGCTTGGTTCACTGACAACCACTCTCTCCTTTTCCTCCTCCATCTCCCCTTCCTCGCTGGACTCGTAGTCCACAGACAGCAGGTCACCCTTCATAGAGCTTAGCTGCATTCCCTAAAGAAAATCCAGGACATCTTTGCAACTTGGCAACAGACCCTTTATTTTAAAATCATTAATGTGACTAATATAGGTGTCTCTTTAACTAGAACCCTCTTAAGGGTGACATGGAGGGGGTACGTACCAGGTCAATTTGCCCTTCCTTGCTCTGTTCACCACCATTTGGGGAACTGTCTCCATTTCTTTCACTGTAGTCCAGGTCCTTGGTGCTGCTACCACCCATGTCCCAAACACGCATTTGTTTCTCCCTCTGCTTCTGAGGTTTTGGGGACTTACTGTAAGTAAAATGAGACAGATGATTCATACTGAGAAACTGTACTGATGAAACATTTCTAGCTTTTTAACAAAATTTGCACATCACTGCTATAGTACTGAAGAGGACTGAAGACTATTAGAACTTTGGGTTTGTTTCTAATAAGAACAATAAATCCAATAATACTTTACTACATTTATTTTAAGCACATCAGATCGTGCCTTCAATGGTCTTTAAAGTTTGTCAATTCCTGTCAATAATCCATTAGTGGATCAAAATGTGCTCATTCTCACACTGCTGTTGAATCAGCCAAGGAAATCAAAATGTATCTGTATGAATAACACTTATTTTAACTATGCCCTGTTTGATGGTTATGAAGGTCTCTCTCACCTGGGTTTTTCATTAGGTACCACCATGCGCTTGCGAAAGAATTCCTCCCTCTTCTTCTGCACGATCTCCTCAGGAGTCAAGCCCTGGTTACCATTCTCAGCCATCTTATGCCCTGATGACGGGGTTTTGCCTTGATCTGCTTTGACAGGCTCTGCTGCTGGAGCTGGAAGAGAGACAATCAAGTCAGAACTGTTACACTTTCAATTAACAATTAGCTACTTTATACCAACCAACAGCACTTACCCTCCTTTTTGGTATTTTTATTCTTCTTGCCACACTGTTCTTTTCCTTTGTCTGCACCTTTTGTCTCAATCATTGACTTCACAGTTTTTTGGGATTTCTCTGACTCCTTAAAGGTTCGCATGAGAGTGGGGCTCCGAGCTTTGCTGCTGTCCTCAGCCTCTCTTGTTGGTCATGTGGTAAATGACAAAACAGATTCTCTAATCCTCTATACATTATGACACCATTTGCACTTATGTGTTTTAGCGTAAGAAATCTCTATAAGTGAATTTTTATACTGTCTGTCTTTACCTCAGAAGCACCTTGAAGTCATCCTCGAATTCATAACTGTTGTTGAGAAGCTTCAAAGCACCCTTTTGCTCAAGCTCATTCTTATAACGATCCCTAAAATGGAGCTGAACGTCATCAATGAACTTGTCCACATACGTCAGCGTCAGGATCTTTTGAAAACCAACCTGGACAGAGAAGAGTAAATGAAAATAGAAGAATCTTCAACGTGGTTGTAAATCGTAGATTTACAGTGTAATCCTCAATGGTTCTTTGTCTGCAATTAATGTAGTGTACAGTTGAAAGACTTACCACAAAAATCAACTCAAACTCATTGTCGAGCTTGTATTTAAGACTCAGGGCCTCGTGAGTAAATGAATTGTTCCCACTTCGCTCCTGTAACATCACAAGTAACAGCAGACAACATTGTCGTTACCGCCAGTCCTCTGTGTCTTCCAACCAATAGGAAAGAAGTCAGAAGAAGGAACAAACTATATCAAAATTGAGCTTTTTATTCGCAGTAAGATGTTTTAGGCTATCCACACATCGCTCGATTAGTACACTAACGTTACGCAATGAGCTAATGTTTGCTATCTATTAGCGTTAGCATGAACGAGCCATGGAGAGACACCGACACGGTTGCACTGTTTTGAGGCAACATTATGTCCCACCTGAAGGATGACGGAGCGAATCAAAGCGTTGACAGGCCCAGTAAAGGATTCAGTGACCCCAGCTCCCTGAAAACACCACAACACTATCCCACCTTTGCTGAAGATGGTGAAGAAATCTAGCATCTTGCCACCACGTATCTAGATTCTAAAAAACGTATACGGAGAAACGTGATAAAACAAAAGATAAATTAATGACGATGTACACGTTTAAAAGCTAGTTCCTACGCTTCAAGCTGTTACATCTTACCAGACAGTACTTCAATATGTAGAAAACCCCCACGAGTGACAATCAACCACCAACGTAAAACTGTTTTCGACACGTCAGATGCAAAGACGGGAAGTGACGCTTCATCCGGCGATTTTTTTCCCCTACGCTTATGAATTTCGCGCATGCGCGTTTTAATTGCAACGTTTGCAACGTCGTTGTTGTGCGCACGTCCGGTGTACAAACCGCATTAGCTGTTCAACCACATGCACTCGTAGACAATCGGCAGTATTGTGACCTTAACTGTGAAGATATTGTTAATGCATATATTACGTATACAACAATATAAGTCAAGTACATCACTAACAAAACAAGGTCTAACAATTATATTGGTCATTCCCCCCACTACACTACTGCTACATTTATTAAAGTAAAAGATGTGGAAATTCTGCCATGATAGGAAAAAATGCTATTTGGTTATCACACAATTTCCCTTCCCAAAGGTCTGTATGAACTTAAGACATTTACAACAAACACTTGACTGAAATACGTAAACTGTATATAAAATACACACAATAAACTGTGACATTCTCATTGGCTGGCTTAGGCTTTTGGCATATAAGCAGTTGTGCATTACAACCATTTTTTTGTCCTTCCTGATTCTTGATGACATACTGCTACCAGGATGAGAAAGTAGTGTGTTTTTTTCTTTTCTTTTTTTTTTTTACCTAACACCAGCCAAATCTTCTTCATGTTTAACATTTGTAGATTATACTCAATTTCTTTTATTTGTTCCAACCCATTCCTTTGACAACTGAATAATTAGCTGCTTATTCAAGAATAGAGACAGTTTGCATATAAGGTGTGACAGCACATATGGAGACATCAGTTTCAGCCGTTACCAACTTCCTCTTTTTTCTGGTAACATCAGTGACACTGACAGAGTTTTTTGAGCGTGTTTTCGATGCTGCCCTTGGATTATGTCACATTGTGACAATGGGGAAGAGGAAATTTGATTGTTTGATGAACGGGTCTTTGTGAAGCAATGAACAAACATGATAACATCAACAACATGCATAGTAAGTTAGTTTCATTAGTTTCATTACAAATCTCACCTTTTGCACTGAGTTATATTTCCACACCCATTGTTTTCTTGATTTATGTCCATGATTTGACAGCTTTATGACTTGTAGCTGAACTACAAGGGATTAACAGAAATCAAAATGTATAATTAAGTCTAAAATATGTAAATATCTTTCTAATTTCAGGTTGGTACCAGAAACTCTTGAAATCAAGAATATTTTTATCAGAACAATGTGAACAAGAGGCAAAAAAGACAAAAAACAGTGAATCAACTTTACCTTCATCTACATTGTTATCCTGTTCTTCATCACCATCATTGCCTGGGACAACCCCTTCTAAAGCATTACAGTCACAGTCTACCCTGCAGTCACTGCTTCGATGGAGCCGGAAGTACGATGTGTTTTTGTGCCACAGCTCTGTGGACAGTGACAGTGAAGAGGCAAGATGCCTGGTCTCCTTCCTGGAGGCTTCACCATGTAGCCTTAGGTGCTTTCTGCAGCAGAGGGATGAATGTCCAGGAGCTGCAATTTCCACAGAGTTATGCCTGGCTGTGCAGAACAGCCACGTATGGGCTCTGCTTATCACTTCTAACTTCCTCCAGGATGAATGGTGCAAGTATATAATGCATCAGGCTCTGGCAGAGGGGGCTATGTCCAATCGCATCATTCCCTTGGTTCTGAACCTGTCCCACTCTCAGTATCCACAGGAACTGAAGTTCTACTTCTACATTGACCTAAGCCATAACCCTGAGCAAGGATATACTCTTCTTAAGAAGACTGTGCTAGAGTGTGAGTATGGTATCTAAACTGTTCTTTGGGCCAGGTTTATGAACAGAACAGCTTGCAGTTCCAAGTTAAAACTGGCATCTGTTCATATTTTTTCCTTTACTAAATACCACATGTCAAATCAGCAATGGTTCTTGTAAACTCAGCAGAAATAATACTCACTTGCTAATGATTCCACTGTTTTTGAAGCAAAAGCTTTTCTCAACTATTTTTTCTTGTTCATCTCTCCCTCTTCTCTAGACCTGAAAAACCTGGTTAAAAAAGAGAAGGCAGTTGAGTGCAACATGGTTGATTTTAACAATGGATCGAGTTAAGAAGACATTTGATAAAAAGACAAGACATGTCAAAGTACGACTCCATTCTCCAGTCTCCACTGAGACTTCAGTTCTGCTGGAAGTAAAGAAGATTGGTGGTGTGATGATGGGTGAGAAGGTTTGAATGTATAAAACTGGTGCTATTGACAATACTCCAGTGCATGTCACTCAGTAAATGTTCACCTGGTCCCTGCCTCTGTCTCATCTGATCTTTTTGTTTTGTTTTGGGTTTTTTTAGTTTTTACAATGCCTTGCTTTGATAGAATATAATTTTAGGTGAATTTAACATACACATATGCAATGTATTTTTTTAATGACATTGTTCTCTCCTCTGGTTTTATTCTTAAAATTGTAAAAGTGTTTGGTTATTATTATTACACCTTTGATTATTATTATTGATGTTATTATTATTGTTGTTGTTGTTGTTTTTGTTGTTTGTAATTATTATTATTATTATTGTTATTGTTATTTGTAGCTATAGTGGTAGTAGCAGTAGTAGTATTAACTCAACAAGCATAATGCCAGCTAAAGGTTGACATTGAATGTAGGATATGTAACAAAACATATAACCAAGTTCTTTTTCAATGAGGTCACCACCACTGAGAATGTTGATGCTCAGAGACATCATTCCACTAGACAACTAATGCAGCTGTACAGTGCTGATCAACCCTCCTCCTAGTCAACTATCTCAAGCCTCCCCAATGATTTGTAAGCAAATTTTGCTTTCTTCTCAGACAAAATAAATGAAATCAATCTCAGATTCATTATGTCAACCGTGAACCTTCTCTTTACTGCTAACTCTGTGTCTTTAGCAATCATTAGTCTTTTCAATGGGCACTGTAAAGAACACCAGCAAAACTAAATAAAGAGGTTTTAAACAGAGTTTGTCTCTATTTTATCTGTTGTAAATAAGGTGAGATAATTCAGTCATTCACATTGTAGTACCAAATTTGTCCATAATAAATTAAACACATATTTTTTTTAACTTACTGATACTGATGGTTTAGTTTGAATGTTCTAGTGTAAAGTGTGTTTGTTACAACAACAACATAATATGATAATGATGATAATAATAATAATAATAATAATAATCATCATAGGTAGTAACAGGTAACATAATCATAGTTTATGTTTTCAATAAAGTGCATGAACGCATCATAAATGACTGTGGTCCTCCTTTTAAAACAGTAAGAAATTACAGTATACTGTACTAGGTTTAACATACTGTGGTACCCTGTTTAACACTAGGTGGTGTATTTTCATGTTCTATCCAATAGAGAGTGACAGTCAAACAAGAATTATTACAAAAATGTCTCTTGTATATGCGTGTTTTGTGTTTAAAGGACAGAGTGAGTGTAAAGACGCCACACCCACTTATTTCAATCTGTTGACATTCATATGACTTTTTTGATAAGCAGATTTAAGTAATAATAGTGGATATGTAATTCCTACTGAAAAAGCACTTTAACCCCTTTTTTATTCCCTGTGAACTATCTCCTAAACACAACAAACGGTCCAATTTATAACTCTGGTCTATTAGTGTTAAAAATCCAAACGTGTGAAAGAGAGGTTTTACTGAGCTCACCTAGGTGGAACAAAGTCTGAACCTGTTGAAGAGTTAGAGGAAACACCCTATCTCCTCCATCCAGTGACAAACTTTAAGTTCTCTGTTACGTATGATTGAAGGTCCCAGACAGCACTTTCCCTTGTTAATCAAGCATGCTGGCAATGCCTCAATTCAGATTGGTGACATTTTTGGCACTTGGAATGCAATATAAGGTATTTGTCAGCTGGAGCATAACATTTGTTATCCTATAGTATTGTGCAAACGTCTTAGTTTATATTTATTGATTTGCAAAATGCAATGTGAACAAACAGAAGAAAAATCTAAATTAAATCAGTTTCGGTGTGACCACCCTTTGCCTTCAAAACAGCATGGTAGAGGTTCTGTACAAGTTTGGGGCTGCTTTTCTGCAAATGGAGTGTGGGATTTGGTAAAGATTAATACTGACAAATACAAGCAGATATTTATCCATCATGCAATATCATCAAGGAGGCGTATGACTGACAAGATGAAGGTTTTGATCCAGTATTTAACAATATAAAAATGATTATAATACAAAATGGTTCAAAACACCCCATTGGCACTTGGCTAAGTTAACCCTGTCTTGCTTTGCTACATTGACCACACGCTTTAAATTCAGTGTCATTATAGTGAAAAAATCAGTATTGCAGCCAATTAAATTTGCTAACCTCTTGTTCATTGTATTTCTAAAGTTGTCATTGATGCTTAAAGCAAGGATAACATAATTGTGACAAATGTGTTCTGAAGCCTGTATCTATTGTGTTTGTGTAGTTTTGTCAACGTTTTTCACATATTCAGAGCAGTGGTCAGCAATCTTTTTACTGTAGGCTCTATATACAACAAAAACTGTCATTGTAATGTCAAACCTCCTATGAAAAGGAGGAAAACCAAACTTATTTGAAAAATGGGTCGGTTTTCATCCGATTAACCAAATGTATCAGAGAAATGACCAGGGTCAGCGTGATGAGAACTAAAATCTTAAATGACACAAACCATCTTCGGAAAAAAAATAATTGATGTATATTTTAAATACCCATCCAAGCACCCTCCAAGTTGGGGTTCATGACATTTACTGCTCCCAGCCACCAGAAGGTGATAAAGATGTCTTTACTTGATATCTGTCTTCAGTTTTGGGGGGCTGTCATCTGGTCCATCTTTATATAAAATCTATAGTGTGCAAAAACAGTCCTAACATTTTCTTTTCAAATGTATGCAAATGAAAGGACTAAAATCCAAGAAGTGACCAACAATAATATACATGAAATTTGACTAAATCAGACAAAGACTATCAAGCTCAGGAATAAGTCTTAATTTAAAAATGAAGCTATAGCTGACAAAATTAAAGTAGTGCAGTGTTGGTAAGCCAATGCAAGCTAAGTGCCGTTTACTGTGATTAGGTTCCCTGGTCCATTGGCTGAAAAACACCCCCAAAGCATTAGGTTCCCACCACCATTTTTGACAGTGGGGATGGTGTTCTTAGGGTTGAAGGCTTCTCCTTTTTTACGCCAAATGAAGGATACATCATTGTGGCCAAACAATTCAATTTTTGTTTCATCTGATCATAAAATAGAAGACCAGAAGTCTTCTTCTTTGTCCAGATGAGCATTTGCAAAGGCCAAGCGGACTTTTGTGTGCCTTATCTGGAGAAGGGCGTCCTCCTTGGTCTGCATCCGTGGAACCCAGCAGTGTGCAGTGTCCGTTGGACTGCCTGCCTTGAGACGTTGCCAGCAGCAGAGCCCAGATTCACCAGGATGGCCTTGGTGGTGATCCTTGGATTCTTTTTCACCTCTCTAACTATCCTCCTGGCCAGCACAGGTGTCACTTTTGGCTTCCGACCACATCCTCTGAGATTTTCCACAGTGTGGAACGTCTTGTATTTTTCAATAATACTTTGCACTGTAGCCACTGGAACTTGAAAACATTTAGATATGGCCTTATAGCCCTTTCCTGACTTGTGAGCAGCCACAATGCACAGCCGCAGGTCCTCAGTGAACTCCTTTGTCTTAGCCATGATTGTCCACAAACCAAATGCAGAGGGCTGCTGTTTTTCACCTGTTGAGTTGATTTAAAAAGCTGTTCTCAATGAATCAGGGTAATTAGGATGCTTTAGAACAGCTTGGACTATTTGGAATGGTATAGAACTTTGGATTTTCCCATAGGCTGTGACAGTTTGCAAAGGGTATGAATAATTTTGGACATGCCACTTTTTGTTCAAATGTAAATAAAAGCTGAGAAATAATTTTTTCCACAATGATGCCTCTTGTACATTGTCTTATTATCTTCTGGGAGACTGAATAAAAGTAACTTTAAGTCAAAATTTGCCAGGGGTATGAATAATTTTGGGCTTGACTGTACCTGCCTTCAGAGTTTCCTTGTGTTCTCCCTCGTATTCATCGTAATTTTGGATTTCTGGTTTTTGGATTTTGCTTATTTATGGACTTTGCCTTCTGCCTGCTCCTTTGGATTTGTTGCATTGTTTTGTATGGACTGATTACCCAGATTTTGACCCTGCCTGCCTTGACCCCGTGCAATAAACTGTTTGAACATCTTTGCTCCTTGTCCGTGTCTGCAATTGGGTCCATCTCTCCTCGTGTCTCCTTTTCTTCCGTGGCACACTGTGACAACATTTGGGCACCAAAAAAGATATTTCTCCACATTCTCAAGTAGTATCTTATGTACTATGAGGCTCTGGTTGAGAACCTGGAATAGAGGAGCAACCACGTCAGCAGGTTTTGAATACACAGTAGTCTCCATCAAATGCTCAGGAATCGGGAATTATTTTCAGTAAAGTGTTTACAAGTGATTCAGACTATGAATACAAACTATAACCAACAAATAATCCTCAGGGTTTTTTTTAATGAATTAAGCTATCAAGCACAAATATTAGGCAACTTGTTTTAAAAGCATAGCTTTACAAGCTATCGTTACTTCACGACAGAAGACGTGGAACTACAGCAAATATACCACATGAAGAAATATGGTTTGGTTAACTACAGATACTTCCATTCAAAGTGCTTTAAATTATATGTATGACTAATTGACACTGTATAAATTTTCTTTTTATTTGGCCCAAAACTGATTGACTGACTAGTTTTAGTAGTAAACTATATTAAAATGGCAAAAAGGTAAATAAACTACTCACATCACTGTGCAAATGTGCACATATATCAGCAAGCTTCTAAAACATGGCTAAAATCCTTGTTTAACAGAATGTGGTTCATCAGTCCCAGACACTGCACAGCAGTATTGAAAGTTGTGTAGTTCTCCTCACCATGACAGTAATATTATTTTGAAATGTGACAATCTGCAAAAATTAGTACTTTTAGATTTGGAATTTTAACTGGTTGTCCTATTTTTAAATTCTATTTCTGGCATTCAGACCTTTGAAAATGAAAGCCAACAGTAACTTCTTCCAGATGTTGCTCCCTCTGTGATAAAAGTCAAGTTTGAGTAGAATGAGGTGACATAGGGAAAGTAATCAGAATAATCTCACGATCACATGTAAGATTTCGATAACCTCTGCACTTCAAATTTATCACAATCAGGTTTTGGTTTTTACATTTCTGCAGACATGGTATCTGGATCTGTTCTCTGCAGCAGCTTAATGCGCGTTCCCACATGCGCATGCGTCGCTGTGTTCAGAGGAAAAGGAACGCGCTGTAACAGAGGGAAAGCGATTCCAGTAAACCGCTATATCTGCCTAAGGACTTTATGCCAGTCCGACAGCAAACTACTCTCCGCGGCTTTTATTTTCGTTAGGTTGTTCAGAGAGATGAGCTTTGATGCCCACATCAAATCGCTGCTTCCACCCATGTGTGTGCGCTGCAAGCAGACGCATATTTATCGTTTTCCCACGCACTGATTGTCTCCAAAAGCAACGTGAACTTAGTTGCAACATCATTGTACGGTTCAACGGACTCTCTCCGCGGATTAAACCTCATCTGTCGAGCAGCTGGTAAGTAATACCGTTAAAACCCCTTTCGAGCTAGAGAGCAGCAGTCTACGTGGGTCGGCAGTTTTGTACATGCTTTTACAAATGCATAAAACAACACAGTTGCATTGTAACTGGCCTAACGAGATCACAAGATATCAAATTTAATTTGACAACCACTAGCCTTGATTTGTGTGAGTATTTTATTTTTGTCCCCCATTTTGTTTACTCGGCTGGATAAAAGTTGTAGATTGGGACGGAAAAGACTTGGCTGCATTGTGGGCGTGAGGGATAATGACATATACTCTGGAATTTATACAGCCACAGACAGTTTTGTTCCCTGTGATTGGTGGCATTGGATCTATCTTGAAGGGGAATTTAAACCTTTACAATCTGATACAGCCTCCTCGTTTTATTTCTCAGTAACTTTAAATATCAGGAAAAGAAGCATTGGCAATACACGTGAATTATTTTTGATGCAACAGTGATGTGTGTTGCTTATTTCTGCACACCCAGATTTGAAGTTTATTGCAGTCTCTGAATTGCAATAAAGTCCTGAATGTAAAGTGACTGAGTAGCATGAGCCTCCGTTAAGTTTGCGTGAGACCATATTACAGTATTTTTTAATCATTTAATTTATTTTTAATCACCGATGTTGCATTTAATTTGGATTAGTAATATTTTTTCCACATGGCACCCTGAAGGAAACAGGTTGACAGGTCATGCCCTCTGCATCAGAAACTCCTTCAGTCAGTTGTCAAGCTGAAAATCTGCTAAGGTGTGATTTTACCTTTTACCTTTACCTATCACATAACCTTAAGCTTGTCATGTAACAATTTCCTTAAATTGTGTATCTGAGTTACAAACATTTATCATTTAACCTAGAAATTCATGTTAAATACATGTCAGATTTTCCTAACTGATTGACACTGACTCAATACTGATTCTCTCTTTTATCTAAAAGGTGCCAAATGAATTAAATTTCAGTTGATATGCTGAAACAATGTTACCATAATTAACTACGAGAAACCAAACTTTGTTTCGATGTTGCATGCACAACATTTGCACAGCAACAACGTGAACATTTTTGCTTTCATTAAAAAAGGTAACTCACAAACATTACCAAAACGTAAATGAACTTTACACCATGTTTACTAACAAAGTGAGTAAATGCACTTTTGAATTTTTCTGAAACTATCTTGAATCTTGCAGACCAAATGTACAAGTGATATGTAATATCACAGTATATCAACACAACCCAACATACTTATGGGAAAACATGGTAATGACATATATTATTTTTATCCTATCTGAACTAATATTACCTCTTATACACATTAGTCATCTCAAAGTTTCTTGTTGTTGGTTTGGTTTTTAAAGTTTTAAAAACCTCAAGGGGAAGGGCAGTACAATCAATATTTTAAAATGAAATCATAGAACACTGTTTAATTTTTTTATATCAATACACATTTTTATGCTACTTAATACATCCACTTTATAAGTGTTCATGCTGCAACAAATATCACAATATCATATAAAGTCCATTGAACCATAACACATTAAAGAAAAAGAGTGACTTTCTGGAGTGGCTAAAGGCCCTGAAGGCAGTGATGTTCAGCAGCACGTGTAACCACATTACAGTAGTTAATGATTATTCACTACGTGTAAAGATAGCACTTGTCCAAAATCTCTTCTGCTTACTTTATTTATTTAATTTAGCAACTTCAGTATAAATGAAGCAATTTTCAATAACAGAATTTTCAATATTTTCAACAATAGTACAGATATAAGTTAAGCAACTTTTGGCATTTGGAGCAGCTGAATATGCCATTTATATTTTATTAGAGATCTTGAATGTCTTCTATTTAAAACAGAAAATGAATTATTGGTGTGTTCCTTATTACTTTTTCTTTGTAATCTTCATAATTTCATGCAACATGTTTTTGCAATATATTTTGGTGGAAAAGTTGGAAGTAGGCAGGTATGGGGACCCTAGGTCCAGCATGTATTTGTGTGCTGAATATAAACACCCACTTGTGTGATACCAACAGAAATGACCAGGCCCCTCTTCAGCATGATCCTGAAATATAATCTTTTCTGGAGACACCTGTCTTATTAGAGGATCCTGTTATTTCAGTTACTGTGATAAATGCGTGCAACGCTTTGTGACCAAAGAAAGTTACATTCTTATCCTTATTATATATTGATACAAAGTGAGGTACACAGCCATTATTTTTATAACTGCACTTTTTAATTGTGATGAAATGCCTTCTTGTTCATCATACACAAAAAAGAGATAATAAATGCAAACAACTACCATAGATGCAGTACAATGTGCAGTATTGTGCAGTAGGAAGGAACACAAAGGCCAAAGATATGTAATCCTGGTTCAGTATGTACAGTTTGTATGTACAAGTTTTTGGACACCCCATGCATTTGTGATATATTGCATTAGGAATCACTTACTGTGAAATTGCTCTCATGGTACTTTAAATCTCATAGAATTTTGCAAGTACCTAATAGCATTGCACAGAGTAGTGCTTGACCCCCTCTGTTTTCCCAATCTTAGCCATCCCTCAACCTGTCCCTCTTTCCCCACACACTGCATCACACACAGCTAGATATTGTGTTGCTCTGCTCTTGTGTTGGCCACGCTGTCTGTGAGGACGCCCTTGTGCTTCACACCTCTGGGAGGAACAGTATGTCCAGGTATTGTTACTCATTTGGACATACCATCTACAATGTTCAATGAGATAGGTGTTATTTATTATTACCTGGCTACCTGCTTGAAGATGTACACGAGACAGGCAGAAGCCAGGAGGATAAACCAGATGTTCTCCATAGAGCCATCTAAAGTGTACTCTCAGTGGCAGGGTAATAACAGCATGAGAGCAGACCCACCAAGACTGGAGACAGAACAGTACTGGAGAAGCATCAAATAACACTGGTGTACAGTGGCTAGTGGACCTGAGAGCAGACCACAGCAGCCTCCCAGAGCAGTATCTAGTAACATCAAAATGGCAGATATCTAATAAAAGGTCCCAAACATGAAAAACTAGACAGTATCAGGCCCTGACACGATCCATGCCTACTGGCTTTAGAATCTTACCTCACTCCATGGCTGCCTGGCCACACAAATGAACCAACTACTGCAGACCCACCTGGAATGGTTAACCAAAGGCTGGGCAGTCCTGATCCTACAGGTCCCCCAGAAGAGACCAATGCTGTCCAACTACTGCCTGATAACCTGCTTCTGCAAAACATGGACAAAACATGGAAGATCCTTCCAGGATAAGATAAGCAGACACATAAACCAATAAATGAGAGGGACCCAGAAAGTAATTGGGAAGAACACAACATCGACTGGTAGAAAAAGCAGGTGCTCAAGATTATAAGACCAGACAGACCAACCTGTGCACCGCCTGGTTTGACTACAATAAAGCCCACAATCAGTGCCACACACATTGAATGCTTGGAACAGTACAGCATTAACAGGACTCTATAAACCTTCATAAGGAGTTCATTGGAAAACAAACTGAGTGGTCATTTAGCATCATTTGGTGTATATTTAATATGACCTGTATCACAAATATACAGCAGATGATTAATTGTAGTTTTAAACTGTTCATTGTAGACAGAAAAGACCAATTAAAGAAATGTAATGTTCTTTTATCTTCAACAGAATATCTTAATAGAAAACTTATTGCAAGCTCTAAAGTGTGCTCAAGAACACAAGTAGATGGCTTGTGGTAGCTCAGGCTGGAAAGTTAGTTAGTTAGTTGTCTAGCAACACAGTAATATAATGTCAATAAAAAGAAACACAAAGCAGCCAACAGAAATCACCTTTGCCTAGGTAAAGTGACCTAATGTGATGCATTAATTGTATTGTGTCATTTTGCATTCTGGCACAAACCTTAAAACAAGATAAGAAGAAGTCTGATTTCTGGCTGGTATTGTTTCTGTGTTAGTTTTAGTTTGCTCTATCTCATTACATCAAATTATACAGTATTTTTCATTACTACAGTTAATTACCCACTGTACTTTTAAATGTACACCAGGCATTCCTCTTCTTGCTTTTGTGATAATTGTAAATGCAATTAATGTAGTTAGTAGAAATTGAAAGTCAGCAGCCCAGTGTGCTGCATGTGTAGATCAGAGGTGGAGTTATCCACTAGTTGGAAGACTGACTTAGACGCAACTGACATCAGGTCAAAATGTTGAGCCTGAATTGCTGAGGGTGTAAATGTGCATAAGTGGTGTGAGTCAATATTGACGAATGTGAAAATTTTTACTGGGAGAACATTTTTGTTGATATTGCCCAGTTTTACTGCCATGCATGTGCAGATTCTGGTTTAGGACTAATTTTTCAACTAGAGCTGTGATTTTACAGAAAGTGCATAGCCAAGAATAGACAAGTGAATTGTATAGGCATCCAGTTTCTTTACAAATAAAGGTGCTGTTTTGCTTTTACTACAGGAAGAAGCCCAAACATATTACATCTGAACGGCTGAGCATTTAATGATTGAAAATGAAAGAGGGAAAAGGTAAGATGTTCTGTAGTAATGTTGTAGTTTTTTTGTTGATACGTAATTAGTGACTACATGGTTTCATTGGAAATTTAATATCTGTTTACAATATTTAGTTATGTTTTCATTATGAAGTGCATCAGATGAATCTGTACTATTTGGAACTAATAATACATAACTGAAAAAACAAACAGTGATTTGCTACATCAACTGAATTAACTTTAACAGGGTATTGGTAAATTGCATTGCAATTTTCCAGAGCATTAATTGATACAGCTGTTAATTTTGTTTTGTCTGAACAACAGTTAAAGATCCAAAGACATTAAATTTACAGTGAGTAGGGACAAAAGCTGTTTATTCTCATCAGCTTTTTGCTCAATATTTTCTGTAAATTGGCAATTATGGAAATCAACCACAGCCTCATATCCGGCTGAGGATGAAAACACACCCACTCTATTGCAACTCCAAGACATTACACAGTGATGCAGGAGGCAGCAGTATCGTATCACATTTTATGTTTTCAGGGAAAGGCTTGAGTGCTGCAGAGTAAAACTTGCAGATGGTCCCTGTAGTGGTGGTGTTAATTGATCGTGTGGTTGTCTTTCCTTTGTTCTGTCCAAGTTTGGTGTGCAAGAGTTACAAGAAGCTTCACAGCAGTATTATATTAAAGCCGTTGCAAGTTAACAACTACATTTGCACAAATAGAATAGATAAAATAGATGTTTGTTGTGCACTCCTGCAGTTTGCTTTAGATTTTCAGTGCTGGTTCTGAAGCAGTGTCAGACATGTACAGCCATTTAGCTGTCTGAATGTCACTGACCTTGTGCATTGTACTCTAAATAGTCAGATGTATATTAAATGCTTTTCAATCTTATCCAAAATGTAATCTTAACTCTTTGAAGGACAGTTTGAACCATATATGCTAAGTAATGAACAATATGCTATTTTGAAAACAGTTTAAAGGAAGTGCAAGTAAATGTGTTCTTCCCTGTGTACCAATGACCAGGATAACCTCATGCACTATGTAGACATGAGAGGACGAAGGAGCACGTGAAGATGTCCCAGAAGGCAACTAAAAGTAAGATGTTGTGATATCTGTGGTTGGGGATATTTGTGCATTTCAATTTTCTCTCATTTTATTTACAGAAACTTCCTACAGAAAATTTCTTTTATTTTGGAAATCTCTGTATCACCATGGAAATTATTTTCTCATGCTGTAGACAGAACATTTGTGGAGAGGCTCACAATATTTCATCACAAATGAATTTCATTGGATTGCCAGTAATGCTTATTCCAAATTCAAAACTGTACTGCTGATGTTCAGCTTTAAACATGGTCTATTGTCCCAGGATGATATCAAATCTAAATTTAAGGTGTTAAATATTCTAAAGACCTTCAACAACATGTGTTTTATGTGAAATCTGAGTTTGAATTTTTGCTTCTCTTTTTATCTTCTTTGACTCCAGCATGGTGCCTTAGGCTTCTCCCAGTTCTCCTCTTCTTCATCTCTTTTGTCACATACTACTGTTCCTATGCCATACTTCAGAGGTAAAACACACACATGCAAACACAATCTTTCTTTTCTTTTTTTTTCTTTGTCAGTTGTTCTCAGATCAAGCTCACAAAATTACAGAAATGCCCATTTCCAAATCCAAGCCTCAGGTCTTTGCAGTGCTAAGTCATTAAAAGCTAAGGAGACAACTGTCATGGTTTGAGTTTTGTTTTAGATCATTTCCTTTTATTTTGTAAAGCATATGTCCTCCTGTGTCTCTGTGTGTCTGTTTCATCTATGTGCTTGTTTCATGTTCCCTCCTGTGTCATTTGTATTGTTGGTCACTCCCTTTGTCGAATGTCACATGGTTATCTTATTTGTGCTTCTTGTCTATGTGGATTTGTCAGTGTTTCCTGCGTTTTCTTTGTGGTTTCTTTCTTCTGGATTCCTTTAGATTTTTTAGACTGTGTTTGTGCCTGCCTCAACACCTAGTAAGAATTGTGTTTTCTTTTTGTAAAATAAACCTTTTTGAACTGCGAGCCTTGAGTCCAGTGTCTGCATTTGGGTCCTATTCCTAGTGTTCCCTGTTCCCTGTTAAGCACATGTAGTAACAACCTCTATTCTGATCATCTGGTGATCTGAGCTGCTGCGCAATCCAGGCGCTCACATATTCCATTCTTGCTCTTTTTGAGTGTCGTCAGCCCAGTTACTCACAGTGTGTTTTTGTTGATTCAGCAATAGCTGTCATGCTGGTTGTGGTGATTGTCTTTCAGCTACGGAGGCACCACCAAGTCTCTGAATGGTAGCAAGTTGTTGTGTCGTGGCTCGCTAACCCAGAAGAAGTGGGAGAGCCTTAACTTTAAGTAAGTAATGGCATGTCTGTGTTTTTTTTTAACTTACATTCTGGTGGGAGTGAATGTCTTTAGGGTGGAAGGTATGCCAACCTCTTTAGTTGCACATGAGGTGCCAGGCTCCTTAGAATGGTGTGGACTGGTCTTTAGCAGCCATAAAAGATATTTTAGTGAAAAAGAACACAAGTTGTTTTAAGCAGCCATTTTGAATCTAAAACATGACTAAAGTAAGCTTCAGTCATCAGCATGTTGATGAAGTAGTTGATGGCAAAAAAAACCCCAAATAAAAAAACAGATTTGACTAAGAACAAGCATATTTAAATTGTGTTTTACAGAGACAGACAATAACTTGTTTGTCCTCCTCAGGTTCTGCCTTTTTAAGTAATCATTGTTCAACTACCCGGAGCCCCTTCTCATTTATTTTCTCTCACTCTATTATCAGTTTATTCAGCTGTGTATTTACTGTTTTACTGTTTTGTGGGCTCTGTTCTGTTACAAAATAGTGATATGGTCTCCATCTGTGAACCTCTTTCAAGGTCACTGTTTATTTCTATTGCTTGGTAGACCTTTCACTACCTGGGCTTTGGTGATTTAAACACTCAAAGATTCATGATCTCTGTGTTTACCCCTGTGACAGACAATGATTGGCATTCTTGAATTGTCATATTATATTGTTGGTTGCTTGTTGGATTGGATTTTTACATCGGGCATCAGAGTCACAGGGAAGCCTTCCAGCCAATCACTGTGACATTTCTCTAATTAAACCACTCCCTGGAGATTCATTCTGATCTCCTGCAAAGAGCTAGCTGGCACATTACGGTAATGAATGTCTGAGATACCCACTGTCAAAGACAGTAGGTCATAAACAGCTGGCACACAGAACAGCACTAGTTTCACATTTTACAGTCTGCCACATTTGTCTTAGTCCACCGGCTGTGAATGTGTTTTTTCCCCCCTCAGTGAGACATGCCAGCATGGGAATTTAAAGAGGAAAATTGCTATTGAATGACATCATATAATTGGCTTCTTTGGTTATAATGAGTCTGGTTTACCTGCTTAATAGTTACCAGAACATTTGGCAAAGTTTTCATCAAACCTTTCCATGTTTCAGTCTGAACACTCTGCTTGGCATCACAGCTTGTATTGTTCATTTTGTGGTTATAGTTTCCTCCATCCTCTCCATCTTAAGCCTCTTTAATAACTTACCTTCTCTGTCAGCCACAAAACTTCCTGCAATAAAATATAGCTTGACAGTAAAACCTGTGAAACATAGTATGTTGTAATATCTTCTCTGATATTTTTCATGCAGTATTAGTAGACAGACGCAGCTGTTTTTGAAACTGGAGGACTTCTTCTGGCGGGAGCATCTATCAAAACTGGCATTACCTTATGGCATTATGGGCAGTGGTATGTTGATTTTACATTAGGTATGTGGTATGTTGATTTTACATTAAATCTTGATGTTATATCAAGATTTGAGTGTTTTTATGAGTGTGTATGTTTTTCGGTAATTTATGTTGATGCTTTCATGTCACACAGATTGTTTTAATTAACATTTATTTGACATATCATGGCATATAATACTTTAGTAATAAGGACTTTTATTTTATCTTCTTTAACACTACAGTTGAAATGCTGCAGTCTTGTATGTGAAATGCACTTCTGTGTTCAAAGTTCACATTGAAAATTAAACCTTTTCAATTGCTCCTTTTTTTTTCTTCTTACTTTCATTACTAGAGCTGTTGCTACTGAAAGTTCTTGCTGTAATTGCAAATTATAAGGTGCCAGCGAACATTGAAAAGTAAGTGTGAGCACACTGAAGACCACCTGGGGCATGATTCTAGGCTCAAGCTATTACAACAGATGTTTTTCATCGTGTAATTTGTCATTTGTCTTGTCTTTTTTATTTTGCTGATTCCATAGTCCATTGTGCAGGACAGAAGTTATTAATTTATGTGTTGCTGTTAGTAACTCATACTTAGCAACATACACAACTGTTCCTCATAATAGTCAAGAAAGCAATTTTGGATGCTTTTCTGTACTGATGAGAGTCACAGTTTGTTTTGGACTGAAGACATCTTGAAAACACTTATTTTAAGGACACATAGGAGGGGTGGATGAACATAAATTTGACACATTTGGACCATGTCTGTGTGTGTTTTTCCCCACAGCCTTGAATGCAGAACCTGTGTAGTTATAGGCAATGGCTTTGCCATTAAAAACAGCTCCTTGGGAAGCATCATCAACAAATATGATGTGGTCATTCGGTAGGTACAAAGAAGAGCGCCTTGTAAAAGTGTTTAATTAATGCTGTCACATTATTATTTATTGGTTCATTATTGTTGATGCATTATTGCTAACAATTTGATATGCTTTATATAGAGAGGAGGAGTGAAAGAAAAAAAGATTCCACTCCAACCTATGTATTACAGGAGTAGACTTTTTTATATTTTCATATCATTTTTGTGGCCCTTCAATAATATTCATTTAATTTTTACATCAAAGACCCGTTCGTAACCACCTTCATGTTTCAGGGTTAACAGGAGTGAGGAACAGACAGATCCTAGATAACCTTATAAATTGAATGTGGAGAAAGCAGCATATAAATTCACTTAGCCTTGGCTAGTATTTGACTTTGTGAAAATCTGACTCTGACATGGAACCATTTTCTCAGCAATTAGCAAACCTTTAGGCCTAGTAAAGTTTAAAGTAGAAAGAAGAGTGTTTAGTTTACTCAGTGACAAAGGCATAAAGGCAAATCTGACTTTACAGCTTTGGAATGAGCACATGCAGTTTTTATAAGCCTCTTTCAAACAGCCAGAATTTGGCTAGCCACAATGCATTTTTCTGCCCCCCCCAACACACACACACACACACACACACACACACACACACACACACACACACACACACGCCACCACTACCACCACCACCTCCCGGCCATCCCTCTCTCTTTTCTCAGAAGCTAATCATTCCCTGGCCAAGTAAAGTAAGGTTATTGACATTTAGAGTTCAATGCGTGCTGGAGACTTTGACGTCATTTGGATTTCTCTGTCATAGTTAGAATCTGTAAGCCTATTTAGACTGAAGTTTCAAAAAGTGAAGACTAATCATGACCAAACATGGTCTTAGTTTGTGCTACTGTGCTCATTATTTGGTAAAGGTATAAGTAAAGATGCTGCTTTTAAAAGATTAAGTAGTGGAAAGTAATGCAGAGATGTTTGAAGAATGGAGTGCACATCAAATTTTATTCCCTGAACAGTCTTGCCTGAGTTACTTGCTCTGTAGGCAGACACCCTTTTTTACTATAAAAAAAAATGTTTTTGTTTAATAATCAGTTTCGGAAAGTGACAGGATAAATTGTGGATGGAAAAGAAGGACCTGAGTACAAAAACATCCAGGTTGCTTATTTAATGAACTAACCAACAAATGTCAGTAGGCCGCCTGGCAAATTCAGTTGACATGAAAATATTATTTACCATAGCATTAACACAATTTTTGCACTGCAAAAAGAGAAAAGAGCGTTTTTTATGAATCACACTCACCCTGGTAGGGGTTATGAATCACACTAACCCAGCAGGACAATTATATCCCAGTAAAAATTGTAGATCTCCATGCTGGTCACCACAGAGAAAGATCTTTATTCCTGATGTCACATGTTAGCCCCTATTCTACTACCTTTTGCAACTCTTCAGCAACCTTTCAGTTGTTTTTCCTTTGGTTGGTTAAAAAAAATAAAGCATGTTCTTTTTACATAACCTATATCAAATCAGCATCCATACTTGAGGGCACAGTTGTTTAGCTGGTGACAAATTTCCTTAAAAGTCGGCATGTGTGAGAACAGATTAGCATTGTGAAAGTTGGACCCATGTTGCAAATTTTGCATTCAGTGCTTATGCCTACTGTAGATTAAAACTACAGTAGTAGATTAAATCTACAGCAATAGTCAGAAAAATGGAAATCGTAAATAAAAATAACATTGAAAATTCTTGTCCCTTAATTAGTAATTCTGTTTCTGCCACAGGTTGAATGATGCTCCAGTGAGAGGCTTTGAGGAAGACGTAGGGAACAAGACCACGATGAGGTTCTTCTACCCTGAGTCAGCCTCTTATAACCCGGGACTGCACAACGAGCCCAGCACGCTTATGGTCCTGGTGCCTTTCAAACAACAAGATCTGCGGTGGCTCAAAGAGATTCTTTATAATGAGAAGAGGGTACAGAATATGTGTGAGAATGCACTCGCACAAACCCACATGATTTCCATCTCACTCTGTTTATCGCTCTTTTTCTCCCTTTCTTCCTCACATAAACACACCTTTTAGCTTCTTTCCCAGCCCCTGCCAGCCATCCATATCGGGAGTAAATACTTACAATGTTCGGCCTTAGTGATGCAGTGCCCTTCAGAGCTAAATGTAGTTTCCATTGCAGGCATTCTTAGCTGTGTTGCTTGAGGCACCTCCGGCCTCCTAGTGCTAATAGTTGCAGGATCATTACCTGCTAATTTGCGAAGCGATTTAGTTTCCTCCAGACATACAGGAGTCATAGGTTCAATTACATCACTGTGTAATGAACTCAGTGAGCCAAACAAAAGTATCAGTCTTTTAATCCTGTTCTGTCCTTTTGTTCCTCTTAATTTCACAACATTCTGTGTCTTCATCATTCTCCATGTACATCAGGTCAGGAAAGGCTTTTGGAAGCCACCACCCCAAATCTGGATGGGTGATGTCAGCAAAATCAGAGTGCTGGATCCACACTTTCTGCACCAGACTGCAGATAGACTGCTCCGGATCCCTTTGCATACTAAGAGTAAACAGGTGAGAGATCACAGTGTTTTGAGAATGATGAAGCTGCAGGTGTAAAGATCACAATTTTAAAATCTGAAGTTTTTGTTCAGGTCACACCAACCGGGCTTAATCAAACATGACTTCATCAGTTTAAAATTGTTGGTTGATAAGTATTGTGTCGTCTCTTGTAGCTCAGTATCGATCAACTCTGCCATGCTCAACTGAAATTTAGCCACAAGAATCAGCTCTGTTGTCCTTCCCTATCTTCCATACATGTTTTTCTTTTTTTCCTTCTCTAGTTCCCACAGGATGTTATTAACTAGGCTGATTAGAGGACCCTCTGATAAGCCACAGTTCCTCCAGTGATATGTCTTGAGTGCTGTGATAAACACTTTACACAGAGCCATTTCTCTTGGTATGTAGAGAGCTTGTGGATCCAATAAATGCAAAACATTTTTTGTATTGCATTACAAGAAAAGCTCCTAATGTCTTCTAGGATACACAGCGAATTAAAATGAACTAGAAATAATTGGATTTGAAAGAAAATAAATGCGTATTAACCAAACCATTTTTTTTCCAAAAAACACAGGATAGCATTCCTTCTCTGCAAAGACTTAAATGATTTCAATGTTTTGTTGCTCTTATGGGTCTGACTCAAACAAATATGAAAAAGATAATGTAAAGAACATCAAAATAACTTCATGAAACACAAACCCTGCAGCAGATATATGCACCTGTAGGTTTTCTGCAAATCTACAGAAAATACAGCAATTTTAAACTATTGCACCATGAAAACAAACCAAGGCTAAAAAAAACCCACTATATACACACAGATGAACCCATGGTCACCTTCGATGCTTACCTCTGGCAAAGAAAAAGTAGAAACCTAGACATAATCTCAGTCATGAAATCAGGGCTGAATAGAAAGAATAATGCAACGAGAAAACATGACGTATCTGGCAGTGTACTATTGATCTGTTTTTGTTTCATATATTGGCCCTCACCTCCCTCTTTGACTGCTGTGATTGGATTTTGAAATACCCTGTGATTTGGCATGGACTGTTAGTCACAGACCAAGGCTTTTGTTGGCCTAATGCTTCCTATTTGCCATGTGAGGCTTGTTGTGTATTTGGTGGCGATTGTGTCTGAAATTAACCAAGTTCTGAGCCAAGTTTTAAGTTGTGTCTACTTGCTCCCTCTCCTGAGTCCTTTTTCTCAAAGACTGAGGAGGAGGGGTGTTGACTGTGCGGACTGTAGTGCAAACACAACTGGCTGGTGCCTGAATAGAGCAGCAGATGTAAGAAGACAGCAGTCCTAGAATCAATCACTAGGCTTGCCCAACAGGCACCACATACTGTATGGCTGACACTAGGGGGAATACTGTGGTGGGCAGAAGGAGTAGAAAGGTGGAGGGAAATGTCAATAGAGAGAACTGCTACAGTTTAACTATACAGTTAAATTTGCAGACACACAATTAGCTCAATTCATGGGTGCAAATATATTTTTTTCTTACACAGTGGTGATTGAATATGCTCAACACATTAATATTTCCACATTTTTCTTACCATCTTCATTCTATCTTGCATTATTTTGTCTCTTTCCTCTTGCTGCTCATGGCACTCTTCTTCTGCCAAATACCAGCAGGAGTCCTGACTGACCTTGTCCTTGCAGATCTGCCACCCTCCCTCAGCTAATGACCCTGCCAGATAGACAAGGACCCCCTCAAAGCACACAACCACACACACAGGAATAAGCTTGTACTCTCTGACATGCAATCATATCTCTTATCCCTTTTCCTTTCTTTACCTCTTGCTCTGCAGGCACATGCGCATACTTAGCTCTTATTTTCAAACCCATCTACACAAAAATGGGCTTTTGTTAAGCTCTTGAAAGTCTGGCTTGCAGTGGTGACAGTACGCAGCCCTACTTGCTTCCCTCTCACCAGGGCTCCATGGGCCTGCATCCAAACTATGTGCCGGGCTGCTGCAGAGCTCTGGTGTTCGCTTGCGACCATGTGAGGCTAATGCACACAGAATGTCAGCTGTGTCCTATTGTGGGGTGCTCATCAGATTCTGAATTCAAAACAAAGAGTCATGCTCAGTGCAATGGGAAATAGGGGTGTTATGTTATGTACAATAGTACAGGAAAGGCGTCATGTTTCAGATTCTTATCAAAGCTATCATAGTCAGACCACCTTCTGTATCACTGAAGTAGAGCTCAAAGTTGTTAAGATTGACCTCTGTTTTGGTAAATTGTAACCATGAGGGTAGTTAAGCCATGCAACATGTATGCACAGATAAACTGACAAACTGACAAATACATATATGATATTCCGCCTTTACTCATCTGACATCACGCAGAAATAATGATCTATTAGATATAGCTATTGCTGTAGCATTGCACAGACTGCAAATTATTCTGAAATGCCAATAGAAAGAAAGATGTTGTGTAAGACTAAAAGTCTATTTGTCTGACAGTCTGTTTTTTTATTTTTTGCAAAATGGTACAAAATGCACACTTTAGTATTACATTGAAAAAAATGATTAAGGCGATCAGTAAAGTGGTGGTAGAGGAAATGTGATAAGTTGGCTCTCATAGAAGAAACCTAATGATTACAGTTATAAAAGGGAGGGAGATGAAAATGCTGTAAGGAAAGTGTTCAGCATTTTGTAGAGGGATGGAAAGAGAATGTTTCTAATGGTTTGTGGTCAAGTAGAAGTGATTCTTCCTCTTGCCTCTGTAAATATAAATAATCATTGACAGAGTCATAAGGGAGAAGGCAAACAACACAGGATAGGTGCATAGTAAGAACCCAAGGACAGCACAACAAACACATTTCAGTCTCATTAAATGTCACATTCTTTTTTATCTCTACAAATATTTAAATTTGGTCACTATTGTTTTTTTAATTTTCTGCTTTCGGTAAAGGCAGATTCATCAGCTGTGGAGTGTTTACAGTATTGTCTATCTTATTGTAACCATAAAGTTTGAAAACCATGAGTCATCACTGTTGCATTTAGTTTTTTAGATATATCATGAATTGAATATAGTCATATCCTCGTATCAATGAGAAAATGAGGGAAGAATCACTGTCCAGATGTGCAGACCGCTATCACCCATAGTTTACTAAATATTAACTTGAAGGTGGACCATACTTTCATATTTTATCATCAAAAAGACTTTATCTTGACCATTGTGAATCAGGCTGAATTCTTTCATTGTAATTAGCAAGAGAATGAATAATTAAAAAATGAGGCAAATGCACTCTGAACTTTAGTTCTTAAATGACAATATATATATGCAATAATGCATCAGAATCAGCTGAACCGATCCAAGTGTCCAGGAAAGACAATTTAAGGAGAAAGACTGAATTGATTTGAGAACAATTCTAAGTGCCTCAAAAGGAGGAATTTTCACTGTAGTGTCATGAAAAATGGTGTGACCATGACCAGGACAACACAAAAGTCACATCCCAAAGTCATTTAAGGACACTGTAGTGTTGTTTTGGAGAACTAAAATCACTGTAACCACAAGTATTGCGAGTGTGCACATGTCTGAGAAAACAAATTAAATGTTTCAAGTGAACTTCAGTATCAGTATTTTGTGACTTTAGCAAATATGGTCCTTAAACAAGACTTTCTTCTAGGGACTAATTCTGTATTTATGTTCCAAACTATCCAAGGTGGAGATAAACACTGTAGACCAGGGATTGGCCAGTGGTTTGCATTAGGTTAGCAATAAATTGTCAATTTGATGGTAAATGTTGTGTAGGTTCCAGTGTGGCAATTAGTGAAGGCTTCAGCATGTCAAAACCAGGAGCAAGAGCTATGTATCATTAAAAATTGTTGTGGGTTTGTAAGTTTTGCTTCAGGTTTGCAGCATTTAATGCTGAGGTCAGTGGTCAGTACTCATGGAAAGGCTTGTCCTGATGAACCTCAAGTGAAGGTCAGTTTTTGCTGCCCTCTTTTACCACCTAGTGGTCAAATGAGGGGCTGCAGTTAAGCACTTGTATTCTGTATTGTATCTGTTTCTTTTTACACAAATTTTAATTTCATAAGCAAATGTTGTGATCAGTGCATATAGATTTTGGCACCCTTTGACACTTTCCCATATTCAGTGACAAATATCGAGATCCTGTGAGTGGATGTAATTTTGATGTTTTTGTGTAGAAAATGACTTAAATTCCAGTGATTGGAGATAGTTTTTGTTTTTATTTTAGCACATTTTTGGGAGGATGCTAAATTTATTAATGTCAGAAATGTTCAAATCCTCCAGATACAGGTTTTAAAAAGTTTGTCAAGGGAAAGAGGAAGTTGAGACTACACTGGGCTGTTATTTATTTTTGTTAATTCCAGAAGCAAGTGCATCCTACTACGGGTATCCTTGCTGTGTTTGTTGCTCTCAACTACTGTGATGTGGTCCATGTAGCTGGTTTTGGATACCCCAACTCAAAGAGCCAGAAGCACCCTATCCATTACTATGGATATGACACTATGAAGTCAATGAAGGTGAGTAGCAGTACTCTACAGTACAGTTCTTCAAATGTAGTCTGTGTTTTAACATGCACAATAAGAAAGCATTTAATTATCTGCATATGTATGCTCTTTTTCTCTCTCTGTTACAGAATTCCTATCATGACCTCAGTCATGAAGCTGAAGCCTTAAAAAGACTGGAAGAATCAGGAGTAATAGTATACCTACACCCACATTTATGATAAACACATTTTTCCAGTTAGTTTAATCCAAAAAACAATTGAAATCCAAATCATGTTTAAATTTGGTCACATAATCCATTTTAGATCTCAGTGTGCCTTCTTCAGTGGAATATGACATTTTCCTGGTGCTTTAAGTCATCATGAGGTGATGAGTGAAGCTCTGAAGAATGTTTATGTCCTGGGCGTCTTATATTTTGAAAGATATAATATATTTAACTGCTGTTTTAACAGCTTTCCTTCAGTTTGTCAAGTAGAGTAACTTTTGGTTTCATGGCTTAGCAATTTGTATAATGTTTAACAAGTTTGCAACTTTTATGTGTTTTGAATCATGTCTTCCAAAGTTCATTTGCAGTACACCAACTATTGTGGTAATCCATTTGTCTGTTTTTGACCCACTTCCAGTCAACAAATTACATCAGATTATGCGGGATTTTGTATAATTACCTTGCTTTTATGTTGCTTTTATGGCCATGTGATAGTGTTTGCTTATAACTGCCACATCATAGGAATAAGCCAAAATGTTTTCTTGTTTGTGTAGAGATTTCATGTATATCCTGAAGCTGTAAAACTAATCAGCCTGGATCATTTCTTGTGATCGACGTTCACCATGGTTTAAGATGATTTTTTCAGTTTTATTAAATATTTTTTCCTCTGAACAAAATAATCTGTTTTGCGGTAAAAAGAGGTTTTACCGTCTATGGGGAATTTTGGAGAACATGACTTTTAATATATTTTAGTTTAAATTAAACAAACATGTATTGATTGCAAACCCGATTTTACAGATATAGCTGGATTAGCTAGCTGGTCACTTTACTTTTTTGGGGACTGAAAATACAACTTGTATTTTGAGTGTTAATTACATCTGTTGTCTTTTTTTATTTATTCAATCTTTTTTTCAGAAACCATATTGGTGAGTGGCACCACTGGACATTTTTTTATACAAAATGTAAAATATATAAAAATATAAAATATATAAAATAAATTTTACTTGTAAATCCAAATTTCATTTAATTTTCATTTATCATCCATATTATTTAAATTTTTCTGTCACGCTATTTTCACATAAATTATTCAGCAGAATTGTGGAAATCTCTACACTGAGAGAACCTGTATTCTTCTGTTTGGCATTAATGTTAGTATTGTTGCCACCACTAGATGGCAGAAAGCTTTTATTGCAATTACATTATATAGTAGGTTCTCTGTTGCACAGCACAAAGTGTAGTCATGTAGCAGCCCATCTTTAAGTGCTTGGGGATCATGGTAACTGAGAAACTTTGCATTATGACCATCAGGAAGACTAGAAAATTGCACAGTGCTAATAAGAGATGGTATACACATGTGCAGCTAGTGACAGATGTTAGCAGTGGTTTCTCCTCCCCTGTACACATGGTCATCTATTGGTGTTGACAAGAATGTAGTTGTGCCCTTGGCTTTCATAAACTAGGCTTACCCATTTGGTAGTACAACATTAGCTATGACAGGGTCCAGTTTGGTAGGGATTAAAATGACAGTAGAGATTTGGTATGCTTTCAGTCAAAGTAATGTGTAGTAAAATGCTGTAATTCAGCAACTTCTGTAACTGCTATGACTACTACTATCAGTAATAACAGCTAAAAGTACTTTATTTAAGAACATTCCTGATATTGCAGGCTTTTTCTTGAGGTAAAATGTCATGTTATGTACAAAACCTACCTTTGTATTGTAAGCTTAAAACCTTCTTGTTCAACAAAGCTTACAGCTAGCTCTAGTTACCATGTGAACTACACCGTCCATGCCATCCCCTAGTTATGCTGCTATAGGCAGAGGCTGCTGGGGGACATCCCATGATCGTCTCCTCTTCCCTCTCTCTCCTCAAACTCCATTGACTCTGTGTCCTCTCTCCCCTAGTGCTGTGCTTGTTTCTCTCTGGTCTCTCTCTCTCTGTACCTCTCTACAGATACCTGTGGCTCCAGAGCTGAACATCTGATCTGTGGCTCCACCGACCTGCCCCGTGTCCTCTGCTGCCATTTGCTGTCATTTGCTGTCATTATTCTATATTGTACTTCTCTCTCTCTCTCTCTCTCTCTCTCTCTCTCTCTCTCTCTCTCTCTCTCCCCCCAACCGGTCAAGGCAGATGGCCGTCCACCTAGAGCCAGGATCTGCCCAAGGTTTCTGCCTGTTAAAAGGAAGTTTTTCCTTGCCACTGTTGCCAAGTGCTTGCTCATGGTGGAACTGTTGGGTGTAATTAACAGTAATGAGTGTGGTCTAGACCTGCTCTGTGATGACTTTTGTTGTGAATTGGCGCTATATACACTACTCACAGTAAGTTGGGGATATTGTTATTTACATGAGTGCTTTTCCTATTTGGTCTGAATTTTAATGAAATAAGTAAAAGTTCCCTTTGATATTACTAATAATGAATGAGAAGAAACACCATTTTCATTAGTTTAATATTTATTACCCCAAAAATTTAGACAATAACAAGGATAGCCCCAAGTAACAAAAATTGACAATGTCAGTAGCGGGTGTTTCCACCATTTGCCGCAATGACAGCTTGACAGCGACGTCTCATGCTTCTCACTAGCCTCATGATGTTGTTCTGAGGCAATGCGTTCCACTCTTCCACAAGTGCTACACGCAGTTCTGCCAGGTCACGTGGGGGTGGGGTACGATCATCCAGTCTCTGCTTCAGCTGGTCCCAGACGTGCTCTATGGGGTTCAGGTCAGGGGACATTGCTGGCCATACCATATGAGGCACTCTGACTTCCTGAAGTCGAGCTGTGACAATTCTGGCACGATGTGGTGGAGCATTATCATCCATGAACAGAAAGTTGGGGGTGTGCTGGCGGAATTAGGGGATGATGATGGGTTCTATGATGTCTCTGAGGTAAGAACGTGCAGTGACTGAACCATCTACAATAACCAAATCTGTTTTGCGCTGACTGGTGATGCCCGCCCAGACTGTTGCACCTCCTCCACCAAAGCGAACCCTGGGGACCATGTTGACCTTGGCGTATCGCTCACCTCGCCTTCTCCAGCAACACTGACGACCATCATTTCTGTGCAAGGTGACCCGACACTCATCAGTGAACAGGACGGTAGACCATTGCTGCATTGTCCAGGTCACATGGTCTTGTGCCCACTGCAAACGTTCACGGCAGTGTCTTGGTGTCAGTGGAGTCACCTGCAACGGTCATCTGGCATTCAAGCCAAAGCGGTGGAGTCGGTTGCGAATGGTTTGACTGGAAACCCTAGTACCCCTCACATCTCGTAAACGGGCCTGCAGCTGTGTGGCAGTTGCATAACGATGTCTGAGTGCATAGGTCCTTAGGTACTGGTCATCGTTGCGGTCTGTCACTCGTGGGGCTCCACTCCTGGGTCTGTCACGAACTCTGCCAGTAGTTCTGTGTCTATCACCCCAATACAATTGCCTCCCTATCCCAAAAATCTCTGAAGTGAAACAAACACCGTATGTATGACATCCACTGAGTCTCTCACAATATCCCTAACTTATTGTGAGTAGTGTAAATAAAATTTAATTGAATTGAATTAAGTATTGTAGATGTACTGTAGAAGTGTCTACCACTATATGAGCAAAACTAGTTGTGCTACTACGACTATGAAGGGTGTTACTACCATGGATTTATCATACATAAGCACAGCTGTGTGCTGTTTTCTATCTAAGTCTGTGTGTTTTCCCTGCATATTGCTGATATGGAGGACAATTGTGTTTGCAGCAGGTTAGAGGCCACAACTAACACGCTTTGCCTCACATTCAGTTCACTGGAATTGCCTTTCATTGGCATTAACTAATTTTCTTGCCACTGAAACCAAATCAGATGAAAAGCAAATCCTTTCAGCCTTTCAGCCAATTCAAAGCTCATCATTTCAGTTATGAGAATAGGGGGGCATTGTCTGTGCTTGGTGCATTCAAATATGTTTTTTAAAACAAATGTACATAATATCAAGTTCCAGTTTGTTACATGTTTCTACCCAGATGGAGAAACACCTAAGGATTGATTGATTGTTAAAATGCATTTGTTTTTGTAACAACAGAGGGGAAGTTTTAAAGAGCGAGTGCCATCACTTCACACTTCATGGGCCACGTTCACTTCCCTTACACAACAGGGAGTTACATAATTGGCCAGGATTTGTGTGAATCTGCGGGCTGTTTATATGTCAACTAAAAATCAGGTCAGACTTTTCAAAGAGACTTTATTAAACTGTAAGCACACCTTTGAACTCCCAATTCCAGAGAGTACACTGAGTATGCTAAAGAATGAACATGTTATTTACAGTGTTTTATTTACATCTTTTATTTACATCTTCTAATACCGTGCAGGTCAATATTTTTTAGCTCTGTGTGAATTGAGCTTTAAAAACCCTTTACTCTACAAGCCAATTTATGCATGTTACGCTGCACCAAATGAGCCCTTGGCTGCACTTAACAATAAAATCCATTTGAAATGCATTGTTTGGAACATTTTGGCAGACCTTAAGTGCAATAAGACCCTGAATGCATTGGCTGTAATTTTACAAAGCAGCCATGTCATAGAAAAATACATAGTGTAATGATTACTGTGCCACTGTGCTGTACCATACAGGAGGCTCTGGCTTTGTGATCAGAATTAGAGTATATCTCATTACACCATCTGCTCTCTCCGCAGTGCTCTCAGCAGTGCAACATTATATTTGAAGCAGTTGCTTTTTACTATGAAGTCATGATCCACAGATAGATCACACAATCTCAGTAAAGTCTCAGCATATTAGCACAGCAATAGTATCTAACTAGTATCTAACACAAAAATTGAACTGCATTTTTTAATAGGTTGAAAAATGGAAACACATTAAAATGAAGAAAACACATTTCCTATGCAGGTGGGGTTGCATGAATGGGACCAGGAACTAGGCAGCTTTATTTCAGTTGCCACAAAATTAAAAAAAGCCTTGCTCATCTCCATTTTGTGACCTTATTGAATGGATGATGTCAGGTACATAACAATTAGCTGTAAAGACACCTGAGGAATCCTTTTGTCTCAGCATTGTTGAAAAAAATAAGACACACAATGTGGCTCCTTATTGTGTCTGGGTTAAGAAGCTGGTGGACAATTTGTGTGGGAGGAGACAGAAGAGGTACCGCATGTATCCAGCTACCTAGAGAGAGGGCATCTGGCTTGGCTTGCTGATAGCTCCCCCACAGCCCAGAGAGCTGCTGTGAATCAGGTGCCCATGCAAGCACTACCATGGGAACTGTGAGAATGAATAGACACTATGAAGACTGTATGTGAGACAAAAAGAAAAAACAATAAGCTGCTTTTTTATTGCTAGTACTGCTTTTTTCTTTATAAAGCCCTCTTCCTGACGTTCATGTGGGCACTGCCACATTAGGATGTTGCATTTTCTACCTTTTCATTCTCACAAATTCCCTGGAGTGAAAAAAAGTTTTCACAGTTCTATTCTGTCACTGAAGACTTAAATAAAACAGAATAGAAAAATAGAAACAGACAAAATCACAGCACTTTATGCATGTTTCCATGTATCTGTTACACAGCCCAAAAGGTCAGTCAAGTCAGCTAATTTAAAGGCTGACACACCATCATTTCCCCCACAGACAGCCAAAGGAACATTTTATGTTAGCTCATTTGTTTTTGCTGTGCACTTGTTAAAAATGACACAGCATCATTATTTCACTGAATGATGAGATTTAAATCTGGGTTTGAGAGGCAGTTTTATTGTCAGGATTTGATGAAAGTTATGTTACCGTGGAATAAATGCTGCAGGAAACAGGACTTTTTTGAGTCAAAAGGTTTTCAATGTTTTCCTCTCAAAGCTGCGGTTGTGATAATGTTATTTGAAAAAGTCTATTTAATGAGTATTGATGACCTTCATAAAAACAGACAAATAAAAAAGCTGATACTTTAAATATAAACAACAGGAAAACAGAGATGTGATGATTATAATGACACCCATTTAAACTTGTGATAGTATAATTATGATAATTGTAATAATCATACACCTACAGCTCTTTCACAGACAAATAGAAGCATCCAATAATTGGTGCTGACTTTTCTGGCCCATAGCAAACCATGAAGTGGCAGATACGTTCCAGAACACAGTTTCAGAACAGACAGATTTATAGTAACTAAATAAGTTCACATTATTTGTTAACACTGCAAACTCTTCACAAGAACCTGCATCACATATTTCTGCAGTGGTGTGACCAGTTAAGCAAAACAAACCTGTAAGCAAAGCCAACACTGGCTAAGCATGGCTAGTATCATGTGGTAGGCTATATTTGCACAGTCTCAAAGAGTATACACGTGTGTTAGATTGTCTGTCAAGTGTTCTGTCTACACAGTCTGAATCGTATTGCTACAATACAGGGATAAAAAATATATCAATTATTAGCCTCAATATATTGGAAAGATTTTAATTGTTAAGATTAATTATTGTTTTGTCATCCATATGTAAAAGCAGGAACTAATGCCTAAATGTTTTGTGCTACATGTGCATCTTTTATTTTGCTCAGTAATTTTCTGCCTTTAGATTTAGGTTTATGGGGCTATGGATTAAATGCATACAATGTTTTATTAAATCTAAGATAATTCTTAGGTCCATGTCTTTAGCTCTGCTTAAAACATGGGATGAAAAATGATTTAAGCAACAAACACTATAAATGTGTAACAATCTGTCTGATAGCAGTGACACAAACAGATGACACATTCTGAGCCTGAGGTATGGCAGAATAGGTGTTGGGCATAAGAGTTTATAGAGTGGGAGCTGTTTTCTTAATCAATGAAGTACCCACTATATAAATGTAATATAAAACAAGTTCTTCGTTTATTTGGATGTGCTGATTTGTTCTGCCTCCATGTGCAGATATTTACATTTGTAGCAAAAAGCTACCTAAGACATCCTGCTGTACACATGCAGAATGACTTAACTATCCTTGGCCTCTTGTGTTGAGGGTGGGGTTTTATGCTGGCACCACTCTGTCTATAAGTCTGTTGGTACATGTTTGCCTGTCCTTGAGTACTGGTTGTTTGGAGGTGGCAGTGTGTACTGTTCCTCTTCAACACATGACCCAGAATTTTAATTTATTTTGCGTCATAGGCAATGGTACAGGACTGCACAAATGCTGCCTGACCTGCAGCTGCACTGAGCAACTTCACACTAGAAATATGTGAAAATAAATAAATATGTATGAAAAACTGACAAATACATCTACCTAATTGGGATGGTATGAGTGCTTAGACAAAATTTGATTGCTGATATAAGTTAGTGTGACAAATTAAAGATATAGATAACATACTTCAAATAGACATTAAATGAAAATAGTGAAACACTTTTATCAATCATGTGCCCTGTAAATTTGTGTAATCTGTGAATTAACATTTAGTAACCGATCACAGCAGAAAGCAAAATTAATCTGTGCAAAATATTCATTCTTGAAATTTGCTGATGTAATAACTAACTGCTAACTTGCTATTGTCAGTGCCAATGACTCCTGAAGATTCTTTCCAATTTCTTTTGACTATTCTGTCTAATCCCCACAACATTTTGTTTATTTTGTTTGTGAAATGAAAAAGTCATTAAAAAACAAATATGATGCTCTCCAAGCTTAGTTAAGCTTGATAGCAAAGAGGAAGACCAGAAAGTCTCTGCAAAGTATGTATTTGTACTGTTCCCTGCCTCTTAGCAGTAATCCTGCAAAACTTCTCATAGTCTTGTGCCCTGAGATAGCCTTTATTGCAATTTGGCACTACACAAATAAAATTGAATTGAACTTAAATGTGACAGTTTTGGTGACTGGCAGGGTAAAAAGAGACAGTCCCAGTGCGTTTGTTCCTTTATTGTCCGTCCACATGGGGACACATGGGAGCACTTAATATATCATGCAGTGTTGACTGTAAATCCAGACGAATGATTTGAGAAGAATGATAATGGAGTCTTCTGTGCTGGGTAGGATTTTACTGTTTTTGTTACATACAGGTAATTGAAAGTTTATGCTAATGTTGTAAGCCTGAGTGAAACATTCTTTTTCCTGTTTTAGCCTCTATCTTTGTATTTGAAATAGGCTGTGCCACTGTGTCTAATTGTGCATCATACTGCACTTTTCACAAAGAGTTTTTTTTTCTTGCACTTACATAAAAAAAGGTGTAGGAGCTTTTTTCAATATCTAATCGACTTTTTTGGAGTAAGCTGAAGCCTTCTGTACCTGTCAACTACCTCTTGATGTGGTAATGCCCTCCCACATTATCAGGAGGTCAGTTCTCTCTTTATTCCTCTCCATGTCTGCTGCTAAGCAGAGGTTTGAGTAATGACCAACAATGTAAAAATACAGAAGTGGATGGTTTCATAATACCTTGAAATAATTTTTTCTGATCTAAATGCTATTCATAAGCAAATGCTCTGAGTGGGGCAAAAGAGCTCCTTTACAAAATCCACTTGTCAGCACTGTCACGGTTATGGGTGCGTCTATTTTGTAAACAGGTTTTATACTGTTTTGGTGATTGACAGTGCAAATGTCACAAGAACACTTTTGTTTTCTTAGTTTAAACCAATGTTTGCTATTTCAGATCACACGATTAGCAAAATTTAATTAAATGTGGATAAAAAGCCCCAGAAAGAATACCTTCCAAATGTCAAAATACACTGTATACCTTAAACACTGTTAAGCAGCCAAGATCTCTCTCAGACTATTTGCTATTTATTGCCATAATAAAAGCAACTGTTTTATGTATTTATTTTCTCCATTCCTTTTTGGTTTTGCCATATACACAGAAAAAACAAGGCTTTCACTGTACTGTAAGCTCGGTGCCTGCCATCTGGGGCTAACTTACATGTGATTCAAGACTTCTTCCTAAGCTTTTAAATGACAGTGATAGATGACGCTGTCATTAGATGCAGTGAAGCTCATGTACTGGCCCCTTTAGCTATTTTTTGTGAACGTAACCTTTTTTTTTAGCCTACTCCATTAAATGCAATAGTAGTTGCATGTAATGCTTGCATTCTACAATTAGTGCACCTCTGTGCTTTTGTTTTACAACAACTACAATCAGAGATAACGTGAGCTTTAGATGATTAGGCAGGAATTGGATGAGAAGTGGAATGAAAGAATCTGAGTGAAACATGATTATATAAGAGTTAGTGTCCAGGGAGTAACATCACTATGCTCAGTGACATATTCTACCTCCCAGCAGATTATTCAAATGGAGCCCATGTCTGACACACCTGAAGTTATATAATCCTTTTCAATGGGGAGAAAAAGTGCTACAGTAAGCAGATGAGAGACAGGACCTTGATTAGCCAGCCCTCTGTGTAAGCTGGCTTTTGGCAATGAAAAAGACCTTGGTGAGAGATTGTCCACTTCATGTTTTTGTGTGAAACGATTAGCATATGCATATAATAGATGTACAATTCTTTATTATGTTGAGGCAACAGCTTAAATAAATAAGATCTAAAATGTGTTTCTTATATGAAATGTAGTAACATGTTACATAATGAGCCCATTGTTATTACACTATAGGCAGAGTACCATATTTTTTTCATCAGGTATCTATATTACATCATGCACACTTACATTATGTGTAGTTTGTACATCATGGACTTCTACATGCCTGAATGAGCATGTGGGTAACATCCTTTTTATAGCAGCAGGCTACTGATGTAATGTTTACTGACAATTACAATTTGTCATTTGGGTCATACTACTCACTTCTCCAGACGGCAACATTTATTTTACTTTTTTTTTTACTTTATTTTATTTATATCCAGTACTGTCAATGGTAATGGACTGATGTTGGAGTTGGCATACATTTTCTTGAAGGAACACGATCTCAGTCCAAATAGAGGCCTAGCTTTGATTGTGCTTTGACTCCATGCAAGCAATAACATATGTCAGATTGTGGACAAGAATAGCTAGGTGTTATCAGCAATAGCAGTGGTAGGTAGCAACATGAGTGTACTTTATGTTTCACTGTAATTAAACTCACCAAGTAGTTTTTCCACATCTACTTTTGCTCTGTGCAGGGCTTGTGTGAACTTATGAAGTAGATTTAACATTTAGACTCAAGAGTTTCAAACAATATTTAATTTATGCAGAAGCTAGAATATATTTTCCCAGAGAAAATCAGAGTGTTTTGCTTTTGTTGGATGAAAGGGAGAAAGGGAAGATTGGTAGAGGAGGAAATGCCTGGATGTCAGGAGACAAAGTTATACTCTTTTGACACAACACAGACTTGGATACATTTCTTAATCAATTTGACAGAAAACATCTGTAAGTCTGATTGAGGAGGATATTTCTATAATTAACAAAGTACTGTGTTACATATGCTTTGTGGCGAACAGGAAAACAATAGAGTTTGTACTCAAATGTAGTCAACAAAAGATGGCAGTTCCAAATGGTTCATTATTCATAAAGAAACACAAAGCTTACTGGGGGTTGAGGCAGGTAGAAACGCAGTCCAAAACTCCAAATGAAATCCAAGGACAAAATTAAATCCAAAATCACTGGGAAAATGCAGGAAACACTGGGAAACGATTAATAACACTGATAAATTCTTGTAGACATGAGGCACACCTAAGTTGGCGATTTGACAAAAGACTAAGGGAGTGACAAAAACTCTAAAGACAAGGGAAAGGAAGTGAATGAGTCACAGGTGAAACCAGTCCACAAATAAGGAGGGAACAGAAAACAAGCACACAGAAACACAAGACGAAAAGCACTCAGCAAAATGAAGCAGGAAATAATCAGCAACAGAACTCACTCAAACCATGACAAAACTATTCACTTGACTGAACACTAGGGACACCAGGAACAGGAGTCAGCTGAACCATGGAATGGACACTAGGGGCACTAGAGGCATTGAGGCAGGAGTTGGCTATAATGCATTCCATTAAAAAACCCAAACCTGTAGCTTGTACTGAGTCTACAAAATAAAAAAAGAGAAAGCCAGCCATGAAAGGAGATAATCAATTTTAGCAGGTTAAACACTATTTTGCACGTCTGCAAAAATCTGCACATTTGCATTAATTTTAGTGTAAAAAGGGTCTCTACCTCTTGTTCTTTTTCCCTCCTACTAACACTTTCTCTCTCTTTCTTTTTCTCTATTTCTTGTGTGAATCTGTCTTGTGTCTGTGACACGCATTCACACAAGTGTGTGTGTGAAGACACACACACTTGTGTGTGAAGACACACACACTTGGACTGAACACTAGGGACACCAGGAACAGGAGTCAGCTGAACCATGGAATGGACACTAGGGGCACTAGAGGCATTGAGGCAGGAGTTGGCTATAATGCATTCCATTAAAAAACCCAAACCTGTAGCTTATACTGAGTCTACAAAATAAAAAAAAGAGAAAGCCAGCCATGAAAGGAGATAATCAGTTTTAGCAGGTTAAACACTATTTTGCACGTCTGCAAAAATCTGCACATTTGCATTAATTTTAGTGTAAAAAGGGTCTCTACCTCTTGTTCTTTTTCCCTCCTACTAACACTTTCTCTCTCTTTCTTTTTCTCTATTTCTTGTGTGAATCTGTCTTGTGTCTGTGACACGCATTCACACAAGTGTGTGTGTGTGTGTGTGCGCGCGCACATGTGCATGCATGTGTATTGGTCTCAGAGGAGTGAGTTAACCCAGGGGTACGGAGGCGAGGAGGAACAGCTGGAGATCCACTCTCCCTTGGTTCCTGTCCCAATTAATTAGAATGGACATAGCATCGACATATGCACGCACTCACATACACGTATTAGTGCACCCCCCCGCCAACACACACACACATACTTACTCATATACTGCCATATAAGCTATATAGTATATAGTATTAGCAGGGTTAAATCCCAAACTTTCCTCAGTGTTGGGCTGATTATTCAGAGGCAGAGTTTAATTTTAATTTCCTCATACTAGCCCCATGGTCCTATGTTTCACTGCTCAAATTTCAGGTGTTATGCAGTGTTGCTTTCCTGCTTTTATGTCATTTATGCATACCTTACCTAAGGCTTAAATTATTCAAGTAACATTGTATTAATCACTTCTCTCTTGACCTCTTTTACTGGCTACTCATCACTTTTAGAATATTTTCTTTAAAAGATTGATTACACTCAAGGCAAAACTAAGCGAGGTTCTGAGCTATACAGCCTAGGGGTGTGAGTCCAGTGGGGCATGGGGGACAAATTATACTCTAAAGGTAGAAAGAAATTTTATGATTATGTCAGTAATCATAAAAAGCAATCAACAAACACCCACAAATCACAACAAATGTTTGGTGAAATGAATTAAAGCATACAGATGTCAAATGTAAAACATAGTCCATCTAGTCTGTTTTAATTAATTAATAAACAAAAATTAAATAACAGTTAAATATTATTTTAGCTCCCTCTTGAACAATTATGTCATCAGACTAGCACAGATAAAACATAAAGCACTATTAAGGTATTGAAAATGGCCACAATCAATAGTTCATATGGACAATGTATCAAATCACAATTTAAGAATAACAGACTGACACAATGCGACTAGCTGGGGGTCGTTCACCACCAAACAAACTGTAAGAGTGAACCTTAAAATATTCAAGCAAGTATTCAAGAACTGTGGGCTAACAGGCATGGTACTGTTTGATTGTTGCGCAAAATAGATCATAATGCTAATTTATTGCATGCTAGACCAGATTGCTGTTTGTTATTGGATCCTGGGGATAACCAGCAAACCATAGTGAACACTACACTGACACTTCACTTTTATTATTAATTAATACCTATAGAGTATTAGAGTTTGGGGGCATTTTTGATCTGGCAACAACTAAATACAACTGAAACATCACCCTCACAGGACATCTGAGATCACATGTTAACTGCCACTCTATTGAGTTAAGCAGAGGCCTACAAAATTTTACAGTATAGCGAAGGATTAGGTAATGGATTACATTTAATTTAAAAACAGAGCAATTTCCTATCCTGCCAATGCAGATCCCCTTACCAAACTTAAAACAAAATACTTTTTTTTTCATTTATGTATCTCAGAACTCCAATTTATACTTCAGCATGACCACAGATCCTGAACAGTACATTGTAAATAGGTGTACAGGGGTATAGACAATTTCTATTTGGACTCAGTATAAGTTACCATCTGTTTATATGTGATAGACATTTGTCACACTCAAAAAACTGAAGTGTTGACTTTAATTAAATTTATTTTGTCAACAATTTCCACAAAATTGAATTAGGTTAGTTAAAAGGAAAATTGTTAAGGCCATCTAAAATAATAAACTTGTTTTACAGTAACACAATGATTGTGAATTGAGCCAACTTAAAAACCTAACTTCTAATCAACAAGAGATATTTATGTTATATGGACTTAAAGAACATGTGTACAGGCTATATATTTTACATTTGTTTTTTCAACATGTATCTTATTTGTAGTAGTAAAATGATATATTTAAGTTCAAGTAATTAAAACATTAGATTTTCATTCATGTTTTACTAATTAGTTGGACATAATTATGGTTTGTCAGCAGGTTCCACACTGTCAGGGTTTTGAGTTGAGTTCTTCTTTTGTTTCCTGTTTTATTTTGAAAAGTGTTCCCCTTGTGTGTTTCTGTGTACTTGTTTCCTGTTCCTGGTTAGTTGATTGGTCTCCCCTGTCTATTTAAGTTGTGCCATTGCCTTTGTTCTGTGTCGGTGCATTTGCTATGTTTGTATCCATGTCCCTGCCATGTTTCCATGTGTTCATGATTTATTGCCTCGAGATCATTTTGAGTTTGGATTTCTAGTTTTTGCATTTTTGGTTTTTGGATTTTTACTAACCACGCCTTGTTCGGACTGACTACCTGGATTATGACCCTGCCTGCCTTGACCATCCGTAAGCCTAGCCCATTTAATAAACTGTTAGAAGATCATTTGCGTCCTTGTCCCTGCCTCCATCTGGGTCCTGCTCTCACCTCGTAACCAAGCCTTGTCACACACAAATGAATTTGGTGCACCCAATGTATTTTTCATATTTCGTTTATTATCATCATTAACATGGCAGTTAACATAACATAATGAAAACAACTGTTTTCATGGTTTGGTCTAACCAAATAACACCTTGCTGAAAATATTCTGCCTATTATTCTTCTGGTTTAACTAAACTTGAAAGTGGGCATAGTTATAGGCATAGATTTTAAACATACATGTCAGTTCGTTCACCAAAGCCCAAACAATTTCATCCAAATCAACAGTTGGATCATTCACACAGTTTGTTCTTGAGCATCTGTACCTTGGTTGAGTCTGCACGTATCAAGTTGGAGGAAGAGCTTCTGAAGTACTTCAAAGAAGGCATTCAGTTCTTTGGGATAACTGAGGTTCAGTACATATATTACACCCATAAAGAGTGCACATGCAGAGGCGATGTCTCCCAAGTCATGCAAAACTTCCACACCCTCGATCACTATGCCAACATCAGCTGGAGGAGTAGTGGCATCACCTCCCTCAACATTGATGCACCATCAGAGTCCTTTACATAGGAGAGTCAGAAAGGACAAAACCAAACTATGAAATCAGATTTTTCTGAATTCCAAAGAATAAACGTTTGCATTTCAGATTACCTTTATATAACAATTTAATTAAAATAAGACTTCAAACAGTACTATGTGTATAAAAACAAAAAGATAAAGTAGTGTTGGATGATTCTATGTAACTTTACACTCACCAAGACCTTTATTAGGAACATGTTAAATCTAATGCAATACAATGCATCAGCTCTGCCATAGACTTTCACTTTTACATTTTTTTCTCCAGTTTTTTGTTTACAGTGTGTTCCTAATATTTTGCCCCCCTCATATATAAATAATGTACTCCAGTACACCACCACCTCTCACTACAACCTTAGTAATAAACAAAGTGAAATTATCACCTGTTGATGATAATGTCAGCAAAAACGGAGATTAATAAAAGTAGAATGCATAATGTAGTTGTTGTATAGGAATCCAATAGCTTGCACACCAAATAAGATGCATGGTGAGTGTATATACAAACTGATTCCATGCAAATTATAACAAAATAACAAGATTAGTTATTCAGGATTTGACTGAATAAAAAGGTAGACACTAAAATTACAAACCAGATATTCTTTGAAGAGGATGCTGGGGTCTTCGCTGAGGTAGACACAAAGTGCCTTGAGGATGCACTCCCTCCTCTTTTCAACTGTTTCACTCTGAAGAAAAAAAAGAAAAAACATTATAACACCTTCCGCATTTGTTTTGAAATCTCTTCCAAATCAAAAACTGAACTTTTCACAATGTTCACTTATAGATAAACCTGAAAAAAGAGGCCTTGATTTGGTGTGAATCAGGGAATTGTCATTGTGCTTCATGTTGAGAAGCAAACTTTCAGTTACTCATTCCAAATGTCAACACATCTGATCCCTAAACACAGTTATAATCACTATCTGTGTTTTGTGAGGTGACTGCAAATAAAAAAAGGGAGAAAAAGAAGAAAAAACACCTAAACAAACAGCAATTTGTATGAAAGAAGCACGAGTTGCTGCTCAGGTTTTGTAAGCAACAATCAAATCAGTTTTTTACTCATTAGGGGACATTCACAGATTATATTGGTTTCTGACTGTTTACCAGTACCTATACCTGTCAAAACAGACTAGTCAACATCAACATATAATTCTATGTTTTTACCAACAGCGATACATACCTGTGCAATAGGGGCCAAAATTAGGCTAATTTTCCTCCCTGCAGAGCCTCCTTTCTTCTTGAGCACTTTGATGAGCTGGGCTGAACTTTGAGACAAGGGGAGAAGTGGTGATTCTCACAAATTCTGCCTGCAACTGAAAACAATATCCACAAACACAACACATTATTGGTACCTACTAAGAAATTCAACTTCAATTATAGCCAATTTAAGAAGCATTTCACACCTCTGCCACAGTGAACCGTCCAGGCCATCTGATCTTGAACTCGGTGATCATGGGCTTGTCTCTGACAACCTCCTGCCTCCTGTACGCAAAGGTCATGGCCATCTGCAATGGGTCCTGCCCTACTGCTTTGAAACAGAGGATGCGACAGGCTTAGCTTTCATAATTTGCAGCATTAAAATTGAAGTAAAAATGCTTGTCTGCTCTATGAGGCGGCACATTTATGTTAGCATCTAGCGTACACAACATCAGGCTAACAGCGGTTAATTAAAGTTCATAAACACTAATACTAATAAGTATGAATGTGAGAATGAAAATAATGTAGTGTGTGTGTGTGTGTGTGCGTGCGTGTGCGCGAGCGTACGGGCGAACGAAGGCGGCGGCGTTTAACCCGTCGTTTAACCGTATAGTGCCGTGTGGCGCGCAGGTCTCTTCCTACGCTAAACGGGCTACGTAACTAAATCATAAGCTAGCTTTAGCATTTTAGCTAACCTAAGGATTAAACTGTTTTGACTGGCGTAAACAAGTCGAAAACACACACGCTACAATATTAAGACTTTCTGCCTGCCGTTTTTTGATATTCACTCACCTAGAAAATATGAAATGTGCCTGAGGATTGGTGGGGCTAGGCGGGATAAAAGCAGACCGACCTGGCTATGCAGCTAGCTGCTTTTTCATAAGCACACCAAAATAAAGAACACGTCTTGTATCACAAACCCAAATACAATCATGCTTAACATATACTACAAAAACACTACAAATAAATAAATACTACAAAAACAGGTATTGGTGAAAAGAAATATCGGCTTACCTTTTTTTAAACTTGACGGAGACAGCAACCTTTCCGCCAAAATTAGGAGTATCTGGCGGTCAAATGGCCTTACGCATGCGCAGTCTCTCTTTGCCATTTATGGCAGCAGACATTTTATTACTACCACCTTCTGGATGGAAGAAGTATCTCAGTCCTTTCTCTTGACATAAATATTTTATGTCGAAATGACACATTAATATTTTTTAAAGATAACAATACACAAAATCACATTGAATTTATTAGAAAAAGTCATTTTAACTTAACAAATACATGTATTTTAAGTAAACTGAAAATAAACATATAAAGCACAACCCCCATTGTTCATTTTGCAGAGTGCAGAAGAAGAAAGAAGAATATATACAATACATTTATTAAATATATATGTATACATATTATACATAAAATGCTTGTAGAAAATATATGTTGAGGGTCAGTATATCAGGGTTGTAGGAATAGGATTAAATGGAGGGTGGAGTCAGGATTATTACACATTTGTTGCTATAAAGTTAAACATGGTCAGTGTAGTTCCCTTACCTCAGCTCAGCTCACTATATCAAAACATAGGCTAATAAAAACTCAGCCCCAGCAGCATATTACATTCTGATAGCTCTACATCAAAGGCTGCTGTCAGCTGTAGCTGGTTTATTAGCTATTAATTAGAGTCAAAATGGGAAGACCATTATTAGAAAAATAGAGAAAGGCTGTCATTTTCTTTGGCCAGCTGGAGCTCTTGGGCTCCAGTCCAGGCAATGAAAGTGTCATGGGGTGTTAGTGTTTTCTGTGATGCACTTTAACTCAGCAAACACTAACAGAGGTAAATTAGATAGATGGGAACCAAGTAGTCAATTATCTGTTAAAAAAGGCAGCAGCTTCTCACAGGGGTATAGATGATTTTGACCATTTCTTTCATACCAGTTATTCTCAGTTCTTTGTATCATAAAATGGGGTAAAGAAACAGGTTCCTAATGGAGAAAATCGACAGTAAAAAGAAACAAATCAAACAGTTGTTTTCTTGTGTTGGAACTTGGAAAATGTGTTTTCTAGATTAGTGATTCTCCTTGTTTCATACCATATTGGTTTTGTTATCAAATCAGACTTAAGCCCTTTTTAATATTTAAGCACATGTAATTTCAGGCTGTTAACTAACAATTAATAATTCATTGTTTTTAATTACTGCCAATGTTAACTTGACAATGTACAAATGTCACCATTAAGGAAATTTGCAGCTTCAATAGAATTAAAATTTTGCCTACAGATGTAAGTCCACTTTGTTACATTTTTTAACATGGTAAAATTTAAGTATTCAGTGCAACAGGCATCTGAATAAACTGGTTGAGAAATTATATTTCTTAGGCCAAGAAGCCTTTAAAAACCAGATCACAGCACTACTTTACTAAGTTGGCATGAATATCAGCTACTTAGAACTGCAATCTGAGTAAAGCAGACTGTGCCAATGCAGAATATTAACTTTTCATTTGGAAGAAACCAAGTCAGTTGTGTGATTATCATATACATGTTTGTATAATCCTCAACTGTGGATACTGCTTCTGGACAATCTTAGCATGATATAATCTCAAGTCTTGCTGTTAGGAAAAATCATCAAGTAAAGTGATCAGTGTTGGGCCTCATACAGACAACAGGCCCCTGACAAGGTTTATGACCTGAGGTCTGATATAGATCAAAGATTGCAGACCAACCAAATGGCTGCTCTCTTTGTCTAAGACCTGGGAGCCAGGTCACAAAGGTATGCAGGACACCTCCATCCCCACTCACTCTGCTGCCCCCCTGCTGGGTGCAGCCCCCAATTGGACGGAGCCATTAGCATCCTGGCTGCTCCTTATCTTAGACCTATGGGCCAGAGCACACAGGAATGTGGGACACCTCCGTCCCTACCTGCTCGGCCGCCCCCCTGGTGTGCGCTGACCCCCAAATGGCATGGGAACCACCAGCACCCCGCTCCATTTGTCTAAGATCAAAGGGCCAGACCAGGAAGGAACCCTACCCCTTCTGTCCCCCCCCCCCCCGGTGGGTGCGGACTCCCATTGGACAATAGCCGCCAGCACCCTGCTGTGTGGCCAGATGTTCGCAGGTATATTACCTGGACTAACCCTCACAACATTGCTTCCAGTCTGTGTCTAGTGGCTTCCACACGAATCCCAGCTAGGCACGACGAAAAAGGAAGTGAACAATCGCTTCGAAGCGCTTCCAGTCTGTTTTTCCTTTTGTGCTGTGTTTTCCCTTCTTTCCCCTTAACCTACACGCACATACACACCGGGTATACACCGGTGAAACCTCATTTGTCAGAGACACACGGGCTAAGCTCACAGACGCCACTAGCCGTTGTCTTTTTCAAACCTCGCGGTCATTTCCCCTGACCGAAACTCTTGCGTGACGTACTCCCTCTCCTCCCTTACGTCCGCAACCTCACCCCTCCTCTTTTACACACACACACACACACACACACACACACACACACACACACACACGCCCTTGTATAATTTAGAACAGGTACATGATGGATGTTTATTGATTGAGGTGTTATCGATTACTAATTGATATAATTGATTTTAATAAATTCTGTTATGTTTAAAGAGAAGTTGTCTGTATTGTTTGTACAGCTGTTGTTGTAAAGGCTGGTTAAAAGAGTCAGTGCTCGGATTCACACCTTCATTGTTCGTCTTATGCATATCAGTACCTCCCAGGTACTGATATCTGTAAGCGAACGTTTGTGAGACTGATTTTCGAGTTTGTTATTGGTCCCTGATACCAGGGTGGTGCCCCGTAATTATCAATTCTTATTAATAATAATATTCTTTCTTTTTATCTACGATAATTATTAATTTTTGCTAATAACCTGCTCCTATAAGGCACAACAAATGATGCCTATGTGAAGCACAACATCAGTAAATTCATTTATGTTACAATTAACTTTTCAAGTCAGAAAAAAAGTGCACACTGACACCAAGGTCTCACTTCAGATCATCAAGTCACATTACATTTTTCTGATGATTCTGTCATACCATAGAAAGCTGACATTCCCATCTACCATAACATCCACCCAGTAGGGATATGTAATTAAGAATGACATCCACAAGAGCCTTCAAGAAACATTTGTCAGATGGACCATTAGTGTTTTGCAAACTGTAAAATGATGTGACACCATTGTGGTTTTGTCATTCTAAATGTCACCTTGATGGAGCACTGTAAGACACTGTCATTTATGGAGATTAATTAAAACATTTCCAGTTGAATAGCCACAAGAAGTTCCCAGATGTATGACATAGAAAAATATGACACCGTTTTGCACTTTGATGAATAAATGGGAAGGTTGAGTAAATCTTAGTGAAAAGTAGTTTATTTTAAGAGATTGTCCCACAGGATTACAGCCTGTGTGAGAGCTGAGAATACCCAGAATACAAGGAGCCATCCAATCCTAATTAAAGATCTTTTACAGCTGTGTCCTCATATAAATACACGCACAGACTGGTAAACATGCATACACAAGCAAGAACAAAGCCAGAACTGACTTGCATGGTGGCACACATCTACACATCTACAAGGGTTCAAAATGTAAAAATGTCTTCATTCGGCAGATGCTTTTATCCAAAGAGACATGCATATGGAATAATTACTATACAAGCAAAGATTTTGGAAGTCATGAGTGGGAGTCAGTGGAGGGATATGAATCATTTTTTGGGTTGGTTGAAGACAAGATGCACTGCTGCATTTTTGTATCATCATGTTAAAAACATCATATGAACACAATTCCAATCACATCTTTTTACTCAAATTATTTTTTTTACTTGTTTTTAGATTTATTGAATAATATCAACGCAGCATATTTTAGACTGCCAGTTCAGACTGCCAGTAATATAACATTAACTGTAGCCAAACTCCTTCATATTAGACTTACCAAAGTTTACAGTGTTTAGCCATTTGAATTAATGTTTTTGATTTGTAATATATTTTTTTTCTGTACTTTGTTTGTGACAATGACTGAGGCCAAGGCTTTATCTAAAAGACAACAAGACACAGCCACTGGTAATGTAATGTAATAAATTAGGACATAAGGTTTTGTATTTAATTTCACTCTATGTACTTATGTCTGATTTACCTATGAATTCTAGACTTATTAACCAGTGATAAACACTTCAATACAGAGTATGCAGTACAACATCTACAACAGAGTGCAAAAACTACAATATTAGTTTAATTTTGTGTTTTTTGTTTTTCTGTGTTCTGTTCATGGCCCAAGCGTCAGGTTATGACAATCACTAAAGAATCATATTATGTTACCCTAAGAGGCAAAAGCTGATTTTATAGCCAATCACAATTTTAGCAGTATGCTAAGAAGAAGCACTTTAGTGGGGTGAAGGATTCACAAAATCTTATTCATGTCCTGAGAGTCAATGTAAGAATTTTTGCTTGATTAGTTGATGTAGAGTGTGTCCACAGGAAATATGAGGGACGAGGTTTCATTATTCAACAAATGTAAGAACTTAGACCCTTATGAGCTGATGGGCTTCCATATGCTGTAATCGGCTGAACCACAAGCAAATGACCTTTGAGGATTTCTTAGGACTTTTTAACATGAATTTTAGCCTCAAAAATATCAAAGTCTGGTCTATCATTGTGGATAAAAACATGCTAATAAAAATGCATCACTAAAATGCTCTGTGTAAAAGTGTTTTTTTAGAGCTCCTTTTAATTAGAATTTGGGAACAGCTCTTCCTTTTTTCCTTCAACTAATAACTTATCATCTCATACTTTCATGAACAATTTTATATTAGTGATTGTCCTTGCTTGTTTGCACTCAGCACTTAGCCTAGATAGCAAGTAGCAACTCTTTGATGGGAAGCTGCTCTGAAAATAAGGTTGATTATTTTTAGATGAAACATGAACATCCTTCTGCTGTAATATAACTTCGAGTGTAAGTGAGCAGACTTTGAGCAACACTTTTTTTCCACTGCAAGAGGAACTTGAAAAAGACACAACTTAATTTGAAAGGAATCATGTAATTGACAGGGGATAAATTACTTATCTTACACAGTCATACAAATTTTCTTTCTCTAGGGGTCTACTAAGTGTTAAATTCAGCAGCTAATTAACGTGAGAACTCCCCTCACCCTTCACACCCATATCCATGTGTAAGGAACTTATGTAACGCAACTCCATGAGCACAAAAAGAACACAATAGAGTGAAGAAAAAAAAACAGAAGCTCAGAAAAAAAGGGATTTGTTGTGAAGATTATAGACTTGGCAGAGCGTGTAGTGGAAGCTGTCAGATATGCCTTCCAGAGGCTAGGTGCTCATTAGCATACTTCATTCGTCTAAATATAGTCCTAATCCAATGCTGAGGGGAAAACAAACAAATCACAGCATGTGTGGGAAGCATATTACTAATTCTTTACCATTGAAACATCTCATCATGACAACATACACAATCTGTATAAAAACCATCAAATGATGATGCTTGACATACAGTTTATAACCCTTTTGGAAATGTTTACTATGAGAAAGAGCACACTGCATATGACTGCAGGCTGCAGTGATGGCAGGGGAATTTGTTTAAAGGTCACAGGCAAAACAACTATCTTGGCTGAAGAGAGGACATGCAGTGACAAGAAAGCATGCGTTGAAGATGTGGAAAGCTATTGGGACTTCAAGAGTCTTTGAGACTCATCAGCTTAGTTTGCATAAAGGAACCAAAAGGCATAGTGAGTATTTTCCTCAGTGATGCACTCAAATAGCATTGTATGTGTAGTACTATATGTGCTTGATGTGATTAGAGTATGACTCAAAGGATGGCTACCTTATGCATGAAGAGTTATAGCACAAAGCTGCTCACAGATGCATGTAAATGCCAAGACCCAAAGGAGACAATAGCCTCGGTTGAAAATGCTTCAGTTCAGTACAATTCAACACAGCATAGTTTCGTCACATCTATAAATATTTCATATTTCTTTCCAAACCCAAACGGCCCACAGAAGAGAGTCAGTGATGTATAAACAATGTGATTTGGCGGTATGAGTAATAAGTGAGCATATCTTTTTAGAGGCAAGAAGATGACTGGTGGTACACTCACTCTGTCAGCTGGTTGAGTGCCGTGTTTTGTTACACAGACTTCAAGCAAATGCATCAACGGTCTGTTATTGTGGAGATTATGGAGACAGTGAAATTTTGTTGCAATTTTCCTAATCATTACTGGTGAAGAAGAGAACACCTGTACAACAATTTTAACCATATGACAAAGCAAAGAACTGTAGTAAAATAAAGTGTAATCATAATACACTTTAATTACATATTGACTGTAATGATCTGGGTGCAGATTTTGTAATTGGGACAGTGGTGGTGTGTGTGCTGAGGTGCCATGAAGCAGGTTAGTCCTCCACAGGTAAGTGAAAACTGTATTGCATTTCTTTTATGTTCTAGTATTGTTTTGGTGTGTAGGAGGAAGAGGAGTCATGAGGGTTACCTACTCAATGAGCAAGAGAGGTGGACAAAAAGAGATAGAGTGGGAGAGAAATGAAAAGATAAATATAGAGATAAAATTTGTCTCTGCATGGGGTTTCTCACAGTTGCCTTTTACAGACAGCTGGTAAATTACACAGAATGCTGTGAAATAAGAAAGTGATTTTATGATTTCCACAAATGAACAGTTTCTGCAATTACAAAAATATGTACTACACTCACTGCAGGGAGTAACCCCTCTATAACTTTATTTGTAGGAATTTCACAGGAAAATTAGTGCTTTATTGGCTGGGTTATTGATTCAGGCACCATTGGTTTCTGCTGTTACTGAATCAGTAAAGCCTCAAAGTCTCTAAAGACATTTCTGTTCTATCCATTTCATTTCTATTCTCAATTCTTTTGTTTTGCATTTTTGTATGTTGCTACTCAACATGCAGAAAAAGTTACACCTTTCCTGAATGGCGGCCTTACATACTTACAACCTTACTGTCTACACACAAAGCAGGTCTTGTAGAGGCTTAAAAATCCTGTGAGAACATTATTCCTAACATAGTAAGAATGACAGAGCTCATAGACAAAGCCAACTAGTGCCTTTATTTGGAGTCTGTGGAACTATTGATTTATCTCTCATTGATGTGTGATCTCTCACATCTCACTGGCTGCTCTTACTTTATCCTACACAGTCAAATACTCTCAAGTGTTTTTAAAACTGCCATTGAACAAGTGATTTCCAGCCTCTTTTTCCCTACCTTCCCCAACATTTTATGCTATGAAAAGGTTAAAACTATAAGGGAGAGGGTGCTCTTCAATTATCTTCCAGAGTTGTTTGTTAACTGCCAGTGTTTATTGCCATACTTTGTGCTATGCCATGATGAGTCAAGATGCCTCTAAAGTGGTTGTGGATTCCTCTCTGCAATTTATGCAGAAGCTCTAAACTCAGTTCATGTTTCACTGCAGCATTAATGTAAAGGCAGTTGCTAACTATGATGCCAAAAGGTCAGCACTGACTAACTAAACCCTGTGCTCTGTTGGTTTATACAGTTTAAAACTGTGATCACAGAACTGGCTCACGGAGCTTAAAGAAAATTTACAGCTCTAGAAATGTCTTACATGAAATCTCAGCCATGCCTGGTAGACTCAAGCAGCAAGAAAGTAAGTAACATTATTTCTAAAAACAACTTGAACTAAAGCTTTAACTTTGGCTCTAACTATGCAGCTTCTTTATTCTTGCATTCTCACTGTTGTCTGCTTCTCACCAGATGAAGTTCAACTAGTTCAATTTAAAGCCATGGTCTCTCTTGGGTTGCAGAAATTCTCATCAAAGGCTGCCATCGTCCAAACACATCAAAGGACAGACCTCTGTCTCCTGAATGGGAAAAGGCAAAGGTTTCTCTCTTTGTGTCTGTACATCTGTCTGCCTGTTCTATTCAAAACTCCCAGAAAGAGAGGCTCTTTGATACAGATCCAAGTAGAATTGCCTGGTGGTAGGCTTCTGGATAGGTGCACACTGAGTGAAGATGTGTTAAGCTCGAGCTCCCACAGTATTTATTTTTATCTACACCCCACCTATATCTAACTACCTAATAACTATTTCTTTAACTATTCTTTTATCATTCTTGTGGCAGTTATATATATATATATATATATTTATTGCTGATGATGCCTCCTAAACCCACAAAATTGACCAAGAAAACACAACAACACTGTGGTTAGCAAAACTGATAAAGTAACACTACTGTCATACCACAGGTCAGCACTACTCTCTGAGCTCAAAATGTCATTTAAAGAACTGAACAAGAAAACTGACGGACTTCAAGCTACCAGCCACCATAACAGACTGGTATCTCTGGAGGAAAAAGCTGAGACTCTTCATCAGCAGCTGGAGAGGGTGGAGGCTTCATGTGGTCAGCTTCAGTTGGAGAAGTGAACACTTCAGACCAAGCTAACTGGCCTGGAAGGTAGGAGCTGGAGGAATAATGCTCGACTGGTCTGCATTCCTGAACAGATTGAGGGTCCGCAACCCACAAAGTTTTTCTCTCAGTTACTAAAGGAAGATCTCGGTGAAGAAAGTTTTTCCTCCGCTACAGAGCTGGATCAGAGACCCACCTTCACAGTTCATGTTTAAAATGTGGATGGTGGTGGGGACAGCATTTTCATTTTACCTTTCAGGCCAAGGCATTGCAATATTGATAAATAAGGATATAATCTTCCCTCCTTCCGAGTCTATTGCCAATGGATAACATCCCAATGGATGTTACATTATAGTTATAGGTCAACTTTATAACATCAAGGTTATTCTGGCCAATATATATGCTCCTAATTTTGATGATTCTTAATTCTTTCATTGCATTATCAAACAACTCCCACTTAAATTCACACATGCTTATCACGGGAGAAAATTTTAACCTTTGTATGGACCCAGTGTTAGACTGGTCTTTAGTCAGAGCGGGTTATGCTATATTTAAATCAACTATACTATACTATACTATACTATACTATACTATACTATGCTGTACTATACTATACTATACTATACTATACTATACTATAACTTGACTCCCTATATCTGTTCATGACCATAACGTGACTCCCTATACCTGTTCATGACCATAACTTGAACCAATGTACCCAAAGGAAAAGCTGTTAGAGGAAACTGGAAGTTTAATTCTCTTTTATTATCAGATGAAAACTTTGTTAAATTTATGTTGAAACAGATTTGCTTATTTTTTAATTAATACGACCCCAGTGGTTTCCACCTTAGCTGTTTAAGAAGCACTTAAAGCATATTGAAGAGGCCAGATTATATCCTTTGTGGCTAATAAGAAAACAAAGAAAACAACTGGAACTCACTAAACAAATTGAATAATTAGATAAAAGGTAAGCAAGTATGATCAGGTCTCCTCACACTCAATTGAAAATGTATTACTTAGGAACAGAAGAAATTTTGGCCAGACTGCTGAGGGACACCAGATCTAAACAAATCATCCCTGTGATAGCTTCCCAAGATGGCAACAAGAAATAAATTATATTTTTTAAAGACTATTATTGTAACTTGTACACTTCTAATAATTCCACTAATCCTAATGCAATGCATAACTTTTTCATGGATTTACATATCCCATCCCTAGATCAGGTTTCCAGTTTGGACAATCCATTCACATCACAGGAAATAATGGAAGCCATAACATCATTATAAACTCAAAAATCACCAGGCCTGGATGGGTTGTGAATTTTAGGCCACATTTTCTACACAGCTAACCCTATCAACTATTTTTTCAGATTCACTGAAATCAGTACCCACCCTCCACCCCACCCTAAACCAGGCATGTATAACCTTAATGTTTCTGTATAAGTATTGTGGAGCCTACAGACCAATCTCCCTTCTTAATACTGATGACAAAATGCTAGCCAAAATACTGGCTTGTTGTCTGGAATGTGTTTTATCCAGTATTTTATCCTCACACCAGACAGGCTTTGTTAAACAAGATGTTCATTTTTCAATATTTGGTGGTTGCTCAACATTATATACTCCCCTTGCCAAAATGTTTCAGAATGCCTTCTCTCCAGGTATATGGAGAAGGAATTTGGTAGCGTTGAGTGGGACTACTTATTTAAACCTTGAAGAGGTTTGGATTTGGGGAAACTTTCATATCCTGGGGCAAACTACTATACTCTAGCCCCTCAGCTATGGTCTTGACCAACAGTCTATACTCCAAGCCTTTTAACCTGCAACAGGGAACTTGCCAGGGGTGCCCTCTGAGCCCCCCTCTTGTTGTCTTGGCCATTGACCCTTTGGCTTTGGCCATGAGATCTAATAATTCTGTATCTGGCCTAAGTAGAGGGAACATGGAAAACAAAATATCTCTCTATGCCAATGACCTCCTCTTCTACTTGTCTAACACACAAATTGCGATCCCTATAATTCTTATAATTCTTATATACATTATTATATGTATATATTCCTGGTCACATACTTAAAAGTTAGACTCAATAATTTCATTATATTTTTGGAATGGTAAATGACCACATCTGTGCAAAGATTACACTGTGATGGATGCACGGCCTTACCATATTTTTGATCTTTTTCAATCTTTTTGCTGCGTGTCCAATTTATACTGTGTTTTACTGGGCATACTAAGATTTAGACAATGACTGCCCTACATGGGTAAGAATGGAGACACATATCTGTGGTCCTGTTTCCTTACCTGCTTTAATTGGCACATCAACACTCCTACCACTGACCGTGACTGATATCTCTCCTGTAGTCAATCACTCTCTCAGAATTTCCTCACAATTTAGAAAACATTTTACTCTACAAGATATGTTCTTTTCCAGCCCAGGGGCATTCAACCACCTCTTTTTACCTTCAGTATAGGATACAACATTTAAAGTGTGGCATGACAGTGTTCTTAAATGCTTTAATAACAAAGTTGCTTCTTTTGGATAGTTGTCTAAAACTCCCACCTTTTCAGATATCTGCAGATTAAACATTACATTAAGGGGTCTGTTCCACAGTTTCCCAATAAACCCCCCAACAGTATAATTGATTCCATTATTTTAATCCAACAGACAAAGGTGCTATTACGTCAATATAGGGTTTAATCTCAAAGTAAGACCACATTCCCTTGTCCAGTATTAGAAGTGCATGGGAACAAGATCTGTACATACTAATAGATGAATTACAAGATTTTGAACTCAGTTCATTCCTCCTCTATGTGTGCATGATATTAATTGCTCCAATTTAAAGTGGTGCATCAAGTGTACCTCTTTAAATTCAAATGATCAAAAATGTATCTGCAAGTCAGCCCCAAATGTGATAGATGTGGGTCCACAGAGGCAACACTGATGCACATGTTTTGGTTATGCCCCAACTTGGTGGGGAAAGCTATTGCTGAAGCTTTCTCAACAGTATTAACAAATAAAATTCACCCATACCCTTTAATATCACTGTTTGGTGTTGTTCCTGAAGTGACACAGCAAACTGTGGGAGGTTGGAAAGTCGTGGCCTTTACCACTCTTTTGGCTTGCCGTTTAATACTTCTGAGGTGGAAGGGAGCTGCTGCCCCACCCTCAGTTTTTCATTTGATAAAAGATGTGCTGATTAACATGAAACTTGAAAAAAAATCAGATGTACATAGTATGGCTCTGAAGATAGGTTTCTTAAAATATGCAGACCCTTTTTAACATTCTTTGACAAACCCTCCATATAGGTACAGGAATAAATAATTGGATGGTTATGGTATGACCCTTGACATATTTATAATATTGCCTCTGTCCAAACACTAATGATACATTAGATTACTATAATCTCTTATTGTTTATATTTAAATGTAGGTGCACACAGTTCTTGCAAAGGTAGCAGACTCAACCAATTAAGCGACAGCAGGGGTTAGGGGATGTTTGAGTTGAGACGGGAATTATGTTTCTTGTTTGTTGTTGTTTGTTTTTGCCTTTGTGTGTGTGTAAATTTTGGAAATTATAAAGAAAAATACATTTGAAACAGAATTGCCTGGCAGTTTTCTCATAATTTAAGCCACTATCTGTGAAGGTTCATACATGTTAAGACAGTCTGTGTGGTAGGGCTGAATCTAAGGATATGGTAGCATGCAATATCTCTGTTCATGGAACACTTGAAGATACATGTGCAAAAGGCATTCAACCTCTCCAGCAGAACCTTACAAGCACATGGGGAGAGTAAAATTCAAATTCAAAAGCTTCAAAAAAGAGAAAAGAAAGAAATGACATACACAAAGCCTTCTATTACCTGTGGAACAACGAGGGACTGAAGACAGGAGAACCAGTACAGTACCATTTGAGAGGATATTTGAAAGCTTATTGAGATATAATTACAACAAGGAGTCATAATTGCTAAAGAGGTGGTTGCTAAAGGTGCTTTACAAAGCAATCCATGGAACATGTGAAAAGTAGAGTAAAAATGCAGTGTCTCAGTGTGTGTGTGTGTTGTCTGATGGGGTTGGCATGTTTGCAAAGAACAAAGCAAGACAGTGAGTTTTTCAGTAAAATTTCTCCCACTTGTTTATTTTTCTTTGTATGTGATTTTTTTGTGTGCAGGATGTTTTATTCTGACAGTGCAGTTATTAATGACCTGTGTGTTTGCTTCTTCATCATGAGCATGCATTATTTAAAGCAGAAGGGGAGTATATTAGCAAGCCATGGAAAGATGAAGAACAATAGCTGGATTCTTTGTGTGGTGCCATTCATCAGCATAAGGAAATTTATTTGTTGTTGTTTTTTTTTCCTTTCAAAATTTCCTTATTGTAAAAAGGGCACATCTGACTTGGCCAAAGCTTAAATGTATAATTATCCATTTTGTTGTGTGTTTTTTTGTTGTTATTGTGTCATCATGTGTGCTGTTGGCTTGAGGATGTGACAACTGATTATATCTCCCCCCCTCTCTTGCACACACAGGCTCACCAACATGCACCTGCCTTGGGTGCCTATTTCAATGCACCATTCAGTGGATGCATTATATTCATCATTGTACATTATTCAGATTTAAATCAGGGACTGTCAGCTTGCTGACAGTTCAGCTTCCAAATTTAATAGCTTGAACCAGAATAGCCTTGACAGCACATTGCTATGATTCAGTGAATTTCAATGACACATTGGCTACCAAATGTAACATCATGTATCATTTTCTGACTGCTTTTACCCTGTAGACAGTGGTTAAATGTAACTTCTGCTGTGTTTTCTCTCTGGCTAGTTAATGGTTGCAGTGGCTTTTATAAGTCTGACAGCTATTTTCTGTGATTGTCTTTCCTTGTGTGTGCATGTCTAACACCACAAGACACATGAAGATAATTCAGGGATGCTGTTAAATTGTATTACTACTCCAGCACCCAAAATCACACACACACACACACACAAAAGGGAAATGCCATTTTAAGTTTACAAAACTACTCCTAGATTTTAGAGTTTAGAATGGGGAGGGTTTATTTATGAAGACTTTGCGTCTTTACAGCTTTAATTAATGAATTAAAATTTAAACAAATAAGCGTGCCACAAAGTTTTTGAAGATTCTTTCATAATTTTTTTCATATCCCGCATAGGGCAGTTCTTGCCTCAGGTTTTAGTACAAGACGAGATTGGTCAATGCTGATATTTAAGGTTTGCTTAAATCTCCTTTTCCTAATCTGATACACATTTAATCCAGTTTTCAGATGGCTTGTGTGTAATATGGATCCAGTTGTTTTTAGTAAGATCCATAGGTTGTGTCTTGTGTCTGTTATATCGACACACTACATGCTGATACAGTGCTGTGAACCACAGGCTTAATTATGGTACTTTCTAATTCTTAGTTGCAAAGTTGAGTAAGAGAGATGGATAAAAATATATGGGCAAAATAACAACAAACACGCACACTTTCATGCACTCACTCATGCATGCACACATTAGCTAACAGGAACATGTTGTTCTTTCGGCCATATTATGTTTATTCCCATGAGAACACACAGAAAACAGATGACATTTCAGCACTGAAAGATGATACCTCTCTACCTCTCTAATGACAAACATACTGTTCCGTAAATGGAATACAGAGTACGATGTTATAATGTCACAGTTAAAATAAATACACTGATTGGATGAACATTTGTAAAAATCAAATCAAAACAACAACAAAAAAACATTTATCATTAATTTGGGAATGGGGTTTTAATGTATGAGGATAAATATCTGATAATATATTGTAGAAATCTTATAATTTGCATGCCTAGAAAATACCCTGTGTTTTTTACTGTATTAAATGTACTCAGAAATGGGACGCATAGAGGTTGATTCATGCATGCTCTGACCTGTGTCCTATCAAGGAAAAGTAAAAAAAAAAACCAATGTGGGCTACATCTTTCAAAAGACAAGTGTTAGCTACTAAAACAAAGTAGTGACAAGGGTCATAAGCTATATCAAACAATGACAGGTGTGGTTTGTAGAACAAGGCCAAAGTTCAGAGTGAACTTAGTGTGCATTGAAATGAAATAATTCAAATGAAAGCTTAAAGGTTTAATTCAGAGAAAATAATTACAAAGATAGCAAATTGCTGTTGTTCAGACTGTAGGATACTTAACTTGTAAGATTAGACATCTATCGTCGCTAGGTTTTTATGTAGTTAGAAACTTACATGTTGAGGTTAAATATCTTTTTTAAATATTTTAAACAAAAACAAAACAAACATTAAATGATCCATGGAGTATTTTATTTTGCTTGTGGAGCATTTGAAAAATTAACGCGTGGAGTATAAAAATCAAGAACATTTCAAATAGCAGTTGAGCATAAATATTTCATATAAATATTTTAATCTTCATTTGAATGTCACTTTTAACTAGGACTGACATGCATCAGCCAATAGCTGTAGCTATGTGGGTATTTAGGTCAGTGTGGGTTCACCTCATGGGAAATTGTGCTTTATGTACCAAAAAAAGGGCTTGGAATTATGTTTTAGTTGCTACATTGGCAAGGGGAATTAAATCTTCAACCAGTCAAGAAGTTTACAAAATATTCAGTCAGTAGCGTATACTGTACAGCGTTTAGCAGCATTTGCCTATTTCTTATTGATCATTTTAAACCCTGAAAATGAGTATAAAATGAGGTACTACCTGGTTTCTTTTGGGTCAAGGCTCTCAGTATGTTGGAGAGACAACACACAATGAAAGTATTTACGACAGCACGACCATGAGGAGGGTGTGAACAAAAAAAATAAAATTTGGTTGCCAGTACACATTGCCATTTATAGAATAATTTACTACATCTTCTCTTGTCTGTGTTAACTACAAGCCTTATACATCTCCTCCTAAGTGAACTGCGTTTCAGACACAATAACAACACTGACAGAGAAAATAAATAATAAGCCCCCATATTTTTAAAAAAAATAATCAATATAGAGGTTCCATTACCACACAGAAGCTGCTATTAGACACAGTTATGAGACTGATTCTATGATCAAATGAAGTTGAATCAACACACTCTAAAATGGAAATATGGAGTATCCATAATAAGCCCATGGAACTCTTGTTATGGCTACCAGTATCAGCTCAAGTTCACATTATATAACTTGAACCGCCATAGCAGGAAGTGGTATTTACGATTATAAAAAAGACAATTGGAACCACCAACCTTTAATTACGTGTAGACATAGATACTGTTGTGTGTGTGTCTGTGTATGTGTACTTACGTGTCTACAAAACCAATCTATACTATAGATTGACACTCTAGCGGAGGAGTATTGCACGAGTTGGGGTTTTGAGATTGTTGTCTTGTATCTCCAAGCATTGCAATGGAACAAGCAGGCCATTGACTAAATGAAGTATTATATCTGTCTTGTCCTGTTGTCCAGTCTCTCCTGGGATTTTAGCTGATGTGGCCGTCAGTCACATCAGTCATGCAGTCCATCAGCAATTGGCGGCTCCTCCAAAGCAGCAGCTGAGCCGTTGGTCTCTCCTCTGTCACCCCCTGAATCTCTCTCCTCCTTGTCCTCATCCTGATTAAGTGGGTCTGGTTGTGACAGGCGGTTTAGAGGGTCAAAAGTATGCATTTTGGGCTCGGGACTGAGGAGTGAAAGCTGAGGCAATAGTGGCCCCTCCCGTAACTTAGCAGCTAGCTCCTTGGCACTGCAGGTGGGGGTGTTGGTCTCGTAGACATCATGGAAATTGTTGTAGTCCACCTCGTAGAACCCCTTCTCCAGGGAAAGAACTGGTGTGAAACGATATCCCCAAAGCACCTCTGTGTCCAGGTAGGAACTTCGTGCCTGACATGTCATCCCTGTTGCAGGTATGAATAGGTATTTGTCCATATGCACACACAAAATGCACACAAAATTAATATGAAGCACACATGTACAAGGTATGAAAAAAGACAAACAAACACACAATCACATGAATGGAATAGATGGAAAGACATGTAAGGAAAAAAGAGACAGCATCAGCAAATTTTTAATGGTAAATACAGGAATTGCACATGTGTATTTCTTCTAACTCTTGATTTTGTATGTGAAAGAAATAATGTTGAAAACACAAGTCACTTAACAGAAATGTTAAGTGTTTTTGTGTTAGAAAATGTAATTTTTTAAAGCCATGAATTTATTTACATTTTTAAAAAAAAAAAATTAATTTAGCATTTCATAACAAAATTTGTCAGTTCAGTCTCAACACTGCATTAGCTGTGTCAGATGTGAGTCTTACATATATTCTGTGGAACTATTAACATGATAAGCTGGTATGAATGTGTTTTAGTTAGTTTTTTTAGTGATACAGCACACAATACACAAGCCCTGAAACTCATTCATCAAAAATGAATGGAGTTATTATTTCTGTTAGTACATCTTACCAGCAATAAAGTAAAGCCTAGCCTGAATACAATCAAGAAGACTATTTCTATGTAACACCGTCTCTCTTTTTTTCTGCTTGACTAATCAGCTGATCAGACTTGAACACTGAAGTCTAATTGTTCCAACTTTGCTGCACATTAGTCTACAGATAAAAACAGCCAGCTTTTTTACTGACACCTTTCAAGCATACAGGACATGAGTGTTAATACTCAAAATTCACTTTAAACTGGAAATACTTAACTTACTATATAAGCCTCGCTTACCCAGCTGTTAAACTGCATTATGTTCTGTCTCTTTATAAGTGGACAACCTCACTAATAACATTAACCCTCCTATTATCTTTGGGGTCAATCTGACCCCATTCGATGTTTAACGTCTCTAAAAAAATGATTGACGTAGTTTTTTTTTGCTTCATATTTGATGACTTTTCCTAATTTAATGGGGACAATTGGGTGAACATAAAATTAATGTGATCATAAGTTTTCAGTGTCCTGTACACATGTTGTATGCATCTGTGTTGTTTGGGGTCAATTTGACCCCAGGCTGTTTCAGCTGTATGTAAATATATTAGACATGTCAACATTTTACACACATTTGTTGTGGTTGTTTTAGATGATACTGGGCTCATTATAACATGCAATTTCATGATCTTCAAAAAGCTTTAGGGCCCTAACCTGACATAACCATAACTGTAGTAGTGCGAGAACCACCGATAGTTCACATGACACGGGTTGAGGAGAAAACATCATTCTAGCAAGAACTTTGATATTTCCCATGCTGTGGGGACACTAAGACCCTCAGTGTTGACCCTCCTGTTGTCTGACTCTCCTGTTGTCTCCTGTTGTCCCCAGATACACTGTCAGCCATGTCCAAGACATACAATCAGCATTTGAGCTCTTCATAACACCATTGATAGAAAAGGATGTACTTAAGATGACAAATTTAGAGGGAGGTGCGTGTATGGAGACAGTTGGAAAGACTTGATTGTGACCCACTCACCAGCCTACATTGGGTTGCTCACTTTGGCAGGAGTGTACAAGTCAAAAGGTGAAGCAACAGCAAATGTCTGACACTGGAAGGACAATATTTCCAGCCACCATGTCTCTAAACACTTTCCATGATTTCTACTGTGTCACACGCTTTGTTGACAGAGAAACATGGCAGCGCCAACGAGAGCGTGACAAACTCGCAGCAAAACGGGATGTATGGGACAAGTGGGTTCAGCAATGACCCTTTCTTAACAATCCAGGCCCCCACATGGCTGTGGATGTATGTCTGGCTGCATTTTGTGGGTGCTGTCCCTTTAGACAATACATGTTGAGTAAACCGGCCAAATATGGGCAGCATGTGATGCACAGTCCAGCTATACCTGGAATATGCAGATGTATACTGGTAAATCCCCTGGGGAAGCACCTGGAGAGAATCAGGGCATGAAGGTGGTACTTGACATGGCTGAAGGACTGAATGTTCGTAACATTACATGTGATAATTTATTACAAATTATTATGACTCTGATCATAATACATGTTACTATTGTTGATAACAGAAATTGCTTTTCATTCCAAATGTTATAGATAACAAAATATTTACTTAGAAATAATACAAAGCCATTAAAACACCAAAAAGATACCCCTTTCTAATTTTAGGTCAATCAGTGAGATTTTATGGTGATTTGCATATTTCTCCACAGTCGCGTAAGAGGTATTCTTGATGTTTTATTTGAAGGGCTATTTAGGTAGGCAACAAACAAACATAAAGTACTTGACACATAAACTTGGGTAACAATTGTAATTATGATCATTTTCTGGAGGTTTAAACTGCTGGGGTCAAATTGACCCCAAAGATAAAAGATGTTAGTAAATTTGAAGGTAACAGGAGGGTTAAGCATGTGCTCTAAAATAGAAACATTTCTGTTTTCAGAGATTTGTTTGTCCAAGAAAGCATAGCTTTTTCTGTCCCAATGTGTAAGATTCTCTATTGTGTCTATTTAAGGAAAATTCAAATCCAATTCCAAATCGATTAAGACATTTTGTGAATGCTTTTAATACCATAAGCATTTAAAAATGCTACATGTTCTGTCATCTTACTAAAGGTTTTGTTGTAATTCAAGAGTACTTTTGCCTTTGACTCAACACTTCTAGATGTCATATGAGCAGGGTTAATGTAACTGAGATCAGGTTTGCTACACACACACACACAAACACACACACACACACACACACACACACACACAGTTTTTAGATACAGAAGACTAATAGGTATTGAAGACATACTTCAGCAGTACTAAATGATAATGTGCCCCTCTTTCCTCTGTTTCCATCTTCTAAGCCACTGGCTGGCAAACAGTGTGTTTTTTCCTGTTGAATTTTTTGTCAAAATATACCTATTTTTATGGTGTACACATTTGGTTGAAAAAGTCCGAGAGAGACATTAGTGCTGCATTTTGCCTTTGTGCTTCATTACTTACCAGAGGAGCAACATCTCTTGTAATTAACCAGGTTAAAATTCAACCATGTGTGCTTGTGTGATTTTCAGGTTGTGTTTTATGAAAACAGGACTTGACACTCAGAAGACTGATTTTGAATGTACACTTTTTCATTCCAGCACTTGCATTTTGGAAATTTGATTCCTATAGAAGCCCATTTCTGAAAGTAAAAGAAAAAAAAAATCTGCTCATATTAAATCATAATTATGAGATAAAAATTCAAAATTATGAGACAAAAAAGTTGAGATAGAAAGTCATAAATAGGAGATAAAAAGTAAAAATGATTTGCAGTTCCAAATGGTTTAAGCTTGTCGTAGCCATCAATGTACCAAACATAATTTGGACCACAGCTGTGATAAACATTCCTTCAAAGTCTGTTTCTTGACCTCAGATCAGCACCTTGTATTTGCAATAACTGTAGCAAAATTGAACTGTTTCTCTTTCAGTCACAGTTCCATGTAACCAGCACTTTTGGTGTGTCAATCTGCAACCATGACACTGATCAAATGTTTTTAGTTGTACAATAAAGGTTATTCTTTCTAAGCCAGACCTGCCTCTTGCTTAAAATCCTTTCAAGGGTGCGTTTATTTAGACAATCCCATGTGAATCAGCGAGCAAATGAAGTATTTCATTTGCTGTAAGGCCATGTTTAAAATGGTCCTCAATATACTTACAATCCATTTCTGCATCGAAATAAACGCCTCACCTTGCTACGCTTACAGTATCTCATCATTAAATCATGACATTTATCTCATAATTCTGACTTTTTTTATCTCATAATTTTGACTTTTTATCTCATAATTATGACTTAAAATTTGCATTTTTTTATTGGCAGAAACAGGCTTCCATAGGATTCCTCAACTCACAGTTCAACCTATGGAAAATTAAACACAGCTGTACTGTATCTGTTCCATTTAGGTGTGTCAATTTCAGGGTCAGGACATTGTGCATACTCACATATTGGCGCACAAAAAAGGAAAAGCGCTATCATAATTACATATTTGCTTTACTCATGTTGAGGCGTCAGAAAGTCAGAAAGTCATTGCAGGTGTAACACTTGTAATCAAATGCTACTGCTTCTCATGTGGCACTTTATAAGGGCTTATGACCTCCAACCAAGCATCAGCTGACTGAGTCTTTTGTCCCTGGGGGAAAGTTTTTGTTGTTAGTCTCCAGCCTGTGCTGTGCTAAGCTTGATATACCCTTGCAGGTAGTGACCAGGTCAAGTTTCATACGTTGGCTCCGACATTCAAACATTGTGTGAATACTATACTATACTATATTAGGTCATTGAATTAGTTAGCCAGAACACAGTATCCTTAATTTTTTCATTTCAAAAAATGATGTGCGTGTTCTTTCTTCTTTCACATGGTAGTTTGACCATATCTAATTTGGTGAATTAGCACATACAGTAGCAACTCAATTTGATTCATTCAAGTACTGAGGACTTGTCGCATGCCAAGTTTTTTATTTTATTTTTTGGTGTTGTTTTGCTTTTTTGTCTGTGGAGAAAAGAAAGCTGGTTAGGAACGACCCTCCTTTCCTAACTACAAGGGCAGCCTGGGAGGGGTCACATTAAGAAATGTGAAGAGCATCTATTAATCTATTAATCTTAACAAAACTTGCACTTGAATTGGCTAAAAATAACCAATTCAATTCCAAACCGCTGCTGTTTCCATGTAAGTAAATGTAAAAAAAGCAGTAAAAGCTGTGTGTACTGTATCTTCTATGGAGTTACTCTTGGACTTATTTTATATTATTTATTTAGCTATAACTCTGAAAAATAAAAAATGAAAATGAAAAATGGTGAGACTTGAGCAATCTTTTAATTCTCCAGGTTACACTCTGTGACCTGTTAAACTGATCACTTCAAGGTTATCAGGGTAACTGTATGGTCAGATTGGTCTGTTGCCCACCAGTTCTGGGTGTTCACAACAACCCTGAATGGTGCCGTGGTCTCTTTCTGTAAAGCAAGAGGTGATTTAATGCCTCATTCAATAATACAGCAGTGATGCTGGATGCAAGATGCATATTGGCTACTTTGGAGTGAGACAATGAATGAATGAAATAAATATTACAAAAAATACAGCAGAAATATTTAAATGCATGGAAATCATGCATTTGGAGCTCTGTGGTTTGTGTGAGTTTTTGTGTGCATGGGACTGAAATGTCCTAATGAACCACTGTGTCTCCTAAAGCACAATGAATACCAATAAAGTAAAGTAGTGACATGTATAATGTATTGTAGTTTAAATTTGTTAATTATAATTACTCTTTCCACAATGGCTGGTAAATAATACAGCTTACGCATACAAGCAATACTTGATTTAGCTAATATCCCACAGAAAACATGTAAAAACTGCCAATTAAAACCTAGCTTTAGACCACTTTACAGGTTTCTGTATTCATAACATGGTGATTTCAAATGTAAATAACACATATTAAAATGTCATAAACCGTTTTTGACAATACCTTTATGACATATGGACATCCTAATAACTTGCTACCTTATTATGATTGTAAAGTTTAAGACCTTATATTTGAAAACAGTATCATGCTCGGAAATACGAGCTTTGTGGAAGTTTACAGAAACACCTGGTCTGGCTTATAGATGAAACCACCCTGGAGCACTTCTGAAGACTGGTTGGCCTTTACCCAAAACACAGACCAGCAGTGGGTAGCTAGACATTTTGTAATAAACAATGTCAAAGACATAACCTTGAAGTCACAACAATAGAAATGCGGGCTGCAGTGGGAAATTTTTGCAAAGCAGTTGTATCCTAGTCAGTTTTCAACTGTCTGTCTCAGTCAAAGTAACAGAAGCTTGTAAAACTGCAGAAATTATTTGTTGATGGAGACAAAATAGCAGTTGTGGGGATAATAGTTGCCACAGTTGCCACCTTACGCAAAAAAGTCATCTGTTTTGATATTCACATTAAAGCATGTTCTAAACATTGTACTGAAATGCATTATAATTAATGTCTCATGCTCTTACGAACACTTAGTGAGTCTATTATCTGTTAATGTTAGTTTCTGTCTTTTCATTCCTTTTATTTTGTAACCTGTAGCACTTACAGATGCACACTCCAGCCCTTCCTGTCATATAAGCAATGTGTCTTTCCATTTTAGCCTCTTTTATCTTTCAATCCATTTATCAATCCTCCATCCCCTCCCACTCAGCTCACTTCCAGCATTTTTTTCTCTCTCTTTATCAAAAGAGAGACACTACTCATAATCTATTGTCATGCAATTCCACCTTTCACCCTATTTACCTCTTTCTTCAGCCCCCACCCCCTCATACCTGTGGCCTCCACCATGCCCTCAAGGATAACCACTATCTCGAACTCCTCCTTCTCCATTTGAGCAAGTGTCATCTCCCAGAAGGGGCTCTTCTCATTGATCTCATGAGAGATTATAAGTGGTGACACCAAGAACAGCCGGTCGTCTCCCGTGTCAAAGCCAATGTTGATGTCAGTCTGATTGAGTGGGATGAACTCCCCCTCCTTGGTCTGCTGTGAGCGAATCAGCTTTGCCCTGATTGATGCCTCCACAATATGAGAGTTCCTCAGGTCCCCAACCCGAAACATCAGGCACATCTTGTTGTCTCGCACTGATATGACAGCATTGTGTGAAAACATCAGTGTTTCTGCGCGGTTCTTTGGCTGTGAGATCTTGACAAACATGCAGCCCACCATCATGGCGTTGACAATGGAACCCAAGATAGCTTGCACCAAAAGCAGTATGATACCTTCAGGGCATTTTTCTGTGATTACACGATAACCATAACCAATGGTGGTCTCTGTTTCAATGGAGAAGAGAAAGGCTGATACAAAACTGTTCAGGTTCTCCACACAAGGGGTCCAGCCCTCCTCGTCAGCATGCACCAGATCCCCACGGATAAGTGCTATCAGCCACCATAGAAAGCCAAAGAAAAGCCAGTTGACTACGTAGACCAAAGTGAAAATAAAGAGACTAAGACGCCAGCGTAGGTCCACCAGTGTAGTGAACAAGTCACTGAGGTAACGGTAGGTCTCTTGCACATTTCCATGATGAACGTTGCACTTGCCATCCTTCTGCACATATCGCTGACGTGGCTTTTTTGCAGGATCAGAAATCAAGTGAGTTCGCTCTGTTGAGATCTGGGCCTCCCGTAAATGTTTAGGAAGTTTCTTTACCTATGTGGAAGAGAAAAGATAAAGAGAGAGGGGCATAGTAAGGGGAGAAAGAAGAGTGAAAAAAGCAAACAAGCAGAAAGAGAACAACTCACACTTGCCACATTGATTTGCTTCATTAATATTCTTGATAGGATGTAGGAGTTGAACAGTTTGATGAGATTATCTCTCACCCTTTGCAAAACCACACTGCTATGTGCTCAGCGTAGTTCCACAATGATATTACACACATAAATATAGGGAACAGGGAGAAATAGAAAGAGAGTGCAAGGACATGACAAGAACACAAGGACGACTGGGTTTTGCTATATTGGCCCGCCTCCAGTGGGCCGATCTGGCCCCACAGCTGTGCCCTGCCTCCCTCCTCATCCCCTCTGCTCCTTCCATTTGCACCTTCTGGGACATTGGGAGACCTGAATAGGAACCTACATCATTCCATGAAACAAACTTATGTCAAATGCCTGGACGACACATTGTATGTATCTAGAAACCATCATGCACATCATGCATCAACTTTCATGCACAAATATGTCCATAATATTGTATGTTTTTAAGCACTTAGGGTTATGAAAAACAATTACTGCTACACGGCTGAGCAATTTATCCTTGCAGGAAATCAAGTCATCCTTAATCTTTTAAATCAGAAACATACATACAGATAAACAGAAATGCATGTATACAGGAAAACAGATTTGATAATTGACAATTGCATTGTGTTGGGGCAGGAAAACAGCCCCTGTGTCCTTTGACTCTCTAGCCGCTAATCAGACACCTGAGATCTCTCTAGAGTTGTGGTCACATCACCAGCAATATCTAAGCTAAGGTACTATAATATCTTCTCGGTGCTTTCAATTGTGGAACCAGGATAATAAAATCCGGCAGGCAGGTTTATTCAGGACAGTTTTCTTCAGATGTCAGGGGCTCTGTCACTGCTGAACATTTGGTCAGGCCAGCATTGAATTTTCAGATCTGATGGTGATAAGTGATCTCTCTTTAAGGAACATTTGACAAAAAGGAATTGGAAGACAATGCTCATTGACCAGCATCACAATTAGTTGCTTCATGAAGATGCATTCAGTAAATGTCAGTGGGCTCCCTTATTACTAATTGCTCTCAAGGATATTGGATCAAATATACACAGAGAACACTGTCAGCCTACCCCTTGTTAGAGTGAAAAAAATCCACTAAAAACACTGATAATTGTTCACAGTCGTTTTTAACTTGCAGCACACTGCTTTTTAAATTAAAGATGGTCGCAACATACTTTGGGCTTGGACTAATTGGGTGATAGATGAAGCTGTCACCCAATCTATGGTCTTTGTAGTCAATACAGTCTTTGGTGTTGATGGTCGATAAACAAATTCATTAGATCTCTTTGTGTGGCAGGAGTAAGCATTGGGTCATTTCTCTCATCGAGCAGTTCTGGTTGAGCTTGGGTAGACAGCTCTAGTCCCAGTCAGCTGGGAATCAGGACAGATAACCAGTACAACTCCACCATCCATTTTAGGGGTGTGTCATTCCTTGTCTCCCTGTGTCAACTGCTAAGTGATCTGAATAATATATTTATCTGAGCCAGAGAAACAGGTTCGTGTGGCTTGATTTAAAAATCATACAGATATTTAATTTACCAAGTATGTATATAGTATGTATATAGTGTGTATAGCTTTTTATTCTCCTCATTCCCACCATTCTTGAAAATCACTTGATTTGACTTTTTCACACATAGTGGCTCTCCCACTAATAATCATTCCCATCTCTCTGTTTTACCAGTAGTGGTTTACAGTTTACCTGTGAAGGTGTTAGTCCTATCTCCATGTTGTGGTCCATGAGGACTCGAGAATCTCCTGCCATCCTCAGCTGAAGCTCAACACCTGTGAGACATAAAATAATACAACAGTCCATGAAAAGTATATATATAATTGATCACCAGCATTAAAATTAACAACAACAGCTCCCTCATATCCATAATTTAGAGGTCAGTCAAAAGGGACAATTGCCAAATGTCATCAATGACATGCTTTTGCTGTCAGTGAAACTGTATTCAGTTCAATTCTCCACCATACCGATGGTGGTGTCACAAGAAAATGTACTACATGAATCAGCTTGATGGAATTATGTCCTTTAACAACATTATAAGCACCATCAATAGGCTGATGACTCTGATTGTCCTCTGGTTTTTCCTCTAGTGCCTTCAACAGTTCACAGTTTTCATTTAAATACATCCGAAATGCTAGAAATGTTGTCAGTCAGTATACCAATTTACATTGTAAGATCACCAGCAGAGCCACAGTTACAGGCCTTAATGTGAACAGTTGCAGGTGCATGTTTGCGATCCAACCTGTCACCATGGACTTCATACCTCAGCTTAGAGCAAACATTAAGTTATGTATCAAACCGAAGCTTCATGCCATGGATAACCCCCATCTACAACCCAGAAACAGTCTTAGTAATCGAAAAACCTGCAATCTTGCAATCTTTGGGTCGGATTGTCAACAGAGAAATCTACTGCCTCTTGCAAGGCATCTGAGGGAGGAAATTTAGCTCAAACTAAACTGCTATAATTGTGTGTAATGGCATTTTGGATTTTTATCATGGCACACAGAGTATTAAAATCACATAGGCTGTTTTAACGGCAACAACACAATTGTCGCTCCCTTCCATTCCTACTAACTGGCTTTGGTGCCAGTGACTTCTTACTCCTCTTCAAAATGAAATTCAAGCTGGAGGGTTGCTGCTTTGACAAAGTAGATAAGATTCAGGGGATATCCAGTGTTCACTGCAGTAGGTGCTCAACAAGGTTATGTAACAGGACTAACAGGGAGCAATCTAAGCATGGCATGAGCGCCTGGAGCAGTGTATTTCAAGGTGACAACTTTGAAAGGAATGGTGGCTAAATTTATATCAGGTACAGTGTTTGTTTGTTATAAAGGCTGACAGAGAACATTTCGATTGTATCTGTATCTGTTTTGTCAGTGGATTGGCAGCAAATTTTGTATTCAAGTTGAGTCATCATTAGATCAAATTTCTTGTTTAAGCAACATTTAAGTTATGACTCTAAAACCCAATGACATGCCTCTCACCCACAGCTGTTAATTTGTGTCAAAAAAATGTTGATACTAGAATGTGTTGACACAATGTCTTTAACTTTCCTTAACAATATGCACACTTGCAATCTAATATCTGCGTATAGCAACTAAAAATTGATTGATGTTTTTTCTAGTTATGTTGTAGGCATTCACAGCACACACAGTGAAGGTGCTGGAACAACACTGACTTGAATAACAAGACCAAATGTGTGCTTTTGTTGCCTGAACCTAACCACACTTGAATTGTTGCACATGGGAGGTAGCAGTTTCAAAACAATGATTCCATCAAAATGTGTTTGGAAAAACAAATCAGTTGTACACACAGCTGTCATTATCATTACAAGATCTGAAATACCAGTAATGAGCAGTAGATGCATTGGCAGCTCATCCTGTAAAAATACACCCATATTGAATCAAGCTTTAACACAAATTAAAAGAATAAGTCAAATTTGAAGTTCAGTGTAACATCATCACAACTGCATACATAACTGTAGTACAATACATAAATCACCATTTTAAAAGTTAGGAAAACTAGTTCCATCTGGCAGTCCAGGCCCTCAAGTGTTCAATACAACTACAATAAAAAAAGATTGCTATATATGTCCCAAGTATACTACTATATACAAATATAATAAAATAGGATGATAAATTAGCAGCTGTTAGAGGGCCTAAGTGAAGGATTAGCTGCTAACATTACTTGAGAGATGACCAAGTGTCCACTGTTGGCAAAGTTGCCTGTACAATGAAGCAAGCTCAGCTGCAGTATCTTTAACAGCGTCATTTTCCCAAAGAGCAGGTGGTTCACTGCCAGTTGCTTGACACAACTTTGACACACATACATGCACACACAGATACAGAGACACACCTCTCTATATACAAACTCACTGCTGTCAAACTACTCCACTATGGCTATACCATCCTTCAGATCAAAGGCAGTTACTGCTTTTTTGATAAGCTGGGGAAAAATTATTACTTACTGTCATCAAAACCCTAGTTTCAAATATATTATCTTTGTGCCATTGCTGTTTTTAGCTTCAATGGATTTACTAGGTAATGCGCTTACAGTCTGTGTGTGAGGTGACTTGTGTAATGTGAGGTATGAATTTACAAAAGAAATAGAAAAGGAGCACTTTAAATGTCGCCTCCATGATGTCGTATTTAATAATAGCCCCTGCCTTTAGTTACAGAGGGGAGCGGGTGTGTAAGTGTATGTCTGTATTGGATAGCTCTAATTTTAGCTACAATCTTATCGCACCTTTGGAGCTCCAAGAGAGGCATTTAACTTATAGACAGCCTCGGTGTTGCTTAAAAATGAACTATTTTTTATTTGTTAAAAGAACAAGGGAAACACAGGTACCTAAGCTTAAGAACATTTTGCCACTGGTTCCTGACCTTAACAACATCTGACATTTCTTTGTCATCTGTCTTTGATGTAACGCTATTTGATCGCTGTCAAGCAAGGAAAGAGAATGCAAAGGCGGGCATGGAAAAGTGAGAGACCCACGTCACGAATCAGATTCACATAGGAATGTAGTGTTGACATTGATGGTCCAAAGTAAAGGGCAGAGTGATGTGACAGGCATCTGAACAGGGAAAAGACAGACAGACGGACAGCAGAGGCGTGTGACACACAAAGCTTCTAAAATATCTCACTGAATACATTAAAGGTGTTGCAAGGTCTCGCTTGTGACTCATTTTAGGTTGTCTCATGCATTAAACATAGCTCCATGGAGATTTGTGAACCCTAGATCTGAGTGTATTTTTAAGCAAGGCTATGATTGCAGTGTCTTCTTGCAGCAGAAGACTTGACAAGCCCAAATGAGAGGTGTTCGAACATGAATACCAGCAAGAGTGTTTTATCTTGGTGCTTTAAGAGGGTAGCAAGCATTTATCTTGTTACCAAGAGAGTGACAGGATGCTTTGGCTGAAATGTGTTTGTGTCCTGATAACAAGAGCACTCTTCTGCTTAAAGCCCAGGGGTACTAGTATTCCACCAAACTTGCTTTCTAGATGATCTACAGGACATATATTCCATATATTCCTTATTTGCTGACACATCAAACAATAATCTGCACAGAGCACAATAAAATGTAGCTTTTTTCCTTTCTTACCTCTATAAGCTCTATAATATTTCTCTAGTGCCTATCTTGTACTGATAGCACTTGCTTTATGATTTAATTTTCTCTGTTTTCAGAATCTTGTGTTGTCAGCTCTGTGTGCAGTTCTAAGAGGTTAGAGCAAGCTTGGAGCAGAGCCAAGACAGGGGTTTTAGCAATACTAATCACTGCTCTAATAAAACCTGTGCAACAGATTAATTACCTAAATTGTAATTCTCACTCGATCAACATAACAGCAAATTGTTTTATTCTATGTTTTTTCTAAAACTTCCCATTATATGGACGTAATCATTTTGGTTTTTGTAGCCTGTTTCCTGTTGAAATTTGTGAAGACGTGCTTGTTTTGCAAATACTAAGAATGCTGCTTAAAGCAATAGGTAACAAGTTTGGTATCTCCAAAACTGTTTTCAGGAATAACGAAATCAGCAGTATTTCTTATATACATGTATCTCTCTCTCGCTCTCTCTCTCTCTCTCTCTCTCTCTCTCTATATATATATATATATATATATGTATATATGTATATATATACATATAAGCTCTGACCTGATAGTAGCATTTATGCTGCTGAGCATGACAGGATTACAGTCCCAGCCTCTGTTTTCTTTGATTTTCTAACCTCTTTCATTTCTTCCTTTGAGTAAAAGCAAAGTCATCGTTACCAGGCCTGCATGATTATGTTCAGGGCTAAGATTGGCCCATAAAATAACATGGCTTCATCAGTATCTCTGCTCACTTATGACACTTTGAGGTTAGGAGGGTCAAATGACTAAAAATGTCCCCTGCTACTTTGGCTCCAGGCCCAAATGACACACAAACACGCAAACACAAACACACACACACACACACACATACACAAATGATTTCGTTTTTCCACCCCTGTCCCCATTATGCCTGATAGTGAGCTGAGTGTATCCAGTTGTGTCCTTCTCATGAGTGACCTTCTTTAGAGTGACACTGCTGCACCAAGACATTCAACTCACACTGGTGAAACAATTTCCCTAATGATACATCCAACTCTCCTTCTCTCTATCTCTCTCTCCCCCTCTTTCTCTCTTTCTCTCTCACACACACAAACACACAGACATGCACACACATACACACACCCACACACACACACACACACACACTCTTGCTGTCCCTTAACTGATCTCCAACACACTATACATGTACACACACCTTTAGCTAAAAAAGTACATTTATTCAAGGCATGAATGGCTATGATAGATGATCGAAGTGATATAGTAAGATTTCATTTTTGCTGAGTGGAGCTTGGATGAAATTAAAACCCAACACCTACTGAATCAAATAACACACTCGTCAACCACGCTGGAATGGAGTGTTAGAGATGTGACAGAAAGGGACAGAGAAAAGAGATATGAGACATGTGAGGCTGGGTGGTTGAGCATGCTTTCACCCAACTCCTTTTTTATCATATTTTTTTCAGGCTTTTGCTGTGATTTATGGCTCTAGATTCCAGATTTTCCTGTGCCACTGCTCTTTATCTTAAAAAGCAGGAGGTGATGGCAAAGCAAAATAATTAACTGGAATGTGGAGATAAACATAATAAGTTATATTCATTGTAGGATTATTTAAAAATATGTTAACAGATTTGTTAATTGTTAATGAATTAGATGGCCTGAAAATAAATCAAACTGTACTGGTTCATTAATCTTGTGCTACTCTTCACTGTAGAGGACAAGAGAGCAGGAGGGGGATGGGAGCAGGGAGGATGGGAGTTATGCGCAGAGTGGGGCGGGGCTGTAGAGCCAGGCTGTGCATGGCAAATGCTGGAGGAGCCAAAGGTCAAATGGTCTTGATTGGAATTCTTGACATGCTTCACTGTGTCCCCATGCTTGTCCCTTTGAGGAGCTTTCCTCTCTGCAGTCATCACATGCCAAGTCAGAATAAAATGAGATTTAAACCCCACAGCAGCATGTTAAAAATCATCAGACCAGCTTGTTTGGCAAAGCAGCTGATTAAACCACCTTTTGCTCAGTGCATTTTCTGACAAGGTGTCCTCTAGTAATGAGCCTAAACCTCAGTTGCCAACTTGTTGTGAATGTTAAGCCACATGCTGTTGTAAAAGTGCTCAAGTACAAGGGTCAGATAAAATTAAATCTGTGCTGTCACTCTACAGGCCTCATTTACCATACAGCATTTCTCTTTTCTGTATATGTCAGTGAACTGCACATTTGCGGGGAAGTGATTCCCCAGGGTGATGTATGCTGGCTGTTTTGGATATATGGTTCTAACTGGAACCTAACTGAAGAAATCATTTGTGGTTATGTAAAACTTGTAAAAAAATCTTCAGATCAGTAGTGGACTTACCTGACCCAAATACTTATCAGCTGGACATGAGACATTAACACATCTCTGACTGCTTGTCTGCTATACTTAACAAAGGAGTCCTTCATAATACTATGAGGGATCCAACTTTTTAAAGATAACTAAATAAAGCCCCAAAAGCTAAGCCAAGAGAAGAAGACACTGTAAAACTTCCATTACATTCCACAGAACATGAGTCATTATGAAGATTCTTAAGAGCCAGTTAAGCTGGACATGGGATATATACTGGAATGCATTTTCGCAGTTTTACATTGAAAGTGTATCTGTGGCATATTTACTTAGAACAGTCTCTCTGGTAAAAGAGTAGTCTTTGTACATATGATAAAGTTGATATGATATTTGGTTCAATGTTCCTGAGAGGCACAAGGGTGAAGATCCGGACAGCAGAACAGAAGTGAAATGAAACAAGTGGCCATTTTAACTTGTTTGTCATCTTACAGGTACATAAGGTAGCAGCATGAAAGACCCATGGGGCCAGAAAACTTCCTTTTTCTTCTATCTTTATCCCCCATCAATGACAGGAGTCAGGAGAGTGTGTGTATGTGTGCATGCTTATATACACTTTCACATCCTTGTCTTTGAGACAGTCATCTTTTGCCAAACAGAAGCTGATGTTTTTTTTGTGCTGCCTGTAAGCTATAGCTGAAGGTCCATACACTGTATCAACTTTGTGTGTGACAGGACTGAAGGAGAAATACATGTATTGCAAAATCGTTGCTGAATCAGGGTAAATGGGTTGTATCATGAATCTGGTATACAAGCACTGAAGGTGATACTGTACAATACAGTAAACAACATAGGTTACAGATTTCTCAGGGCTTAAACAGAGTGGCATTTCTTGATGATGACAAGATTGTAGAAGAAGAGCTGTTTTTCCATTTTATGCAAATAACAAGATAATGTTTTCATAAACCAAAGTACAAAGTTATGACTCTTGAATTATACACAAGTTATTTCTCAAAGAGGGAAGCAGAACTGTGAATATATATATGATCTACATGTATGTACAGGTTTATCAAAAGCCCTGAAAAATACACTGACATATACACATTTTTCAAGGCACTGATTGCAAAAAACCCAAACAGACAAACAAAAAAACTTGCCTGGCTAAGCTCTTGACACAAATGTGCCACTGCGGTATTATAGAACATGGATCTGCGTTAAGCACTGAGCTCTCCCTGCACTCCCCAAAGACACACAATCTTGACTAAGTAAACAAATCCAATTAATTATACACACTGTTTTTGCTTTTGAGAGTCTCCCACTGAGCATTACATCTGCCCTTTGCCCTCATGCCCTCATTTGTCAACTGTTTAGGGAGATCAGAGGCATGGATAATAACAGAGCAGGAAGACTACATGGTATACAGTGCTGACTTGCAGTTAGAACGATAGTGCTGATAAGAAGGCCAAAAGGCCATCCAATAAAAACCACTACGTCTTAGCCATTTGCACTTCACTTTACACTCTTTAAATAGCCAATCATGGTTTAACCAGCCGGGAGTAGGGTCATGGTAAATCATAGCGATTAAAGTAGCTTGAACTGTGTCAAAAATGCACATTGTATTGCAAAGCCTGTGTTAAGAAGGGGGACTTTCCCTTCAGTTTTGCTCCAAGAGTTAAGTGTGTACCATCTGTCAAAAATGTGGTGACTGAAGTAGGAATAGCTTGCATTTACCGCATGTATTGTCATTAAATAAACATTAAAAAATGATGATTGAGTCTATTCACTTGGACTTGTCTTTGTTTTTTTCCCCTGGTGGACCTGTGCCTGAAAGGACAGGCTTTGGGGAAACTGCGTTTGATTAACTTGACTGCTAAGCCCACTGCATCGTCATCAAAGTTTTACAGCAGCAACTCACAAGATGAGTGCACTGAACTGCAGCTATACAGTAGAGGAGAAAATAGTGGCGTACATCAGGCATCAAAGGTAGTAGCCCTAATACTGAGCCCAGAGAGATGGTTCCTAGGAAATCAGTATAATGATTTTCGGTCAATACTCTTGGTGTAGCCTACAATATTCATGAAAACACTGCCAACAGCTATCACTTTAACCTGTCTGCCGCTTCATATCCTTTCTTAATTGAATGTATAAAAACATGTAAGAGCTGAAACACGCTGCACTATGTGATGGTGGCAGAAGACCCCCTCCTCCACACTGACACATGCACATGTCAGTAATACACAAATAGATGTACATAGACACTAGGTTTGCTCTTTTTCCTGCTGCACTTGTAAAACTCCTGCATTGTGCTGAGAGAACCAGAGAGAGCTTTAGTTTGCATGAGCAGTGCTGGCAGGCTTTGCTTGCGTCAGAGAGATCCATTGCCTTTTAGATTACCCTACCCCCACCATGAGGGGAAGGAGATGTTTTATGTATCTCTGCAAAGACATAAGATAAAGGAGGCAAAATTTGATGATATAATCCAGCCACTTTCCACATAATCACTTTTCTTTACCTCCTCTTATGCTCTTGAAGTGTCTTGCATTACCCCAGATCTTGTCTTGCTGTCTGTTCTTGTATTCCCCATTCTGAGCTACATGACTCTAATAGTTTTTGATTTTCCTTTTAGTAACGCACACGTGTTGTTGCGCAAGCCACTCAAGATGGGAACTGTGGCTGTGCAATGAAACCTATAATGCAAGCAGAGCATGCGATGCCATCCCCAGACAAATTAAGAGGAGGCAGCTTCTATGCAAAGCCATGGTACTACCGTGTATCAGCAGCATAAACCCTGATCTTCTTTTGCCATCCTCTCCCTGTCCCTTCCTCTGCTTTCTCTCTCGGCAGTGCATGAGGCTTACCTTCAGGTCTCTGCAAGAGTAGCTGGCAGGCTCCCTTCGAGGCATTTCACAGCTGCTCTCCTCCCCAGGATTGCGCACTCCTTGTCTGGCTTTGTTCAATCAACAACAGCCCTCCTGCCTTTCTCCTGCCACCCAGCTCCTCCTGCTCTTTCCTGCTCTGTATCTACTCTAGTGTGAGAGGGGGGTTTTTCTGCGTGTATGTATGTGTGTTACAGGGAAAGATGGAGAGGAAGAGAGAGAGATATAGAGAGAGGCAGAGTCAGAGTAGGTGAGAGAAGGGATGGTAAGAATGTAAATCTGTGTGTGCTCTCTCTTGAATCCGCCTCTGTTCTCTGTTCCCTCATTTCATTCACACAGAGACTGGACCGCTTGTCTCTCAGGATTTGTTCTTTATAAGAGTGTGTTTTTATGCCTATTTGCACAAAGCTTTGGCATCAGTGTGTGTGTTCGTGTGTGTGTGTTTGTGTGTGTTTGTATGTGAATATGCCCCACATGGCCCTCTTCTTTCTGCTACAAAGAAAAAATAGAAATACATGTAGCAAAGTCAAGTGCAGTGAAACACGGAGAGGTAGGAAAAAAGAGATGAGTATGTGCATGTGTATTGGAGGAAAGGGAAAGGATTACAGGGAGTGAAATATAATCAATTGCTGGAAAACTGCAGTTGAAGACAAAGCTTTAAAGGTTTAAGAGAAAAATAAAATGGTAACAGAGATAAGAGTCTTTGAAAACAGCACAGCAGGACAAAGAAAGACTGAAAGAGGAAGAAAGTAACAAAAAAGTATATGAAGAGGAATGAAAAGGATGAAGTAAAAGGAGACAAGTACAAAGGAACAGTAGCCAAGTGAAGATAACAATGGGGAAAAGGACATTTTGACCCAGAATTTATGGACTGCAAGTAGGGGTTGTCGTCACTATATTCCCTTATATGAGTTACAACTGCAGCTCTTTACATATAGTAATTTATGCTAGTAAATTTGCTGAATAAACTGAATGCAAAGTCAACAGACCTTGGCTTAGCCATGGCTGTTTCACATGAACCTAAAACTGTGAAATAATGGGTTATGTGTATCGAAAGGTGTAAAATGTAAAATAAATTCATACCGCTTAGCAGCACAATGGAATGTGCAGGCTCCATTGTATCATTTTGAATCATATTTAGTCATGTTTAGTTCTCTATGTGCACATTAGAGGAAATACAGTATAGACAGAGATAGATCCATGAATACTTGACATTGGGATGTTATTAGGCATAGAGAAAATTGAATGTTGTCGTGATATCACAGAGGAGGACTAATGAGAGTGAGAGCAAAGAAAGAGAGAGAGAAAGATAGGGAGATCATGATAAGTGGGGGAGGAGCAACAGCATCAGCTATCACCAGAAAGCCTCTTCACGTATTTCCTGCATTGAGTTGGGAGGAGATTTATGACCCTGCAGCCCTTCTTTGTTCCTTAATATGACCCCCCCCCCCAGCTTGAAGATTGTTATTCTTTTCCCAGCCTCCTCAACCAGCCAGAGAGCCAGTGACAGTGGATTGTCGAACATCAAGGAGTGAGGCTGCAATAATGAGAACCTTGGGATTTGGCTTAGGGGTACAAATTCTGGGCCACAGTCACCCCCATTCCCAAGGTAATGGTGCTAATCTCAGCAGTAAAAATTCAGGACCTTCAGTGGCAGCACCTCATAAAGAGTGCATGTGTGTCAGCCCCTGGTGGCTTCAGTTGTTCAGATCCAGTACATGTGTATTCCCTCCCTGAGGTTACACCATTATTGGTCAGCTAAACCCCTTCCTCCATACTGCCTCAGCTGTTCAGTACAGAAATACTTTCAGTTGACTGTACCATGTCAAATTAATCACACAACACACGTTTGAAAAAAGCTTCTAGCCACACTCAATATTAAACTGCTTGGAAAAAAGGCTTTAAAAGTCTAGATCATTTCCATATTGTTAAAGGGTGGATAACACTATTTTGTTGGTCAGAATTAGGCAGTGTAGATTACCTTGCTAAGTTGAACATCAGATAAAGACGTGTTACGTATCTTCAGAACCCGATTTAATACTTTAATGTTGATATTTCCATATAAAATAAAATGAGCTCTATCACCTATGCTTGCGGGTACTCACCATTATTTGGCAGTCAATTCAACTTAATTCAATTCAATTAAATTTTATTTATATAGCGCCAATTCACAACCAAAGTCATCTCAGGGCACTTTGCAAACAGAGCGGGTCTAGACCTCTTACTGCTAGATGTAAACTATGGCTACAAAGACCACAGACCAGAAGCCAGAGATAATGAAAGAAAATTACATGATGGAAGTAATACATTTGTAACAATTAACAATGAGGATTCAAAATGTGGTCAAAAACGACTAAACATATTGATTTAAAAAATTCCTTTGCCTATGCACTCTCTCTGCTGCTAGGGGATGGAAAGGGTGGACTACAAGCAAACAAGGTGAATAGATTCTGGTTATTTGGGGAGGGGGATTCCCATCACCTCCTATAAACAGCTACTGGCTGAAACAGTTCAAATAGGATAACATTATCAGTGGGTCTGTGTAGACTCTGAGATAAATCAGCAACACTCCACAGAGGTCATAGTCTGTGTCAGGCAATATGCATTAGGTAAAGAAAATAACATTTTAGAAGTCAGAAATGAGGAAAGAGAACATAGAAAAGAGAAAAAGAAAAAAAAAACTTGCACAGAAGGAGGAGCTGTGGAGGAAGTGCCATTTTTACTAATCCTCTCTATGCTCCCATGGCTCAAGTTTTCTTTTTCCTCCAACAACCCCTTACTATGCCCCAACCACTTTTTATACTCTCCTATTCACCCCCCCTTTGGTTCCACCCCTCTTCACTGTCTCTCAATGTCGCTTCATTCGCTCTGATTGATCCTCTTGTCATAGCTTATGGCATCACAATGAACTGCATTGTTTTTAGTAGCCCAGAATAAGATGGAGCAGAAATAGGAATCAGAGGACAACCGCAGGAAACATATCACCACAAGGGCATAATGGGACATGTTAGGTGTGTGAGTCTATGCATTGAGATATTCTATACAAGGCAGAACAAATACGTCACACTGTTATCCTCGGTGCTTAATGGTTTAGCACAAATGCTTTATGGTGCACTGCTTCATGGTAATATCTAAAATATTAAACTGCTCAACCATATGTCTGTTAACATTTGATGTAACACAAAGAGCTGACCTGGAGGCTGGCATTTAATGGCATAAAGAACTGGTGAATTTATGAGGCAAGGTTCACAATGGAAAACATGTAAATTATTAAACAATCTATCAAAGCAATCTGGTGAAGATTTATCTTATACGTTATAAGTTCATCAGTGTCCACATGTTAGTTTAATACATCATTCAGAGCACAAAAATAAGGATTTGGGAGTATATCAGCAACTACTTTGAACAACTTAATTTGTATACATTAATGCAGCACTGTTCACGTGAGGCTTAAATCTATAGAATGAGTACATCTATTAGTGCTTAAATTATGAATTATACAAGTGTGACGATCTACAGCACAGTCAGCATAGCACTGCTTGTTAAATGTGAATACATAATTCAAAAATTTTGAAGCGTGTTTTTATCTTGTGCACAGAATGTTCAAGTGTCTACAGTGTAGGAATTGCAGATTTGTAAGAGGCAAAAGGCATTCAAAATGATACAGTTAACTTTATTCTGAATATATTTAAACTGCAGGTCTGACACATATCAAGTACAATGCCTCATTGGCTCATCATAAAAAATGTTTTTAAATTACAATCTATCAGTCAAGGGTTACTATAATTATTTCTCAATAGGTAAGAAACTCTCCCTAGATACAAACATATTTATATTTGACAAAAGTATAGCTGGTAATATGTGAGAGATATATATTTCTTTAGCTTCTCAATGTAAGACTTTTCCATTTATAGGTGCCATTTGTGTCCATTATATGCTACAATAATTGAACTAAATGTTCTTGTTTTTGGTATATCATGTAGTGCATATGCATTATGGCTGAGTTCTTATCACAGTAACACCTAATATGCATTTTTTTCTTTCATGTATTAACTTGCTGAACAGCATTGTGACTGGTGCTTGCCTGGGCACCATTACACAGTCCACGCACAGTGACACTATGTGGTCGAAAGAAGAATGGCAATGAGTAATAAAACCTCTGCATTAGGGTGGAATTTACTTTCTTGATGGCTCATTGAAATATTTACTATTCAGGATAAGGAGTGATCTCATTTAGATATTCCTGATCTGAGACCAGCAAAAGTGCAACACCATAGTCTGTGCTATGCTATGCAAGATCATCAGTGTCAAAAAGCATGGACATGCTTAAAAGCAACCTTCTCCTCTTAGGTGTAAAAAATATATTGTTTGTAGGTACTGCTGCTGTCAGGCTGTTTTACTGAGAGACAAACTATTGTACATTCTGAGCATCCCTGATGGCAAAAATATTTTTCTTTTTATGTATCTCTGGATACATAGCTGTATTCATGTAAAGACTAAAATATAGAAGTTTGGAGACACTTCTCTTCTAACATTGCTCTATTACCGTATACAGGGAAACACTCTCAATTTGTCTTTAGAACCAAAAATCCATCTTTGTATCACAAAAATCCATTTTTTTCATTTGGAGAGACACATGTTGAGATAAAAAACAATAATGAAGTTGCCATAGAAGAAGGATAATGAACGTTAAAACATATGAAAGGTGATATAGTGGCTGTATCCACAACTGATATATAATCCCTCAAGTGGAACAATGGGGCAATGTTCTCCTGTGGATTTTGTCACCAGGTGTCACTTTACATCTTTCAAAATTTGCTCTCATTCCACACATCCCTGACTGTGTCACAGAAGAGTAACTGGGTGAGAAAGAAAAGTAAGCTTCAGAAGTCATTATACGCTTTTATGAGGTGTCTCGTATTTTCTTTCCATTTCATTGAGTTTCTTATTCAAGCTATGTGACTGCTTAATAAGGCTAAAGTCCTTTGATTGTGGGTGTTTGACAGCGAGACCGGATAATAATGTGAACTGGAAGAATATTGAGCGGAAGTGATCCCCTGTGACCTTCCATGTTGCTGATTGATTCAGCAGAGGAGGTTTAACTCCCTGAAGACCATCTGCAAGGAGTATGCACCTTTACCGCATGCACCTTTACCACAAAAATGAACTAACAATTAAAGCGTAAAAGTGTAGTATTTGTTCAATAAAATAAGAAAGAAGGTTGTTGTATTTCTGGTTTTGAGTGCCAAACACTTCTCACTTTATCTCTGCATGTGTCCACAGGGCAAACAGAACCACACAAAGGAGACAAATTACTCAAATGCATCAAGCTGTCCCAGGTAACAAATTGTGATTTGGCTGTCCTTTAAATGTTTATGGCATACTTTACGCCTTACTACATTGCCTACTGTATTGTAGATACTGCTCTCACATGCCAACTATCTGCCTATGAAATTGTCTTAGAGAACAGCTGTGGTTGATAAAGGGATGGAAAATGGCAGCAAAAAATATCAAAAATCAATTGTTGGTGGACAAGCAATTAAAGTGTAAGTTGTGTGGAAAATCCCCACAAATCCTGCTGGCCAGGCTTCTCCTCTTTGCCCTCATCCAGGGCTGAATGTTGAAGTCCTTGTCTATTAGTCTCTATTGATATGCGCAATGCACCTAAAGGCACTAATGCTAGATGCACAGATCCTTAGATCATTACATTCACAACAGCTTGCTTCTTTCTTTCTTTATCTATGTCTCTGAATTTTAAAAATTGTCTTGCAGGAATGTATATGGACAAAAAGACAGTGCTTCTGAGAAAGGCTTCAGAGCTCATGTTTGTATTATCACAAGAGGCACATGTTTTACAAGCACATTGCAGAGCTTGGGATTGCAATGCTTGGCATTTAGCACTTTGCCATTTTTACTCTCAGAAGGATGGATATAGAATATAAATGCCCAGTGACATGATGACCCAGCAAAATGGCTGCCAGACATACACAACCATGTCTACAGCCCTTGACACACATGCAAACACAGACCCACACATACACACACACACAGAATGGATAGATCAATTAATTTCAACCCAAGCAGATCATAGAATATAAAGTTACATATTAATCGTTAAAACTGTCAAGCATGCCTGAATCACCAAAAATAAAAACAAAAACACCCCCAAAGGTTTCATTTATATTCACACATTAATTAACCCAGTGCTCAAGGCTTCAGTTCATATGTATTTCTGACATCTGTGGATTTTTTTGTGAAACTGTTGAATGTGGTTTGGAACTCTTAAAAAAAACATAGAAATTGATGAATAGCCTTATCAAATCCTTAAAGGTGACATGTTATTGCACCCAGACTGTGTATCATCTGTTGGGTTCGCTCAGGAAATCGTGGCTCAGGCAAAGTGAGGTACAAAGAGACTTAAGTGACTCATGTCAACATGTTGAATGTTAATAAGCTTCAAAAGAAGCGCATGGTCAAAAGAGAGGTCCAATCTTGATTTCACTGTCCAGTCCTGTCACTTCAAAAAATGAATTAACCACCACTGAAAACAAATGTACAAGTAATTGATTGATTCAAAATTCAGGAATCAAGACTTTAAACACAATCTATGTTTACAGATGTACTTACTACCCTTCAAAGTTTAAGCAAGATGGCTCTAACCTTTTAATCTACTCTAGCCTGCTTTGAAGTGCATATCTCACATGTAATTCACAATTTACTTGCAGTTTTTTTAAATTAATGTTGACACTGTAAATATGTAGGTAACAGTCTGACTTTGTGGATTGTAAGTGGGATTGGGATACAATAAAATGGATTTATTTTATCTAATATAATCTAAGTTTACAGTGCAAGCAAACAATAATTTATTATTAACAATAGCACAGGACAACAATGAACAGTTTAAAAACCCCCCACAGAGATTACTTATTGGACTTAGGTGCAACAGGTGACCAAAAACATGACCCCAAATGAATGATAATCTTGCTTTGGATCTGATGGCTATGTAAATGAGCTACTGCTGCTGAACAAGCTAATTTAAAAGGTGAAAAGATTTTCAGCGTTGTTTACATATTCTATCGTGGACCCAGAAAAAAAGAGATCAATGATCTCAGGTTTAACTTCATAGAAATAAAATAAATCATGACATAAAAATATAATACATATATAATTTATAGAGATTGATATGAAATTAGTGCATATTATTTTTATAAATCTGTGGCTAAAGAGATTGGATTGTGATCATCGTTGGTTACGTTTTTCTTTTATTCTAGTAAATCATATAATCTGTTTAACAGTAAAAGGGACTTTCATAACAGTTGTGTTGTCTATAGATTAAGACTTACTCACACAGTATTTAATCTTACAAAAGTATGAGCAGAATGAATATGGAGAGACATGTCCTTTTTATCTGTGTTATCTTGTTGTATCAGCTCATAGCTAGTAAAGGCTGGCAGGTAATGCTGATTGACCACTTGTACTCTCTTGGCCCTAAAGTTGATTGACAGAAACTGATACAGAAACCAGCATTATTCATTTGAGTGATCCAATTGGTGTGGAGAGAAACTGCCATTGTTTTCTATCACTGTGAGACATTTAGATATCAAGGGCCCTTACCCTGGTATATGTACCATTTCTTATCAGACTTGCAGTGACAGTCTTGTGTTTCAGTAGGAACCAATATGGCATAGGTGCAGAGTTAAAGATGTCCATCTGTTACTTGAGGATGCAACACTGAGAAAAAAGTCTCACCAATGTACGGTATAGTCTTTAATATCTTTATATTAGGAAATACTGTCCTTGTAACAACAACATTTTGGTATGTAAACTCTATACATTAATACAGAATAATCTCCTCCATATTGTCATTATATCTTTATTTTACTAATTGTTTGGTATGATATTCCACTTAAATATTGATTGAGTACAGCTTTTTTGTTTCCTCTTAAAGACAAAAAAATAGAATTGCCTGCAATATTTTCAGAAAGACCATGTTTTGCATACAATGCAATGTCATGCCCAAAAACAGTTACATTCCTGTTTATTACATTCAGTTATTTGTACATTCATATGTGTTATTTTTTGTTTTTGACAGGGCCGGTGTATGAACCCAAATGCAAGACTCGGGAGACAAAGTGCAAATAAAAAATATAATTTATTAAGTGAAAAGTTCCAACAGAAAGTCACTCAAGCGAGGCAAAACACTATCTTATCTACAAACTCAAAATCAGTCTTACGAGGAAAACAAAACAAACACACAAGTCCTTTGAACACAAAACAAGGCTAGAGACCAAAGTGACAACAAAACTTACAAAATGGTAAGGATATACTGGCGACTGTGGTTTCAAGACGTGGGTGAGAGATGCTGGTTCCTTGACGTACATACGAACAAGACGAACGCAGGGAAAGACAATCAGACAAGTGGGAAACACAGGAGGAAGGGCAAGCTACCTGAAACGAGAGGGGAAGTTAGTACTTTCAAAATAAAAACAGGAAGACACAAGACACCATAGACGAGACAGGGCACTAATCACAGCCAGCTTGACTTGACATAACAGTTTTATACTTTCTATTTTAATTCCACATTGTTATAGTGAAAAATGTTAATGATATCGATGAAAAGAACACTTGTAGGATCTGTTGTGTCATTATTATTCAGTGGCAGTAATTGACTCTGATGCATTACTATCAATTTAGTGCATATAAAGATGGCACCACATGAGCGGCAGCCTGTTGTGGCAGCTCCTGTTCACTGTTAAGCATTTACTTTTTCTTGCAAATTTCCCCTTGTGGAACAAATAAAGGAATTCTGAACCTCCCCAGTTGCCAAACCAGCCCAACAATCAGTCCTGCTCTGGGTCTGGGGGCAATTCAAAGACCTTTTTTGAAGATATAGAGTTAATGAGGGAGTTGATAAAACAGAGAGGCAAATCACCTCTTGAAAACTTCTCCCCCTTTTACCATGGCATGAATTCTTGCAGAAAAAAGGTAAGCCTTATTTGCTGTGTTTTGTGTCAGCTGTAATGTATTGAGGCTATTAATTGGACACATTCTGCAGTATGAAAAGTAATACTTTGACCTTTTTGCTTGGGATAATAGAGTTGAAAAACAACAGCAAATACAGTTAACATTCACATTTCTGGCTCATGAACTGATTTGGTTCCAGAGCAACTCTGGAGACAGTTATCTGTTTGAATCTAGAGCATCTTCTTTTCATCTATGTAGCTTCTGTTGTCTCACTCGATCACCTTTTTATGTTCTATGGTCTCCATATGAAAATCTGTGAACGTGCTTTACCATCTTCCTAGATGATTCAAATAATCCTTGCAGCTCACATCCTCAGACATTCATTTATTTGCCAAAACTGGCTGAACAAATAATTGATTTTCCCACAACATGACAATAAATGTGTGAGAACTAGAACCCTGTACAAACACAGTTCGCATAAGTTTTGCTTTTACATAGTTAATTTTCACGTTGTTAGTTCAGTTGTTAAACAGCTTAACCCTCATGTTGTGTTCATTTCGTGTTAAACCGGTCTACTGCTGGTAGATTCGTTTCTGGATCTGTACACACCAGCCAAAATCAAAAGACCCATGTATGCTTTGACGTCTGTCTGGGTTACCTCCTTCCAATTGTCTTTGTTAGGGATGCACCGATACCACATTTTTTCAATCCAATTACAAGTACTTACATTTGAGTACTTGCCGATACCGAGTACCAATAGGAGTACTTATTAATGCCATTACACTTTGTACATTTACTTGAAAACTGACTGTCAGTGATGTGGTGTCGGCTAGGGGATCTCATACCTTGGCTCCAGTACGCTGAGAAGACGTATAAATCCCATATTATCAACAACCAACAATGGCTGGTCATCAAGAGCAATGTACTGGGTAAGAGCCTCTGTTATTTTCACTGTGCGCGGGTTGTCTCTTGACATCTTCTCCCTCTTCTCCAGAGTTTGCTGCAAAGTTGGTTGTTGCTGTTTGCTGCTATTAGCAAACTCTTTGAACTCGGCGTTGTGTTGGTTTTTTAGATGTTTTATCAGCTTGCTTGTGTTGAACGTACTTGCTTTCGTCTGTCCTCTTGACAACTTTGCAGAGCATAATTTGCAGTCCGGTTTACTTTTGTCACCATCATCCACTTTGAAATACCTCCACACCGCCAACATTGCTCATCTCTTCCAAGTTGGTCATGTTTACCACTATGGTTTTGCTGGACTCAGTCAGGAACAATTCAAAGCAAGATTTGATCAATCCGGGATACGGCATATTTTGTAGGTCCTGAGATCATCCCGATGACATTTTCAGCTGAAAGCCTACCTTGATTCTCAGGTGAGGATGAGGACCAGGATAAGTTCCCATTCTCTGACTTGAATGTGACAGCAGCCTCAGCATGGCCATCCTCTTCATCAGTGGATTCCTCCTCATCAGTTATTTCTTGGTCTGGATTATATTCTGTATCGTCTTCATCTTCTGACACTTCCTCCTCTAATTCGTCCTTACTGTCAGTTTCCTGGCCTCCTCCTCACTAGTGTGGTGATCAAATATGTAATCAAGAGCCTCACTCACGGTATATCGACCTGCCATGGCGCTGCCACACAATGAACTGTGAGCAAGGCCTCAAAAAGCATTATATACCAAAGCTACGAGAAAAGTTCCCATGGGAGAGAGACTGGGCAAAGGTTCCTGTAGTGGTGCATGTGTGTGCATGTGTCCATCTGACAAATGAGGATGTACCTGAGCTCAGTTTTTAACACTTTCGCTGTCTCCCCTATTCATTTCTAATGGCCGGTCATTTTTGACCGGGAACATTAAGAGTGTACAAAAGTTGAATAAAACACACTAAATTGTACGCAAATTAATACAATTTATTTTGTGTATTGAAATCCTCTTTGTGGACAAAGTCATGGAATCTTAGGTCAGTCTGATTAAATTAACTACATTTTACAGAGATAAAACTTTTAAATCGGTCAAATTTGACCGGAACACAACATAAGGGTTGAAATTATCACATGAGGGAAGCAATCAACTGTAAATCCAGCACACTGTAACGGACTCTTTTGTATAGAGGTCAGCTTGGCCCTTGGTGCCAGGCGTCTGTGGGGTAAACAACTTATTAGAGCTGTGGAAAGAGTATGCATGTGTCTGTGTCTATGTGTCTTGTGTGTTTGTGGGCGGAGGGGTATTTGATGTCTGTGTGGGCGTAAACATTACCTGGCTGATTCCAGAACACCAACGGAAGACAGTATAAATGCACACAGGTGTTGAGAAGAGGGCACACCTATACAGTCTCAATCAGTAGTGATCAGGAAAGACACAGACGGAAAGGAGTGAAGGTTGAGCTGGAGTTTGTCATTCATTATTCTCTGGATGTGCATCTAGCTATTTTCACTTCCATTTGTAGAGGTGAGTTTGGACTAAAGAAAGTTCACTGTCATGTTAGCATGTTTTATTTTTAGGTGGACCTCATGATAAAAAGAGCTTGGTGGAAGTGTAAATAGTTTAGTCTACAATTCATTTCATAGGAAATGAGACTGTGAGTGTTACATTTTATTCTATTTTATTCTTTATTGTGTCCACTTTAAATCAAAAGTACAGCTAAATCCCTTCTGTTGCACAAATAATGTTAGTCACAAGCACCTTTATTCTTACAAATAATGAGGGTATATAATCACTGGCATTAAAATGGTCTAAAATAGTTATAGTATTATAATGTATTAGACATTTAAATTGTCAGAAGTAGGTAGTCTAAAAATCCAAATCCAAATGATTGTAATAAAAATCTGCGAATCTTCACAGAAATTATTGCAAAAGAAACAGCTCTATTATTTTACTACTTAATTCTAAAATTCTAATTTTTAGTTGTCTCTTCTATTAATGACTAGGTCAGTGGAGTGTAATTATGCATACTCACTATCTGCGCTGAGACTGAAAAACAGTCATTGTAATGGCTCTGTTAGTTGTTATTCTGGTGAAATAGCCCAGCAATTTGTAAAAACAATTAACTGTACAAAAACTCTTTATGTGTAGAAAATTTCTAGTCACTGATTGTCTAATTTATGTGATTTTCTCTGACATCCCTCAACAACTGACTTTTGTCACAATGGCAATGTCCATGTATAAAGGTAGCTGTTTTCTAATGCAAAGCATCAATTTTGAGTAACTGGAACACATCTTGGGAAATATCTTGTTACAGTATGACAACATACTGACCCAATGATTAGGAGTGGAATGACTAGGTTTGCAAAAGAGTAGAAACCTGCAAACAAGCTATAGTGTGATTATCAGATTTCTGTTGACAAAATGACAGGATGTAAGTGTTGAGAGTTGAAAACAGAAACATACGCTTACTAGACGGATCATTTTGTACTACTTTTTTGTACAATTACTACTCACTAACAAGCACACCATAATCCAAATGGGTAGTTTGCATGCCTTGGCACAAACACAGGCAATACTTATTTGTAAACCACTGTACAGTCAATGCTGCAACTTACCATCCAAATACCAAATGCCTGAATTATGAATTATACTTAGCACAATATGCGCTTGCATGCCATGCTTTTTACTTGTCTCTCTTAGCACATGGCATACAGTTTGAGAGGTCCAGCAACGGACAGGTTAAAAGACCAGGGTTGTGATGAAAAACATGAATCGGTGTCTGATATCTGTCTGCTAGGACAAGTAAGCTACTTCCAAAGTTTGTATTTAATGTTTAGTTTTTGATTAGAGAAAATCTACATTATCATTAACTCTAACTGCAACTATTTATACACTGCTGTCATGAATTCTCCTTTACTATGTGCTCACCTGCAGTATATATTTTCCTGCTTTAATGTCTTATAGGTTGTGGACTAGAAAATGTTTGGATTTGTGAACAAACGTATCCAGGACTGTCTGGCGGAGCGTAGAAGCCGCAGGACCCGACTAGTGACCAAAGATGGTCACTGCAACATTGAATATGGAAACATCAAGTACAGCAAACATTTTGCCTTCCTGGCTGACTTCTGGACCACCTTTGTTGAGATCAGGTGGCGTTTTGTCCTTTTCCTATTTATTGCTGCTTTTACACTCAGCTGGTTCATTTTTGGCCTGCTGTGGTACTGGATTGCCCGCAGTAATGGAGACCTGACGTGGCAAAAACCTGAATCAGACCACATTCCGTGTGTTAATAATGTTGTAGGACTCACCACAGCATTCCTCTACTCCCTTGAAACCCAGACAACGATTGGGTATGGTGGCCGAGCTCTCACCCCCTTCTGCCCTGGTGCTATGGCCCTTCTAATCATCCAGTCCCTCCTTGGAGCAATTATTAACTGCTTCATGTGTGGAGTCATTCTGTCCAAAATCTCTTTACCCAAAAAGAGAGCTAAGACCATCACATTTAGTGACATGGCTGTTATCAGCCCCAAAAATGGTACTCTTTGTCTGTCAATCAGAGTGGCTAACCTGCGCAAAACCCTGATGATTGGAAGCCAGATCTATGGCAAACTCCTGAGGACAACAAACACACCAGATGGGGAGACAATCATCATGGACCAAGTGAACATTGATTTTATGGTGGATGTCGGGAAGGATAACCTTTTCTTTGTATGCCCCCTTACACTTTACCATATTATTGACAAAAGCAGCCCCTTCTTTGAGATAGCAGTAGACACACTCCACAAACAAGAATTTGAGCTGGTGGTCTTCCTAGAGGGCACAGCAGAGTCTACCAGCTCTTCCTGCCAAGTTAGGACCTCTTTTATTCCTCAGGAAATCATGTGGGGCTACAACTTCTTGCCCATAATTTCCAGAAGCAAGGAAGGCAAGTACAGAGTAGATTTCGCCAATTTCTCTAAGGTGGTGCCAGTGGCCACTGCACACTGTGCCTACTGTTTTCACAACATCAAGGGTCATCATCACCACTCCAGAATTGGAAATGACAACCAGGGCTTTGAGGCGATTGATATTAACGATCTTCCTAATGTCACCAAGATGTGAGAGGGTACAAACAATGAACATTAGAAAGTGTGAACTGTAGAAACTTGTATTTCTCACTGATGACCTCTTCAAGACCAAAACAAAACAACAAAAACAAAAACAACAACAGAACAAACAGATGCTACAGTCAGGTGGGGTTTAAGCAAATATGAATAAAGAAAACCTACTTATTTGTTAATCTGTTGTGTTTGAACACAGATAAGAAAGCCATCTGTGGGTCAGGGCAGATATTGTTAACCATTTGTATGTAAGCCATACCTGTCACTGTCTGCTGACCAAAAACCTGTTTTCAGTGAGGTCAGACCATGTGAGAGAGTAAAGCAATTCAAGAACAGAAAACTATGTATACATTTTTTGAAAATAACTTGAAGAACCAGTGTTGCAGGAGCACATGCCATTGTCATGGGTAAAAAAGATAAAGGACTAGATCAATAATTCATGCTACCACAGCTGTACATAAAGAGACACTTGGGCTTGAACTATTAAAGTATGCTTTTCAAACACAGAGGCACTAGGGAAAGGTTGGACTCAGGGGTCATTCTTTTCAAAGACTGGGTGATGTAATTTTTGTTCTTGAGTGAAGACACTGTGAGAGAACAAAGCTCTCAGGACACACTTAACCCTCTGGTCTTTATGCTGGCCATTTGTGGCCACTTCACTTTCTTTTTTTTTGACCATTTTAGCTGTGTTAATGCATATGAAATGAAATTTCCCATGGGTGTGAATTTTTTTCAGATTGTTTAATTTCCAACTTCAGCTTTTTAAATATATCAATTATATACTGTATACATCCAATTGTACCTCTTGGCTCTATCTATCATTTTTGGCCAATTGAAACCCATAGAAACTACCTTTTTTAATTCCTCGTTATTTACACTATAAAATCATGCAATTTAGGTAAAATGACTTTCATCCTAAACTCAACACTTAAAAATCTTAGTTTTTAATATTTTTTACCAGATTATGTAATTTGTTCATTTATGACCCACCAGCAAAATGAGGAGACGGTACGAGTTGTGCACCTACAGGAGAAGAACGGCAACCACTTGCTCCAGCTGTGGAAAGTGTGTCTGCAAGGACCACTCTTCTGTAGTTTGCACATCCTGCTGCCCTTGAGCATGCACACTTGTTTTTGTGGTATTTTTATAGCATTTTGTAAAGATGAACCGTAAATGGTCATTTTTGGCCACTGTCACACCAAGTGGATGTTTTTGTCTTTGGGGGGATTTTTCTGTCACTGTACAAAAAAGTAATGATGCATAAAAATTATTGATACTGCCAATTATTGACATTTAGCTGCAATAATGTTTAAAAAAATAAATCAGGTAGCATGTATTATTTGGTAAAAAAAATAGTGATTTTAAGTTTTTCTCCCTTTATAAATCATTAGCATTATGTGATCTAACTGGCATTTAAAGGGTTAAAATTCTGAATTTGAATGAAATTTTGGTTTTCATGACAAGGACTGAAGCAAATGTAAAAAATCAAGTCGTTGAAAGTAGAATTTTTTTTAATATATATTAATTTTATAGCATTTTAGAAATGTAAACAAGGGGTGGCCATTTTTGGCCACGAACAAGCTGAGAGGGAGTTTTTTCTACTTTGCCTTCCCTGCGCAAAAATAACAATGCAAAATAATCAGTGTTGGTGTTAATCTGTTACATATCTCAGACTATGCTATCAGTAATACAAGAAAAACCAGTAGCACTGTGAATATATCAAATGCTCATTTTTGAGGCTGTTTTCCAAGCAGTGCTTTGTGCAAACAAACTAGCATTTAAAGAGTTAAAAATTAAAAAAGGAATGGATATTTTATACCTATGTAAAGAACAGAAGTCAGTTAACAACGTTATGCAATGAAAGTAGTAAAAAACTTAAAAAATCTAAAAAATTACAGACTCAGTAAGTTAGTGGCCATTTTTGGTCACGAACAAGTTGAATGGATAGTAAAAACGAACAAAGCCAGAGGGTTTTAATACATGGCTACATACAGCACTGACTATAGTATGAACATAATGTTTGTAAAGTCTTTTTTGTATTTGATCTAAGGGGAAAATACACTGAAATAAAGGCTATTTTTGCATTCAAAATCGTCAGTCTGTGTTATTTCTGTTTAACCAGAATGTCACAAAGGATGTGATCAAAAAGGTCAAAGAAATGTAATGACGGGTGCCAACCCTTATAAAGGCTTTTCATCTGTAAACAAAGGGAAGTTGTGACAGCAAACAGGGATCAAAACACAACAGAATGGAAGTGTTTTGAAGATAACAGCTGTTGCTTACTGCCCATTGTTTTGCCTGCAGGTTCTGAACATGAAACCAGAACTCTCCATTTAGAGAAATGACAGCACATACTGTACGCTAGCAAGAAGCCTAAACAGGTGGACTTGCCACTCTGACCTCTCTCATTAACAGAATATGCTTAGTCTTAGAGTCTCATATGTTTATTATTGACACATATATGAAATAACTCAGCAGCCTGAAGATGATATTCGACAAGCTCTTAAAAAAGGCACAAGTGTCCCTACATAACTGTTTACTGTGTCTGTGAAACATGTTTTTGCTCATAGTTCATGGAAAGGAGAGTGCTTTGGGTGTAGCTACCATCTACCAGACAAAATGCAGTCACACTTGTTGTTAAACTGCCAACATTTGTTATTTGAGGCTCTGGTCTGAATACTAAATACTGGGGAGACTTTCAAATTCATGCATGCCAGTCGAAAGTGATTTTACACCTACAATTCATCATGTAATCTGCTCAGTCAAAAAATGATAGAAGTCAAATTGGTGTGAGCAGTTGTTCTTTGCTATGACAACATGTAACCTGTGATCATGGAATCTGGAAGATGGAATCTCAAAAGAAAGCCTATAAAAATGGCTCCTCACCCTCCTCCTTAGCCTTGTCACTATAAATGATTAATACTTGAATCATACACTTTTATTTGAAAGTTATCGGGTACAGCCAGCAAGAACTAAGGTTTATCCCACTCATTACTATGTGTAATTGTGGTTATTAATAACTGAATATGATTCAGTATAATTCAACAGCACCCCTAGCATGACACCTTTAATATTTTGTAGGAGAGTTATTTTAGGCTGATAAGGTGTACCTAATGGAGTATTATTTGATTGTGTATTCTCCTAATATGGCACAACAGTGGTGTTGTCATGGTTACTAATGCATAAATGTTATGATATTACAATCAGATAGTAAGCCTTCAGTTAAGATCAAGATTAATATGAATAACTATAATTAACAGTCACTTTATCTTTCTGAACATATGTGGATGAAACATTATGCATACAAAAATTGTGAGAACACATACATGCTTTGTTTGTATATATATATATGGTAGTGATGCAGATACAGACAAAGCCGGATTGAATGAGGTGTGACAGAAAGCCATTCACTTTCTGCAAATCTTATGCACTGTAGTACATGTGAAAAACAAACAAAACTTGTTACTACTTCCATAAAAAAATGCATGAGAGTAATAAACACTTAAAATGTATAATATATTGTCAGAACAGACACATGCACAAAAAACCCCAAAACAGTTGAGGCATGATATGAACACCACTATGATGACAAAGTGAAAATGGAATTTTAGAAATGTTTGTAAATTTATTAAATTAAAAAAACTGAAATAATATATTTACATAAGTATTCAGCACCTTTGGCAGCGATTACAGCCTCAAGTCTTCTTGGGTATGATGCAACAAGTTTTGCACACCTGCTATTCTTCTTTGCAAATCCTCTCAAGCTCTGTCAGGTTGGAAGGGGACCTTAAGTGAACAGCCATTTTCAGGTCTCTCCAGAGATGTTCAATCGGGTTCAAGTCACGGCTCTGGCAGGGCCACTCTAGGACATTCACAGAATTGTCCCTAAGCCACTCCTGTGTTGTCTTCACTGTGTGCTTAGGGTCGCTGTCATGTTGGAAGGTGAACCTTTGACCCAGTTTGAGGTCCTGCATGCTATGAAACATGTTTTAATTTCAGAATATCTCTGTACTTTGCTCCATTCAGCTTTCCCTCAACCCTGACCAGTATCCCAGTCCCTGCTGCAACTGGTTTCCTCCAGATATAACATTTAGAATTGAGGCCAAACAGTTCAATCTTGGTTTCATCAGATCACAGAATCTTGTTCCTCAGAGTCTGAGAGTCCTTCAGGTGTTTTTTTTGCAAATTCCAAGCGGGCTTTCAGGTGTTTTGCACTGAGGAGAGGCTTCTGTTTAGCCACTCTGCCATGAAGCCTAGATCGGTGGAGCACTGCAGTGATGGTTGTCCTGGAACTTCGTCCCATCTCCATACAGGATCTCTGGAGCTCATTCAGAGTGACCATTGGGTTCTTGGTCACCAGAACTGTCTAAGGCCCTTCTCCCTTGACTGCTCAGTTTGGCTAGGTGACCGGCTCTTGGGAGAGTCCTGGTTGTGCCAAACTTCTTCCATTTGAGAATTATGAATGAATGCCTTTATTGTCATTGCACAACTGTGCAATGAAATTTCGTTATGGAGGCCACCGTACTCTTGGGAAAAAGACATTTTTTTGTAGCCTTCCCCAGGTCAGTGCCTGGGCTCTTCAGGCAGTTTCTTTGACCTCATGGCTTGGTTTGTGCTCTGATATACTGTACATGGTCAGCTGTGAGGCCTTCTATAGAGAGATGTGTACCTTTCCAAATCATGTCCAATCAATTTTATTTACCACAGGTGGACTCCAATCAAAGTGTACAAAACATCATGGTAACAATCAAGAGAAATGGGAGCCACCTGGATTAAATCTCAAGTGTTGTTGTAAAGGGTCTGAATACTTATGTAAATGCAATATTTCAGTTTTTTGATTTTATAAATTTACAAACTATTCTAAAATTCTGTTTTCGCTTTGTCATTATGGCATACTGAGTGTAGAGTAATGAGACAAAAAGAATGAATTTAAAAATTGTAGCATCAGGCTGAAACTTAACAAAACTGAAAAATGTGAAGGGGGTCTGAAAACTTTCTGAAGCCTCTGTAGATCTGTTTTCTTAAAATGTCCTTATCAAAAATACAGTGACTGTGTTTTAATCTGTTCCGGCACTCTGTTGAAACCACAGGCAGGCAATGAAAGATTTGAGAGGTAAAAACATTTATTTGGTCACATTTTCCTATACAAAAGCCTTTTTTCAAAAGGTATACTTCATACATTGCAGGAATGACAATTATAATAATATACTGGTTAATTGTAAAATTATACATATATTTATATATATATATATATATATATTTATATTTGATATCCAAAATACATTGCATATACGAAGTAGCACAGAGCCCCTTTTGTTGATAATGCTTATGGAACATGGAAGTTTAGGGTATTTTAGAATTTATTTTAAAAAATCTACAAATCACATGTTCCCTTTTTACTTGTTCTTTTGAAGCTGTATTTTTATGTGAAGCTGGTTGTGGATATTAATAAAGTTTGTATTATTTTGCATAAAATAGCTGAAATTCTTTAATGCTCAAGAAAAGCCACAAATTCAAGGAACATTTGGCATAAAAGGTGATTCACAATGAAAAAGATCCACCATAATCACGTATTGCATGTAGAATAAGGAATCCCTGGCTATCTGATTATGATTCAAGCTGGCATTTGTGGTTTTGGGAATACAAGAACATACCTTGTGTGCATAAAGGCACATAGCATATTTTAATGAATTTTCAAAAATAATAACAATCAAAATAAAACAAAAAAGTTAAAATGTATTGCCCAAATGTACAGATATAAAAATGCTTAAAATGCAGAACAAACTACTTAGCAGAAATGGACTTTAAAGGTTTGCATTTTTGACCGAGGTCAACTCGTATTAATTCTCTTGACTTTTTATACTGTGTCACATATGAAAATAACTCTGCATAATTTATACAGTAAGTTGCTTTAATGCCTAGTTGTCTGATGCTTATAAAATAATAAAAAATAGGTCTGACAAACGCACAGCGTTTGCGAATCTGAGGATTTCTTTGTTTCATCTCATCATACTTTACTGATTTTGTTCTCTGATAAACTACTTAGTCCCAAGTAATTTACTTTCCAAAGGAATACTTTTACTATTAACAACTTTGAACACCTGAAGATGGATATGATTTGACATGCTATTATTACATGCTGATGAAATCCTGACTTGAGATTCATGTGCATTTTGCTGGGCTTTAGATTAGTGAGAAACATTCATACATGCAGCTCTCACACATCCAGCCCTTTTGAAATGTAACTTAAATGTTAAGACACTTCTCTGTGCTGACCTGCAAGGTCCTGACTGGCCTACAAAGAAGGAGACTGCGTGGCAGCTATACTTGTTAGAGCACAACTCAAAATCAAAAATTGTCAGATTTCAAAGACATGGAGATGATGATTATATGTCTTGTTATGCATTTTAATGCTGTTTTGTTTATAATGAATATAAGATACATTATTTAAAACAGCAGTTAAAGCACTGTGAGGGTTGAGTTTCTCATTATGTAATACACTAACACTGATATTCTCATGGCACTGTAAGGCACTTTAGATAAAAAGACATCCAAACAATACATGAATACAAAATTATTCTGCTAAAAAAGGACTTTCAAGTTTCTGGTGTGCGCAGAAAACACAGTTTTAAAAAGGAGTAATGCTTTGTTAAAAGGGAATTCTTTTTTCATTAAATTAAATGAACATCTGACAAATTTTGATTTTGCTGCAGGGTATCCCTTTTACATGTGTTACATAAACTAGAAGACATTCACATTAATACTGACATGGTTGAACAAAAAAAAAACATCTGAAAATGGCATCGCTGAAAGGCAACAATATGGCAAACATTTAATAGCCGAATGTGTGGCCCCCTGAAAACATCTGACCTGGGTTGAAATACTGTTTAAAATTACTTCAGTTACATGTTGACTCAGCTTACCGAGCACAGTCAAGTCAACTGTACACATTGGCCATCCTGAACTCCTTATGCAGCAAACAGAAAGCATTTTTCTATGTCACTGTGTTGACCCAGGTCAGTAAAACATACAGCGCTTCCTTCTCCAGCATTTAACTCTTCTGTAACCTTCCAGTTTGGAGGATAAATTACTGTGAATGGCATATTCCAGTTGCCAAATTTCATTCAGTGCTGAGAAAAGTCAATCTCTTTGAGAGCTCCTCCTTGTCCAGGGAATTCCAAAAGGCTCTCCACACATACATTAAAAGATGTAGATGGGCAGAAGAGCAGACAGAGACAGTGGAAATGGAAAGCTAGATGTGGTGGGAATAGAAAACCCCATCAAGACTGTAAAGGCTGCAGACAAGTGGAAAATAAAGATGCTTTAAAGCATAATGTACATATTGTACTGAGGAGGATGTAGATTGAGACCTGTGAGTAACAGGCCCATGTCTGGCAGGTAGAATGGTGAGGATGCAGACAGACAGCTGGATATGTTTTCCCTGTCCTTAAGCTTTGGTTTGGTAAGGTTTTAGAAAGAACACCAGTAGGTGCAGCTTTCCGGGGGATGGGTAAGAGAAAGGCACAGGAAGTTCAGATGTACATCTAAAAAAAACATAGGCAAAAAAAATGATAGTCTTGTAAAGGTAAGTAGTATTCCATTTTGGACCATAACATCCAGTTAAAATCTTCAATCTAATCATCCTTCATTCAAAAAAATTTCTTCAGAGGACAAATTCCACTCAGTTTCATCAGTTTGGTATCACTGGGAGTGCAGTTCAACAATTGTGGACATTGGTGGGAAAAGAGAGGTTTTAAAGGTAGTGGAATTTCAGTGGGGTGTCTAATAGTAACTACCTAGGTGAGATGGCACATGAGTGTTAGGGTGGCGGGGAACATTTGGGTTGGGGTAGATGCCTGCAGTGGGCGAGCTCCAATACGGAGCAGTTGGTCCAAAGAAATTGGAAGAAGTGACAGGCATTGATGGTGGGTGGGGGGATACAAAGTTGACCTTCTGCTGGTGGGCATGGTAGGAAGGTACATAGGCTAAGTCCGAGGGGTACTTATACATGGAAGACTCAGTGGGGTGAGGCTGCAGTGCCTGAGCAATCCCATGGAAGTCGAACTTGTAGGCATAGCGCTTGCCATGCACCTTGGTCATGATATTTTTATCATAGTAGTAGCGCAGTGCACGGCTAAGCTTGTCGTAGTTCATGTTTGGCTTGCTCTTACGCTCTCCCCAGCGCCGTGCCACCTCATCTGGGTCCGTCATCTTGAATTCGCCATTGGTACCCTCCCAAGTGATGCAGCCAGCATTAGCGCTGTCAGACAGAAGCTCCAGGAGGAACTGCCACAGTTGGATCTGGCCTGAACCTGGTGGTGAACACATATACAAACAGTGATGAGAAATGCAGTCTCATCCAACCAGTAGTTTATTATTCAAAGTTTACAGCTTAACTTATGTGAGGCCTTCCTAAAAGGATAGAACAAACCTTTAAAACAACTGGCTATTCACAGTCGATGCATTAAAAAGACACAAAGTACAAAGTATGCTTAAAATTTTACCTGGATTGGCTAGGCGACTACTGGTGGGACCCAGAATCTGGTAAGGATCTGTGGACAAAAAGAGAACCTTGTTGGCTTACATCCTGACTACTGTGGTGATTCAATGGTATGTAAATATTAAGACACAAGACAAAAAAAAATGTTACTTAGCAACAACAGATACTAACTCACCATAACATGTTTCAACTTTATTCAATCAGTAAAATAACAAAATAAGTGAACATTGCATGGGCTAGTTTGGATTATCATACTTGGATTATTACACTCACACATACTAATTTACCATGACCATTTTACTCATCTCAATTTGTGCTCAACTAAATTAACTTTTAGATGTTACACTGCATTATAACAATGTACCAGTTAAACAATCTTCATTAAAATCTCAAGGCAAATTTTGGGATCTTAGGTAAAACAATTCTCTCATGAATATAGAATAGTCATTCTTTATCTCGACAGGCAGAGGTAAAATCACCTTTTAAAACACAACTCGCACAAAAGGTTTCAAGTTTAAACTATCTTTGTTAGCTTTGTGCTGCTACTACTATTAAGATAGGCACCTCGTAAGCCATTACCTGGCTGAGCTCTGGGCTGCTCAGTGGACTTGGTCACATTCTGAGTAACCACGGGTGAGCCTGCAGAGAGGAAGACACACAATCAGTGCTGGATCAAAGAGAAAGAGAGAGACATAAAAAGGCTCTGCAACAACATCAATTGGGTGGCTACAAATAATAAGACTTCACAACTTAAAAGCACCTCAGCAGAAGTTGAGAGCTAGGCTGTAGATGGTAGCTGGGTGAACTTATTATAACTCTTTATGTTCTGACAACCTGGACTATAATCTTCAGGAGTCTTTCCCGAAAGTCTGGACTCAGTTAATACAGATTTATGTGTGATTTAGGCATAGATCCAATATTGTTTTTTAAATAATATGAGTGTTTTAATCTACATAGTAAACACTGATGATGAAGTTTCAGTGTTGGGTGAAATTAAGAATCATGCCCCCTCTCAGAAGGTTACAGCCATCCACACTATTTTTATGTAAAAAATACATAAATCCCTTCAGTGATTTTTGTGTCCTCACCTTTCCCACTGTGCATGTTGTTTGACCATCCTGTCCGCCGAACAGCATCATATGAAGGGTCTGAAAACATTGAAGACAAAATGTTAATATATTTTCCAGTTGTTATTGGTGTTGAGTATTATGTTTATACAATTCATAATAATAGTGGATCCACTTCAGATCTGTAGGTGTCTACCAAACATTCTGTGTATTTAGTAAAATTATAATCTCTATATTTTCCTGTAAGGATGTGACCATAGTCAGTGCCTCATTGTGTTCAGGCTCGTTTCAGGACTGCAGCAGTGCCAAATGGATTCAATAAATCTATCAAACCTTAGTCCAAGATGCTCTTCACAGGATATCTCTATATGGTGTTTTTTTGGTTTTTTGGGGTTTTTTTGGCATGCTATGATTGTTTAATATTAGATGGCACCATCTTTAACAGAGTACAGTTGGTTGCACAGCAAACATCTGACCACAAATAAATGGACTGGTGCAAATAAACGTACACGCTAGCCACAAACAAAAGGGACAAGCGCAAATTACCATGCAACCAAACAACAGAGAGACATGATACATGCACATGATATTCCCCCATATCCCTGTTGCTACACGAATGTTTTATGACACCTTGACAAACAGCCAAACTGGCCAGGTTTTGCATGGGTTCTATCTGCTGCGTGTCTAGCATTCAAACCTGACTGAAACTGAAACTGGACTGCTTCCAGTGACCATCAATCATTCTGACACACGCAGATAAAACAGCGGATGTACTGGCATTGTCTCACCCCGTGAATACTCATAGTGCACCTAGACAGCACCCTTAACTATTTGGATTATTGTGCACTAAAACAGCTCAAACTGCCAGAATAAAGGGAAATACGATGCGTGTTGTTGCCAGATATGCTTTGCACTCTATGCTGTGTGCAACATGTCTTTCACTGTGTTATCATGATGTGCAAATTCTTTTGTCAGCAGTGTTTCTCCCAAAGGGCAGTAGATATAAAAGAGTGTAATGATGATGGCAGAGTTTGTTGCTGGGATAAGCAAGCTGTCAGAAGGTCAAGAGGCAATCCCATTTCCTTCAGTGTGGACATTTTTTTTGACAAGGATGCTTATTTACAATCAAAGTTTACAACTGTGGTCTAAAATATAGTTAAAAACCATAAAGTTGAAACTGGCTACAACTACAACTGGCTAGTGTAAAATTAGTGCAAATATGAAGCACAGCATGGCTATTAAAGAGAATTAGATCCATCATCTCCAACACAGACAAAGTGTGGCTTACTGCATTGTTTGTTTTACACAATATAAATTATTAACTATCTTCAGAGACCATTACAATGTTTTGAAATTTCAGAAGTAAGGGACTGTGTTGATATTTATGTTTGCATGCAAATTCACAACAATTCCCTGCATTTTTCTGACCTCTGTAGGTGTTTGTGTTCATTTATGGAAAAGTCCATCAATTAGGTATTAAAAACACTTTACAGATTATTTAATATGGAGTGGAATTCTTTTCTTTTGTCAGAAATGCAGATGAATTTTGTTATATCACATTTATGCTTTATGTGCCATCTCACCCCATATAACATCAAAAAGTAACACCAGAGAAACATCCAACGACATTGAAATCATCAACCTTAGCTTCATGTACAGCCATGACTAAACTTTATACAATACTGCCCTCCTGTGGATCATAATATACTGACATCGTGGTGTGCCAGAAAAAATAAACAAATAATAAAATAAAACTCCAATTATGTATCTTGTGCTATGTTCAATGGACATTTTGTTGCCTTGCATTCCCTTTTGTCAACAGCCGAATATCCACCTTTGGGGAAACTTCTTGCAACCCTGAGTGCAACTCTCTTGATCACTACACTAATTTCTAACTTTTAACACCCATGTTTCCCTAAAAGGCCCATTCCTGTCTTTAGATGACAAGAGAGGTTCTAGTCTCTGTGACAGGAAAACTGGGATTTTCAATTTGCAGTAAAAGTGCAAGATGGTGCAAGTGATGATCAAGTGAAGATGACAACCAACTTGAAGGATATGAGCTCATTATGAAGCATAAGAAGCATAAGTGAATAAATTAAAATATCATCAAAAGAATGAAAGAACGGAGAGAGAAAAAGACAAAAAGAGGGAGAAGGGGGACAAATAACAAGCAGACTGCCATGGCTCAGCGGGGCTGTCAGGTTCAATCTGGTGTGGGCCAGCAGGATAGCCAAGGAGCAGTGACTGGGGGAGAGTCCTGGGAGACTTGCGTTTCCTGCCTGCCTCGCCTGCAGACAACCTCTCTTTGTTTTACTGGCCTTTTTTTCCCCTCTTCTCACCGCTAGCCTTCCCCCACCATCCACCACCCCAAAAAACACAACAAACCTACCTCCATTGAGGCATAGGAGTTACAAACAGAAGATGTGGTGGGGAGAAGCAGAGATGAATGAAGGAGAGATGAGAGTGAAGAAAACTAGAGAATGGTTATTGGAAGCAGGCTTGAGAAGATGGGGACAGAGTGACTAAGTGCATAAAAAGGTTTTTAAGGGGAAGAAGAGACGAAGAAACTTAAGAATGGGAGGAGAAAAAATGATGCAAAGAAACAAACAAAAAAAACATCAGATTATATAGAACTTTGGAATTTGAAAAGAAAACAATGGCAGCTAATCCAGCTACCCTGTGGTATGGACTAGAGTATCCACATTTTGAGATACTAGCTCTTGGCATCAGTTTTCATTACCTTTCTTAGCTATTTTCCCTTTTACCAAATGTACAAAGCCCAAGTGGTCGGGGGTACTCTGGGCGAGCCAGCAATGCAAACACAGACATAGACCCAAATGTGCACACAGAGCTGCCTCTTCCCCAACCCCCCTCCCTCCTTCATTTTTCCAGGCCTCGCTCTGACTGTGACTTGAGCCAGTTTCCACTCTGGTCTAGGGGTGTGGTGCACGCTCCTGGGAGATTTTGACTGCAAGACCATTTAGTCAAAACAAGGCCTGAGTGCTAGACAGAGGGAGAGAGAGGCAGAGAGACATAGGGAATAACAGAGAAAGACAGAGGAGACAAAGTGGGAGAGAAAGAGCAACTGAGCTGAGAGGCAGAGACAGACATAGAAAGAGAGAAGAAAAAGAGTCGAGTTGTAAGTTGTAGACTGTTTTTAACCTCTGAGTATGAGCCAAGGAGAGAGACCCAGACAGGGTAAACCTATTTAATACCCGTATTTCAGCTGCTTAAAAGCCATCTGTATGAGGAAGCAGCCACAAGAGGAGGAGAATGATGGCAAAGTGCAGGAGTTAGAAACAGTGGGCCATCTCATAAAAAGAAAAAAAAATTCAGAGTACTGCAAAACTGCAAAAATTATGCACATACACATATTCAGTATTATCATGTACATGCAAGCACGTGTTGGCAAACATTATAAGCAACTGACTTTTTTGATTGGATTTATTTTTTAAAAAGAATATAACATCTCTCATATTTGTTCCTCAAATGGGAAGTAACTGAAATTGAAAGCTGTAAACTAAAGACAGCTTGTACGCTTTATTGCACATATAAAGTAGTATTGCCAATTTGATGTGACAGGAAACTATTTTGCTGCGAATCATCATCTTACTTGTTTAATGACAAGCAGTGTAGAATATGAGTGTCTTTGCTGTGAATAAAACATGACATTTCAAGATAGTAACACAAACAAAGGCTAAACACTCAAAAAGGTACAAAGACTCAACATAGGGACACATACAAAATATATTTCCAACAGACACACCCAAAAGCAATGCAAACGTACAATGTAACAAATCCTGCATTGTAAATAATGCCTTTTAACAGACACAGATAGATTTTAGATACAGAGAGATAGAGAGGGTGAAAGAGAGCAAGCAAATTCATTTACACACACCCTTTCATAGCAACTTAATTCTGTGTCTGTGTTTTATATGCTCTTTTTTATTTATAACATTGCCTTTTACAGCACAAAGTCAGGTTAAAGTTTGTCTCCTGATGTATGCTTACTCAGCCCCAAAAGCCTGAATGGTATTTGACTGTTCTCTATAAAGGCAATATGAACTTGAACATCTGGCATTGCTGATCTGAGAAAATGTTGATAAAGGATATTCCTGTAACAAGAGTTCATTTTTTTCTAAGCCACAAACTCCCAGCTTTAATTCTGTTTTTTTTTGATGGGTAATAGTCTGATCACTTTCAGTAAGTTTCCCAATTCCTGAAAAGTCAATCTATTATTGATGCACGCTTTTCTCATTTAGAAGCTGTATGTTGTCTAGGATTGTGGAACACAAGTACAGGCACAATCAGTATTACAGGAGCCCATAATAGAAGCCACCACTTGTGAAAAGGAAATGCTGTTGAAGGGAGTTACCGTTTAGTCCTGCCAGTCCAAATACCTGACACTGAGAACCAGGAAGAGCAGTGTCAGGGGTGACTGTGCAGAATCTTATCTGGTCTGCCCATTGGTCTTTTGGTATTGAGGGTGGGCGAGAACAAGTCGCTTACATGGCCTGCTAACTTTCACAAATGAGGCAGATAGAGAGAGGCAGAGGGCATTCTCGGACACTTATCAGACTCAAGGTTTCCTCTCCTCCTGCCATGTTAGGGCCCCTCATCCTGTGGGGAAGGCTATCACTGTTATTGCAGTCTTTTCTCTCATCTCTGGTGGTGACACCATATAGCTGATGTAAAGGATGTGTAGCTTATTTTTTTTTCAGATACACAGCACAGCCTTTATCTAGTTTATGTTGTTTCAGCACAAAAGAATGTTTGTAAAGTTAAAAGGTATTCAGAGAAAAGAGACAACCATCCCAAGCTACTATAGGCATGGTTCTCAGAAACATAGCTTAGCTGAACTGACCAAGGCAGCTCACAAAAACACGAGTCCATATTATTATGTTTTATGCTTACTGTTATTTTTGTAACAATATTTATTTACATTTTTTCAAATTAAAAAAATATGTAAATTAAAATATGTATATATAAACTGATATCTATTCACTCAGTTTGATTCACGCAGTGAGCCTTTTAGAAAGAAATGTTTATGAAAACAGGACAAAGTAAAAAAAAAAAAATCTATATATTCAGTTTAAGATCTGGGTAAAGCTGATTTATGTTCAGTGAAATAACCTCAAATAAAATAAAGACTGACTGACATGTTTCATATACAGCTCGTGATAGTAATCTCATGAAGCAATGTAACTGCTAGACATAGATTTGTAGTGTAAAATGTGCAAAACTGCAAAATTACAAGAAGGGCCACTTCCAGCACCCAATCACTATGTGTTGTTCTAATCCTCTCCCATTTACCTCCTGTAATCTACTGTGTCATCAATTCACACACATTGCAGAAACTCGCTCATACACTCTTACATTTCATTCTGGTCAAATACAGCCAATCAAGCTCCTCTGCTACATTTGCTGTCCACAGTGTTGCTTTAGCACCTGTCTCTGATGTGACTGTCTATTTTGCTGCTGTGGATAGAGTTCATCAACACACTGTTTTTGTCTTTTTGTTAATATGCCTCTATGATGAGGCCACGTCACTAAGCTACTATGTGTGGTCACACACCTGCACAGAGCTTTGTCAGTAGCTATCAGTGGCGTTATGTCCTTTGGATTTGTGAAGAAGAAGTCTGTCCTTACCCTCTTTAGCGGCCAGGCGTGGGGATGGGTCTGTGTGAGATGGTGTATTGTAGGATAATGACGAGCTACCTGCAATAAAGTGAATAATAAATAAATAATAAATAATAAAGTGACAGAGAAAATAATAAGACAATACTATGTGGTCCGTCATCCCTGCAATGCAGACCGTGTAGTGCAAGCATTATGATTCTTATAAGGGGGGCAGTTTAGTGAGTCTGTGAGTCATTTGGGATGTTTAACACTGGATCCATAAACATCCATATCCATGTCATGTTACCAGATAATCTGGGATAAAGATCAGTAGAAAACCCAGGTCCAGTTCTGGTTAAGTTCTCCTCTAATTTGTCGGTAGGAGTAAAAAGGGGTAAACTCCCATAGTCTGAGCCAAGCACATTTTGCAGATGCAAATCTGTATATAAATAATAATAAGTAATGATAAATATTCAATAAGCAAAATTTCATACAGAGCAACCCTTTTGTTTCACTAATCTATATGACTATAAGCTTAAGTATAACAATAGCCAGCAGGTGGCAGTAGAAAGTCCATCTTAATTACTGTCAAGTAGCATTAGAGCACTTTCCATTTATTGAAATGTGTTCCTCTCAGAAAGAAAATGATTCATGACACACCTGGTAACCCCCCCTCCAAAAACCCCCCCCAAACAAACCCAATACATAGACAGTCCAATAATGTAGGGAAAACCCCGTATCTTTTAAGTATTTTAATTGCAAACTGCACTCCTGAATAATAAAAGTCAGACAGGCTAGACCTTGCATATGGCTGCCTATTCATTTCATCTTATGGAGTAGGACTCTGCATTCCTTCTCTTACACAGGCACCCTGGGCGGCACCAAAATACTCTCTTAATTTTAGCTGCCCCCAGGCATAAATCAGCAAGTGGAAAAACAGACCCAAAAATGCACAGAGAAAACACAGTGGCAGCTACTACATTGAGTTTTAAGATTAAGCTCTAAGATGGCTACAGAGAGCTGCTGGGTATGGAAGATACGTTAGGTTCAGAAGAACAAAAAAGGAACAGAAACAATATTAAATTCGTGATTTGCTTTTCTTTAGAATCGGTGCTGGACGTGGGGGTGGTGGGGTGGTGGCAGACCAGGGGTCTGTTTTTCTAGGGGGTGACTGGGGGGGAGAGGTGCTCCACAAATGTATTCTATCCTCCCAACACCCCACTCCTCCAATTTCTACCTACTCCACTGCACCCCCAAGGCTCTGGGTCTAGTTTAGAAACCTGGGGGCCTCAGAACAGGGGAGTCATTGTACAAGGCATGGTCCCTGCACAGCAATCAAACGCAGCTCCCTGTACAAAAATAATTCCACACGCAGAGTGTAGGCGGCACAGGAGCAAGCCACCAAAGCACCATCGTTGGAGTGGTGGAGACAGTATAATAGAAAGATGAACAGAAAAAGAGGGTGAGAGAGAAGAGAGAGAGAAAGAAGGGAAGAAGAATGAGCTATTAACCCTTTTCCTACTGTGCGCCACATATGTGAGCTGACCCAGACAGCCAAACAAGCAGCATTGCTTTCAAAACCTCAAACCATCCCACAGAGAAATTCAGAACTGCTGAACGAGAGTGGATGAGAGAGAGAACAAGAGACAACACAGCTGACAGTTTTGTGGCAAGACCAGTGTGGCCTTTGCTCTGCTGCCTATTTATTTGGACGGCTTCTTCCCCTGTCAGAAAACAAACATGTCCTGGTAATCTGACAGCACAGTGGAAGGACTGGCTAGTGTTCGTCTTATAAGACCGTCACTCTCTCTTTCCTTCTCAAGTCACATTTGCCCACAGCCTGCCAGATTACATAATGTCCAAAAACAATTTTCTTTTCTCTCCCTCCTATGACTGATGTGTCTTTCAAAAGGTCCTGTCCTCCAGTTTGCCTCGCCCATAATATTGACATTTAAGGGCTTGTTTAGTATAGTGATTGACCTCCATTTGGCCTTCTGTAGAGCTATATGATACCACTACCTCAGACATGTGATCTGAGCTTTGTCAACAAACTGAGAGTCCTAGTCACCCGGTTTTGGTCATTTTTTCACATCAAAGGCAGCCACCCAACAGTAAATCATCTTTTTAGCTCTATAGGTTTAGAGGATTAATTGTCAGCATCTTCAAAAAATGCATTGTTTGTCAGAGGTTACTTAATAAGTCAACACATTTTTTATTATTTTTACATTAGTTTTTATACACGTGAGAAAATGGACAAATAAAAACAATATTCAAGTCCAATATTTCTGAAAAACATCTAGCACTTTTCAGCAACATCACTAAAAACTGTCCCTGCTCTCTTCACTGTATGAGCTCTGAACTTTGTCAATGAACTGCTGTGACTTCTAGTTTGACAAATCCAAAGAAGAAGGGGATAACTGTGTGGGTGAAAGTTGTGGCACTATTTGTGAAATAATGCCAGAATCAAACTATTGATAGTTAGCTCTTAGCTTGAAGTGTTTTTTTCTCTTTTTACCTGTTGGTCGGTGGAGATGGCAGTTAAAAAACAAACTGAGCACACCATGACATCCTCTTTACTTTCTATCTTTGTCTACATACGGGGCACCATACCTGCATTAACACCAAATGTTGGCACTGGATGTAAATCTTGTGGTGAGGAATTGTTCAGTACAGATTTAACTTAAGATACAATTATAACAGACCTGTCAGCTTAAATTACAGCTGAGCTCATCACAGTGTTTACATGAATAGCAACTGCTTATTATCAACCTCCACTTATGCTAATATGATACAAACATAAATTCCTGTAGTGCTAAGTATCTGAACAGCCACAAACTGCTCAGTAATGGTGGCTAAGAGCAGACAGCTAACAGTGAAGGGCACAGAGCCAGGCCGTTGAGCCTCTCTGCACCAGTGATAATCTGCCAATAGAAAGAACTAATGCAAAGGGAGCTCAATAAAATGTTGTGAGGGGGGAACTGAAAGAAACAGAGAGCGAGAGAGACAGAGAGAGAGAGTAAAAGAGAGAGAGAGAGAGAGAGAGAGAAACCTCTCCAGCCCTCCTTTTTCCCTACTCAGCCTTCGAGCCCAGATGTTTATGGTCTGTATAAACTATTGAGGGCTTGAGAATGTCCCCCTCACTGGAGCAAGCAGCAGTAGTGCAGAAGGCCAGACTTATCACCCCTCAAACCCCCCACCCCACCTCTTGCCTCCCTCACTGTAAATCCATCTAGACATACAAGCAGCGGCGACAGCTGGGAAACAGAACTATTGCTATACTCCAATAGCTCTCAATCATGACTACCTCAGACCATTTCCACACACTCCTGAAAAATAGTTCACTACCCTAACTTCTTTTTTATATCTCACACTCGCTTTCTATAACTGTTTCTTTTTCTCCCACCATCCAGCCCATGTCCTCAAATGACTACTGTAAAATCTAATTGTCAAGAATATGTTTCCTCATCCAATTTCTACTATTTTTACTATTGTTTTTTTTTGAGCCACAGTAGTCTCAATTCTCTGTCTCATCACTTTCCATCTTCACTCCCTCTCTTCTTGCATCTCTCTGTGTTGAAGGAGACAGTCTTTCGTTGTCTGAGGCTTTTTTTGCTCTGCTCAGTTTCCAGCACATGTGGTATCAAACCGACCTACATGGGTGCGATAAAGCAAACAGTCCGCAGTCCCTCCCTGACAGACTAATTTGAACAAATTCTCAAATTGCACCCCAAATTGAAAGCACATTGGGATGCGGGCGGCCATCACTTATAAAAATCTGGATAAGTGACCAACAATGAGGCCAAAATAATGCACTGGCAACTACCCTTGTTACTGCAAGCAGCTGGGTAGGCAGACAGATGTTGAGATAGTGCCCGCAGTTGCCCTATTGTGGGTGTCTGAGTGATATTTCTGTGAATGACGTGGCAGGAATGTTTTGTTATGGTATGGCTGTAGGGTGGGGAAGTGTGTCCTTGCCCCATGCTGAGTGTACATACAGGGCTTAATGACTCTGAGGAATGTTAATCAGAGGTTCAATAAACAGAGCAAAACGCACACATGATGCAAACAGATGTGTATTAAATGACTGCAGTGCCCACTTGGACAATCAATTTTTTTGGAGGAGGATGGGAGGTTATAAAGGACAGAGTGGCGAATGGAGTTGGAGGAAAACATCATATCACCTGTAATCACTAATATTTCCAGAGTTTGGCTCAGTCTTTCCTTTCCTTTCTCTTTTTCTGTATTCTGCTCTGCCAAGTTCCAGCTCTCGTGAGTAAAGCTAGAGGTCTAGTTTCTGGATAGGATTACTCCTTGTCTATGATTGTGTTTGTTTGTGCTGCAGGGGAAAGGAGAGAACGGATTTAGTTTCCAAATCATCAGCACTGCAGGGTCTGTATAAAGCCTCAACCCTCTCCTCTTCCTCCTCCTTCTCTTCCTTTTTCTCAGTCTTCTTTGGGCATTAATTTACTAACATGATTCCTCTTGCCCTTAGGCTCCCTATGTCAATAATACACACTGGTCGCTTCTCAGAAAAGCTGGCCCAAAACAGGTCAGTCATTCCAGGCACAGGACAGGAGCATTCATCTTTTTGATTGTCGGGAACAGATCCAAAGCAATTTCAACTGGCAAGTGAAAAGGATTCCAGAGACATCTCCTCTGTCTCCAAAACACACAAGGTCTAAATCAAAAAAAGGGCAGCAATGGGCAAAGTCACAGAGCAGCACGCCTAAGCTGTGGCTAAGTCCCGCAGCCAGTGGCCATAATGAAAACTGCTCTGCGAAGTGTGCCCAGTAGCGGTCAGACAGATCCACCCGCTGCACAATGAGGCTGTTATACTCATGACAAGCATGTCTCTCTGCCCAGACGCCATGCATAGAGAAAACTGTTGACACCCACAAAATACAGTTCCCATTACATCACACAGAGGCCCATCACAATTTCTTGGGAGTAATGTTAAATTTAGTTGAGCCATCAGTCACTCCACCCAACATGGTGTCATGATATTCTGCAGCTGCAGCAAAAGCATCTCTCTCTATTGAATGCAAAGAATTCGAAGATTCGAAGACATACAGAGAACTACAGAAAACAGTTGACATACCCATTGTTTTGACTAGCAATTACTGTGTATTCAAACAACCATGCCAGGTGTTAAATTTCATATTGAGTTGTAACTTGCATATAAAATATCTTTTATTTTCCTTTGCCTTTCTGCTAAAACATATAAATCAGCATTACACCAAGAAACTCTTCGAAGGTGAGAGCATCAAATTTAGATGCATCCATTGCAAATTGTAGATCAACTTTCTTTCCTGCTCTAAACATGCACGCCTAGCATGATTCCTGAGGCAATGCACCTGGGCTTTATCTTTCTTGACTATGTGAAATAAAGTGCTACATAGTCAAGTGGCGGATGTAGTTGAGTTCTCTTTGTTTGAACAACTCCGTTTAATACATTGCATTACATTACAATACATTATGTAGAAATTAGTTTCCAGTAAAAGCAAATTCATTGTTCATTTATTGCAGTGTGAGAGTAGTGCAGTGACAAATGGTGTAATTTTGTTTCCATTGCATTTTTGGGGTTTGGCACTTTTTCACTTCCATTCAGTAGAAAAAAAGTATATGAAAAGAGATATATGCCACCAAAACAATACAATAATATGAATATCTTTAATTTTCTCAAGATTTGTTCTTTTCTGATTCTATCAATTGTCAAACACCTTGTACTATGGCCAATAATCCATTCATTTTTTCGTAATTTGCCCCTTAATTTATTCTTCTACACATTTAGTGTGCATAAAAATACTTACTTTCCCTGAGGTAATTGAGATGAGAGAGGAGCACTTCGGCATTGTACATGGTGGTGAGCCGTAGGAAATCATCCTTGCCCATCTTGCAGAGCTCTTTCCCGTCTGTGTTCTGAAACATGGCTGTGTCAATCTCTAACAGCCCATACTCCTTAATGGCCCACTCAAGCCACTGTCGCACATGATCCTGGGACCACAAAGATGGGTCTGTAGGAAGGCAGAAGAAAAGATAGGACATTTAGACACATGACTTCATAACAATTGTTTTTGGATGGACACCAGTGAAAACAGAATTTGAGTAGCATCATATTTGATTAAGGTGATTAGGATGGGGTGAAATCAATACTTTTAAATAACACAGCTTGTTCAGATACCTATTCTATTCTTATTTTAACCAAAATGATAGGGGTGGCCTGAGTGAGATGACTTGTATTAGGTTTCAAGTAAATAATCTTTTATAGTGTAATATTCACTCACACACCCTTTCCTGTTGTTTGTTTAGTCCCTGTAGTAAGTTTCCTTTTGTCCTATATGGAATATAGTAAACTAAAAGCTAAAAAAAAGCTAAAATAATATTTGCAAGCAGTACTTAACCCAAGTCTGGTATAGCACACCTCCAATCTGGAGACCGAACCCCAAACTTACCACTAATGATTTTGAAGTGGCTTCCTTGAGGACCTCCTACTAGCTTGACAGATGAATGACCCTTTGCATTAACTCAGCACTAACACAAAAAGCCTTTGAAACTGAATTTTTCAATAAATTAATCAGAAATGCTTATTATTGAGAAATACAGTCATTTTCTTTTGCTTTTGTATTTTTAGTTTACGCCATAGTAAACTAACATTAGCATTAGCATTACTTTTCTAAAGGCTATCACACTGATTCTGCACTTGTCACTACCATAACTCTGTCATGTAACTATGTTACATACTGCAAGATCAAATTTTTGAGATCAGTCAGGAAATATAAAGGTGTGGTTGAAACAGAAATCTTTACACAGTTAGCTGGACTCCTCTATGTGATATAAAACACTGGAACAATGCTTTTCATTGTGAGCCAGCTAAATAGAAATGGACCTCATTTTTCTAATGCTGGCAAAATTATACAAAAACACAAGAGTAATTCTGTCTGTAACTGAAGCGGCAGCACTGAAACTAGAATATCACTTGATGATGATATGAATAAACAGATGCACTGTTTCATGAACTCAGACATATATTCAACATTATCCATCTCATTCGAGCTTACATACAAGTTTACATTGTTAGTCAAAAAGCTATTCTTACCTGCAGGTACAATGACTCTCCGCTCATTGGTGGTCATGTTGGGAGGAGGGGCATTCTTCTCATCCATGTAGTTTCCATAGTTCATCTGAGATGCATCATTACCCCCCACCAGTTTATTACATTTTCCCACACTGCAGTCCACTGGAGACTCTCTGATATATAAACACACATATGAGAAAGTTTTAAAAATATTATCAGCAAGCAAATAGGGTAATGTTTTTTTTGTTTTCCAGTGGCTTTGGCATGGGATATTTAAACCCTACACTGGCCAGGGCTAAGTATATCAAAGATGAGAAGAATATAGTGAAATTTTGTTGTGCAGTGATGACCACAAAATATCTAATACATATAGAAATTAGCAAAGAAAACCAAAGAATACAATACACGGGGAGTAGTTGTCATACCATACCTGGATCCATTCATGTGTTCATATTCTCTCTTGACGTTGACCCGCACTGGCTGGTTGATCCACTCCTGCTGTTGGGGTAAGGGGTTGATTTTGTGGGTCTGGCCATAGTCCTGTGTGCCAGATGCAGTCATGTCTGTCTTGGGGAGAGGGGCAGCAGCAGCGTACGGAGGCTCAAATAAGGACTGATCTTCACTTACCACTGATAGCGCCTCCTGTAAGTAGAAAGAGCAAACACATGGTAGGTTTTTCTCAACAAATGCTTGTAGCCTTTGTGCTGGACATATGTAACCATCCTAACCAAAATACACTGTCAGCCAATACTTAAATATTTTGGGGAGTGCCCTTATTTGATTCATTTCAGATAGTTTGATGAGAATATCAATACTACTCTTAAGTCTGTCCATTTGGTTAGCTTAGGATAGCATAAAGCTTATATGCAGGGGGAAACTGTTAGCCTTGCTCCAACTATTACAAATTACACTTACCAACACCTCGAAAGATTACTAATCAAGACATCATAGCTTGTCTTTACATTCACATAACAGATAACTGGCCTGGCACATAAGTTTCCCATTTTGTGCATTTTAAGAAAGCAGATATAATGTGTCGATTAAAAGTTTTAAAAGTGCAGGCAGGTGGTCAGTTTTACTTTTAGACAGGAACAGGCTAGCTGCTTCCACCTGCTTCTTCGTATTAAGCTATGTTAATTGTCTCCTGGCTGTAGATTACAATAGACATATAGCAGACAGCCAGAGAGATGTCTTCTAAACTAACGCTGGGTGAAAAAGCAAATATGTGTTTTTCCCAAAATCAAAACTTCCAAAAATCCCCAAACTATTTTGAGTGGGAAGACAAAGAGTTATAAAAAGAGTAAGAATACATCACATTTATGAGCAGACATAACTCGAGTCTCTCATTTGACACTCCCAGACACTTGTGTTGTCAAATTTTCAATCTCTTGTGTATTTTTGTTTACAACAATTATGTGTAGTTATTGGTTTTATCGCAATCTGGCATCCTAAGTCATTTGTGTTTACAGCCCACGTAGCAACTGTAGTTTCCTGTTGATGTTAGGATGACTTTAATCATGCCCCCAGTGGAGTAAGACAGAGTTTTAAGTATGGGTGCTGCCACCATATTGGTTAACTGTCATGTACCAGTTAGGACCCATTGCTTCACAAATGTAAAAACAAAAATAATCTACAAAAAATTGTGACATATACTGTATGAGCTAGCAGTATTAAGTATTGCGAATAAATTTCCCAGAGTTATGGTTGTTTAATCATTTTCTCTTTCCCATTATTAGTATCTTTTTTTACTTCACTGGACCCAAAAAGCCCCTTTCATGTCCTGATGTGTCTGTCTTGTCTGAGCATTATGCCTCCCTCCACAGCTGAAGACTCAACAGAAGCAGGGGGAGTTATGGCTATGCTGACCCTTCTGCTGTGGCTCAGCTGGAGCAATGTAAGTTTATTAAAGAAAACAAATGCAGAAACTCAGAGCTGGCCAAGATATTATGTGGTTTCCAACATGCTTCTTGTGTAATGTCTTAGAAGTCAAGCATGGATTATGCACCTGATGGGTCACATTTTAACATACAGATGTCACAGCTAAGTGTTAGAGTGTTTGCACAGACTGTCACCAGCTGAGACCTGTGCCAGGCCATTTTTAGCTGGTACCAAATGTAGATAATGTTTAACAGTAACTTGATGAGTCACCCTTTGTATTTCTCCATTCATCATCAAACAGCATTCAAAAATAAAAAAATACAAAAAATAAAAACCCAATAACTCCAAATATCAAGTGAGATCATTACAGCCATATCCATCTGCTGTGGATTCTGAGTTCTGGCTCTGATGCACATCTGGATCTGATAGGATCTGATGGCACAGCTTAGACCAAGACATGTCTAATTCCAGAGGGCTGAATTATTTCATTCCAAAATGCCACATATCTGCCTCAGAGGGAAAATGCTACTTGATATTCATTGATCGATATTTCCAGCATGTAGCTGTTCTCATTCTCTGAAATGTTTCTTTTATTAAAGCAAATCCTCATGGTCTGACATAACTTCAGTATTCAATTTTAATACATTTTATACAAGTAAAAAATATTCAATTATCCCTGAAATTGGTGATAAATGTTTTTTTCATAGCAAATAATTTCCTTTCAATGTATGTGGTATATTTACACCTAAACCACCACAGTTTTCATAAATGGCCTTAATGCTACCTCACCAACGCTATTTTGATATCGAGTTGAAAAATATAACATGCTTAAAGGTCCAGTAATCACTGCAGTAATCAGTGTTTTATACGTTATAAACATTAGCCTAATTGCTATTACTTTACTTAGAACTTCTTTCTCTATGTGTAAAGAAAATAAATAATGTTGACTCCCATAAATCTGACATTAGTTAACACAGTACTTGATCATCCAAGAACATAGTCTTCACTTGATCTAATATTTGGAATATATACATGCTGATTGGAGCCGTTGGCACTTATATACAATATATAACTAATATCTGAAGTGTATGCAGGTACTTTGTATAAAAGCTGATCTAATAAAAGAAAGTGATAGGTAAAGCCTTTACTCTGTGCAATTTATTATCTCAGGTTGTCACAGTCTATGTAGTAGAAAAAGTTTTAAATTGATATTTGCACTATAGTGCCCTCTGTTGTAATAACAAAGACCCACTACTCGCTGTTTTTGGTAAAACAACACTGTAATCATCTTTTGTAAACACACTACATAGAATAAAAGACATTTGCATTCAGTTATAGAAATGTGATGAAGTAGACTAAGAAGCCAAACCACTCAACTAGCAGATGATTCTCCGGTATTATATGTATGTTTTCCTCACACACAATTTGTGGGAAAATAATGCCTTTGCTAACTGTCAAATACAAAACTTCTGTATATACCACTACTTTGATTAAAAAAGACAACTTGTTGGGATAATGGTGAATAAAAAAGCACAACCTCTACAGTGTTTTCTCGCCAGAATTATATTTTCCAGTGATTTCATCAGTGAATCCATCATAGTCTGAACCCTGGCAGCAGGACTTAGTATCAGGGCAGAGCACAACAGCTAGTCTGTGGATGATAAAGTGTAGAAGAGTGAGGGAATGTCTTATTACAGTGCGATAAGGGCTCAGTCAACTTTTGCGGCTGTGGCACACTATATTTACAGTGACATATCAGCCTGTGCTATTGAACCATGATTGACAAGTGGTGCATGCCTATCAAGATTGCAGGAGGTTTCAAAAATAGGACCACAGCACTCTCATGAAGAGAAGCTGAAAGGATGACAGACCATGACCAGACCAGTGACTATGTTTTCTTTTCAGTATCTACGGGTACCACTCACATGTTGCTACTGAGAGCCAGGCAGTTACACTTACTTGTGTCCATCTCACAATGTCCACTGATAATTATCCAGTGGCAGTGCATCTGAAACATTTTAGATTAATTTCTCTTGAGGATTTTATCCAAACCTACTCTCTAAAAACTATAAGGTCAAAAAAAAAAATGTTTTAAATACATTTTTTCTGAAGATATAATAACTGCAACACGACAACAAGATATTTTTGCAATATATGTATCCGCAGTAGCACAGACAAAGGGCGAAAACAAGTCATGGCTCATCTGTTGAACTGCCGGCCCCATTATATGCATTGTGTGAGTGTGACACCTGCTGGGTGCCACCTCTGTATTGTTTACATCAGCCAAGTCTATCTCTCCAAATGCGTCACGATGCGTGTGGAAGTGCCTGGATATATTCTCTAGCTCCAAATCCAGACTACACGTGTGATTGTTTGACGTTCACACACAGCCTTTGAGTAGCAGCCGCGGAGGGGGGTGGGCATTCCTGCCTTTTGTTTAAGAAGGAAGAGGAAACCTGTCAGGAAAAGATTGTGTAGAAGAGGAAACTCTCATGGTTAGAGAGCCCTTCCTCTCTTCTGGCGAGCGTGGATACAGGTAGCAGCCAATCACTTACACCAAGATATTCAATTATGATTACATCAATTGTCACAACGCCTAGGACGTCCATGTCCCCCTGCATCACTGCATTCATTCCCGATACAGTCACGGTGAGTGCTGAATGACCGGATTTAGGAGAGCATATGCAGCCTGACATTTTTGTCTAGCCAACGTTTACTCTCTTCCAAAACTCACACCACACCCAGCCGCCACAAACCCGCTACTTTAACTTTTCAAAAGAAAACAAGTCACATTACTTCTCAGCAGCATTAAGATGAAATGCAAATGCTGCATTCCACTGAGCTTACACTTGTTAACCGGAGGAACTGAACGCATTCGCAGGGTGAACTAATCGGGACTTGCCATTCAACATCTGGTGGCTGCAGTTATAATGCATCTGGAATTTGACTGTGGAGGGCCAGTAGCCAATGTTAATGTAGATCAGCACTCTTGACTACCAACATACCATTTCAAAATAGTTGTGTAACTGTATAAGGAGCAAGCTAAGGTATTATTGTGAAGTCTTGTGGTTTTAAGTGTTGCAAACTGAGCAGTTACCGCACGAAGTTACCAAATGACAGCTTTCCTTACACTTTGACAAAACCCCCGTTCGTCGGAGGAAGAGAGGTTACAAAAATCATCAACGACAAAGAGCGACAAATTATTTCTTGTGCAAAAAACGAACAAATATAGTTTTTGACCCAAACAAGATATTCGGACCAAGCCGGGCGATGTGCCACACCGCTGTTGCGCAGCTCGACACATCGTATCCAGCGGTAATCCAGTCATGGCTATTGCTCAATCTTCGCTGCCCAGACTAAATCATATCGTTGGACCGGTGGATTACTCAAACCTGTATGAAAGTACAGCCTGCAACGTGTTATCCAAAACAAACAGTCACTCTTTTTGTCTTTACAGACGTGCGTAATTGTGCGCTTGCCCCCCCAAAACCAAAGCTCGATTGTTTTACTGTTGAATCCACACCGTAGCGTGTCATTACAAGCAGGCAGTTTACTGAAAAGGGTAAAGTGGATATTTTCAAATAAAGAGGAAAAGAAGTAAATTTAGTTACCGCTTTTAAACCAAGAGAAAAAAGCCGCTCATCGTCGTCAGATTGAAAGTTCCAGCTCACAGACAGACACAGAGGGGCATTTCAACCCATTGCTTAAAAAGGAGGCGCAACTCCGACAAAGCAGTCTCCCACAAACTCATACACCCCGTTCTCCACCCTTACCTTAATAGTTCCGTCCATTTTGCGCAATTTTCAGCGGACCCCAACAATATCCCAAACATGACACGCTTCTGAATTAATTCCAGCCTCCGGTATGTGGCGGAGAGAAAGAGACACTTTTACCGGATTGAGTTTTTTCTTTCCTCTAAATTTGGGAAGTGAAGTCACCACTGTTGAGAAGGTTGAAAAGGAAGCTGTGTGTCACCGAAAGCCCTGCCTTCAAAAAAGCAGGATACTGTCCCAGAGAGATAAGCAGGGAAAACAATTGAGTGTTCGCTCCGCTGTTATGTTTTTCTGCTCGGAAATATTTACAGGATGACTGCCCGCGTTGTGCACAGCCATTGCTAAATAGAGTGCTGCAAAATAGGGCTATGTGTTTTTGCTTCCCCAGTAGTGTCACATATGGTGTGAAAGAGTTTGCTATATGTCCATTTTTTAATCATTTCTGCATACACTAACCGATGGTTTCGAGAATGAGGCTGGACACCAAGTTATGTGTTCTCGTGTTAAAGAGCGCTATTGGTTCACGCCTACCCTTTAAACTTGCATGCAGCCATGCCTTCATCCCTCTGGAAATCAGCATATTCTTTGTTTTATCCTATATTTCATAGATAATGCAATATGTTGTGTAAATTTTATCTTTATATTTTGGACAAAATTACTGCTGTTGGAGCTCTAAATCAAAACATTAGAGAGAAACTTCAATACCAATGGCAGGAGTTGCTATAACATTGTCTTTTTTGGTACAACTCAATGTGGCTTTTTTTTTTTTTTGAGAATCCATTAGTAAAATCCAAGCATTCAGGCCCAAACCGCACGTCTAAGGGTCTGCTCTACACGTGTGCGTTTGCTATTTAGCACAGACTGAACGGATGAAATGCAGCCTGAATAAACGAAAGTGCACTTGAAAATGTAATACATATATTGACTTTTAATGTTAAAAAATATTAAGCTTACTATTGCTTTTCAGTGGCACTCTCTGGGTTGTTTTTCCTTTTCCCCACCCCCACATAGGGAGTTTTTTTTTCTTCTGTCTGCCCTATGAAATTGCCCCCATCAATTCAAGCATAATTTTTGTGCTAGACATTGAGCCAACCCTAAACGTGACCAGACCAATAACACTGCAAGAAACATCACTTTTCACAGCATTACTACCAAATATATATATTTTTTTTTTAAACACGTGAAACACAAATAAAAATCACTTGAAGTGATTGGATAGTTTATACTAGTTTTTGGTATCGTCACTTGGAAAAATACCGATTATTCAACTAGCATCAAAACAATATCATAAAATAAGATTAAAATCGTCGTTTTGGACAAAACTGAAAGTAACTCATGCACCGCCAGTTTTATGTTAAGCGCTATACTGCGATTTAGAAGAAGTGATGATGATGGATATTTTTTGCAGTGTTGGGGTTCTGCCTGGGGGACCAGTCTCAGAGTGGCCAAACAGAGACCGCCGCTACGACTGACAGCAGGGCCGGCCTGTCTGCTCTCGACTTGGGGGTCTAGTTGGGTCGAGAACCCCCACCCTTGGGACCACCACATCTGGATTGTGCTAAGGGTCAAGGCTTCTCCTGCCTGAGGCCAGTTCAGACTCGTGTAATTAGGGGAGACACCTTGTTTAACTCTTAAGTGACTGGTTTGGTTTCTCTTATTACTCTTTTTCTCCTTCATATATTCAAGTGTCTGGGGTTTTCCATTGTATTTTATTGTGGGGACACTACAGATAGAAAGGCAAATTTAAGAGGTGCTTAAGATTTGGCCTCCAGCTGGTGATTCTTCAGCCAGGGCTTTGTGATCAGTGACAGAAACGCATATTTTAAAATATCCAATTCTTTTAGTTTTATACTGTAATATGCTTCATAGTATTTATATCACCAGTTTGATTTTTTTAAAAAATCCACTTTACTCTAGAATCCACCCTTTACATAGTATAAATCATGGAAATGCAGTCTTATGAGACTTTCCAGGATGACACAAAATCTCATATTTTCCTGAGGTCTGATTTTCTAATCTAACAACATATTGCCAGCAGTCTGCCACAGACAAGATCACTCCACATTAAAATACCAGCCATCCCACTCACAGAACGTATTAGGAAGACTGGGGGTCCAGGACCTACCAAGACCATAATGAATACAGCGGTAACAAACATTTTGGATGGCCAATAAACAGATGCAAGTTGGTTTACACAGCGAACCACAGAACATCTGGCTTGATGCTGGAACTAGACAGCCAGACATTTCTTCCTTACACCACGAGCCAGTAGCTCCTCTGTCTCTCCACAGGGGCAACCAGCCAGAGGTGGGCGGACGCTATGCAGACTTTATGTTCAGCAGTCTCTCAATTGTTAGGTACATCCTTTCTCTTTGAATTTGTAAGATGATCTGCTATGCATTGTGCAGACAATTTGATTTCAATCTTACAGGGGAGAAAGTGAGTATTAAGATTTTTTTATTTGTCACACAGGCTTCACAAGTGAAAACAGTCATCAAAGGGGGAAATATAAAGGGGGAAATAAACTTTAAGAGTTTTCTTTAATCTGCCAATTTTTTGTGAAAAGTGTGATAAGTACATTTCTGCTTCATGAAAGGTGCCAGTCATAATAGATGTGGCATTGTTCCAAACCAACTATATATTTTCTGTTTTTGTGCTTTGTATTTGTATTGTATTGTGTTTTTTTTTTAACTGTGTTTTACTCATCGGGTCGTTCCAGAGGCAGATGACAGGCATCCAACACGGTGTACTGGAGACTTTTGGCGGATTATGATTCCCACGAAGAAGTAGTACCAGTCAATAAGAAACTCTAAATTTGCTGTCTTTCAGACTGCAGACTTATATTCAAATCAATCCTCCCGTCGTGCTGACGGCTCGAGTCAAAATACCAAGGGCAAAAAGTAGAGTCTGCAGCACTGTCTGGCCCTTTGCTCCAGGCCATAATTAATTTGTGATTTATTTTTATTGGAGAGCTGCAGCCTCGACTGGCCTTAACCAAACAAAACCAAATGCCGGGGCGTGGATTAGTTTAACTCAGGAATTTTTCTTTAAATTCTGTATAAAGGCATGACATTCTGACAAATATCTCTCTGGATGTGAGTGAAGCACTTGAACACAAAAAAAACACGAAATCTTTGCGTACAGGCAAGATGGGAAAAAAAACTTTAAGGAATCACAAGAAGCAGAAATAATTTCGCATGTATTTCCACCACAAATTAAAGACGCTGCAAACGCTGTAAAATTCAGAGTTAACACCTTAACTAACTCTTGGTTCTCCCTTATTGGCTTGCTGTTCGGGAGCAGAAGGTCTCATTTAAGACCATATTTTCATCTGAAACATTCCCAGTTTTTGAACTCTCCAGCAACAAATCAGGAATTGTTTGAGCCACGAAACGTCGAGTCTTTCTGCAGTGGCACAAACGCTGTGGCTTAATGAAAAGAACCCTTATTCAAATGCGAAAAAAGTCTTCAAAACATTAGCCCTTAAAAAAAACACCTTGATTATGAAGATATTACCATGGCTCGCTTCTACACAATGGCCCGATTTTATGAGGCACAATCTGAGCAGCCCCCTTCTGCAGCTTATTATGATGGATGTGAACAGACGTCATACAGCCTCCCAAATTAACTAACACAACTGCAAAAAAAAGGTGCAACCTGACATTATATGGGCATATATATGTTCACATCCGGTTTTATACCTATATAAAATGAGAGCGATTTAATGGTTTCACAGCCTCGGATATGTAGCAGTTGTTGACTTTCATGCTGCGCCAAGCGAGCCAAGAGATGCGGTTGTAATATGTGAAAAACAGATGTGCATTGTTTGCTTTATTTACAGGTCTGTCGCGGCGGAGGTGGGTGGGTGGGGGGGTGGGGGGGTCGATAGATAGATAGATAGGTGGATAGATCTATTGAGACAGTGTAGAAGCTACAGGTCTTAAACTCATAATGTTGCCAAAGTATTTCCAACAACTCCTCCTTTGTATATGAAGTCAGCACAAATGCACTGTACACATTTGATTCCACGTTTTCTAATGGAAATAATTGAAGTTATTAATTTCCAGTTGACTAATTGTTTTAATATTCAATATAAGACTGCCTTTTTGCATTTTAGACTTCTTGGAAAATACAGGGAGGAATGGTTGAACACCAAAGCCCAAGTAGCCTGAAAGAATGAATGGAAGACAGTGTGTAGCACTAACATTACCTGATCGAAGAGGCGGTGATGTCTTACCTTGACGTAAGACGACGTGTCAGGAACAGTTTGAAACATGTCTACTGTCAAGTAGACAGACAGACCCAAGGGTGCTCAGTGTCCAATGAGCCCTATGAAAAGGACAATATATGAGGTATTATTATTATTATTATTATTATTATTATATAATGTCATTACGTCACATGAAAAAAACGACTCATGAACTCGTGATTTTATCTTTATCATCCAGACATCATTCGCACTTGACATGACAGCTACGTGTTTGAGGACTACAGCAAACATTTACAAAACACCGCGGGTTTTGTGAACTTCCACATGGGTTACCACTTCCACCAAAACAAAGGGAAAGTCAAATTTGCTTAATGGGCTCCTGTATGTGTAACTGCACACATAATCCTTTGATTCATTCACTGAGAATTCATTTTTCTCCAGAGCGGTCGGAGTTATTTGATACGGGTAGGTTTTAATCACCGCTGCCCGTACACCAACAATTACACCACTAACCTACTGGTAATATGGATGGATTCCTCTAAGTCGACCAATAAGAGCTGGGCAGCGAGAAAAAGAGGCCCCATCCCAACCCCCACCACGTTTTCCCCTAAAGCTTACCACATATTGAAACACTTTTCGCTTTAATAAGTGCAGCTTACAAAGTCTAGGGTGAAAGGGCACTTAGAGGACGGTGTCTTTAGCCCTTCCCTCCATGTGCAATTATTAGGAAGGCAGTGCCACATACCATCACAAAGGGTTGTTTCAACTATGTGAGCAAATTAACGTATATGGAGCACTATATTGGCCTCCAAGACGCACTGTTAAGGTTAAACAAACGCAACAATGACAGTGGGACGCTGATCCCCCGTTTAGTTGCATGCAGGACTTGACCTATCAGGATTATAAACAGGACTACACAATCAGGATCCCTTTCACCATATTAAGTCAGTACCTGTTAGAGATATTTTAACAACAAAAAAATAGACTAAAAAATGACGTGTGGGCACACAGAAGTAGACTCGTACATTCCTAATCAATTTCTCTTTTTAGAGCGCAATTTCACGTTTCTCCTGAAGTCTGCTAAGAAATACTGCCCCACAATAAATTTGCCAAGGAAGGAGAGCTTTTATATGTACGTGACACAGTTTAAATAAGTGTAAGGGACCTATGCTTTTTTGGTCCTGTGCTCCTACAAGCAAAGTCAGACCTCGCTTCATAAAGTTCACCAAATGCATCCAATTTCTACGCGGTAAAAAAGAGCATAGGATACCGCATCTGCAGCCAATTATGCAGAGGAGGACTGGTGAATAACGGCGTGAACCTCCCTCCGAGACAACCCCGTGGGCTGGGACCCCTCTAGTGTTACATTTTAAGCATCTTACCTAGCTGTTATCCATCATAAACGTTGGCCAACTGATTTTCAGCTAATACGCGTTCCCGTTCTTTGTCTCACATAAAGTGATACTGCGAAGAAGCGAACTGACAAATGGTTTTTTTCATTAAACTCCAGTTTCACCCAGGCTACGAATAAAGTGAAACTTTGAACACGTCGGATGCAATAAGACACGAACATTAACACGAAGACTGAGACACTGTCACTTTGAAATGTCTAGTCTTTTTTTTGACCAATTGACGTGCGAACTGCCCTTACAACGTCAATGAGCATCAATAAAAGCAATAAAGCAATTGGAAATAATTTGTCTTCCTGCATGCTCACCTTCGCTGCAGAGTTTATATGCAGGACTTCAACGAAATCGAATCACTTTGTATTATTTTTCTCACTCACCTGTCCTTTCTGTGTCGGTCGTTTGATATATATTTTTTTCGATGTGACCAACCCACCACCAATTTCAAATAATTAGTCCCGTCCAGGAAAAGCCGTTTCCCAATGCTGATGACAGTGAGTTATTTTGAAAGTGGCTGAAAAGGAGCTCCGGGTGTATGAATGGAAATGTTGCTGAGATGGGAAAGTCGCGACCAATGAGCAGCAAGAGAAAACCTCCCCTTGCCTGCTGTGTGAGGCCATTCAAGCATGAAATAAGAGAAAAGCATGAAGGGAAAAGGCGTCGTAAAGCGATGTAAAAGAAAACTGTAAAAATGTGTAATGTGCATTTATTTATTTACTTATTTAATTATAAAGCTATACCATTAGTTGCATTAGTAACAGTTGTTCATTAGTCATTTGTGATGCATTTCAAACACAAAACTGCAAAAATGGGAACGGCATTGGTGCATCAGGTAAAGTGCTGTCGGAACTTCAAAGCATCACAAACATCATCACCGAAACATCATTTGTCCTCCCAGAAACAGCCACCGTGGGCTATATGTTATCTCACATTTAAACGTCCCTTCCACAAATTAAGGGGTGAGTAAAGCGTGCTCATGGATGGATTTATACTCCAATAATGCCTTGGAAGTCCTTTAACGACCAATTAAACCACTAGGACCACGCTTGGTGTATAATAAATCTGGAAAACAGAGTAACCTCTTATTTTTTTTATCTTTTGCAAAATTATATTTATTAATTTATAGTGAAGTTAAGTCACTTGAATTTATTTTATAGTCAGTCATTAGCAGCATCTAGCTACTCTTCTATCTGCTCTCATGGTGACAGCTCCCGTAGGAATATATAACCAGCACGAGTTCCTCTGCAGTGGGTTTGTCTTTTCCTGCTCAGTTGACCCCACTCAGTTCAGTAACTTCATTTCCTTCACATTGCTGCCCTCATCTTTGACCAAGAGTCCCCCAAAGGATGTGGGGGAATCGACGGTGAGGAAAGCCGACCAGCCATACAATTTTATAGCCTCATCAAGGTCGGTATTTCACGCAGAGTAACCAAAGTGAAACAGAGAAGTCGACTGTATTGCATTGCAAAGGTTTAAGGAGTGCCAAAGAAGAGTGCGAGATGTGAAACCTGTTGCTGTAATTCAGTCCCATTTCATGTGCTCACTGCAACAAACACCTGCCTCATTACGTTGAAACGGTGTATTCTTTCTGCCAAATAGCGGGGTAATGATATAACATTCTCATGAATAAAAATATAGAAAATAGGTATTAAAAGCAACAGACTATAAACAATGTAAAAAAAAACCCAGTCCAGTCACCAAGAAGCAATATTATACTGATTGGCTTAATTGTTTTTTTTTTGTTGTTGTTGTTTTTTTTACAGTGTTGGGGTCATTTGGTAAAAAGGTCGCCTTTCATCACTGGCTAGACTTTCTGTTTGTTGCACCGTTTCCTAATGCAATAATTAAAAACAACAACATCGATAATAGCGTTCCCAGCAAGACACAATGGACGGAAATCCCAACATCCGTTTTACTGAAAAAAGGCATTCATGCGCCTGCTGTGTTGCCTTCCTCAGGATACAGCAGAAGACGTTTTCTGACACATTTGAACAGCAACTATTACATTATTTTAGGACGGGGAAAAAGTAAAGAAATATGTCAGCCTATGTGATAATGTTATAATACAGTGTACAGAACTTTATGAAGTTAAGTTATTGTTGTCATGGGTATCACAGGGCACTTTTCACTTATAGCAGTTCAAGACCATACTCATATTAATTATGTTCAACACTTCCCACCATGAGCAAGCACTTGGAGGCAAAGGTTGTTGTATAAACTTTAAGACACTGATTTCTCGGACACTCTAGTAACACACTTTCTTGTGTTTTTAAGGAGACAAAAAATAAGTATATTTGCAAATGTTTCAGGTTCACTGTGTGGGTGTTACTATAAGTCTTGTATCATTTGGGACTTCCTATTTTTAACATGGTATTGACAGTAATGTGTAATATAGGCGTGAGGTGATTTTGCATCTTGTGGATGGCTCATGCACCACTTGAGACCACCAGTTTCTTAGTTGTTTTTCATGATTATTCAACATAAATATGCTTTAACACTGTTGCAAACAGAATCTGTTTTTGTAAATCTTACAGCAAAAAAACCTCTTCCCTCGCAGAACAACAAAACAATCTGCCATCAGCTTTTTCCCATATACAGTTCACTGTCAGTCTTTCCTCACTGGTATGTTAACATTTCAGAGCTCCTTCTCTTGGGATTCCACCAAAATCACTTTGTGATGTATTTGTATTTGTGATGATTTGGGCAACATACAGACATCAGCGATTACATCGCCTAGAGTAAATTAAGCTCCTTACTCTGAACTGTAATGGGTTATTTATTTAGTTGAAGGGGCTACCGAGAGATGATCTGGAGATGGAGATTGGTTCTATTCCAGCATTTTTTTTTTGGTTTTTGCTCCTCAGGGGGAGAGAAAATGGCAGTGTGGCACCAGGGAAGGCAGGGCAGAATATCAAATCTTTTCACGCAAGCTTCTTGGCAGTTATGGTCCAGACAAAGAAAGCAAAGGGTCACGGGGAAAAAATTCTATTACATGTGTATGATTTTAGTGAACAAAAGATTTAATCTGAAAGATTTAAGAAAGGGCTACTTTACAAACATGAGATTATATATTTTATTATGTATATACGCTTTCAAAACATGTGACACCTCTAGTGGGGAAGCCCTTACCTCTTAACCTATTTAACAAACTTCTACAGTAGCAAAGCTACAGATTCTTTTGTTGCAAGAAGAGAGTCAGAAAAGAGTTAAAGGTTGTGATGAGTCACCTTCACAAAACACTGAAACAACACAACTTAGTGTGCAACTTACAAACAATTTATCAAAGTTCTCTGCTTGTCCAAAGAAAATAGCTCATACAGAGCACAGACAGCAGCCCATTTGTGTATAATTAGAAAGGGGAAGTATTAAATTAAAGCAAGGCAGTCGTTTTATGAGACAACCATTTATGAAGGTAATAGCGTCCCTATAAATTAACGACCTCCCAATGTCTCCTGATGTGTTGCCACTCATCAGGTCCAGAGCAAACCACTGATACGTCCACAATGTGACCTCATCCGCTTAGTCTTGGTATTCTTGCCCCTGGGTGTTATGCTGAGATGAGAGCTTGGCAGACTAGATGTTTGTGGATGGACATGTGGTGTCGAGACAAAATGCATGTTATCATTATATACAATATGCTCTGGTATGCACTTAATCAAAAGAAAAAAAGTGTATTTGGGCCAGTGTCTAGTGTGTGTCTATCCTTCGTGTAACTGCAGTGTGTGTCCATATAATATATATATTTTTAAAAACACAGAATACTGTTTTACTCTTTTCAGAGCATCTCCCAGACCACTTATCTTATGTCAGTTCAGCTGTTAGTGTGGACACAGCCCTCCACTAGTCCAGCAAAATAAGGTGCTCACTTTGAATTTTAAATCAGTCTTGTTTGCCGGGGGGAGTCATCCCTACATGAATAACATGAAGCTGAAATTAAGCCCCTGAAAATGACTGCTTGTGTGGAAAAAAGTAGGGTGAGTGAGAGCAAGAGGAAAGCACTGCCATTTAGAAAGCCTAAATCATCTCCTGAACTATAAATCCACTGACCGCTCATCATTCAGCAGCATTTTAAAAAGCCCTTAAAGAAAAACACTGACTGAAATGAATATGCTGTCACCTCTCATTTGGGTTTGGCCCACTGGCTCAATAAGAAAAGTGTTGTTCCCTGGAAGGCTTCTAGTCAGGGCTGAGCTCTCAGGTTTAGGGTTTGCCCCTGTCCCGCATTCTCAAGGCTTTTACTTTGAGGCCCGTGTCTCTCTTTCCTCCCCCACGTCCCCCCAGACATGTCTGACAGGCTGAACTCGACGTGGGCTGCTCAGCAGACTACAAAAATCATTCATCTGTGCCTTCAGACGGTCAAATCTGGATCTAATAAAGGGGGCTTGCCTATTGATCCTATTCACAGGGAAAGCACACTGCTAACTCTCGCCACTGGAGGGCTCTCTGGCTCAAGCCAGAAACAGCTCATTGAGGACTTTGTTACCCCCTTGTTTATTCATTGATAAAACATGTAAAAGGTCTTAAGAAATATTAAATATTAAATATAAATGTAGGAATAGGAATACATATTAAGAACCGTGCCATTTATCCAAAGAGAGCATAGGCTTAAGTTGTATTAAAAACAATCAAAAGCCCCTGTTTTTCTTTTTTTCTTCACCTGTGGCACAAACAAACCTGGAAACAGTGAGCATATGCTACTGTGCACAAAGACAGTGCCTGCCAGGGCACAACAAGGTTTGCTTTTAATAATCAAGTGGAACAGAAGAAAAATAATGACCCCAAAGCAACACCAGAAACATCCTGATACAAAAGCACAAGGCATCTAAGAATAAAAGAGGAGAGGGACATCAAGAAGGAGAGTAAGTCACAGTCACTTTTAGGGTTGTGTTTATGTGTGGGTGAGGGCACTACCCCAAACGCCCAGGCAAACCACAGCATTCCATGCTGGGTCTTAAAGAGACAGAGCGACGCTGTCATCGTGGGTATTTGGGGAGTAAAGTGTTAACATATGGTGACGGCTATTTGAGATGGCTGGTGAGATGCACAGAAGCCGGTAGGTGGCCATGCCAGCTTTGTGACTGCCTTCTGGCAGAGCACCTCATCAGCTCATGTCAGGTTGTGTTTAGATATGTAGTTTTGTGTCAGCTACAACTAAACAGCTAGTTGAAGTTGCACCGTATCTGCACTAGAGAGATTCAGTGCTAGAGGGCAGAGCTGAGCTATGAAACAGATGCAATAGCAGCAGTGTGCTCTGTCAGGCTTGTGTTTAAACAGAGTAGAACAATTTAACTTTAGAATTACGCATTATTACAATTACTATATAAATATTTTAAGCCTTTAACTTTGCCAACTGAAACAAATAAAGTCCAGTGAAGTCAGCTAATGTGGACCTCCTATGGACCTACCAAAGTATTCTGGTAAATAGTTTCAGTTACAAATTTCTACAATTTGACAAAAGAAAATCTGAAATTCAAAATCAATATTTTACCACTATTGTATTAATGTTAAGTATTTCACAGTATGCTGTGTTGTATTTTCACTCTTTGGGCTGCTTTTAGAATGTTCTGTACATCCCAATATAATGTAAGGCTTTGTAACACAACAATGTGAGGTGTGATAGTGTTTTCCATCCGCAGACAGACACCTGGGTGGCTAAGAATGATGACAGATTGTATGTAGAGGAAGAAAAAACTTCAGTGCTTGGAAAGAGAGAGTGAAGATGAGAAAGACACTAAGAAAAAGAGAGAACTGTGTAGGTGTGAGGAGGGAAGTGAGAGCATGGTGGTGGTATTGTGTCGGGTAGTTAGAAAGAGAGTGAGGCTAGGAGACAAAGAAGATGTATTGGTAGGGGGTGTGTTGGGGAAGGGGCTTCTGAGAAGGAAAGGGAGGATGCAGAAAAGGAAATGAAATGGAGGATAGGGGACAAAAAGAGAAATAGCCTGTTTCCTCCCTGAAAATCCATGGCACAATATGAACTTAACATCCTTAAACCATCAACTGAGCTCTAAAAATAACACTGTTTCCGCACAATAAGTAGGAGTTGGCGTAGAGGTGAGTGAAGTGTGAGTGAGTGGGGGCAGCTGGTGGTTGGAAATGGGAATCAGAGCATGAGACTGGAAGTGAAAAGTTGGGAAGAAACAAAGAAACACCATCTTGCCATGCAATGGTGATTAGAGATGAGCCAGAGACTGCTCGGCTGCTTGTGCATGTGTGAGAGAGAGAGAGAGAGACATAGATGAAGAGAGAGACAGAGAGTGGGAGTAAGAGTGTGAAAGTGAAAGAAAGAGAACTCAAACCTTGACCCTAGAAACTTAGTTGTCACACTGCATTCACTTGGTAGACACTTTTTAGAAATACCATTTCTACACTCTCGAACAGGGAATCAGATTTGAAGAGAAAAGATATGGTGTTCACCTACTAACTGATGGATGGTGGAAAGTAGAAGCAAGTTGAATCTTTAACATGTACACTTTTACTTTTATTTGACATATCACCTCCGGTCACTCTGATCCATGAGGTCCCATGTGAAACCAAAAGTCAATGATGACTTATCTTGAATTACAGTACAGGTGTTAGTTAAGTTAGTTAAAACATTTAATTTACATCACGTTAGGAACATTACAGTTACTGTAAACCAAACCAGGATCTTTTCCTGAATCTAACAAGCCTAAACAAATGCTGCAGGGGCAACTTCACAACATTAACCATGTATTTATTGTTTGTTGCCATGGAAATGAAGGTTCAGTCAAAACCACAATAGTATGTGAATAATAGTCAAGAGTGTCCTGTTCTATCTGAGAGAGAGAGAGAGAGAGAGAGAGAGAGAGAGAGAGAGCATCAAATAAGAAGTTATCAACATGATTTTTATATACATATATTTAAATTAAATAAATTAAATAGCATTTGTTTCAGTGTGGGAGCTCCATATCACACCAGGACAGTAAACAAATACAGGAAAACCAATTAATATTACTTTTCTTCAAACTCTTTGCTGCCCACCTGTCATTTGTATGGGTTTAAAAAACAACAACAAGAAGGGGACCAGAAACAGGACACAAGACAGACTTACTTGAACACCAGCCACTGACAAGCAGCTCCTTATTACCTCTCATCACCCTGATAAGCCCTATTCTAACAGCCTGGCCACACACCTCATCACAGGCTGAAAGGACTGAACAAAGCTGACAGGTCTACTAGCAGCGCTGATGTCGTTATCAGTGTGAACACAACAGGGTTGTAGTAGAGCTAATGATACCTATGTTCTCAGAACATGTGACCAGGGAAATGCTGAGGTACCACAAGGGTTAATCCAGGTTTTAATGATTCCCCACATAGAATGGACTATGATCAACAAACTGATTGACACCGTGGAGAGAAGAAGCCACTGAATCAACAAAACAGCTGTCATAATTTATATCTCCTCAAATGAAATTTCCACGTTGATATTCCATATAGCTCACTGGTTGAATAGAGCTACAGAACTCTGTCTTCATTTTGTCAAAGCCAAGTGGTTGTCACTCAACTGAGTCAAAAATCTCACCCCTCATTATGTACATTTCTTTCATTTTACCTGCTACTTTCAGCACTTGTTTCTGACCTGTTTCCTCTGTACCCATTGTACCCATTTTGTACACTCTCCCCGTCTGTCTCACTGATTGCTCTCCATCTATGTGCCTTTCAGGTCTGCCTCTTCTCCTCTCCCTTCTCACTCAAACCTTGTTTCACTTCCCTAATGAGAGTGTATGTTACACAGGCATTCAGAAAACCTCCTTGGCTAAGTACATGACAAGCATCTCATTCTGGGAAACTAATGAAGAGGAATAGTGAGCTGTAGACACCACTGGAGTAGCTCGAGGTGTGTTTGGTGGTGGCGGGAGGGTCACTGGGTGGGGTGTTTGTCTGGGGGTTTGAGTGCATGTGTGTTTTCAGGGGAAGTATTTGGCACCATTCCAGCATCTTATCAACCAGGGCATGTTGGACTCAGTATCTATTTCTCTCCTTCTCCCCTCCTCTTACTATTTCCTGTTATCTGACTACATGCTCATCTTTTTTTGGTACAAAAGATCAGCATAGGGGTGTTATTTTGCCAAGCAACATTGACTTAACACTCAGTAAAATGGTATAAAGTTTGGAAGGACACTTAGTCAGTCAGTCTTTGAAGTCTAATTAAAATACAAGTACATGGATAATCTGTCATGTGTGCTCATGCCATTAATTAAACACAACACTGGCTGACAAAAGCCACAGTGTATGTGTACAAAAAGAGCCTGGAGATAAACCCACACACAGTGGAGACAGAAAAGTAAAAGGCTGAAATCCAACAACTCAGCACGTGTTTTAGAGGAACTTGTTCTGTCAAGAGGCAAACTCGGACAGAAGATTGTTGTCCTGTACGATCCCTTGTGAAACGCTTGAGAAACAAAAACCATCTGGAGGCTATAGTGCACACTCTCGACCCATCAAATATTGAGGATGTTTGTCTGATTTACAGGGCATATTTAGGACTGTTTGGATAACTTGGCTGAGGGATTGGTGCTCTAATTAAAGATAATATCAAGAGCTAATATTGCCCCCAAGACCTTTGCTTCACCGTCAACAGTGCAACAGAGTCATGGTTCTGTGGGTGAGAGTGAGAGTCTTAACCACAAACACTTCTAAATGAATCTAGTCAGGCCTGATACAAAGGCCTCTCCGTGTTCTTTATTTCACTGAGGTTACTGTTCCACACACTTTCTCTCTGCTGATGCCAATAGGAATGCAGGCTTTTTCGGGCCCAAGCCCACCGTGGTGATTGCATATTGATACTGTCATAAAATATTACATCCTCACTTTATTCATTGCAAGTAGGCTTTAATCTAAAAATATCATGGGCAGGGAATAAAACAGAGTTTTCAGCTGCAGAAAGATTAGGCCTGTGCTTCTCTCACTGAGCACCACAGCTTGGAAACACTGAGGCCCAAAATAGATGTTCTCCTCATAAAGGGCTCCTTCTTTGTAGTCAGCATACACCAACAACATCTGCAGGGCAGTTTCTATGGAGGGAACAGACTCGGGCAGGGTATCAAAGAGAGAGGCGATCTCCTGTGAGAAGTCGTGGGTGGAGGACTTCCATATTCTCTTTCTAACTTTCTTTTTTTTTTTGCTCTTTCCCTCTATCTCTTGCTTCCAAAAATCTGTTGCAATCAGAACGATGCTAATAAAAGACCATTAATATTACCTGTCAGCGCTATCTTTGGAAGATCCAAAATGAGAAAATGAGACAAAAGGATTCACAGTCTGGAGCAGCTCACTAAGACACAGGGAACCAGGGGAGGACAGACAGGAGTGCGGTTTGGTGTGGTGATTTAAATAAAGCATGGAAATGACAGAAATTAACTAGTGTCCCAAGAAACAGACAACACAGGGCACAAGGACAGTCCCATTTATTTTCACTCATGTTTCACATACAAAACATTTGGTTTTCTCAGCCAGAACATTTGGTTTGTGGAATCTATCTCTCAAAGAATGAACTGTGTTTCAATTGGACTCGTGCAAACTTCAGCTTTAAATTATTTGTTGTTTTATCTTAGCTCAATCAACAATTCAGCAGTGAAAATATGGTGTGATGCTCACTTCTGAACAGACGGTAAGGATATGATATCGCCATTAACATGACTAATGTATCTTTCAGGATAAAGAATGAACCTAAGATACAATGGAGCTTACAGTATCTTAGGTTCAAAATTGCTGTTGTGTCTTAGAGTTTAAACTTTCTGGTCAAACACTTTTATCTCCTGTTTTATTCAGGTCAGAAATGTTGAATTTAACACTAACAAATCTGAAAAAGCAATGAAGTTTCAGATATTCAGGTACAAATAGATCAATAGCAGATAAGTTTCCAATGTACATGCAAGTGTGCAGGAAGACTTAACTAAGCAAGTTATGTTGAAGGCCGTAAACCCCTGCAGGTCTTTTGACTGATGGCTTTTACTGGCAGTGACTACAAGGTGTTCACTCTCTGTTTAATGCGAAACATGAGCAGAGCCAACACAATGATGGAAGCTCTGATCTGAAAAAGATGGCACCATAATGGGGAGGTGAAAGGCAAGGGCCAAAGTGATGATAGTGGCTTCATGCGGAGCAGAGGTGTATCTAGAGCCTTGCCTTTGAACTGGTGAACCAGCTAATTGAAACAGTATTGCTGGGGCATCGGCTGCAGATCTGGATCGCATTCATCCCCACTTTTATTCAATTTGGTCTCATCACAGGGGCGCGTCCTGTGCTCTTCTCTCCACATGGCAATAAGTCATACCCTCGCCTTTTGCCCTCGACGTGTTGCCCATCTGTGTCCCCTGGGGGCCCTGAGGCACTGAGGCCCACAGAAAGCAGAGGGATTCAGATGAGGTCTTGAGAAAATGCAGGCTCCCTGCCACTGAGCCCCTTATGGTACTTCTTCATGCCTCTCACCTTGGACTTGACCCCACCCCTCAGCTCTTTACTCACATAGACAGACACAGACACAGAAACACACATCTCCTTACACCACAAGACTTTAAGATTTACTGTTAAGCGCAGTGGCTGTCAGGAAGTTTGAACTGTGCACATTCTAATTCAAACAAATGCTGCACTAAGGGTCACAGAATTATCATGGAGTCACAAGGTGTTTCAGATGACCCACAAGTGTTGAGTGTTAAGCTGACAGAGAGAGTGAGGGACATAGAAGAAAGAAAAAGACAGAGACTACACTCTATGCTGTTTGGTAGCAATGCATCAGAAAGCTTGTGAACTTGCAGCATGGAAATAAATAAACAAATAAAGCAAAAAATAAGAAAATAGATAAACCTTCTTGCACTTTCATTGTTATCACTAACCTTTATCAGAGCAGGTGGATGTAGATATGATGTTGTGCTGGAGGAACTTCTCATTTCGCAGAAGAGTGGTCAATGTACTGTCATAGCTTTAATCAGCATCCCATATGCTGTTTGGTTGGGTTTAGGAGGTACATGGCAGAATGATATGATAGCCAGTGATGTACAGTAAATAAATATTCAGGAAACACATGCTTCATTGCATTCTGGAAAGAGCAGAAAAAACAGATTCAACAATGACAGTTCTTCATATGGTGTATTTTAGTCTGGTTTGATGGCCAGTTTTAGAGATTTACCATGCAGATTTACCAATGAATTACACAGATCTGAAATTGATTGAAAAATGGCATGACTCAACAAACTTGATGTAACACATACAGTATATGCACACAGATGTTTTTCAAAGAGAGTATCACAGGAAGATCAGCCATTGTCATTATCATCACACCCTCCTTCCTTGTGATGTTTTCCTGCGTCTTTCCTGCTATTTTCCACAGTGGAGTTTAGGATTTCTGTGACAGGCAAACCAACAAATACGCAAATTTAATTCAAATTTGGCTTCAGTTTAAATTGGACATTTTGTTGAAAAATTGACAAAAACAAGGGGACAAAACAACTGTATAGTTAAATATTACAAGATGGTGGATATTAGTGGTATGTAAAACTGAAAGATTTAGGTCCCCCTAAAACCAAGACACAAGATACACCGTCCGAAGCCTAAATACACAGGAAAATAAAATTTGGAGTGGATCACTTTGCGATTGAGGGAGGGACTACAAGTGTGCATAATATTCCTTCTTCTGTGGGATTCGCTGTGAGCAGGTACAGCATCTCTGCAGTCCACCGCTCAGCTGTCACACTCTGTTGCCCAGCGCTTCCAGTTTACAGGAAACTTCTCACGGCAGACTCGGTAAGTGTAAAGTTTTATTGTACTACAATTAACTTCTAATCAGCTGATATAATGACAGCGGTTTGAGATGTTATCGTTGCTCGTCGCTCCTTTTATGCATGAAGTTTCTGGGTTTTCCCGTCAGGAATTTTCTAAAAGCGTGCAGCGTTTTGTTTTTGTTTTTTTTTTGTTTTTTTTTAAATTGAGATGCACTACTTTCGACCTGCTACAGCCCTGCTTATTTTTGCGCCATCGTAGGGTTCAAAACGTCATGAAAAGGAAACTTACATGCTCATTTTTACCTACTCTTAAATGAAATTCACCTCAATATTTTTTTGATTTTCCTTCACTTTATGGGCTTGAAAATGCCTTCAAATAGAGCACTCAAAATTCACAGTGTTTAAGCAGGAGCTATTTATATTACAAAATGAATAATTACAGCTATATGAATGCTTTGCTCCCTCCTTGTTTTTTCCCCTATCAAATCAATGACATTTAAGTAAAAGCCTAAAGGTAGCTCTTTCATTTGAATGACAGAACTGATTTGCTCATTATTAACTTTCTGTATGGGTTCTTTTTTTCCTGAAACAAGAGCAACTGAATCTTTTTGAGCTGATGAACATCTGCAAGCATTGAACAGTGGTGCATCTTCCCTCAGTCTGTCAGCAGCTGCCACAAACTAGATATGCCAAAATGCTTAACATATGAATGTGAAGAGGGTGGGACCTGCCACTGCCCATATACACCATTCCTCCTCTAATGTAATCCTTCAGCTCAATTTGCAGTCTCTTTTGTTGATGCTCCTTCACTTAAACAATGGTAAGTGATAATCAAAGTGTGTAGGAAGGGAATAAGAAGAGGAAGAGAAGAGGAGGAGAAAGAGAAGGAGGTGAGGAGAAGGGAGTGATTAAGTGAGAGAGAAGTGATGGAGATGTGAAGTTGACAAGTCTCTAGAAGGAGGTATTTGGTTCAGCTAAAATCTTATATTTCAGCACAAAAAAGACAGCAGTGTTTACTTGAAAAGAAATACATTAAAACACTTAAAACACAAAAATAAGACAAAGACTGAATGTGATGATATGATATTGCGTAGTTTTAAATTTTTTAATTTCTCAACCACCTCTTCCATTTTTAAACCCTCTTCCCTCTCCTTTCTCCTCTGTCTTTTCCCAAACACCTACATATACACATGCAACCCCCCCCACCCCACCCCCATATATACCCCACTCTTGCTTACAAGTGTAAACAGTTTGTGATTGATAGGTTGCTCCACCCATCCTCGTCTGTTTGCGTGTTGATCCCTTCAACAGGCACTGCTTCTCCTGTCAACTGTGTCTGTGATGAGTTACTACATGGATCCAGTTTCTTCCTACCCAGGCCTTCACCCCTGTGACCGTCTGGGTGCAATGGTAGGACCTCCCTCATAAATTACCTCTGCCTCAGCTACTGGCCAGGAGTGTTCGTTTATGTGTGTGTATTTGTGTGTTAGCAGCTCAGCCACACAGCAGTGCAAGAATGTGTGTAAAATATACATATGAGCGGTATACTTTTATGTGTGTATGCAACTCTGGATCCCATCACCTCACAGGATCACATTCAAATCAGATTTTCAAATTTTTTTAGCACTTGATTGTAAGGCTGTTATCGCTTTGGGATCACTTTTTTTAGCACTAAAAGTTCAACTCATCCAGAGTTTTAGTACCTGAATTGGTACATACTGTTCTCCATGATTTCGTCAAAAGTTAGGAAACAGAGCTGTTAAACAAGATGGTTCTCTACAAGGATGTGAAATCGCCAATATGACCTCCTCTGTGTTGCACAACCACCCTGCACCAAGATGTACTTCTCTTTATCAAGTAATATTGTAAATATTGAGACCTGTAGTGCTCCAGCGTTGCCACTAACCAGTCAAATTGAAGTCAGATCATCCCTACTGAATAACACCTTTCTCGGCTAAGCCACCTGCACAGTGCTTTGCAGCAGTTTGTTTTCAAGAACACCAAGGCCCTTAACACTGTCCAAATGAGAGAGCTGAATACAGAGTCAGAGACAGTAGTAGCTGGGAACATTGGGATTCCTGTCAGATGAGCATTTGAAGGGTGAAGACCAAGGAGCAGCAAAATAAATGCCTCCATTTGTATGCAGAGCGCCAGTGCATTAGGATAAGAGACCGAGGTTATATGCAAATGGCAACCCCACCCTGGCCTGATGGAAAACATAGAAGGATACGGCTCCCTGTGTCCTAATTGGCTCAGGTGGTGGGGCTTGCCTTTGAAATTGAGACTACTGTATACCAGGGCAGACTTGGTCAAAAGGTGAACCTGGGTCACCTCGGTTGCTCCATTCTTGAATTTACATGAATTATCAGCAAAAAGCAGCAGGGCCTTAGGTGTTTACATTTCAGCTATTGTCAAGACATTGCTGCACTTCACATAGACTGTATCCAGAGAAAAATTAGGCCTCACAAGCAGCCTGTGGCAATTAAAAAATGCCACAAGCCACCTCACAGCAAAGGTGATGTATGTTTCACCTTTGCTGTGAGGCTAACATATGCAATTCATTTTTTGCTCTCTATACACAGATTTGGTATGCAATGACATGCAGTGAACTTCCTAATTAACATGTTTTTAACAAAAATCATCAGAATGATAAATCCAAATATCATGTGCATGTACTTAATATGGGTAGAGTAATCAAGACAGAGGAAGCTTGTGACCAGGACTGTCACTGATTCAATTCCCTCTATACTATAATAATAATAATTAGTAGAGTTTCCACAAAAAAATTATAGTACATTGAAATATCAGACAATCAGACATTTATGAATCATGACGGGTCTAGCTAATGTAATTAAATGTCATGTATTGTATTGTGGAAAATAGATGAGTAGTGTACATGATATATATATATATATATATATATATATATATTATATATATATATATATATATATATATATATATAAAACTATATATATATATATAGAGAGAGAGAGAGAGAGAGGTTAATATAGAGTGATTTTCGACACAGCCTAATGCAGCTGTTTAAATATATATATATTAACCTACTGTAAGCTATTCTACTAAGCCAACATGCACAAACTGCAGCCTAATCTATTTTTTAAATTATGTCTGTGCTTTTCCTTTAGGACACAGATGTATTTAATTATACATGTCTGCTAAAATGTAGGCACTAGACACAATATGACTCAATAAGTGCAAGTGTATTTATGTATCACCATATGTAAGCGATCAACAAGGTTTACATTTTCCCCTAACTCGAAAACCTATTAAAAAATGTATTTCTTTCAATATTTCATTTAATCCAGTGGTTAAATGTAGTACAATTAAAACATATTAATAAGTGGCCAGGCACAACCTAACAAAGTTATTGTGGTAGTCAAAACAAATCAAATGCACAAACCTCTTTATAGATTATAATATACAGCTTGTGTCTGTGCAATGCTTTTTCCACTGCAGCTGTAAAAAACAAACAAACAAAAAAAACACATTAAAAAAACAGAAAAATAGCAGTTATTAAAATAAAATGAAATACATGACAAAGGTCAGGATTGAAGAAATAAAACGATAAACAATAGAATTATAAATTGTCAACTGTATACTTATAAACATAGGTCATTTGTACAATGCACTATCTACAAATTGAAAAAGCATTCACTGCTTGCTTAGATAATTGTCCTTTGTAATTTTCCAAATTATAGACTAATATCTGCATTGAAAAGTACTTAACATTTGAACTGATCAAAGAAAATTATGGCATCGATGTCGCTTCCCCAGTTATATTCCATTCATAAATAATCCATGTGGCTCCGTCCATGTCTATTTAACACCCACCCCCCGATTGACAGGACTGAGAGATGGTATCGTCCCACACAAACGTCTAAAGGATTTAACAAACTGAACTCTCTTATCCTCTGATCATGTTTGCCATCCATAAAGCTAGCCAGTTACTGATTAATGCTGGTGTGCTTAAACAGGAACCTTTTATCAGATAGGGAGTCACTCTGTCAGTCAGTTTCTCAGTAACACAAGTTGCATAGAATATATGCCCCACATTATTGGAGGCTACATCATTTTTAGAAGAACCATTGCTTTTAATCTTGTTTTGCATGTTACAAACATGAAAAATTAAGATGAGAAGTCTTAGAAAAGACAAGATGTTGTCTCTGTAAATGACTCTGTTAGATAATGAAAACAGAAAAATAAAAAAGGATAACATTGTAATCAGTTAGAGTAACAGACTAGTGAGAAAAATGTCGATCTGCTTTTTATATCTGTTTCAAATAGAAAATAAATAGAAAACAGAAAACATCCAACTATATCTTGAATGTTTTGTTTGTTTTCAAATCAAGGTTTTGATATGCTAAAAATGGCAAATGGCAAACTTCTCCCTAACTATATCTTGTGTCCACATATAATTCCCAATATATCCTGGCTACCTATCAAGTGCTGACTTTAGACTTCCCTTGCTGCAGTTTGAACATTTCATGATAAGCAGGGTAAAACAATCCGTGTGGGAAAACAATGAAAAAATGTTTCCAAAGTCCAAGGAATACTGTTGGCACAAGCCACTAGACAGTTTCATTAGTTTCCAGTTTAATCTACCACTACAACCCTAAGCAGAGAAATAACACACATTGGAATGCTTTCAGAATAGCGCATCACTGGCAAATAGAACTGTGATCCAGAGCGTGATTTTATGCATGGAATTCAAAATATTCCAGTTACTGAGATCAATGATTTTATGATTTTACAGCTTGAATTTTACCCAACCCCCCAAATTTTTTTACTGGTTGTTGTACATTCACATATTTGTTTAACCTAAGAGGCATGGGAAATTTCTCTTCTACAGCACTCCTGATGGATAAAACGGAACAGTAAAACAACTGTTAAAGTTTTTAAGTTTATTTTAGCTAAACCATATGCCATATTGTTTACAGAGACAGAGTGGAGGGGTGGCAGTGGGCCCTCACACCCACTTTCCAGGTGTGGTTCACCCTCATCAGCAGTACTACCCATCACAGCCCCTTTACATCCAGGATATACCCCTGCAGGAGGTACCCAATGGACAGGATGTGGGCCCTACAGGTAAGAACACAGACAGTCCAGGCCCATAACATGACAATGTTCTGAAATGTAATGTTGGGTTTTTTTTGAAAGTCCACTTTTTATCAATTAATCATTTTTCATCAGTCCTTTTAGATGTTTTGTCAGCATGTTTGATGCCATCAGTGTCAAACAAAAATGTTTTTTCTTCCTAAAAGCATCACACAATTTATCTTTTTGACACGTCTGTGTATGCCTCTTAGTCATAATAACAAGTCAGTAGTTTGGAGTGAACAAATGACCCCAAGCAAACAAGCAAAAAGCAAAAAAACAAGCAAAAAAACTTTGTGTTAGCTAAAATGCTAAATGGGTAATCGCTCACACTGTACCATTCATGTATGTGGTGGCGTCTCACACATTTAAACTCCATCATTTAGTTTTTTTGGAACAGATACACAGTTTTGACCTGGCCTGTGGGCTGATGTTGATGATGGTAACCCTGAGGGCAATGCCTTTACCAGATACATCCTCCCTCTTTCTTTCTCCTCCTGTCACTCCCTCCCTTGATGAACAAACCCCCTGCATTTTCTTGTGTCCAATCCTCTCCCCTTCTATTTTTTCCTTTCATTTCTTTTAAATGAGTTTTATTTTAAACTGGAACATTCCTTCCAGTGCATCTGCCTATGTTTGACTCTGGCCTCTACTTGTCCTCAAAAGTGATTGATGCTGATGGACTGGGACTCACACCACGGGAGTAGTATGGGGGTGCTGGGGGGCACAAGCTTTCTTCCGTCACCTCCATGAGCTGGATGCAGGGGGCAAGACAGAGGGCCAAAGGACGGCCATCTTTTTCCCAAGCCTCTGGTTTGGTCTCTTGAGAGGTGGAGGGGGCTGCTCAGTGCACATATGTGTATTTGTGCGTGTCTATGTGTATGAGAGGGAGTCAGGATTTGATGGGATTTGCTGATGTTTGTTGCCAGACACACACTTCTTTGGACTCTTCACTTCATTGCTCCCAGCACTAAACCGTTGACATAAACATTGCTGAGTGGAAAAAAATGACCGCGTGTTGACCCTTTTTTCTTATCCCTCTCCTAAATCCTACACTATGCAGCACAGAGGTCTGAGAGCATTCAAGCCACCTGGAGATGTTATAGTCATTTAGCTCTTGTTGATGGTGTCATACAGAGCTGCTGCGCGTTTGTGGTACCAGAAAATGGCATTATGAGTCTGTGCTAACCTCAGAAGTAGCTAAATAACCTTTGACACAGTCTTCAGACACTGTAGCCGTTGCTTTGACTCATTTCTCTCAAACTGAAAACATGGCCACCCTTAACTAATTTGCACTTGCCATTTCAGAAACCTCATACTCAGTCAGACTGTAATAAAAAACATGGAGGTACAACCAGTTTCAGCTTTCTCTTGCTTTTTAAGTGGCACTTAAAAGATTTCTTCACTTCTGTACATTGTAAATGTATGCCAATTTTTGATCAATGGGGTTGTGCTTGTTTTGAATGAAGATTCATTCTAATCAACCAGGATTGGTTTATGCTGTTTATTCTATTTAATGTAGGTAAATAGTTGCTTATGTACACATTTGTCTTACATTCAGGGCAACGTTATCATTCATTTGTTGTCGTGTTTCAATTCACCTAGCAAATATGCATTCTCTTTTATCTCAATTTGCTGATCTAACCTAACCCTAACCCCAACACAATTACTGAAGGGAATATCTGGCTCTTTATTGGCTAAATACTACATTGTGTTCATTGGCCAGTTGTGAACTGTCTGTTTGCTGTTTGGTGTTGAGCATATTGCGTACAGTGGGTTTTAGAGTGTTTTCATTGCAAACAGTTACATGATGCAGAGGGTATGAAACAAGGATATAGTAGACCAGTATAGTTAAGATGATACTTGCTTTAACAGTCCTTATTACTGAGAGGAGCTGCAGATTTAGGTGAGAATTCTGTGTAGTTTCTTAAATGCACACAGCCGCTCTCACGTTGGCATTTGATACATTGCATTATAATATGGAGAGCTGCTTTAACTGTTTTAGGTGAAACTAGACTAAGGTAAATCAGCTATTTCAAAATATTTTACTGGCACAATAGTGATTACTAAATAAAAATAAAAAAAAATAAAAACAGTTAAATCTACTGTGGATGATTGGTTAGATATATATTATTTGATCTTAAAAGTTAACATGTTCAAACCACTTCTCCCAGAATGTATTGGGTGTTGTTAAAATGAAATGTGCTAGTGTGAGAAAGAAAAAGTCCAGAACAGATGTGAGGCGGGGATGTTGGATGTTAAAGGACCATTACATGTTTGGCTCAGAGCCCAATGTCACACACACTGCTTCCTGACAACAGCCATGCCATAGTAATGTTTACACTAACTCAGCTCTACTCTTCACTATCCAACATTTACACCACAGGGTCAATTGTAAACTCCCATTGTGGAAATTCACCATGTACATGTGTTCATGGGAAAAAAATAGAGGGTGTAGTTATGATGATCTCATTGAAGTCCAGACACAGATAACACACACATGCTTACAAGCATCACCAACATCCTCCAATGATGTACACTCCACATATTCATTCATTAAATTCACACCCTGCACTCTAGTGTGTATTGTATTACTGCCTCCTCCCATTCAGTAAAGCCCCCTTCCACACAAAAACACACACACACACACACACACATACACACATATTTATCCACTCCAGGCACTCATGGGTTCACTGTACATTTGAACAGGCCCTCCCATTTAGTGCATGCAGACACAGCTGTGATCTGGCACTTAGGGACCATTGGCCTGTTTTATTTGATGTGGTTTGACAGCTGGACAGTTGAAAGGGGGGGAAAGGGTGGAAAGGAGAGTGGGCGGACTACAGTTTGAGGAGAGAAGATAGATAAGAATAGGGGTAAGTCAGTAAGTCACAAGACTGGGACCAACGTTGGTGGGAGGAGAGGAGAGGAGGGGACGAGGATCGGAGATGTAGAGCTTTGAGTGGGGAAGACAGAGGAGGGGGCTTTTGCCTCTGATGAGGGGCACGTCCTCACGGGCGCAGGCCCATTTTTTATTTCTAAAAGTAAACAGGCAGCCTGCAGGGGTCTGAGGGGTTATGGGAAAGGAGGAAACAGTGATGCTAATCAGGTCAGTGCACACTTCCCCCTGCAACAATAAAACAAAACAAGAGCGGAAACATGCAAAAGCGATAGACAACAGTGAAGGAATGGGCTACACCGTCATGCTCCTAAATTTGAATTAGTTAGTGTGATAATGGTTCTGAGTCAAGAAGTGTTAGTCAGTAAACAGAGGAAAGACAATCTATTACTACTACACTGTACATTTGCAGGTTTTTATTATTTAACTATTTTTTTTTAATTTTTTTTTTGGAAATCTACATGAGTTTAATGCAAGACATCTAAGAACTGATTGCTTTGTGCACTGAAATCAAGCATTTGCAGTAGATTCACTTAGAAATTTCAGGGCAATATCTCGCTTTCATAAACTAAAAAAATTACCATTTCAGAAACTAAATTCTGGAATTTCTGGTGAATCTGGTGAATTTCTGGTTATCCTTTTTCTTTTGATGAGCCACCTGATTTGTAAACTTCCTTTCACAGTGTTCTACAGATTTTATTTCTAGGAAGTGTTAGGGTGGTAAGTTCCTCTTGATAGCACAGTGACTAATTACAAACCAATTCAGTTGGAGAACATGCAGTTTTGAAACGCATACAATCACTGACGGTCGATGATGACGTAACAGATGCCAGCTCATTAGAAAAGGTGGCGCTTTAGTGATTCTCAAGAGAGACCTCCCATTGTTTTAATGTTCATATCATAAGCTTAGCAATATCCACAGGCTGTTAACTACAATGAGTCCACACTGGAAATGTGTCTTGTAATGTGCATTTATAATTCAACTGAGTCCAACGTATTGCAAGTCAAGTTCAGTTTGTCACTGTAATCATTCAGTACAAGGGACATTTAGACAACAATTAACAATATACAACAACCATCAACTGTATGGCTGTTTTAAAGTCAAATCATGATCTTTACAGACTGTACCATTCTTTTCCATGTACCCACTTACTATAATGTTTATAGTAAGTATAATGTTTGTGTAATGTTTATAGTAAGTAGCTACACTAATTGAGATATAAATTAAAACTGCAGATGGATGTATTTCCCTTCTGCTTATGGAGTAGCAGAGCTTTATCTGAGTACAAGGAGGTAACACAGAGGAGGGAGGGCAAGATGAGAAGAGGGAAGTCTGGGAGGCAAAGAGACTCAGAGGGGGGTGGGGATAATTGAATTATCTGCACAATGGAGTGATGGGGGGCACGTGGTGCCGCTAATGGAGGAAGAGATGTCCTTTTTAGCAAAGCTAATTGTTCAGAAAAGAGCTGAGCCTTTGTTCAGGGAGGTCCTGTTACTTTCCCAGTGCACTTACATGCACATACTATTTAGCAAAGTGTGCAAGCACACACGCACACACTCTCAGAATAGATTTTGGAATGTGAGGCACAAGAGAAAGATGTACACATGCAAAGTACCCTGCACCAGCACATATACACAGGGATACACTACTCCTGTCCCAGCTAACCCTCTGATCTCAGCAGGAGTGCACCCTGCCTGTGGCACCTCCAGACAGCATGCACCACAGATAGAGCTGAGATTGAGTTACTAGACAGAGGCCACAAAACCCCACTGTTTTACTGTATGCTCTCTTTCTTGGTCTCTCTCTCACTCTTTCTCTCTTTTATTTGTACGAAACTCTTTGTGTGCTTCAGCGTCTGTAAATAAGTGAGTGATTAATCACATGCTCAATGCTATCCATTCATACAACAATCCAAATCTGTAAGGATATATCCATTACCTGAGATCATTGTTTTGGGTCTTATGGTTGGGAATGTGAAAGACAGTGTAGCATTTATGAAATACATAACACTCTTGCTGACTTGCTGCAGAGGTATCAACATCAGAGACAAATATCACTTGACGGGTATGTGGATATCTTTAAATCAAATAACCTTTAGTCATCTCTAAAATCAAAAACTGCAGGTGCAGGAGTTACATCTAGGGATTGTAGACAGACAACACAGATGTACCTGTGATATACAGACAGCAGGCAGGAAAGAAAGAGCTGCTTTGGCTAGGGCTGCTATACTGCTGCACAAATGAGTGAAACCAGTTAACTGTCAAAACCATGGCAACAGCATTTGTCAGGTGATAAAAAAGAGACACTGAAACAAAAACTTGTTTGATCTGGAACATGTGCCCTCACATGTCCTCAAGTGCCTGCAATGTTGTTTCATGAATGTAAGACAATTAGTAATTCTGCTGTCTCAGTAGGAAATTGCACTGGGGGGGGAGTAAACTGAATGTTATTTACCCACTTTTTTATGGAAAACATTTTCTTGTGTCAGTGTGCTCTTCATAAAAATATGTTTTGTCCATGGGGTCATTGTACACCAGGCTGTCTAAGAAATGGTCATTGCTCTGAGAAATGGATCACTATTCTGAGATACAAGAACAGAAGTATTTTCAGATGTTTCCTGGCAACAGGGATTTAAAGCAAGAATACTTGTTGTAGTCAGTTTTTTTTATATTAGTTTTCGTAAGCATTAGAAAATTAATTGGTAAAAATACAATTTAGATTAAACTTTTTATTGTACTAGAATGCAGATGTAAAGAAGTGAAGTCAGGCAAAGGAAAAGCCAAATTGAAATGGTCTGCAGTGACGCTTGCAGATATTAGTCAGCAACACCATTAAACCCCTAATGGCTGCCCTTAGGCACAAGAGGACCTGGGCTGTCCTTTTAAGAACAGATACGAGGGAGTTCATTAACAGAGAACAAAGAGGTCCAGTCAGAGAGAGCTGGGGACCAACTGATTCTGACAAAGTGAGAGGTACTGTTCCCCCTTCCATTCTTCCCTCTTCTCCTCCATCACCCCCTCTACTTCGCCATGGTGAGGCTGCTCCCACACTACAGAACCCACCAGCACTCTTCCTAGACAAGGCTCCTATCAGGCCAATGAAACCTGATCCAGGGCTGCTAATGGAGCCGGTGAAGTACCACTGGTTTAAAAATCCATGTGTGATCAATATCCCTGGCTCCTCAGCCTCCATACGCACATGCATACAGTACATGCAGAGGTACCATATTGACGTGAATCACTGGTTGCGCTCAGTCTAACAAGGCTGCTTATGATGAGTTTGGATATATGAAAAGAGGTTATTTACAACATTTAAAACAGAGAAAATTTACACTGTTAAAATAATGAAGAAAATACCTTAGTCCATACTGGGTTTGCAATATTTCCTGCTGGAGGTCAATTTTCCCACTTTTGTTAAAATCAGTAGGTGCTAGTGGAAGTTGTGTGAGAAAAACTATTATAAACTGTTATCACTGTTTCTGTTGCCATGGGAGGTGTTCCCTAATAGCAGTGGTTTGTTCAGAGTGGAGCATTACTGTGGTTAGAAGCCCAGTCCCTCTCTTGTCTTTGTTCTCTTCTAGTGGCAGAACAAATTTGCGATTCAATTTCCAGTAAGGCATGGTCATTGTCCCTGGTTATTGTAGATAAAAAAAACACACACACACAAAAAAGACATGGTTAAAACTGTATTTACGATTATGGTCTTAGTGACAGATGACCCACACTGTACTCTTGTGCTATTTTTGCCCTTTTCAGTATGTTGATAATATTCCAGCACCACTCATTTTGAGAGCTAAATGGTGTCATTTGTAATTTGATATTTTTAAAGCCTGCTTTGTTTTGTTTTGTTGGCATAATACACTGTGTGGTGACATTGTATGAACTGTTTGCTATAATATTTGAGTAGTAGAGTTAAGCGTTACTGCAGCTCCTCCACAGACAGCTCAGCAAATCTCTCATCTCCGCAGTGCCTCTCATCCTTGTAAAAACCCAAGTAATTTGCAGGAACATGCAGACTCGTCAATGACGTGAAAGAGGTCTTTGCACAAGTACAAGTGGGTTCTCATAGATACAGTGAAGGCGATAGTAGTGTATGTGTGTAGATGGTGACGAGGTGGATGGGTGGGTAGCATTGCAATTGAATTGTGAATCAACTGGCAAGTCAGCCCCCCCAAACACCGCCCCCTTCAGCTGTCGTCGCACTCGGGCTCTGTGCAATGCAACGCCCATAGCCAGAGATAGGGAGGAAGGAGTGAATGTGTGAGTGAGTAAGAAAGAACGAGGAAAAGAGGGAGTGTGTGTACATGTACCGGGGGAGGCAGAGAGGTAGAAAGAAAGATAAATTGGAAGTTTAAGAAACGGAATTAGTTTTTTTATTTTTTAATGTGAGACGTAAAATCTTATCGGCCAGTACAATTGACCGGGCGGCAAAATAAGAGAAGATTCTTATATTGTGTTTTGGAACTGTTAGAATAGAAGAGGAACGCGGCGTTATTAAGTTACACTGATCTGATGGTCATGACGGCAGCTGTCGATATGAAACCGACGTTAACAATCATAAAGGCTGAAAAGATGGACGGTGAGTAATAAAACTCTTCTGTGACAACTATCACGAGGCTATCATTACTCCTCAATGTTTCCTTGTAACGTAACCGCCTGGTGGCAGATTACATTGTTGTCCACAGTGATCGTTCTCGGTAATTACATGCGCTGAGAGGGACAAAACGTCCTGAACGCATTTTAGTGTGAAGACGGTGGTGTTTGCTCAATACTGGACACAACGCAACCGTTGAGAGAAATGTAACCACACCAGAGGCTCTACAGTCATGCAATAACTTACAGCTACATATACCAGTGTGTTACTTATTTTGAACTAATTTTGACTGAATGAATCAGGCTGTGGGTGGTATATCTTTTCATAATTTACAATGTGTTGTTTGCGAAACAAGAGCCACAAAGCAAAAGTTATTTTTACATTTGTAGCCACCGGTTGATCAAAAAAGTAGATGAAATGTACAAACAAAATAAATAGCAATTATGACATAGATGTGTGTTGTAGAAACACTTTCAGACAGTGAATGTCACAAAGTTATTGTAATCTCATTACTGTCTTAAAAGAATCCCCTTGTAGTGTGTTTTGTTTTGGGCATGTACTGCTTAAATGTACTATTGATACTATTGATGCTTTTTAGCTCTAAAGATACTACTGATATTCATCTCTTTCACTCTGCTTTAATCTCATTGGAGATGTGTCTACATCTACTCTTTCACCCATCTCTGACCCTATATTCAGTGCCACACTGGGAGGGCCAGGGCATGGTGCCCAGCTTGCGTTGGAGACAGGCAGTAGAACCTAATCACTCCCCTCTCCACAGACCCACAAACCCCACTATCTCCTCTTTCTCCCTCCCTTCCCTTCTTCTCTACACCCCCCACCCCCCCTGCAGTGGTTGGAACTGACTTTCCAGAGGGAAGGAGAGGCAGGCTGAGGTGATGAATCTGCAGTACTGAGGCTTGCTTCTCTGACCCTGGCTGCCTGGAAGACTTGGCTTACTCCAGGGGTAGTCCACAACCATGAGCTGTGTTTGTGTTTGGCTTTAAACCTTTGTGTGGTTTCACTTCTCACTTCTACACAGAGTGATGTTACATATGGTGGCGTGTTTAGATCATTTGCATTGAGCAGCTATTTACATCACCTAATCCCCCCGTGGTTTTGCAGCTCAGTTGGTGTCGAACCTGTTAGTATAGGAGCAAACAGCATTGATGAATCATATTAATTCGATAATAATTGCTATTGTTAACCCACCAAGGGGGTGTCATTTACGACATGTACTACCACTGATGATACCTGCAGGGTATAGATTTGAAAATTCACATCTCACAAGCATACAGAAAAAAGTGCTGATAGCTGCAGTTGAGTTGCCAAAGCATAGTGCTGTTTTACAAAACCATTTCGCAATGCTCGCTCCTGCTTACGCTCACTTGGGTGCACTCAGGTCAAGCTGAGGCTGCCAAGGAGCAGTTTGCAACTTCACACAAACACATCTCTTCTTCACAACTTTCTCACACACGGACACACACTGTTCCTTTCACTGCTTGGTATTCCTGTCTTCTCAAGATAAGTGTACTACAAATGTCCAAGGCTATTCTCATCCTTGCAGACACAACAGTGATGTTCTCTGTTGCAGGCTTTTCACAAGCAAGAGCTATGACATTGCAAGACCAACAGATGTTTTTTTCTTTTTCTAATACCTGCTGTAGCATACTGTATATATACATACATACATAACCCACTAACAGGCTTGAGTGGCTTCCAACTCACCTTATATCATTTGTTTTTCTTTGTAACAGAACTGCAGTGCAGTGTCAGCTTACCCAAGGCCTGTTCTCCCTCTCTCTCCAGTAGCAGTAATTCCTTTTAAAGTGCTCACACACTGCAGGGTCAGAGGTGCACCCAAACAAGACATCTAACGTTCCACAAAGCTTTTATTCCTCTGTACAGCTATAGTATGTCAGTTCCTGACCCAGTACAGTTACTTGAAGGTGACGGACATCATGGTAGCTCATTATTGAAAGCATCATGTAATCATAACATGACTCTCAGCACATCACAGAGACAACTTTCAAAGACAGAGGACAGATTTACTTCACAGGGAAGATGTTGTATTGTGAACTTAAAGACATGAAAACACAAAAGCCTCACATTTGTTTCACTCTTGTGTTACTGAAGTTCATATCAGGTATTAAAGTGTACTTAAGTTACATTTCTGTGGTTATCCAAGTATCTGTTTGAGACTCAAGAGAGTCTCAAAGCTTAGAGTTGTCAAATGTTTACAAGATATGGAGTTGTCTGTTTTAGACTTGAGTAAGTTGCCCCTGATGTACTTTTCTTCTCTGCTTGCCTGAAGGGTCAGGGTTCAGTGACTGACAGGAATGTTTGTGAGCATGCCCTGCTGGGTGGCATGCATAAAGACATAGAGGGAGCATGAGTAGGAGGCCCTCTTTTATCTGATCAAACACTGCTGTTTGTTATAACTGGTGTGCCTGATGCATCTGCTATGAGCCCATATAAGGCATCCCCTTCCACACCCGCCACATTCAGTATGCACACACAAGCACACACAGGCCATGCCACACAAATAACTCTTAAAAAAGCCATTTCTTCTTTTCCAAGGTGCCTCCCATGTTGGTATGGTGTCAGGAGGGGTAGCTTGTGTTAAAAAAAAGAGTGTTACGTAAGCGTCAGGTTTTTTTCTTTGGTGCGTTTGTGTCAGCACTTATTTTGTAGTGCACTGTAATGTATGCCAATGTTTCAGTGTGCGTGGCTGCCTGGCAGCTGTGCAAACACTGTTTGGGTGATCCAGGCTTTTCTTGATGTGGTCTGTCAAATGAATCAGGCCCAACAGTCAGTTTTTCATCTAATGTACGCCATTTCAAATGGTGGACAAATTGGTTTGTTGGATTAAACTGAATTTCTCAGTCCAATGTTCTGGGCATCCTCAATATGTTGTTTAGTAGTGTTTGACTAGGCCATGGTTGTGCCTAGAGGGCAACTGATACTAGCTTCTTAAGTGGGCCTCCCCTGTGCCAGTTAGACTTGTCATGAGACTCGGTGGATGATAGTGAAGTAGCTGTGTATGGGTTTCCACAATGATCTTTATTTCTTTCTAAGATTCTCAGTGCTGCCAATGTGTTACATCAAATGGGTCATCCCCCATTCACTTAGTGTTTCATTCATTGCTCTTTTATTGAGCTTGTTATCTGATGAGTTTCCCATATAAACATAAAAACATTATACTTTGTGCATCTTATCATTACTCTTACCTTAAGACTACACGCCTTCATTTTTTCTAATGAAGCTTAGTCATAAAGTAAGGCATGTTTGCAACAGATACATCAGTTTGCTAAAGATGTGGTGGGTGGGGTTATGATGATTTTTATTGAGAAATCCAAATCAGCCTTCAATAGACTCTTGTACTACTCACATTCCAGAAAAAGCCAACAACCAAAACAAAGGAAAACATGTTCCTTGGCTGGGAAAATAAAGCGCTGAAAAGCTTTTTGTGTCAGACTACTTTTTTCAATCATTCACTCGCCCACTCACACAATTCCTCCTCTAGTGTTTTCCCCCTCCCTTTCCCTTTCTGCCTCTGTTTCCAATGTCTTTCTGTTGGCCACATAAGTTTCTCTCATGGTGCCTTGATGTGGTATATACTGAGTTCCTGGTGAGTGCACTTAGTCCCATCCTTATTCATTCCTGTTTTGTAATCCCTGAGTCATGGCACTGGATGCCTGCTGCACCACATGCCACTGGCTGTCCGACTATGCGTCTGCTAGGCTCACATACTAACATAGGCCTATCCCCTCCCTACATAACAGTCTGACTGTGGACCTTAAACGGCCTGATGCGGCCCCAAAATGGCTCCAAAACCACCCACTCAACTCAGCATCATCCTGAGTGCTTTACAACGTTTGTCCTCTGTCTATGGCTTTTTTGTTTTTATGGTTCCACATTTAGGAGCTGTATTTCCTATAATGCAATGGAAACTTGACTAGTTTTGAAACGTGCCTGCCCTACAAATCAGTTCACTGTTTTGAAAGTTACTGGACTGGTTCCACCATGGATTTTCTGCTGTCCTCAAGACCATGTCACTCATTTTATTCAGTGTATGCTTCAGATTTTCTTCCCTTGTTTTCTTTCATCTGCATTTGCTGCACACCACCTGTTTTTGAAATCAACATGCTTTGCATGCTGCTTTTGTAATCAGTTGAACAAATGGGGCGCAACTACGGACTTCATGTATATCAGACCTACAGCATTAGAATTGATTGATTAGCCTTCCAAATCAAAGAATGATAAAAAGGGTGTATTTGTGTTGGTGACTTGCCCTTTTGTGTAGGTTTCACTCTGTTGTGCTTATGATGAGTTTGGCTCTGGATGTCAAATGGGAGGCACATGTGTGTTCTGGCAGCCTTGGAGGAGATTGGCAAATAAGACTTTGTGGAGGTCTATAGGCAGCCTCTTGAATTTAGGTGCCAGAGAAATTGCAGCTGAACTCCTTTGTTTGACTACGGTTAGCCTTTCTAGCATTTTTTACATGTTGAATTGAGTTGCCTTTACTGACCACATTTTTTGTCCAGACAACATAACAAAAACTTGACAATGGCAATACTTGGTCTCAGGTTTACAATTTTGATGGTAAAAAATGATCTATTATCTTTTACTGAAATTATCTCCACCTTAATGCTCATTGTGGGTGTTCTGTATGCCTGCTGAATATGTGTTTGTTTGAATTACAACTAACAGTGACAAAGTCTGAGTCACAGAGGAGGAATTTTACAAGATCTGGTCATTGCTTTCATCATGACCAGTCTCTTGTCAAATGAAGCAGCATGATATTCCCTAAAGTCCAGTCATTCTTTAATAGAATGAGTCACAGTCTGTTTGTGCGTGCCTGTGTGTGTTTGCGTGTAATGTGTCTAAGAGAGAGAGAGAAATGGTGTGAGAATGGAGAGGGAGATGGAGAAAAAGGGGTGAGCATGACTTTACACTTCTGCAATGATGTTCGCATGTTTTGGAAATTGTTTCATGTCTTATTGCAAAACACAGAGTTGTAACTTTCCACTTACTGAATGTCAGTTTACATCTTTTAAGCAGCCAAATCAGCCAAAGCTGAAGTGTATCACATCATCATGAAAAACACAAAAAAGATGAAGGAGGAGAAGTGAGGTTAGATTTTTTTATATTTTATACTCCTATTAACCATGAAGCCTAAACTGAGCTTAAGATAGGAGGGAAATGTATCATCTTGAGCTGAAACCATTTTACTGCCCAGACCACAAGTCATTTTTGGTCACATTAGAGGAAAACAAGAAAGCTGTGAGAAGCACATTAGCGATTGTAAAACAGAGGTGGAATGTGAGGCACGCAACATGAAAATGCTGCGGTCTGGGGGGATTTTATTTATCAAGTATCCATCTGTTGCCCATGGCTTGGCTTCAAACAAGCAACAAGCTCTTATATATATATGTATGTATGTATGTATGTGTGTGTAATATAATTAGACCCAGCCAAAAGAATGGTCAAAGTACAAACAGTTCCATCGATGTGTGTCATTATGTTGCTATGTACTGTCCCATGTAATTCACACTTATATCAGGAATGAAGCTGTGGAATGTAACAGTTTGGACTAAAAATGGTGCATGCACCATGTTTTCTGGAAAAAATGCAACACAGAGAGTAAATTGTTTGTCAGATATGTCGTGTGTTTGGTTTAATGCCTAAACAGTTCCCCCAGAGCATCCCCTGTCTGTTTACAACAGGGATGGAGCTTGGGAGGGGAGCTAGCCTGGATACAGCTAGGCACCTTCTGCACTCTCTAGGACAGTGCTCGTCTGTGAATTCCTTTGTCTAGCAATTATACGTAGAACAAGATAGTCAAATCATTTTGTACTGAGTTGTCCTTTATTTTAAATATTAAACATGTATGGAGGTCATGGGAAACCCTCTGGATGGGCAAGTTTTGTTAGATTTCAATTAGGTTGTGTAGTGCTTTAATTCATATGTGCCATATATTTAATACATTTTTCTGTCTTCTCAAAGTAATAGAAACCTTAAATGTTGTGTAATGGGCTGAATTGTGAGATGTCAATTACTGTTGCTCATCTTCTTATACTTACGGTATACCTGAAAACCAGGCCATCTTGTACTGTTAAACATCACAGAACAACAGAGCTTATAGGCAAATAAATGAGCAACACAGAACCATATCCTGCTGAATGCACCTTGTCTCTGTTCATCATAAAGAATTTTCATCAAGCTTGTTGAAAAAAGTCATAGAATCAAATCATATAAATCATATGTTTAGCCCACATGGCACATATTATTTTAAGCGCAGAAGTAATCTCATATCAAGTACTGAGACTCTGGCAAAAACAGTAGAGTTAATACACTTTCACATCATAAGATAACATGATTTCTGAGATTGAGAAAGTGGAAGAAAAAAAGCTAGCAAGGAAGCTATGAGGTATTGGTCTCACTTACAGTCTCCTTCAGTAGCTGCTGTGCCTGTGGTGGTGATGATCCTGGAACTCCAGTTTCATGGCCAAAGACAGATGTCAGCAGTTGTGGCCTCATCCCATACAGCTGCTTTACACCACCAAAGCTTGTGCTTCAAGAGGGCAGCCAGAAGCCAGTGGTTGAGACCTAAGAATAAAACTAGTGTTTCAGCACTGTTTTCTATGATGGTGGGATGGTTCCAGTTTTTGGCTTGGATCTCTTGATGCTATCACTGTCCTACGTTGGAGCAGGCTTTGGTCTAGGTCTGTCTCACTTCTTTTACTTTGGCTCAAGCCAGGCCTTCACATCTATTCCTGATTCCTTGGCACTGAGATGTACCAGTGGGACAGCTGGTTATCCAAGCAGCCCTCTGAATACAGACTACCACCCAATCCTCCTTGTCTTTCTCTGCTGCAGTCTTCAGCCACCACTGAATGGCCCCCCTTCATTTTAGTTAAGTTCTGTGTTCTCAGATCAGATCCAAATACAGAGCCATCAAGACTCTTTCTCTGCTACCACTGTCACCCCTGGTTTGCTGTGGCAAAACTGATCTGACCTGATTATAAGCCACTGTCAAGTAGCCAAAACCTCCTCTCTTTTTTCCCAGCACTGTGTTGTGACCAAGCTGAAATGTACCAGTATGAGTGAGAGGTCTTAGTGGTGGTTCTGAAATGTTTGACCCCCACCTGAACCCACAACTAACCTCACTTCCTACAGGAAGTGGCAACTTAGCCACAGGAAATTGACTATTTTGCTGATTTAAAAAAAAGGCCCACCGTACGCTTATTTATTCAGAGAGATGGAGACATGGATTAGTGTTATGCTTAGACACTGACATAAATAAATTACTATTTGACTCTAACATATTTCATAATTTCAGAAGCCTAGCATTGAATAGCCTTTTTGATGTCATCCCATTTTCTCACAGCTGACTCCCTTTTCCTCACTCCAACACACATTTGATAAACTGTATAGGACTATTTATAGCTGTATAGCCTGATAGGAAGCATATTGTCCCTTATTTGTTGAGTCTGGTTGCCTGTATGCTTGCAGCATTGCATCATTCTGTGTGGAGGCAACTGTCCAGGCTTTATGAATGAACTGAGTCTCCACCAGAGGCTGGGAGATGGCATTGATCCCACTGTGATGTCACTCCAGAGACAAGGAGAACAGACGGAGCCTTATTAGACTTCCCATTCATTCTCATCTCTCTCGCTCTCTCTCTCTGTCTCTCTCTCTCCCAGCAATGCCCATCCACTATTCTCTTGTCCTGTGATGCTCATATTACAGGCTGGCGAACACACGCACACAGACACACTCTCAATCACCCCCCCACCCACCCAAGATGCTCTTTTGCTATGTTCCTGAACCATGTACTGCCCTGCCCATCCCAGCCCTGCCTGTTCCAGCCCTTCAGACACTGGCCTTAGTCACAAAAGTCCTAATTTCACAACCACACTCTGGTGCACAGGGGAAGAAGAGGGCTGCTAATTTACCTCATGTGTATGTATAGCTGCATATAATGTATGTCAGTTTAACGCCCTGTTGTCTAAAGTTGAAATGGTGCTTGTTCCGAATGGCAGGGAAGTGGAGGTACATGGGGAGCCAGTGAGAATCCCAGGGAGAAAATATCATTGTCACACTCAGTAGCCTGCCAGCTTGTCTGTTACTTATATCATGGAAAGAAGGGAGTGGCTAATCAATACCTTTTACAGTACATCTAGACTAAACATCAGTCTCACTTCATCAGTGATAGATCAGAAGCTCTTTATACTCTGAGGCTAGTTAGAGATATGTAAATGCAATAATGTTCCCTTTGATTTACACCCATTGCCCTTATATGAGCTAAGTGGATGCTACTCATTTTGTGGAAATAACCAAACTGTCTAATGTGCAAAGTGATGACTTGTGGATGCTCTAAGTCTCAGTGCATACTGACCATTCTGTATCTAATGGGACTCGCCGCCATTGAAATTCTATCAAGACTCCATCATTTACTAGAGATTGTCCTGAACTAAACTCACTGCTCTCACTAATGGATGCACAGTTTACATTAGCTCTGCACCAGATAACTTTCATAAGTATCATTTACCATGGAGACAGCTCTATTTTCATCATACTTTTGCCTTTCAGCCTTGCTGTTTTCTCTGCTTCACGTTTCCAATAACAGTACCACAAAACAATGTGGACCCAAAGCCTGAGGCACCCTTCCATGGTAAATTGGTGTCAAAACATTTGGATCACACTGTACATAATGTATAAAATACTCTTAACAAAGTTAATTGCTTTATTGAAAGTGCAGTTAACTTAACCTTTTCTTAACATAACCTAATATCTAAACTTTTGTTGCAGTTCACATTTTTAATGTACGCTTTATCATGATTCACATATTTCTCTCTTTAGTTTGCCTAGTGGTAGTTCTCATTCATGATGGTGTTCAGCGTCTTTGATGGAGGATTTAGTGCTTAAGTGGGTCTGTGTGGGCTAATACATACTGCAGCTGGATTGGTAAAAAGTGATGGAGATGAAGGGTCGTTAAAAGTTTGAAAGTACAGACAAACTCAGCTCAATCCATCTTAAATAAACTGCGACATTTTTCCCCTTGCCTTCACATCAAAACTATCTGAGCCCCAGTTGCAGCTGTTTGTTACATGTATGTTTTTGCACCATCGATACTGTTTAAATGAGAAATGAGCTCATTGTGGGCCCAGCCAACCTTGCATATCAGGGTTAACTTGTACACGATGTCAGCTTGCTCAGGTCCTATTTTCATGCATAGAAACTGCTTAGTTTATTTTGATGTGTGAGTAGTGTCTTGCAATAGCGTAACCAAGGCCTTACATGAGACTGTAAAACAGGGTTTATTCTGAGCTCTTTTTTTCTTCTTCTACCTTTCTTTTGCCACCTCTTGAAACAATAACTTTCTGTTTCTTCATGTGACATTTGTAACAGAGAACAATCTAGTATTCCAGGCTCAATTTAATCACACGAAGAAGCAAAGAGATTGGATCCGTCTTCTGTCTTTGGCCTGTTGTGAGGTTTCTTTCTTTAGAGAGAGAAAATCGAGGGAAAAAAGAGCCTAGGACAAAAAAAAGAACTGGGAGACCTAATTTTACAAACAGCCAGACAGACATTGGTTACATGGGCGAAGAAGGGACAGCTGCTGTGCATTCCAGACGAGGTCGAGACGTCAGTGAGTGGTGAAAACAAGCATGAACTGTGTGTTGCCCCAGTGTACTGCTGGCAGATGAAACCACCAGCCAGAGGAGATGCCAGAACATCTGGGTTCGGCAAATAATGTTCCTGTGAGGAGTGACACAACTTCTCAACACTAGTTTGCCTTGATGCCTTTTGTGATCTTTTAAATTATCTTTTTGATGGAGATGGGATGGAGGTAGAAAAAATCAAAGCCTAATTGAACCCATGATTTTGTGTATATCGTAACCTGCTGAATCTCCAAGTTGCCAAATATCTTGTGCTCTGTTGATGTTTTGCCATTTAGTCCTCCATTTTATTTGAAAAGACAATGGTGTGATGTCATGCTGCAGTGTCTAACAGATTATGATATGTATCTTACTTTGTTGTGTTAATGAGTGTGGACTCAGATTGATTGATAAGCAGATTTGAAAATTGAATGATAATGTCAGTTTATCAGAACTCTACAGTAGCAGCAGTCTATTCTAGTGTTAGTTGCCTGGGTGTCTCTTCCCTTCTCCCCTTATCACCCTTACCCCCCCCCACCCACCCACCCTCTCCATTCCATACTTCTGCAGCCTGGTCAATCTAATTAGATGAGTGTGAGTCATCAGGCAGTGTTTAAAGCCATCAAAGGGAGCTCTGTTCAACACATGGGTGCCCACTGGCTGTGAGCAGAGAACAGTAACCCTAGTATGTGGATGAGACCCTCAAGACAGCCCACCCCTAACTCTCTTAGCCACTAGCCAGTAGCCACAGTGACATCATCACCTCATCCCTCAACCCTTGACCTTTCAGAATGTTTGACCCTCTACTTGTTCTGGTGACAGTAGGACCACTGTTTATGGGCAGCATGGGAAGGGGGCTAGCAGGGGTCATAGTGTCACTGATGACCACCAGGCGCAGTTCTCCCACCCAAAAGATAAAAAATAGTGTTTGTAGTATTTGCAAATAAACTTGTGTGTTTAATCCAGACGCCAGATGATTGGGATTTACCTTAAGGAGTACCTTACCTGATTTTAATACTAGAAAGTATAAGCAATTGTTAAAAAAAAAAAAGTGATTATATGTTTCCTGAACTTACCATGCACTAGATTCTGTTTATAAATTTACACAATCTGCTATTCAGCCATTGCATTGCCATTGTGAAGAAATGGTTAACATGCAGTTGTAGCTCAGATATGGACAGTGCAACAGCTTTTCTTTAAATAGAACGGCTCTGATGCAAAAACTCTGTCTAGACAGGGTGTAATTGTTGAGCCATGGTGTTGATCACGGTCAGATATAACTGTGTTGATTTTAAGCTGAATCCCTTTCAGAAGTCTTACTTTCCCATCATCCCCCTGTAATTGCCAATTCAATTTTCCTTTCAGTAAGTTTTATCGACATGAAATACAATACATGTTGCAATGGTGTAGCTGTGGTTGTCAATAATAATTAAACCAGTATGAAATATAAGCCTATTAGTAATTTTCTTCCCAAATAAGACGAATATATGTATTACTCAAGATATTATCAGAATCAATATTCGTCGTGTTTTGTGATTTGCAGATCCAGAGTGTGGAGATGTCCCCCTGCTAACTCCAGGTAGTAAAGAGATGATGTCTCAGGCCCTGAAGGCCACCTTCAGTGGCTTCACAAAGGAACAGCAGCGGCTGGGTATTCCCAAAGGTAAGACTATCAGCTGTTCGTATTCATATTAGTCCCAGTTAACATTTTCATGCAGGAAATAAAATCTTACCAGTGCCTTGAAAGCCACCCTAACATGTCACATGTCAATCATGTACATTCATGAGATGCCGGCTTCAGATCATTAGGTGAAGGCATCTCTTTGAGGATTCAGTGAAAGCCAGGAGACACCCAGTTACTCCAGCAGTGGCCTTACATTACATACATTTTACTGCAGGCAGACTGACTGACTACAGTAACCAGAGAATGTAGACAGAGAGACTGACAGTAAAATAATGAGTTAGCTTCCTAAAAGGAGGCTGTCCACAGATCCTCTTTATGCTGTTTGGTAACAGCAGGACTTTCAATGCGACCATGTAATCATACTATATCTGCAGTTTATGGTTTTTGGTTGTGCTTGCTACTGCTGTTTTACATGCACTACTTTCTACCCATTGTTGTTGATTGACTTGTTCTGGGTGTATATATTTACAACAGAGGGAGTGTAATAGTTGGCAGCAAGCAAGAGTTAGTTTTCTCACACTGACAATAGTGCATGATACAGAATGTGATGCAGGTCATAGTCCTGTAATTATATGATGTATTGACATCAAAGGTTGAGCTGTATGTTTTAATGAATGTGCAATATAATAATCCTTATCCTCTTCAGATCCCAGACAGTGGACAGAAAACCATGTGGCTGAGTGGCTAACATGGACAGTGAATGAGTTCAGTCTGAAGAATGTCGACTTTGACAAATTCTGCATGAATGGAGCCACCCTGTGTGCAATGGGGAAGGATCGCTTCCTAGACTTAGCGCCCGACTTTGTGGGTGACATCCTTTGGGAACATTTGGAGATGCTTCAGAAAGGTAAGGCCACATTAGTCAGAAGACAAGTTGATATATTAATTTACTAATTGTTTATGTCATTTTCCATATTATAAAATGAGAGGCTTTTTATTTCATGTACAGTATGTGAGAAAAACTTGCACCACACAGGCTGTTACCTCTGGCATCACCAGTTAAGGACTCTGTAGGCATTTTGCTGTAGTAACAGGATACAAACAGGAAGACATAATTTAGCTCATGTCATTAATTTTTGATAGTGGTGGATGCAGTTACATGATACATGAAATCAATGACGAGGTCACTGACACTTGTTCTCTATCTATTTTTCATGAAGAGGATACAAAGCATTACCCCATCAATGGACTACCCTCCAACTTCCAGGAATCACGTTATACCTCAGATTACTTTGTCAGTAAGTACTCATCACACTCTATGTAATGGCATAACATATGTACCTAAAATATGAATGGAAATGAAGGAGCCTCAATATAAAGTTGTGATTAAAAGATTAAGAGTCAGAAAAATTATTTTTAGCCATTGTAGAACCAATCGGTTATAGCTGGATAGACCAAAGAAAACAAAACAAAAACAAAATGTAGCTATGGGTGTATAGGGACCACATGTCATTTGAAATAATAACTTAAGGACTTATGTTTTACTAAGGAATTACTCAGCTCCCACTAAGTATTTGGGTGGCAGTTCAGCCCCACCATACTAAAGTTGAGCTTTCTTGCTTAGCTCCTCGTTGTCTTCTTCTGCTTTTTGTCTACATTCTTCTCCGTTTTGTGTCTCCAGGCTATGGAGTTGAGCATGCTCAGTGTGTCCCTCCCTCTGAATACTCAGAGCCCGGCTTCATCACAGAGTCTTACCAGACACTTCATCCCATCAGTTCAGAGGAATTGTTGACTCTTAAATATGAGAGTGAATACCCTGCTGTCATCTTACGGGACACACCCATCAACCCGCTACAGGGGGACTACTTTTCTGTCAAGCAGGAGGTGGTATCACCTGACAACATGTGTGTGGGACGCCTCAGCAGAGGTGAGGAGGTCACACATTAGATATGGGGAATATAGTAGAGATGTAAGCACAGTGTAGGATTATACTGGAGACATACTGCAGTGAAGATTGTATTGCAATAAACGTGCAAGACATCCATGCACGTGTGCATGGATGTCTTGCATGCATGCGCATCTAAATGTTAAGTGTTTGTGTGGGTGTTGGTGTGCGTGTGATTGTGCTGAAGCTACCAGAATCTTGTCATGCCACATCAACATGCAAGTAATAGAAGAGAAGAAAAGCAGGCCCTTTGGTTGGTTTGTGGTTCAAACAAACCCGTCTCATACTCTCTGTACTGAGTGGGTAAAAAAAAAAGAAAAAAAGAAAAGAAAACTCTATTGTTTTTGTCAGAGTGATACACGAACCAAAGCCACAATGTGTTCTCTTGCCGCTTGTCCTTTATGTAAAACAGTTCAAGTGGTATAACATTCAAGATTTTTTTTTCCTTTCCTTTCCTCGACCTAACGTTCAGTGTAAGGAGACAGAGGTGTCATCCTCATCTAGCAAGTGTGGGGTTTTCTCATGAAACTGTTTGCTTTTTGAATTCACAGGCTTGTTTTCTCTCACAGTGATAGTTTAAAGAGGAATTAATAGCATGGTTTACATTTATACCCATTAAGCTAGGATTTTCTTCTCACAAATCCCCAGCTGTATAAACAAATAGCATGTGCCATGTACATCAGTAAGGCTTCTTCCCAGTGCTTCAAGCATTTGCCTTTAAGGTATGAGGTTCAGTCCTCATGCATGACACATACCAAGCTTTTGAGTGTTGTGCTTTTACAATGTGGGAAAGTATTTTGTAGCACAACTGATATCCACATGTGGCTTCAATTCCAGCAATTGAGGATTTCAGCACTGGTAGAGGTGCTGCATTATCTGTCACTTGATAATGACTCATCACTGAAAACCTCCTCTTATCTTTCCAAGGTCAAAAATGGCAAGACCATTTTGTGTGATGGCATTCATTTAAAATCAAATCCAAATGGTGGTTGTAAAAGTGGAATGAGGTGTGAAATGAAGACGAGGCAGCATACAGAACAATACAGTTTAATTTAAAGGAATATAACTTCCTGTTGTTTATGTCACTTTCATAAGTATTGCTCTTTCAAATTAAAAATACAATAACAGTTAACATTTGTTTGTAATGATGTATGTAAGCAGGGTAATAGTCATGCATAATACAAATGTATCCCTTATTTAAGTTAAAAGTAGGTAGTAAAAATGTGATTCCAAAATTTTTTGGTATAACTTTATCTCTCTTTGCATTGCAATTTCCTTTGTCTACCCTCACAGGTAAACTTGGTGGCCAGGACTCTTTTGAGAGCATTGAGAGCTTTGAGAGCTGTGACCGATTGACCCAATCATGGAGCAGCCAGTCCTCATTCAGCAGCCTGCAGCGAGTACCTTCATATGACAGCTTTGACTCAGAAGACTACCCCACTGCCTTGCATGGCCACAAGCCCAAGGGCACTTTCAAGGACTATGTGAGGGAGCGCTCAGACCTCAGCAAGGATAAACCTGTCATTCCAGCGGCGGCACTGGCAGGATATACAGGTAAGCTGTCTAGTGGTAATAGTTTATACATTATAATTTTGTAGAAAGTCATTAAAATTAAAATGTGCTACAGCACTCTACAGACTTCTCTGATAGCAGACATTTTTTAAATGTCATAACAGGGAAAGCACAAAGTAACCAATAACATTCCATTAAGGTGTGCCAGTTAGCTAATCAACATGCTTGGATCCAGGATCCAGATCTAAACATGTAGAACTATATTACCTCTATCTCTGTCTGTCTGTCTGCAAGTGAGCTCACACATTGTTATTATTATTAATTGTAAACAATTAATAATAATAATAATAATAATAATGATTACAATAACTATGACACTAATGATTTTAACTATTCTTGATATTGTTTGCAAAATATTAGTATTATATTTGTTGGCATTCACATTTTTTTCCTGCCACCGGTTCTATGGAAAATAAAATTCTGGGCAGCTTTAACACGCTTGTTGATGCTCTGCAAAAGCCCTAGATGTGGGGGTGCCATAAGGCACTGCTTTTAGACCCCATCTTTCCCCCCAAAAAAACCCCACCTTTTACGCTGGCAGCCCAGGTTATGCACATTACAGGAAATAGATTTCACATATCTTTTCTCATTCATTTTCTCCCTATCTCTTACCCCTTTTGTTCTGTCCTCACTTCTCATTTACCTCGTTACCTTGTTATCTGCAACCCACATCTCAACCTATTTTTTTTCCAGGTCGTCCTAGCAACGCTTGTGAAATATAGATATTGTGCCTGCATATAACACCAGAGTAAAATTATCTCTTCATCTTGTGAGGCATCTTCATATTCATACATCCTCAAAGAACTGGTTTAGGTATGTTCTCCAGCATCAGTAAGATGTGGAGATATCTGCAAACTTGTCTAATGCAAGTGCACTATTTTATCACCTTTCATGGATTTTAGTCTAAAAAATGTGCTTGAAAAAAGTACCTCTGTTCCTACATTTAACAGTTTACCATTATGTGCACGTTAACCCTGTACCTCAAATATGAATGAATGTAGGTTCATAGGGAACCAATATAATTAACTTTTCATGTATTGTGCAACCTGTTTGCTGATGTTAGATACTGTATTGCCAATTTAGAATTGCACTTTCCAAATCTTGCATTGCAAGTACAGTATAAAAGGACATCATAAGTAGATGCTGTAGTTGAAGTAGATTCTTAAGGATAAACATTGCTGTTTAAAGATTAGATTGTAAGAAGTGTTATAGTGTAGAGGCTGACTTGCCTTTTAACGGCAAAGAGTTGGGGACTTTTTCAGCAGTATTTAAATTATAGTCACATGGACCAAAAGAATGCCAGCATTGGAAAAGGGGAAATCCAAGCAAATTTCTGAATTGTCATTAACAATGCGTACATTAGATATCAAGATATACACCAGTTAATTGGTAATCTGTATGGGTCTCAGTTCAAAACATGATGATAAAACAATGAGTCATTTATTTGTGCTGATGTTGGAAATATGTCTGACAGCCGTTCTACTTATAATTACAGGATTTGTTGCTCCCTGTTCCCCATTTTCAAAAAGTGTACTGAACAAAAAAAATAAATATGATGCATCAGCTGATGTAGTAAATAGCATAAACATTCTGGATAAATAAGAGAGATTATAAGAGAGATTCTTATTAAGAACCTACTGAGATTTATGTAAGTTTTAGTTTGATGCTGGACTTTTTAATCAAGAAGTGACAACATCTGCCTATTGTAAAATATGCTTCACAACATTCTGACTCAATCTTGATGTCTGACATATATCAGACGTTATGGCAGAATAGGTTATAGGGACTACAAAGAGCTCTTGTGTGAATGGTCTGGCAGTTGTTTCCTGCCTTAATGCACAGTAATGTATTCTCGCTGAGTATACTGTAATTCCTCTGGGCTTATACACAATGGGAAAAGGACAAGATGGGGAAAAAAATCATGCTAAACACCCCAATTTTCCTGAAAGGGAAAAATGTCAGACAGCCTGCTCTGGTCCTAGCTCTTATTAGAAGCAGTGTGAAGAGAGTGTAGCCCTTCAGAAATTGAAGCATTTTTTTGAGCATGTGTCCATGAACATGTGTATGTTTGGATAAGGAATTAGAGGAAAAGGGGAGCTCAAGAGAGTGAGAGAAACCTCATCTAAAAAGAACAACAACAAAAAAAAACCCTCAAAATGAAATTCAGTGAAATTCAAAATCGATGTTTATGACAGCTTGTTATGTTCGGCTTCCTGTCCCAGTCACGCAGTGGCAGGTGACACTTGCAGCGAGGACAGGGAGCCTGATAAGGCTGCAGAAAGATAAGTTAAGCTCCAGTAAGTCATCTCTGTGGTTTCCTGTAACAATTTGCCATTTACACCTCTTTCTATAGTAACATCAGGCTGCCTTACAAAATGGTGAACTCTCAATCTCTCATACTTTGCTACCTGTTTCACATGCACAAATTACAAACGCAGACAAAGGTACTTTATTTGCATTGTCACTAGATTCAGTCGAGTGTTACAAAAAAATAAATGTAGTTGTTAAGTTGATAGTTTTGTAGTTGCAGCCAATTGCTTGCTTTCTTTTTATATGTGCTCAAGACTCATTTAGCATGCAATAGGTCAGATACTTAATGCTGCTGTGATTGTGAGCACCCACCCGACTAACCCGTTTGCCACACTGTATGCCTTTTCAATGAGACCCATTGTGCATGGAGACTTGTAACATATTTTTGGAAACTTTTTGTCAAATGGTTGCCTACTTTCTGGCATGGGAGCAGAGGGGGGTGGTAAACGAGCACTGTATCACCCTTATGTGGGCTTGCTGTTATAGTAGCAGACTTTTGGAATGCAATTCAAAGCTTTTTGCCTGAAAGGGGCCCAGTGTTTCACTGCTTTTTTTCCAAGTCAGGGTGGTTGTTGTCATGCACCTTCTTCAGTCAGAGAAAAGAGTACTCTCATGCACCATCTCAAGTGTTTAACCCACATGTGTTTTCCTGAAAGCTTTTGTTTGTGTTGTGTAAGGGTACATTTGGTTTTCTGAGACACTTAAGAGAGGTGGCTCTTGCTTAGCTTCAGTTTTGCTGAGGCGGTGTGCTACATAGGCAGGTGTGATTTCTACATGCGAGCCTCAAAAGTGGGTGGGTTAGAGTATGTGCAGAAAAACCACAAGATCAAAGTGTACTGCAGAGAATCTAGTTCAGAGACAAGACCAACCTTTTTTGGTTGAGTTTATTCTGCTTTCCCTTTTTTAAAACAAGCTGTAATAGTGTAATAGTTCAGTTTTAACAGGTTGTTTTATAATAACCTTTATTCATATGAAGTCCATTCTAAGGTTACAGATGACTTAGCAACTGCTCCCTTTCTCTCACACACATACAGTTTGCATTCGAGTCCCTAAGATTTGTTTCTGAAGCCTCAAGGCAGCCTGTCTTATTTTAAACAAGTGATTTCATTAGTATGGAACTCATACAGACACAGACTCTAGATTCACATACTGCACAGGGCAACTGGCAGACAAGGGAATACATGATGAATGTGACTCTTGTATTTAAGAGGACATTTGGTTCCACTGCTGTATTTCAGTCTTACCAAAATTAGAAGGTTTTGCTTTGTCCTTCTTCAGACGCATGAATAATTGCTGGGAATGTTTAACACACAGCAGACATATACACTGCGGAGTTCTTCTTTTGACCTGCACTGTATTTCTGTCACTTTAATAAGATTTCTATTCTCCCCTTATCTTTGCAATTTTTAAATGTACATACATTTTGCAACTTTTATGGCTCACTAAACTCTTAAGGAGTAAATATTCCTCTTGTGCTGTGCCACTCTGTGGTTTCATTTAGCATCAACACACAATAGATGCTATATTACAGTATTTAAGAGGTTTAAATCAATAATAGGACTACAGAACTTGAATCAGGACCTGTGCTTATTTAATTAAATCTGCAAACTATGGAGCGTTTCTGCAAAAACAACAGTGTGTCCTCATGGTGTCAGCATTATTTTTAAATGCACTCTTTCTCTCAATTTCCCATCTGTTCTGCAGGGAGTGGCCCCATCCAGCTGTGGCAGTTTCTTCTGGAGCTGCTGACCGACAAGTCTTGCCAGTCCTTCATCAGCTGGACAGGTGACGGCTGGGAGTTTAAGCTTTCTGACCCAGATGAGGTGAGAGTTGTGACCTCACTGGTCACGGGTACTTGTGCAGATAAATAAGATGTCTCCTGACTTTGTCAAAGAACATTTGCATGCCTAGTTTGGCTCTATCAATCTTGTGGAAGTGTTAACTGTGCTGGTTTTGCATTAGTAGTGTAGTATTCCAAAATTTAGATGATCACATTCTCAAATGACAACCATATTTTAAAAAGAAAAATGTGTCTTTGATCTGAATTTGAACTAATTACTTACACATTTTGTATATATGTGTGTATGAATCATCTTGACAGGCTTATTAACTGTGTTTTTTTAGGTTGCTCGGAGATGGGGTAAGAGGAAGAACAAGCCCAAGATGAACTATGAGAAGTTGAGCCGTGGCCTACGCTACTACTATGACAAGAATATCATCCACAAGACATCAGGGAAACGCTATGTCTACCGCTTTGTCTGTGACTTAAAAAGCCTGCTGGGGTACACTCCTGAGGAGCTCCATGCAATGTTGGACGTAAAGCCTGATACTGATGAGTGAAAGCAAAGAAGAAACAGGAAATGAACACAGAAGTTGAAGAGCCATGTGGACTGTGGCTCATAAAGTGGTCTTAACTGTTTGATAGAGTTGGTAAACCATTTTTTGTTTTTTTTTGAGGGGGGAGGAGCACCAAAATCTTTTTAATGACTAATTGTGGTCTTTGTCAACTTCATGCTCCTGTCTCTCAGACCATGTTTTAAAAAGAAGGCACAAACCAAAAGCCTGTATTCACACCCTGTTGCATTTGAAAAATGTGTGTTTGTCTGTTTGTGTGTGTGTGTGTGTGTGTGTGTGTGTGTGTGTGTGTGTGATATGTATCTGTATTATTAAGTAGCTCAAGGCAGATGAACCACTATAGGATAGAGGTCAGGTTCCATTCTGCCTAAGTAGCAAAACGGGAAGATGAGAGGACCAAGACAGAATGAATGAGAGAACAGAAAGAGAGCAAATTTAAAAAATATTCATTTCATTCTTGGTGTAATCGAAAAGTGTGTTGAAAGTTCCTACTAAGAACGGTTGCCAAAATGTAACCAATGAGCTAAAGAAGGTATAATGTGATACTTAGATACGTGCTCACTCTTAATCTTTGGCAAAGACAGTTTTCAGCTTGGACCAAAAAGTGTTTCTAATTTGTTATTTGAGAAGCCTATGCTTGTGCCAGTATTATATTTTTGATGTTTAGAAATCCACTGTACACTTAACAGGCATATATTAGAAAAAGTAATTTTCTTTTGTTGTCAGTAAAGGTATTACAGTGGAATCAAACATTTGCTGCCAGGGTTAGCTGTTCTGTTCTTAAGAAGCCTTTACCTGAAATGTGCTGATTCGATATCAGACAACACTAGACACTGGCCCTGTGCTATGTAGGGTGTGAGGACCTGGTGAGATTACTCATCCCAAAAGTGTTTGATAGACAGACAACTGAAAGTAACCGTTGCTTTTGAAACTGACGCTTTCACCTTTACATACATGTTTGCCACCTTAGAGAAACATTGTAACTGAAACTTTTTTGCATATACCACCACTATCAGCAAACTGTAGACAATCTTTGGGGAAATTCAGGAGTCTTTGTCAAGAAAGGTTTCTTTATGTGCAGACTGGATGCATAATTTGTCAGTTCACTGTCATTTTTTTGTGTTGCTTTAGTGTTTGAATTTTCTTGTCTGTCTCTCCATACAATAAAATTACAGGTGAAATAGTTAAGGCAGTGATTTTACAAGAGCCTATATATGTCTTTTTTGTTATGCAGTACATTTTGGTCATAAAGAAGCAGCTACAGTATAGGAAGTACAGTGTAGAAAAAAGGGACAGGCAATAGTAAAAGTTGACTAGAGAATGGTAAGTTGTATGGGATACATGAAAGTGACTGAAAGTAATCTGTAGATCCTGCAGGTGCTGATCACTTGTAAGGTCTGACAGAAATGATGCAAGTTGGCACTGACTGTAAGTTTGCATTATATGGGTATGTACTTTGTGGATTGACGCAGCTTTTAGCTGAAACCTCGCAAAAAGTCATTTAGGACTAGTGGCGACATTTGTGTTGAATTTTTAGATGTGCGTGTGTGTTAATTTGTCTATGAGCAAAAAAAATATTCAGTTCATAGTGACTAACTCGTATTATTCCACCCGTATTTGTGCAGTTTTCTCAGAAGACATGCATAAAGATTCACTGGTTACATTTGAGCAAATTGGCAGCAGTTTCCACACAACAGTGGGAACAGTGGCTGTACACTGGCCTTATGGGAAATGCCAAAGTGGAATATCATCTTAGAATACAATGTTATTGTTTACAGTGGCTGAATGTTACCCATATGGTTGAGAATAGCTTTTGAGATGTCTATTTGTACAGATTGTATTTCATAATGCTTTATTGAGACCAAGATTACACAAATAAGCAAAAGACAAAGCAGGAATAATAACCAAAACCCATGTGAGGTCTTTAGCCACGGTGCTTCGGGTATCGTCCACAGTGTTGGAAGACAGGGACCACATTTTTTGGAAAGTGTTACTTACCTTTTGACAATATGTTGGAAAGCACACAGCTTCAGGACAAAGAGAATTACCTTTGCTGATCTAGCTTTCCCAAAAGCTGTGCTGTCAATGCTATAATAATAATAATAATAATGCTTAATTGGTAACTAAAGCTTGTCTGCCATCATCAAGCATTGACTCAAAAACCATCATGCCCATCATCTGACACAAAAATCACAAAAGTAATTCATAATAAGCTGCACTGTACTTTTATTATTTTCTACAAAAAAACTTTGATGTCAAGGTTTTCAAAGCACTGACATCAAGTTTTTTTTGTTTGGTTTGTTCAGGTTCTTTCTTTTTTTAATGTCAGTGATGTATGATAGAAAAACAGCTTTACAGAGTTTTAAAATTAATTGCTGTGGTTGTCGGTGCCCTGGAAAAAGTTTTGTTTTATTGTCCCACACAAGGTTCTAATATTATTATGGTTTTATAAGACTATTGTGCTAAAGAAAACATCATGTTACCTTAAATGTTATTTTTTAAATGATTTTGTCAGGAAAACATCCTATTGTTAAATTTCACAGATTACAATCTACTGCAGGTTATATGTATTATTGACCTTTAGGTGGCCAAGTGTACACACACAATTAGTTTGCGGCATATACATATCTCAGAATGGATCCAGAAGGAAAACTGTTTTTGTTTTGGATGTTGTTTTTTGTATATTTTATAGTGTTTCTGTATTTTTGTTATGAGATCATTTTTATTGTATTTAGTTCACAAACATTTGAATATTTTTCAATAATTTATATTTTATAAGAGATAAGCAGATGCAGACAGCTGGTGCTTTCATGGGAATTTAAAGGTAGCACAGGACAAAATAATGTAGCGATTATTTTTTGTTTTGTCTTATATTCTTTTTTTTATACAGAAAATAGACCTGTCTGCTAGAGAAAAAAGGCTGATGCTGGCCCATCAATGATTTCTGCTGGAAAGGTTTTATAAACTGTAGCTTCTATTTCTAAAATGTACTTAATGTACTTCAAAATGTTATAAAATATATGTCATCAAAGATTTCTTATTTGTGTGTGGTGTTACTATTTTTTATCAATCAGTATAATTAGTATACTGTACTACAACATGATGTTATGATTTTATTATATTTATTAATGCTTTTATAGTGGCTATTTTACATGGTTCGGCACTAACGGTCATCAGAGTCATCTACAGAGCAAGTAGTATTATTGGAAAACTCTAATCAGAAAGAGAGAGATTCAATGAACGGTGGAATCTGTCATTGAGCCTAACTCATAGTGGCATAAATGAGTCAAACAAATCTGTCTATTGTTCAAATAACTGCATCCTGGTCGGGTTGGTGGTGTTGGTGGTGTTGGTGGTGGTGGTGGTGGGGGGGTTCACTTTGAAATACATGTGGGCCATGGTGTGTCCCAGTTTTAACAAGTTTGGCCCATGCGCACTGATGAGGTGACGTCAAAACAGAACCAGCACACTGCGGCCCATTCATGTGCTTGTAACCCTGGGCTCATATAAATTCCACTGTAGATAGAAAACACACAGGGCTATGGCCTGCTGCCCTATGAGCACAGCTGTTTGGCCCTGCTATGGCACATCTAGTAATAAGGCCAAAATACAGATCAAGCAAATTTTCAGTTTTAGTAAACTGCAGTCCGAATGTAGAAACAAAAACAATACACAAAAATATCTTTTGGATTTAATCTGGAACATTTTAACCTTTGTACAAAGTAAAAATTACAATGATGCTCATACTGCATAAATCAAATGGAACAAAATAAATATGCATGACTGATTTTATATACTTCAAACGTCAACCAAGGCAAACACAATGGAGCTGTCTTCTGTCAACATCAGACCTATATTCTCTCATTGGACCTGTTGGTGGTGTTCTTGGCAGAGACCAGGCTGAGGTTACACAGGTGGTTCTTCTCCTGTTCCACCTCACTAACTCTGACTGGGCTGATGATCCTGACCAGACGTGATTGCAAGGCAGGGTTTGAAATACTTGCCTGGACAGTGCACATTCCAACAGATCTGGAACAAAATCAAAACCATTATGATACTACTCATACAAACTTATTTCTTGTCCAAATCCAGACACAATTCTAGTTCATGCAGACGTTACACCGTTTTCCTCTTCTCTGCATCATTCAAAGAAAGCTTCCACTGATTTAAAACGTTTTAAAGTGACATAAAGACAAATGGACAAATGGGATGTCTATGCAGAAAGTGGGAACTTTGCATTTGCAAAGAGATGTCAGCTAATGTCTGCTTCTCCTGACAAAGTAGTACCTCCTGTCATCAGCAGCTTACAGCTCTCTTGACACTGGAATGCAGCCCGTTTGTCAGATTTCAAACCTAAATATTTATTTAAAGGGTCTTATGAAACAACATCTGTCTCCTGTATGTCATCTTAACATAACTGAGAAAGGCAGGAAGATAAATTAAATGATGCACAGGAGTGACCATGAAGTTTGCAAATACTAATCATATTAGGAACAAAATTGGAATAAAGTTTATTCTTTGGGAAGTCCACTTATTAAATATAACCAATTAGTTATCATAGCTGCTCTCTGGGTTCATATTATCACTGTGTTACACTGAAAGATATGTGCAGTTTGTGCATTCAAATGATACTGATGTGTTTGACTGCTTATGTTTGTATACCTTCATTTTAAGCAGAACTGCCAGGTGTGTAGTTTGTACTGTAGTATGTACAACATATGCTTTTTATCCATTTCAGTGTCATGAGCTCTAGTGACCACCAGCTCTCAAAATCTTCTCAGGTCACCACTGAGCTACTGTGGTTTAGGAAGCCAAAAACATAATGAGGTTGCTTTACCATGTACTTTTTAGATATTATTAGGTCAAATAAAACTTGCCTGTACTTTTGACCAGGTGGTATGGCAGACCAAACAGTCATTTGAGTTTAAATGATGTGTATTTAAGGGAACACCAATAAGGATGATGAGAAGACGGAATGGGAATTGATTTATAAATGGTGACTGACCACTGCTGCAAGGCAAATAGTGTGTCTGATTGAAGGTCAGGGAAAAGCACTGGTTTTTAGAATTTTTAAAAATGAAATAAACAATATTTTGAATGGGCTGATTGCAATATTAACACTACATAAATATTTCAAGCTCAGTGGCAGAGCATTCTGTTGCATTCCAGACATGTATATAACATGCTCTTTGCCATGGATTAAGTCTTAATTAGTAGCATAACAGTCAAATGGACTAATAAACAGCAATGTGGCTCTGCCAAATTACAGAATCTGTCTTAGCAAATACTAAATACCAAGCTGAAAACATCTAGGAGCACAATGTTTTGTGGTCCTGACAGTAATTTGTACTTAGTAAAACTGTCCTCATATCTCTTAAATCAGTTACAATCATCAGAACTGGTGAATGGTACCGCTTTTGTGGTAAAACTACAGTGTATGTCTATCATGGATCTCTGAAAGGGCTGCGTGAGAATGTTACAGTTACATATATATTGATTTAAAATGAACTGAGCACCAGTGCAGTCTATGTTCCTGGAAGCATATAATGGACTTTCTGCTTTGATAGGGATGAAACACTGTTATATCCATTCCCACTGCTTGAAATTCCCATCTTCTCATAGAAAGAGAATCCTTATGACGTACAAGACACCAACTCGGCGGTTCCATTACGCAGAGAAGTTGTGAAATATGGCTTCTGTGTCCCAAAGGGCCCTGATGGCCTAACTTTGCTGCCTGGGGATATATTCATGTCCTACTGTCCTGACCAGCTGGGCTGACTTGTAACAGTATAGACTCCAGTGGTGTCCAGAGATGAACATAAACAAACTTACACCTACCATGTCTTCTAAATATAACTTTCTCATGTACAGAGAAAGCTGGTCAGATATGCAGTGAGTTTAGAGTTGAACTGAGTTGGGTTGGTCCTCTGCTAATTTGATTGTATGCCATAACTTGAGATTACTGGAAAGTAGTGCCCAGGGCTTGTACAAATATTTCTCTAACTCATAGTCCTTTATGTCTGACTACTATAATGTATTCTTAATGTACTTAATCATGTAACTTGGAACTTATGCCACAAAATTTTGGCTAAACTCAGGTAAGACTATGAATTATCTTCCAGTAAATCCATAATTATTATGTTACTCACAGCAAAATGTATTAATCTTGCTTGACATTTCTGAAAATGCAGAAAAACAGAGTGTGTACAACAGTGATATGTTACGTAAAAAGGCATATGCCATAGTGTCTTTAATAACATGGAAAATGAAACATAATGGAGGCTATTAGAAAAGCCAATGATAGTTGTCAGAGATAAAATAACCTGTTCTTTAGCTATAGCACCTTTCTTCCCATGGCTTCTCACACAGTCTATACCTTGCCTGTTTCTTCCTTTCTCTTATTCATTGTATGGTTGTGTCAGAGATGTGTTGAACCACATGTCTTGGCAGGTGTGGTGACTGTATTATCCAGGCTTATTAAGGGCAGATCCAGGCCATCTTCTGCTTTGGGTGGTAATTTGCATTTTTATTGCCATTGTCGCATCCTCAGTTAATACACCATTGACTCCCAGAGCCAACCCTAGACCTAACAGCATCACCTTGCTATTCCACCTGAAATGAGAGTGCCTGCTGGCCCCTGGATCTGCATTGGCTGAAGCTCAGTTACCAGTCGACCTGGCATTCTGGGACGGAAATGGAGTGTCCTCTCATGTTAATGTGGTCTTTCCATTAGGAAAGATGATTGATTTGTGCTGTGCTGTTGCTTTGAATAGGCAATAGACTAGCACAATGAAGGAGTGAAATGGGTCTTTGTGTGCAGGTGAGGCTGTATTTGAACTAGAGAGTGACTGAATCAGGGTGCTGATGATGGGGGCGGGGGGAGAGGTGGGAGGCGGGAAGAGGAAGATGGAAGAAGAGAAAAGAAATGGAAGGCTGAAAATAGGAAGATGAAGGTTAGGGAGTGCAAAGGCCCAAAGGGGAAGTGGAGGGTTTAGAGGTGTGGAGGGATAGAGAGAAGACTGGTAGAAGTAGCAAGGGTGTGGAAGCTCTCAAATTCTTCTTCAAACATAGTTTCCAAAGTAGATGTATGAAGACAGGAGAAAAGAGGGGGAGTTTAAGTCATTTTTAAAATAAAATATTGTATATTATCATATTCATTCATATGGACAAATAAACAACTGAAATCTTTTTCATTTGAACTATATAGGTCTATATCTATAGATGGATATTTTTTTTAGTGTTTGTAAGTTCTATGAGAGAGAAAACCAGGAGAGAGAGTTCAGTTGGACTGAAACAGGCTTTGGTCACTGTCCAGTTAAACAAGCAAATGTTTTTGCTTTTCTGTTGCTGTGAGTCAACTGGGATTCAGCAACTTTCCCAGGACATATGCACCCAACACCCACGTTTGCATCTCCATCCAATAGGAGTGCTTCTTTTGCTGCTGAGACCAGTGGGTCCTGTGTAGCGATTGGCTGCGCCAGCCATGGCCCAGAAAGAGAAGGCTGAGCCCTGAGAATTTTCCGAAACATTTTCTCCTCTGTCTTGGCTTTCGCCAACATCTGCTTCCAATCAATGTTAGTGAAAAGACTGCTTCTCTTTCTCCCTGCTGTCTGGGTGACACACATGCACACACACACACACACACACACACACACACACACACACACTAGATAACCTTTATTCCAACAGCTTTCTTGTAGTACTTTTTAAGGGGCATTTAAAAACATTATCTTGCAAAAGGAACTTTATTAACTGCTTTTCATGATGTTTTTATAGTATACATATGTTTTATTGTCTTTATATATGACAGACTTAACATGCACAAAGTCATAAACATTTGTCTGCAAGAACTGACTACTGGATAACTGGACTGGATACTGAACAAATCAGAAAAGAGAAAAACATATTGTCACAGCCACATGCTCAAACTCACGTTAAACATCCTTGTAGCTGCTGCCCACAGCACTTCATTCCATTCCCTTCCCTTTTCATGAGAAAAAAAACTAAGGGTCAACTTCATTAACCACAAGAAAATGGTTTTCTTACTTACTCTCTTCCTTTCTTTCTTTCATTTGCATGTAATGAAAGAAAGCTCCTATTGCATGACTTTTAACTACAAGTCAACACACTGAAAAAAAACTTTGCTTATTATAGCAGGTACTTTCCACTGATATTCAGAAATAAGTATGGTGATTGACTATACCCAAAAAGAAACACACAATGTAAGCAGCATTTACTCCAGTCATTCGCAAAAGCTCACTAGTATCATTAAGGCTGACTGTGTTGTTTCTGCCAGCAAACTGCTTAATAGGCTTTGGCCCCAGTGGCTAAACAATCATGGGAGAATGACTTGGAGGTTGTGAGGTTGGTCAAGTGAAATGTGGGAGTTATCACAAACAGTTTTGTGTAACAGCTAGACCAAACTGTAAAATCTACCCCTTTAATCTAAACATTTCTCACAGAGACAAATAAGAAAAACTAAAGTGCTACTTGTATTGTAACGTGACTAAACACTATTGAACTTTCAGAATATTTTCAATGCAGCTATTATACTTTCTAGTATAAATACTCATTATTAGTGTCAAATACTGTAGAGTAAATCTGTTGCTAATGAAAAAAATACATATAAATGTAAATATTAAATCCCAGGTAAGTGCTTTCTCTGTAATACAGCAGTTGATCAATTGCATATCATATTTTTAGCCTATATTACAAAAACTGAGAACCTCATAAAAGTTGTCTTATATACTTATATAATTCAGTTATTAATACGTTATTTATTTACATCAGTTTTGTTAGTCAGAGTACATGCCTATAAAAGTCATGGTTATAAGTCCATTTTGTCTTCAAGCAGGTGTCGAGCAGGCACCAGGAATCTTCTGCTGAGGGTCTGTGTTTTTGTCTTATTTCCTGACTGTATTTGACTATTTGAATCGAAACTGAATTTTAATATTAAAGTTCAGACAGATTTAAACATAAAACAGTGACCCTGTCTTCCCTCCCAGTGCCCTCTCTTTATTATAACCGCAAGACAACTCACCTATTTATTTTTTTATGAGCACTAAACATCCTGCAAAGCAACAGAGTCAATAGCCTCTCACCTATATTTACAAAAACTGTCTCAAAACTCTGTATGGTTGCTGTATGGTTGTTGTAATCATGTGTTTGCATGTGTTTTCCACAATAAAACAATGTGTGTGCGCACATCACTGTTTCTCATTCTTGCTCACATTACCACAAACCATTCCCTCCCACCCCACCCCACAATCATTCACGAACAAACACAATTGCACACTGAGGTAACACCTACCTATGTAGAGCCCACCCCCCCGGTCCCCAAACACTGACAGTGCATGTATATCACTAAATCCAAGATGAAACAATGAATAAAGATACGCTAGGACAATTTCTGTTCTACCTGTCTAAATAACCTTGTATTAGGCTGCATAAACAGGGCTCTTCCAGTTACTAGTAACTCACAGCTAAATTAAAGTAGACACAGTTCACAAGTCTGGCACCAACTGTTCACTGGTTCATACAGTCAAATATACTGTCAACATGAGCAAGACCTAGATAAAAACTATTGTCATCAACATAAAGTGATGATTTCTACTTCTCTATGTCTTCTTGCATAATGATATATATTGGATTTGAAACTTCAGAGCATTTTTGCTGTGCTTAATCTCCTCCTGAGCATTGTGACAGTGGACATGTAAAATGTCTAACAGTACCCATTCCCAGTGCAAGATCTTCTGCTGGAGACATGCAAGGATTGCAAAAGCCTAAATGAATGTCAATGGTCTCTCCTTAATGTCCCTCTTTTCTTATATATTGGCACTCTTACCCTGTGCAGTGATGCAAAGTTATATTTTACTATTCATGTGTGCATGTGTGTGTGGTTGTGCTTGGCTTGTTATAGGATTTGACAATACACAGATCCTGTTGCTATTTATCAGTTTTACATACAGGGGCAAGCAGAGATTATTCAAGGAACCAAAACACAATCCCTCTCAATCCAGAGTTGTGTAATTTTCAAATTGTAGCCATAAGCCTTATTGAGGCTTTGAAAAAAAGCAGAGACCAGAGATATAACGCTGAAAAACAACTGTCAAAACTATGTCAATCAATAGTCCTCTTGTGACTGTTTCTGGCTAGCCAAACAGATGTTTACACAGATCTTTTTGAGCAGTGACAAGAAGTCACAACTCACTGGTACAAATGAACCTTCCTAACTCCCACTGCAACTTGTGTGGCACTTTCTGTTTGGTTTGAGGCAGGGTGAAACAATATGGCAAAAAACACTAAAACACTCACATTCGTGAAGTGAGCTTTTCTTTAACAAGCTTTGCTCTAAGAGGGCTGTAGTGACAGGTTTGGAGCCTGGGATGACTGCCTAAGTGTGCTCAGTGGGACACCCTCCCAGGCTTTTCCCACATCACTTGGGGCCGGGGGGCCAGAAACTGAGGCGAGAGGTGGGTTCCTTGCTTTACAGCAATCTTCTGGGCTGTGGCTGGGAAAGGCTATGGCCCACTGTTCTCACCATCTCCCCCTGTAGTCATGAACCCCACAGAGAGATAGACAGAGAGAGAAAAGAGAGAGAAAAGTGTGTGAGAGAGAAAGAGAGATAGACAGAGAGAGACGAAGAGATACCCAAAGCAAATTTGTGGTCAGGGAATCAGCCCAGAGTCCTTTGTCAGGGGACAGCTGACTTGTTCTGAGAAGGAACTTACTGTCAGGTGATAACATATTGAAACAAAGCAGGGCAGAATGACAGACGAAAGAGACACTGCCGTTGAATTTGGGGGAAACATGTTTATTGTGAATGTTGGAGAGATAGCAACTGTACTAGACTAACATCAGTGTTTTCATGCTGTAGAAGTTGTTTATGTTTATTCCTGTAACCTAAACTGTAGTCATCCTTTCCAAATGATTCACTCCATAAAGTTAACAACTCAGTGTTCCTTCACAACATGAGGACTTCATGCTTACACTTCTGTTTGTATTTAGATACATTTCTTTCAAGTGTTAATCATAGCAGCCCAGCCAGAGCATCTAATGATGTTCAGAGGTTCTTCTAATATTGGTTTTATGAAATGTCAGTTTCTTAAGTTATCTGAAAAGAAGCTGCTCTGATATGAGCTAAATATCAGTCTGGTAACAGTCTCAAATACATTATCTTTGGACTTTAATTTGCTTTTTGTTGTCCCACAGCTACTGCTACTAGGCATCTCTCTGCTACTTGCTTTCTTGATTTGCACTTTCCCTGTTCTTGCATTTTTCTATTTATCTTTGACCATATTAAATTGTAAATATTGTCAGCTTTATTGTTTTCTCAGATAGTCTACCAATGTGTTAATTAATTGACAAAGAACAAGACAGCAGTGCACAACCTTCTGACAACATTTAAGTTCAAGTACAGTTTGCCTTTCCCTCACAAACACATGTGCTTTACTATTTCAAATCCAAAATGTTTATACACCTGTGTCCAGGTGGAGTACAATAATTTTGTTCATGAGTTGTCTTTATGACTAGTGTAGTAGGCCTAACAGCAGGATGCCTAATATGAAGATTGCTACGAATGATGTCCTATTCTGAAAAGCCCAGTAGAATTACAAAATTAATCTTGATGGTGGAGCATGTTACTGTAAACCCAAGAAAATCCACTGGGAGGCAGGGAGGAATACAAACAGACAGAACTGAAATCCTTAAAGTAAAAGTATCAACAGCACTGTGGCTCAGATGGGGGCAGCTGTGGCTCAGAGGTAGTCATCCACCTATCAGAGGATTGGCAGTTTGATCCCTGGCTCCTCTGGGCTACATGCCGGTGCGTCCTTGGGCAAGACTCTGAACCCCAAATTGCTCTCGATGCTGTCATCGGAGTGTGAATGGGTTAGTTTCTTTAGTTTTGTTTTGTGTGAATGCTGACTTGTAGTGTAAAGTGTCGTCTGAGTAATCAGACGACTAGAAAAGGGCTATATAAGTACAGGCCATTTACTTCCACTTACTGCATACTCAGTCATCCATGCCTGTTAGCAGATGAGTAGTCGTCAGTGGTCACATAGACAAGACATGTTGAGTAGAAGGAGACAGAGGAGTCAGTTTTTAGGGTCACTGAACAGGGAACCATCAGCAGCTTGCTGTAAACACTGTGCATTAGAGATGGAGTGGTCACACATGTATATCAGCACACACGTGCTACCATTCACACAGGCAAACACACACTAAATGGCCAAGCAGATGTACTCTGATTTGACAATCCTCTCTACTTTTCATTTAGCTGGAACTCTCCTCGGTAGCTTTCTGTTTCACACACACACACACACACACACACACACACACACGCACACACACACACACACACACACACACACACACACACACAAACAAACACACACACGCACACACATTCTTGCAAATACAGGAAACCACCTTTATCAGAAACTCCATCCCACAACATATTTTTTGCTGCATCTGCAAAGCTAAGCATCCTACACAGACATGAACTAAAATACCAACACTGTGATTCCCCATGAACATAATCCTTACCTGAACCAAACAAAACAAAACAAACCAAAACAAAAACACACACACACACAAAAAGGTATGGTTTGTTTTCATAGAACAACAATAACAGCAACTGCTTTGGAAGTGAACTCTTGAGCTCAAGGAACCACACATTCATTACATTCAGTACATTCATTAACTTGATGATACTGACAATAGCAGACAAGCAGTGTTGGGCTAATTACTTGAAAAATGTTGAGAAATTATCACATGATGCACAACAAAAAGGCAAGGAAAACATGCTTGTTACATTACTTTTTCTCATTCAGCAGCATTAAAATGAGCTTACAACATCTTCAAGGTATTTCCAAATACAAGCACAAGAGGATGTTGTACAGAGAAAGCGAAATAAATACCATCTCAGGAGGCTTTTTTGCAACTTTGCAGACACTAAATTAAACAAATTTCCTTATTATCTGTGAAAGTCATACAATGTGTGGCGTTAGAGATTTCTGATGCAGGCTTATCAGTATGTAGCTAGTCAGCTAAGACCCACTGCCAGTCATGCCTTGTAGAAAAGCTAGTAGATAATATATACCAAATAATTTTTAGCAACTATAAATGTGCATTAGAATTGATTGATACCCTTAACACATATGCATACTGTCCCTCACTAGACACATATGCATGCGGTGCAGCAGAGATAGGAGTCTGGATCTCTGAGGTCTACATATAGAAGGAGTTCATAAATTACAACAGTGAGGCCAGAAAGACATTAATGCAAAGCATCTGTGGGTGTCACGGGGTAGATATCTATGTGTTTCCAAGCACAACCATGTTTTTTTATTTACCTGTGAATGAATAAAGACATGATTTATCAATTCACCTTTTGTGTTCTGCACTCTCTCTCATCCCCTCTCTCTCCTCTGGGGAATTAATCAGCTGTCTGACACATGCACCAAGGCAGACAGGGAGGTAGACAGGGGGAGGGAAATAGGACAAAAGATGATGGGGAGTGGGAGGGTGACAGGAGTCAAATTGGAAACATATCCTTTCAACATGCCTTATCTGAGTATTTTATCCGTGAAAAGAGGTACAAGGGAGATGACCCCTGCTGTTCAAAGGCCTTACTCAATTTGTTGATGAAACCATGGCCAACTCCTCACCAGGCAAGCCAAGTGCAATGGCTCCTTAGAGATGGAAATACAATACAAAACTCTTCTCCCAGCACCTACAGCTCATTCCTGTCTAAAAGGTAGGGAGACAGGAAAAAGTCTCTCTTGCAGCCTCACTAAACATCACAAAAATATGGGCAGCAATGTCAAATAGAGAAAAAATAGAAATTAATTCATTTTGAAATCATTCTAAAATTAAGAGATGATTTTGGGTCAAATACAGGAAAAACAGGGACTCATACAGCACTCCTCCTTTGAAGAAGGACTGGTGCGCCTGTGGCCCATCATCCAGCCTCTATTTTTATCTTGGTTCAGGTAGAATTGGATCCAGATGGGGCTCCTGATCACCCCTCTCTTTCTCTGTCTGTGTCTCTTTCTCTCTCCACTCTGAGCTTGAGCTTCCTATGCTCTGATCTAACCCTTTCAGTGCCATCCTCACTTCATCTCCTGTAAACTAAGTGAAAAGCTGTGAATTAATTCAATCAGCCAAATAGTGTCCATATGTGTGAATGAGTGTGATGCCTGTATTAACATGGAAATTAAACTGTAGTAAAAATAGTAATTTATTGAATGTAGCAAAAGATGACCATTGTGACATTAAAATAGTAGGGTTTTGGTGGCTTGTGTGTCTATAAAAAGCAAAATGAAAAAATACAACACAGTACATTAGAAAAAAAGAGTACATTTGTGATTTCCATGTTAGCACAGGAGGGGGTTGTGTTTTATGACCCAATGGCATTGTAGAATACCCCAGACCTAATGGGTTAACGTAACAGGAAACCTGAAGGATACACCCTATTAGGACTGTACTTCCTATTACTCTGAGGCATGTACAATTTATGAGTCCAGAGGTTCGGTGCACCACTGCAGATCTGATGGATTTCCTCTTCCGTACTCCAAAAAAGATTCAGCCAAAGCATTTTATGAAAGAAAAACGAGAAACAGAGAAAAAAACAAGGTAGATAAGGTGAATAAAACAGCCATCTGTAGGTCACTCTGCAAAGTCGTATGCCAAACGGTCTGGAAAAAATCAAACATTTTGGCAGTACATGCTATAAATATCGTCTGATCCTTATAATTCAAACAAAACGTGGGAGGATATTAAATAGATCCCATTGCCTGAAAGCCAGTGTACATCAATGCCAGTGGCGTGAATACAGTAACTGACCCGGGATAGAAGCTTACTAGAAATAAAATAAAGACATAAAATTCTTATTTAGAAATAAATTTGATAACAGATTTACAAAGAGAGTTTTGGACAAGCTACAGGGTTCTTTTGCTAATTCTATAACGCATATTACTCTTCTTTGTGCCATTGAACTGACAGACACTCATGTACATAAAAGATTATTCTGTGGTTGACCATGTTTAAGTTGCTGATATCACATTTCTCTGACAATGTTTGAATAAGCAGGATAAATGACATAAATGCAACTTCACAGTTATCATCTGCTAATGAAAAAAAATTATAATTTACCTTTTACTTTCTCTTTCACTCACTTTCTTTCTTTCTATAAGTGTTCCTCATCTGCAACAGGAGAAAAAAAAATCACAATACAAACCAGTCTTAGGTAATGCAGGGTTCTGGGTTTGTTTGTGTGTGTGTTTGCCAAATCATTGAACAATGCCTCTGAGACCTATCTAAAGGCTTCAAAAACTCATTTTATGATGTAATATTTGCTGTGGCTTCTTGTCTTGAGACAGTGCCACCTCTTGCAGCACTGCAGCCTAGCATGGATGACATCTTGTGCAAGCATACCACAGGTAGAAGTTAATTGTCTTTTATTTAAAAAAAAAACCCAACATAATCATTGCAGACATTTCCATGTGCATCTGTTCTCAAAGGCAAAATAACCTGTATTTAAAAGATATTTAACTTATAATAGTAACTTGATAATTATTTGTTGAATTGCTACACCAATGTTGGTTAAGTAAGCAGAAGGATTAATAATTCCAAAATAATTAATAATAATTCCAGGGTTGAAGGTAACAAACAACAAACAACTAATTAGTTCATGCCCAAGTCCATTACACTGGGGATGAAATAATGATTAATGATTAAGTGTATTGTCTACAACGTGAGCCACCAATATAGCTAGAATCTAAAGAAAACATAGGTTTAACGCCTGTATTTGGAAAACCACTATTTGGCATGACATTCACTATCACAGTTGATGTCTATATGTTAAATTTGTTAAATTCAGATCATGAATCTGCCTTTATATTGTGTTTTTCAACTCTTGGAATAATATTTTAATAACAAAGTAAGCAAAGACATGCTGTAAACACAACCCACCACCAAAATTAGGTTGCTTTAAATTAAAAACCTAAAACCCCTCCTATACATGAAAGTATGTCATATTAAGTGATATCAGTTTTTCTCAAAATATAGTGTTGTTTGCGAGGCTTGGCAGAACACTATACAGACCAAAAAACATGTGGGCAAACATGTTTCCTTACTGATTTTTCACTATTTGGGCAGAGAAAAGCTATAAACATTACATGCTAGCGTTACGCATATGACAGCAGCTACCTTTCCCCAGCAGACTAAAAGACAGATTAATATGCATTTGAATTTACATTTCAGGTCACCTTAGAAATGTAAGTCCAATACTCATTCTCATTTTAGTTTTATTATTGTGTTCCATCAACTATTGAAAAAATATACAGAATTATGTTAATTAATTTTGTGTTAACTTTGTCCGTCTGCCATTGGGTGCAGTTGTTGAGCTAGCATTCCTAGATGGAACCAGCTGGTTGTCACAGCCAGAAAGCTTATAGAGTGGTCAGTTCTTAACTACCTGTAACACATTTCACATACAATCAAATGATCCATTCAGAAATATAAACTCCCTTATACATAATAATCCATAATCAGAATTCTTAAACCTGCTTTTGATACACAAAGATACATGCATGTTTTTTTAAAGTTTTAAAATTGGTATCTTGCCTTAATCAACAAGACGTGGCCAATTTCTCTACATAGTCAGTTAACGTAAGCGATGAAGACATAATGTTATAGTGACACAGTAAAAAGTCTGTTTCTGTGCCTAAAATTGTTAAATACTATATTAGATACAAAGATAATATTGAAGTTATTTTTTGTGTTTCTGTCTGCAAATGCACTTTTTGAAAAGGTGACTTCCCTTTCATCTTCAAAGGACATTATTAGGTCCTAAAGCAGTCAGTTGAGTCAATTGACTAAATCACATTTGATGGACTATTTTATCTGTACCTTAGTGCAGAAGATAGAAAGAGTACAATTACATAATGTCCTTTGGATAAGAAAAAATGCAGTGCAAAATCCACCCATTTGTGTCTCTTGAAGGCCAAAGAATGTGCTCTGTATCAAACATATCTCCTCTCTTGAACTAACACATGATCACCTTTGGAATATGATTTAGTCTTGTTGCCAAGTTGCTTTCAGTGTAGCTTAGGTAAACACATTTGATGGGGCCCAAAGGTCTAGCACCAACACTGGGCTGGGAGGACAGGCAAGTGCACAGGCCCTTGGCCCAGCTAAGACACAGCAAAAGCCAAGCAGGAAACATCTGGAAGACCTAGTGCAAACAGATGTCGGAATGAGATAAGAGCCCATGAGTTAGAGTTCAGCCTCCCATTTCTATGATGAGGCTTTGTAACATCCAGGTGGGCTGTAGCCTTGGCTCAAGCAGCTCAGAGGTCCAAATAATCAAATTGCAGTTTTTTTTCTCACACCAGCATCTGGTTGGAGCTGTAAATGTTGTCAGTAACGTGTGTTCCATTGTTCCTGGTCTCATTTTGATCCATTGTCAGCCAGACTCTCATGAGACCCCCTTTATACAATGTCTTTGCCTCTCCAGGTCACTATTTACATCATTTCCTGCCATAGTTTTAACATTGTCTGGGCAACAAAGTGAAGTATGCATCAATGGTTAGCCATTTACTTGTATTACCCATACTTCAGCTCGTTGTTCTTCATGTTTTTCATATTGAATTGCAATGTCAATTGCATCGTTTATTTTCAATTGCTCATCTAAACACTTGAGACCACAATCTTTGAAAAACAAAGGACTGGCACAAAACTGGCAAAACTGTGTATACATATGATTTAAAATTGGAGTTTAAGCTGTAAAGTATGTATGTAGTATTGTGTTCCAGTTTTTAACCTTTTGCCTCACCATCACCATAAAATATATACTCACTCCTCCCTTTTGACTGCTGATTTCTTTGTTCAAGGAAAATAAAATAGAGGAGAAAATAGCAGATAAATTATGAAGAAAACTATGTCATTGCACAGATGAGTAGAAGCCACATGGGAGGGTTGGTTCCTGTTAAACTAAAAAAAGGTCTCTCTTGGGACATGAGATCTGAAGTGGAACTCACAGATTGTTCTGCAATCAGAGACGACTGCACACCACCAGCCTACATGTTCATAATTTGATGAATAATAGGTGCAGGTAGAAGAAAAAAGTTAGAGAAAACTTAGAGTAAGAACGTGAATAGATAATTTCAAGAGGTTAGTATGGGCGATACTGTTAAAATGTTCCATATTTGATGTTTCTGTTTTCAAATCTATCAAACAACAGTGATATGGTTTCAAATAAAAGCATTTTAAATTCATATTTGGACATTTTGAGGCTATTTGGGCTGAATGAAGAAGCAGACTTGTAGACTTGAAGCCTTTTGAGTAAAGGTCAGTGGATTATATATGTTTTTGAGAGCAATGTGTTATTGTCAACTGTTGAGAGATAGCTGACATTACTTTATATGATATATTCATCAGAAGCAACATCATCCACTATGGAGAGCATGCTAGTATTGCATAGTAATTTTTCAGGAGGGCAACAAAACTTTTTTTTCTATATTTACAAAATAAATCTTAAAAATCTGTTAGTAAATATGTGATTAGGATTGTTAACTCAGAGATGGCAAGACATGAGGTTTACCTTATGTGCTGGTCATACCACACTGCTTTAAGAAGTAGTTAGAATCATATAGAGTCTTTGAACAAGACACTAAACCCCAAACTGTATCAAGTATGCTGTACATATACCTCACTTGGGTCAAAAAGGATAATATCACCATACTACATGGTGGAGGATCCAGATATGACTCAGACTTCCTCTTCTCTATTCTGTCTCTACCATACGGTACTCTCTCACCCAAAATAATTAAATGAAATTATCCAAATACTGTTGGAATAACCACTGGTCCACTGCACAAACAGGAAGTAGAGAAGAGGTCAATGAATGAAAGAAGGAAGTGCTGACAAACAGCAACTATACAAGAGGAGGAAACCCCCCCTCATTATAAATAGGAACAGACCCCTGTAGTGCCGTGTTTGGGGTCACGACTGCGGGGATAAGAGACAATAGCAGACCAAGGCCACTAGCTGACCAGTGTAGGTGTGATGTGTCTGTGTGACTGAGATAGTACAACCTCAAGGGTCATGGGAGACAAAAGCCAGCAGTTGCAAAACAAGACCAGTGAGTATTATAAGTTAATCCTTGTTGGGAACAAACTGTCAATAACAAATACATTAAGAGAGTGAGTTGTTCTAAAATGTTTAAATTACTGTATCTACAAAAACGAGTCTGGTGAATTACTATTTCATCTATGTTTTGTCTCTAAACAGGCAAATGCATACATGCAAGCCATAAGAAATAGAAAGAGTACTTGCACGTTGTACATTAGATCCCGTGTTCACATGGGGGGACTGTGTGAGTGAGTGCATCCACCACTATTTATGTGTGTCTGAAGGAAAAGGGATCATCCTGCTTTTACTTCAAGCAGCCCAGACCTCCACCCATTTTCAAAGTGTATCATCACAACTGTAGTCAGACACTTCCCTGAGGAAATCCTCAGCAAGGACAGACACAACAGGATAATTATTATCACAATATACCATCTGCCAAGGCTGTTTTGCACAGATTAAGTTAGATTGAGTTAAGAAAAAAAAGCACCTTGTGATAATATAAACGAGCACACATTTAACTGTGACTATGAGGTTTGTTTATTATGGACACAGCAGCAAAACTTGTAGTAGTTAGAATTTTTCTTGGCTGACGAGTCGAAATTATAGTCATTTTACTGACATTAATATTCTATTTGGTTAATACAATCAGTTATTAATGTGGATAACAGTTTTTAATATCCTCTACATGTTTGCATTAAGCCATTTTTAAAATTAAGATACAGCATTATATTTATCTATTGGACTTGGTTAAACGTCCATGAATAACAAGAGTTTTCCTGAATATATAGTAAAGGTAAAACAAGTGAGGTTAAACTGAAAAGTTAAACTAAGTGGGGGGTGCCAGAGAGTCAAATGGAAATGACAAAGGAGACAAATCACAACTGTGAAAGGCATGTCCTCAGATAGAAAATGACAAGTGTAATTTTAACAAAAAGAGCAGAGAGTATTGAGGCTTGCAGTGGATCACACATCAATTACCATGTTTGGATTGATTTTGACGGGTTTAAATGTGGTACATAAGCAGAAAATCGTGACAGAGTTAATGGAAATACCTCTGAGTTAAACACTGACACACTGTCAAAAAGATAAATTGTCAGGTCAGGAAAAGGGCTGAACAAAAGCTGAATATTGAGTTGACAAGCGTGCATATATTTGAATGATTAGAAGTTTCTTCTGTAATCCATCATTTGGTGAGGAGAAAACAATATTGAAGGTGGTTCAGTTAAAGTGTCAGAATCAGGTAAACATTGCTTGGTTCCCCTTAAAGATACAGCTCATCTTGAGTGACATAAAGGAGATTTAATTATCTATGCTCTTCCATGAACCAGCACCTTATCGTCATAGAGGACTGAAGTACCCTGATGACCCTAGGAGCTATGTGTCATGTCTGTTAATCTGTTTTTTGGTTACTTCCTGTTTTATTTTGTAGAGTATCTCCCTCTTGTGTCTCTGTGTGCTTGTTTCCTATGTTTAATTGGTTCATCAGTTTCACTTGTGTCTTGTTAGCCTTACCTCCCTTGTGCCTATATATTATCTGTCACTTCTTTGGTCTCTGTTGGACCATCATTATGTATGTGCCCTCAAGCCTCTTGTGTTTTTTCTTGTGTTCTTCTTGTTTTTGGATTTCTGTCTTCCCTGCAACTACTCCTGGGAAAGGGGCCCACCAGCAAGCACCTGGTGACTAGGCCTTTGCCCATGAGGTCATGCTGGGCACACTGAGGAACAGGGACATGGGTCTGTCTGCCAGTGGGCCCACCACCTGCAGGCAGAGTCTTAGGGTACCATTGCTATGTGGCTGTATATTCTGGATGCTCTGGTGTAACAGAGGAGCAGAACTGTCTTCTGATAACCACTTAGATGTGATTTGGATCAGGTGGTGGAGAAGGTTGCCATAGAGACCCAACAGACTCAAATTAACAGTGATAATTTGCTACAGATGTCTGGCTTAGGACCCTGACAATTCCCACCTCTGGCAAAGCTTCAGTCACAGCCCAGGGGTCACAGGGGACATGAAATCCAAAATTGGCCTTTTTCTGCTGTGTCAAGGACGCAAGGGCGGCTATTCACAGCTGCTGTCACAAGGTTACTGGTGTCAGTTAAAACCCCCAAAAAAGGTGCTGTCAAAAAAGGTGCTAGAAAGGTGCTGTCAAGCTGAAGAAGAGTCCTACAGGGCATGGCTAGGACCATGAATAGGGGCATGGCTAGCTGTCAACTGGCCATGACACAGCACCAGCACCAGCAGCACCATGAGGGCGGATGAGATTCACCCCAAATTCCTCAATGATCATGAGTGTTGTAGGGCTGTTCTGGCTGACACTCCTCTGCAACATTGCATGGATGTTGTGGATAGTGCCTCTGGAGCAACAAACTGGGGCTGTGATTCCTTGCGGTAGTTCATAGTAGATTTCAAAGTATGTTTTAGATTATTATCGTGTTGTAGAATCCATCCTCTTTTAAGCTTCAGACGGAGTGATGTTTGCTTCTTCCCTCAAGCTGAGCAATGTTTCATGTGCCACTGGTTGCAACACAACCCCAAAGTATGCTAGATCTGTGCCCGTGCTTAAAAGTTGTCGGTGTGTTCTTTTCATGCAATGCTGCTTTTTTTTTTTATCCAAACATTCTGTAGTGTGTTACGGGAAAATGGGTGGAGTTCCCAGCATACTCTTGGACAATGCGTTTATGGACATAAGATTGTATAATATGTGTTCTAAACTGTTATGGATATCTACTACATAATCATTTGCTTACTGTTCTCCACACTAATGTCTATGTCTATGTCTAGTTGTGTGTAGTTGTTATGGGACGATGCATTTCTTTATAGTTACACCATAAGGGAAGTTGTGAGCACAGCTAGTGAGTACACTACTGTTCAGTACAATCAGTGTTAATGTAAGCAGTTGATATCATCTGCCTGCTTGAGTTCCTGCTATTAAGAATCCCAGCTTGCTACAATGGTGTTAGAAGTGGGATGGAAGATGGCATCTACAGTAAGAGAGATCTACATCAGATGGGGTTATTGCACCAACGGCACGATGTCACCGCCCAGGGAGCTGGCCAAGGGCATCCAGCTCATGGGAAGCAGTACAACTGAAGAAGTAACTCACCAGACCACCTCAGTATCCTCACAAAAACCACAGTGTGGAGCCAGAAGAACAGCCTGGCAATCCACTGAGGGTTGTTACTGATACAGGGAGCCAGGCTACTAAACCCAGCACCCAGCCACTGTCATGAGCAGGGTGGCACCATGAGGGAACTGCCATCCACAATCAACCCTTACACCCTCACCAAAATACACCTGTGTCTTGGCTGGTTAGACTAAACACATGGACTCTACCTGGACAGCAACTTTAATGGAACCCCATGCAAAGCCCTGGTGGACACTGGGTCCACCACAACATTTCTTTGCCCTGGAACTCTTTTTTAACTCTTCCTTCCAGATGGTCTGAGACTGTGGGTTGGAAGCCCACTAAACTTTGTATCACCACAATCAAAACCCCCATTTTGATTTGCTATTCTGACCAGCTTATGAGCAGTTCTATCTGAAGGTTTTCTTGGTCTTTCAGCTCTCATCTTGATCTCCACAGTTCCCATCTCTTAATGCCATTTCTTAATTATATTGCGCACTGTGGAACTGCAAACTAAAAACGGGTTGGTATCTTCTGTAGCCTTCCCCTGCACTGTAGGCATCAACATGCTTCATTTTCAGAGTGTTACACAGCTGCTCAGAGGAACCCATGGTTGCTGAGTGTTGGCACAAGGACTGAAGAGTCAGAGTATTTAACAGCTTTGAAATTGGCATCAACTGGCACGTCCTAAAGACAACTGTTGACATGCCTAACAAGCTGATTAAGATCTGAACCTTTTCATGTCACAACTATATTTTCATATTTTTTATTTTTTGTTCACTTTCTAAAATTAAAAGTAACTATGCATTAATGTTTGCTGGTGATTTCCGTATCCTACAGAGACTGTGGTTACACATTTTGAATTAAAAATCCAATTATTACATATCCAATTACATGTTAACAATTGTCAATTTTTGAATTGTGTTTTCAAAGAAATATAATGCTTTAGCCACTGAACAAACTAGACATGCATGCCAAGAAGAAAACCCCAAGGAACAGGCTGTCTCTAAGGAGTTTGCTAAGCTAGGCGAGTGTGTAACATGGAGGTCTAAGGCCAGCATTCAGGGCCTTTCACCTTGGAGCTGTTAACAGTTAGGCCTGTGATCCCAAAGCCCCTATTAAAGACCCCCTTGGGTTTAGGACTGTAACTAGAGAGTTGAAACAACAGTGGAGGAAAGCACCATGCAGTGAAGCCTCATCTGGCGTGGTCAACTCAACCCCACTCCCTGCTCAAGGCCTGGAGAGGGGTCATGCTCAATTTTTTTTTTTTTTTTTTTTTTTTTACCTCCTTCACTCATTCTCTCTTTGCAAACATAGATCACCCGGGCAGGAGGTCAGAGGGAGTTGGGCTCCCTTGGGCCTGTGTTAGGTGGACACAGTGGCTAAGGTCAAAAGAACACACTGGTTGTGAGACATTTATCATTGACTGTCTGAAATGTGTAAAGGGACCAGCAAGAGTGAGCTATATTTGTGTGTGATGATGTGTATGCCAGTGTGTACTTAAGTAAGTGTGTGTGTGTGTGTGTGTGTGTGTGTGTTTGTGTGATATATGCCAACTGCTGTTCTCTGGCTGTGTGGTTAACATCACTGCAGGAGCATCTCTGCTGCCTCAGTTTTTTGAGCTTTTCACTCTTCCGAGAAGTTTACATTGCATGATAGTTAAAGAATTTAGTATGACCAAGATAATAGCAGAATATTATAGTAAGATTTCAGCTCTTTTAGAGTAAGAAAGTCCAGCCCAGATCGTTTTATGGTGAAAATTTTGTCCAGCTGTCATCTACATCTACGTCTTCTTTCAGGCAAATGGTTAAAATGTTGAGTTTATGCAAAACACGTTAGAAGAATGTATATTCAGTAGGACTCTGAGGTCTTAGGAAGCCTGCTTTAAGTTATGGCCAACATTACTAGCCTAACTGCTGCACACAAATAGAATGATCTTATCTCTATCTCTTATCTCTATTATCTTTTCTGGTTACCAAATTTGAGCTATTTTCAAGACTAAATCAAATTATATCAACTTATTTTGTACATTTGATTTACTTCTCAGCTGCACTTGGTTTATAGCATCTCATAACGTATAACTTAGGGTATAATTGCACTGCAACAGTATTATGAAGGCACTTTTGGGCTAATATATTTTTGTCCAGTTGTAATTTATTTTATTTCATCTTATCTCTTATTTATGTTTTACTCTTGTGTTTTAAATGCTGTTCTCATGCATGACATCACTTAATATGTGTAAAGTACGTTGAATTGCCTGTATAGTGCCAGATCGTAACATAGTTATGTTACTTTCATATAGAATAGGTCTAGACCATAGACCTTCTTTTAAAAAGTAAAAATCTCAAGCACATCCCAGCTCTAGGTAGGCAGACATCTGTTTTGACTGGTTGCTGTAGGAGCTATACAAATTAACTTGCCTTGTCTACTGAGCCATGAACAGGTTCAGCAGTTTAAGCATCACCAGTGGCCTATTTACTTCACACAAGAGGCAAATAAAAAATATCTTTGTTAGTGCGTTGAGTAATAATAAAAACAGCAAATAAGAAGCGAGATGTAAGATAGTTAATATCCACCAACAGTCTTTACTATGTGCATGTGTGTGCATATTCACAAATAGTAGTTAGTTGCATTGTTACATATTTCATTATCTGCACTTACCATTGTTTGCTTTGCTCTTACACCATATATATTAACTTTATATATAGTATACAGATTATAGACATAGTCTGCAATGTCAAACATTTAGTATATAGTTGGTAGATGTCAAATTATGAGTTTTATTTCAAATCAAGATGATGTTTTTGGACTGTGAAGAGGCTGCACAGTCCCAAAATGTCTGAAAATCTGTCAGAACATAATAGCAAGCATGCACTGCTTCAGTTTCATATCACAGATAGAGTTTGTCAAGTCTAGTCAGACTGTATCTACCTGGCAGCTTAAACCGTCATGCATCAGCATCAGCTAAAACAGAGGAATGGAAAAATTGAAAGGTCGAATTGAGTGGCGGTTGATTCAGGGTACACACCAACTTTGGTAAGCTGATTTCTTTTCTCTTTTTGTTTATGTGGTTTGTGTGAACCGAACAGAGGTTTAAAAAAAACTCTGTTTTTAATCTCACACCTTCAAGGGGGGTTGGTAAACAAATGCTATGTATCCCATGGGTGTGGAGCTTAGAGCCTTATTTGCTCCTCCTCATCTCAGCTAGCGGCTGTGTATTTCTGTCCCTGTGAAGATGCAAAGGTAGCATGGTAGGACACACAGTAGTACACAAACTTGTGTGCATACACCCATGCAGCCTGCTCCCCCCCCAACTCACCCACACACACACACACACACATGCGCACACCTCCCACACACATACAAACAGACTCACAAAAAGGTACTTAAACACACAGCACCCTGCAACAAAGAAACCAAAAATAACAGGCACCTGTTGCACAAACCACAATGTCTACAATGAAGCCAAATTAGAGCGTTTCCTTGGCAACAGTAATTTCAATCACAAACCCACAATAGCAGCCTAGAAAACAACTACACTTAAACAATGCTGCTATGTGAGTCATTGGTAAATGATGAAGTAATATGCATGTGCATGCACATGCTCAATTTCTTCCATTTTTTAAAAAGTTGTATATACAGTTTAGTTTTTAATAATGTATGATGTAAGACCTCCAAAACTCCTCAGCAGTATGAGGACAAAGGAGACAACATCAACCATTAATGGTTGGAGAATGATTGCAATGTTGATTACAATGATTTCATATAAGTGTGACAAATAAAAAGCTTTCCTGTTGAAGACTTCTATGCCAGCAAGCTGACTGTCTCTGAATAAACTTGGCGCTCGTGTGTTGTAGGAGCTCCTCTGGTGGTCACAATCAGAACTTCACAAAACTGGTGATTTTGTTAACATATAGTGACTCTCAGTGGGCTGCAAGGTAGTAACAGCTCCAGAGAGACACACAACTATGGCTATGGATATTAAAGTACATATACGTGTATAATTATAGGGATCATAATTTACCGAGCAACTCTTTAAGTTATTACTGTTAGATAGGACAATATACAATGTACATAATTTATATTGTATATAATATCTACAATTTACATTGTACATGTCTGAATTTCCCTATCTGCATTTGCATGCACTGATAGCATTTCATGACAATTACACCAATCAAGTATGACAACATGCAGTAAAACCTTTACCACTGATTAATGCTTTTCAACCACTGAATGGAATAGAAGCAATAAAAATAACATATACAACTCTAGTATTCTTTCAAGAAAAGGGAAAAAGTTAATATTCTGGGGTTGCTCTTAATGTTTTCTTCACATATGAGTTCATGTGAAATAGAACGGGGGTGTGTGAATACATCAAGGAGGCAGTGGTCTGATGAGCAGAAAAGAACACAAAAGAAAACCTAATTGGAAGCACATGTGTTGCACTGTGCAACAATTTAGAATGGTGGTGGTGTTGGCGGGGTATAGGTTTTTATTCTGAGTGGGGGTGTTGCTGATAGAAGAAAGAAAGAGAAGAAGGGGAAAAAAATCTGTTTGTAGGAGCCAGTTGTTGAGAATATAAACTTTGCCATGAGTGAAGTGATTAAATTAACCCTGGGAATACAAAGTGGCAGAGGGTTTGTGGATTGGTAGAGTATGGTCAGGGTAAGAGTTATTTAAACTATATTATCCAGCAAACAAAGGAATATAATATATAAAGACACATCCTCTTTCCATGCATTTCTGTCCCATGTCAGCATGACCCCAGTGATGTACTGCGATCTGATCATCTGTCTGTCAAGCAGCCTACATGCTGCCATATATTGTTCCTTTTATAAGTAGTCACCATAAGTTTCCATTTCTGTACAAGGAGAAAATGTAGGGGGATGGCTGCAACACAAAACTACTTTGTAAAATGAAAGGCAGGAACATGTTATAAAGACCATACAATGTTCACCATTGCATTGAGTCCACAGCCCAATCCAATTAGTTTAGCCAGAGTTACAATTGAAAAACTTGTTTTTTTTCTGTTATGTGGGTAATTTTTGTTTGATGCAAATTAATGTATACAATTTCTCAGACCTATTCATATGCTAAATATCAGTTAGGATCTAACTAATCAAGGAGACGGGAGGGATGAAAGTGACATGGAGTTTATTTTTTCTGCTTCTATTGAACATGTTTTTCTTTGCTCCTTATTGTGTATAGGAAATACACAGGGTTAGGGTGAGGAAGACCAGAGCTCTCAAAAGTCCTGATATATGTATTCTAGAGTATGTCACACTGCTTTTTACAAGGGTGCTATTAAGGCACATGCTTAGGGTTATTTTCCTGAACTTTATATAATGGATTGGGATTTGTGATATTTTAAACAGCCTAAACTCCAATCTAATGTTTTAGAAAATTGCCATTCTGCATTTAAACTTGATACATTAAACCAGTTTTATACATTTGGGAAACTGAATATTATAATTTGATTTTACAGTAACATGATCATTTGTTTGAAAGACTAACTGAATCACTAACAAGTGTTGCATGCAAGTGAGCACTTACAACTACTTACTTGTTTTGTTGTTGATTTATCTTGTCTAACTGTTGCACCCATCTGTGTTTCTTTTGTCCCAACAAAGAGGGGGCAACATATGAGGAAAATACTGTACAAAAAAAGTTATGCTGTCATCACTACTGTCCCCTACATTAACAGCTGCCCTTATATGTGGGCTTACATTGTTAAAAACTCTGAATGAATCTGATTTAAAGATAATGGAATGACATGGATTAATATTGTAATTATGTTCTAAAATCATAGTAATCTGGTAGCTCCCATTATTATTATTACTCAGAGATACATGAAGTCTGCCCTTGTTTACATGATACATAAAGCTACTGTTCCACAGGCTCTTAACTTGAAATTTTATTTCAGCTCTCAACTCCCCCTCTCCACTGCAATAAGAGGCCAGCAGGAGAACAAAAGGCCATGGGACTGAGCATAGCCTATATAACTTGCCTCTATGGCTCACTCAGATTTATACACTTACATAAAAATGGGTCCAAAATGTCTGGCTTGGGGCCTGACATCCCATCCCTATGTTTGGATCACAGCCAGGAAAATAATGCCTGACTAGAAAAAAGGACAACACTATTTTAAAAAAAGAACAAAACAAAAACAACTCAACATTTTAAAGGCAGCCTTGTGAAAAAATAAGAATAGAAAGGCAGAGAAAGGGGCAGGTTATTTAAACTGGAAAATAGAGAGGAGTGAGAGAGTGAAAGCAGGAAGAAGATGAGAAGGTATAGGGCAAGGAAGGAGGAAGATAAGATTGGGAGGAGAAAAAGATAGGGATCAACTTATGTGGCCAGCAAACAAGGTTATGTCTTTTTTCCACCTCTACTCTACCTAAAGATGGTTGTACCCCTCCCTTTCCCAACCTCTTTTCGGCTCTGGCAGCACCTGAATTCTGGATTTCATCAGAGCTACCTGCTCAGGATTGAGCAGAACCTGTTACCCCTCAGTGTCAGATGGCTGTGCTCTCTCTCGGTCTTTTTCTCTCACCCACACCAACACGTACACACACCCAAACACACGGTGAGAGTCTGTAATAGAAACCAGCTGTGCTTTCAAGGCTGTGCAATGGGCCAGACAAGCCCATTCATAACCCTCTAGTGAGCTTTAATGAAGGTGGGTTCTGGTGCAGTGTGGAGGGAGTGGAGAAATGATGAAAGAGGAGGAGACGGTTGACTCTCTCTTCCTCGCTCTCTCTATACCTTCCAAACAGTGAGTGTACTGTTGCTTAGGTTGTATGGAGAATAAGTTCTTGTTAAATCCAATTATTGAACTTCTGTACTGGATTCTAGCTTCCTTGATTCTTGCCCGTCATGCACAGTGAATGGACACCTGTATGTCTTCCTTTGTACACTGATAAAAGCCGAGATATAGTTATGGGCTTCTTAAAGCAGGGATAACAAAAAGATTAACAATAGGTTTCCAACTTCTTAAACCCATTACCCTGCTTGTGATGGCAACAAGCATGAAAGGACACTCCATTTCATAGGTTTCACAGTAATATTCAAAGTTCTGCAAAGGTCAACAATGTCCATTATAGGGCTATAATCCACACCACCTGATAACTCTTACAACTCTCGTTTTGGGGACTGTATATAAACTCTAATCATGCACATTTATAGCATTTATTATACAGCCAAGTAGACCCCAGCCCATACCAATAAGATGTGATGCCTGTGCATTTACATATTAACATGTGGTTACAGAATATGGGTCAAAAGTAAGCTAATCAATTCCAGATATCTCTTTATCACTTAAAAAAGTAGTTACAGTAAAGACTAAGAATTTTATGTTTGTCTTTAGTAAAGAGTATATTAGGGATTTTGAAGTGTTATGTGACCACCACTATGTTGTATTGGCACAGATTTTATACTTTTCTCAATTTGCATGTGAGCGAGCTGGACCGTTCCACCTCACCTCCCTTTTGCCTCCTCAGAGATGGATGGGTGGTGTGTAACCTGAGCTGATGAAGTAACAGTGAAACAACAGCCCTTTACACCCTGGGGTCAAACTGATGTGAACACTAATAAACCAAGCACTGGCACACATTCCTTCGTCTCAGAAAACACAGAAATGCAACAAAAATCAAAACCTTAAAAAGTCAATGAGAAAAATCAATGCCCAGAAAATGTAGTAAAAGAAAAAGAAACATACATGATTTTCAAGACTTGATTTAACTTTGAGTATTAACATGAACATTTTAATTTAAACATGTTCCAAACCATTTTATCTCATTATTCTATATAGAAACATAATGGATATGTGAGATATAAGATATGTGAGGTGCTAAGCCGAGGGTGTGATGATGCTTCATTGAAAATATGTGGACATCCAATGCAAAACAGCCAAATGACCTCATTAGATACCACTTTGCTTTTTTCTTCTCACCACACAGACAGGCACACAAGCAGCAGTCATATGTACACTAATGCAGCACATGCATGTTTTCAGTGGGCAGATGGAGAGAAATCGGGTGTATGTCAAAAGCTTCCCACACTCTCCATTTCAGCCCTGGTGGCCACACAGCCTTTGATATTTCCCACATAATAATTGTGTGGTTTTTCAGTTAACCCCAGGAATGTTCTTATGAAACAAATAGCACAACACTTGACTACATTATGCTGTGTCTCTTTTGTGTACGGTAATGATCCAGAAAATATTTCAGTCTTGAAGGAGCTTGATTTAACCTTGCTTTCACTTCCATAGACCATGCCAAATTTACTAACAGTTTGTATAAGCATTAGCCTCTCTCATTATGAGAAACAGTACAGTAAGCTTGAATGCTAACAGAGTTATACTGTAGATGCAATAATTAATGGGCTTGCAGGACACTGATAGGTGAAGCCATTTAAGGATTTTCCTCTTTCACTTCATGATGATGATATAGACTGACAAGGCACAACAAGCTCTACTTAAAATGTACCCATCTGCAAGTGAGAGTTTGAGCAGGATGTCCACTAATTTGGGATGCATGTCCTTGGTCAAGATACTGAACACCAAATTCTTACTGATTAGTCTGATTGGTGTATGACTGAGAATGCATGATGCAGTACGTTACTAATCTGCTGTCATTGTGTAAATGGAAGTACTGCAAACTGCTGCATGTCTTAGCTCGCTGTGGTATATATTCCTGTCACGCAGGACTGATGTGATGTGTGTGAGGAGATTTCAGCGGGGAAGAGGACACCTAGAGCTAAAAAGAATACAGCTCTCATGTTCTGTTGAGTTTTACTCTATCTGATCACTGTCTCCATATGGCCCTCAATCACCAACCAGCGATCAGCCAGTCAGGCTGAGACCAAGAATGCAGGAGTTTCTGTGTGATTTCCTGTCTGAGGGGTCTCCTCATAGTTGTAACGTGATCTATCCATGGTCCAAAAATAACTAGTGTCCCTGCAGGAGATGGTAGTGCAAAGCTTGTGAGCCACTAATGCAGCCTGCCCTGTTTCCTTCCTCAGAGGATGTTGGCAGGATGAAGCTGATAGCAGCTCAAAGTAAGTTGTACGGTCAGCAACTCGGAAGGCACATACAAAACCATATTTGTGTAAAACAGGTGATACCTCTCAAAGGCAGACACTCTTCTATTATCAATAAAAATCCAAACTACAAGCATTATTTGATTTTCTGAAATGTTGCTGTCCACAACTCTGTTGTCTGAATGTTCTACAGTAAAGTTGAAAAAATGATTCAACCAAATCTCACACAGTTTTGAATAAAACCTCCATGAACACATACCTCTATGTTTTTTTACAACAATGTTAGATTTAAGTGCCTTGGTTTCACAGTTATTCTGCTTTTTAACCTCAATATACACTAGCATTGCAAAGTCAGAATGACAGTCAGAAAGAGAATTAGTTTGGGATGGATTTTTTTTCAAAAAGAACTGCTGCCTCTGGGAGATTGTTGATTAAAATTGTATCAAAGAACATAAGTAAGGATAAAAAGGGAAAAAAACAACAACAAATATCACACTTTGAAATAGCTGGCCCTAATAAGCTTATTATTTCCATGAGGACCACACCACAAACAGAGTAGTGTATTTGTGCATTTTTGTCTGCATTGCCCAGGCTCTCCTGGTAGGGAACATTTCACTGGGTCATTATGCAGCAATTTAGGTGGCTGGGCTAGCATTTTTCACAGCACCTCACAAACAGATAACCAAGATAGAAAAGAGGTGGAGACACAAAACTAAAATGCCTGTTCCCTTTAAAGAGGACTCACTGCAGAGGCAAGGCTGAGGTCCTTTGCTCCACGAGGAGTGAAAAGGAATAAAATGAAGGATTACCTTAGAGAGTTAAATTGCTGTATGTTGGTGGAAAAAAGTAAAATGTAGACAGGAAAAAGCTAAGTGGATGCTAAAAATGAGAGAGACCAAATAATGAAATCTGCCCACAGCTTTTTTCTTTAATGAATGTGGAGCTGATTTATTTTCCGTATGGCTCGGCAGATTTGTCTAGGCGCAGAACAGAGTGTGCTCTGTTCAATGCCATACTCAGCAACCAGGTGTGGGACAGACGGGCTGAAACAGTTAAAAGTGAGTGCAGTGGAAATTAATCTGCTTAGAGTTTCTCTTTTTTAACAGGTTTGCTGGACAAATGCTACAATCACAGTCTGGTTCAACTTCATTGGCCCAGAAGACAGATATGATTTTGTCACATATCTGAACTGCTGTCTGTACATTTCAAATATAATACATATATTTCATAAGATAGATGAATGTGAGAGAAAAATGAAGAAACTTATTAGATAGATAGATAGATAGATAGATAGATAGATAGAAGATAGACACCTACCATGCAGGATATCATGCTGACAGAGGAGAGGGAAATAAAGAGAAGACTAAGGGGTGGAAAAAGCAGGAAAGCAAAAGTTAAGACAGAACTACAAACAAACAGTGAGGCCAAAAATATCATAAACAGATCTACTGAAACTATATAAATATAAAAAACGCCAAGCTCAAATACATGAACTCCTGCAGGACTGGTCCATTCCCTCCTTTCTACCCTGAATAAGCTTTATTTATGAAGACAAGTGAGATCAGGCCCTTGATGAGATCTTGGGGGACATCCACAAGTATGGTCAGTTCTCTTTAATATTTTAATATCCTACCCTCCCTCTGTCCTACCCAACAGGCACCATTGGATCCATCTCACTCTTCATTATAAAGGAAGGGAGGTAAACCCTTATGAAAACACTTTATCATTTAAATCATAGTGAATCACACAGCAGGTCAGAAACAATGCTGGTCATGGACAAAAAAAAAATGTTACTGGACTGCAAAGCTAGTGTCTGGAATCAACACTGCACATGAAATGAATGTCAGCTCAAGCTGTGATCAGAAATGTGCTGTGAGAGGGACACATAAACCTGACTGTCTTTATTGCCTGTCATAGAAAAGATTATGTTTCACACATTGGATACATAGAGTGATGTAAACCTTTAAATAGGATGCAAAAAGGCCATTAGATTCTCTTGTAAGAAGACTGCTGTAATAAAAAGGTCTCAAGAGGAAACACAACAGTGTTAAAGATTTGAGAGGGAAAAAAATGCTATGACAAATGGTTGACCGTGTGTTTTAAACCCCTGTGACTCCCCTTGTCATTGTCTTTGTTGCGAAATAACCAACGTATTTGCTTATTGCTCAGCACTCACTATGCAAACTGACATATTGTTTCAATGCAATTCATGCAACCCCAAATATGGCTGGCAGATTTTCAAATATGCTTTGGAGCTAAAGCAAATGGTGGTTTGGCTCCTCTCAGACAGATAGTTTGCAACCAATGAATCAAACAAGCTTAAATTGGACAAATTAGACAGAGTGTGATCAACCTAAGTTCATGGTTTGTCTTTGACATGTGGCTCTGGGCTGAGACCAAATCGGAGCATGTTTAGTTTCTAATGGCTTACTGCTGCCCTCTGTCTAAAAACAATGGTGACTGCAGCAATACGTGAAAACCAGACACAGTAGCAAAGCTTCCAAACCTATAAAAGAAATAAAACTAAAACAATGAGATGTCCATCAAATTATTCCCGGAATACCATTTTAACCATGACAGTCATCCCCCTTTTGTAAGCCTGTGAGTCTGCTTCCAGGAATGCGACTGCAGACGCAGCACTTCTGTGTCCCAGTATGTGTTTCATTTGGATTTTCTGTCTCAAACACACATGTGGCTCAAATATGTGGCCTAGTGCTCCAACAGAAACAGACTGTGATCCAACGAGGTCTTAATGCGCACCTCACTGGAACGTGCCACACTGACATCAAACTAAGTCAGACAGGGCCACGTGTTCGAAAATTTAACACACGTTCTTCAGAAGCTGTGTCACAGCCCTCTGCATATGACTCTACACTGAGTCAGAGGTGTTAGACAAAAAGACTTTAATTAAAATGGAGAAAAAGGAAATGTTGATGGCTCAATTATATGATTATGTTACTGCAAACACTTTAAAGGTTCTGTGTGTAACTTTCAGTCAGCATCCCACGGTTCATGTCTGAGCATTATGTTCAGTGATGACATACACAAAACTGACTGCTGAAATCAAAACCTACTAAAGAAAACATTAAAATTACTATCATGTCTTTTTGAATTGCCTCACTGGCTTCATTATACTAACTAAATGTTTTCAATGTCATCAGGTTAACTCTCCGATGCTTATACTCGCTAGCATGTAATGGAAGTTTTAAAAGGCTTGTGTTTAATCGCACCATGTTTACCTCAGTGTTACAGTGACATCGGGTGACATCACCGAGCTGATTTTGCTTGTCTGTGTGGTCAGGATCATAGCTGTATGTTCACAAAGTATGTTTAAGTTTGATTTTTGACTTGTTAACAATAGCTGACTCCATTTCTAAGCTAAGTGTAGTGTTGCACACTGTGGGTACTGTGGTTAAGGAGAAAAGAAGCAAATGCCCTTGGGGATACAGATAAACCTTGGGTTCAATGCAAAAACAACAACAACAAAAAAAACAACAACAAAAACCTTTCATTTGCAAAGAAACCCACCCTTAACACATGTAAAATGAACAAAACTTAAAATACACTTCTCAGTATGGTAGAACATAATTAAATTAATTCTTAATGACATTAGTTACCAGAGACAGAAACATTTTGTAATATGTAGATCAATCCTTGTATTTTCCTGGTCATTTGGAAAAGAAGATAAATGTGTAACAAACAAAGAATTTGTTTGAGAATATCACAATTAATAACGTAATTATTTCACACATTGCATTTGTGTGAGAGAGGCAATGAACTATAGTACAATACCGACACACTATATATGGATAGCAGGGTTAGATGAGCCAGTGAGAAAGTTTACTGGCAAAATGGTTCCCTTAATTCACGGACTTCCTCCTGAAACTGCCACTCTGCCTGCCAAATTTGTACTGTAGGCATCAGTTTGGTCAGCCATGTTGTTCTCCCACATGCTGTAACAGCAAACAGTTGTTTTTGCCTTAAAAGGGACATATTATGGCAGCTGAAAGTTGGTTTAAACAGGTCCTGGATGTCTTAAAAACAAGCTTATGAAATGTTTTGCAAAAAAAAATAATAATCTGAAATTCAGCCTCTGAGGAGGGTTTGCAGTCTCCCATTCTCTACCTTCATTATCTATGCAGAGTGCTGAGTGGGCGGGGAGGCTATGATAATGAGGCACTGCGCTGATTGGCTGCCTGAATGACGTATGGAGGGGGAGGGTGCAGAGTGGTGTAGGACCGGTATCCAACATGGCTAACGCTCCCAATGAACAGCCCGCAGCTGTTCACTATAGCTATGACCCAGAATCTGACTGCGAACAGTGGGAGGAAAAACTCCTCAGGGGAGTGGTTTCACTCAGAGGAGGACGACCTATGTAAATCACTCCTGTCGTTACGTAACGACAGGAGCTGAATCTGAACGGCCTCTAGGAGCCCCATTTTACCAGTGGGTGGGCTGTAGACATGATGCAGGACTTGTTTGCCTTCCTCATTCTCTGGGTTGGTAGGCTGAGGGTGGCTAGTTTTAATGTGTATTGGCAAGAAAAAAAATGTGTTTTTTATAATATGTCCCCTTTAAAGGCAATTGGAAAGAGAGGAGTTTTGCTGAAAATTATTTTATTCAGTGGTTCAGCAAAGGCTACTTTGTGTTGATAATGCAGTACCTTGAAATTCACCATATTGACCGTGTTATTACATAATTAATTTTCACATCTAAGGTGTACATAGATTGTTGCTGTTTGATGTGTTGCTTCTCTGGCATACTCAGGTCATCTGTAATGGTTTTATTCAGAGGGAGACACAATAGAGGGATTGGAATTCCACAGATCTGGGTGTAGCGTGACCTTGGGAGGATTCAGACAAATCTCCTTGGCTAAATTCACTAGACAGACAGTCTGTAAATATTAGACCAACTTAGTATGGTATGTTTGCAACTGTTTGTGTGTATTGTTGCACCCATAGGCATAGGATGGTATCTATGGGAGAGAACAGCAGAACAAACCTTTGTAAAGTGACAACAAAGTACAATCCATAACACATCCACCCTGCAGAAAGGTCTTTAAACAAGACACTAAGAGCAGACCAGAGATGCTGTGCTTTTGTTGACCTCACACTGAAGCCAACAAAAAGCCAATGTTGCTAAAAAAAAACCCAACATACCCTGCAATAGTAAACAAAACCCTTTAATTTTGAATATAATTATTTAGTCAACTTCTGCCACTGGAGGATGTAAGGAATGACCTGATGACAATCTCAAATTGTAGTTACTGCTCCCCCGTGTGTCTGTCTGAGACCTTTTCATATCTACTACTCCAGGTTAAGCTGTCGACAATAGCTAAAACATGTGGGAATTCTACTTTTGCATGGAATTTCACTTTAAGGAACTGTATTCCATAAAATGTGATAGAGGGTCATAAGAGAGCCTCTAGACCAACCACCAAACTGGCTGTATAATTTATAGCTTTGACACAGAATACTGTAAATATCTCTTAAGGTGTCTTCTCTGATGACAGGACATATAACAGGATCCAAATATCCTTAACACATTCTCAGTGATAGATATATATATATAGAAAATGTATACACAACAGTGAAAATATTTACTTTGGGATTGTGAAAGATTACACAATATATCCAATTACGTGTATAACTGTAATTAAGTGTCTCTAGGTAAATTGTCCCAAGTGCAGTAAGAGGGCTAGTTGTTTGTTATTTCAGGATTTATAATGCTAATGCTCTTTATCCGGGGTGAGCTTACCAGCTCTGACGTTATCATGCCAAACATTACCTTGTTACCATTTTTATATTCAATGAAAACACTTTTGTGAGACAACAAAAGACAGAGAAAGATGAAGAGAGACAGAGCTTGGAAAGACAGAAAGAGAAAAATGACTCGGGCTTCCAAGGTATAGCAGGCTGTTTTCCAAAGCACTCTCGGCAGCTGGATAACAGATACAATGAAATTTCAGATCATTCTATAAATACCAGTACCAGCTGCATCCAGTTAATGTCAGATCTTTATTCAAAAAGTGCTACAGATTAACTGTTTATCAGCCATTTAGCAATAACGTCCTTTTCTCTCGACAAACCAGTCATTACCAAGAAGTGATGGAGAAGACAGAAACAGTTTATGTCTTAAACTGGTCTGACAAGAAATTGATTTTTTCCAGTTGCCTAATGGCAGGGCAAGGGGCTCCCCTCATTTGGCTTTTGTTTTTGTAGTGTCTCTCTTGTTGCATTAGTTTATGTGGAGTTCTGCAAGACCTAATATGCAGAGGTCAAATATGCAGGGATTGACAGCTTCTTTCACTGGAAAACTCACTGGCTCCCTCTGCTCATCCCAAGGGTACCTCTACTATTACATGTGAATGCCTCCCCTCACCTTTGCCTTGAACATAACACGATAATGGTTTGGAGTTTCGCTTTCTCTGCCATTTGTCTCACATACTGTATCTCTCTGAGCTTGAAAAGACTGTTGAACATGCTAATATGTACATATACCTCTACTTCCACCGGGGGTCACAAAACTGGGGTAAAATGCATCTGGCAATGTAACAGCAATGTACAATATATTGTAATTTATTACAATAACAGTTCAAAAATGAGCCTTGGATAAGATCATCATATTCAATTGGTGTTGAGACTGTGTGAGAGTATTGGACCAAGCCAGTTGAGCCACTTTTCAGATTTTTGTCACTCCATCACCTGTGAATGTTTGAGTTGCCCACAGGCTTGATACGTGTGTCACATTTCACCTTTACCTGGCAAAGATGACATAAGACCTTTAGGACTGACATATCCAAAATGGAACTGCATACATGGAAATATAAACAATATTTGCTTTAGGCTGTATTTTGGGAGTGAATGGCAAGCGTCTGTGTTGATTTTTTATTAACACCAGCCCTGCCAACATTGTGTACAGCTATATGCTCACATGCACACACACTGCAATCCATCAGTTGTCAGCACTACGATTTTCATTGTTGGAAGACACGTTAACTGACTTGGGCAAAAAGCAACAGAGAACCCACCCAGTCAACTGTGGTGATGTGGCCAGTTGGGTGAGGGGTGGGACTTATTTACCCAGAAAGTGACACGTCCTCATTGCAAGTTATTAAGGTCGAAATATTCCAGTGACTTGACATCATTTCACTTGCGTGTTCATTTATTTTTATTGCAGTTTTAGTTTTCATCCATTTGATGCTTTGGTTATTTGTTCATGCCATTTTCATTATGAAAACAGATGTAAATCAATTTATAAAACTTTGCCTGCCTGCAAAGTTAGCAGATATACACTCACTGAGATGAAAATATCTCATAGCATGGCTGGAATGATAATATGAGAATTAACTTTATCAGGGTGGCCATATAATTATCCAGCAGTGTGCTTGAGCTGGTGTTTGCGTGAATGTGCGAACATGATGTGGTTTTCTAGCTCAGTAAAAGCCCAGCTTCATACAGTTTGATTGATATTGGCAAGCAGTACACTGTAAGCCTCAAACGGCTGTGAGCAGATTTTTACATCTGCCTCACTCTCCACAGCTGTTTCCTGCCTCAAACTGCTAAAACAGTGCTGTAGTAGGACCAAGGTAGTCCAAAATACACACACAGACACACACACTCACAGACGGCATGCCATTCCCATCTCACAGTAAACTGCTACTGGTCATCTTGCAGCACTTCCTGTTTGAATTGGGTCATTTCCTCTTCGTCTGTGCTGAGATAGGGTACAAGCTAGGGTACAAGTTTGAAGCTCAGGAGGGAAGATGAGGAGAGGACAAGGTCATAGCTTCCTTCCCATAATCACCTTCCCCGTCTGTCTCTCATTCACACACATGCGAAACATGTAAAAAGAAATGGGAATTATGATTTCTTGTTTCCTTTGATTTTTAATATCCAGTTGAAGAATTTTAGCACCCAGAATGACTTTGAAAACCACAGTCAGTCCCATGATGCACATTTTGATCTGAGCAGAATTAGACCTTTGAAACTTCAGGACTCATATAATATGGGATTCTGAATATGGGGTCATGTCAGTTATGAAGTGCTTAAAAAAGGCTTATGACAGGAGTGTTCCTGGTCTAGCCTAATTGTAGAAGAAATTTTTGGCAAATGGCAAAAAACCTTTGAGCAAGAAACTTACCCGATCAGGTAGAGAATTAATATATGTTAGAGGGCTGTGATTTCGCTGGGCTCACATATGCGCAATCAGTCATGTGAGGCAATATGTCAAGTCTCGTATGTAGAAAGTTTTGGACATAGAAATTGTCTAGGTGTTAATAAAATACAACATATGCAGAATAAAAAAAATAAATAAATAACGGGATTTTTTTGTGCCATTCTTGAAAAAGAAGTTTTCTGTCTTATACTTTATTTGTGATGATGAATCAAAATAACCTTAATACTAGATGTTGTTTATTGCTAAAGATTCAAACAAATGTTTAGAGACAATCCCAAAACACAGACTGTTGAGAGGAGGAAAATTTTCTTGAGAAACACTTCAAGAGCACTTTAAAGTGGTCCCAAATGAGTGGACTCATAAATGGTTTGCCCCTCAAGTGTGCTCAGCACAATCACTCCCTAGTAGCAATGGTAAAGAAATGAGGCAGATTGTTTGTGACAATTAGGCCGATGCCAGATACTGCTGGCTATGGCCTGCACAATCGCTTGTCCCCATCAGCCAACTCTGTTTATCAGTAATTGCAATTTGGAAAGAACTCTGTGGTGATTAGGCCCAAGGAGTGGTCGGACTGAGAGCTTGCCCAACCCTAAACAAGAGAGATGTGTTTGGGTAGAGTCTGCACGAGGTCCCACTGAGAGAGAGAGTGAGAGGGTAAGCGAGAGTATGAAAGGCAGAAGGGAGGCGAGAGGAGGACGGAAGGAAGGAAGTGTCAGGAAAGAGGCAGACAGACAAATATGCAGTGGTTACCCTGTACATGACATCAAATAGTATTTGATTTTTAACACATCTTTTCTGATAAGGATACATAATTTTGTCACAAGTTGTCAGATTTATTTAAGACTTCCTAAATCAATATCTGAATAACCTATACTATATCTATTAATTTGATGGTAAACCATTCATTCTTTTGCATGAGGCTATTTTGATTTTCCTGTCATACCTTTAGTAATGCGAATAATTAAACATTTCAAAGCATGGTTAATTGAGAAAATTATACAAACTAAAACTGTATATACATTAGCACTGAGTTTAAATCCAGTATTTGCTGAAATTTCATCAGTGTGCATGCAAGTTTTAGGCCTCAGAAGCTACAATAACCATCCTCTCTACACCTTGTCACTCCCCTCCACATTCACACAACTTCTCTCATGCTTGCATGACACACATATACAAAAACAAACAAAAACATTGGTTATATAATGCATTAAGCAGGGTTTTTAATAAACCATGTTTCCTGTAGTCCCTGTAGCCCCTCTTTCTCCCACAAGGCATTTTTCTTATAAATAAAATAATGTTATGCGTTTCATATTTGAATGTCACTATTATAAATTTCCCCGCTAAGAGTATTATCTTATCTTATTTATATTTTTTAGTGAAGCATAACAGATAATATGATCTTGCTGTGACAGAGAATGGCAGAGATGCGTGAAAAATAGAATAAAAGTGGGAACTGTTTTACTAAATTGAACAGCCATGTACCGGCAGCATACATCTCTGTGCCTCACTCCATCTGCATAACATATCAAAGACAGCTACAGTTGAATTAGGAATCATGCTACCCAGATGTCCCCAATGATATGCATTCATTTCATTTTTCTAGTGATCCTTTCAGTCAATTTTCCTGTAGAATACAGATCATATAAGGAACTTGACTGGCATCTAGTGGCTGTATCTCATAGCTGCATGTCACTCCAAACGTGTGGCATAGCTGTGGTTAGTAGTTGTCATTTCCTGGGATTCACATTGCCTTTTGAGAAATGTTGCAGTGCATTAGCATACCAGATGGTGTGAAATCTGCTGGATTTGAGGGCTAAGACCTCACAACTGCAGTTTAATGATTCTAAAATTCTCTTTTCCTCTCACATTCTCTCTCTCACACACACACACACAATTTTCTCTCTGCCTCTGTTTAACATTCACATTTACTGTATGCTAGACACAAATATATTTTAATACAATGAATGTTTTCTAAGCTATCTCCTTTCCTTAAGTGGTATGTTTTGGTATGATACAGGATATAAACATAGCACATTTAAATATATTTTGTGATTTCAGTATATTAACTCCTATTTCACCATTGAAGTCAAAAAAAAAAAGAAAATGACTGGCCATACCAATATCCAGGTGAGGATTACAGTTACACCCAGGGAATGAAAAAATTGCCTCTTTTCAAAGAAAACACCGGTTTCATGTATGTAACGTGGATATCATGTATCCATTCTTTTGGGGGAAACACTAGAGTTACTTAAGGTTACTTACAATGAATGTTTTCTAAACATTTACTAGAGTTACTTTTGGTGTCCCTTCTGCTCTTGGTATTCATATATGTATATGAAAGGGTATCAGAGTCTTATACAGTGCCTTATGCTGTACAACACACAGTGAAAAAAAATATACACCATGGAGCCAAACTCAGTTCTGTGTCCATTATCTTATGTAAATGTTTTAGTTAAAATTATGTGCTAGCAGGTGCAGTCAGATTCATGTTTTTCATGTTTGCTGATATGATTTGTTTTAACCAAAACAAGGCTGGTTTTAATATTTATCTATTTATTAATTTCAAAATACTGTCAGTTTTGCAAAGCTGGCATTCACAGGTACAAGATTAGAATAGCAGTTTCCCATATACAGTCTACAAAATGTCCACAAACATCAGTGTTTCGTTAGATGTCTATGCATTTCAACATTGAGCAATAAGGAAAAGAGTGCATTGCAGGAAATGATTTGTTCTGATGTATTAAAAAAGTATTCCAGAAATCACTCTAGTCAACGAAAAGAAACTAAATCAAAACTGATCTTTTAGTGTGGCAATAGTTTATGTGGAGTTCTGCAAGACCTAATACGCAGAGGTCAAATATGCAGGGATTGTTAGCTTCTTTCACTGTGTTTTAGTGTTTAGATTTGATCATATCAGAATTTAGGTGAGCTTAAAATATATATCATGAAATCAGCATATTAAATCACATTTTTGTTCCAGAGAACAAAAAAAATAGATCTTCCCCATAGCCCAGTTTTTTCGATAAGACTGGTCCTCACACACTCACAAAATAACTAATCAATGAAGAGTTAGAGCTAGAGCAAAATGGTAAACTTTCAATCTTGTTCACACCTAAAAATCAATTTAATGTCAAGTTATGCTTCAGTGCCAAAACAAACCAAAGCAAACAACAGAGAGACATCGGCAGAATAGGAAAGTCAAATAAATCACCCTTATCAGTTTCAAACAGAGAGAACCAGTGACTCATCCTTCTGCAAAACAAGACCTTGTTTTTGTACCTTTAATTAGACATTTGCTTTTTGAAAGTCACCAGATGGCAGCCATATGGCCTTGAAATGGCCAAAACAAATATAAAACAGGAATGATGTCCTTAGACCTGTCCACCACTGCTGACAGGGGAGATTTTTAGTCATTCACCATGTCAAAGAAAGTAGAATCCCAAACAATGCAGAACCCTAAGGACATTTGGACAGTCAACAACTTACAGAACTGTATCTGTCAAAGAATAGACTGCTGCCTTTTGGCCATTCTTCTTACCTATCCTCACCCATCCAATATGTTCCTCAAGAGTATTATGTTTCTATTCATTTTCCCAAGAACTATGGTAGATCAAAATTGCTGGCTTTAATCTCTTTTTAATTTTATTTGATTGTATTCTACTTGATAAATGTTGGTGGACTGTGTAGGACCTGACTCCCACACACAGTAAGTTGCCGCACGCACACACACACATGCACACACACACTCACACTAACACACCCTCCATCCTGTCTTTAGGCTGTCAGGCACAGATAAGGTGTCTTGGCAGGGAGTGTTAGGGCTGTCCTGCGCCTCGCTGAGTGAGAATCCAGGAAGTTGTGTACATGCCACATTGCTGGAACAATAGGACAGGGAGGGGAAGCTATTGGGATAAAAATGGGAAAAAAATACATACAGAAGAGAAAAATGTGTGAAGATGCCTTACTCTGCCATAGGTATATACCAAGCCAGTATGGTTTGACACACAGTTCAAAGCAACTATCTTCTTCACTGATTTCATTTTATGTTATGTTCTCTAATCTAATCTTAAAAAGACTTGTTGTCATGAAGGGAAATCTTTTCTGATGAGTAACACACAATGCAAATATAACTTGTGTTTGTTTCCAGTGGCCAGCTTTCAATCAACATGTAATGTGGCTGCACAGAATTCTGCTGTACTGAACCTGTGCCTGTGCGTGTCCCTCTATGTTTCCGTTACTGCGCAAGACAGCCACTGAGCTTCAATGTGGCTACACAAGCTGCCATCACTAGTTCCGCTCCTTGTCTGATTTACAGTCAGACGTTAATCAGACACATGAACATAAAGACACTGCGGTGTGCCCCTTTCATACGCTGTCCACATGTGCACGCAAACAGTTTCACAATCATAACCCTCAACCTTACCTTCCCCTAATCTCTCTGTCTATCCTTCCCACCATACAAGCCACATACGATATATCCAGTAAGTTTACAATTCAATTAGATTAACGCACAGTGTTGACAAGTTTGACAGCTTAAAAAACTTAAAGTATTTTCGGTGTGTCTTTAAGCATCCAAAATGGGATTTTGAATTTATGCCTTATAGAAAATGTGTTAAGCCTGATGATTGGTAATGTTTCATTGTTTAATTATGTCATTTGACACAGACATCATGAGCCTTGAAAGCTAACAAACAGAGTTATCTTACTTCATAATAGTAACATAGGTGATATAAATAAATTTACAGTTTTTGAATTCCCTGCATATAAAATCTGTGTTAAGTACCCGTTAACTACTGAAAGAATCTGGAATTTTCAATTAATGTTGTGCACCTACTAAACTTCTTATCTCTTTCAAAGTTGCCCTCCCCTGATGTGTTACATGTTTGAATAAAGGGATATAATGAATGGTTTAATAGACACAGCCAAAATTCCATACCAGCAAGAGATTATAGGTGAGATTATAGATTATAGTTGAGAGATTTCCCTGGCTCAGATATTCCTGGACAACAACAAATAAATTGCAGGAACAAAATTTCAGAAATTTTGTGGGTCTGATTTACAGTATTTTCACCAGAATAACTCTGTAATGACTCATGTGCTTCGCTACTCCTCCGCTGCCTTGACGTAACATTTGTGTTCCTAAATCTGCTGCCTTGGCATGAGCAATATCACTTTCCTTTAACTATTGTCAAACTGCATCAGACCATAGTCTTCACCAAATACCACGTGAAAATCGAACCACCATGACAGGCTGTTCTAAGTGGTTCAGACATACATAAACAGTTGGTCAGCTGTAGAGGGCATGGGAGGAACCACAAATTTGGGGGTAGAGTATGGGGCACCACAGCAAATAAACACTGTAATTTAAAGCGTCATCCATGATGGTTGACTCAAGAATGGATGTCTAAAATTTACGCTTAGAGTGTAACTTTAGTTTCCAATAAATGTTTGATAGTTTTAAAAATCTCACCAACTGAAAAACTGAAATGTATCAATAACAAAAGGGAAATCAGATCATTATCAAGTGGAAGGATGGTTATACTGGTTTTAACATCCATTCCATGCCAATTATGCATCATTAAAAAAAACAGCCTTTCTCCTGGTTACGTTTCAGCCCAATAGAACTGAGCGAATCACCAAGGTGCAACAAACAGTCCTACTTTGTGATTATGGCAACATAATCAACAATAGTATAAACTTTGCAAGTAGCTTACATCATTATTATAACGTGCTGGTGGCCCATTCTTCTGAGTGAGCCTTATGTCACTTAAAGTGTAAGCAGAAAACATTACAAAGGGGGAGCTAAGGTGTCCCACCATATTTAAAATCAAAAAGTAAAGAAAAAAACTTGAAGTCATTATTCAGCCATGACCAAACCTGTGCTTGCAATGTTGAATAAAACTAAAACAATCTGCTCCCCTGTCTTATTTCATCTTTCACATTTTAAACTGTGTTACATATTGGCAAACATTATTAAGGACTAACTTAGTCTTAATGAGATATCAGAGTTCGAGTTTGTGTTTATTTGAGTGATCATGGCACTCAAATGTTTTACAATAAGCAGTCAATATATATTAAAAAATATCTCTCATGTTCTCATCAATACACTTTAATTTATTTGAAAGTCTTTCCTAGTTATGGAACCATATGTCAGAGGAAGGTGAGATTCCTGCGTCATACCTCCTCATTCATTTTAGACTGAGTATTGCTGCTATCAAGGGATGGCAAAACAAACAGGAAAATAGCCAAAGGATGTGAGTGCTCCTTTCCTGGAGCCAAACCAGAGAAGCGGTAAATTATAATCCCTGAGCTGAAACCTTATTCACCACACCTATCAAAACCTATTTAGGATCAAAGGCCAGAGGTTCAACCATTTACTCTCTGTAAGCTTATCCTTTTTTCACCAATCTTTTCTTTCGGGGGGAAAAAATCAGACACATGAAAGCCACATACTCATGGATAATCCACAGCATCTTTCCAAAAAGGAAATTATTATATTTGAAGTTATGAAAGTACTTCCTGAGGTAAAGGAAGTGCTCTAGATTTTTAAGGCATGTGTCTTGATCTAAGAAAAACATTAGCAGACTCATATTGGCAGAAAGACAAATATATGCTCTTTCAAAATCTTCCATTTCTCTTACTACTTCAATGTGCGTTGTGATTTATAGTATATCTTAAAGGAGAAAGAACGTTTACAAAATTGTGAAAGTGGTGGAAAACTCCAAAAGTTCCTTTTGGTCAAGGACATGAAGGGAGGAAATTACATTGATTTAATCTCAGCTTCTTTTGGCAACTGTCCTCCTTTTTCTGTTTTCTTTTCCAAAGTGAGGACATTTGTTCTCCAGCTGCTGGTTCAAATACGGCCACCTAAAAGGCCGTTCTTTGCTTTTCATTATCGACAGTAAGCTGATGACTGGAAGTGAGTGGCAGCATTTCACTGATTTCTGAAAGAAACTACAAACTACAATTGTGCCAGTACAGACTTACAAATACAGTAGCTGCTTCACATTTTTTGATTCAGATCATACAAATACAAGCATCAATTTAGTCTAATTGTAGTTGGCAAAAAAATAATTTCATTTTATCTCATTGTTACAACCCACGGTCATATTTTGACAATTCTGGAGAATACGTGTGTGTGTGTGTGTGTGTACAACCATTTGCGTATTCAACCATGTACAGGTGGAGGTCTTTTGCTCTCTCTCGCTCTTTCTCTGTCTGTGAGTGTTGCAGGTGAGTCCAGTTCATTGACTTGAGTGGAAGATCAATGGTGCAGATTGTTCCTGGGAGCTGATTGGTTCCAACAACCAAGCTTGCCACTTAAAGGCTGGCTTCCAACAGTTCCTGTGGGCTCTCCATCTCCATCCAGACTGCCAGCATGATTCTTTCTTTGAAAGATGTTTTTAGAAATAAATCTAAAGATGCTGGTTCTTGGGAGTTCACATGTTAAACAGGGAGTTAACACAAATCAAGCGATTAGTTGCCAAAACCTTTGTGAATCTTTCAGTCCAATTTAGGTCAAGTCAAAGAAGCTTTCTAATCAAAGTTTAGCAGACTCTACCTGGGCTAGAATTCATTCAATATATTTTAGGATGAAGGAACTGGTACTGAACGTTAGTTCAAATATGGCTAGATGTGGTGATGTTTGCAGTCTTTCACCTACATACTGTAATTTGGATAATTTGGATACAAATATTTTCAAAATCTTAATGAATCAAAGCTAGTTACAGTAAGTACCAGACATCGAGCTGCTGCATAGTATACTTACTTAAAGCCATATAAGTCAGTCCTCTGTAAAATACTGTACAAAACACACCCACAAATACAGAAATAATTCCTTTTTTTAAATGAAATCATTTAGAAATGTGCTGTTGGTGCAGCTGTAGGAAATGTAGGGAAAGGAAGAATCTCTGAGATGGATCACATGACTGAGTTTAATGTAAAGTGCACATTTTTAGCTCATTGGCTGGAGCTTTTATTTACAACTCACTGATGTTTTCTCCATGTTTTTCTCCATGTCTTCACAGCTTTGGAATTCCCCTGTCATAACAGATCCATGATTGCCTGCTACAGCAAATGGCTTCAGTTTAGGACAATTGATGGCAGCTTCCCTGCTGAGTGTACATGGCATCAGACAGACCCCCCTACAGGTACCAAGGTAATCACCTAATTCCCTGGTGGTGTTCAATCATTGCAAACCAAGCAACACCCCATAGAGCTTTTTTTACTATGGCCAGTATATCCCTGTATTAATCATAGCTGCATGTTGAGGCATTAAGTCTTTTTGTACCTGCACCACATGGTGCAGATTGTGTAATACCGTAAAAACCGTGACAACCACTGTACAGGAAATTTTAAAATAATGCCGTGATTTCACAGTTCGGTAAACAAAGACAAAACACAAAACAGTTGTTTCATTTAAAATTACCTATGTCACTAAAAAATGGGAGTGTTCTGGTTACCTCACATGAGGGATGTTTTCAGCTGTACTTAGCTGTCATCCTGGCTTTCTCTTATTGCCCCATTGTCTTACCTTAGTGAAACTTCACCCTGCTGTTGTTAAAGCAATGATGCATTTTAACGTTTAACATATTGGAGCACTTAAGATGTCTTTGAATCTCAAAACCTTTGACCTTCACTCATGTCTCCACAATCATCAACAGGTTCAGATGTGTCACTCGTTTGACTGACAAGCTGAAGTTAATATTTAATATACAAACATTCACATATATATACTCACTGAGTGCTGTTCATGATTTAGCCCAAGGTGAGCTGAGCTCAGGATTGTTTGGTTGGCTCTGTTTGAACCCCTTATGCCATTCTTTGATGGCCCAAACAAATTTTCTCTGGTTTGCTGTGTTGTGTAAGAAAAGACTGTATTGCAAAAGCAGCAGCCTTTGGTTGTCATAAGTTATGAAAAGGAAAGACTGCCCCCCCTCACCTTAGCTCACTCCCCATTTTTCAAACTCCACATAAGCAAACATTCAAATCTTTTACTTGATGAAGTCTTGCTACTGCCTAAATACACCAAAATGAGCAAGGAAGGTGGTGGTGGATCATACCGGGGCTGTGAGACTGTTTTATGTCTTTCCAAGCTGTCATTCTGTGCCATAAATGAAAGCAAAACAACAGTGTAGGAGCCAGCTGAGCCACTGGAGGCTCAAGGACTTGGTACTTTGAGTCTTGTTTTCATATCAAGCCAACACCACTTCACCAGCTCCACTAGCTGTGTACCTGCCTTCCAGCCATCCATTTTCTCTCTAGATCCAACCTACTTCCCTGCATGTCACACTGCTCAGAGCTGTGCTCAGACTCTTCCCCAGTTCTCGTGGTCTGTCCTCTCTCATTTCTGCTGTTTTCCTTTTATTTGATTGACACATTTGACATAACCACTGAGGGAAAAAACAATGACTGCCTTTGCTGTCCTCTCTCAGTCCATTTTTTTTTTACATTTCCTGGCCTTTTCCTCTCATTCTTCTTTTCTGTCTGTCTCCTGTGCTCCACTTATGCATCCCAGCAGTCTAGATTTCCTTTCCTCAGGTTATAATAGTTAGACTGTGAAATCACCCCAGCCCCACATCCCTCCCTTCATCCCTGTGTCCTTCTTTCCCCTTCCACTCCCTACTAACATAATTCCCCCCCTGTCTGATTCCCTCCCTCTTACTACTTACAGCCAATCTTTAATATTTATGGCCTCAAATCTTGAGAAGTGGGTGGGGGCACATGGCTTTGCCTCATCTATGATTACTTGCATGTTGTCAGAAACCAAATGAGCTAAGGTGAGGGTTGCACCACAAGGCTGAGACTGTAAAACAGCAGCCCTGCAGAGTAGAACCCAATTGCCTCTGAGCCTCCATACTGAAGTGATTAGGCCACAGGAAGCTGAACCTGACATTGCGGACACTAGGCCCCCCTACCACATCCTGTCTCAATATCCACCCACACCACATGACACCATCTTTCTACACTGACACCAGATTCACCTGAGAAACTGCACTGATTTACATACTCTGATATGTTTAAACAGGACAGAAGAGCAGAGGATGTAGCAGGATGTTCAAAAGAGTGGGGAAAAAAGTCAAAAAGATACATCAGATTAAGAAAATAAAGAAAAATGCTTGTGTTGCTTTCTTCCTTTGTTAATTTCCTGTCTTATGGAGCAGTGGTACCCGTAAACATCGACAAGCAAGCCTTGTAATTACAAGCATGTTAACTGTAAGTGGGCAAACTCACATGCTTGGCTAGATGAATCAAGAGATCTGTTATGATTTATTGGTGTTTGGTTGATTTTTTCCCTTTTTTTAAAGTGACATTCACTACAAGTAATTATATGTACCTCATATTACAGATTACCCCTACCTGCAAAAAGGACATGTCATACAGTGCATGGCACTTGGCATTTTGTCTACACAGTAAAGTCATTAGGGTACTACTGCCCTCTTGTGTTTGGGGGTGGAAAGGGCAAAACTGTGAGCATGGAAACTGCACTTGATTTAATCTTTGCTTTGGAGAGGCTTGGCACCGCTCAATGCAACACAATGGAATAAATATGTGGATTTCACTCACTCACACACTCACTAACAAAATACATCATATCCAGACAAAGTTTTATTTCAATTTTCTTTTAACAGCTTGCTTTATTAGTGACTTAAATAAACACTGAAATGGACACAAAGGTTTTAATAGAACAAAGGGCTTCTTTTTTAATACATGAGAGTTAAAAAACGATTCAGCTTTGAATTATATTATATATTCATTAAATCTAACAACTTAAATTTAAATTGTATATCCCAGGATAATTAACAACAAAATACCAACAAATTGTATTCAGGTTAAATTAAGCAAGTTAACACAGAAATATTTATTAATACTTTCATGAGCACCTGTGTCTAACCAAAAACTCCACATATTTCATTTGAGCTGTAACTTGTTTTCTTTCTCTCTCTACATTTTCTTTCACCATTCAAAATGTGTCTCTTTTTTAAGTAGTGATTGCTCCCTGTTTGACTCCCGTCTCCACTGAAAATGTTTCATTTCAATAATGCAGAAGTGAAACCAACTCCATTTAAAAAGGGAGCCTCAGTGAATACTCTAGGGGCTGGGTGAATAATCAAAACACTGCAAGACCCAGCAAGGAATACAAACTCCAGTTAAGAACAAAGGAAAAAGGAAATCAATGGCAGGATATTCAGATTTTTTTGACAGCTCGACATGCAAATAATCTTTTTGGAGTTTGCCCTCTGTTGCCTTTGCCAGGTTCAAATAACAACTGAGTAGGGAAATATTAAATGCAGTATGTTGAAGAAAGGGCACAGTATTACACCTACTTAGTTTTGTGTGAAGGTGTTCCAAAAACAATCAATAAAGAATGTAGTGCATGCAAGCAAGGTTGGATTGCCTGAGGCATGGTCATATCTATAAGTGGACTGCTACCAACCTCAGAAATTTTTAAAGTTAAAGTTAAACACTGTCTTATTTAAAAGCTGTACTTCATGTTTTATGCGCAGTTATATATGTCAGTTTGTCGACACTTGAGAAGCTTGAGCAAAATCTCCATTTTATGTGCGTCTTTCTTGAAGCAGCTGAGCAAGGTATAGTCTCTCATAACAGATTCCAGCATCTCGGGCTGCACATCATACTGGAACAGACTTTGTTCACTATATGTTGTGGTCATCATCCCCTCATCCAACATCTGCACAATAACATTTGACAACTTGATGTAAATATTAAGAAAAAAATGTTATTGTTTAGAGAGAAAAACACAAGTATACATAAACATAATGGTATTCAGTAATAATATTCATTGACATTTCACTGAAACTACAAAGAATTTTAATGTAATTGTCCCAATTATGCATGCCAGTTTGGGCAATAATGCAAAAATAAGATCTGACTCACCTTTTTGATGAGGACTACCACCCCTTGCTCCAGACTAATCAGTTTCTCAGACACCCACTTGGTCTTGTTTAGCAGCATGTCAGGTGCATCATTGTAGCGGTCCAGTGTGGTCTGCAGGTAGACCAATGGCTCGATCCATGACTGGACAAGCATCAGCACAGAGTGAAGCAACCATTTGTCCTGCAACCCACACAGATTAAGAGTTTAGACAAATGAACAGAAAAACAAAAATTACAACACAAAACAGGACATAGTCATAGTAGGACTGACACTACTGTATATGTATAATAAAATATAATTTTATACAAATAATTTATATATGTAGAAATAACATCCATTTTCTCTTCAGAGTTTCTGTAAGATAGTAGTAAACAGAGACAATCAAAACAGTGTGAAGAACTTAAAAACAGCATGGCTTCTCTTTAAGGGCTCATCAGCTGCAAAACATTCAGTAACAAAAAAAATCTGGTTAAAATGTGAGGGGTGAAACAGTTGAGCCTGCTTAAATTCCCCTGCTTAAGGTCAGACTCTTAGGCAAGTGGAAATGACCACCATACAAATGGTCATTTAACTGCAGAACAAGCAGCGTTTCAACAGAAAGGGCAGATGATAAATTATCAACATTAAGAAAAGCCTTGCAGTATATATATGCAGTTTCAAAGAACAAATGACACATATATATGTGTGTGTGTGTCATATCTTTACACACATAGTTTATATATAATTAAGTAAGTAATAATATATATCTGTGTGTGGTGTAGTGACCATGTACTCACAGATATCTGTTGGATTTCACTTTTGGAGCTGGGGATGGGTAAGGCTTTTGTGATGCATGCATATCCTGCATGGTTCCTCTGGAGCTGCAATGGAAATGGGACAAACATCTCCTCCTGCAGTGCATAGAAGCACAAGGACAAACACACACACACACACACACACACACACACACACACACGTGACTTGATAGTCATCAACAGCCATATACTGAATTGCATTTTTACAGGATTATGTTGGTTTTAGGTTAGTTGTTTAAATGGTTGTGTGTTACTCCTAACCTTAAAAAAAGTTTTTAAAAACAGGGAAACAATACTTGGTGTTCTTCCATCTTATTTGAAAACATTAAGCTCTTGTAGGTATAGAATTACATGGTGACAGATATACAATAAAAAAGGGAACTCAATGAAATAGCTGCAAGTCTTTGCTATTGGAGACACAGCAGAGACACATTTTGTTCTCCAACATGTTCTCATCTGGAGACCCTATGCAGCCTCTTCTCAGTAACAAGCTCATCCCATTTCGAAGACCATTTTGGATCTCTTTGGATTTTGAATCTGCAGAGTGAAGGGGATTCAAAAGGCTGCAGACGCTGCTGCAGTATATCATTATCACATTCCACTGTAGGCCTGCTTCTTCAATAAAACATCTTTAGCTCAGAAGGGAGATAGAAGATTACTTTGAAGCCTGGCAGCGTGGTGATGATCATGTCAGAATCAAAAGCAAATAACAAAGACTATGTATCAGAAAGTGTCAGTGCTTTTGGTCCAATATATTGTGAGAAAGGCCAACAAAAAGTCATCTTGCCCTCTTTGTAGAACTCATTGCAACTGTTACTAGAATGCATGCCAAAAACACTGGTTAAAAAAATAAAAAATAAAGCTTGGTAAAACACTTGCTACTGTTACTGTTGAAAGATGTCTTTTGAAGTAATTTTAACCACTGACATATCAGAAAACAAAATCTTTTCATTGATTGAAGAAATCAATTTGATTATAGATAGAAAGCACTAGATTAAAAAAATAGTATACAGCTTCTCTTCTTCTGCACTTCACATCTACACATGCCCACCTTTCAAGAGGCAAGAAGAATTTTTCTGTCGGAAAAGGATTTTTTTGGTTTTTGGTTTTGAATTGTCCCATTCTAAGTACAATTAAATAATTCCCAATGTCATGTGCCACTCAGTGTGAAGAGTGAATCAGCTACATGCTAAATCTATACCTTTACAGCATTCTGTAAGAGCTTTTGGATGCAACAGTTTTCACACACAGTGCAAAACTGCAAAGACTTATTTCAGGATTAATGGTCAGTGTTACTCACAAACAAAGAGCATGATTCTTCAGAGACACGGTAGATGAGCTCAGCATGCTGGATTACTCGGTCTAGAAGTTTCTCTTGGGAGATGGAGGGGCAGCGGGAAAAGCTACCCTGCTCTTCCTTGCAGTCTAGTGGGATGCTTACGGTAAGAAGATACGGACAAAGCAATACAGCCCATATACCTTGCTGCATGGCTGAGGACAACCACATACACAGAGATATAACAAATTTAACATGAACATCCACCAAGCAAAAATCTGATGATATATATATATATTTTTTTTTTTTGCTGTAGTACCACTGGACTGAAGTTGCAAAATTTCTGTATATTTAAATTTGTATGACTTCTGCTTTATCACAGTTAAAAAATATGTAATTGTTCTATGTTAAAAGGTAATGCATTACCTGTCATCATGTGCATTCTGTCAGTAGTCCTCAATTCTTTCTAGTTTTTCTGCCATGCTGTTTTATTTTATAAAGCCTGAACAGGCCTTGAATTAAGGAAAAGGTCATTTTGGTCTTACGTAGGTTCTTGTAAAAGGATACTTGTCCTTTCTAAGCAATGCATGTCCTTTCCCATGTATCATATAAATATGCTAACTATACAATAATCCAGCTGCAATGCCTAAATATCATTGTTCCAGAATTTTCTAAATATATCTAAAATGTGAAATCTGTAAAAATAAGTCTACACTTCTAATAAGTCCAAAAAATGTTTGGTTTTTGGTTTGGGTTTTCATTCTACCCACCATCCTGATATCATTGGCTAACAGGCCAAGAATGAAGACTGAGACTGATTAGATTTATCAAACAAAGGCTCACGAAAGCAATGGGATGAAAAAAAATCCCCCCTTGCAGCTGAGGTAAGTATGTAATGTAGTGTATGCATGACAGAGAAAAGGCTGCAGAAAAGACAGCGTGGAGCTATAATAGACACAACAAAAGGGGGGCTGAACAAATGAGTCAGAAATCACTGGGATCTACCAAAACCCCTCAGATCTTCTTTTCTTATTATGACATTCGTATTCCATTTTGCTCTGAAAACCATGGGCATGAGAGAGTAAGTTTATCCAGAAGCTATGGGAAGTGTAATCACTGTGTTTAGCTCCAGTGAAGGAAACACATATTTAGCAATCACTTCTGCTTGAAACAGACATTAAATGCACAATTAATTTATTTTTAACTACACAAGTTAATCTTTACATTACATAACTACTGTAGTAAGTGTCAAAAAATCTAAAGGCTATGGGGGTTGAATTGTTTGTCAGTTTATGTTAATACATTCCTTCCACAAATATAGACAGGATTGTGTTAGACACATAAAACTGAAAAAAAACCCCTCAAAAGACCTTTCTATTATTATGTCTATCCGTATAAACAATAATATTCAAGACAAGAATCTTTTACATGGACCAAACCATGAAGAAAGGGACAAGATTCAAATCTGGAGCTAAAATATTTATTGCTTCAGGGAAGCATGTTTAGGGATGAGCAAAAGACAAACAGAGGATAAGAAATTAGCAGCTGATGGGGGTCATGTTACTGAACTCCACATCTTACTCACGCAAGCTCATGACACTGGAACCCTCATGCCTGTCAACCTGTTTATTATGAAACAATGTTCTCTTCTAATCACCTTTCTTCACACCTTTGCTTTTTCCATCTCCACCATCTTATCATTGACACATTGGCAGATTTCTGCATCTTAAGTGAATTTTTCCAGAAAACATATTGTTGTGTTCAACTTCCTTATTTTTATACATAATAAATGGACATGCATTTTAAGATAACTGTGAAAACTGTATGTTGGTAAATTAACAAGATATACCAAGACTCACCTCATGACTCACTTCTAAATTTGACATCATTCAAAGATATACTTGTAGGATCTCTTTAACATGACTTTATACAGATATAGCAAGATTCTTTAAATTCACCACTGGAAACTAATTAATGGTTATTGACATATATGCAAACATTTTTTTGTGCATCTGCACTTTTTAATGCTTTCTACCTATGTCAAGAAGGGCAGGTGTTAAAATGAACTAAAACTTTAGAGTTGAATGTAATATATGTTTCTCCGTCAACTACAGAAGCTGATGCAAAAGTTAAATGACAGTTAAGTGACAGTAATTCACACAATACACCTATATAACATGTGGCGTTTAATGCAACAATCAGTTCCGACATAAGCCAATTCTTTGGGCGTTGCTGAGTTTGGGGAAGCTTCGGATGGGAATCCATCGTAGCACCCAGGCGTGAAGGACCCCCATAGGGCCCTATGGATAGAAAGAAGGAGAGAAAGAGATACAAAAGAACGGGGTGGGAGGGAGGGTTGTCAAATGCGAGAGCGAAAGAGGGGAGAGAGGGTTAGGAGGGTATTTATAGGGAAGTGACGCACTGAGGTGTGGTCCTTAGCTAATAGCTCCAGTAATAAAAGTGATAATGATTATTTAAAGGGGACATATTATGGCAGCTAAAAGCTGTTTTAAACAGGTCATGGATGTTTTAAAAACAAGCTTTTGGAATTTTTTTGCAAACAAAATCTGAAATTCAGCCTCTGAAGAGGGTTTGCTGTCTCCGCGGAGTTCTGAGTGGGTGGGGAGGCTATGATAATGAGACGCCGTGCTGATTGGCTGCCTGAATGATGTATGGAGGGGGACGGTGCAGAGCGGTGCTGGACCGGTATCAAACATGGCTACCGCTCCCGATGAACAGCTGTACGCTATAGCTATGACCCCAAATCTGACCCCAAATAGTGTGAGGAGACAGTTGAAAAAAATAAAAAAAAAATAAAACGCAGTCTCCTCTGGTCTTCTGGGGCTGAGACAGAAGAGATGAGAATCGATGTCAGTTTTTCATTTTTTAGAAATCTGTAACTAGGTCCTTTGTCAAACTAATATTAAGGTTCAAGCAATAATTATTAGTCAAACCAGCTGACAAATCTGTCAACCTCCACACAGTAGATGTGGTCCTCTTTATTCACTGTAACGCCAATGAGGGCAGAACCATTAAACCAATGTTCAATGATGACACAATGCCTGGTTGTCTCTACAGTCATCTTTATGAAAGGTGAAAAATTGCCAGCTTGGAAAACATCAGGGCTTACTATAGGGTAATTTCTATCCTTTTTTTGGTCTTTTTTTAAAACTGAATAACAGACTTGCACTGTGAGAAGCCTTATTTGTAGTTTTCATCTGTTTAACAGAGGATGAGCATTTTGCATCACCAATGTTCTTATCATGTAGGTGCATTTACCTTTCTACTCTTACATTGTCAAGACCAACCTTCCATTATTTTTCACGACGTATTGATATGTTCAAATGCAAACACGTTTCAACAGAATATTACATGGCTTTTTTCAAAATATTGATTACAATACAAAGACATATAATGACCTCTTAATATTTGTATATAATATAATAGTTACTTTTGACAGATTTGATCTTTGCTTTCACTGTTTGCTCCTCAAATACAGTAAAGTGCTCAAAGATAACGTATTGTAACATAGAATCCTTAGGCTGCCCTCTGTCACCACCATACATTATGACAGAATTATGACACTGAGTCTGTGGTAAGCCATACTAACTGTGCCTCCTCTGTTTTGATGGCAGCTGGCTGAAAAAAATACCTATATGACTATGTCAAGTATATGGCTGAGCTCCCAAACCACAGACAAACCTTTAATTAAGCTGTAAGCTATAGTTAACCTCTATGTTACTTTGAGTGATGCACCAAAAACATCTTGTTCTTTCACCTACTAGCATTTTAAATTATTCTGCAAAAACGATAAAATGTAAAGTTAAATTAATTGAATTAGATTAGTATATTTTTAAATTGAAAACTACATGCATGCTACATGCGTGCTGATGTATGTTTTTCACTATTGCTATAATATTTGCAAGGTTATACTAATCTTCTATTTTTTTCCACACCAATATTTGGTGCTAATTTCAAGGTGCTATTATCTGACTATTCATTCATTTCATTGCTACCTTTATGCTTTGTTTTACTGTTTCATTCGCAAATACCAGGTGTATTCAATGAATTTTCTTTGTCATTTCTAACCTAATTTTAAGTATTTCTGGTTTTGCAATCTGAGGTGTGAATCCCATTCACTAGAAGGGCTTGCGAAGATATGTATTAATCAAAACACATTAAGTGAAAAAAACTGTGTTAGATTTATTTGGAGTGTATTGTGATCAAACCTTTGTTTCTATTTGTGAAAGCAAGCCCCGATGTAATATGTTTGGGGCCTACAGTATATAGTGTGTTATCTCAATTTCAAAGCAGTCGGAGACAGTCCATGTGCGGTGATAGATATGTAAGAAAATACATTTATGCATGTCTTAAATCTGAAATAACAGCATTGTGTTATGGCAGCATTTGTGTTCTTGTGCTGCAGATGTCAAATTATCACAGCATAATTCGTAATGGCTCACCATACTTAACATCTTGGCCTGTCTTTGCAGATGTCTACTTCAATATATTTTTATTGTTCACCAAGGACAGCTTTTGCTGAGAAAACTAAGCAGGTTCTTTGTCTGTAGCATCCACAAATGCAAAAAAATCTTCCTTCCTCCTGCAAAACCCGGCCATGAATCCTTGGAGTTGCTGCTGCTTGTTCTTCCTTGTTACATTCCTTTTTGTTATGATAGAAAGAATTTAGAAAGGCAGTGATCTAATTAATTTTGGATAGATAGTGAACAAGTGTAGACATGCAGATTTTTTTTTGCATAAACCATTTGTCTCTGTTTGTATCTCCTTTTCTATAGTGGTGAATGCACAGTACAGGTTTTAAGAACAATTCGAAAAAGGTAGGAGTTTTTACCTGGATTTATCAGTGTATGTGTTTCCCTGGTATTTTGTAAAATCTGTCTGCAACTGTTAAAACACTGTAAAACAAAAGTTATGTAAGGACCTAAAGTTTGATTCAGTGTTTAAGACTGACGTTAACTCTGCAGTATGGCATACAGCTGATGCATGTGTTTTGTCCCTGCTGTCTTGTTTTTGATGTGCAACAGTATATCCACTGGTCACATTAAAACACACAACATTGTAGACTTTTTTCAGTCTTCAAAGAGATAAGAGTTATTTGTTCAGTCAGCTTTCACCCACAGTGTAGCTACCAGCTAAATTGTCCTTATTTGTCTGGGTTCATAAATTATTATCATATCGTTTTTTATGAGCAACATCATAAAAATAACAGTTGAATTATTAGCCTCAGGTCTTATCCATGACTATCTTACTTGTTCACAAGACGAGTGAAATGTAGAAAATAGGCTATGTGAGCTTTTTTAATGAGAACTTTGAGATACAAAGAGACACTCAATTCTGTAGTGCAATACCAACAGTCCTAGGGCAACTGAGAAAACACATTTGTGTGATCTTATGCCTCTTTATGACAAATTAGGCCATTGTGTGTGTATATTTCACTGTGTACTATTGCATATATACTTGTGGGTGGATGCAAACCCACAAGAAAGCATGCAGGCACACACAGCCACACATACACACAAAAATACACTTACATTTTGACGCATATGTATCCATTTCTTGTTTTGGGTTCTGTGTGTGTGAAAACCAACTAATTATGGATAAATAGAGTAATATGTCCTTAAATTATATAAATCATTTTTCTTTACTTAGAAATCAAAATAAATATCAGGTATTGCACACACAAAAATAACTTTCATTAGATAATAATTTTTAATTATAAAACACTTATTTTTTAGACATACATTCCATAAAAAGTATTAATTAGAAAATGCAGGCAAAGTGAGAAACTTGTTAAACCATATGTTTCTTTTTACTGTCTATGTATCTTTTTAATAGAAACAACATTCACAAACAAAGATCACAAAATGGGGGGAGGGGATCCATGTTTTCTGGGCATTTTCCATGACTTATGGATGAGAAAACATGATGAAATTGCCAAATGACTGTATTCATGGTTTAGTATACCAAGCAAATTAGAATACAAACACAATCAAAACTCAATGTTTGTACTGTATGATGACATTGCACATGCATATCATTGGATGTTTCTGTTATTCGTTTTGGCCTTATTTCATACCTATTCTCTATTTTAAAGATATTTTTACACGCTATGCACATTTTTTTCTGGTTATGATTTTGCAGTAAAGAAACTACCATTTGACCAATGCCAAACCAGCAGTTGAAGTTCACATTCCTTTTTTTCCATCTTTGATTTCTATGAGATGACAGAAAACCGCTCAATCATCAGAGGCAGGGCACTGGAGAGTTGCACATGACAGTTCTGGGCTGAGCCATTACCACTTTGCCCCGGGCTTAATTACCATCTCCCTTTAGTAACATGCAACACTTTCTCCTTCAAACGCAATCTTGCACTAACTTCCCAATCTGGTTGCAGCAGAAGCAACACTTCTGTTGCTCCTGCATTTACAATCTCCTCTCTCATGGGGCCTGTAGTGGAGCACACCTGCATGCATAAAAACAGCAATTAGAGAGTAATCACAATGATCACTAGTGATGAATTCAGCTTTGGAGCTTGTTATTTCCCAGTGGAATTTAGTGGCAGTGCAGAAACAGTGGCAGATGCATGCCTCTCTTGCCATGATGTCACATGTCATTTTTGACAAGTCTCGGGGATAAAGAAAGCAGGCATAAAGCTTTAAATCAGATTGGTCACACAGCCTTGCCAATCACTGTGGAAAACATATGCAGGCTCACAACCAAGGTGAAGCTGCTGTTACGTGTCTAGGTGGTGAGCAATCTCCCTGTGCTCCAAAATGGAAATGAAACTGTTACACACCCACAGCTATTGAGGAAGGGATTTGCGTGGGCCGAGGTACAACTATACTCGATCACCACTGTGAGAGAAGCTTTAGCTCTGCCCTTCTTCAAAGTGAGATTTACAAAAAGGAAATGCTTGGCTAGGTTTATTCAAAAGAAGCTCCTGATGGTGGGAAGACAAAAGGTACTTCACACCATCCTCCCTGGGGCAAATGTACTCTAAAGCTCCAGTTCTCTGCTTTACTCTTTATTCTAAGTACATGTTCCCCCCTAGAGTGCACTGCACTCTCTCCTGCTCCTGTCTCTCTTGCTCAGTCTGTTGCTTTTTTTCTTCATTCTCTTTGTACATGCTCACTTAATTTTACTTGTCTTTCTGTACATCCCTCTATCTCTTTTCCTGTTTCTGCTCCTCTCCTCTCTCCTTCACTTCCTCTCTTTTCACCTTTAAGTTTCTCCTTATTGAGTAACACCCCACCACCCCCATCCCCGCTCTAGCCACATGTTGGCTAGCTCAGAGCAAAACCCTCTATTAACAGAAGCCAAGGCCATATGGCAGCTCAGAGATGGATCATATCAACTCTGAAGTTCTCTATGAGTTCCAGACAGCTTTTTTTTCTGGGCATCTCAAAATAACCTGCACTTTACCATTTTACCTACAAGCCCAGTGTGGGACTTGGTACTCAAATTGCCATTTCATATCAGTTCAGAGAATATTGGAGAAATTAAATATACTTTATTTAATGTTGCTGACATTTATTTAAAAATACAAATGAAAGTTTGATGGGAAAGCAATTTTGGCCATATTTCAGCTAACTCATTTAATGAGGCAGAGCCAATCAATAAGTAGGATTGTTTTGTGTCGTTTTTGGATGTCTCCTTTCAATACATAGTTGCTACAATAGCAATTTGGTGTATTCTGTGTACCCTCACCAAAGACCGTCAATGTATGATTGGTCTTGTTAACACACAGACTTAAAATTCCCCTGGTGATAGTATTTATTCCCAAAGGGAACTATGTCTGGGAATCCTTGAAAAAGAGACACAGGTACAATATATCCGCAGGGAGAAAACCCTGCAGTTTGTCTAATGAGGCCTATCCAGACTATGCACTTTGGTCAGTTCAAAAGATGAGCATTAAATTCCCCATTAAATAATGTGAATCTCACATTAAGAGACTCTCCTGAGGCAAAGTGTCGGAAGTGGGGATGACTAACAGTGGCCTGCCCTCAATACCAAAACAAGTCATCTTGTGAGTCCACATCTTTGCCCGCCATGTATTGGTGATTGTCAGGTAACATTTAAAAATCCCCCTGCCCCTCTGTTTGCCATGCTAAAGCTCCTCACTTGCACACTTGCCATTTTTTCCCTCCTCCTTCCTTTTCCTTTACTGCTGAGAAACAAGTTCATTGTGATTCGGAATGCAGTTCCATGGCTCAATGGGTTCTGTTTGAAATTAGATTTGAGAGAGCGAGCATGAGAGAGAAAGACAGAGAACCTCAAGAAGCCTAGTGTCTTGATGAATAAAAGATGGAGGCACTAGCATCTTATAAACAACAACAGAGCATAATTAGTTCAGTTCTTTTTATTTTAGGAACACTTTATGTGACATTTCCTTTGTGTGGGCGCTTTCATTACGCACGTCCTGCCTGCTTTACATGTTGTGCGGGCTTCCTCTTTCTCATCTTTGGAAGTCAACAATAAAACTGGAATAATATTTGTATTCTGTGCAAATGTAAATACTGACATACATTTCCGTATACTGAATTTGCCAGTTTCGCGTTTTATCATGTCGTGCCTATGCTTGTCGTGTGAAGAGCTAACTCACTGCAACAAGCTAATACTGGAAGTAATGATTAATCATATTATTTACATATGCCCTTGCAGAAACATACAGCAGAATTCATGATTTACGTACCAGGCCAGGGTCTGACAGGAGCTATAATTAATGAAACTGACCTTCCACACACAAAATTAGAAAAAAATAAGAAGAATAAAAAAAAATAATAATAAAATAAAAATTAAAAATTATATTAAATTTATATTACTCAAACATTAAATATATCACAACTGAAAAAACTGTGTTAGTGTAACCTTTAAATCACTTACTTTTTGCCAATGCAGCTAGCCAGTTTTGAGGAACAGATGAAGCTGCGTACAGCACAGCTTTTAATAATCATGTTTTTTATTTCTCTTTTTTTTGCTGTAGCAAATGCACCTGTAATTTAGGCATGGATAATTTGTCCTTTTTAAATCTCCATTAGCTGCTTTAATGGTTCCTTAAAAATCACATTAAAGGGCTATTTGTCAGACATCTTGTGTAGCCGACTACTAATTGGCTTTTAACGAAATACTAACAACCTGTAGCTATATTTGTGATTGTAGCACATCAGGGTTCTGTTCCATGATGCTTTTCCCATGAAAAGCAAAGTCAGTGTATGTATTTTTCTGTGATAGACAACTAACATGACAATATTGAGACTTTAGTTACACTGTTAAGTCCCACATATATCCAACAACAAGAAAGGAGAAGCAAATCCCCAAACTGTCAGATCAGTTCAGTGACTCTAAGGTTTGTGCTGTTGTTTGTTGATGATCTACACTCTCTCCACATATCTCCTGCTCTGCTGAATGTGAGCCATTTTAATGGTATCTGCAACATTCAAGGAGCACTTTAAGAAAGGTAATGACAGCATGTGTTTGCCTTTCCTTTGGATTTCCCTCCCATTCACACACATACACACAGTGCACCTTCCTAATCTTCAATTCCGCTCCCCCACTGTTGATTCTTCAGAGTATCAGATACTTCAGAGCCCTGTAAAGTCTTTAGCCCCAGGTACTGCCTCAGGGTCTGAGCAGTGGTGAGGGCAGACACAGGGTAGCAGAATCAAAGGATGATTGTGGGGAACATATGTGTATTAATGTGTGTTTCTTAGGAGTGCATTTTCCTTGCTGTCCCTCTCACTTTCCAACCCTTGCTACCTGCTATTCAAATATCCAATCATTCAGTGCCTGTTCCTCTCCATCAGACACATCACAATTCCATCAAGAGTGAATTTAATTAGTGCAGTAGTTGAAGTGAATGTGCAGATGTGAACCACACAAATCTCCGAAGATGACACCCCACTCAGCATACCGATGTTGAACAAATTTCCTTCAGACTACTATTCACAGCAATGGTGAGCAACCTTGGATGTTGAAATTTCTATCATTCAGTTTAAGGCGGTATCAGATAAAAATGTTGCTTTCCAGCAGTGTACAACTATGGCACTTTAATGCCCCAATCACAGCTTGTTTCCTCTTAAATACTCAAAAGTTTCTCCTTAAAACACACTCAACTTCCAAACTTGTGTAAGAAAACCTACAATGGCTATGAAAACTTATGAAAAATTCCAGTTTCAGTTGACTGTGCACTAAATAAAATCTAATTATAAGATATCCCTAGATCTTACACACTTAACGTTTAGCATAGGTAAAAGTTAAAAAATTATATTCACTCTTATTTTTGGGATTTTTTGTGTACCTGTACTTTTTGGAGTAGATAGGTAATTTCACTTTAACTTAAGTGCTTTTTTTAATCAAAAGTATAGTCCTTTCCTGAAAGCCAGTGTCAGTGGGTGGTACTTACACAGAGGCTAGGCTAACAGTAAGTGAACAGTAAAATAATGCATGACAATGCAGTAAAATGAACAATGAAATCATGATGATTACCATTATTAAACCTAGGTATAGATACCCTTAGTTTATCACAAATTTATTGTACCAATTGACACTAAGTGACTCAATCAAACAAACCTACAGTCTTACTTGGTTACAGAAGCATGCTGCTTCTGGTCATCATGCTCAGTGTCAATATGGCATTGCTCCTTCCATCAGCAGCACAAGCTAGGAACTATGGGAACTATATTGAGATGTGTCAAACAATTGTCAAAAAAAATAAATAAATAAAACAAAAATAAAATTGAGGGTCACAGGTCCAAAGAGGTTCTAGAGGGAGAGAACCTGAGTGTACAGACTTTACCGATGCCTCGATGTATAGCTCCAACACACAAAACGGTGTCACAAATATACACAAATATTTAAGGACAGACTCTGTAAAAAAGAGTAGGAAGATCAGATTTTACCACCAATAAACTCTCCCAGTTTAGGGGTCACAGTGCTGAGTGCTTGAGTTGCCACAGGGACCACTGTTGCCTTTACCTTCCACGTCTTTTCTAGGTCTTCTTTTAGTCCCTTTCAGCTCATGTTCCTTCTTCCTGATGATTTCTATCACTTGGGAGAGCTAGATCTATTAAATCAGCCTTCCTCCTCTGTTTGTTCACCACTACTATGTCCAGTTGGTTAGCCATTACCACTTTATCAGTCTGTATCTGAAAATCCCATAGGATCTTGGCTTTATCATTCTCAACCACCTTTAGAGGTATGTCCCACTTTGACTGGGGGGACTCAGAGGCACAGATGTTTCCGAATACTATACCAGTCACTTGATTATGGTGTTCCAAGTGCTTTGCCTGATTGCACCTTACACCCCGCTGTTACATCCTGGATGGTCTCAGGGACCTCTATACACAGTCCGCACCTCGGGTCCTGTCTGGTGTTGTAGACCCTGGCCTCTATTGGCCTTGTAGTTAAGGCCTGTTCCTGTTTTGGCATGATAGTGCCTCTATGCTGTCTTTCAGTCCAGTTTTGTCCAGCCATTAGTGGGATCTTTCAAAATCAGCAACTTCTTCTAGCTGCCAGTGGTACAAACAAATTTTATTTTATTTATTTATTTTAAGTATAAGTATAATTTATCCATTATAAAATTAAGCTATACATTATACAAAGTGGGACTCCAAGACAAAGATATGAGTTTATTCTGCACTCAGTAAGTGCCTTCTTGCATGCAACTTAACTCTGCCCAACTATTTCAACAATGAGGAGAGAAATTGCACACAAATGACCTTTGACATGTGTGTGTGTTTGCTGTATGCCTGTATCTTCAGTTGTGTCAATAACAAAAGATGATCAAAAAAACCTCTCCCCTTCAAATAACACTTCCCTTTACTTTAGCAGGTGAGGTCAGTCCTACTCTGGAATAGACAGCCATGCATCCATAGATGGTGAGTAAGAAAAAAACAAACAAATACAACTACTTCTACTAATAATTTTGTTTAATCAGGTGTTTAAACACAATTAATACACAATGAGACCATATGCATTTTCCAGCAGTGTGAAAGATACTACTGTTATTAAAGATATAAGAAATAGTTGTCTATTTAAGAAAAACAATTGGGCTCTCTTAATGTTGCATATACATATAACACTATATAACTATGACATAACTATCGTCATTAAGATGATAGTACAGATAATTATGAATATTTATTCCCTTTATCCTTAATTACTATTGTACCCATTTTTGATTGTTGCCATTAAAAGGCTTTTATTTTTTTTATTATTATTTTTTTTGTCACGTTCATTGTTGTTTTCAAAGCTGATAACACTGACTATAAAATAAAAGACAAAAAGCCAGTCATCATGCTGCAGCTCGCCCTCTAAAAGGACTTGGCCTTTCATAACAGGTGATAAAAACAGCTCATCTCTAATGCCTTAATGGAAAATATGAGCACATCAGACATACAGTTATGCTGAATTCTTTCTTCTGTTGTCTCTGACCTTCTTCCCAGTCTGAGGAATGTTCATGTTTCCAATGCCTCCTCAGGGACAAATAAACACAAACGAGACAGAAATGTAAAATTTAAAAAGGGATTAGGAAGAGGAAAAGGGCATTTAAAGCAGGAAAAATAGGAGGGAAATATACAAATAAAAGGGACAATCATCATCGGTTGTTTGTGATGAACCCAGTGCTTATATTCAACCCACAGCTGCGGACAGCTTTTAATAACATTTAGGGTCCATTATAGTCATTTATAATGTGGACAAGCTTGTGCAAAGGCAGCTGCAGGACAGACCTATGGACAGCATGACACATGACAACCTTGAAATAACTGAGGCTATGTTTGCCTAGCAGATACCCACTCATTGCTACCTAGTTCACCATTTTCTTTCCCTCCCTCTGTCTCAGCTCAACATGTGATCTTTCTAGAACCATTGGCTTGGCCGAAATGAATTGCCACAGAGTTACTATCGGCTCTTGAAGGCCTTTTTTTTAATTTTTTACAGAGAGTGAGAGGCATGCTTCACTGACAAAGGAGTGATAGAGAAAAGGGAGAGAGACTACCCTTGGATGAGGTGGGAGATATATATAGATATGTATAAACACAGAGGTGTAGAGATAGAGATATAGAGGATTTATGGGGGTCATTGTGTGTGCTAAGATGGACAGAAAGATTAAGTGAATGAGAAAGAGAAGAAAAAGAGGGATGATTGGTGTGTTTGGTAGGCATATATAAAATAGCTTATAAATATAAAGAGCAATACAAAGCTATGGTCACTGGCAAGCTTCTCAATAGATATAAGGGGTTTTAAGTGCATTAAGACAACTGCAAAACTTCAATAAATTTCATTATATGACCTGACCCATATTGTGACTGAATCTGAATTGGCAACAAGAAGAAAGAGTATAGGACATGAATGTGGTACAGGACTTTGTCTGGAACAGCCTACCACTGTCAAAACATATCCTTTAATCTCTTTTCCCTGTGCCCAGCCCCCTTCTTTCACTGAAAATCTAGGACATTCTTTTTCATCATCACTGTGTTCTCTGGTCTCTGCGGTATGCAGAGCCCCAATGCCAAAATATAACTCCATAGTTAAGGAGTCTCTTTCTTTCTGCCAGTGTCTTTGGTCACAGGCACTGTCCAGGGATAGGTGGTGTTTGGATGTAGTTTCCTTTGCCCTTTGCATCTACTCAGATAAAAATAAGATATATGGAGAAGTTGTTCCTCCACAATGTCATTACATGGTTGTATTTATGGCAAAAAACACATAACAAAAAACAGGGAAAGTCTGTATCTGTAGGTTTTATGTGTGTGACACAGATATACATTATACATATACATAATGACTGTGGATTTGTTTTATTTGCTTTCAAATAAAAGATCAACATTAAGAATATCCGAAATAAAAATGAAAGAAAAAATAAAACATCATTGAGATGCAACATTTCTCATTTGATGGTGTACCCTAGAGTAAAACAATACACATCAAGCAGCTATAATATGATTTTGTTACTTCCATTGCCCATTGGCTTTTCTCTCTATCATTTCTTTAATGACAGTTTCATACCACACCATTTAGCTTATGAGAGGGTGTTGCTGTTTACCTAATGCATCTAAAAGTAACAAATGGTAATAGCAGAGAAATCCTCTCTTTCCAGCACTGTCAGATTCTCAGGCATTGTTTCTGATGGTGAAGAAAGTATTACCTCTATGTGGAAATTCTAAGGTGACAGCAGGAAATAGGTGCTTGGATCGGAGTCCTCTCTTTTGAATTAATATTAAGAATCTTTATGGAAGGCAGTTTAGACCCAATCCATGAACAATGCCACCACTAGGTGGTGCTGAAATCCTGTCCACCTCCCTGTTCTATGGACCTCCACAAGCTTCCTTAAATGGGGCTGACTTTGTTGTTGTTGGAGGGGGAACCACAAGGAAAGATTTACAGTCCCAGGTTTAATTGGCTTTTGGGAAAATAAAAAAAAAAAACCCAAAAAACAAAAAACGATATAATGACATAGGTAATACAATAACATTATAATGGGCTTAAATACCGAACAGCATAGCACTTTTGGAACCAGTGGTAATACGAACAACTGATAAGGAGCCTTCTGCTTTGTTAGCCTGACTTAGTTTAGTCTTGTGATCTATTATTCATTCTGCTGATTCTTCTCATTGCAACTGGTTTGCATAAATCCACAGAATCATTAAATACAATACATCAATTTACCTTGTGTATAAAATATGAAGAACCTCAGTTTTTATAGTAATCCCTTGTTTAATTTCCGCATGTTCAATCACAAACAAGTGTAGATAAGCTAAATTATAATTTTAGGCCGCAAGAATATTGAGATATTGACAAAACAAACGCAGATTCAGATCAATAGTTGGAAAGTGCACTTATTACTTTATACACTGATCCTCCACAACACGGTAAAAAGGCAGGATTTCAAAAAGAAAACCTTTTTCAGCTCACAGCTATGTAGGAGAGTGAAAGAAAGACAGATAGCATCTGACAAGGGGTATGATCTATAAAAAGGAGCTGAGGAAGGGATAGACAAATCTGACTCTGCAAAAGCAAACAGATATATTGGTCTCCATCACTAAACCTTACCTAAAGCTCAAGGATCAGCAATATTTGCTAGTCAGCTCCTTCCTGGCAATACCATGCCATGATGAAGCTAGTGAAGATTTCTTGGGTTCATCCTCTGTGCTCCAACACTTAGTGGCATATGACTGCCAAAGCAAAATTAATTAATGAATGGGACAAGGTTAGAGACACATAATGAAAGTTACTGGTCATGTCACTTCATCATTTCCCCGGTCCCCCTATTACTTTCCATCAGGTTAGTCAGCTATGAAATGGGGGTTTTATATGATGCAAGGAGGAATGTTACACCACACCTTCAACACCAACAGCTCCCTTCCAATTCTCCCAGAGGGTTCACACATGGATGATCAAGGCACTTAGACTAATGTGGATGGTGCAAGGTGATGAGGAAGGATTGGGAGTGTTAACCCACCCTTTTACATCATTATACACATTTAGGGATCATTCTATCAAATGGCAGCTCAAGCCTGTATTCAGGCACTTAACCTATATTCAACTAAGGCTTAAATAGGTCTATGGCCTTGATTGTAATGCACTTAACACAAAAGGACCAACAGTGAGGCCAGTGGCATGTTTTGATTGTCAATTATCTTGTTTCCATAGAGAAAAAAAAGACGAAAAAATGAAGGGCCAAGATTGTGTAAGTGTTATTTGTTGTTGGCCCTAAATGACATGAATGTTAACTGATTTAGCATCATTTTCACAACAAAAAGCACAATACCAATATAAAGCAATACAAGATTTAACAAGAAATGAGAATGCCATAGCTGTCTTTTTTTCCCAAATGAAAGTAGCAAATTGCCCCAATTTTGGGTATAGTTGGGTATATTGGATATATTGGCAAAGCTAATACATCAGCAGTCTGCTGTTAATCTTTCATATTAATAGAAAGTTGCACTGTTTTTGTATGCATTTAGTTTAGGTTTCCATCCCCTTTTTCTTGCTACTTAAATAATTAACTAATTAACTATGTTCAGTATTGGTAGCAATGTGCTACTGGTTTACACATTCCATGATTACAGACAGAAAAAGGCAACCCATTCCATAAATTGTCCAGTTTATGATCTAACATTACTTGACAGTCGCACAACTTACACACACACCTTGCTTTTCATCAAAAAATAATATATTAGATGGACAGTTGTGTCCATCTAATATATTTACCTATTAACTGTGGAATTAGAGCTCAGTTAACAGTTCAGTTGTGTCTTCTACCAATATTACTGTCTCACCAAGACATAGGATTTGGTACATGTAGGAACACTAGTTGATCTTGTACTGGTGGTTGGGAGTATTCACTCTTGTGACTAAAGTGACAATGGAAGCAACACTAGATAAAACTTGTTGTTGAGTTGTCTTGACACTTACAGTACTAAAATAATATAGTTATCTGTGCCTTGGTAAAAGAATAATGGGGGTCATTTAAAAGTCACATAGTTGCTCAATTTTGAGCATGCATATTTATTAGCTTCTCTTTGGCATGTTAAACTCCACTCATCCCATCACACAAACACCGCTGATATAGAAAGCCTGTACTCATACAGCAGATCGTTTGTTCATTTTTGAACTAACATAGCTGATTTTGTTTCTTCCTGATAGAAAAAAAACAATGATAGAACATAATGATGGGGGTTCTCTCATACTCTTTATTAAACTAATGAGTCACATTTTTGTGCTGGGTACGCCGCATCAGCTGGCTTAATTTTGCCTTGTGTTCCACCCTCTATACTCTAGTATAGACATTTTCTGAAACACTGACAAAAATACACCCATGTGCAAACAAAAACAGAGAAAACTAGCCTAGGACACACAGCTGCCAGCATATATATGTATTTTATGTTGCATATAAGCACACATACACACAAAACAATACATATGGAGAGAATGTATTTTGTCTTTTGAGTTTTCTTTCACATGCATGCATGAAAACCTCACTACCAGATGTAAAAGATCAGAGTTACAGTTAAGTTGTCAAATGACAGCTTTCCAATTTCAGACAATAATGAGAAGACAGTATATCACTAGGTGGTATTTCTGCAACACATCGACAGACATACAGTACAAACATTAACATTCTGTCACTTTCTGTGTTGTATGCTCAAATGGGCACCTTTGATGTTAAATTTGTTTGAAATCAGCAAAAATGGCAACAGACCTTTTCATTTTGAAAACGGAAAGGATTCTGCAATCATTGCAATAAATTAGATAAGGACAAAAAGAAACCCCATCAAGTGCCATCAAAGGAAGACATGAGCATGGACACACTTACTATGAAATGGCTGTATAGGCAATTTATAAAGTTTAATGTCTCATACTTTTACTTGTTTTGCTGTGTTTTTTACCCAGTTTTAGATGAGATCTATCCATCACCTAGGCATCTCAGACATCAACAAGGTTCTCCAAATCAATGGCTCATTGACTGCCCCAGCAGCAAACATGGACACACGTCTGTCTCCCTGACAGTTACAAAAAAGAAACAGGAATACAAATTGGGCTTCACTGTCTGACTGAGAGGGAAAAAGAATAGATCATTGACAATCATGACACAAATCCATCTCTGATTCTTGAAAACCCCTTTTCTATTGTTACCCCTGGTTCCCCCAAGTCCCCTTGCGTTGTATCCGTCGATATAGACATGCTTGGAATAGTCATTTGTTTGGCTGTCTCTACAGGAGTTTGAGCTTAGGTGCTTTAGAGGACATTTTGACAATGAGAGAAGGATTGAGGCGAAAGCCTGTCAGTTGCTTTGCTGTTTATTGATTGCAAATGTGGTGAGAGCTTAATTGATTCACACTTTGAGATCAACAAGATAATCTCTTAGCCTTCGGACTACAGTAGGCAGTGCAGGTAGGAAACCGACAGCTGAGAAGGGCATGGGGAGTATGAATCAGCTAAGAGTAAAGTTCAGTTTGTTGTTTGCCTTTAGTTAGTGTACTCATAAAAATCAGAAGCATCAGTGCCAATTTCAGGCCTATTAATTAAGGAGGCCTTTGAATACATGAAAGTTAATGGATGGTGAAGTGAACAGGCAGTGCGTTTAGATGTTTGTTGAGGTGGGTTATTTTTGAGCATAAAATGGATTTACTTTTAGAAGTTTCAGGGTTAGAGATTTATCCCACAGTATTTCACAGCACAAATGCTTTGGAGGACTGTTTTTGAGCTAACCTTAATGAAAAGCACTCCAGTGCTCTAACTTGCAAATATACTGTATTTTTATATTCTTTTTGACTTACAGTTCAGTAAGTGGTAAATGTATGGGTCAAAAAGAAAATAAATGCATTCTTTATTATTATAGATTTATTCATTCATTCATTTATTCATTACCATTAAAAAAATGCAAATATGCTTCAGCTGCAGCCCAGAGAAGTCAGGAATCGAACAGCCAGCCAGCTCCCTTGACAGAAAGAAGACCCACTCTTCCTCTGAGCCAAAGGTAGAGTGTAAATACATATAAACAGGAAAAAAAACAAACAAAAAAACAAACAAAAACAAAACAGATGAATCCACAGATTATTAATTTACCAATCTGAATTTTTGGTCTAATAGTAAATACTACCTGAACCTAGGATACCTGCCATTACTGAGTACAGCTGGAACTGCGACTCTTTGAGATCCTTATGTAAAACATCACCTTAATTAGAATAGGAGAAATTCATAGCTTGTAGGACATCTCTCACTGATAATCTCCATAGGTTTTTTTTGCAAAGCAACGTTGATACTCCTGTTCACATAGCTTTTTTTTTTTCTTTTTTTATCGTAACTCATACAGCAAAACACATCCACACCCTACTGTATTCACCCCATCTTGTACAATTGGGCTACCAGAGTGTACTCTCAAACTCCCTCCTCCAAGGACATGACTGCAAGTCAATTATGTGTTAAATTCAATTATGTGTTTCAACAATTCAGTTTTTCTTTTGGTTACATGACATTGCAGATAAAAATTGAAATGATACAGTGGGCTTAAGCTGGGGTTAAAATTGGTCCAACTATTAAGGTTAAGCCTGTTATATACATTCACATACTGCATTCAATCATTGCTCTGTCAGTCTGTTTCATGCATTTTATCTGCACCACTTTCATTATACTCATATAAACCCCCAAAACACAAATTTCAGTCTCTTGTCTTGTCATCTCTGGTCTTCTCTTCTTATTACAATCTTCCAGCAGCTTCTCACTCTATCATCAAAACGAAAGGGCCAGTTGTCCTCCCATCAGTATGATATCCCAGGGTGAGGACCATGGATCCAACAAGAGGCAGAAGTCACTGATGGGACTGCTGCTGGATCTGCAGGCGGTTGGCCAGACAGGCTAACAAGTAAGTAGATGGACACCTAAAAGAGTTTGTCAGAATGAAGCTGCCTTCTCAGTGGTGTTCTGGGGCTTAAAATGGAAAAGGCAGGATGAAAACAAAGCTACATGGGACAACAGCCATTTCTCTGTGTTCTGCAGATGAAGAAAGGATGCCTGATCAAGCGCAGCAGGGAAGAAGGCAGGCTGGGAGGCCGGAGGGATTTGTGCCTCTGTTTATTTGTGTGCGTGTATGACCATGTGTATTTTTTGGGCTTAGGAGTCACAGGATTCTGTTGTTTTCTGAGAAAAAAACAAAAACAAAACAAAAAAACCTTTGCAAGAGGATTCACATTGCCAGTGGGCCAAATCTGCGAGTCCAGGAAAAGTTTTCTCAGTTAACCAAAGTGAATATACTGTAATTAATTACTCTGCTGCATCTGAGATGAAAGGCAAAGTTGTCCAGTGTGTGATTTATATTTCATATTTTAGATCATCCTCTGACAACAGAAATGTACAGATTATATTTTTGTGTTTTTTCTATACATGCTATTACTTTTAAAGCACCCTTTTCCTTGAATTAAAATGAAGTTTTTTTGCATATTGACACCACTGCAAGGTAGCAGAACAGACTGAGACCTGTCAGGATCAGCCTTTGTTTCCCTGGCGTCCAGGATTGACCAGAGACTTCTGGAACGGCAACGCAGCAAATTCACTAATTTGATGAGCTATACATTAGCCACCCAGTTAGGGCTGAAGACTGTTCAGATGTCTGAGCCCCTCACTGCCACAGCTCTAGATGGCAGATTGCTCAGCCACGTCACACACCAGACCTCCCCAGTAACTCTCATATTCCCAGACGGACACTCAGAACAAGTTACATTTCACCTTTTCCACTCGGCAGTTCACCCTCTCATCCTAGGGTTCCCATGGCTTCTCAGACACAACCCTCACATTGATTGGACCTTAGGTGTTGTGCTGCTCAGTTGCTGGGGAGAACAATATAAAAGAAACTGCTTTCCTGGTCACCCCGACCCGAATCCTGAATCCTGTTCCCCAGAGTCCAATCCTTCCCCTGATCTGAATGGTGTTCCGGAATGTTACCATGATTTAAAGGATGTGTTTAACAAGTGCAAGGCCACATCTCTTCCTCCACACAGAGACAGTGATTGTGCAATAGACCTCCTGCCTGGGGCCCCCATTCCAAAGGGCCGTTTGTTCTCCCTGTCCATCCCTGAGCGTCTCGCTATGGAGGAATACATAAGGTCCTTCCTGCCTTCCTGTCTCGCAAACTTTCTCCAGCAGAGAGGAACTATGCGGTGGGTGACCGGGAACTGTTGGCAGTTAAAGTGGCGCTGGAAGAATGGAGGCACTGGTTGGAGGGGGCAGCCCACCCCGTCCTCATCTGGACAGATCACAAGAACTTAGAATATATCAAGAGCGCCAAAAGACTGAACCCTCAGCAAGCAAGGTGGACTTTCTTTTTCTTGAGATTCAATTTTGTGCTGTCGTACAGACCTGGATCTAAGAACACAAAACCAGACTCCCTGTCACGACTGTTCTCCTCTGAAGAACCTATTGGTAAAGATTCTTCCATAGTGCCCCCAGAGAGGATTCTGGGAGCTTTCACTTGGAGTATTGAGTCTAAGGTGTTACAGGCTAACAAGACCATCCCCAGACCTGCTGCATTACCCCCAAACCGCTTGTTTGTGCCCCCAGAATTGCAGAGTGAGGTAATCCAGTGGGGACACTCCTCTCTGCTATCGTGCCACCCCGGAATAAGATGCACTTTATTTAGAATCACAGAAAGATTCTGGTGGCCTAAGATTAAACAGGATGTCTCCGAGTTTGTGTCTGCTTGTACTGTCTGTGCCCAACAGAAGACTTCAAATGCCCCCCCAGCTGGACTTCTCCAACCCCTACCTGTTCCTCAGCGCCCCTGGTCGGACATCTCAGTGGATTTTGTCACCGGTTTGCCTGAATCACAAGGTAATACTGCAGTTCTCACCGTAGTTGATTGTTTTTCCAAAATGGCAAAATTTATCCCATTACCAAAACTCCCATCAGCCAAAGAGACTGCTGAAATCCTTACCACCAGAGTGTTCAAAGACTTTGGATTTCCCCGGAGTATCCTGTCCAACCGGGGGCCGCAGTTTGTTGCCCAGTTCTGGAGGGCATTTTGTGAGCTCATCGGTGCTAAACCTAACCTCACCTCAGGGTACCACCCCCAAAACAACGGTCAGACAGAGCGAGTGAACCAGGACCTTGAATCTGGACTGCATTGTCTGACTGCTCAGAACCCATCCTCCTGGTCAAAAGCTCTCACATGGGTTGAATATGCTCATAACACATTGCCTTCTGCTTCCACCGGTTTAACTCCTTTTCAGACCGTCTTTGGTTACCAGCCTCCTCTCTTTCAGAGCCTAGAAAAGGATGTTTCAGTTCCATCAGCAGCTGCCCTGGTGAGACGATGCAGAGGAATGTGGGTCAGAGCAAGGGAGGCACTCCTCAAATCCTCTCAGTCCTACAAGAAGTCTGCTGACTGCCGCCGCCGCCGCCCAGCACCAGTATATTCACCAGGACAGAAAGTGTGGCTCTCTTCCCGTGACCTTCCCCTGAGGGTTCATTGCTGTAAGTTAGCCCCTAGATTCATTGGACCATTTCCTGTGTCAAAAATTATTAACAAATCTGCTTTGAGACTCTGCCTACCCAGATCTTCAAGAATACATCCCACCTTCCATGTCAGTCGCATTAAGCCAGTCAAAGAGAGCCCACTGGTTCCCACCACCAGACCCCCTCCACCCCCCCGGATCATTGATGGGGGCCCAGTTTATTCTGTGAAGAGGCTGCTGGCAGTGAGGCGGTGGGGACGTGGACTCCAGTACCTTGTGGACTGGGAGGGCTACGGACCGGAGGAGAGGTCCTGGGTGCCTTCCCGGAACATCATGGACCCACAACTTGTCAGAGACTTCCATGCCTCCCATGGTCCTGGGCTGCCAAGTGTCGGCCCTGGGGGGGGGGGGGGGGGGGGGGTACCGTCAGGATCAGTTAGTTGTCAAGTGTCTGTTGTTAGGGTTTTCAGTTCAGCTCTGTCTTTGTCTGGTTACTTCCTGTTTTATTTTGAAGTCTGTGTCTTACCCCGTCTTCCTGTCTAGTTTCCCGCTTGTGTGATTGGATTCCCCACCCTAATGTGTCTCACCTGTGTCTCATTGTCTTCCTCATGTATTTAAGCTGTGCTCCCCATTCCTCGTGTGCCAGATCGTCTTGTCGTGTATTCGTAAGCGTTTGCCTGTTGGATTTCGGCACCTTCGCCTAACTAGTCTGTATTACCTGGTTTTGACCCTGCTCGCAAACGACCACTGAGCCTGCGAACCCCTGACTCCTACACTGTGTCCGCCTGACTTGTACCCTGATAAGATCAAAATCATCCATTGACTTTCCTTCTAACTTTAGTTTGAATGAAACTGTGGCAAACTTCGGGAATTACAATACTCAAAACAAAATTGCCAGTAAACACCAGAAAAAACTGATCAATATTTTGTCTCCAAGGCCTGAGCAGGCTAAAGTGAATTTCAGTTAGATACATTCATTTTTTAAAAAAAACTTACAGTATATCCCTGAAGTGAGATATTGGCTGAAAAGCCCCAATGCTATGGTGGTGCAGCAGAAACTCAAGATAAGTTTTGTCAAGGTTAAAGACAGAATTTTTTTTTTTTTTTAATTTTGATTTTAAGTGTTAACAAAATGTTAAGTCCTGTTGTCTTTCCCTTCAACTCATCATTAACATTTTTAATCTCCAAAATCAACTTTAAACATCTATTGCATAATCATCATAAGCATGTAAATGTTGATCAAGAGCAGGATCTAGCAGGATCTCTGCAGAATGTTCAATTTAAGTGTTTTCATGTTATCACCTTAGAAATATATTTTACATATAGAGATATATTTGCTTATATATTGCTTATTTACAACAAATACATGGATTCATTTAAGATTTTTAACATTACAAAGTGTTGATAGCCTTCACCAAATTCAGTAAAACATCTGTCATATGTGCTATATTTGTGATAAGGTATTCATAACAGGGAAAGTTTCTCAATTAAATATTTCTATACTTTCCACAGCACTAAAGTAGAAAAAAAGATGAGACAATTTTTAATTTTAACATGAGAAGGAAAGACAGATGATGGATGCATAGACTGTCACCTAAGACCTCAGGGGGAAGAGAAATTGACATTTTTACAATTATCACAAATTGTTAGAGGCATAGAGAATTACTTTTGGTGGACTGGTGAAGAGCCAGCAGTCCTGTGCTAGTGGAAAAAAAAGGAATCATCTCTTTCAAAGCCCAATTTTCCTGAAGTTCAATCATTTGCTATATTTATCTATGAAAAAAAAAAATCCAGACATTTTCCTTCTTCCAGAATGTACAGTGAAGTAACTCAAACCTCAGGCAAAGACACAGTGTCAAGTTAGCCTGCTGCACAGGAAAATTAGAAAATTGGCTTTGAATTTAGTGCCTCAGTGTGAAATGCACCTGTGCTTACGTCAAAAATGAGAACTGTATTCTCTTGGTCATTCTGAAATGGAAAATATGTTTTATCTTCAATAAGACAACCACCTTTTCTCATCATCCACTTTTCTCTGATCATTCTCCTGCTTTTCCTTTTCATTGCTGGTCTCTGCAGGTATCCACTGAGGCAAAAGTAGCGTGTTACCCTTAAGTGAGACATCCCAGCATTCTCTTGCTTTCAATCCACCAGGAATATAGTATGGCATCTGTCATGGTTGCTACAAGTACAATACAAGAGTCAGCTTGTAGTTCATCTTCACAGCTTCTTGACTGCCAAAATGCATTAACTAGTACCAAAGTCTAAATAATTCAATATCTGTGTGACATGGTTTGGCAAGAGCACCACATTGCTTGATTAAAACTTTATCATCACTGTGAAAAGTTTCCAAAACAATTAATTATCTGGGTATTAATGCTGGTGTGTCCTATGTAAAATACGATAAAGTGGGGGACTTAATTAAAAAACTCATTATATTTCCATTTTCAGAATTTTAAATGAATATGGAACAAATTTGCCCCTCTCTCTCTCTCTCTCTCTCCTTTTTTCTTTCCTCCTCTTATTTCTCATACACATAGTGATACACAGTCCACACTGTGTGTGTGTGTTTGTGTGTGTGAACATTTCTATTCAGTGTCATGATTTTAAATAAATAAATGTACTTTTTTTATCTCCCACTCACTTCCCTTTTTTCATTCAGAGAAACTGAGCAATTAATTTCCACTCAGAGCAGAGCAGGGATCCACTAGGGAGAGTTGCTCAGTCTTGTCAGCGAGGACATGACTGCTCTTTTCTTCTCTACCCCTTCAAATGTCCTCACTCACACTTGTGCAGACCCTGTCCTCATCTTTTATGGAATATAACTGCATCAGCATAGTCTCTGAAAGAAGCTTTTTATTGTACCTGACCTCTACCTACCTGACATGCTCAGTCCAAGGCTGTGCTATGCATTTAAATAACAAGACGGAGGCAACACAATGGCTACAGCATTGCTTCCACAAAACCCTGGTCATTCAACATACCTGTCACAATGGAAATCATTCCAGGGTCCTCAGTCATACAAAATAGCTCTTTCCTATGCTAAACAATTTGACAAAGACAGGACTAGAGATTTCAGGAGGGTCAGAGGGCTCCCACAGGACATGGTATGAAGCATGTACCTGAAAGTCTGCACAAACAAGCTCTGCAACAGTAAAAAAACAGTAAAAAATGTGATGGTGGAGGCAGGATTGAGGGCAGCCTGCATTTAGACACAAACATTAGAACAACACATGACACACAGACAGAGTTGAACCACCACAGATATGGACAAACAAGTGCAGTTTTCTGCAGCACTCGCCATGCATGCGTGTGGTCAACAACAGTACTTAAGACACCAGTGTAAGGATGATTTTTTTTTACACTTAATGCAATTGTAAATGAAAAGTAGAGCTAAAATCTGTAGCCGGTGGTTGTGATGCAATTGGTTAGTCTTTTCCTCAACTCATAATGTATTGTTATCCATGGATTTAGGGACTAAGCATAGAGCAGGTGGTCATGAAAAAACAATTAACACTGATGATGCCATTTCATATCCCTTTGAATTTTAACTAGATCAGCTTAAGGTACTATTTGTGTATGAGTGTGTGTGTGTGTGTGTGTGTGTGTGTGTGTGATATTCATGAGGCTGAGGAGTAGATCAGGAGGGTAATTTTCTACACTTACTGAGCCAGACATTCCTCAGGACAAAGGGACTGAGACACATAGATTACAAGGTTGAACAGGAGTGATTAGGGGACTGTGCATGCGCAGTTATACAACTACTCCCACCCAACACCCACTCACCCATGCATCCACACACACACAAATAACGAATGCTTACATACAATATCACCACTTTCTCCTCCCAAATCCGACTCCACCCCACTAGCTCACGACCGTCTGCTCTCCCAAATCCCTCTCAATTCCAAAATTGCTTGTCAAAAGGATGAAATTAGAAAATAAAATTGTGTGGCTGACAAACAAGATTACATGCTGTTTGCACCTGGTTGTGCCAATTAAAGCTCTGATGACAAGTGAGGATGGCCTCCTAATGTGAAGTCTCAAGGCATATCAGCGTTTTCAGAAACAAGATTGTGCCCCACATGCCTTTGTGGCAGCACTGCCAGCCTGTCATTCTTTGGCACTTTGCGCTGTCTGTAGTATTCTGTCATGAGCATGTCAGGGAAATGCTACATTGAGATATCCATATTTAAAAGTGTAGCAATAAATACAGCCATAAAAGCAACTCCACTGATTTAATTTAAAGGTTGATTTATTATATATATATATATATATATATATATATATATATATATATATAATAAAAAAACAGAAACAAAAACAGAAATGGAAATACAATTAGAATTAGAAAAAATTGCGTACAGCGCAAATTTTAGAATTCTAATTTAAATGGCAACGTCCAAACATATCCAAACTTGATGTGTTGTGCGTTTTGTGCAAATAGCACAGTCTGGCCTCCATGTCCTAATGTTCAGCAGCATCAGCTTAAGCCAATTTTCTGAAAGCCCTTTATCTTAAAAAATACTGATTTGAATGATCGCAGCCAAGCATTGTTAAAATGTACAACTTACATGAGCTGATTGCTTCCTTTTTTCATATTTGTGCTAGAATAATAAAACAGACCCTTTGCATAAACAGACACCACTTCATTATTTCATAAATTGATTTGGATGCAGTAAATTATGTACACTTAGCGTTCTTTGGGGAAGACAGGCCTTTCTCTCCATGTTAGTGTGTTCAGTGCCTAGATGAGGGTAATATCTATATACCATACACTGCGAAATATATATCATACCACAGAAGACACTTAAACATTACAGAGGATTAAATTAACCAACTTTACAAAATAATAGATACATATGTAAGTGTAAATTCATAGGTGTACCCTTTGTGAGGCTGTGAGGGAGATCCTTAGAATGTGAATTAAAGTGCTATATGAACACAGTCCATTAACTTTAATTCCTTCTATTCTTTGTTCACCTATTCCTGCAAATCTTGCTTGTGGAGTCAAGATTTTCTAGTTTTTAATAGCACAACACTGAGTTGGTTAAATAACCTATTTTCTTTTTTAGACTGATATCAAAATGCTTTGTTTTCTCTCCCCTTTGGGCTCCTTGATGGCCTTTTAAGGCCTATCATTGACTGTGACTAGCCTATAAGGACCTTTACTCTCCTCATTAGCAGTCAGTCCTCCTGCTATTTTGGCTCTGTGTAGTACCTCTCCCTTTAGTGGTTTCCAGTGTCTGTCTGTCTGCATGTGGATGAGGACTGGAGAACTGGGGGCTTCAGAGTGACAGATGGAGGCTGCTTTGTGACCCTTAGAGATTGGCAAGCCCTTCTGTCCCCTCCCGATTGAGTGTCTAACTACCGGTTGCTCTCCTTACGTCAAACAACCCTGTTTTATGTTATCTAAAGCTGCTCCCACTCGGCCCACTTGCTGCGATGGTAGTGTCGGATCCAGACAGCCGTTGTCATCTGTAGCTAGCACTGATGCCATTGAGGTTTGATGAATGGCACTTTTGTGAAAGCAGTCAAACCAAACAGCCACAGGTTTGAATAAGGATATTAAGATGGTGGTGGGGGGGGGTATTCTCATAATCCTTAGAGCCTATGTTGGACAGAAGAAGCATTTTAACTGTCTCACACTGTTTTATTTTATATTAAGACTACTTCAAAATATTAAAATTTAAAGGCTGGCAGAGGACAAATGTATATATTTATTATTTTTCCCGTTCTTTCCTGTTTCTGTCATGTTGTTTTACACTGTGGATTAAATATGACATTGGCTCTTACACACACTTTTTTAAGTTAATTGCATGAATACATGATTAGTAAACGGTAAATGGATTGTACTTATATACTGCCTTTCTAGTCTTCCAACCACTTGCTTTTACACTTCAGGTCAGCATTCACCCATTCACATGGAAGAAAACTAAGGTAACTGAGAGAAAGAAAATTGACTCATTCATACACCCATGGAACAGCTATGGGGAGCAATTTGGGGTTCAGTGTCTTGCCCAAGGGCACTTCGGCGTGTAGCCCAGGGTAACTGGCTATCAACCCACTAATAGGCGAATGACCTGCTCTACCTCTGAGCCACAGCTGCCCCAGTACTAATGTACAGTACAAGCACAAACATGAGCATAAACATGTACTGCACTGCAAAAACAAAAATTTTCAGCTCATGAACCAGCAACCAGTCTTTTCTATTGTGGATTGAGAAGTACCCATGGATAGAGTTTTCTGTCTGGCTATGAAGAGCAACAAAGCAAAACAGTGTACTCTGAAACAGTGAAAATGCTTCTCACCTGCAGTAGGTAGAGTTTCTGTCCTTCCGCTGTTCCTGTTATTATTTACCAAATACATTATTAACTGGACTAAAACAACACAAACTGTCCAGCAGGAATCATATCAATCATGATTCATGTCACCTCTGACTCTGTGAGCTTGTTTATTACTATCCTCATGATGGCACCAAGCCTTCTCGTGTCTTTATGGTAATATCTTCCAAAGGAGCACTCATAAGAATGGATAGGTACTGGGCCAATTCAGTGGTACCCTGGACAGTCGTTTTTTCAGACAATATTAAAATACCTCCAAAATAGATGCACTCTGTCTGCCTTTCAACCTACAGGCAATTATCTGGCACTGTGTAATTGGCAACAGAGAAAGGGGAAAAATGAAATCAATATTCACATATGAATTTCTCAGCATGTATCAAAGACAGCATTGACTTCCTATGTACACAGAGCTGTAAAAGCTGGATTTAAAGGGATTTGTAGACTTCTTCACTTGTTTGATTATTTAAAATGCACTTGAGTTTAACTGCACAAAAATCTTTAAGCAGTTACTGTGAACATGGAAAGCACATACTGGGGATACAAAACAAAGCTATATCACCTAAGACACCAGAATAGATAAATTGAAAGGACTGTTACAGAGAGAAAGAGAGCTCACAATGTAATAGATTACTAATTCCCCAATACTTTCTGTCAGATAGTAGTTTTAGTGTTACCCACTCCCACTCTGATATATATTTAACTGTACTATGCAAAGGCAGATGTGAATAAATGCTGTAGTAAGAGTAAGAAAGTAAGCAAGAATGCCTTCAAAAAAATGTAAATCAAATCAATATTTGGTGTGAACACCCTTTGGACACAGTTTTTAAAGGAACTGGGTAGGTAGGTTCTACATATCCATATGTGTATTCAGTGTCCTTTGTAGTGGACAGCAGGGCTTACTAACTCCTGTTTTTAACCATTTTCTATAACTCAGGAAGCAGAGCACTGAGTGGTGCAGAAAAGATTTTACTCTAAATTGTGGAGCGGGAGTCAGACTTAGAGCTGTCAGGAGATGAGTTGGAGGAGGACCAGACAATAGACTAGGAAGGTGAAAGCTCAGGGGTGGTGAGCAGGAACACAGTGATGATACCCACTGTCCATTATGCATAAGAAGCAATGTGTAAGCTAGGCCTATGAAGTTTCTTGAAATCACAGGGGATAGAAAGGGTAAAGAGGTCCTTTTTAATTGAATTCACACACACACACACACACACACACACACACAAACTTACATGTGTCTGTGTATACAGTATAGAGATGGACAGGTGTTTGAAAAAAATGTCAGAACACACAAACCAGCGAGAGGTGCTCAAATTTGGAGGCAGCCTTAAAACCACTCCAGAGGAGCTAAAAAGCTTCTTCAGTACATTTACAGTACATCTATGTACATGGCATGCCTTGGATATCCTCAGATCTGAATGTAAAACTAAATAATAATATAACTGAAATCCACATGAAAAAGAGTACAGTATTGTTACTTTTTGTGATCAACCTTGACCCGAAGTCCACTGCAAGAGACAGATAATAAAAATTTAATAAATCATATTTTTGATTTTTTTTTGTAACATGTTTCTTTCAACCACAAAACTTAAAATCATCCTAAAAAATCTAAATATCAAAACCTTTTTTCTTCTGGGTCTGGAGAACTAACCACAGATCTTCTGTGGATGGACGTTGCTTCAAATCCTTCTGTCTCTGTATGTAAACCCAGACAGACTCGATGATTTTGAGATCAGGGCTCTGTGGGGGCAATACCATCACTTCCAGGACTCCTTGTTCTTTTTACACTGAAGACAGTACCTAATGACATTGGCTGTATGTTTAGGGTCGTTGTCCTGCTGCAGAATAAAATTGGGGCCAATCAGATGCCTCCCTGATCCCACTGGTTTCTGCTAGTTCTGAGCTGATGGCACTGCTGGACATCTTCTGATTTCAACGGGAAGTAAACATAATGTGTCTGTCATCTGCTGCACTAAGTTTCCTTGGCCGACCACTGCGTCCATGGTCCTCAACATTGCATTTCTTTGCGCTTCTTCAAAAGAGCTTGAACAGCAGATCTTGAAACCCCAGTCTCCTTTGAAATTTATGCCTGGGAGGAACCATGTTGATGCACTATAACTACCTTGTGTCTTGTTGCTGTGCTCGATCTTGTCATGGTGTATGACCTGTGGCATGAAATTGTCTTCCACAACCTCACCTTGGTAGCAGAGTTTGGCTTTTCCTCACCCAGATTTAAGCCTCCTACACAGCTTTTTCTGTTTCAGTTAATGGCTGTGTTTGGACCTACCTACAAAATTGATGATCATTAGCACCTGTTTGGTATAAATGGTTAATCATACTATGATCTTATAAAATCTCTGACTTTGGTGAGTGTACCTAGAAGAATTGGTGCTGTGTTGAAGGCAAAGGGTGGTCACACCAAAATCGATTTGATTTTTCTTCTGTTCACTCACTTTGTATTTTGAAATCGATAAATACAAACAATTGATTTTTTGGGGGAAAATATTTTTAGTTTTTCACACCTAAGACTTTTGCACAGTACTGTGTGTGTGTGTGTATGTGTGTGTCTCTGTATGTGTCTGTGTGTGTCTCTGTATGTGTCTGTGTGTGACAGCCAGCCAGGATGAAGCTGTATCTTGCAAGAATGTCAGTAAACAACATGAAATACACTGTTGCTTATTGACATTCATATACCATCCAAAGAACACAATTTTCAACTGTATGTGGAAATATCAAGGGAATACATAGACAGTGCAGTTTTGCAGTTAGTTTGTCTTTCGTATGCCTACTTCTAGTTCTGAGCTGATGGCTCCACAGGACACTGCGAAGGACGCAGTCATAAGCCTTTTCCAGTCCTACAAAACACATTTAGACTGGTTAGGCGAATACCCACGCCCCCTCCAGCACCCTTTTGAGGGTCTACAGCCTGTCCATTGCTCCACGGCCAGGACAAAAACTGCATTGTTCCTCTTGAATCTGAGGTTCAACTAACAGACGGACTCTCCTCTCCAGTAGCCAGTAGTCATTTCCAGGGAGGTTGAGGAGTGTGATCCCCTTCTAGTTCGAACACACCTTGTGGTACCCCTTCTCGAAAAGGGGAACCACCTCACCAGTCTGCCACTCCAGAGATACTGTTCCTGATGTCTCGATGTTGATAAGGTGTGTTAGCCAGGACAGCCTTCCAACATCAAGAGCCTTGACGAACTCAGGGCAAATCTTATCCCCCTTAAGGGGACTGTGTGTTTTTGCTGTGGCAATTAAAGTAGGGGGTTACAATACAGAAAGCAAGCTCAACAGTATGTTGCATGTTCAGTTCAAAATAGAAGAACTGATTTTCTCTGTTAAATGCATATGTGTCTGTCCATAGTACTGTAAAAAGCCTCTGCAGGGTTTAGTACTGTATGATAAGTACATACAGATGCATCAATGGATTAAGTAAAGTGGACTTTGTTGAGCTGTTAGCTAAAGTATTTATGTGCTGATTGTTTTAATGGTAAGTGTGTAACAAAGTGCAATTCGGGCATTGCTGTCCATATATGCAGTATTTATTTAGTTCTCAAATTATGTAAGTTTCATGTTCTTCCAAGCATGTTGATGCATCCTTCTCATCAAATCACAAATTCTCTCTTTCAATTACAACAGCTGATTTGCATTATTTCCTCTCTTACGCTTAAAGACAAAAAAGCACAGAGAAAATTAAAAAGAGAAGTAAATGAAGAAAGAGAGAATAGAATGGTCTTCCCTGGTCCAGGAGGAGCACTGTCACATTTATGCCTAAGAAGACAGTGCTCCCGCAGCTCCCTCTCCTGGGTTTTCTATCCCCATCCCTTTCTTTGAAGATCCTTTTTTTTCTTTTGCAGCATCTGCTTTTTTCTCCTTCCCCCGGCCAATGCTGCATTGCCTCCTCTCCTCTTTTCATACTTTGATTGCATGTATCTCTCATCGGAGTCCTCTGGCTAATTGCATCATTCTAGTCTTTTTCATGATCATACTCTGTGGTAAGTTGACGTTTCATGCTGCTTATTAATTAGAATTAGAGAGAATAGAACAGAAAAGTGAAGAAAAAGTGCTGATCAGTACTTTGAGTGTAGAAATCGGAATTGTCTTGGTTCAGAATATTGGGACTGCAAGGGGATCAGGAAATGAGGCTCAGATCCAGAAAGTTTACATCATTCCTGGCTAACCCCTTTATTTTAATCCCATAGCTTTCCCAGTATAAATAACCACTCATTTTCTGTTAATCGGTAAACAGCCAAGTGTAGTAGTGCTGTGATGTCTATTGACATTTTATCTCACTTGGCTGCAGCCATTATCAGCAGCATCCACACAGCAGCAAGACTTGGCCTGCTAGTGGAGAGAGTAGGTGTCGCCATCCTCATCTTTTCCTGGCATACACACGCACATACACTCACACATACGCCCACACAAACATACCCGGTGGTGGCAGGAATGTTGGATGTCTCCTCCTTTAGCTGGGGGCTTACCTCTCTCTCTGCCTCCGTCTCTCTTTCCACTCTCAGTCACTCCGAGATGCTGCCACGTCAGTGCAATTTAACAGTTCTTTGATCCATGTCCTGAGAGTGAATGGCAACAAATTAAGCAAATTATTTGAGCCATCCACAGGCCTAAGGCAAGGAGAGAGGTGGAGGGAGAAGGGACCAGGGATGCTACAATTGTTAAAAGTTGTGTTGAGGGTGACTACAAGAGCCATGAAGGAGGGAAATAAAGAATAAATAAATACATACTGTATATGAACGTTTGGGATAAAGAGGGCCAAAATCAGTGGAGGACTGCCTACTTTTGTGAATAGTATCAGAAAACAACACTAGATTTTGGAATCAGATGTGTTCTGGTTTACATTCATAGTCTGTAGTTCAAATAGTATTGACCAATCAAGTTGGTTTGCATGGAGAACAAAAGCAGTAAAACACAACAGCCAAAATACAATCTCAGAACCCAACAGCTATTATCTGGTGATGATTTTGTTCTATATATTTATTTTTATTTATCTGCATTCATATGTAGATATGTGTTCGTAGAGATTAGCTGAATTGTCATCATGACCTGAAATTCTTGCATCTCAAATTGCTGCTCACAATAAAAATAAAATGTAGTAGGTCACATCAGTCACACATATATTTAGTCCTCATAATCAGTAAGAGTATACTTTTTTCTTAACTTGACTATCAACTGACATATAATCTAAATGTAGTCTAAAAAGTAAAGACATAAACACAGAATATAGAAACAAATGATACATTTTGTGTTTCATTCACAACACTGCAGAGTTAAAGAGTATTAGCGTGTGGAAGGCAATTTCTAATTTCATTCACAGATTAATTTTATAGAATGCATAAGGAAACCTATAGAGCTCTCTTTCTAAAGCTATATGTTCATGTGTTCCTGGCATCTGGAAAAAAAAATGTGACCTAGTTTACAAATGGGCCAGCCAGTCATAACTTACTTTTCTCTTCTTTGAAAAATGCTTTCCAAGGAAGCAAACATATTGTCAGAGATCATCATCCAATAGACTAGATCTATTTTACAGTAACAATGAATTCTTGCACTGATTTTAGATGTGAGAGGTCCAAACAACCATTTAAAAACTCTGCAGTAAAAATCCATAATTATTTTGTCTATCAACATCTCAGTTTGTCCTCATTAATGATCCAGTATACACCCTGAGCAACCAGGAGCTAGTCCTATTATGACTACAGTGCACTCATCTGGTTGTTATTTTTGGTGACTGCCTTACTTTGCCTTATGATTATCCCATTTCAAATGATATTGCTTTAAAATAATGAATATGTAGTCTGAAGTTAGTAAATACATAATCAAATAATGTTTTTTTTAAAGTTTTTTTCTTACTTTCCTCTTATGTAGAAACAACTTCATGGAAAAAAATACACACACACACATATTATATTTTTTATATATATATAGTCTGACGTCAGTCAAGTTTCATTCAATATATTCAGGATTCCTTCAATATATTCAAAGTTTCATTCCATATATTCCAGGGTTCATTCAATATATTCAAAGTTTCATTCCATATATTTCAAGGTTCATTCAATATATTCAAAGTTTCATTCCATATATTCAGGATTCATTCAATATATTCAGAGTTTCATTCCATATATTCAAAGGTTTAATTTCCTGAATGGCATGCCATTTTTTATGTATATATATATATATGAATATCAAATACCGAATTGGCCAGACAAATCCATCAATAGAGGTCAAAGATGATATTCCCCATCTATTTCCAGTGTAAGTGCTGACAAATTGTAATTTTAGGGGTTTCTGCTGCATCCTCTACTTCAACATATGCCATCTGCTAACAGAAATTGTGCTGCAACAGTTACAAACTTGTTTTATTGCTTGTTACTCCCCCTTGCTGGTTAAAATAATGAAGGTGATGTAAATGCAAGCCAATTTTTCCATCGACCAAGAATCTTTCTTTCCAAAAGAAGCTGAGTGGGACCCACAAGATGTCAATCATTTTCTGCCATTACCTCTCTTCCAATGCTCCCACTCCTAAAATAAATATGCTCCATAATATTCACCATTCAAGCTGTCATGATTATATTGCTGTCAGTGTTTAAATCTCCTGTAGCATACCTCTACTCAGTCATCAGAATTTAAGCTGCATAAGTTGTTCTCATCCTCTGTGTTTTCTGCTTAGTTTCCTCAAGATAACTGGGGGAATTGGGCAGACTGGAGTTCCTGATTCTCAATTTATAATGTAATTTTATAGTTCATTATAGTCAAAGGACTATTTCCTTAAGACAGGCAGCGGTGCACTTTACCTTTCAGATCTGGGCCATACAATATTTCCCAATAATTCTTGGCGCTTCACTATCGCTAAAAAACATTTCTTTTCACAAATTTCACTAGCTAAAATGTGGTATAATACAAACTATACAACTTATCCTTGAATGTTAAATCAAACAAATTGTTTGATATGGACAGTAGTTTTACTTTAGTGAAATACAGAGGATTTTGTTTTTGTCTAAGAGTAAATAAGACAATCCACAATGGTTAACTAATTAATGCTTAGTACCTCACATAATTCTAATGAGCCTTAATGAAGCATTTTCCCAGAGCCATTAAGATAAAGATTGTAATGGATTTAGCACACAGGTGTGCTAGCATTTATCTTCAAATCAATGGATTCCCACTGCCTGAGCTGTAATTAGCTATGTATTAAATATCAGAGTCTGATAAGGGTCATGGCAAACTGGTGTTGTGTGCACTCAGCAAATGCTTGCATGGATTTATGTGTGGGTGCCCACACCTTTACATCCACTGCTACTTCAGCTGAACTGCCATGTAGCAACAGGCTGGTTAAAAATGATCTGATTAACCTTGTGAGACTAAGAGCAAATCTTGATTTTTGCTCAAGGTGCAATCATTTTATTAGACTGCATAGCAACAGAGACAGATACGACATGTAGGCAGAATTTGTTGAGGTAATTTCTGCAGAAGGTGTACTGTGCTGTAAGCACCTTTTCTAAAATGCTGTACTACAGGAGAAAAACCTGCAAATTAGTCATGAGAGCCCAACTGATCTACTGATCTGGTGCATAAAGCTGTTATGCACTGCTTCAATAAACATGCCTACCTTGTGTCAAGATACTGCTAATGGGCTCCCTTACAGAGCTTTTTAGAACAACACAGGTCACAGAGATCAGTGTTTTTGTCAAGAAAACAGAGTGAGCACGCTTGATTCTGTATTGACATGTGCAATATTTGACAATGAAATGTGATAAACTACTCTTATACAAGCCAGATTTGGACTTCTTTGGAATATGTTAGGGAGCAGTGTTTGTGTACATTTTTAAAACACCTATCAGAGAAGATCAGGAGATTATGTATATTGATGAACAAAACCTCACCAAATATTTATACTGTAAGCGCATTGTAGACTCCCTTTAAAAAAAGAAATGGGAAGATAATTCTCAGTGTGCAGGGTTAGTCTTCTGACCTTTATTTGATATCAAACATCCATTAGAAATGCCAGACACAGGAATGTGGTCTTAGATTAGTTTGACTATTATAACATTAAAAAAATGTGCCTGCCTGAATGTCAAGGAAATTACACACATAATACTAAAAAAAATAAAAAAATAAATCCTCCACATTGGTAGTGTAAAATGTCCTGGAAAAAGAGATTGGATCTGGTGAACTTGTCAGGATAATGTAGAGCCAGCTAATGAAGGTAATGTCAGCTGTCATGTGGAGGAGTAAAATATACATTCAGTTTTGAATGCACCAACTTTTGGTCATATAACGGCAATGGAAACATTGGAGCACAACATGATCTCTTATCAAATATTACTATAGCTGTGAAAATAAATGTGTCCTAGAGCAACATTCCCTTATTCTTTTTGAATTATTGTTTGGAAGATGCTACTGTACAAATCACTGGGCACCAAGGCAAATAACTCTAAAAAAAGGTTTCTGCCTGCTGCAATAAAGACACAGAACTCCTCACAATAATAACCCAGTTCATCCAGCACCTGCTTCCCCCTTGAGAGCAAACTCATAATTTCCTTCTCTGTAATGCTTCTGCTGTGGTATTGTAGAGTATCTGTGATACATTGTGTGATATGTGATATTGTACCTGATATACATACACATGTATGTTTTGTTTATAGTGTGCGTTGTAATATACTTCTCACTGTGGTCATTTATGTGCCATGCCCTGTAACAAACGGGGCTGAAGTGTCATTAAAGTGAACATGATCATGAGAGTTGTTGTACGCAATGCCCTGGCATAATTGGAATCAGCTTCTCCCAGATTCCTTCAGTGTTCATTGTTCAGGAGGTTCTTACTGATAGCCAAATTATCTGCAGAGGTGCCCTTATCTCCAAATGGGCATTAAAACCACTTAAAACATCGATTAAAGCAGTTTCATGTTAAAAATCAGTGTTTGTCCATTTCCAAGGCAATAGTGGTCAGGCCAAATATTGATTTGATTAAGATTTTTCTGTTCACTCACTTTGCATTTTGTAAATTGATAATTATAAACATTTTTTTTCTTTATTTCTGAAAGCATTCTTAGTTTACAGCATCTCTTCACACCTGCCTAAAACTTATGCACAGCACTGTAATTTTAGTAGTTTGTAAACATCTAAAGTGTCACATATTGTATCTTTTGTTTAAAACCCATCTAATTAAAAGGACTAAAACAGGAAAGACAATGGGTTCTATTTGCATAGAAAATGTAGGTATTTATTGTTAGATAACTGATGTAAGCAGCACCTTGAAAGTTGACCATAGTCGTTTTGTAAGTCGTTTGACCATAGTTGTTTATCTTCTTTAAAGTCAATAAATTTTCTGTGAGTTCAACCCAGTCACAAAAAATAATCCCCAAGTCTGGCTTGTAGTCACATCACCACAGGCAAACTAGGAGCTCATTGAAGTGAGAAGAAAAACAGAATCTAAAAAATCTAATTCCACATAGCTTTGAAGGAACAGCAGAACCACTTCAGTGGGTCGAATTTTCAAGAGGCTTAATAAAACAGCAGTGTTCACGCAGAAGTGAATTAGAAAGTATCAGTACATGCATCACTAAGTGATCAAAGTACTTAAATGAGTTTTAAACCATTAGAGTAATTTGTTTTTGTTGGTTGGAAAGCAAATCCAAACCGTGCATGCTCCCCACTTCACTTCATTCACTTATTGAGGCTTAGTCAAGCATCTTGGGGGAAACAGTAATTACACGCACCCATTATGAAGGTATTGCAAAATATTCGTTGAATTCATCTTTAAAAATGCTGTTGTTCTCAAGGTGGCTCACTCACTTTTTTGCACAGGGTTAACTGGTGCAGCTCCGTCAACTGACTGACAATGGACACAGGTACAGCTGCCTCAGCTGAGTGAGGTCTTGAGTCACAAATCATTCCTAATTGGTCATGACAGAAGCTTCTGGTTGCCAGATTTGATCTATACAGCCCCTAAAATATTTATTTTCAGCATCATCCCACAGTGTGCCTCTAAAAGATACATTATTTGAGACCAAGTGGAGGTCTCAACCATAGGAAACTACCACTATAATAACAACTGGTCAGGAAATTAAAATAAAATATAAATAAATGAAAGGAAGATCAATTACAATAACACATAAACACTGTGAATGGCATTGATCTGATGGCCTAGGTAAAGCTTAACTCTGTAATTCTGTACCTTTTGTAACTCCTGCAGTTGAAGCTAAATAGTATATCTAATTAATGAAACAATATGTAATGAAAAACAGTTAAATGAATACATAAAGCGAAAACTGTACCTGATTTTATTTCAGTCACCATTCCCTTCAAAGTAGCTCCCTTGTGTGTCCTTAAACCTCTCCCACTGCTCCTGCCATACTGGGAGTCCTGTTATACTTGTGTAGCAACATCTGCAATGTGTGTTGTATGTGCTCTTGACCTTCTGCACTCTGTCAAAGTGGCAACACAGAGAAAGAAATTGCCATGGCTGCAAAAAAAAAGAAAAAAAATGTTTGTTTTCAATGCACAGTGTGCTCACACAGAGAACCAAAACACCATTGCACCCAGTTAAGGTCTTTTGTGCCAAAGCTTTCCTCCCTCAGTCACCTCAGGAGTAGAACTCTTCATTGACAGTCTGACCCTGGGGCACAAATTCATGGTTCACAGCATGCAAATGCTAATAAAAAAAACGGCATGCCCCCCTGATCTGAGGCATCGACCAGTGCAGGTGGTCACATAACAGCATGCAGCTCTCGTCCCTCTGGTGGTTGCTAAAGTAATTGTATAATGACTCATAATAGTTATTGCTAACAGCTGCCTCATTTTCATCTGTACTGTTCTATGTTCAGGAATGACACGACATGACATGACGTGACATAACATGAAAAGTTGTAAACTGTTCTGATCAAAGTTGTTGAGCGATTTTCACACCACAATGATTATGTCACATTTCCCTCACGCAGTATATTACCAGTATATCAAGGTCCAATATGATCTTTAGATACTGAAATTTAGACACGGCTGGATCTAAATAATGGATTTAAATGATGGATATAAATAAACATACTGTACAGGAGGCCACATGTATCATTCAGTATCATTTTCAAAATGTAAATGCATTAGATACTGTTTATGCGAACTGCTGGCTAGCAGTAGATTATGGGCTGTTAGCAATGGTGTTGTTATCAGTACACAGAATATATATATGTGACCTTCCTCAGCACCCACATTACATTAAATTTTGTTCATAATAACATCACTGGCAAGCTAATGTCAGATCTATTATTTAAATTCTGATCTTATCCTTCCTAATTTTAACATCAATGGTTAGACCAGTTGATGCATAACAATACATTTTGACATCTTGTCTCTCTTTAATTAGTCCTCACAGACTATTACCATGTAAAAATTGGATTCTAAACATTGACGTTTGAACATGGAAATGTGACATTAGATGGCTGAAAAGGTGGAATTTGAATCAGACTCAATCTGGATAGGAAGTCAGTTCATTAGGCAAGTTAAAGAAGGGCTCTGTGCAAAACAGGTTTTATAAGGAAGTAGAATCAGCTCTGATAATGTAATGTCAGAGAATCTCTATCATTAGTGGAGATGTGGTGATTTTCTGTCTTGGCTTTAGTTCCCACCCTAGTTTGAGTGACAGAAACAGTATTACAGTGTGACTAAAGTTGTGGTCCTGAAGGGTGTAGATGGGTGTAGATGAAAGTAGTTATATATAAAGTAGTTATATACACACACACCCACACACACACACACACACACACACACACAAAACATGCTACCGACACTTGCCATGTGTCAACACTGAAAAGATGTTCCTCCTTTATATATCTATCTCTATATAAATACACATAAAAGGGCCATATAAACTGAGAACACAGACCACAGACTAAGAAGTTCCAAGTAGTTTGTCTGATGTCAGCATTTCTCTTCCTGCAGGCTCTAAACCAGCAAAGCAGCAGCTTGCATACCCAATTCCCGGGATGCAAAGAGATGGGCAAGGGGGGTTTACTAAATGATTAGCTCTTGCAAATTGATGACTAGTATGGATCATAACAACTTCAAAGTAGTGTAGATACTGGTCACCTGTGAGACAGTTTATGTATTAATGTGTCCTGATTAAAAACCTGCATTGATCCCTATTCACCCAGTCTGTCATTTATTTCCAGTATTGAAATAAAATTTTTAGAATTCAAAACAGGCAACCACTCAACAGTACTTTTTGAGCAGATATCAAGAACTAATGCAATTAGGCAACTCTTTGTTTTTCATATTTGGAAAGAACCAGAAACTTCTTGGTTTCTAATTTTGCATAGTTGATACAAATATACTGTATATGTCTGTTTTTGGGCTGTAAATGTTTGATGATCCTTTGAGTAAGCAATGGACCAAGTGGCATCTTTTTCTCACACTTTCCAATGAACCCTTGTGTTTATACTACTGACATTCTTTGACTGATGCGCAGTGGGAAGAGCTGTCATCACAGTAAAGTAGTCCAGCAGTGCAGCGCAGTCAGCCTAGGTATGGCAGGAATTCAGAGTAGTTGCCCCCTCAACTGTTTCTCCAACAACAGTTCAAGTTCTAAAATAAGCACACCATGCCTGTATATATTAGTGTATTAATGGTGATTAAAAAAAAATGTAGTAATGTACAAATTAGTTTGTCAATATCAATGCTAGTATTTTTGCAAAATATGTTAAATACAGATGATACAGATTTTAGACCATACAATGTGTATTCCAAGCAGCGGTATATTCTGAAATTTAAAAAAAAAGTAAAAGCGGAGAAGTGCATGCATTTATGTTTCAGTCTGTATGTGAAACACATACAGACTGAAACATACTGTAAATTGGAGACAGAGAGGGAAAGAGAGAGTTACAGTAGAGATAGCAGCTGTTCCACTGGGTTGAGGACTGGGACACTGAGAACAAAGGCGGCCTCAGCACAGATTCTGCACTGGGAGTTCACACTGCAGAAGCAAAGACATGGCTAGTGTTTCCTTTCCCTTCATTACCCAGAGGTCTTAATTAGTTTAGGTTAATCATGCACTGCTGTAAATGACTACTGTTGTTTCTCCTTTTCATCTATCATTTCACTGCCTGGAACCAACCTGGAGTGGGGCACCTCATTTCACGTAATAGCACTGATACATCCCAATTCCCTAATATGATTGCTCTATAGCTGCTTTCTCTGTGTCTTTCCTCTCTTTTTTCTTTCATCTCTGATTCCCCCCTTTCCCTTTGTCTCTCACACACAATGACACAAAGCGTATCAACACTGCTTTGTTAAAATCTTTTTGTCACTTATTTTAGGTTTTGAGCAGAGATAGCTGATAATCTAAGACTGAGAAATCATTCATCGGTAATAAGTCCACTCTAATCATAACTCCTAACTGCTTTTTCATTAGCTGTGCTCCCTACTTAACTTCATTCTAATATGTTTGCAGGTTGATAGTTTTCAGGTCATGTGTAGTTGAGTTCATTGGCAACATTAGAATAGCCAACACTGGGGTATTGATCTTTAAATTATATACATTATATTATTACAGTAATAAGGGTGATATGCAAAATGTCAGCCATGAAAACAGACTACATGCACATAATGAAAATACTAGTACTTTTCTTTAGTTTTTCTTAATGATGGGCTATTGTTGAAAAGAAGTAGATGTGGTCTTTAGTTGGTAAATATAGGAATATTTCAATATCTAAAACAATGTAAAAACTAAATAGAAGTGTAAATTTTTCTTAATGCTGGGCATGCCCTGCACTTGGGTAATTTATACAGCAATTGATTATCTAAGATACATAAATCATAAAAGAAATTAACATAATGAAAACAGGTGTATAACTTCTGTTGAGGGTTAGGTAAATCACATGTTGTGGAATGTTTAAAGAAAAGCCAAATTCAGTCAGTCTGCCTATGTACTTTTACAAGCATGTGTCTAACTCCTTGTTAATTACATCAACTATAGTGTATATCCAGTTCAGTGTTGTTGCAATTTATATGTTAATGACAGACTACTTGCTGGGGCTGGTCTAATAACTCATGGGACAAAAACACATTCCCTTCAATGTCTGTTACTTTTGGAGATTCTTTGTTGGTGAAGCATATATTGCAACATACTAGACAGTAGTGGGCATAGTGGGATATCTTTGCAAATCAAAATAATTGCAGGATGTAAATCATGAGCTAAATGTTATATGTTAGATGTTAAAACATGAATTAGCAGGTCTGTTTTAAAAAAACATATTTTTTAAAGGTTATCTAATGTTCCAAATGCAAGATGCTTGGCTATGTTGTATCACCATTGAATGAAAACTCTGAGCTCAACTTTGTTTCTGGTGCAGGTTTAAGTTTAAACCAAGTCACAGAGATGATGAACATAATGTCATATGCTAATAGTTACCTATTCTCTCAGGTTATTAAGTCCAAGGGTGTGATGAGAAAAAGAACTAAGGCAGGGTTTCAAAAGGTGAGACTGCGTAGAAGGTGGGCAGTATGTCTTAGCGTTTATTTGCAATCTTATAACATGTATTAGCTATGAATGAGTTAATTCCTGTAATGGGTGTATTTTTCCTGTTGTACATGTTTATGTTTTGCAGCAGCTGCAGATGGTATGTAAAACAGCTCACCTTAAAGTACTGATATCTGTGGTAGCACCAAGGGTGGTACTATAAAATTCTGCCCTTTGTTTACGTGGTGAGGATAGCGTTGGATTATTTTAATGGTGTACCTCATGGTTGCTGTGTATATTTGTCAATAAACGCCAACAGTTGTGGTATGCGTTATCTCATGCCTTTGCCTTCTGACTTGTGATTTTGACCTCTGCCAAATTTAGTCCAACAGGTATTTCAGAAGTGTTATATCATTTAAAAAAACATCTTTATGTGTCATCAAACATGTTTCCTTGTTATATTATTTCATTATTGTTGTACGGAAGTGTATAGCTGCCACACGTGAAAAAGGAAAAAAATATCATTATCATGTTATAAGTGATAAGTTTCACGTTACAATGTGCGATTCCTTTAATGCCATTTAAATATACCTGTCTCTGCAGTTGGCATGTGATACATAATGGTATCCAATGCAGCACTAACATCTAACCAGACAAGTGCAGAGACAAGGCCAGTACAGGGCAAAGACAGAAATTAGTGCATTAGGAGGGGGCATGCAGGTTGTTTTCTTTGACATTTGAGTTGTGACCATGAATTCACCCCCCAGGGTCAGAGCATCTATGGTGAGCTCTACTGTACCATTCTCTGGCATCTAAGAGAGGAAATTTGACAGAAATGATCTGAACTGCCTGTGAGAGAGATTTGGCTGTCTAGCAGCTCTAACAGCACATTAGAAATGCATGGCATTTTTTTGACTGCAAAAACACAATCATCAGTACCCATCCCGTATTGTTAGATTTGGCAATGGTGACTTCTTTCTCCGCTTCAAAATGAATTTCATGCTAAGGGGTCATCATTTCGACACAGTGGAGGAGGTCCTAAGGACATAGATTTTGCTTTTAAGGTTACAGAATGGGACTTTCTGCAGGAGCATTGGGCACAGTGCTGCTTGAGGGACCTACTTTGAAGGTGGTTGGTGGCCCATCAGGTAAGTATTTTGCTTCTTACAGACACAGTACCACAAACATGTAAGAGAACCTTATATTAACTCTTGTACTATCTGAACTGTGCCTTTGACATGCTAATACCACCATTTAGTATCACAGAAACTTGGTAATGTGACACAGTCCTTGGTGGTTCAAGTCCTATCTCCAGGACTGAAAATAAATTCTCACTGGGCAACTACACATTTGGGATTCACTTCAGTGTGATCTTCAAGTGATCCCACATGATGCATGGAGCTCCACGTGGCAGTATCTGCAGCTACATGCACGTAGCCAGATTTTGCTCAAGGTATTCACCTGTTAAGTGTTTCATGCCACTGACACTAAAGAATTTCTTATGTTGGGTCTTTGAAATTAATATAATCAATACAATCTAGAGCTGCTCTATATAAAAGTGCCCTGATATAACTTCTGTTGTGATTTGGTGTTATACCAATGTAAAGCAAGGGTTCAGTATGTAGTGGTTGAATAACGTTTCTAATAAGAATTGACAGGATGGAGACACATAACATATTAACAAAACTTGTTCGTTAGTTGCTCAAATTACTCAAATACATGAATTAAGTTAACCTCTAACACTAGCATCCTACTAGTGAGTGGGGGTGGGAAGCACTTTTTTGTTTTGGGGGTCAACTTTGGGGTCAACTTTGGACACTTTAAGCAGTTCATGGGTTGTAGTAATCCCATTTGAGCCTCAACAAAGCCTCAAAATTTTACCTGTTCTCCAGCAAAAGCTTGGAACTACTTGACTTGAATCTAGAGAGCAATTCTTCCAAGTCCTAAAAATGTTCACTGAAAGAGTGGTTATAAATGATGACATCTGCCAAAAAAATGGGCAGGTTTTCCATGGAAGGCAATGGGAGAACAATCTCTTTGAAGCTTTGGCACGTGGTTACATGTAAACATGTGGATAATAACTGAGGCAGCCTATACAATTCACTTTGTAAACATTGCCAAAATATTCTGTAAATTATCTAAAGAATAGGAATTAACATCACCTGTAAACTTTACATAAGAAGAATTTAAATTGATCAAAAAATAAATAGTTGACAAATTTATGCAGAAGGCAAACAAATTTACCAAGCAACTACCCATCAGTTATTACATGTCTTTAAACCTCCATGAGGAAAAATACACAGAAAAAAAAAAGCCAATTGTCATTTGGGTAAGAAAAAAAAGGCTCAGACTCAGCAAATCTATTTGTCTGTCTTTGAAAACTAATTGTGTTATCATTTCCTCAGATCAAAATTTATTACTACATCAAGGCAAGTAAAAAGTTCTTTTTGTTCCAGCAAGAAAACAGAAAGAAACACATAGACACATGTTAATTTCATCCCTCTCTCATCAGTGGCTTTGGGTGTGACATAGATTTAAAATGGCTACTGTTGGCCTATAAATCAAGTATAATTCAAAATATATGTCATGGTTTTGATTTAAGTTTGTTTCCTGTTTTATTTTGAAGAGTTTTTTCCCTGGTGTTTGTTGTCTACTTGTTTCCTTACCTTTGATTAGCCCATTGATTTCACCTGTCTCTCGTTTTGCTGCCCTCCCCTGCCTATTTAAGTTTTGCCATTGCCTTTGTTCTCTGTCTTTGTATTGTATTAGTTTAGACCTCATGTTTTGCCATGTTTGTTTCCTAGACCATAGTTATAGAGATTTTGGATTTCTGGTTTTTGTTTTTTGGAGTTATTCTTCCACGCCTTGTTTCCGATTGACTACCTTGGTTTTTGACCCTGCCTGCCTTGACCACGCGTAAGCCTGAGCCCTTTAATAAACTGTCTGAAAGATCTTTGTGCATCTCTGTGCCTGCCTGTGTCTGGGTCCAGCTCACCCCATAGCCCAGTCCTGACAATATATTTATTAGAGTGTTTCCCACTGATTTAACCTTGAGTTTATTTCTTATTTTATTTCATTTTTTTTCCCTTTAAAGGTGCTGTTTCATTTGCTTTCTGTCATATTTCTTTACTATTATACATGAACATAAAGATGCAACAACAATGTTAGTTGTAAATGAAGACTGAGAGATGTTACAGTATTATTACAGTATTATACAGTAGTATTACAATATTAAAGTACAGTTATTCACTCTTTACACACAAAAATAGATAGCTCATATTTTTTTCTTCATGCCCAGAGAGCTTTAAATAATGTATCAATTAACTGACAAAAGTGTGACTTAGAGCTCCATTTCATGTGAACATGCCAAAGTTAGAATCTGGCAACCCTGTTTAGTGGCACAGAGAAGTGATAATGGTTACTGCCTGTGCACACAGCATATACTAGAACATAAGTCTCTCTTTCAGTGCATAATGCAGATTTTGTCTGGGTTGAAGGACACAGATGCAGACATAACATTTGCCAAATCTGCTTAAGGGAAAACTGTTAATAAGGTTATTTTGATTTCCTTTATGACATTTGAAACCAGATAGATGGGTGGTGTCATTACTGAGGAAATGCAGATAGTGAGGCAACTGTAAATTAAGTAAATCGCTGACTGACATGATACATTTTGGTAGGTTATCTTACTGTCTGTAAGTTAACAGAAAACTGTGCTTGATACCTGCACTCTTATCAACACCCTGCTGCTTTTCTTTTGGTGGCATTTCTCTACGAAGACATTTGAAATGATCACAAAGAAAACTCTGCATATCCTGAGCTCACCTAGATATGATATAAAATAAATAAAGGCATTTCTCACCAACTGTGCAAAGCAAATGTGTTTGTTTTTCTGACACATTTTAATGGACTTTGTCCCCCAAGGGGGTCCTGCTGTGCAAACCTGTTTTCTGATTGAGGTGTATCTTAGTGGTTTTTCATATTCCAGTTCAATAGTGCCCTCAAATTGTTCATACCTAATTTTGGTGTGCTACTTTCTGTGTTTATTCAGAGCTAACAGCTAGTCTTGGTTTGGATGACAAACTGAAGAGACAAGCTGACATTGGGCTGCCAGGGTGATGCCAAGCCATCTGCTCCTCTCCAAGTTTCTAAGCGGGGGGGAGTGGGCAGCAGTGGAGAAGAAAAAGCATGAGAAACCTTAACACTAACCCTGGAAACTGTCTTTTACCTAACACATTATTCCTCTAGAATTTGATATAAATTGATAAAACATGAAATTATCATAGAATATAAGAAAAGTTATAGTCATAGATTTCAGTGGAAGGCTGCTTACACTTGCAAAATAAGATTTTGTGTTACTCATGGAACCCTGAAGAGAATCCCAGATGGCAGCACCTCGACAGTCCTGAGTCATCTGGTGCTGAGTTCATATAAGTTATTTCACAAAAAGAAGATTAAAAAGTTAAAGAATTAAAAGTTAAAGAATTAGGAGTGATAGTTATGAGTATGAACATAAAGTGCTCATACAAGATTCACCTGAAGGATGGATAGATTAAACTGACAGAAGAAAAGGTCCATAGTGACAAAATAATGTAGATTATCTTTAATCAAACTGTTCTCTGATTGCTCATATAGCCAGTAGAGACCACCTCATTTAAATCTGGCAGCTACCCCCTTCAAAGTCTGTCTGTTTGTTGAGCAATACAGTGTTCCCTGTGCTTCTGTTATACTTGAATCAATCCCTGGAAGTCTCTTTACATGATTTTGTAAAGCATCATCTGTAATGTGTCCTAGATGTCCTCTGGAGCTCCTGCATTGTATCAAAACAGAGACCCTTTGCTTGAATTAAAGTTTGCAGAAAAGAGAGATGTCGCGGGTCCCATATCTGATTGAGTTGTTGCAGCGAAAACACCCAGTGCTTTTCTAAAGCATTGTCAGCCATGTTGTACCATGATGGAGAACCAAAAGGCTTACATTGCCATTTGGTTTCTTGGCTGTAAAAAGCAAAGATCTTCGTTCAACAGATATTGATATTTGTTTCTTTGATGAAATTTGTGTATATGCAAATGCATATGGGCGGCATAACAGACGTCACATAATGACATGTAATGCTGGTGATAGCATGATATATAATACTGTAAAACACGCAGCTGCTGCCACCTGGTTGCTGGGCGCTGCTGCATTCTTTAACTACAGATAACTTGTGAAAATAATTTGATTGCGTCTTGTATTGAATGGCTGTATTTGAAAGTTACACAATGTTAGAGTGACATTGTTCCTAAATGAATGGGTAACATTTGTTTAATTTCTATTCAAATGTAGAGAACTTGAGGCAGCTAGCATAAAAACATTATGTTTGGGAACATCTAACTGAAAGGTCACAGGTTTGATCATCACAGCAGCCACTGTGCATCTGTTAAGTGTTCTGTAAAACAAGTGACTGAACTATCCCCTACCACATTTTACGTTTCTCTAGATAAAATTGGGGTTATGTTAGAAATGATGGTATCAGTTTGTGGTTTGGCAGACTTGAGAAAAGATGTCAGACTCTCTTGTACTTTTTCTGTAAGAAATATATTTTAATGGGAATGAAAAATGATGCTAAATAATAATACTTCGACCTTCTGTTACCCCTTATGCTTGTAATGATACTTCTATACAGCTTCACATCCGAAGCAACTAGACACAAACAAGACACAAACAGCAGCGCTGTTGTGGTTCTATTTTGGTTTCCTATTTCTTAATGTTAACAAAGACTTACATTTTCATTTCCGTGATGTCTTGAAAGCTAGAGTCACTGACATGCTAAACTGGGTATCAATTACCACCATTGCTCTTTTGCAATCTCTCTTACCTTTCAGTTCCTTGCCTCTAAGAAGGAACAAACGGTGACTTGCAGGCACCTGAAGTCCTGGTTCAGTGATGGAGGGGATGGCAGGCAATAACAGGTATAAAATAGATGCAGCAGAGAAGAACAATAGTAGACCGGGAGTGCACAGACAATGTGACAACTGGCTTACACAGAGGAACTTTTTCCATTGTTAAATATAATCATTCTCTGTTCCACATGCACACTCAAGGGGAATTCCCCTGGGAGTTCATTTACATGAAACTTGGCAAATTTAGCAACTTCTCAGATTCACTGCTGTGTTTTTGAGGTGTTAATACCTCCTACTAAGCACGCCTGGGACTTAGTCAACGGACATGAGTGTTTGCCATTTAAAAGTTTCCGGATGGGAACTACATTAATATTAAAGTTATAAAATAGTCTTAAATGTCTCAATCTTAAATTTTTTGTAAAACAAAATGTCAATAAATCTGTGAACATTTTATGGCATCATGGCATTATTTATAGCAAAAGTAGCAGAACATATGACATATACAATTCAGGAATAAATACATTCTGTGAGCAAATAATTGCTGCCATTGTCACTCAAGCTACACTTCCCCCTTAGCACATTTAAATATCATGACTTTAAAACATGTCCCACTTATAGCAGCTTAAATTAATATGTCAAAGAGAAATAATTAACAGCCGTTGACATCGAGACGAAGAACATCCTCGGTGAAAAATGCTTTTTCGTGTTTGTTGTTATTGACAATATAAATGATTTTCATTGTTAATTTTACCAGAGCAGTTTAACAAAAGTGACAAAACGTGTTGTTTTAAAATCACACATTACATAATGTTAAATGTTACTTTTGTCTACCCCTTCTTGTAGTTAAGAGTAATTTCCTGCTCATAAGACCTCAGGCTCTGCCATGTTTGTAGTTTCTATAGCCTACATTTGCTCTTACCGTCAGGTCTAGCAAACCAGGTAAGTTGTATTCTCTGTTTTAATAATAAATAATAAATACTCGATTTCCCAGTAACTGGTGGATCGGGATTAGTTTTCTTAATTAATAATTTAAATGTAATTGGCATTACACAACAGTGAAGAAGTGTTTGTATTCAATTGTAGATTCAAAGATGGTCTTTCAGCACTTCAGTTTTTGACTGCACTACAGCAACACTCTGCTTTGCTGGCCTCTGTCCTGTGCCACTCTGAACCTTTTTTCTTTACAGAAGGCCAAGCTGCTGTGTCTGTGGAGGATGTTTTGATGTTTGCAACTGGTCTGACTTCACTTCCCCCATCTGGCTTGGAACCATTGTCACAAATAGAGTTCCTGGATGACTCTCCATTCCCAATGACAAATACATATTCAAACTCACTAAAATTGCCACTCCTGGATTCATACAGTGTGTTTAAGTCACAAATGGACTTTGGAATTCAAAATAGTCCAGGATATGACTAGACGACCTAGAGCTCAGACTCTAAAAATATGTTCTTTGTTGTTGTTAAAGGTGCACTTAAGGTGCAGTTGCTGTTGTTAAAGGAGTTTTTTATTATGTTAAAGTATGTGAGACTTAATCTAATACTTTTCTATAATAGGAAAATATAATACATTCTCATTACTTTGCTTTATTTTTATTCATTTCCCACTTAAAATAATGAAGCTGTGGGTGACAGAATCACACACTGTGTTTACAGCAATGTTCCACAACTACAATAAACCACATTTTCAATTTATAGCTGAGCAATTTCTTTTAGTTTCAGATACAGTTTGGATGCAGACTGCCAGTACTCTGGCTTCTGTAGTTCATTGTGCTCCATAGCAAAGTCAAAGTATTCCTGCATGATTGGGTCCCCACATGGAGCTATTGACAAGCCTCGGGAAAGACATCCAGTTCAGCCTGTTCAGTTTTAAATCCGCAGTCTCTGGAGCTAAACCTATGTTAAACACAAGACACAATTGCATTTATTTAACTTTTAGCTAAAATAAAACTAATTAATGTCACCAATGTATTACCTGTGGGGTAAGTAGTAGAGTTCATTGGGCACTCCTCCTGGACATGATGATGTTCTGGAGGGATGAATCCTGTGACTGTTCCATAGTCTCACACACCCAAGTCCTTCTGAATAACATCACCAAAGCAATATCTCAAAAGAAACTGATTCTCGTGTCTCCCATTGAAGTATCCGGCATCTCTAAGGTCTGTAAATAGCTCCATCCAGAACTGACACCTAAAGAAATTGATTAAAAAATATATAATTTTAAGCATATACACGTTTGAAGAATGAAATAAAAAGTTACTCATAATTTACTTTATGAAGGCCGCTTACCTTCCCTTTCTGAATATAGACCACCAGGACTCCGCTGGTTGTTTGTGGATGAGCCAGAATAGTAGTCATTGTGGTGGTGGCGTAGGGTATGCTGAATTGCAGCCATGGTGCCGTTCTCTGTGCCGCAATCAGTCCTGAGTCTCATGGGATGACACCCAGGTTTCGCACACATGACAGGAAATAGTGAGTGATCACTGCTGGGTTATTATTTGTTGGTCCACATGCAAGCCACAGTACTTTATGTGAAAATCCATCGATGCACCTGAAAGGGCCAACCCGAATGGTTTGAGTTTATTGTAACCATCCGCGTGCCACATATAGTTCGGTCCCATGGAGTGGTATGTTCTTCTTACAAATCTTCTGCGTGCTCTCATCTCGCACTTTCGTGGATTTAAGTTCCTGGAGCAAATTCATCAAGGCATTTCTCTTCACATGCAGACAGTACTTTTGTTTGAGTACCTGCCACATTGTGCAGTACCCAAACAGTTGTCCAGGTCCACGAAGCTCCAATCGGATGGCCCGGATTATGTCGTTTGTACAGGAATAATCCTTTTTCCGATATAACCTGGCTGCTTTCAATTTGCTTTTTAGTGACCTCAAACTCATGTGTACACCATGTAAACAAGACATCATGTCCATGATTACTGTGTACAAGTGGCCCTCATTAAAATATTGTGTGCACAGCTGTGTCATGTCTGGTTCTTCCGTCTGGTCCACAGCCGTTAAACATTGTAGAGACCGTCCACACGAAACACAATATATTGTCATATATTGTCCACAAAACGGGCAAAACATCGCTACTGACTCCATTTCTGACAACAACAACTTGAACCCACCGCTCACGTTATCACTTCCGTGTCACCCCTGGATTTGGTACATTCCCTTTCCGGTTGGTGGCATTTGTAAATTTGTTTCGCCACTTGTAAATTTGTTTAGCCACTTGTAAAAGTGTTTCGCGTCTTGTTAATTTGTTTTCTGAAATGTAAATGTGTTTCAGGACTGGTAAATGTGTTTTTGTAATGTAATTTTGTTTTATATGTAAAAAAAAATTCGAAAATGTAAATTTGTTTCAGGCTTTGTAAAAGTGTTTCACGTTTTGTAATGTTTTGCACCTCCCGGCCACCGTACCAAACACTAGATTTTAAAAAACCTGTATACTGTGAAAAAAGGAAGTTACTTGCATTATAACCTTAAAGGTGTAAATATCAGAAGACAGCTAATAAACATAAGAAGTAAAAAACAAAATAGCACTGAGTCCATAGCTCAAATATATTTCACAAATGACTACAAATAGTCTTAACACAGGTTCTAGATGAAGTGCCATCCTGACTTGGGTTGATTTATGTTTTTACCTCCTCATTGTCTTTTTTATTCAGTTTATTAGCAGGCCACGTGACAATGTTTGACTTACTAGCTAAACTGTTAAAATGACTGAAAGACCAATCAAGGCAGAATACTACTGTAGGTAAATGAGAGGTCCTTTGGCTTCCATTCCTCTTATTCTAACATCTGTTGGCGAAACGTTTAAAACAACACACTAAGTAATTGAAAAACTAAAACTAAATGAGGTCAAAAGTTTGCCCTTTTACACATAATGATTTTATTAACTTCCACTTCTACATTTTAATGGAGCTTAAATAATAAATTGTATATTCAGCAGCCTTTGAAAGCATTTTTGAGAGTAGATGCTGTACAAGCAAAGAACTGTGCACTACAGAAAAAAACTCAGTAAGAGAGAAAAATAATCTTGTCATTTTATTGTTCAGCTTTCAGTTTTTCCAACAAACTGTCAACAAACTTAGCTGCAGTGACACTATTTTTCTCAAGAAACATTGTTTGTGCAAGGTATAAAGAGAAACATGGATCCAGGCAGTTTGTGCAATGTGTACTCATTCCTCTTTCTCTTGCTCTGTCTCACACCACCCAAAAGCATCCAGATCCAACTTTGCTTTTAAGTCTTGGGCTTGACACAAAGGGGATCCTTCCTTTCCCACACATCAGCTGAAAAGAGAGAAAATCAAAAAGACACAAAGAGCCATCTTGCTATTCAATGGGGAGAAAACTCATTCTGTCACTGCTGCCATTCTGTATGAGATTACAGTGGGGACCCGCAGCCCGTGTTGCCTCTGCATACCTCTTGCATCCCATCGTTGCTGGTTTGTGTGCCTGCATAATGAATATGCTTCTGTGTGAGGTGTCACCACATACTTTTTATTACTTGTTGTGTCTATATGGGTTGCTGTTAACATATTGTGTTGAAAGGTAAAACAAACATGTGCTGTCCAGGATGCACAGATGTCTTCAGTGTGATGCACTCTTTTTTAAGGCTGTAGAGATATTCACAGCACATCTTTGTTAGCTTTGGAAATGCAGACATTGTTACAGCTGCTGTCTCCACATTTGCATGTACCCTAATGATGTTCCTTATTTTGTGCATGAAATCTGTAATGATGCAAAAAATCTAACAAACTAAATAAAAAATGTGCAATCGTGTGGGGTGAAAGTACAATGCACATTAATAAATAAATCATCTACGAATGCAAAATAGAATGGGAATTGTAATTGGTTTTGCTGGTAATTTGTTTTGGTTTTTCTAATGTGTTCTGCTATTCTTTTCATCAAATAACACAACATTTGGTGCTACTGTCTATAATAAACCTGTTCTGCAGGTTTGTGGACTAATTCAAACCAAAAGACCACAATATTAGACCACAACATATCCAACAACATATTTAAAAGAAAGAGGCAGTCTTATTCATTCATGTTTCTATTGTGTTATGACTTCTGTGTTTAAACGGCAACCACTATGTTACTACAGAAAGAAAATACTAAAAAGAGGAAATTATGACATCCAAATCTCTTGCCGTGGACGCCATATTCCTTGAATTGAGACTTAACCCATTCATGCATGAATTATGAAAACTTAAGCCAGGATTTTTGGACAGCAAGTTTTTCAGTTTTTTAACTGAAGAAATATACTGTTACATACAACATATTTTGACATATTGTAACACTGTTCAAGCCGTGAATAAACAAGAAAATGGCTTTTGAAAAGCTGTCCACTGTAGTGACCACTATGTGTGAAAGGGTTAAAACTGCTTGGGAGGCCTTGATGACAAATTGTACAGATTTTTCTACCCAAAATTATGAAAGCTCAAATGTATACAACTTTTTATAGCATACTACTTTAGTAATATTTGCTTGACAGAACAAAATTCAGTAAATGCAATTCATGTTGACTGTTGATGATACTTTGAGAGCAACAATATTTGCTCCTGCAGGAGGCTACTTGGTAGCTTGCTTGTTCAGTTAGAGGGCAGAATGCTCAGGCTGAGGCCAATAATATGAATAGACGTAATGTTAGATTAGCTGGTATTCCACATTATATATGGTAGATGGTGGTGCCTTCAACGTAGTGACTGGCAGAGGAACTAAATTCTCTTCCATGTCAGTGGGTGGCAGCAGGTAGCTAATGACCTTGTTAGTTTAAGACAATAGAATTAGTAATGTATGTAAGAGGTAGCATTGACAGCATTGGATAAATATTTACAGAGGAAACATGTAAACTCCAAACTGGGCACCTGACAAAATTTTAACCCAGATGAGGGCCCTAGAATTAGTGGTGGTCAAAAGAAAGCAAAAATGGTGAGCTTGAAGCAATACAGCGAAAGTTATCTTTCACTTGGATTTTACTTTACCGACTCCATTATGTTTGGTGTGCGGGGGGAAAAGCTATCCAACAGTGCCATGGTCCCAAGCAAGCTTCAATGCTGTCTTGTTTGCCTGCATGAACACACTGAGAAACAGGCAACTTTAATGAGAAAAAACACAAAGGTGAATGAAAGACCTCTCAAAGCTAGCTATCAAGTTGCTGAATGCATAGCCGAATCAAAACAGCCATACACTGTGACAGAGACATACTACCTGCCTGCAGAGCAATTGTAAATGAGATGCTAGGCCCTGATGCATTGAAAGAAGTAGCTAAAGCCCCTCTTTCAGATAGCACAGTTGCCAGATGTATTGATATCTGAAGACATTGAAAGTTTTGTCTTGGAAAAGAATCGCATTAATGGATATTCTCAACACTTGGCCAATGTGCATTTTGTGGATGAAAACTTCCTATTTTGCAAAGCATTAACAGAAACTGCACTAATGGAGCAGCATCCAAGGGCAGGCACATCAAAGGCTTGGTTAGCAGAGTGAAAGAGACCCCGCCATAATTAATAAATGAAAAAAAATAAATAAATAAATACAATAATAATAAATAATAAAAAAAACTGTGGTATGCCTTAAGAAGGATCAAAAAACACTGAGTTACACTGCATTGAAGTTAGCATGTGTGGTAACTTGCAGTTATGCTAAACAGTGTTGCCTGCATGCTTGAATAGCTTAGTTAGCGATTATTGATTGACAGTCCCTGAAATGTGAGGCATTAAGTGAAATGAAATGAAATGAAATATGTCCAGTGTGTGATGCTGATTTCTATAAGGTGCATTATGCCATCACTGGAAGTGGAAGGTGATTAAAAACTTTAAGACCTCCCAATGAGCAAAATTTATCAATTTGCTGCATCTCTCATTTTCCTGATAAAATATAATTATGCAATGATTAACTGCTGATATTAGTCAAACCAAACTGAGTAGTGTAATTAAAAAGTGTAAAAAGTGTAATTAATAAATCATTCAAATGTGTTGAAAGTAGCACATTGTGATTCCTAACTGCAAACTTGGTCTTGGTAATATGTATAAATTATTATTGGTAATATGTATAAATTATTATTATTTATTTACTAGAAATTATTATTATTTATTTACTAGATATAATTTGACCTCAATCCCAGACTTTACAGTGTTAGAATTCTGATCCCTTGCTGTGCATATAGTGCAGGTTCTTTGTTCTGTACGCATGCGCCTGGCTGCTTTTGATTAGATCCAGACCACGTGTTTCCTTGCTCACAAGGGGAACAAACAAATCATTGTACAATGCCATGATTGTGAAAGTGCATAACATGCAGCAACAACAAAAGCTGGCATGGCCAATGTAAGTACCCATTACAAAAACATCTGGGGTTTTGTATCTTTCCTAATTCCAGAAGGACCCATCATGCACCCATATGATGTATCCATCAAATGGCACAGAATAAACAGCCAAGATAAGATAATATCTTGATGATATATTTTCTGTACAGTAGAAATTATCTATCTATCTATCTATCTATCTATCTATCTATCTATCTATCTATCTATCTATCTATCGCTTGTTATCTATGTGTATGAATGTGTTTGTGTGTGTGTGTGTGTGTGTGTGTGTGTGTGTGTGTGTGTGTGAATGTATACACACAAATGTGTGCGTTTAATACATTTTTCAACTCTTCGAGTCAGTTTCTTGCTGCAAGTGAACGTAAGGCAGATAATCACATAGCAGTACATAGCAGTAAAATCCTTTATAACTCAAATTAAACACCATGAAATAAACACTAGCACAGGCTAAGCCATTTATAAGCCTGTTTACAAGTTTCATGTCCCCAGAACACTGTGATGCGAAGAAGAAAATGAATGAAAAGTAATTTCCCTGAGAAATCCTTTGCCAGAAACTGAGCAAAGGGATTCACTTTCTAATCCTCTTTCAGAATGTCCATAAATGCTTTGGCACCACTGACAGTGGTCATGTATGTCTAATCTACAAGAAACTCCAGCTGCATGTTTTACAGGGCCTGCCCTGTTCCCCTTAAGTTGTCCCCACAGCAACATTCCCACCGAACTTCACAGCCTAGACATAGCACAACCAGGGCCATGTTACAGTTATCAACCCTGACTGCATTACGTTGGAAAGCTGACAGTTTCTTTGCTATGCCAGAAAAGCAAAACTTAAATCTGTGTAGATCCACCACAAACATGCATAAGCACAGAACTCAACCAAACCTTTTAGTATAGTTTGTTTTAAATATATATATATATATATATATATATATACACACACCTCCTGTACTATTAAACACTTTTTCTTCTCAAGCACTCCTTGTAGTCACTTTCTTGCTAATCCCAAAGTTGCTTAGAGCATATTTATATCTCCAAGTTACCTTAAATTGCCAGTAAGTAGTGGCTTCTGTCTGAAATGTCAAATGACAAATGTCAAGTACACCACTGAATTTTCTCCCAAAAATGCTTCAGAACAGTGGAGCTCTTCACCTACAGTCTGACAGTCTGGATCAATTCATGGTGCACAAACCCGCAAATGATGCAGAAAACAATAAGCATACCCTCCTGCTCTGACACTCGTATTTCCCTCTTTAAAACCTGCAGGCTGTTTCCCTGCTGAGATTATTGTTTGGTCTCTGGGTCATTCCCAATGAGCTTGGGTTTGACCCAGATTTTGATGTTTGCTCTCTGCTTAAGTGTGAAGTCCATGGTGAAGTTCCGCACAGACAATGCAAGAAAAAATATAAGTAGTCAAGTAACTGTAGTCCTTTTGGTGATCGCATCACATTCCTTAGTATACTTACTCAGAGGTATAGCTAGCAGCTCCTGCACCACCAACAGAAACACTCCTACACTAATGTGAAGAAAACTCTATTAAATTATAAAATTATCTAAAGGACCAAAAGTATAAAAATAACTTTGATTTTGTTTAAAAATTAAAAAAAAAATCTTTTCCTTGTATGCTGGCCACATTTGGCCCAAGAATCAACACCTTCTTGTAGAACAAAATAGTTCGTACCATCTATGTGTCATGCATCTCCCTCTCTCTAAGAATGAATTCTGGTCGAAGATTACAGCTGGCTTGCTCAACTCATCCACAACCACAATAGCTATAAAAAATAACAACTAAATATAATTTTAACCAAAGAAAAGCAAATAAAACAATGAATTAATGGTATGCTGATAAAGTGTTTGGATAATATCTGGGGTCTGATGCTTTTGTGGTCCCACCAGGATGGCTCACATCCTGGTGGGACCTGCTGTTTACGCTGCTTAATTAAGCAAATTTCCCAGCCTTCCTTTCCTAAGTAGCCACCTGTATAACACACCTAAGAACATACGCAGATTATGGTGGTGACTCTCTAGAGTCACTTAAATCAACAGCCTTTAATGCCTTCTCTGCTGGGATACACTGATATTTGCTCTGAGCAAAGGCAAAAATAACAGCAAACATCCACCAACGCTCACATTGGACAAAGATATGAATACATGGATGCCACACAGTCATACAATGTAATGAATCAAAGCCAAAGCAATAACACATTTTAATGAAACTTCATCGATAGGGTAACTATCAAATTCCAAATAGAGACATGCACACACACAGTCAGGTACTCATATGATGCAAAGGCTGTGCAATATCACACAACTCCACACCATTACTCCAGATTACATATTAAGGCGAAATAGATAGATGCAGTGTAACCGTAAACAACTTTGAACAAAAGCTTTTCTTTTAAAAACATATAAATAATTAAGATGCATGAGAGAAAGCAGACTCAAACATGTGATAGATAATGTGGTACTTAGAGCTTAGCAGAGTAGCCTGTGCCCTAATTTAGTTAGATTACCATCTGTTTATTTGATTTTGCTTACCCCATAAACTGGGGGCAGAGAAGCAGATTAAGGAGTAGCTAAGCAGCCTAAACCACATGTCAAGAAGTCTATTATTGGGTAGGAAAGGGTTTTGTGAGATGTGTAGATATGAATGAATTAATAACTGAAGGACATTGTTACTGCCCTCCAAATGGATCTATTTTTAAAACTCATTTTAAATCCACGGGATATATTTCTGCCTTCTTTTCTAAATCTAATGTCTAAAGTACTCAATCACAGAGGATGTATGATGTGCAGTTACAGGAAATGGGCGAACCAATTTTGCTGCTTAATGTACAGATATTTAAAATGGACTGGAATTACAAGGTAGATGCAACTTTTAAGTGCTGCTAGTCTTTTATTGTGTCTGGAGTTTACCACAAGCTTAAATAGATAAACACAGTGGTTAATGACAATCATTTGACTGACTGAAGCATTTAACTGCTTCCAATTTAACTATGAATAGTGCAGAAGACAAATTAAATTTTAGATAAATCATGACAAAATTACATAGGGTGCTTTTTAAATGAACTTGCAAATGCATCAGGAATTTAATTTGTTATGTCATCATTGAAAAATGATGTGTTGAAAAATGAGAATAATGAAGCAATTATTAAATGTCACATTCATTTCCAGGACTTTAATTGCCATTTTAAATGGTATGATTTAAAACCTTCAATCAGTCAGTCTGCGTCATTTTAAAGGCAACAACTAATTAGCTGATAATTGGCTGGATATATGTCATTTAGGTGCCATGCCTGACTGACATATATTCAAAGGATGCATAAACCAAACAGCCCTCTGATGTTTTTGCACCATACACTCTTTTTCTTGGTTCGGCCTGTGCAATTTAGCATGGAAATTGAAAAATTGTTTATAGTAGCTTAGCCAGCCTGGTAAAACAATTCAATCTGCTGTCTTTTAGAGACCAAGCAAATGCTTTTTACTCAGAGCCCATCATGGCCTTGCATTTATCTTTGTTTACTATAACTGTGTTTACTGTGTGCAAGTAAACAATATGTAGACGCTGTCAGTTCTTTTGAGAATAAAATATATGATGTAACCATTCCAGATATCAGTAGAAAATAAACACTTTTGTAGGAACTGTGCTCAACAGGTGAGCGTATGTGGACTTATAGTGAGCCTACAGACTGTTCTTTGTATATATTTTGGATATTTTTTGCGAGTGTGTCTGAGTTTATGTGAATGTAGGAACTTATGTGCTCTTAGTGATTAAGCAGCTATTGGGCATGTCATGTTGCAGGTAAAACAACTAAATACTGATATTTTCTAAAATGTTAAACTGTACTGTAATCTTATGTAAAGACCGTCCAAACAGTTCAATACAGCTTCATCTTGTCAGACCTTGGCACTGAAGTCTGCATGGGGACAAGGCAGAATTACTGTCAACTCTAGGCCTGAGAAGACAGGAAGGAGTGTTTGCGTGGTAAGGACTGCACACAGCAAGTCCAAGCAAGTGATTTGTTCCTTCTGTCACCTAATCAATTGCTCCTGAGCCACATACAAACCAATGGGTTTGCCCTAAAATGTCATGAAAGCCGTTACAAATCTCTGTATTTATTGAATTAAAGAGCAAAGAATGACCTCAACAATGAACATACACACAGACACACATACACACACACAGAAAATACACACACAGTATACATGTAAACAGACAGGTTTTCCTGTGCAATCTTGCCTCGAAGAAACTATATCAGTGCCAGTGTCTGTCTAGTTAAAGGTGAAATGGGAAAAGCAGGCAGTGTGCTGTCAGCTTATTTTTCTAAAGCCATAAATTCAGTACATAAAACTCAGTGGACTAAAACTCTCAAAGGGAAAAGTACATTTTCTTTGCAGCCAGTGAGATTATTCACAAAGCCTCTCCCGCCTATCTTTTACTAGCAAGACAGAATGCTTAATCTACATTTAACACTCCATGCTAGCGTTCTAAAGAAAACAATAAATAAAAAGGATGAGATGATGAGAAAAAAAAACATTAAAAGTCATTTATGGTAAAGAAGTCATTCACTTTCAGCATATTTCCTCTTGGGATTTTAAAGGCACAACTCATATCATTTTGCAACTTGTATGTTTGTATGTTATATGTTTCTTTTTCAAGGTGACACTAAAGCAATGCAGACACACATTAGGTTTTTAGAACATGTTGGGACATTTAATCTGCAGGTCTTCAATAGCTTAACATGTCATGAGCCTCTCTCTGTGTCATACTGTAATAGATTACATGCTGTTTTATGTTATCTGCTGAAATTAAAGAGTTTGTGATAGAGAGTGTGATAGAGTGTTATCATTCATTCATGACCTGTGCTCAATCACTACATTCAAGTTTGGCTGGGGAGTGGCCAATGAGACATCCATCCATTCCCATCACATGAATACAGATGACCTCAAGAGGATAATCAATGTTTAGATAACAATTATAGATTGTTTCTGTTCCACAGGGCAAACCAGGTAGGGTAAACCGAGGAGTGTTTTTGCCTTATTGTATGCAGTACTGGTACACCATCGAAACCCCCCTTTTTTCTGCCTACTCTCTCAACTTACAATGTTTTCATTGTTTACTTTACAAGACATGCGAGTGTCCTGCATATGTTTGGGTCAGGATATGTTGTGCTCCAGCAGCAAAGAGAAGAATAAATGGTAATCCTAAAAGACAGCTCATGCAGCCAAATTATTCTGAGAGTTAATAGGGGGTGTGGCCAGGGACAAGGAGATGGAGTGCTAATAGAAGGCCCACAAGGCTTCACCAACCACATGACATCCGTCTCTCCCCCCCTTTCCCTCCTTAGGCCTCATTCCATCTCTCACCCACTTTCATTTTGTCTGTCTGCCCCCCCCCTCCAGCCGAGCACAGTGTAATCTCCCACACCCCTGTGGGTGTGGGGAGTAAATCAGCACAGCTGGATCACAGGCATCAATCTCAGCCAGCCCTCAGGATGGGCCACTTGTTAGCCCACAGGGAGGCATTTCCTCTTCATTTGAAATGAGAGACAAATGTTGCAGGGAGAGAGTGGTGCTGCACAGTATGGGAGTGAGCTGGGGGGGGGGGGGGGGGGCATGAAGGTGGTGTGGATGAGGGAGGTAGGATTGACAGGAAGTTGAAGTGATAGAGTGTAGCTAGGAGAGAACAGAGGAGAGAACCTATACACAGCACAAAAATGTGCAGTCAGCACTAAATGCTAAAAAATGAAAAAGTGCCACTGGGTTAGAAGATTTTACTTCCCAATTCAGTGGATTTTCTTAAAATTTCATTTAAATGGTACTGTCAAAGAATGATTGACCTGAATGGCACTGGAGATTTTACTGCATAATAAAGTGGGGAGCGTGTCATGCAGTTGAACAAGTATAAAGTAGTAAATAAGAAGGAGAAATTATAATGATAAATGTATTTTTCTATTGATTTTTTAGTTTCAAACATTTCATATCCTATAACAATCATAGGATGTATAAGGCTAGGATGTAAACCAGTCAGTAGTGAATTAAAAAAGTTGACAGTGACAGTGAGTGTCCTATCAACACCTCTTCTCAAATGTTATTCAGATAATGTTCTGAGAATGTCCAAACCAAAGGTGTGAAGCATTAACACTGTCCCTCATAGTTTACATTATAGTTATAGTAATTATAGTTTATATTTTTAAAAGGTTTATATTGCAAAAAAGTTTCAGTTAAACCTTTGACTTTAAAATGATAATAAATGCCAAACTATTTTACTTGAGACATTAATAAGAGAGATGACACAATACCTAACACTTTTCATTAACCGTTGCCAATTTGGGCAGTGTAATAAAGACGTGAATAAATGATGAAGAATAGATGTTAATTTGATAAAGATGTTTATTATGACTTCATTATGTTTCTTTTAGATGATGGTAGTGTCAGGTCTGTTAATAGCCTTGATTATAATTAGATTTTATCTGTAAGAGAAGAGACAGATGTGGCATTGTACTCCCAGATTGCTGCTTTTTGTTTGTTAAATGAATACATATTCATAATACATTTGCCAAAATATTTGGGTCATTCTGAATACATTATTGCCAATATTAGGGTTTGCTTTATTTCCCCACTGCAAAAAAAAAAAAAAAAAAAAGTCAATGTTCCAAGTAGTTAATTTATACTCTTGGCATCATTGTGAAATAATAATATCAATCACATCTTCATAATAGAGCTACAAAGTGACAAAATAACAATAAAGTACTTTCTTCCAACAGCGTCAAGCATTGCAGTATGATTTGTATTTCCTCAACTGATTAGATGTTCCAGTGCAGGTCTTGAAGGAAAAGGGAGCAAAGAAAAGTAGGAAAATAGGTGTTGAAAAGTTCTTCTTTAGAGGATCAGAGAAGGAGAAGAGATACCACACAAGCAGCATTAATTCCCAGCACGGCTGTTTCAAGAGCTCCTGCACTAGCATTTCACTTGCACCACAAGACAAACGATGAGAGGAGCTCAGTTCAGGATAGACAGGTTTGAGGATATTACAGTGGTAAATACGCATCTGTTGTCCAAAACTCCTGAAGTGGCAGTCAAGAGCTGCTCCATTTTGCTGATTAAGAGGCTCACTATTTCATGGATTGTCATCACAAAGTGTAAATCTGCTCAGGACTGTCAGGCTTGGATTGTATGTGTACACTGAAAAGATTTAGTGGTCCACTTTGTACCACATATTTCATGTAAAATGCAGCTGCTACAATGTTTCCACTGGAATATAAAGGCATTGACCGCAGTTGTTTTAGCTGCTACTGCAGAAAGCATTTTTGTAGAGAACCTTTTCAGCCTGTGCTCAATAACTGTGGTTTTAGTTTCTACAGAGGAAATTGATTGCTTTATTTCTTTTCTATTTTCTTTGTTCCCATCTCACTTTCACTCTCGCAGGGCGCTTCCCCCTCATGTTTATGTTTACAGAAATAGGCACAAATAATGTCAGAATTATTTAGAGATTGCTAAAGCCCCAGAGTAACAGTATCAATCTGAATTCAATTTTAGCATAAGTGATCATAAAATTTCCTTATCTGAGGATGTGCTCATTCTTAGCCAATTTGATATTGCCAGTGTTTACTCCTCATATCACTAAAAACATTACCACATAATCCTACACTAACAATGTGTTGCATACATAGTCACAGTAACCAGCTAATTAAACAAGAAATACATTTGGAGAAGAAAAAAAAAAAACCCAACAAAAAAACCCACCCATTGATATTTTGATATTCATGCAAGGTGTTATTTTTACATTAAAATATGCAGAGTTGCCTTACTACAAGTTCCACCGTAGGAGAAACAGCTCTGGTCTTTACAATCCCTGGATATAGAGTGCAGCCTTTCTCTGATATCTCTAGATTTCTTTATTCTACATCAAAGGAGCTGTTAGCCTTGGGTTATGCTTGTAAATCACCCAAATGACACTTGTGCAGGGAGGTCTGACAGTTGTCAGAGGCTTGAGCTCAACAAAGTCTATCTTCTTTGTGAAGGAGTTCAATTCTCTGTGTTTTGAAGCTGTCCCAGAAGGGGTTGAAGTGCTTCATCAACACAGCCACAGGATGTGTTGACAAATCAAACAATGAGCATACCTGTATGTTAGAGATTAGACTCCTAAAACCTGAGCAAACACTAGAAGGGTGACACTAAGCAAAGAACAGTTAATACCATTATTCTAAAAGTCACATACCATATATGTTGTAAAATTGGAGAATTTCCATAGGAATGAATTGGTCTAAAGTGCCATAATGTAATTTAATATATTTCACTTTTTATAATTGGCAGGTAATGAAAGCAGCAGAGCTGCCATCAATAATAAATTTCACTCATTTGTCATTTGTGTTACTTTGATTAAAACATAGTTTAAAGTTGTGCTGTTGTTAAAAACCCCTGTTCAATTAAACATTAGTCACTCTTTGTAAAAGTTGTGATGGATGCACATTTGCTAAATGCTGCCATTGTACCAATATTAATCCATCAGTTTCCCTGAAGCCTCGTCTATATAGAAATTCTAGTCAGGAGATTGTGTGTAATGCAGTGCAAGGCTTTGAGGGCCCTCAGAGGAATCTCAACAGGCATGCTGTGGGTTCTATACTGAATTAATCAGATGGTGCAATCTGTGAATGAAGAGTCATTTTGTTTAGGAGGGGCCTCAAGCAGAAAAAGCACAACATTACAGTCCTTCTTTGTCAGAACATTTTAGTTCTGACTGCCCTGGCTATATCTCAATAGAATATATCCTCCAAAAAACCCTCCATAAAACAATTTCTCAGAGAGATCAAACTCTGCTTCTATGAGTGATATTTACCAGTCACCCAATTATTTTTAGCATGCTGTCAGTGTGCGCTACACACACCCACGTACACAGAGAGAGGGTTGTGGAAGGTGTTTGATTGCGGCCTTTACACAGCAACCTCTGCATCAGATGCAACAGCTGTCAAAGGAGCAGCTCCCTTCATTAGCAGTCCTACCAGAGCGTTCCAGCAGCTCTGCGCCAAAACCAAGAGTTGTGCTGGAAAATGCTCTAATCTTACAGCAAGGAATGATGGGGAGGGAGAAAGAAATAGAAGATTTGGAAAGGATTTAGGCAGGGAAAAGATTAGAAACCCATATCGGCCTTATCGTACAGCCTCCACACTAGGGAGTTGAATGAAGCAGCTGTCAAATTTGAAACATACAATAGCAGTAATCCTACAGTAAACAGATTGCTGGGTTTTAAATACAGCAAAATCCAGAGAGAGGGAGCAAGACATAGAGAGAGAGAGCAAGTACAGAATCAGCCTCCAAACAGCCTGCCGATGGAAAGAGCACTCTGCTAGGGTCTTTCAGTGCATGGGCCTGGCTGTCAGCACTAGCTGAGGAGTGTCAGCCACATGGGGAGTGGGTGAAAGTGAGACGTGTGAAGATGCTGACCAAGTCTCCTATGAACAGGGCATTTAGGGAGAGTTGGTGGTCATCATGAAAGGCAGAAAGGTCTATGGTCAAGTGAAGGAGAGTGATTTAAACAGCCCGATAGTGGAGATTAGGAGTGTATTCTCTTCCCACTGTGACCCTAGTATAGCTTGCATCTGTGTTTCGGACTGAGCTAGCTAACAGACAAGATGTTGTGTGTGTCCCATCAAGACTGCTGTTTGGAGTAGACATCAGCAACTGCCAATGAAAATCTAAATATCATGCACAATAAATTGTATTTATTTTTTTACACATTTTTTACCTAATGTCTAGAGTCATTTCACATTACGTTAGACAAGACTTTAGCTACAGTGTACTTGCTGAAGTCACAATAATGGTACTGTTAATGCTGCAGCTATTTCAGTGTGGGCCCCACACTAGTTTGTGTGATGCCATGTAGTCCAGAAAGACCCCAACACAAATGAAACAGAAGAAAACATTAACTATTTTTTGAATTATCGCAGTTTGAATACAGTTACCTCAGTGATGTGACATTAACACAGTACATCATATGATTCTTGGAAATATTAAAATTGTAAACACTTAATAACATATAGAGAGAAACATATAGAGTCCATTTCTGTCCTAATTTTAATGGAGGTAGTTTTTATAATACAGTTGCATAAAATATGAGCCTACAGTTATGCTATGTTCTCTGAAGAAACCTACTTACACTACACTATTACCATAGAAAAACACTTTTTAACCTCAACAGCCATGCAACCAATCAAACCTAGCTTATTAAATGATATAAACACTGAACTACTGCACAGGCAAAATATTAAGTTTTTATCAGAGTTGGAAATCCTATGAAGAAACGAACTCTACTTCCTGCCTATCCAGAAATTAAAGCATTTTGCACACAAAATACCATCTGAGTTTACTCTGCATGTCTACAAAATGCCTCCAAACCACTGATTTAAAAGACATATTTGTGGGAATAATGGGGCTGTCCACCCAGCTGTGTCAAAACAGCCCCCAGAAAAGTTACTGCGTGGTTGTTCATGATTACTGAACAGGTCATTTGTATATGCATATTCAGCAGCTCGTTTGATACCCCTCTCGACTTCTTTGGCCGCTTGCTTTTAAAGCTGCCTTATACTGCTTAGTATGCAACCCACACAGGCTCTCCTTCAGGGCATCATCAGTGGAGGCTAAAGTCTGATGAGGAAAAGGAGAGGGTGAGGAGAGAGAGTAAGAGACAGAGTGAGAGAAAGAGAAAAATAAAAGAGAGAATTCTTTACACAGTGGACGAGAAAAAGGCACAGCATTTCTAAAAAGGCATCCATGTTTTGACCACAGTGTTTTGATTTGATGAACCATAGCTCAAAGGCCACAACTCCTTGGCCTCGTATCATACCCATTCTGCCATCGATTGCAAAGTAACTTCTGCCACCAAACTTTCTGACAGCCCTTTGACTCATATACAACATATTTCTATGTTTAATAAAATCTCACTACACTGAGCTTGCAGACAGAGCCTGAAATGAGTACCTTGGTTGTCTTTATCCTCCGTAACTTCTCCTCATAACTCCTTTGGGAAATGAAGCAAGTTGATTTGCCATTCCTGAGCCAGGGCCTTAATTACGTACTAAGTCATGCCTGGCACTGAATTCTCATCTCCTTCTGCTGTATTTGGCCGACACTGTGTGCTCTGTGCAGATTGAGGATTGGATGCAATGAGGGTGTTTGGACTTGGGCCTTGATGGTTTGTCTCTCTCATCAGTCCTGATGAGAGATGTCTGAGGTCATTGTAATGCCTGTTTGCCTGTCTCTATACTGTACAGCACGTATATGCGTATACTGTAGAAAACAAAATAGTGCACAGCTTCCAAGCCTTGTATATATAATAACATACTAAACCAATAAAGGGAGTCAATCTGTTTTGTAAGTCCCACTTGTGCAATTTCAGAATTAAAGTAAAATTGGAGTAGAAGAATGGAAGGAAGGAAGAAAAAACAAGGAGGGGAAGCAAGAAATAAGATTGCCGGAAGCTTTCTAAAAATTCTTTCTTTCCCTTCTTCCCTTTCTCTCTTTCTGAGCTTATTGGTATCTTATTAGATATGCCATTATTAGATATACCATACAAAGTTATTTTGCTTGGAGTCTTTGCAGGCCCAAATCCCAGCAAAGCCTGTAATAATTTGTCCACTGAGGGAGTTGCCCACACAGAGAAGGGCCTCCTAATCCACATAGATCAATAGCAGACTGGCGGGTTGGTTCCGCAGACACTTCTACCACCGTCCACCCAGTGACAGCAGCTTCCTTTGTGACTTGCGTCTCCCCTTTTGCTCCCAGTCACATTTTGAAGTCCCCACAGGCAAGAGGTTAATGAGCAGGATAATGGAGCCATATTAGAGTCAATAACTGACCTTTGGATATGGGTCAGAGCAGAAGGAGAAACACTGTGCACCACAACCAGTCAGTATTACTTGAACTAATGGAATACAGACTTTGCAATTACCAAGCATGTTTCATCATACATCTGCATACAGACAACTCTGCTTGTCAAAATACAGATTATGTTCAGCGAAATAAAGCTTTTTTTTCCTTTTTCTTTTGTGGCACTTATATGTGACCCACATTCTTAATTTGGATGAGAATTTCTGGACTGACAGATTTTCATCACAGTGAGTTATAAATGAAGTGCAATGTAGACTGATTCTCTGCCTCAACTACCTCTGTAAAAGGGAATGAAGAACACTGTCATTCTCCAACTCTGTCTTACAATCTTCCCAAAAATAAGATTGTCCTGCCTGCCCTTCTTTTCCTTGAGCTTGAGGGCTGTGGAAATAGCGTATGCCATAAGGAATGGACTTTGAGAACTCTGAATAGTGGTGATTTGATTCATTAGATTGGTAGAGATCTCTACTAGATTATAAACTCTGACAACTGGCTGTCATCTCTGAGACAGGAGACCATTGGTATTTTGGTCCCTAATACTGCTATCTCCAGGGATGTCCGAGCCAATCATGGCTCTAATGAGGGAGACAGAAGTGAGGAGCAATGCAGAATATTGTTCCTTCAGGCTGGTAAGGCTGCTTTATAAATGAGTTGCTTGGTGAGTGAAGACACATGTCAAGTCCTCACAATGTTGTGTGTTAAAAATGCTTTGAGACACATATCATATTTTATTCTGTTGAGACTGCTAGCAATACATAGGGAGATTTAGGTTCTAGCCAAGTACAGTATTCTTAAGTTTACATATTTTCTATCTTTTTGACCAGGGGTTAATCTTATATGTGAAAACCTGTGTGGCAATCAATTATTCTTCTGAGTCTCGTATTTTACAGATTTTCAAAATGAATGTGTTGAAAAACATAGCTGTTAACAAGTATGATCTCTTGCTCAGTATCTGGAATGGCAACCATTAAAATGTATGTTTCAAACTGCATTTGAACACTGTTCTTTTCTAAACAAACAATTTACCACTTCATATTTATTGGTAAATGTGTTGGTGATGTACTTGACACAAGAAGTCAAGGCCACCATTGTCTCTAAATTATATTACTGTTGGCTAGCTTTATAAAAGGTTAAAAGTACTATGGATTTAAGTTATACACCTGATTTTGCAACACCTGACAAAAGTACACTATCCTTAAATTTTATCCAGCTCGCCATTTTTGTTTTGAAACATGAAATTCAGTGTTTGTTCTATATCTTAGAGTTATCTTAGAGTTAAGGAGCATGGTCACAGAATACCCAGTACCTGTAAATGAAAACAAAGAAAAACTGCCACACAATACTATTGTGTGTGCATGTGGCCCGCCATTAAAATGTGGATGACTCAGATATGTGAATGTGTAGATATGTGTTTCTTGTGGAACAATATCATTTGTAATACATAAGGACAAACACTAGATGATTCTAATTACTGCCTTTGGCAAGCCCGTGTTACATTCCTGACTTGGTGTGGATGTACACAAGTAAAAAATGTTGAGATGTACATATTTCATTTTTGGTTTGAGGCAATGAATTTTATATGCAAGTCTTGCTGCTGATTATTTTGGAATAATCACTCCATTACATGAGCATGTCTCCAAGGCATACCCTGTGTAGTGTGTGTTTCCTCAGAATAAATATATTTTTCTCAAAGCAATAGTTGTTTCATCAGAGGCAAACATAAATTTTCTCCTAGTGCTGAAAATAAAAGTTATCAGAATGATAGTGCTAACAGAGGAGGTGATTTGAAACACAATATTGTGGCTGTTTCTTCTATCATGGCTGGAAGAAATTGTGTCATTGATCATTTTTCAACTTCTGTGAGCAACTAATTAATGGCAGTAAATAACTTATTAAACAAAGGTGGTTTAACAAGAATTACACTATTTCTAAAATAACATACACACTCATACACACACACAGTGGAAATCTAATTAAACAATATATATATATATTTCATGTGAACGAGAGAAATGTTCTTTGTGTTATGCATTTTGGGAAGAAGCAGTAAAAGAAAAAGCACAACACATATAAGGTTTTACACCCTGTAAGGCTGCTTTGGTTTGGTTTGGTTTTGTCATACACTTGTTTTTGTTGCTGCTAGGTATAATCTTGATATGTTTAAGACAAAATTGAAATTTACAGTCTCTAAATTCACACATTTTCTTTTCTTTTTGACATTATCTCACTTATAAAAACCTTGTTTTATAACAAAATATGAATGATTTTTAGAATTGATTAAAGCAATACTAACAAAGTTATATAATGACACTTTCTTGAGTCATTTTCATGTGCACAAGAGGGCTGTCCTTGTCAAGGCTCTGACAAGGATAACCTCTGACATCCATGCACCAGCTCTAAACTAAAACTCCCTCAGACACAAAGACCGCACAGTCATGCTCAATCAGTGCTGCAGGTGTACCCTAGGAAAAATGCACAGGCCCCACTTCCATAAAAGGAAGCAATACTGGGCTTTTAGTTTAGATGCTCCAAGAGAATGCAGGTTAATACTAAATATATGACCTATGTACTGAAAAGTTATGCAATATAGTAACAAATATAAAATGACTCAGTTATAACTGAGTGCTGCTGTCAATCTATGGGTAGAAAACATAAACAAAATATTTCTCTATTCATGAATTTACACCCGACTTATGTCAAAAGCTAGATGATTAATTGGCCAAGTGTGAGCTTGCAAAGGGAAGTGCATTGTTCATGGAAGATCAACCTCTGCAGAAAAAGTCTGGGGCAGTGATGTGTTAGCACATCTTCCTGAGATGAGTCACCCTGATGCCTTGTGACAAGCCTCATTCCACTAGTGAGAGAGGCTAACCAGGAGTGCAACTCGCCCCAAACACATGCTTCAGGGCAGACTCCATCTGGCCCAAATGAGACCAAGGGAAGGGAGGTTAAAAATAACCAACAGGGAAGGTATGGCAGAAAAACAAGGCAGGAATGAGATGAAAGCATGCAGGCACAGTAGAAGGCTGCCACAGAGGCGGAACTGTACAGCAGCCTCAGATGGGCAAACAAGCTTTATTGATTTGTTTTGTCTTTCTGACAGAATAAGGTTCAAACGAAAAAATAATCCTGACAGTTAAGCCTATTTGAAAAATGTACAAAGAAATGTGTAGCCAATGTTAATCCACTTGTTAATTCATTGAACTAATAGTGCAACGCATTTAAACTTTCACAGCACATTTTTCTTGTTTTCAGACAGCAGACAATATAATTTTGATGGATGGACATATGAATGGCATTTTCATAAAGCAACTGGGATTAATATCTGATCTGTCATTTCTAGAGTGATCAAAGACAGTGTCATTATTTCAGATGTCTATGTTGGTGGTTAAAATATTGCCTTTCAAATCATTTTTGTCAGCTAAAATTGTTGCAGAAATACACCCCGATCACATTTATAGTCCTGTGCCAGAGTTGCCTTTTCAGAGAACCCTTACACTGTCCCACCCGTGCTCTATTCTCTCTCCTATAAGTTCTTATCATCCCACTACACTGTGGGCAGTAAACAATTATTAGACAGAATCCTCGTTTGAAGACTTGATCTCTGACATAGCAGTTCATTGTGGAAAATTATCTGCCTTTTTCCTGTTAAAAAAAAAGTTTCATGGTTCAGTTAGGATTCATGGCCCTGTGCCTCAAGCCTGGCATTACCCCACATGGCTCTCTTTTGGCCCCCTGCCTTTCTTATGCATTCTGGTATCTGGATGGTTAGCAGGACTTGGATGGGGTGGTAGAGGCGGGTAAGAGGGTTGGCTAGGGATGAACTGACAGGTTATTACTGGCTTTGTGGGGGATTAGTCCATAAAAACCCCCTCAGCCCCATGGCTAGCACGGCCAGAACCTCAGCAAATAAGATAAAATAATCTCAGTAAAAATGGACTGGGAGACTGACAGACAGAAAGGGAGGGAGAGAGATACCCAAATACCCTAGTGTTCTCGAATGAGAAAAAAAAAAAATCTTCAATCTGTCCTAATTTTTTGGTTTCCGATTTTTTTCCCTTCTGAAAAATCATGCCTAGGGATATGTCAGTTGGAATGAGATTAAACTCCCACAGTATAGAGATGGGAAACCGGAGTGGAACACATCTAAAATGCTTAGAGCTCCTGTTTAGAAAGCTGTGCTCTCTCCCCTGGTTCAATAGATGAGGATCTGACTCATGTGGGTTGTTGCATAAGCAGGTACCATCATTACTTGGGACCTAGTTTGGATGGAGAACCCTGCTCTCCCAATACTGAATTTAAAATGAGCTTCTCTAAGACATGTTCTGATTCAAGCAAAGTGTTGGTGTGTCCTTGGAGTGGTGGAAGGATTCATCAGATTTTCAAAGTGAAGTGTAAAATATGATTATTAAAACCAATACAACCCTGCCCATGACATAACTGCCAGAGGCTATTGCCCCCTGGTTGATGGACCGACAGAGAAAGAAAGTTTGATCATGCCTGCCTTGGCATGAGACAAATATACTGGAGGTAAACAAAATAATAGAAACAACTTTAAATAAAATACATTTCAATAATAATAATAATAAGAAGAAGAAGAAGAAGAAGAAGAAGAAGAAGAATGAAGTACTTTGTAATGTAATGTTACCTGCATGGGCAGGTGTCTTGCTTAGTTGCTGTAACTTGCTGCTATTGTACACTGATAGGAGACTGTTACTTAGACTGTTAAACTGCACCAAGAAAACACAATAAATAACAGATAAGTATACTGCTTAAAACCTCCTCTGGCTGCAAAAAGTAGTGTCATGTTCTTCGTGTGCAAAGCGGGGCCGAAGTTTGCAGTGGGATTACTAGCTAGCTGGCCAAACTCATCAGCTAACGCTAATGTTAGCTAAAATAGCTATGTATGCAGTAACGGTTATTAAAACACTGACGTTAACTGAGGAGCCAACAGAAATGTACAGAGTTAATGAAGCATATAACCTACCTACCTTTTCTCATCAAATCAGCAACAGTTAAAGTTTGTTGTCATTGGTGTGATATCACCCACTGGACCTGCACAAGGTTGTCATGTTCACTTCTATTACCAAAATAGATTTTACTCTCTTGAGTCAGGTTGTACAGATAGAACAGTAGTTTAGTTGATTTTACTCAAGTCCTCAAATCCTCAAATCTCAAATCCTTTTTTTTTTCAGTGTAGAGAGATAGTTAAGTTGATAGACAAATTTTTGAATTTCTGTCTGACGTTTAATGACATTTTAATAAAAAAAATACCATTCAAGACATTTTGAAGGCAGTGCATATGGTATTCACAAAACATTATTAAATTAAAGTCTGCTGCGAAGCAAGAGAGATTGTTGCAGTCACCCAGTATTCAAAACTGTTTTTGTTAAGAAACTCCCTCCTGAGACAGTCATCCAAAAAGACTAATTACTTTGGAATGAATCCTAATTCTTTTCCAATCAATACAAGCAATCAGTGCTGAAAAATGAAACATAGTTAGTTACATTTGTTTTGTAAGATGACTAAATCTCTTTGTAAATATTTGTAATTATAAAAAACCAAGACCCTTGAGCCCTCTACATATGTGCTGGGCAGTCACGCTCTCTACCTGTGTGTCCGCATACAACCAGCCCTTACTTCAATTCAAGGAGGTCGTATACCTTTTGACCTTTTACCTGGTCATTGGTTGTTATACATTTTCAGGGACTGTTTCATAAAGAAAAGCTTTTTTTTGTTTGTTTGTGTGTTTCTAACAAAACTGTCATCCCCAAAGTCAGTCTGTGCTGATGGAAGAAATTTGCTAAACTTCTTACCCTACTATCACTTTTACAGGGTGTGATCTCTCTTTGCAATACAGACACAGAAGCCTAAGAAACGACAAACCATTTTAAATATAAAAATCCAATTTATTGTCATATATCTGTAGCAAATAATAATGATTGCAAATAGTCTCCTAACTCCATGAGTAACACCATTTAGTGTTAAAACTGCAAGTGTAGCTGTCTATTCAATTAATCAGTTTCCTCTATGTCCTAAATGAAGACCAACCTGGTGAATGTGGTTTGACCCTTTCAGATTTTAATCCTCACACATCCTCAGCTCTTTTGTGGTTACCAATGCTAGATCTCATGTCTGCTAGTGACCATCTTAGGTGTGATCTGCCAGGTATCTTTGAATGCCCCTTCCCACATCTATTATTGATATTGCAGTTGACACCCTCATTATCAGTTAATTCCTCCCAACCAACAATAAACAAAAGAGGGCAATCACAAGTGTTTCTAAATACCAAATAAAAAGAGCAGGGATTCTTTATCCACTAGTGGATACACCATACAGCCATATGATAGGTCCATATACACAGTTTTTACAATCCAGCTGCTAACCCTAAATGATTAAATGGAGTGCCATGGCACTAGAAAAGACAGTAGTTTCATTTATATAGCCAAGTAGAGACAGTGAGTAAAATACTGCCACAACAGAGAAAAGTATTACAAAACCTTACTAAAGATAAAGTGTTAAAAGGGAGATAAATGCCACAAATGTATTAATAATTTTAAAAGTAGACTAAGCAGGCTCTAAAAAGAAAGCATTATTGATCGCTAACTTACATCCCTTAATCAGCCATGCTCACTCCATACAATACATATAGCACATTCAATTTAATAGGTGATCATTTTGTCTGGCATAAAACCCCTATCATTTATCCAGTAATTTCATGCAGATCAATGCAAATCATTTAAATAAAAAATATTTATTGCTTGCATACAATTATTAGCTAATTCAATTTCTTTTATAACACACAATGGATTTTATGAGGTACAATCCCTGACAATCTGCGACCCAGTTATTAAATTGTGCCAAGAACAGAGAAAGATGTAGCTTGATAAAATATCCTTGATGTGAATGTCACTTTACAGGTGTGCATTATTATTTCAACTCATTAATCCTGATCTTGAGATAAGACTATTCATTAATGAGTTAAGATTTATTCAGAAGGCCAATTTCATAGAGAGTGACCATCAGGTTCCTCAGATCACAACCCCTGATGATTAAATCACAATGAAGCTTTCAACTGGCTCCATTCATGATAAACTTGGGTGGCAAAAAAATAGTTTTTCTGAATTTTCATATTTCCATCATATTTCATTTTTTTATTTTCCTCTGAGATAAATAAGACAAGTAGAATAACAAATTCGACTCAGAGTTTAAAATTAATATATTAACTCATAAAGTTTCACCATACAGTGGCACAAAAGACTCAAAGTGGAGTTTCAGGTGCTTAAAATAAAAATGAAAAGTTTCTGTGATGTCCTTATTAAGGGGAAAACTGTCTCTTTTTTGTTGTTGCAGTGAAATTCAGAGGTCATTTTTATCATAGACAGGATGATCATCAGTTAATTTCTCATGTTTCAGTTTTAACTGATTTAAAGACAACCCAAATAAACATAGAATGTTTATTTGTTTGAATGTTATTAAATTACAAATACTACTACTAATGATAATAATATTAATAATAGGTTTGGGTGAGTGTTAGATGTGTTTTATTAGTTTTTTAGAAACTGATCTGTACTATGTGTTTCCCCCGCTTTAATACTGCGATGTACACACTCTCTCTAAAAAAATGATAGGCATAAAATCACAACCATGTTTTGTGGCTGAGCTGGAAGGTTTTTGAAAACAACAGTGTTTGGGTTTAAATAATCATTATAGTTTTCTTGTGCTGGTACATGGTATCGGAAGACATTTTTAGGTTTTTATTATTCTCTCTTGTATTTTTCACAATATGAGTAATTTGAGTTAAAATCTGCCAATCTGCCAGTGCTTTGCTAGTAGAATGATTATAATGTGCTGCATTGCCTTTTCAAAAACTAGTATGAAGTTCTGACTGACCCTTTCATGTGGCCACAAGAGGAAAAAAACACCTTGTGCTGTCTGAATGATTGACAGAGTTATCAAAGAAACAGAAAAGAAAAAAGCTGCCTGGAGAAACAGTGTGATCGCTTATTGAAAGGCTAGTGTGATGTCTGTGACTTGCCTGAAATAGCATACAGCCAATGTCAAACTTTTCTGTCCAAGACACAGTGCCACGGACTAGGTGACATTTCCAAGCAATTTCCTGTTGATGGGCAAAGTTCATGCAACACAATACAAATCTGAGAAGTAGCCTTAGGCTAATGGTCACTTCTCCTGGTCATTGTCAAAATGAAGTCAAGCACAATGCATGTGTGTTGGCTGCTGAAAAGAAGCTGTTGAAGATGGTAATGTGAACCTCCATCTCTTCTCTTGCATACACACAGTTAACTCAAACTACATAGCTCAATAGTGTTAACTAAAGGTCTGGGAAATTGATAAAGGAAGAACAAAATTATTTTGCATTTTTGTTGTTGTTGTGGTTTTTTGTTTTATTAAAAAAGTCTGTCACAATGATTGGCAGCTTAGTCAAGCAGGGCAAATATGTGGGAGCCAGGATCCTGCATAACTTAATTCACTGTTTATAGACCAAAGTCAGCCCAGACTTTGAAAACTAATAGTTGTCGTGGAAAAGGCTCTGTTTTATGGTTGTCACTTAACAGAAAAGGTTGATGATGTCAATTAGTCTGTTATACTGTTACCAGTACAGATTATATACTACCTTAGTTTTATTTTACACTTTAATCTTCAGCTCTTCTGTTACTGAGTGAATTATTGTAAATGTGTGTCCGGATCCACCACACTTAATGTTTGTAAATGTGATGGCAAAGTACACTCGGGTAAATTTGGGAAAAGATGAAGCAACCTAAGTGTTTCTTTTCTCAAAATATGTTTTTGCTCTGTAACCTTTTCTTCTTAGTGTTCGATTTGATTTGATTTTATTGTAGCATGCTTTCAAACAAATTACTCCAACCCACAATACTGTTTGTTTGGGGGACTGAGACTCCCACCATTACATTACCAATACATACACATTTATTGTTGCTGTGATTTTTGATTTTTAAAATTCTTTTATGGGGGGGCGGGGAAAAAAAACATAAATAATGTGTTGCCATACATCTATTGTGGTTTCACCTTGTTGATGTAAACCCCTACATTTTCATATTATCTTCCCTACATTCAAACTACCTTCATTCATATAGACACAGCCTTTTCCCAGACATTTCTGGTGGAAATCTTTACTGAATGAATTTTGAGTTTTCTAGTTTGAAAAAAGGGCACTTCTTACAGACCATCTTTTACCTTTTCAGGCAATTACCACTTGCACAGATAGGTGTCAGTCATAAGATAAACAGAGAGGAATAAAAAACAGCTATAGTTAAAGACAGCATGATAAAAACTGCAATGAGAGCGCATTACAGTGTTTGTTCTCTCACGCAAGGCGTGTAATGTGTAATGACTACTTGTGTTGCCAGGTCTACTGTACTCCATTTTCACAATGTTTTCTGGTCCCCAGATCATAGCAATTAAGTTGAAGGGAAAAATGTTGAAGCAAACTGGTTTAAAATGAATTCTTGGGGTAAAAAAGGTGAGATAACTGACACAATCTTTAACTTGGATTCCAGCGGCACTCAGGGACTGAACATTATTCTATTTTCTGATAAAACTACTCGTTTTCCATGTTCTTCAAGTTTCAGTAAAACTCAGAATGGAAGGCACCTCGATTTCTTATCAGAGTTTCCACACCTTACAAATTCTTCTCCTCCAGAGTGGGAGTACATTTCTCAATTGACATCACTTCAGTTCTATAGTTGTCTACTGCAGATCTCATATGGCTAAATTATAATCTCTAAATAAACAAAGAAACACAGTGTATTGATGATTTTGTGAGAGCGACTATTTATAAATACACTTAAGAACACAGGACGTTTGAGTGGCCTTTTCAGTGGTCAAAGTGAATGGCATTCCAAGTCCCATCTTGTATAAGGAACAGTTCCTGAATTATAGAGCTAAGTTGTCTCTCAGCCTCTACCGCAGGTGTCCCATTGTACATGTGACTGTGGGTGATGGCTCAGGCTCCGTGTTGAATACAACAGTTGGCAGTTTTTGGAGCCTGATTTGATCTAAGCTCTTCCAAGTGCACTTTGTGAGTGGATACACAAAATAAGAAAAACTCAAGCTTTAAAAAAAACCTAGCACTAGGCTGATCAAGATTGGTGGTATACGATAGTTTCAAGTTAGTTTGTAAACTGAAGTGGAACATCACTAATTGGAGATCCCAAAACTGAACTGAATTTATGGCAAAGAAATTAATCAGTAATATATTGCACTAAAATCTCAGCAGTTGCAGTGAAGTTGCTCAGCTGCCAAAACTAGAAGGCTGTGGATGCACTGAACAGTCACAATTTTCACAGAAGTATAGAAGTGTAACATGGCATCACTGCATATTAATCCATGCTCTGTAAACATTCATGGATTATTAATGGTTCTTTTTTTACACAGGCTTTACCACCACACAAACCCACTATAAATCTGCACCTTTGCCATTCCCTATGTCCTCCATGTTGAAGTGGTAGGACCTTCACCAGGTCAGTAAAGCAGTCAAGGACAATAAAAACCCAGCCTGCTGTGTCTACAGGTTCTCAGACAAGTGGGCATTGAAAAATGGAATCGTGGGCTTGGTTCTTTTTCTTGATTCCTGAGAGAGCTAGTCACAACAAATAACTTTGCTCTCAGCCCACACAGTAACTAGAGTAAAAAGGGTGCTTAGACCTCTTATTTTCTTCCACTGCACCCTAGCTGCCATTCATTTAGTAAAAAGTCAACTTTTTCACTTTTCAGTTTTTCCAACAGCAACAGCTTCCCAGGCGTCTGCTTATTAAATCCCTACACCTGAAGAAAGACTACACTAGGACTCACAGTGTGAGAAGAAATTAAATATACAGACTCAACTTATTTTTACTCTTCACCTTCACTTCGTGGATTTGCATGAGCAATCAATCCTTTTTTCTCACACACATTCTAATTTGAAACATATCTTTTCAAGCTTCCAAGAGATCTGATGTCAGGCCCTGCAAATTACTTGTCATTAATTTCAGTCACCAGTCAGCAATTTGACTGACCTTGAAGTGCAAACTTGCAACTCAAGCTCGCTCAATTTATCTTATAGATTCTCTACATATGCGCTCTAACCCATAATTTAATCTAACATTAACGTTAGACAGTGGGGAAAAGCCTGAAAACATGTGAATAGAAAATGAGCTTTGGGGATTGATGAGATATTTCCTGTTGACAAACCCTTGAAGAAGAATAAATCATTCATGAGTCAAAGAGTTAATTTAAGCCGATCCATGAATTCTGACGTCAAGGATTAGATGCAGGAAATCCTAAAATGAAGAAGAAGGAAAGCCTGGCCAAGCATGTGTGCATCATTCTTAATCCCTTATTCCTGCTTTTAGGGGTTCTAATTAATTAAAGGCTGTATGGCAGAAACTGAGCAGTAATCTCCAAAGCTGTGCCTTTCCAGCTTTATTTGACAATTGTTGAACAGACTGGTGATTTGGTTTTTGTTTGCACCTATCCCTACCCTCTTGCCATCCCAAAATACACACATATCCTCACACACACACATTTCCACATTTCCCTTGTCTCACCTCACTCCCACAGTCACTCTAATCTTGCTTCTTTCCTGTAAGGTGTAATCTATTTTTAATTTTTGATAGTTTAATGAGTATTATTTTATTTCAGTGAAGTCTTATCATGTCATTAGGAAATAAAAAAATGAATAATACATCTGATGTTGAGATATCCCTGGAAACATCTCATATACCTCTACTGGTGAGATTGGGGGGGGGACTCCATTTCCATCTGATTAATGTCTCATGCCTGATCTTGAATCAGTTTGAAAGATAGCTGACACTTATGAAGCAGAGTAAGTGAAGAAAAATTGTGTATACAACTATGTGTATACAAAACCTCAACTGTTACATTATTTTCCCATTGCTAAACAAATCCTCTTTTGGAGCTGTGTCATGTCACTTCACACCCCAGCAGGGCTTGTGAGCGGGCTAAAGTGAGCGCAAGCCCCCCATTGGTTCTGTGTAGATCCTAAGGCTAGTACGCCCTGCCAGTTTTTCTTCGTATACAGCACTCTCAGCTCTGTCAGCTTAATTGGCTTGCCTCCCATCAGCAAGATACCCCTACTCCATCGTAATTGTCTCCCTTTTAGCCACCCAGCCAATGCCATTGTTCAGGTACTGGTACTGTGTCGCTATGGATGCGGTGATCACTCACACATGAATTCTAGGACAAAAGGCCCATGGGCTGTCTCTCAACCAGTTTCCTTAACTGTAACTATATTTCTGCCAACAAAAACAACAATATACAAAAAACATTGAAAAAAAAAATGTTATCTCCCTTTAAGCCAATACCTGAGTCTCTTCTTGGGTAAAAGGTAATTTATTCACACTCTGCTGTTCTCCACATGATATAAGACATCATGCCAGCAGCTGTGCCAGTACTGCCTCATGTGTTCAGGTTCATCCTGTGTGATGTTTACATATCATATATCATAGTGTTCCACTGAATGTCAGTCAACCCACAGAGACAGGAGTGAGAGTTAATGATTAAGAAAAGAATGAAAGAGCAATGTTGTGTGTGTTAGAAATAGAAAGAGAGAAAGAGTTAAGATTTCTCACAGACTGCATGGACTGAAGCCAAGACTGTCTGTTCTGTCTAAGTAAAGGTAGTCAGTGTTACCCTGATGAGTGCCTTTTTGGCCCCGGCTGGGTCAGTTTCCTGCCAGTGTGTAATGAGCCCCGATGAGGGTGAACTCCCTGTTCCTCTGTGCCCAGGCCTGTCTCTGCTAATGAGCCTCTGAATAAATCGGCTGGAATAAATCAGTTGTTGGTGCCCCCCCCCCGTTGATGCCTGGTCCATGCTCTTTCTTCCACTTATCACCCTGTGTCTTTGTCCACTTATACCCATCACCTAGATATGTAACCCTACCTCATAATGAGCCCACAAGAATACCTTTACATTCTCCATGACTCCGCATACTTGTCTTCTTTGTTTGTGGGACAGTCTGCCTTTCACATTTGAACATTGTGATTTCCACATCTATTGGCATGACTGGAGCTGTTTGAGAAAACTAAGGAAGAATCTCAAATTTGTAAAACCTTTCATTTCTCCTCTTTGTTACTGTATTTAGATTGATAAATTAAAAAAAAAAAAAAACTACCTCTTTTCTCCTGCATGCTCCATTAGTCTGGTCCTTAGTTGGTTCCAGTTAGAGAATGGGGGAGTGCATGTCTTTTTTTGGAATCTGGTACTCAGACATAGGCTGCTTTATAGGCGTTGATGATGAATATCACGAGGAATGGATTATTCTATCACAAACCTGCCCACTCTGTCATAAAAATAGTCTCAAACAGTTTGACACTGACTGGTCAGGGCTGCCTGTGAAATAACCAGGGGATATTGCACATGCAGAGCCATATAAGGAAGGCCATATCTTCTGGTTTGTGGTGATTAAGTTATATTTTGCTGGCTGACTAATAGAAAGCATTGGAATTTTAATTTAGAATACAAAAATAACTAAGAGATAAACCAACATTTCATATGAGATGTGGCAATAAACTTGACTAGGAAATCTTGGCTGTGAAATAAACAAACAAGTAATAAACTGGCTCCATCGCATGATGGTGATGATCGTGTCCAAAATAGGTATTAAAACATAGGCAAACAAAGAATATTTGTCACTAGCAACTTGCTGGAAAAAGAGAAAAGTATGCCCTGAGGTAAAATCAGTTACTTTACAGTATAGTCAGCACTGTTTTTCCACCCAGATTGCCTTTCCAAGGTGACTGACCCCTGAACAAATGTTACTAGTCGAAGTATTGGCTGGCATGCATCAGGTTCAACCATTGTTTTTCATCCACCTCAACTGATTCGTTTCTTCACAGATTGCCTACCCAAGAAAAGTTATCATTCGGCTTGGGGGAATCAATCATGGGGTGACACTATTCCAGACTAGAGCGTTGTTTGTGAATCTGTTGTCTGTGATGTCTGCAAAAACCAGCTGTGATTGCCAAGCCTCTCGATGTGTTGGTTTTGGAGTGATTTTTCATTGTAAGCTTTTTTTCCCTATCTCTGTGGCTTTTATTCTCTCTCTCTCCCTCACACTGCCCTCCTTCTACTTTCTCTTTTTTCACAGTGACATTTATGCCTCTCAATGCGAACCTTTGAGAATATTGATGTATGGAATGCCAATGCTGTTTTTAGGGATGTTAACAAATAAGCTTGTCCCACAAAGGTGACTGCTAAGCAGGGATTAATGTAAAACAGACAATATTAGTGCTCAGAGCTAGATCTCAGCTGAGAAACAGTTCCTAGTCAAATAGTCTTTACCCCTTGTAAAGTGATTCATCTTCTCTTTCTCCCTCTTCTAAAGTTCCTTTCTGCTTTTGGCAGGATGATTCAGCCCTTCCATGCAATGTTGTGTCCCTTTATTGAATGCATAAGGATCTACATTATGCTGTATTACTTAACCACAAAGAACTCAGAAATCACTTGGCAACAATGCCAGTAACTCAGTGCAACACTACCACAAAATCTATTCACACAAACACAGCATTTAGCATTTTGTTTAGTTTTTGTGTAATGTTTAAGCTTTCCTTAAAGTCAAAACAAGTAAAAGCTGCCAGCTGGTGACCTGTCAGGACTTGGCTACGGGGTGAGAGCAGGACCCAGATGCAGGCAGGGACAAGGATGCAGAGGATCTTTTAACCGTTTATTTAAAGGCTTACGGGTGGTCAAGGCAGGCAGGGTCAAAATCCGAGGAAGTCCGTCCAAACAAGGCGTGGAAAAAATCAGAAAAAAACAAAAATGCAATAACCAGAAATTCAAAATCTCTATGACCATGGACATGGACACGGACACGGACACGGACACGGACATGGACTCTAGGTAGGGACATGGACTCTTAACTCAACAATGCACCAACAGAGAACAAAGGCAATGGCATAACTTAAATAGAAAGTTGAGGGCAGCAAAACGAGACACAGGTGAAATCAATGGACTAATCAGGGTCAGGAAACAAGTAGACAAAAACACAGAGGGAAACAACTTTTCAAAATAAAACAGGAAATAACAAACAAGAAATTCAACTCAAAACAAGAAACTCAACTCAAAACCCTGACAGTTACCAGCATGCTTTTACACAGTAAAAAGGAAAAAAAAAACAACAATGGCAAAACAAATTATATCAAAAATCAGAACATAACTTATTAACAAATGGGAATTGATTGCTAAATTTCAACACTATTTCTGCACTTTGAAGTGTTTCCTCCCATTTTATAGACGACACGTGCCCATGTACTATGAACAGTCAAGGTCTTGTATTAGTGCTTTTTTATATTATCATGCAGACCGTGGTCTGTAAAACAAATTTCCTCTTAGAGGAGGACTTAGAGGATTTATCTTATCTATCTTAACTTTTTGAAAGACTGTACCTTAGCCAAACCATAACAATGTAATCCATCATGAACTAGAAAAGGATGGTAGTGATCCAATTGCTTAATAGAAATGTTTATGCATATATGCATTATTTAATATCATGAGGGTGCTTTATTATTTCTATCATATTATTTTGTAGCTTTGGTTGTTGGTATGTCATCAACCCACCAACAGCAATATCAGATGTTGGTCAGAAATAATTGTGATCCAGCTAGGTCATTTCAGACCACATAAGGACACATGCCCTCTAATAAAAAATATGTTGTAACTCGACATTATTCCAAATTGTAAATATTAGTCTGTTAAATAATTATAAGCTATTGAGTGGATACACTGTACAATACATTGTTGTTGCTAATTAATCAGAAAAGAGACTGGCCCATCTAGCCTTACTGAACAATTACTCTTCAGGTAAATTAATTAACTGCAGTTAGTGTGGCTCTGCAAAAGGGCTAATAAACGCATGTAAATTGAATTAATTTCCTTTTAATCAAACTACCAGAGGAGTGTGGGTGAGTTGCTGTTGACACTTGTGTTTATTCACATTTACATAATGGAAATCATTTTAAGATTATCTACTGTATGCACTTTGCTGCAACTCTGTATTAGCTGAAGAATTTGAAGCTGTGAAGTCCAAACTACATGCATTGAAAACTAAAGTTGGAAATACTATACTGTACAATACTATGGCAATTCACTCCAAAGTGGAAATGATGAAAACATTTTGGAAATGGAGCACTAATTGTCATCATGCTCAGGTGACATGGTTTTGCTACAAGCCAAGGTGAATTAACTTGAGACAGACCTAACCAGCCTATGGGAGAAATGCTTGGATATGTAGTGACTGTCCTGGAGACTCCAGGCTCCAGCACCCCAGCAGCAGTCTCCAAACTACGGAGAGAAGTTTCGAACATGAACAGAGACATCCTAATCGACAGATCCCAACAGGCAAGGAAACCAGGTGATAAGCCCCATGTCATAGTGGCAAAGTGCATTACTATCAGGACTGTACTTCTTTGCTGCACCAGGGAAGCCGGTTCGCTCACATTCACAGGTGCCACCATCTCCATCTTCTCGGATTACCCTCCAACTGTTGCACAAACCAGATCTGCATTCAGCGAGGTCAAGAAGCTTCTTTGTGGACGTGATGGCATCTGAAACGGCCTTGTCTACCCAGCACAACTCTGGATTGCACGTAATGGAACTAAGACACAGCTTAAAAACCAAGAATACGCCAATGGTCTACGCAAGGACTAACATCATACAAACTACAGCACCGGGCTAATCATGATTTAAGTAAGGGTGATTTAATTTCAGATCAGTACAAACCGCTGCTCTCCCTGGTGATTTAAAAAAAAATCATTCTGACTACTAAAGTTACAAACACTAAATGTTGTTATGAGTTATATTTAAAAAAATGTATATTACATGACTGTGGACATCACATTAATACTGGCTGTTCTAAGACACTGGTTTTTCTTTTTTTAATGGTTCACAACTGTCCAGATATCTCTATGACTGATCAATGTATTATAGATATCATCTATGAATAACTTTTTTTCTTTCTACTTTTTCTTTTTTGTTACGAATGATACTGCAATCTAACTGGGCAGTGTTTTGTGTTTTGTTCTGTTTTTTTCCTCTCTTTATTCAGCACTGATTTAAACATCAAGAAGTTGAAACATACTGATTTTTGTTTAACGCAATAAACTGGGTCAAAACATGAATATATACTGACACAATGTATGCTGCCTTTGGGTTGAAATAAGTCATACACAACTTTCCAACATCCCTCACACTATGTTATGTTCTATGCACAGTAGAGCCTTGTCTGTTAGGACTAGTGCGTTCCTCTACGTGCACTTAAATGTGTGGATTTTTTGCACAGGGTTTGGGAAGCACCTCATTCTGATAGGTTAAGAGGGACAGGAATTTATTGTACTGATTATGGATGTGGGGTCTTTTTTCTTTTTTTTTTTCCACTTCTGCTGTCAGGGGGGTTTCTGTTTTGAGTACTGTACAGCTCAGTGTGTATGTAATCCTCTCTATCTTTGAATAAGACCATGGTTAACTTGTATGTGCCCAATGGATCAACTGATTATGATATAACCTTTGCAAGATGGAATGTTAAATCTCTAAACCATCCTTCCTGTTAAGTGTTAAAAAGTACTATCCCATTTGGAAAAACTTAATGTAAGGATAGCCTGTAAGGGGAGGATGGATTGGCCAGTCATACCATTCCATTTTCAGTCTAAATCTAGAGGAACAGCCATTCTTATCAACAAGAACATCCCATTGACCACGTCTAAGGTTGAAACACACTCTTCAGGTCACTATGTAATTGTACTGGGAAGGCTATATGATACAGCAGTTATCCTAGCCAATGCTTATGCACTGAACTGGGACAAACACCTAGTCTTTTTGTGCAACTCCCAAATATGGATATATACCATCTCATTCATGGAGAGGATATAAATTGTGTACTGTCACCTACTTTGGATGGTAGCTCTCCCAGAACCCAGCCCAAACTGGACTGGTGTAATATGTATCTTATGTGAATCTTATTTATTAAGCATATAAAATGTGGTGAGACTGGTTGAATGTTACAATTCTTATTTTATTTCTGTGGCCATTGCTACAGAACATTGCTGTCCCATCTAAAACAAGATCAGGAGCATTAGAACTTACTACCCTCATCATTAGGAGGAAGAATTAATACAATAAAAAAAATGTGCTGCCCAAATTTCTTGATGTATTTCAATGTATTTGTCTTGTTATTAAAAACCTTTTTTATCCATAGAAAATGTAATATCTGATTTCATTTGGAATAAGAAAACCCCCTGAAATGCATTCTACAGAGCCCCCCCCCCCCAAATTTTCAATTTTAATACTGGGAAACCTCCATTCTAGGACACAGCCCCATAGTGGTTACAGATGAAGAACTTATCTTGTGACTGCACTTCCCTACATGCACTTTTTTGTTCAAAAATCCCCCTATTTTAACCTATATCCAAGTCTACACCATATCCAATCATCAAACATTCTCTTGGTCACAATTTTCTCAGTAAATGAACTCTCAGTCTATGCTCCTATAGTAAGAAATCAACTATTCTCACCTTCAGTAATCGATGGAGTGTTTGATGTTTGGGTAAGAAGAGGGATCACCACAGTCAGATATCTATTTTATGATAATATTTTTGCTCAGGTATCATCAAAGTTTAATGTCCCCAACTCTCATTTTTTTTTCAAATTTTTACAACACGCAGCTTGATATCATCTTCCTCCTCATCATTTCCATCACAACCATGAGCTGTCTCTTAGACTGTGTACTGAAACTTAATCCATGCTCCAAAGGGTCAAATAGAATAATCAGATTAAGAGTCAGTGAGAGGAAGACTCTGGGATAGAAGTCCAGGACGATGTTTGGAAGGAAGGTCTAGATAGGATACATACCTTGTCAATCTGTTTGCTACATATGGTTGGTCAGTTCAAGGTTACGCATCACTTTCATTGGTCTAAAATAAGATAAGCTAAATTCTCTCACACTGAAATGGAGAGAAACAAACCCTCCAACTTTAAACATTAAAGATCTTGTACAAAATTTGACAATGGAGAAAATGTGTTGATGTACAAGAGGCTGTGCTCAGAGGTTCTTTGCTGTATGGCAACCATTTTTGACCTTCATGGACAAACACCAGTGATACTGACCCCATGTTATACACAGGAGTTTTTTTTGTTTTTTTTTTGTTTGATTTTCCTTTTATTTATTTAATTATTTATTCATTCCTTACTCAGTATCCTCAGGAGGACTTGTGTTTGCCTGTCATAAATGTGTACATTACATACTGGACCACATTTTTTTTCCAAACTAGTTCTAAAGTAATTCTTTAAACCCAGGTTTTGGGTGAGCTCTGAGTAGTTTTACAGTAATACAGTGTTGAAGCACCAAATTCATTCTCAATGGTGAATGATATCCAAGTGAAATAATACTAAGCAAAACACCAGTAAGCAAAAGCTTCCAGCCTACACCAATGCAACTACACAAGGCAGTGTATAGCTTCCAAAGCTCACTTTGTTTCTATTCTGAGTGCCAATGTTTTGGGCTTTTAGTAGCTGGATATAATTTGCAGTGTCTTATAATATTAATGAGAATAGTTATAATGATGCTGCAACTGAGGAGTTGTATTTTTAATATGATGAAACAGAATAAATGATTTTGAAGCAATCCATAGCTGGTTCAACAGAATAACCAGAGGGGTTTATCAAACCACTGGCCCGGTAGCAGCATAGAATAAGGCTTGGAGGCTGAAAGCTGATGAGCAGGAGCTATGGCAGTGTTTGCAGGCAGACAGGAAAACAGGCAAGGCAGGCCAGATCCACAGGGGTAGGGTGCCAGAGTCAGGCAGGCTGGACTGTAGGCAGAAGGACAGACAGATTAGTTCCAGGTTTACCCACAAGCACAGGCAAAAGGCAAAAACAGCTGGATGCACAGACTGACTGAATATCTGGCTACAGTCTGGCAGCGTGGTTATGGAGTTGCTAGCCATTTATAGGGGAAGTGATGATTGAACTGGATGCAGGTAGCAGCTGGTAAGGCCCTGTGTGTGTGTGTCTGTGTGTGTGTGTGAAAAGTAACAATATACAACATAATATTCTGTCTGCTGCAATGTTGACATAATTATTTTAAGTAATAGTCATAATAGTCATTGTGCTGAGCATAGTAGCTACTACCATGATGGGTAGGCAAGCAGGTGTGCTTCTTTGAATCCACTTTTATTTGGTGAGCTGAAGCACTGAACATGTCAGCCAATCTAAAAGGCAATATTCTTGTAATCCATTTCAACCACAGCACCCCACCAACATCAGAAGCCTTCAAAAGTCCATCTCGTGCCATGAGTGCCTCTGTGTTTTCCTGTTGTTTTCTCTGTGTTTCGTTTTGCCCCATGTTTCCCTCCTTCTCTCTACCTTCACTGTCAGTGTCTGTTTGTGAGTTGTGGGCACAACCTCTACTCCTGGCACCTGGAGCTGAGCATGTGGTTTTAATCATCTAAAATAAGCTCCACAAGAACCCTGGCTTTCTCTCCCTTTGTTTCCAGATTGTTCAGTTAGTGGTATTCTCGGCCACTCTAGTGTGTTAATGCTGCTATTTTCTCCAGTCTGCCATGCTGTCCCCTGCCTGCTGCTGCTTCACTCACAACCTTCTACCAACTTTATTCATTAAAACATTCTTTTTTTTACATTCAAATTTCCATCAGTGTCTACTTTCAAGTCCTAACCACATCAAAACTTTAACACCATAGTTAATATGAACTCTGCCTAAGGAGCTAAAAACTCAGTTTAAACTTTTAGACAATACAATTATCAAGAAAAAGGTGGAATGAAACATTTGTCATTTGTATATTTTTGTGTTTTTGTAAGATGAAACATGTAGGAAAAAGATTTTCCATGTATATATTTATATTCAGATTTGCAAGCAGATGGGAAAGAAGGACTGATGTGTAGTAAGTAATTTGTTATGTTTTGACTTGAAGGTTTGGAAAATTAGATTCTGATTTATTTCTTTCAGTGTAAATTCTGTCAAGGTATTCAGTTGTGTGGTCTTGAAAGTAATAAAGGTGAACATTTCGCCATATAAGGGAGGATTAATTCCAAGCCATCAGTAGCACATGGTGTGTGCGGTTCAAGGAGGGATGAAAACACAGAAGTTTGTGTACGCTGGGTCGGCACAGCAGCAAGACACACAGGAAAATCTGAACAAACAAAAAGTACATGTGAGCACCTGCACTGAAGCAGCAAGAGAAGGCTTGACACAGGCTGAGAAATTAGACAAGACACAACGCATTGAGACACTGAAGAAAGACCACATTGAGCAATACTGGACAAGTATGTAGTGGTAGTGAAACCAGGCTTAAGTGTGCCCAAATTCATGCAAATGCAGCATAAGAAGTGCAATTGATTTTTTTTTTTTTTTTCATTTTGAGTATAATTACACTGATATTTTGCAGTGATTTAGTTTGAGTGAGAAAACAATTAATGGCTTTTGAAAGCTCTAGTCACTGACACTTTTTAGTGTCAAAACAATAAAGAGTGACCCACAGTTGTTACTATGTGTTGAGTTGAGAATAAGTGAAGTGAAGAAATGCCTAGTTGTGAAAAACTACTGATAGCTTGTCAGTGTTCTTTCTTTAAGTGTTGATCCTGAGATGTGTATCAATGCATTTAGTTTTGGGTGTGAGATTAATTTTTCTGCTGAGTTGCATGTCCATGAAGAAAGCTGTGAACAATTTTGAAAAAGTGTAGCAAATAATTTCAGTGCACTATTGCAAATTCAGTGCTATCATATTAAAAATGTTGTTGTCTCCATCTTCTTCTGTCTAATTTAGTTTGAGTAAAATGTTTTTTAGTGACTTCTATGAAAATATGACGCGTTAATAGTTTTCTTTGTCCCCATAATATTTATGTATTCATATATATGTGGTCACAAAGAGGTAGCATTTCATTTATTTGGAGTTAACTCCACTTTTTAGTTTACTTTGAAGCCGTCATTTCACATTTCTTAACATAATACTTTTGGGCTTCAAGTAAAAAATAGTCTACAAAAATGTTCCCATTCAATTGACTGTCTGTAGAGAAAATGTAATGTAATGAAATTCAACCAAAATGACACTGAAAATGCTGCTCCAAGCCAAGTACACTGCATGAATGCTTGTAGCTCATCAGCTGGAGAGTACAACAGGGACACCATTTCTAGTGACACTAGGTTTTATATCTCAGCAGGGTCACAAAGATCATTGCATTGTAAGCATCCATTAGATACAGTCCCTATCCTTTCTGTAAGATTAATAGAACAATTTTTGATCAACAACACAGTGATGACATAGATATTTACAGCAGGCAAGATGAAAAGTAATTGGTTGCATATCAACTGACTGACCAGATGGAGAGCCTTGCTGAGGGTGACTCACTTCTCCTCTGTGGTACTCCTACTGTTTTTTCTTTTCCCCCCCTGCACTCCAACTACTCTAACTGTGACTGCTACCACTACTGATGCTTCCACCTTTCGAATTGCTATATTTGTGACTGTACGCATTGATGTGGAAAAAGCCATCATCTGGGCCAGTAGATCTGGAAATAGAGTACTCACTGAGGTCAGCCACAGACAAGACTTGTTCCTCGAGATCTCACCCTGCCAAGGGTGTTGGGGGCAATGAGTTCTAGCTTAGGGGAGCTGGAGGTCTCTTCTGGCTATTTTCTCAACATTCACTCTGGGGCCTGTAGTGTTCTGAAGCTAAGACAACACTTCCCACTGACTGAGGGCTGTACAGACCTTTAGGTCCCTGTATTGCTACAGTGCTGTCAGACATGCTTAAAAACACACCATGTTAGATGTTGGCTATTGCCTGAAAATTTCTAAATGATTAGATTTGATGGAAGCTGGAGGCTTAAATCAATAAGGCTAGAAACAGGAGATGCAGGGCAGTCCAGCCAATTAGACCAACTGGGGTTTTTGACAAATAATATAAAGGTGTTGTGCTATATTTGATGCCCTTCAATGAAAATTGCTATTTTCAATATTATTACATTTCCTTGGTACCTTTTCCTTTACACTCTTTATTGTTATAAAAGTAAGAATCCCTAAAGGAAAAAAGTCAGTTTCCATTGGCAGACTGCCTCATAGCAGACCAACTTGGGAAACTAGGGAATCCTGGTCAGAACTTGGTGACTCTTGATTAGAGCCCTCAGGCAAGTAATCCAGGTTGTGCTGCTGCAGCACAGGTCGGGGAAGTAACAAGAAGTGCTGTTGCAGCACTGGCTCAGACACAGTCAATGACATTGACAAAAAGTGCTGCTTTGGGGGACTGGTGGCTGCTGCAGCTCAGTCACTGATGAGGACTGCTGCAGCACAGGAATAGGCAATGACATGGAGGGCTGCTGCCACTCTGACTTTGTAGCTGACAGAGAAACAGAAGCAGAAGTTGGCTGGGTCACTGACTGGGAACCAGGGGCGGATTGGTTGTCAGCCATTTCTGGGCCAGCCTCAGAAACAGAGGTAAGATTGGCCAGGACCTCCACCACCAGAACAGAGGTAGCATCAGTAGGGACACAGAGCAGCTGAGTCTCTGGCTTGCTGTGCAGCTGAAACACATGATGTCAGCAAGAGCCGTGCTTTGTTGTAGCACCAACTCCTGGATAAAATGGCCAGGCAAGTTCCCCAGTAAAGTTATTGCCTAGAGTCTATAAGATCCAAACTGTCTGTTTCTCTGCTAGATAAGGTTGGCTGGGGCTCAGAGGTCAAGTGGGTCAACCACCTGTCAGAAGATTGGCAGCAATCGCTGGCTTCTCCAGAGTGCGTGCCAAAGTGTCCCTGGGCAAGACGCTGAACCCCAAATTCTGTTCTATGGGCGTGTGAATGTGTATCCTTGGTTCTTCCTTCAGTTTCATTTCATGTGATTGCTGACTTGTAGTGTAAAAGCATTTTGAGTGTTTGTAAGACAAGAAAGGCTCCATGTAAGTACAGTTCAGTAACCATTTACAGCTGTATGGATGCTAACAGACTGGTGGCTAGCTGACTCAGGACTAGCAGGCTGCAAGCTAAAAAATCCAATTCAAATTGACTTGAGTGCAGGCTAGTTGCTAACTGGCAAAGGCTAACAGGTTAGGAGGTAGCCTGGAAGGTGGCAGCCTGGACACTAGGAGACTGGCTGCTAGCAGGCCGCGACTCAGGCTGACTGCAAACAGGCCAGGACTCAAGCTGAAGAGAGGCAAGTGGGGGCCAGCTGGCTGTATGCTAGCAGGCTCTGAGTCAGGAGAGTTTTAGTCCTTCAGCCAGTCAGGAAGAGAATCTTTTAGCCATGGTTTTAAGGGAACTTCGCTGTGTACCAACATCAGAATAATCATTGGAATTCACACTGTAGTCTCCATTCCATACCAGCTTAGGAGGAAGTATGACAGTTCAAAGAGCTCCTCCTTAAGAGAAATGTCTGTTGGGTCCATAATTAGTCAGATCATACTTTTAGATGTTTTCCACAAGAAATAGGGAAACACTAGGGGATGGAGCCAAATGTAGACTCAGAGCAGACAATTCAAAAGATTTACTATGCAAAAAACACAAAGGTTACTAGGGGTCGAGGTAGGCAGAAACAGTCAAGAAAATTCAAGAAAAACATAAACCTCAAAGAAATGCAAAGAACACTGGGTAGTACTGGGAAAAAAGTAGTATGTAAAGCACATGATGATGAAGATCTGGTGTGGAACATAGGGAGTGACAAACAATATATAGACACAGACCCCCAGAGACAAAGACGAGACAAAGGTTAATTTAATGACATAATTAACACAGGAAGCAAGTACACAAAGACAAATCAACAATACAAAAAAAAAAAATAAAGATAAAATAGGAAGTAACCAAAAGAGAGCTAAAACCAATGGTAGTGTGTAGATGTATACACCTCTCATATATAGCTTAATATAAATCAGATTTTTTTCCCCTATTCTGATAATTACAGGTATGTTTTAAACCAAGATATTCATGAGATCACAGCACTTAGCTCATGAAAAAGTGAAATAACCTCTCTCCTCCATCCCACTCTAAAATGGCCCTTAGGTCTATACTGTGGCATAGTTTATGGAGTGTGCCTGCATGAATTATTAACAGTGCTTACATTCTCTTTATACTTGCGATTCTATCGATATTCAACCCTTAGCATACCCATGGGTATGTGGGCGAACTTTTACACATCAGGATGAATTGCCCTTTTCACATACATGCTGGTCCATCTCAGATAATGTGAATAAAACTATGTTGGATAAAACATCTGACATGCAGAAAATAAAGAAAGATGGAAAATATATCCTCCTCCCGTGACAGTCAACAGATCCGAATCTAAGTGTGTTGTGACAATTCACTGCTCTCAGTCTTCCAGTTCTCTGAGTTTAACTAGAAAGGACACCTTGAAGTGAACATTATGAAAGCATAATTGGCTTTATAACGTCATCTTGCATTGGGAGTAATCCAAGAGGTTAAATCAATGGCCAAAAAACAGCATCCACAAACTATAAAACAGCTGTTTTCTTGCAAAGTGTTTGTAAACCTTTTTCGGGTATCATGGCTGGACTAGAAAAAAGTCTGAGGAGATTCACATTAAGCACAGAAAAACAGTGAAAAGCAACCTCTATGAAATCTTATGATGGACTTGGGGCAGTCAACAGGGAGATATTACACTGACTCTCCTGGAATAGTGGGACCTCTGAGTAGACTGTCCACACTGTAGTATACTGCAGTGAAATCTAGAGCCAAGTTCTATAAGTGTCTTCTCAAGGGTTAACTGTTTTGGTAGCTTGACTATTAATTGCACAAGTATGTGTGCAAATGAGGCTGTTTGTGTACATGAAAGATATAGGGACTCTAAAGCAGATGGCAACTCATTTACCACAGACAAACGAGAGAGAAAGCCTTTAAGCCATTTCATGTAAACAGTCAGCCTGTAAACAGCTATGAATTAAAGCATTTCTGAACGTGCCAAACACAGCATAGCATTGATTATGTAATTGATGGAGGAGCAGCGCAGGGTTTTAAGTCATTTAAATCCGGTTTGTTGTTTGTTGTGTCCTGTCTGAATTTAGATTTCACCATTTTTGTAAAATTCAAGTAAATGATCCTCTGCTAAGCTAAGAAAATGTGTTCACTACACACATAAAGTAACCAAGAGTGTAATGAGCAAGTGTAATGAGAAAAAATGCAATTCCAAGATGAATGTGTGAAAACATATTGAAATGTATATTGAGGTTAGTTTAATAATTTTTTTCCTTCTGCAACAACATTCTGGTTGTCTCTTTACCTATTTTCCATGGTTTACGTTTGCTTTTTTTGTCTCTCCATCTCCAATTCATCTCTCCTTAATTTTAAACAATCCACTCCTTCTGTTATCATGTTTCATATCACTAACCCTAACCAACCTGGTCTTGGTCTCCTCTGCAGTTCCCTATTTGTCTGTATGAAAATGATTTTTTATAGTTTGTTAATAGACTAATAGACTACATACTATTATTGTTATTATAATAAGTAATTTTTCTGTCATACATTAGAGACATAATATGTATTACAGTAGATTCACAACAAATGGTGGGTGGTTTTAGTGTATCGTAACGTGATGATAAGTCAGGAGCCTCTGGACTTATGGCACTCTGCTTTATAACAGTGATTTAACATTACATCCTTATGTTTTGGTTTTTGCACTTCACACTTCATGAACCCCTCTTTAATTGCAATCGTGTATAAGACTGTAATTAAAGAGAATGTTATTATTTTGAATTATTGTGAATGTAGATCATTACTGTTTGAATAACTGTACTAAATAAATAGTAATGAGATGCATGGAGAAGAAAATGTGATACTATGCACTGCTATTAACAGACTTCATCTTGATGAGCCATTATAATATCAAAATCTATTTTGGTTTTGGTGAAGTGGGGGAGAGGGCAGTTTAAACTCTCATTGTGGCATTGAAATGAAATTATTTTATCATTAGAGGAAAACATGTGGCTTTTCCCTTTCTCAAGAGTATAAACTGAGTTTTGGGTCCAAACTATTCTTAACTCTAGACCCAGCAGGGCCCATTTGAGCTATTTCTGTTCTTATGCTAATTTGCCGGTAATTGTTGAAGCCACACACAGACATAGTAATTTAAGTGTCCATATTAATGTGCCCTTACAGTAACAATTTCTATTTCTAGCGTGTCAGCACTTCCCGGCAGAGATGGTATCTTTAAAAAGACCCTCTCACACTCATTACAGCACACAGACATACTCAAACAGAAGATCTTTTTTGTACAGCCAAAAGCAACAGGTATACTGGCTGTACTGACTGAAGTTATTCCATCATGATGAAATATTGACACTTTATCTAGACTACTGGACTGCGAGTATACACTGAATGGATCTTGTCATTCAGCAGATTTAAAACTGAGATTAGATAAACTCATTATCACTGCTGCTAAGACCACAATACAAACTTTTAAGTTCTATGTAAATTCAAATACAAGTAAAACTTTTATTAGAACCTTGGTGAAGAAACCTCTACAATTCCAAAGTGGAAAATACCTGTAACAAAAACAATAGAATAGAATAGAAGTACTTTATTAATCCCCAGAAAGAAATTGTGTTGTTACAGCAGCAAAAGAAGGAAACGAATAATAATAATAATAATAATAATAATAATAATAATATAAATATAAAAAAAATAAGATAAAATTTTGGTCATTTAAGGTCATTTAAATGTCCAGCTATCACTGTCCTAAGGCAAAGTTGTCAGCCACTGATGCCTTAAATTGACGAGTCTCCAACTTTTTCAATAGACTAACACACATTAAAGGAATCAAAAGAGGCTTGAAAAAAAAATCACACCAACAATAGTTCACAATAGCCTAGAATCGTGTTTGCTAATTTAAATTATTAATTATTAATATTTTTTTACTTAAAAAAAACTTTTAAGGTCAGTTCAGTTTTTACTTTTTTGCCTGTTTTACAGTTTTTACAAATTGCCCGGAAGCTATAATATGCAGGTAACATGTGGATGTTAAATTAATTGAGCTAATTTTGTTCTTTTTACAAAATGTCCTGTAGAAATTCTGTTGCACCATTTTGAGGCTTCAGTTACCATCAATGTACCAGCAAATTGCTCCTCCCCACACTCCCTACTTGCTGGATTTGGCTACAGTTCAATTCAATTCAATTCAATTCAATTTTATTTATATAGCGCCAATTCACAACACAAGTCATCTCAGGGCACTTTACAAACAGAGCGGGTCTAGACCACACTCATTACTATTAATTACACCCAACAGTTCCACCATGAGCAAGCACTTGGCAACAGTGGCAAGGAAAAACTTCCTTTTAACAGGCAGAAACCTTGGGCAGATCCTGGGAACTGACCATCTGCCTTGACAGCTGAAGAGAAGAAGACAGAGAGAGACAGGAGGCGATAGAGAGAGGATACATCGCCAGAGTACGCCAGCATGAAAACTAACATAATGGTAGAACAACAGAATCCTAACTATGGCAACTATTTGCAGTACAATATAGAATAATGATAATAGAGTGGAAGCACAGGACACGGGGCAGTCGAGTGGAGCCACAGATCAGATGTTCAGCTATGGAGCCACAGGTATCTGTAGAGAGGTACAGAGAGAGACCAGAGAAACAAGCACAGCACTAGGGAGAGAGGACACAGAGTTAATGGTTAATCTGTGATGGTTAAAAATGAGTTTGAGGAGAGAGGGGAAGAGGAGGAGTGTGGAGCGATCATGGGATATCCCCAGCAGCCTCAGCCTATGTAGCATAACTAAGGATGGCATGGAGGAGTAGTTTAGACTATGGGTGTGAACGGCATGGTACCTAGAACCAACTTTAGCTTTGTCAAACAAGAAGGTTTTAAGCTTTGCTTTAAAAGTAGAGAGGGTGTCTGCCCCTCGGACCCAGACTGGCAGCTGGTTCCACAGGAGAGGAGCCTGAGAGCTAAAGGCTCGGCCTCCCATTCTACTTTTGGAGATTCTGGGAACCACAAGCAAACCTACACTCTGGGAGCGAAGTGATCTATTGGGATAATAGGGGTAACAGCTAGCAATTTTCATTTCTCCAAAAGTAAACTCAAGCTGAAAGCGCTGTATCTTCATCTGAATCATTAGTCCATTATTTCTGCTCTTTGAGGATTCTCCCTCTGTTTCAAATAAATTATTTGGCAGTTTTAAGCCCCACAGTGGCACTGTTTTATAGGTAAGTTGGTATCACACAATGCATCATATTTTTTTTTCATCACACAGTCCACAACACAGTGTCAGTGATGAGTTAGATGAAAAGAACAATCCAACTATTAAGCTATACCACCTCCAGCCACTTGGTTTATACGAAGCTGAAAAAAGCTAGACTTATTTTTTTCAAATGTAACATAATCTGACTACTGGCACCTCTAAAAGATTAGTCATTAACATGTTATTCTTGTAAAAAAACTGAACTGTAATTATATTGTAATTTTTTGGCTTGCAGTGACCTCATGGTCCAGCCCACTTTGTTTTATATTTCAGTTTTTGGTGACTTTTCTCACTTTTGGACAGAGCAAGGTTTTATGTGTTTTTATCGTTATTATTTTTTCGTGTCTAAAAATGGTTTATAAAATATAAAGCAGAGCTATAGTGCATATAGCCCTTCTATCTACTTAAAAAAAAGCATTCAACTGATGAACTGGTGAACATACATTTTTAGAAAAAGTAAAAGAATTAGAGTTATGTTTCTCCCATTAGATAAGAAAGGTGATGTCTTCTGCCCACTGTTAACCATTGTAAGCCACTGAAAACAGATAAGACATGGATGCCTGGACTGAAGAAATTTCATAGCAGAGATATTGCCCTTCAGAGTGGCTATAAGCCTCTTTAAGCTGATAGCTCTTGAGGTGAACAGTGCTTGCAATGCACCTTCAGAAGCTGTCTCAATCTGAAAAGGGCAACCTGTGTGAAAGGGCAAACCTCTATGCCAACCTTACCAAATTGCAATAATAACTCACAAAAGATACCCTCATAAAAATGAATGGGTTATTAATCAGCATCTCCCCACTGGAGCAGTACAAGCAGAAATTTTATTAACTTTATTTTGAGCACATTACTCTTCTATAATCTCTTTGGAATACAACATATTCAGGGGTATGACTTAATTGCCTTGATATTTCTACTTTGCTCCTGAAAGACATTCATGAACAGGTCTTATTGGTCTCTTCATAAAACTCTCCTCTGTGCACTGTCATTTATAGAGATTCACAGATGTGTTTGCTACATTCATTACCTTATTGGCTCAGAGAAACACCCATTGTTTTGCTTGACAACCTCACTAGACAAGTCTTTGGATACCACTAGAAAGCATTTATCTAAATGGAAATTGATGCTGTAAGCAAGAGCCACTGCCACCAGGTGGCAATAAAGGGAATGAAAAGCAGGCCTGATAAACTTTAGAGTCTCATGATTAACCAGACTGCTGGATAAAATTTTTCTGCAAATGCGTAATGGCATAGAGTATTCAACAAATGCCAGGCTGCTCAGGATGCATTCCTACCTACCCAATAGGTTTTGTAAAATAAAACAGATGTGTATTTGATGGGTGATGTAACTGAACAGAAACAAGCTTACAAAAAATGCCAGTGAGCTTTCTGTAAGTAAATATGCCAGTAATCTTTACCTTTGACCAGTGTGCTGGTACATTGTAGATGTACTGAAGCTTTATCTTGCTTGGTAAAACACAAACACAGCTTGGCCTAAAAACTGACTAAGTCATCACTGCAGAAGTTACATTTCTATCATCTGTTGAGATGTAGCACCTATTTCAGGCAGATAAATGACTGAGCATGAATGAAAGGAGATATATTTTGAAACTAAAAGAGATTTCTCTTGAAAATGCAACGCCTGAATCAGTTCAGCTAGCGGCTCTGTTCCAGTCGTTGCCAGGGGTGAAAAAAATGTGAGCAGAATAGAGATGTAATTCTCTTGTCAGCAGCAATACTGCTGATACAGATTTGTTGGAGTTTGGTAATTAATACTTGAGATCATAAATTATCACCACCATTCATGGAGCCCCAAGGAACCAAGAACTCACGGACTGAATGTGTCTATGTGTGCGTGTACGATATGTATCAATGGATGTGCATGCATAGATATTTGGATGACTCGGCAGGAAATAGAAGGAGGAAAAAACATGCTGCTCCTCCCATTCCTCACTCTCCCTGCCCACACCAGCCCCCTGAGGAGGTGATCGGACGTGTCTGTTTCCCGGAGATAAAAGGCTGTTCACCACATCCCCAGAGCTGGGAAAAGTTGGCACCAAGCACGCTGGCAGTCTGCTCATGTAGCAGACCCTGTCACTGACACTGAGAGGGAGACAGAGAGTGAGGGTGAGGGGTGAGCGTGCGCACATAAACAGCAAAACACTGAATCGTTACATTAAAATCCCTTGTTAGTTTAACTTGTATAAGACATATATATGACTGTCCTGCTGTACAGAACATGCATATATACACAGTCTGTTAATGTGGACCCCAGCCAGCTGATACAATATCAGTGTGCCTTCAAGGATAATGTGTTTCCACTGATGAAAAGATGTCCTCCTGAATTGATTACAACTGATGAGGAGTCAATGTCTATTAACTGTCATCTAGGATAATACACTTAATTTTCCAACAGATAGAAAATAGCCATTAACATCTAATTGTTGCTTGTGAAAAAATCAAATATAAAAGGTATTATTATGTACAAAAGATGATAAACAAATGAAAGGTGATAAATAAAGAGAATAAAATGTTAACTTTTCATTATGGTTTAGAGTGAGTCAACCTTATTTTTGGCAAAATTTTTGTTTGGTGATTACTGAAACTGAATGAGTAAATGTGATATGAACAAATTATGTAAAGCCTTGAAAGTTTTACAATTAGATTTTGGCAAACTTTATCCAAAGCAAAGTACAACAGCAGTGGTTTGAATGTGCATGTGGGGAGACCAGAGAGTAGGGAGTTGCAGTAGTCAATGCAGGAAATTCAATTCAATTCAATTTTATTTATATAGCGCTAATTCACAACACAAGTCATCTCAGGGCACTTTACAAACAGGCGGGTCTGAACCACACTGTTACTATTAATTACACCCAACAGTTCCTACATGAGCAAACGCTTGGCAACGGTGGCAAGGAAAAACCTCCTTTGTTGAGCAGGAAACCTTGGGCAGATCCTGGCTCTGGGTGAATGACCTCTGACCCGGTTGGGGGGAGAAGAAGAGGAACAGAGACAGGAGGCGAGAGAGAGGATACATCACAGAGTACACTTAACTTTGCATGAAAACTAACATAATGGTGAGAACAGAATCCTAACTATGGCAATATTTTGCAGTACAATATAGAATAATATTGTAAATTGGAAGCACAGGACCTGGGGCAGGTCTGATTAGACCACAGATCAGATGTTCAGCTATGGAGCCACAGGTATCTGTAGAGAGGTACAGAGAGAAAGACCAGAGAGAAACAAGCACAGCACTAGGGGAGAGAGGACACAGAGTTAATGGTTAATCTGCAATGGTTTAAATGAGTTAGAGGAGAGAGAGGATGGAGAGGAGAATTGTGGAGACGATCATGGGATGTCCCCCAGCAGCCTCAGCCTATAGCAGGTGGTATGAAGGGGTAGTTTTGTAGTTGGCATGGTAACTAGAACTAGTTGTAAGCTTTGACAAACAAGAAGGTTTTAAGCTTTACTTTAAAAGTAGAGAGGGTGTCTGCCTCTTGGACCCAAACTGGCAGCTGGTTCCACAGGAGAGGAGCCTGATAGCTAAAGGCTCGGCCTCCCATTCTACTTTTGGAAACTCTGGGAAACACAAGCAAACCTACACTCTGGGATCGAAGTGATCTGTTGGGTTAATAAGGAATTAGCATCTCATTGATGTACAATGGAGCTTGGCCATTAAGAGCCTTGTAGGTAAGAAGAAGAATTTTAAAATCTATTCTGGACTTTATAGGGAGCCAGTGAAGAGAAGCTAAAACTGGAGAAATATGATCTCTCTTCCTAATTCCCATCAGAACCCTTGCTGCAGCATTTTGGGTGAGCTGGAGGCCTCACAGTGAGCTAACTGGACAACCTGACAACAATGAATTACAGTAGTCCAACCTTGAGGTAACAAATGCATGGACTAGCTTTAAATGATGAGGAAATGATGAGGGCCTGTACCAGGAGTTGTGCTGTATGCTCAGACAGGTAGGGTCTGATCTTTCTCATGCTGTACAGGGTAAAGGGACACAACTATGGACGAGGCCATGTGAAACTTAAAGCTAATCATCATCAATCATGATGATTGATGACCATGATTAGGTTTGGGGCTGACTTTGTGGGAATCAGAGTGGCTGATCAAAGTTGGGTATTAATCTGGTGTTGTGTAGAGGGTTTTGCTGGGATGACCAGGAGTTCAGTCTTAGATAGGTTGAGCTGGAGGTTTTGTTCTTTCATCTATTTAGAAATATCAAAGAGGCATGATGAGATCTCTGCCAAGACTGTTTGACCAGCAGGGGGAAAAGAAAGAAAGGGTTGTGTGTCATCCGCATAGCAGTGGTATGAGAAACCATGGGAGTGAATGATTTTGCCAAGTAAAGTTGTGTATATTGGGAAGTGAAAGGGACCAAGTATTGACCCCTGGGTGACCGCTGTGGATAGGGAGTGAGATTTGGACACTTCCCCATTCCAAGATACCCTGAAAGATCTTTCAGAGAGGTAGGACTTGAACCAGTGGAGAGCAGGTCCTGAGAATCCAAGCTTGTTGAGAGTAGAGAGCAGGATTTAGTGGTCAGCAGTGTCAAAGGCAGCTAAAAGATTGAGTAGCAGTAGAGCTGAGGACTGGCCAGCAGCTCTAGCAGAACAGAGTGATTTTGCTACTGTGAGGAGTGCAGTCTCAGTAGGGTGACCTGGTTTGAAGCCAGACTGGTGCAAGTCGTACAGACTGTTACAATTCTACATTTCTACAATGTTATCTTAAGCAATGTACATACAGAAAGAAATTGTTACTTGAAGAATGTGTATTCCAATATATTTGAAAAGAAGGTAGGAGTGAAAATGGTCTGTAGTTTTCAATCTGAGATAGGTTGAGCATGGGCTTCTTGAGCAGTAGGGTGATCTATGCTTGTTTAAAGGTGTTGGAAAAAAGGCCTTTAGTGAGAGAGGGGTTGATGATGTGTATTTGCAGACTGCAGTGCTGGAGAAATGGCCTGAAGGAGGTTGGATGGTATTGCACCGAGATATGTTTTCACTGAAAGTGAGGCAAATGTGTCTTGGGTGAGCAGAGAGGGGGTTGGAGGTGGAGGTGGCTTGATGAGTGAATTAGAGACAGCAAACAACTTGTGAGCACCTGGAGGTGAATGATGCTAAGGTGCTCTGATAGTCAATGAGGTCAGAGGGGTCATTGGATTTATGAAAATAAGGAGGCGATGAACTGGATGAAGAAATTTTTGGACAACTGCAGGGGAGGAACTGTTACATTTGCTGTGGAGCAGTTCCAGGTTAATATCAGATGAAGAGTATTGCCCGCTTTGTGTGTGTGAGGAGTGGAGACTTGTTGGAGGTCAAAAGAAGACAGAAGGGACAGGAAGTCAGTTGCTTGGTGCTTATCAGTGCAAACCTGCACTCTGGGAGCGAAGTGATCTGTTGGGGTAATAGGGACTTAGCATCTCATTGATGTACAATGGAGCTTGGCATTTAAGGGCCTTGTAGGTAAGGAGAATGACTTTAAAATCTATTCTGGACTTTACAGGGAGCCAATGAAGAGAAGCTAAAACTGGAGAAATATGATCTCTCTTGCTAATTCCCATCAGAACCCTTGCAGCAGCATTTTGGAGGCCTCGCAGTGAGCTAGTCGGACAACCCGACAACAAGGAATTACAATAGTCCAGCCTTGAGGTAACAAATGCGTGGACTAGCTTTTTGGCGTCACTTTTGGACAGGATACTCCTAATCTTAGCTATGTTGCGCAAGTGAAAGAAGGCAGTCCTAGTGAATAGCCTAAGAATAGAATAGAATAGAATAGAACAGAACAGAAGTACTTTATTAATCCCCTGAGAGAAATTTTGCTATTGTAGCAGCACCAATAGTAATACCATAAGATAGAAAAAGATAAAAACCTAAATAAGATAAAGATAAAATAGAATATAGAACTATAATATGTACATAAGTAAGTGTAAGAAAACAAGACGTGCAAAATTGAACAATGTTCAGGCAGAAAAAAATGCAGGTGAACAGATGAAGATGGAGATGAGTGTCATCATCTGTCACACAGGTGAGTTGTTGTAAAGTTTTACAGCAAATGGTAGAAATGACTTTTTGAACCACTCTTTATGACAGCGGAGCTGAATCAGTTGGTTTGGGAAAAAGCTCCGCTGTCTCTGTAGTGTGTCATGGAGCGGGTGAGATTGTCCAAGATGGAAAGCAGTTTGTTCATTGACCTCCTGTTCCTCACTGACTCAAATGCCTCCAGATTGTGTCCCACAACCTGTCCAGCCTTGTGAATCAATTTGTTGATCCTGCTGGCATCCCTGGAACTGATGCTGCTCCCCCAGCAGACCACAGCAAAGTAGAGGACACTCGCTACCACAGACTGGTAGAAGACCTCCAAAATCTTGCTGCAGACATTGAAGGATCTGAGCTTCCACAGAAAGTAGAGTCTGCTCATCCCCTTCTTGTGCACAGTGTCAGTGTTGGTGCTCCAGTCCAGCCTGCTGTTCAAGTGAACGCCCAGGTACTTGTAGTGCTCCACCACTTGAACCTCCTCCCCCATGATCTTAATGGGCTCAATTATGGCCTTGGTCTTGGTTACATTCAGGAGAAGATGATTCCAACTATTCCACTCCACAAAGTTGTCCACCATCTGCCTGTACTCCGATTCCAGCCCATCCCTGATACATCCCACCACTGCAGAGTCATCAGAGAACTTCTGCAGGTGGCATGACTCAGTGTTATACTGAAAGTCAGAGACAGGACAGTCCCCTGAGGACCCCCTGTGTTACTGACCACCACATCAGACAGTGAGTCTGCCAGATGCACAAACTGTGGCCTATCCAACAGATAGTCAGTAATCCAGGAGACAGTGGATGAACTGACACCCATCCTGATCAGGTTATCACTCAGGAGAAATGGTTGGATGGTATTAAAGGCACTGGAGAAATCAAAGAACATGACTCTCATAGTGCCACCACTACCATCCAGGTGAGAATGAGCACGCTGCAGCAGACAGGTGACAGCTTCATCCACACCAATATGGGGCTGGTAGGCAAACTGGAGTGGGTCTAATGCCGGTTTCACCAGAGGAATTACATTACAACATTAGCTGCAAATTGCTCCTGGGATCTGAATGATCAGTTTGATACCTTTTGGACTCTCTGAAACCATAAAGTTTGGCACCTGTGAATTACCTGCCACATTAGACTTACTCATCGATCTAGCCATTTGTATTGATACCAGGCTAACGCAGAGGCAGAAAGAGAGAGTAGCTGGACGTTGTCAGTTTTTCCCCCGCAGTTCTCCAGCAGCAGAGCCAGCTCCGCCAGCTTGCTGGTCAGGCAACTGTGCATTTCCACCCAAAGGCTACCCCTGACCAAGCAAGCCAACACTCTTAATGCCCAACCTCTCGTTAAGGTAAACTTTGTTACCTAACCCGTCACACTCCTGATTTCTGGCAATCATTGTGAGAAGATTCCCTTGCATCTGATAGACCCTCCTCAGGTTCCCATAATATTGGACTATCCTTTACCTGGCTGGTAAAACACAACCCACAAACTGACTGGGCTAAAAACATAATTTTGGGTTGGAATACCTTCTGTTTGGCACAGTGTCTGTTGTCAGCCTTGCCACCAGGTGTAGATGCGGAGCCTGTGGAGGAGTTTCCAGATCTGTCTGCAGTTCCAGCCAAATATCTGGACCGTAAACCCGTGTTCAGCAAGTCGCATGCCACCACAGTTCCTCCACACCAGCCATATGACTGTGCTATAGATCTACTGCCTGGAACATCACCACCAAAGGGTAGGATCTACTCTCTGACAGCCCTGGAAATGGAGGCCATGAACAAGTACATTAATGATTCTTTGTCTGCAGGCATTATTCAACCATCATCTTCTCCAGAAAGTTCAGGCTTCTTCTGTGTGGAAAAGAAGCCTTGTATTGATCCCGGGGTCTCAACAACATTACCATTAAAAACAGTTATCAATTGCCACTAATCTCCTCTGCTTTTAAGAACATGCAGGAAGCAACCATCTTCTCCAAACTGGACCTCCGCAATGCATATCACCTGGTGCGCATTCGTGAGGGGGATGAGTGGAAGACTGCCTTCAACACACCAAGTGGACACTACGAGTACCTGGTAATGCCCTTTGGGTTGACTAATGTTCCTGCTGTCTTCCAGGCCCTTGTTAATGACATGTTGTGGGACACGGTCAATAAGTTTTTCTATGTTTACCTGGATGACATTTTGATATTTTCCAAGTCTCAGCAGGAGCATGTGCAGCATGTAAGACAGATCCTGCAACGTCTTTTGGAGAATCAGCTGTATATGAAGGCGGATAAGTGTAAGTTTCACTGGGACAGTGTTTCTTGCTTGGGGTTTGTAGTGTCTGCTAGGAGCTTGGACATGAACTCTGCCCAGGTCAAGGCAGTACTGGAGTGGTCTCAGCCCACCACCTTGAGTGGAGACACTGGTTGGAAGGGGCAGAAAAACCATTATTGGTTTGGATGGACCACAAGAACCAGGAATATATCAAGCAAGGTGGGCACTTTTCTTTTCCTGTTTCAACTTCACCTTTTCCTACCATTCAGGGTCTAGAAATGTGAAGCCAGATGCCCTGTCACACTAGTTTGCAAGGATGGGAACTCTTCAAAGCTGACACCATCCTGCCCAGCCAGTGTCTTGTTGCTACTGCCCAGTTTTCTGTCCAGCAGAAGGTACTGGATGCTCTCTGTCGACATTCTTATCCAGGTAATGAACCCAAGGGGAGTCGGTTTGTCCCTGAGTCTGTCCATTTGCAGGTTCTCCAGTGGGCTCATGGTTCCAAACTCACCTGCCACCCCCCACCTGCCAGAACACAGTCACCACCCATGGACACTCCCCATGTATTGTCTGTCAGCCTGCTCATTCCACCACACACCTGTGTTGCCTGTTTGCCCAATTACCACTCAATGCTTGTACTAGTCAGTTTGCCTTTGTTCTCTGCCAGATTTTTGTTTGTCCTCCTGCCTGCTTTGCAGCATACTGCTTGTTTGCTTGCCTGCTTTTTGGATTTTGACTTTTGCCTGCTTCCCATTTGTGAATTTTGCCTGATGTCTTCTGTACCTCTGCCGGATTATTCTGATTTGTTTCTTGACCACTGGAACGGACTGTACCTTATTGGCTATAAATTCTGCAGTTAACTTTTAGTTTTTGCTTACTCCTGCTTCTGCCTCCTGATTCTGCATGTGGGTCTTCTCTGATGTGTGACAGCATTGCATTTCCTGTTTTATTACTATCTTTCTTTTCAGATCCTCCAGTTCCTGTCCTCCTGTGTTTTTCTGCAGTGTGATTACCTTAGAGATCGTTCTTCTTTAACCATGCAACTATCCTCACTCTCAAGAACTCCAGATCAAAGTACAGTAGAGGTGGATGCCTTGGATGTGGAACGGGGGCTGTGCTTTCTCACTGGTTCCCAAAAGATGGAAAGTTGGCTCTCAAGGAGTGGAGTTACCAGTTGGTGGGGGCCCAACTGCTTTTTTTGGTATGGACCAATCACAAGGAGCTAGAATACCTAAGGTCTGCAAAGAGACTGAACACAAGACAAGCAAGGTGAGGCGTTTTCTGCTTCAGTTTCACTCTCTCCTACCACCTGCGGTCAAACACTCACTATTGTTGACAGATTCGCCAATATGGTCTGCTTAATTCCTCTGCTTCCGAAAATGGCCATGGCATTATTTCATCATGTGTTTCATCTCCATGGTCACCCCAGTGATATGGTATCTAACTGGAGTCTGCAGTTTGTAAGACAATTTTGGCAAGCATTCTGCATCTTCCTAGGAGCTGCAGCTAGTTTATCCTCTTGATATCAACCCAAGTCTAATGGTCAGACTGAGCAGCTTAACCTTAAGCGTAGCAGCTTAAGAGTCCTCCTCCAAAACTCTTTTCTGCTGTTACAAGGAAACAGCAGACAAGCAAGTGCAAGAATATTTGTTGATTACAGTTGTTGTGCTAAGTCAAGCTAACCTATTGCTAACCTATTCCTTTTATAGTCTGCTTTATAGACTTATATGATCTAAATCTGGCAAGAAAGTGTATTTGTGTAGTGTCTTTTCCACCTACTTATATAAGTATCTAAACTTAATCAACAGTATGTGGTTATGGTTTAGAGGAGGTCTTTCTCATGGCAAAAAAAAACCCAACCCCCCCAAAAACCCAAAACATTACCTGTTATGTTTTGATAATTAGGGCCCCAAAGCAGAAACAGAAGCAGGAAGTCTTTTGAATAAAAAAGCAGTTTATTGTCCAAACATGGAGTGATGGTTAATGGCAGTGGAAATGGTAATGCCTGACATGTTCTTCGCTGAAGTCAGGGAATGTAATTCCAGGCAATGGCAGAAGGACTGAGTACTAGGAAACACTGACACAGGTAACAAGAGGTGAGGTCAGAAACAAGGTACACACAAAAGAAACACATACATTAACCAAAAGGAAGGCAGGATGGCGCTTATACTTGAACAAGTCACTGAAGAGTTTCACCAGAAAGATCACACATAGCACTGATAAATGATATGGAATTACCTGGCAGTGTGGTGGAGGAGAGATCAGGCTTTTATGGTGAAGTTGATGAGCTCAAGTGGATACAGGTGTGCCTTGTTGCTGTCACGGGAGGAGCCAGACATATTCCCTCACACTCCACCTGCAAGATAAAGAACAGAAAGGGAAGGGGGAATGAGAGGAAAATGCAAACAAAAAACCCCAACTCTGGACCAGAATAAAGCAGAATCATCATAATTAATGGTTGACAGGACAATGCATACTAATTACAGTCTCTGATATTTAAGTCACATATAAAAAGTGTTTGAAGTAAACAGGTTTTTTTTTCCCTGTGAGAAAAGTCTCAAGTAGCTGTACACAAATGCACACAGCAACAACAACAAAAACACTATTATAGAATGCATCTTTTATTACGTTTCCTATTTAAAATGCTTCTAAAAAATTCTCACATCTATCCTTAATATCTGCTTTTAATTAATTTTGTTGCTGAACAATTTTTCCCATCTCTTCACACATGAATGCATGTTGGAGAGACACGCACCAAAATACAGATGCACACAGACATGCCCCTCTGGCTCTTCACAGGTACACACACACACACAAATCCAGTGGGACCAAACTCAATATCAGTATGTGTACAAGCTTTTCAATACTGCCTCTCTTCTTTCATTTTCCCAAATGTAGGCTGTACTATATGCTCCACCACAGGGACTATCAATAGACCAACCATACTATTCAAAGTGATCAATACAGTAGAACGCTGTTTCTCTTTCTGTGCCTCTCTCTATCTCTCTCTCACTCTCTCTTTGTCTCTTTCTTTGTACTTGGATCATTGGAGCCTTATATATAGGGTTGCAGTGACACAACTTCTATAAGCTACTTTTCCTATTTATTGTATGCTTTCAGAAATATTATATATCGTCAGCCTAATAGCACATCTGTCTAACTCATTTTTTTCATGTTTTTGGAAAAGAAGAAAAAACACCTTTTTTCAGCAAAGTTGTAAGAACTTTTTATTTATACGTTAATGGTAACTCCCACCAGATGTGTGAACAAGTTTGCAATAAAAAATAGACACAATAACTATTGCATAACAAATAAAACTGACTTGTGCAAATCTTGCAGGGAACTCAACTTGACTTAGGCAGTTTTTCTCTTACATAGATACATACAAATATAACCAAAGTTGTTCACCTCCTGAAACATACCCATGTTGTTTTATGTTCTTAAATATATCCAAGTTCTTTTATTTGGTTCTTTTAGTTGTTTTATTTTCTCAAACATAACCACGTTGTTTTAATTTCTCAAACATAACCAAGTTGTTTTATTTTCTTAAACATAACCAAGTTGTTTTACTTGCCTTAACATAACCAGGTCATTTTACTTGAATCTTAACCAATGTTGTTTTACAGGCCTAACATTAACGAAGATGTGTCACTTGCCTAACCTTACCCAGGTTGTTTTATTTGTCTTGATGAGGGAGGTTATCATAGTAGTCATGGACCACTCTCGGTAGTACCAGCTTCATTGCCTGCAAGTCCTGGAATTTCCTGAGAGTAATTGGCAATTGGGCAGGAAAGAGTTGGACCCAGGGGAATGGTTCTTTGGGGATGGTCAATCGCTGAGGCAGGTTCTCCCACTCTGACTCAAACTGTAATTTATACCGAATTGTACCATCTGCCAAATACTGGAGAGCCCGAAGGTCATGGACTGTGGGGTCGCCAGGTTTTCTACCTGGTTGGATGTTTGTGACGTAGGCCCTAGATAACTTCATGAAGTCTTTGTGGTACAACTGGGTGACCTTGTATGGGGATGGGTTCAAACGGGCAGTCTCAAAGATGACAATGTAATCATGTGGAGTGTAAATGTCTTTCCTGATACCCCGTTCAATGCAGCTATGCATGGAGTCACACTCCATTTGTGTGTGCCCTGCAACCAGAAATCTTTGTTCAATGGTGATACCATGCTTCATGGCCAGATCAAGGTACGCATTTGCAATGGTACAACACCAATTCTGATAGCCGCAGCCATCACTCCAGACTATGACTTTTTCAATGTTTGGGTTGGCCTCTAAGACGGACTCAAAGTGTTTGAACTGCAGATGGGCAAAAACCTCGCTGCTGAGGGAGCCCTCATGCTCCAGTTTATATCTACTCAAATCAAGAATTTCCCTCTATTTATCGGTAGCATTATTTTAGCAAACAAAATGTAACTGATGCAGTGCATAGGACTTCTACCCTTTGCAGCCTTAGCTTTAAACTAACCTAGCTAATTTGCAGTCCTTATTCCTTTGTTGCAGAAACGTGATTAAAAGTTTAAACACACAGTTCATAAGTACATTTAGTGTATACAAAGTTTGAGAAACATGAATTAGCTTACCTGATGAATCAAAGATGAGACTTAATGCTTCACTTATGCTCAGACGAGCCTTGTTCTTCATGGGGTCGGCCATTGTTGTTTACCGTCAAAAATGCTCAAGTCAATTTGAGATGACTTGGGCACCTTTTTATATGGCATCAAAAATGCCCAAGTCAACCAGATGACTGAGGCAGATAGTGTTTTTTGAATGTTACAAGCATTCTGATTGGCTGAGGGCATAGGCAATTATACAGGGTGGTGCAGCAGTGTTAGGAGAGTAGAGTTAGGCCAATATCTCAATTTGGCCAAAAAATGAGTTAGGCAGATATGCTATTAGGCTGACGATATACAATGTATGTATGTATATTTTTTGGAAATATTTTATGCATTTTCACAGTTTAAACGTATAAAGTTGAAGAGAGAGTATACCATGCCACTATACAAAGATGATAATGTACATTTACATATCATACAAATCACACAAATGTATCAACACTTGGTCCCAAGTGTGTGCCCAACCTCATTTTGAAAGTTCAGTTCTGTCAGCCACACAAGATTATGTCACCCGAACGTCTCTCATAAAAAACATTTTATAGCATGTCACCTCAATGAAATAACCTCGATTCTCTTCTGTGCTGCATGTAGTTTGTTTAAAATGGCTATATATTCTACATATATAGCAATTATATATTCTATGTATTCTATATATACATGTGCTAAATATATAGAATATATACGCATTCTAATTTATTTACAAAAAATGGAAGAGCATAAAATAGCATGCATTTCATTTACAGTCTGTTAACTAAAAACATTGCATGCATTAAGGTAAATTAAATGCAACTGAATAAGCAGAATAGCAGACGAAAATCATTGTAGTTGTTTTAATTTTGTAACTTAGGTCCTACTAGTTTATATTTTTTTCTACTGTTCTTATTAACTCAGTTTGTTCTAACTTCTTAATTATATCATAAACCTGAAACCTGCAGTAAGCATGTTCAAGCAACATTTAAAAAAAAACAAACTAATAAAATATCTAAACAAAGTAAAATGTTAATTGACAGAAAATTGAAAATTAAATATATATCAGTGTCCCTGGTGTTCTGTATCCATTTGTTTCTATGTCTGCAGTCTATGTACAATTAATTTTGAGCCTATCATTAAATATGCAGCAGATCAAAGGAACTCCATGGGGCTTCTGATACAATGGATACACATCTCCCATCCAATTATTGATTGACTACAACATTTTGAATGGAGATTGTTTATAAAGAAATGTAATAATTGGCAAAGCAGTGTTATCAGTATGCAGTCGTAACTTATTATATTATGATGTTTTCGTATGTCTGCCTCTTTTTTTCAGTTGTTAAAATTATCTTGATGTTGTATGCCAATTGGCATTTAATCTCTCATGTTGCAACTTCTAATTTAACTGGTCTGAATTAATTTCTCATTTGCGGAAGTTCATTAGAAACCTATAATTGTTTGACAGTATACTGACTGTAGTCATGACCTTGGTGGATTATGGAATTACATGTCACTTAGAGATGTAAATGTGGTAAATGTTTTTAAAATATTATCTGTGTAGCTTTCTCACTACATATTTGTAAGAATTTTAATTACTACACACAAGTGTCCCACACATATTTCCTTCTCCTAACCTTGTCTCAGTTGTTGTCTAAAGTGCTAATTCTCACAAACTGGTTTCATTACAATTAATTAATTAATATGTGCACAATGTTTCTGTGAAAATTAATGAATAAATAGTTTCAGATCATATGTAGTGAGAATACAGCCAAGCCTCAGTGGATAATCATTTTTTTTGCCAAGTCTTGGTAATGTGGTGACAGATAAGCTAATCAGTCATTCCTTAGCCCAGCAGCTTCCTAAAAACCCCCTTGATCTGAGTTTCTCTAGGCTATTCTGGAGAGTGATGCCCCTCCGGGATGTCTTGGGTCAGTCCCAAAGTCTCTCTTAATAGTTAGTAATGCTTCCAAGTGTAGGTGCCCAGAGGTGCATCCTCCCCTGTCAAAGTGGAAAAAGCAACAGCTCCTCACCCTTGAATTTGCGCCAGTTGAATCTACAATCTTTTTGAAGACAGACAGTACCCGGGCCTCAGGTTAAGGTCAGAATGAAGATAGGTATTTCTATGAATGAGCTATTTTCAGTGTGGTGATTTATAGATATTTATTTATATTTAATACCATAACTAATAACTAACTTTGAATAACAAGAATTGCATTTGCAGTTTTGTCTTTAACAAAATATGTGTCTTACATATGAAAATATAGTTTGTTTTGTTATTGAAATTATTTCTAAAAGAAGAAATAATAGGAAATGAAAAACTGCTACTAATCAGAGAACTGGACTTCTAGTTCAATATGCAGTCATAAAGGACAAGTGTATAGAATTTAGTTGCAACTAGCAATGAGGCTGCAGGACACTGTGGCCAGTGTCATGGATTGATGAATCATTGATTATCAAGACATTTCTCAGAATTGTGGTATGCCCAAGCGTTTATATCGTGATTTCCTCTTTTTGTAAAACGCATCTGTTGTGGTAGTGGCATTGAAAAGGCATTGAAAAGGTAATTTGACCTAACTGTATTCAGTTATCAAAGTTTTTTCTCATCCTCATTCTGCTTTTCTGTTTTGAGTGTTTTTGTGGCTTTGAAACTATGTGTGGAGGACATTCAGAGAAGCAGTGGCTGCTTTTACATGAAGAATTCGAAACCATGACAGGTACTGAATGTGGCGGCCAAACCAACTGCCATGCAGTGTTGGTATTTCTTTATAGTCTACATTACACATCATACACTTACAAATAATGGCACTACACATAGTGTTTTGTGTTCAGACAGTACATTCTTTATTTAGGACAGCTGTTTCTAATGTAGGTGTACACATTTTAGTTTACAAGCTGTCTCTTTGTTTAATTTGCAATTAATCCTTGCCTTTGTGTTGCTCGTACCGAGGTCTGGACAAGACTTGAGTTCTGGGAGAAAGAGACCCTTATGGAAATGCTTCGAATAGATTAGATAGATATTTCATTTTTGTAGTTTATTATTATAAATCTTTATTTGATTTTTGTTGTGCTTGTTATATGTTGTGTGTAATTGTCTGTTGTGATACACCCTCATGTGTCTGTTTTAGGCTAGGCTGGTTCTTTAAATACCTTGCCTCATGTGTCTTTTGTTAGGTCAAGTCTGTTGAGTTAAACCTCAGTTGCCTTATTGTTAAGTTGACCTCATTTTGATTTGTATAGTTTGTATAGTTTGTATTATGTTTAAAATTATTGGAAGTATTGACTTTTGTTTCCTTTTTAAAAAAAAAAACAAAAAAAACTCGAATTTTCACTTTTTTATATCTTTGTCCTGCAGCCTGATTGTTTGGGCCTTGACACTTGGACAGAAGCTTGTTTGATTTGGGTATTTGTGTGCTCTATACCTTACTGTACACACAAAGTACTTTTGAAACCAATAGCTTCCTCTGAAAACTTCCTAGACCTAATCAGTTCAAATCATACTGGTTGCCCTCAGCAGAAAATGTATCTAATTTTCTGTCAAAGCGACTGCCATTTACTTAAGATCTGATCTCTTCTATTCTTTCTCTTTCATTTCTCCCCTTCCTCGCTTTCCCACTCTCATTAAAATGGAAAGGAAAAGATTTGCATTTAGTAATTTAATTTAAATTGGAAGTTAATTATAGAGTCGGGTAAATCATATAAAGAAAAGTTTCAACTAGTAAAGTGTAAAAAAAAAACCTGGTATATTAAATTTTCAGACAAAAGGTAGACACATGTTACTTATCTTGACCTGCTCTTAAACAGTTTTAACATATCTGATTTATGAACGTTTATTTAAGTTTTTATTAAGTTTTAATAATGTAAGATTGTAAGAGGAACAGGACTATCGAATGGCTCTGGATACAGGGAGACAGCATATTAAGCATAGACAAAAACACTGCTGAGATTTGGTCAGAGACATACCTAGCTTAATGTAGTAAAAAATTTAGCAAGAGATGTAGATGTATCTTGATCAAAAGCTAAAACCCAGTCAGACACATTGAATGTTCTATGTAAAGTAGTGGGCAAAAATGGACTCAAAATAAAAATGCTCACCTCATGTACTGTCTGCCTCTTAGATTCAGTGGCAATGATTTGAGTAGTAATAATAATAGCTGTAGTCATTTTTATACTCTTGCATTAGAACATTAAAGACATTACACTGCGGTCATGCATGTAAAGGACAGAGCATTGAATCTCACTGAAATTGTGTAGAATGATTTTGAACTATGTAGCCAATTTAAAGGAAGGTAAGTGACATCTCAAGTTCACATATTTACCAAAAACAGATTCTGCAGACTATTGTAATTCTTTTGAATGAGTAAAGGTACATATTTAAACATCCAAAATGTAAATAATGACTTTGTAAATGTAAATATATGAATGGTTGACTGTATAAACATTGTGAATATATTCTTGATACACTTAATCAAAATTAGTAGGAAACTGACCTAATGAAAGCACAAACCCTATCTTGGCAGAAAATTAAGCATTTTTTTTTTTTTTTGCCCATTTCACCTTTTTCTCTAAAACTATTCACTACCACATTGCCTGTCTTCGATGATTTCATATTAGACATTCTGAATATAGAGACAGATGGTTATCATGCTCAGCAATGGATGTATCGTTAACATATCACTGCAAATTTATGCTATTTCATGCTTCTTTTAGTAGACCTGGCCCTTAATCCCATTGTTCGCAGCACAAAATCCAATTTGCACCAATTTCATACACTGCTGCACTGAACTTACACTTATCTACAGTATCTACCTTCTGCATTTGAATCAATTTTGCACTTACCCTATATCCCAGACCCTACTTGAGATATTGCTGGCACTCTTTTGTTATTGTCATTGTTGTTGTTTTTTCTCTATCTTCTCATTTTGGTACAATACACTGTAGATTCATCACTGTTATCTGATCCATATTTCTAATTGGAGAGGTATGAACCAAACCTGACACTTATGTATATGACGCTGTTAATATTTCATAATATGTCAGTGATAATATTTCATTCTTCAGTTCAGCATACATGTAAATTGGCTGTCTCACCAGAATTTTATAATATGCTGCTTTTTCTAATTATTGTAGCAACACAACAAAAAAAATCTGACTGTGAGAACATGAAGAGAGAAAAGGAAAATATTAACACAGAAATATAATTAAATGCCAGTCACACAGGAAAAAAATATTACCACATAATTGATATGGCAGAGAATACAGTTAAACAGAAGATTACTAATTTATATGTGAGAACAACCAACAAAAGATGTGTATCATCCAAATCATTGATCTGGTGGGAATTAGCAAGAGAGATCATATTTCTCCAGTTTTAGCTTCTCTTCATTGGCTCCCTGTAAAGTCCAGAATAGATTTTAAAGTCCTTCTTCTTACCTACAAGGCCCTTAATGGCCAAGCTCCATTGTACCTCAATGAGATACTAAGTCCCTATCAACCCAACAGATCACTTCGCTCCCAGAGTGCAGGTTTGCTTGTGGTTCCCAGAATCTCCAAAAGTAGAATGGGAGGCCGAGCCTTTAGCTATCAGGCTCCTCTCTTGTGGAACCAGCTGCCAGTCTGGGTCCGAGAGGCAGACACCCTCTCTACTTTTAAAGTAAAACTTAAAACCTTCTTGTTCGACAAAGCCTGCAGCTAGCTCTAGTTACCATCTGAACTACACCATCCATGCCATCCCCTAGTTATGCTGCTATAGGCCGAGGCTGCTGGGGGACATCCCATGATCGTCTCCACACTCCTCCTCTCCCCTCTCTCTCCTCAAACTCATTTTAACCATCACAGATTAACCATTAACTCTGTGTCCTCTCTCCCCTAGTGCTGTGCTTGTTTCTCTCTGGTCTCTCTCTCTCTGTACCTCTCTACAGATACCTGTGGCTCCAGAGCTGAACATCTGACCTGTGGCTCCACCGACCTGCCCCGTGTCCTCTGCTGCCTATTGCTGTCATTTGCTGTCATTATTCTATATTGTACCCCCCCCCCCAACCGGTCAAGACAGATGGCCGTCCACCTAGAGCCAGGATCTGTCCAAGGTTTCTGCCTGTTAAAAGGAAGTTTTTCCTTGCCACTGTTGCCAAGTGCTTGCTCATGGTGGAACTGTTGGGTGTAACTAACAGTAATGAGTGTGGTCTAGACCTGCTCTGTTTGTAAAGTGCCCTGAGATGACTTTTTGTTGTGAATTGGCGCTATATAAATAAAATTGAATTGAATTGAATTGAATTGAATTGAATTGAATTGAAAAAGGCCTTATAGGTTTCTTTGTTATTACTGCATGCTGCTCTTTCAACTTCTGCGAACTTGCTTTAATGATGTTGCTGAAGTTAATCAGTAGATCATATCTATGGGACATTTCATTATTTGGTAACCCAGAAGCATTTGGACATTGTTTGTGCTAACAACAACCTTTAACCAACAACCTTTGCCCTCTCTATACTCTATATACTTTCTATATACTAGTCCCAAACAGCAACATGGAAGTTAAGAAAGATAGATATTCCTCAAATGAACAGGAAATAAATATAAATATGTGTTCAAAATTCATTCAGTCATTTGTGCAAAGAAATGAGTGCTTGCATCAATGTTATGATGCACTCTCTCAGCTCTCATTGATTCATTGAAGAAACTGCTTGTGGATGCAGTCAGGGTTCATTAACTGTGCTTCATTTCCAGGATGCTTGTTGTGTGGACCATTATTAAACCCAGTTAACAGCTGCCAAACAGCAATGCTTTGTTCATGACATTCTCACAAATCCAAGCACAGCAAGAGCACTAGGATACTTTCTAGTATTGTAAGACATGCACTTTCAAACATTGCACTACAGTGCCTCATAGTCTCTAATGGAGTCTCTGGGATAAATATATCCATTTCTGGAAACCGTTACATGCTAACTTTCTACACATTATTCATTCTTTGTTTGACTTGATTGTGCAAAATTATAATACTTTGATTCTTTAAGTGCATTCTGTTGCTACTAGCTTCTAAACCTTACAGACATATTGGCTATATTGCTTTCACTTCCAAGCAAAATGCATACACACATGTCTTTATGATGAAATACTGAAGAATAATTATCTGGCTCATAGTATTTCTTATCAAAAATGCCATATTGACCAGTTTCTCATGTTTATGATTTTCATTCTTTACTGCTGCTCTTGCAGCCCTCCCTGACAAAATTACAGTATTTCAAAAATGCCCTATTGTATACTTCATTTACATAATCATCACCATTCTTGCCAGCAGGAAAAATCTGTATTAGTGTGGCAGTCCTATATTATCAGATGGCATCTAGAGAATCACTCTCCAATTTATGGCTCTCTTCATTGTAGGACCAGCACATGCTGAATCTCCCTGCAGTACCTAATATTGGATTGTTTTCACACACATATATATATATATATATATATATATATATATCATTACAGTCTTTGTGATCACAAGACAGCCACAGGAACTGTTAGTAGAAAAGGAGGAAGAAGAAAAACAAATGTGACACAGGAGATAAGGTAGTATTACTCAATAGCTTTGTATTTCAATAAGAATGATGCCTTTGGCAAATTGCATTAAACTGAAAAAACTATGTCAGAAATGTGAATTAGTGGACACAGGACAACAATTACCCACCACCCTGAATGGGGTAAGAGGTTACACTAAATGGATGGACAACAATTACTCACATTAATGTTTCCTTTTAAGCTAACATCAGCACTTACCTTGTGTGGGAATGTATGGTGCTCCCAAACAGTCAGATTGGTTATACTATACATGATACCTTCTTGGATATTGTGCGTCAGATAGAACATGACATTACAAATGCTATATAACAATAGAATAATTTAACTAGGTCTAACATTTATCATACTCAGTAATTTCAGTAATTGATCATACACTTAGTGATTTCTTTGTTGGGTAAATACTACATGCTACACTTGGCGCACATCATTTATATTTGTTCATCACATTCATAAGCAAGAGTATAAATGTAGCAGATGGGGAGTGATGTTAGTACTCTTGTAAGCAGACAGGACACAGTTTTAAGAACTCTTTAACTTTTTTCTTAATTCAACAGGAAAAACTGAAAGCACTTTCTAGGTGATGGAACTTTGCATCAATCAAATCCAGTGGACACATTTTGAGGCTAACCTTTAAAGTCACCCTGCTCTGGAGTTAATTACAGAGCTAGCAAAGTCCAGCGGGACCAATAATTCTCAAGATCAGGCCACAGGTCATTGGCTTCAAATAGGTGAGCCAGTATTCTTGATCATCAGTTTATGGCTGACCTCTTTAGTTGTAAATGAATATGTTACTTAGATGAGAAACTTTACAGCCATGGCAGAAAACAGGAGAATATGAACTTGAAGAGTCACAGCCTCTTAATGTCTCCTATACTGTACTGCTTTGATTTATCTGTATGGATAGATTGTTGCATTAAATGCCAGACCAGCTTGTTTGCAAAGCAAATACACAAAACAGCGTTGTTTATTTCTTTTACTTCTATTCAGACCAAACTTAGAAATATTATTCCTTAAAGAATGTTGAAAGTCATTTCTTGGAGCATAATGACCTGGCATAACATATTGATGTGGTCGAGTCAAGGAGTCAGACTAAAGAGCTTTAAACCAACTCTTTCACTGTGTTGGCAAGATAACATATAAAGCTATAATAAAAAGCTTCATTAAAACTGGAATCTCTTTATTTATAATGCAAGCTTTATTTATCTGTGTCTTTGTGTTTTCTTCTGCTCTGTTATTTCAGGAAACCTTTTACCACTCTATTTTGTGATAAGATTACAGACAGATACATTGAGCCTTCCATGATGCTTTGTTCAACATCAGTGTATCATTGCCTTATATGCCTGTTTTGATTGTATGCCGTGTATGATCTGTTTTAAGTTGCTCTAATAAAACATAAGTAATCAAAGGTGTAAAATCCCCTAGTGCTTGACAAGAGAAGATACAACATTTAGATAATACATAAAACTCGGGTGGAACGCTGGCTTGGTTTATAGTCTTCTGAAAGCACCTCTGAGTGCAATGGTGCCATAAACAATGACCATTATTTGAGGGACATAAAAGTATGGCATGGGAAAAAAGCAATGTCTCTCAGTGGTTATGCATACTTGGCTCATTTATGAATTTATTTTTGTAACGAAGAAAGCCCCGGAGGGCATTATGTTTTAAAAACCCATGATTAATTAAACATTAATCATGAATTTTGTAGGGGAACAGGAAGAGTTGTCACTCTCTATTTGGGCCCATTAGGAGTTGGACAGAAGGAGGAGACAGGCAGAGGAACAAGGGGGACAGATCTCGTGGAGGAAGTGGTGGAAGAAAATGATTTAGGTGGATATGAGGAATGCGACTGAAGGAGGGGGAGCAGTAAATGAAAATGAAATGAGGGAATAGCTTTTGACTTAGCAAGAAGACAGTGCCTTTATTTTAAGTCCCAAGATACTAGGCTGTAAAACTAAAGGGCTAAACAAGATAGCTTTACCTTTATATAGCATAGCACTTTGTGCCAGATGCAACTGCGTTATCTATGTTAACTTACATGTATAAGTTAAAATCTGTCAAAATTGTCTTTATGTTTTACAGGGTATGAACGGCATTCTCCTGTGTAAAAATCAAGTGTTGACACATTCAATCACCCCAACTTAGTCTCTGGACAGACTTTGTCCCATTTTATAGTATGTTAATCTTTTGCTTCTGCCATTATTAGGGAAGTAATGCTGACACGTGGGTATCTACCCAGTATCTACAAATGTGTATACCAAAACATGACATTGACTATACTCTGTTGGACTGGTGGGTCTAATAACACATTGGCAAAAGACAGGATTTGAATTTAATACGATAGTTGAATGTAATCTCAATCTGGTACGCATACAGTTTGGGAAAAAAAAATCAATTAATTTTTAGTCTTCCAGAAAAAAAATCACTTGTGAATTAATTAATTTATTTTGGCATCACTCCTTTGTGCTTGGTGTGTAATATATTCCTCCATGTGTATGTAAATCATGGGGCTTATAGAACTACAAGAGCACTTGTCAATATTTGTGCCAGGTACAATAATCTCCCCTATCCTAACCCACTGCTGAATGCTAAGTGCCCAAATAGAAGTGAAAGACAGCAGAAAGAGAAGATTTTTCAACAGCGATGCCTTTGAGGCAAACATTTCTGTGTAGAATAGATGGGTAAGGATGGGTGAAGTGAAGGGATACAATGAAATAAACATGGCAGCTGCTTCTTTTGTGAACTTCCAGTGATTTCACAGCTCTTGGAATTTGACTGGCAGTATCATTGAGTGACTGCTTATAAAGGTGGTGGGGGCTTTGAGTGAACAACAAAACTCTAGAGTGTTAAAGCCTGCATACCAATTCAGCCTGCAGACAGCCTGTTAGATTTGACTTACCAAAGGCTAGATTTAAATGATGCGCTGTTTATAACACATCATGACTGTATTTAAGAGCTCTTACAAAGATGAGTTAATTATGTAGATAATATTATTTAAACACCTCATGGAAAATGACTTTACCATAAAGTGGGTTATCTTAGATTCAAACACATCAAAGATTTGGCAGTCATCAGTTTCCAAAGTATAATGTGTCAACGTTTGGGGAAAAAAAAAGAAACCCAAACCCCCAAACAACAAAAGAAAAACAGCAGGGATAGTAGATGTTACGTTTGTGTTAAACCGGGGAAAGGGAATTGAGAAAACTAGGGGGTACGACCCAAATACAGTCAACTTTATGCTCAGTTGGCAGTTCAAAATGGTTTTATTAACAAAAAGAAATAGAACTTACTAAGACAAGCAGAAATGCAGTCCAAATAATCATGCAGTCCAAATAATTATAAAGAAGAATTCAAAAACACAGATCCAAAAATGCAAGAAGACACTGGGATACACCGAGACAAAAGGCAAACATATGGAGACAATCTGACACAGACAAAGGGCATGACAAATAATATATAGGTGTGGGAGGTGAGGTGAACAAGACACAGGTGATAGCAATCAAGAAATGTGACACAGGAGGGAACTGAAAACTCTACAAAATAAAACAGAAAATTATCAAAACGACACAACTCAAACTGAAACCATGACAAGTAGGCATAAGGTAGCTAAATTGGTATGATGGCCATTGCATAGGCAGGTGCAGTGATGAGCACTGTCATCTGAAGGACCCATGTTCCTCTGCATCCCTCAGCTTCCTCCCCTAGTATAAAGACATGCAGCTTAGGTTAATGGGTGACTATTAATTGCCTTAAGTGTGAAGCATTGTTTTTTCTCTATTAACCTGTAGTGGAAATCCTATCCCGTCCAGGTTCTACTCTTGCTGAATAGCAGCTGGGATTGGAACCAGTCCCCTATGACCCTTCAAAGAACCAGCAATAGTAGATAATGGATGGTGATTTCCAAACTGAAGTTCTTTTATGAATGTATAAACAATTTTTGTAGCCAAAAATATACATAGGCACAGAGATTAAATGGATTGATGGATCCAACATAATATGATTTATTAAAAGTCTGTAGCCATGTCTTTTCAAATTCAAGTCATAATCAGATCACTATCATATCAAATGCTCTCACACATGCATGTGCACAAATGCATGCAAGCACGTGCAGTATCCCCCAGAAAAGTTATTTAAGGGTGCAACGTCATATCTGACGTCATATGAAACGTCATATGAAATTCATATCTGTGAAGGTAGATTTGATCTTGCAAATGAGAACAGGATAAGATTCTGATTCATTATTTTCCTCTGGCCAAGCAGAGCAGTCGTGAAGAAGAATACATGCCTGGCAACAGTGTGGCTGGAACTAAAGGTGATCTAATGGTCTAAGGTAGCAATCAAGAGGTGCAGAGAACCTTATGGTGGAATGGATGCATGGGTGGTTGGTGGCTTCTACTGAACTAGAGTTTTCTTTTCTATATTCCTGCCATCACTTGCCCTGAGGGTTGGGGTACAAAGACATACTGGTGCCAGGAGAGTCAAGTCATTTTCTCCCTCTGCTCCAATCCAGCCCTTTGGCAAGTCTCTCAAATAACACTGATCCCACATCGGTCAGAAGCTAAAACCTGTCTGGCTTTTGATAACAAACCTCTCAAAACCTTTGGCCCACTCCTGGCCATCTGGGCCATGCATAGCAGAGCAAAGACAGGATTACACCAGTCTCCTTAAAAATTCAAAAAGTGACAAATTATCACCTGGTGCAATAGTAGGTACTTCTATGAACAGTTGATACAATTCAATAATAATATAGTTTTGGAAAATGAAATGCATTAGAAAATATTTTCTATCTATCTATAGATATAGATATATAGAGATATATATATGTAGATGCATGTCCAGCTATTGATGAGACAATGAGACGCCCCAAACCCTCCCACCCCATCCTTTCTTTGCTCCATTTCTCAAAAGCTGAAATAATGTGGCAGGGATTTATTCACTTACTCTGGAGGCAGGCTTCATTTGCACAAGAGAGGCTACAGTCCTCAATCTTGCATTGATTTCTTTTGATTTATGTGAAACATGCAGTGCTAGGAATGCATGTTCATTGAGTCTTGTGCCCCTTGAGTCTTCTTTGTTTACACTGACAGTGATATGGACTATGATGAAACATGGAAACAAATCAACACAACTGTTTTCCTGTGGATGAACATTTAGCAGTTGTGTGGCACAATAATTTTAGGTTTGTGTGTGAGTGAGTGTGTGGTTGAGGGAGTGCAAGTTGGCTCTTAAAAGCTTTGCATATTGCTAGCTGTGCATGGCACACTCCCTGACATCAATATTGTTTATTGTCAGGTATGTGTCTGCATGTCTAAAAAAATATGCTTGTGGCTTGTGCATATTACTCCTATATGAATGACGATGTGCTTCCAACATCCATATCATATTGTCATATTTCAGTAATTTTTTTCAAAATGTGACTGTTTCAACCAAGAACAAAACAGAGTTCATTAATATACAGCAAAGCATAATAAAGGAGAGCAACTCAGAAAATAGTGAGGTCTAATGTTTTATATTGCATATATATATATATATACTGTATATGTATGCAATATAAAATTACTGTTACAAACAAGCAAAGAATCAGTTAAAAAAGAAAAAAAATGTATGTCTTTCACAAAAAAAAAGCCCACCACTAAAGTAAAGGCAAAATCAATAAATGATTGTGTGAACTATATGCCACACCTCTCTATTCCCCAGCCTCCACCCCCTGTATCTTCAAAGGGGTAAGTGAAACTACCAAGAACGGGACGGGTCCTAGGAGACACTTAAAGATTGGGACTTTTTTGACTACTGCATGTATACTAGTATTTACCTCCTTGGATGATAGTTGAAGTTGGATTAGAGTATATAATTATTAGAAAGATAGTGATTTTGGTTAAAATATAAATTATAAAAAAATCGGGGGGGCCGTGCATTTCACACCTAGGCCTTCAGTGGTGTCCTACCTGAATTAATCCAGCTCATAATACCATCATTGTATTGCCATGGCTGTTAGAAATTATCAATATTATACAGAAACGCAGTATAACAGGGCGTTGCATCACAGACAGGTATGTCATGCAGCAAGAATGAAAGCCATTACTAAAGCAAGAAGTATTTAATTAACAATGAAAAAAGTCTCCTTTCACTGCAACCACAGCTGCTCCACATAAATAAGCATCAGTATTAACCTAATAAAATGACAAAAAGTACAGTTTGGGTTTTGTGCATTTTTGTAGTACCTTATGAGTTCCCCGACCACATAAACCCCCGGGGATTAGGGTTTTGCAGGGGTTTGAAATTAAGACAAACTGTTTGGCTGTAATCTTACAAAAATTTAGCACGGAGAAGGCAATCCCTGGATTGGCCCTGGGTTGTATGTATAAAAAAGTAAATAGAATGCATTATACTCACATAACTATTATTTGTACACAAAATCCATCCTCCTTTCTTTCCTTAAGAAGAGTTCAATTACTCTGTTGTACAGGTTGTCTGTGCGTTTCAGTTCCAACAATAAATCCTTTTCAATCAGCCATTGTCAATTGAATCGAGAGGAATCTATTTTAGTTTATTTTTATCTTGTGAAGTTTGCTAAAGATATGGTTTGCTAGCTCTAACGAGTGCACGCTCTGATCATCCAGTCAAAGGACGTGAAAATGCTGATGTTACTATGTGCCTGCTAGATGGCCCCGGTGTCGCCAACTCGAAATTTGATTGGTTAAAGCAACAGTTTCGCTGCCATTTATTTTAAGCTACAGACACCCGCACTGATTATTCTGAAGGCCTCAAGGCAGATTTCTTTGACCCTAGCAACACATGATGTCTGAAATATGATTGGATAAAAGCTCTAAAATAGAAACACACTACTGGAAGCAACCAAGAGAAAGGACACTATATGAAGATAATAGATTACTGGGAATCATTAATACACATTCATGGAAAAATATATTGAAACGTAAGTCAGTGATCTTTAGATTTAGGCCAGCAGAGCCTTCTCTGATGACCCACCACGGAAAAAATACAATATAAAAAAAGACACTGCATCATGGTGCAGAAACAAAGCAAAGTTGGATACAGCACAATCAGAAGGATATACTGTTTCTACATAACATGATTACATTTTATTGAAACTTCTGAAGAAGAAAAAATGTCCAGTATAAACCATTAACACTTCTGTCAAATTTCAGAGTTCTTGACGTGGAACTTAAAAGCATATTCTTAGCAATCAACTGTCGTTACAAAGATGATTTTCCAGAAGAACTTCAGTTTCACCAGTAAAAAACAGTCCTCTGCAAACAACTTGCATATCAGCAAAATAATATTAGTTAAGATAAACCATATTTTCTCACAATGGTTTAAACATGAACCCTTAATGATATTATCACATCTGAGTAATATGAAGCTCTCTGCAGACTTTCATATACAAGTGCACAGGAGTTAAAGATTGTAATATTAACACACATTTATATTGTATATCTATAATAGAACAGGATTGTGTTTAACTGCATAAACACATTACCTACATTGCAAGTCTGAATTATTATTATTAATCATAGTTTTAATCTATACATTGTAATTTCATAAAACCATTTTTTAGTAACTTGAAAACGTGTACTTCATAGCAACATTGGCTCTGCCCATGTTTTAACTGTCACTGCCATTCAAAAATAGTTCACATCCTGAATTTGAGACTCACTCTTTACTAAGGAAATAAACATTTTTATTGACTCTTACCAATGTCACTCTTTTGATCACATCTACTTAACAATTAACTTTTACAGTCTTTAGCAGAATCATACTTTAGCATGAAACAGTGTTTTACAACAAACATCGAACCTGAGCACGAAGTAGAAATTGCTGATTGTGCATAGTGTTCTGAAAAGAATTACTATATTTAATTACATAGTTAAAGTTTTCTCCTAAAATGGAGCCCCAAAACCCCAGAAGCCAATTGTACCATTTTCCAATGTCAAATAAATTGTTAGATAATATTGACAAAACTCTAGTTGTCTGATTACATTGTCATAAGGTTGTGTCTACGTAATTTGGTTATCTGAGTCCACAGCGACATTACACTGAATTGAATAGATGAGGGCCCCTGTGAGGAGCCTGGCAATGAAGAAAGAACTGAATGAAATTAGAGGGCACATAAAGTGTTTCTGACACTGGAAAATCAGTTTTCCTCAGCAATTACAGCAAGATAGCTTTTATTTCATCTGGGGAGGACAAGTGGGGGGATGAAACACCACACAGCTGTCAGCAAATACAAGGAAAATCTACAGCCTACAGTAAATCTTGAGGGTTTTGAGGATATTTTAATGACCTGCATTGTCCTTTACACAGCTCACAATCTGATTATTAGTAGTGGGGGACAAGAGGCTAATTGAAGTGTCACTCAGCATTAAAGGGTCCTTCTTTTACCGTTTTGTGCCGAGAGAGGAAAATAATCTATTTGAATAAGTCATCAGCACTTGAACTACAGAGATGGTCATTGATTATTTACAAAAGGTACAGTCATAAAAGAAAGGTAGAGGGAACAATGTTTATGCATAAGAGGGTAAAGTAAGTAAGTAAGTAAGATGCAAGATAAACTCTTTACTCTTCTCTTCTTCTTTGTATATTTCCGTCTTCATCGTCTTCCGCCTATCTGGATCCTGGTTGTGCAGACTACAGTCTTGGAAGAGACACCCAAGCACTCCTCTCCCCGTTCACTCCAACCAACTCCTCCAGGAGTACACCATGGCATTACTCAGCCAGCAAAGAGGTGTAACCTCTCCAATGTGTTCTGGGTCTGCTGCAGGGTCTCTGCTCGGATGGACATATCTGTAATACCACACCAGTGAGAAAATTAGGAGGCATCCTCACCAGATGCCAAATGTCTCAAATGGCTCCGCGACGCAGAGTTCCAGCAGCTCTACTCTGAGCTCTTCCAAGATGTCTGAGCTCCTTACTCTCTTTTTGAGGCTGAACAGCTATCGGATGGATCAGCAAGATTAACTAATTTTCAGCTTCTTGTGTTGGTAATGTTGTTCGTTTGGTCACTACTGACAGCTACAGGCCATAAGTGAGGGTTGGAACATGGACTGACCAGCGAATTAGCCTTCCACCTTAGTGTCAATGCTGCCCCAATACATGTGTCAATCTCCTGCTCCACTTTTCCCTAAATTGTAAACAAGAGATCAAGATACTTAAACTCCTCCATTTGGGGCAACAATTCTACCCTTTCTCTAGCCCTAAGAATTCACTGGTGTAAAGACTCTTTCATTATAGGTTATATTTTATCTGTATATCTGTGTCCCTCTGTGTAAATACCTTCTGTTCTCTTATCCACACAAACGTTCTTGGTTTGCAGATAATGATCACCTGTATTGTACCATTTAGATGAAGAGACTATTTGGAACCTGATGGTAAACTATAAATGCATTTATTAAACAATAAAATTACCACTTTATTCAATTAGAACCTAGCATAATAATTGTTGTCAAGGGACTGACCTTCTGGGGGAAAAAATGGACTGAACTGATTCGTTCTGTCACTGACTACGATGAACACCTTCCAACTCAGGTCAGTGTGAGACTCTCTGGTCCATTAATCAAGACAGCAGTAAAACAGCAGTGTTCATGGGTTGTCAAAGTAAAACAGCCTGACCCACATAAAGCTCTCATTTAACGAAAATAGCCCTGTATATGCCTTTAGGACTTGCATGAAGAAAAAGCAAGTTACGATGCAATGCTGCAGCCACTGTAGTAATACAATGTTATAAAGTACAAATCCAAATGCCCATAAGAAAATGCATCTTGAATGATTTAATTAATTAATTAATGTCCTGTTTATTTTTTTTCCTGACATGTTCATTACATAGATATGGTCCAGTTGTAATGTCTCGGCCCTGATTTAAGTGTATATTCTGCTAGTGTTGTCATGGTTTTGAGTTTCTGTCTGTGTTTTTGGTTGGTTTCCTGTTTTACTTTGAAAGGTTTTTTCCTTTTGTGTCTCCTTGTACTTGTTACCTGTGTTTAATTTGTTCATTGTTTTCATCTGTGCCTTGTTTGCCTGCATTCCCCAGTCTATATATATATATATGTGTGTGTGTCACTTCCTTTGTTCTCTGTTGGTTCACTGTTTGTGTATCCATATGCCTTGCTTGCAAGTTTTCCAAATATTTTTTTCTTTGTGTTTCCTTGTGTGTCCTTGTGTTCTCTGGCATGTTTTTGGATTTCTTGTGTTTTGGACTGTGCCTGTTTATGGACTTTGTTTTCGCCTGCCTCTTTTGGATTTGTTTGCTCTCTTTGGACTGATTTCCTGGTTTTGACTCTGCCTGCCTTGACCACCAGTAAGCCTAAGCCCTTACAATTAACTGTTTGCCTTTCCACTCCATATCTGTGCCTGCAATTGGGAAGTCATCTCCTTGAGTTCCTCTATGTGGCACAACCTGACAACTGTTCACATCTTGTTTTTTTGTTTTATTTTGATACTCATTTGTTGTCTCATTTTAGGTTGGCCACACTTCCTACCCTTCTGTTTTATCTGCCTACAAGACTACCTGACTCCACCCTAATGTGTTGCACCCAGGTCACTGTCTCCCTTCTAGCACTGTATATACTGTCATATAGTGCCTTATATTCTGATGTCTTTTTTTTTTTATCTGCCTTTTTGCCTTGCGATTTTGTACATTTGTCTGATTGGTTTTCCTGTGTACCAAACCTGCTTATTGACTAAAGGAATTTGTATTTAGTATTATGACATACTGCTAATGGTTTCTGACCTGGTCCCTGGACCTGTCTTTGGACCTTAATGCTCTTATTGTCCTGGATATTAAAATTATTATGACAGAGAAAGAAAATGGACCGGAGGGAGCATTTGGCCACTGGGGCCTCTAGAGTCCAAGGGGAGATCTCATTCTTCAGTGTGTTTCCTCTCTCCCCCAGTCACATGCACAACTCCCGCTATGGCCATGGAGGAACCCATGCAGCTATCTATGTCATTCCTCAGGAGTGAAACCAGTGACAGAGAGTTGCTGCATTTACTCTTTACAGCATGTCCTGGGTCTAAGCTGGGGTCTTCTTCTGGATAAACATGCCCGAATCACTGCCTCAGGGAAACATACAGGAAGGATCCTTACCAGATGCCTGAAATGCTGTCTCAAAATTGTTAACTTATAAATATGAATATCTGGGAGATATTGATATGTATAAGATGAACAAGCGAGCAGTGACTCTCTTAACCAGCCTATATCACAATACAATGCAAAACAACTCTTGAAAACATAACAGAATTTATCAAAATCAATTAACAGTCAATAACACTTCAATTAATAAACATCTATTATCTAGCTACTAAGAAACTATAAACAAGCAGACATACACGGTTTAATCTGGGCAGAGATAGTGATTGAGTGTGTGTTTTTAAAACTTGACTGTACAAGTAAAGTTAGCTGTGTTATGTCAAGTCAAGCTGGTCGTGATTAGCCCCCTGTCTTGTCTATGGTGTCTTGTGTCTTCCTGTTTTTATTTTGAAAGTACTAACTTCCCCTCTCATTTCAGGTAGGTTGCCCTTCCTCCTGTGTTTCCCACCTGTCTGATTGTCTTCCCCCGCCCTGACTGTTTCCACCTGTGTTCCCCTCATCCTAGTGTGTATATATTGTCCGCATTTCCCCTGTCCTGTGCCAGTTCGTACGTCAAGGAACCAGCATCTCTCACCCACGTCTAAAACCAGTCGCCAGAGTATCGTTACTATTTTGTAAGTTCTGTTGTCACTTCGGTCTTTAGTTTTGTTTTGTTTTTCCTCGTCAGAGTGATTTTGTTTTGAACTTCCTCGTCAGAGTCAGCTCCTCCGTTTTGCCTTTGAGGGCCTACCAATTCCATGTACTAGCATTTGAAATCTCTGAGGCTGTCAAAGCTAGACTATGGGGTGAGCTGGACCCAGACGCAGGCAGGCACAGAGATGCACAAAGATCTGTCAAATGTTTATTTTAAAGGGCTCAGGCTTACGCGTGGTCAAGGCAGGCAGGGTCAAAACCAAGGTAGTCAATTGGAAACAAGGCGTGGAAGTATAACTCCAAAAAACGAAAACCAGAAATCCAAAATCTCTATAACTATGGTCGTGGAATCATGGAAATAAACATGGCAAAACATGGGGTCTAAGTAAACACAATACAATGCAAAGACAGAGAACAAAGGCAAAGGCGAAAACTTAAATAGGCAGGGGAGGGCAGCAAAACGAGAGACAGGTGAAAACAATGGGCTAATCAAGGTAAGGAAACAAGTTGACAACAAAACACCAGGGAAACAACTCTTCAAAATAAAACAGGAAACAACAAAACTCAAATCAAAACCATGACAGAGGCATAATATCAACCAACAATGCTCAAAATAAAAATAAAAAAATTAACAAACATTCATTAAAATGTCAATAGAAATGAACTGTAAACAGAAATTTGCATTAGTGAACTGTGATGTAAACAGGCTTTATATTTCCACATCACACTTGTCTAAGTTGCTTAGTGTGAAACTATGACCCTATCCTACACCTGCATTCACTTCTGGTGGTATGCAACAAAGCACCGCTTTTTGTTGTTCAAACAAAGGAACATCTTGCCATCTCCACAATTCGAACTGCCATCGCAACACTCCACCTGTGCAGAGGTTGCACCTCCCTCGCTGACGGCCAAAAGTAGGCCAGTGTCTGATGCCATCAAACCGGACCTGCTTGGTGGGGTGGAGAACTCAGGAGTTAGGGCGACGGACTGGTGACTTGTGCTTTGCACTTGATGGCCGGCCAACCTTCGCTAGCACCTTGTTGGCAGACGGAACTTCTTGAGAGGCATTGGTTTCTGCATGAGAAGGTCACAGTCCCTTTTGTAGGTGAGCCACGTATTAGCAATGCTCACGTCAATGATGTACCCAAACAAGGGCTTGTACCAGCGCCGTGACTTCAATGGCGTTTTGTAGAGGTGCACCAGCATATCTGAGAGATCGATACCCCCATGGCTTGATTGTAGGCCATGGGGGCATCAGCAGGTGTGGGTAAGCCTCTGGTAAGGGAGAACCAACAGGTGCTATCAAGAGCTTCCAGCCAAACAACCATTTGTTATCTGTGTTGACAGGAAGGCCATATTAAACCAATGTGCTCACTCAAATGTGTTTTGTGCCACGCCAAAGTGTTGACATTAAGCCTCAGGGTAACCAATCAATGAAAACAACAGATGTAAAGATAAATGGAGAAAACCTCAGAGTTTGAGACACAGCTCGGGAAGTGTCGGAAACCTCTTAGCCAAAGGAGGCAAGAGAAATTCAAGCACAGCTGAGGAAGCTCCGGACATGCCCTTAGGTTTTCAAATACCCAACAACATAATTCAATTACAGAAAGAAGATCCAACTTTGCCTACTTTCTTACAGAGAGCTAAGGAGAGGGAGCCAGGGACTGAGCCGGAGGGCATGAGGGAGGAGTATTTCCTTCAGAATGGTGTCCTTTACCATCAGCATGGCCAGGTTAAGCAACTAGTGGTCCCGCAGGCAGCCCGAGATATAGTACTTACCTTGGGCCACTCAATTCCCTGGGCTGGCCACCTAGGGCTGGCCACACGGGAGGCTTCCCCAAAATAAAGTTCACCCCACTCACACGTGCCTAGTACTCCACACACTAACCGAAAAAAAGAAAACCTAAGTGATTGACACCGCACACCAAACGGGGACATGCCACCCAGGATCACCAGCACCACCATCTTGGGCCTTCAGCTCTGCAACACAAAGGACAGTGGTTGATTAAACAAAAGAAAATTAAAGAATATAAATAAAATTAACCTTTAACCACCAAAAGTGGTTACTAACCAAATCCTAAAACTTAACCCTCTGGAGTCAACGGACGCGTCCAAATCACGTGACCGATTTAAGACGACGTAGCGGCAAGATGCAGCTTCACTGAGTCTCGCGATTAATTTGTGTCGAAAGTGTGGACTTCAAACTATATACTAGTTTTTAAATTGTGTTGATAGGCCAAGTAAAACCCGACTTGTGATGAGTTGTTTACATCGTGTTTTTTACCAAACATTGTCGTTATGTTTGCTACGGGAAGACACGGTAAAACAAACGGGCAATTCTGAGGAAAGCGATCTGTTGGCTGCAGGAACGAGTTCGCAAGCAAAGAAACATGACATCTCCTTTCCTATTGGTGGAAAATACACCCTTTCAACCAATCAAAAAATATGGCAGCGGGCTCCATTTGGTTGCTACGGTTGAGGGGAAGGTTGTGGGTTTGACTGGCCGTCAATGATGGCAGCCAAAGAGAAACAGCATTGTTATACAATAGCGACAGGAGCGTATAGATATTTGACAGATTTGTGACATTTGGAGTGTTTGTATTGTTTAGTTAGTTAGTTATAATATAATAAATAATAATATAATATAAAATATAATAAATGTGGGTGGAGTTGACCTATCAGACCAGCTCATACAGTACTACTCCACCCACAGATAAACTGCTGGTACAGGACCATGTTGCTGCACTTCTTGGACATTGCCGCTACAAATGCATTCATTTTGCACCATGAGATGAGCAGTGCCGAGAATGTGCAGCCCATGGCACACAAAGACTTCATGGTGGAGCTGGTGTGTCAGCTTTGTGGCTTGGACAAGGCAGGTGTTACCCAGACCAGGCCTGCTGCTCATGTTCCTGTGCCCATAGCCACAGGTGGACAACAGTAGGCATGACACACCCTGGAAGTGTCAAACCTGTGTTGTGCCCCTCTGTCTTGTGGTGGACAGGAACTGTTTTTTGGAGTGGCACAAATAATTTGTGCCATTGTGGCATCTTATTGTGACACCTGATTATAGCTGTACAAAAAAAACACCTGAGGTATTACATGCATTTTAATATAAGTAGTTGTATATAACTTTGTTTGCTAAATTTATACATTCATTTCTGAAATTTACAATTTATATTTGCATTCTAAGTTATCAAAACGATTTGTTCAACATGTTTGTGGTTTTTACAGTAAAAAATATAGCTTTTTCTTACTCAGATTTTATGTTTTGTGTGATTCTAGGTCTAGTGTGTTAATACAGTATGTCAAAATTAAAAAATAGCTGTAAATTCACACATGTGAGGTTGTGCAGAACAAAATGATACCAAGTGTGGTGATACGAGGGGAAGATACAAGGTTATGGTAATAATTCAAACTAATGGAATTGTTAAGATAAAGAAACCGACAATGCCACCCTGGGAATTTCACCCAGGGACTTCTAAATAAATATAAATGTAATGGAGAGGCACGCGGGTAAGTAATACAAGGAAGGGCAGGAGACGTGGTTCGAAGTAACAAAGGTTTAACACATTTATTTCAATTAGTAGTCACACAATGGGTAAAATATTTTAACAAGGGACCAAATAGTCCCCCTACTCCTGTGGCTGAGGCTCACCAGTAGTGAGGGTAACACAGAGTGAGGGAGTCCAAAATATGAAAAAGCACCCCACTCGTACATGACACCACACACACAGAGCGAAAGGTGAAGTGCAACAAAAAAAAAACCAAGTCCCAGGGTCACAGCACACGAAGGGAAACCACCACCCGAACACCGCCACCACCGTTGGCTCTCAGCAACTACAGGAAGAGGGAAAACACAATTAGTCCACACCATATGCACTAGTACAGATTCCTTAAAAATATACCATCACACACGACTAGCATCTTAACAAACGAACAAAAACAAAGGAAATAAAGAAAAAAAAGGTCTCTGGCCAGAGTTACCAAATCAACAAATTAACATAATCGTTTAATTAAGATAAAGGCTAAATAATCAAAGACCAACCAACTAATTCAGAAGAATACAATATACTCAAAAAAAAAGCATAAAATTGCCTGATCTCATGCAACCCCCCCCTCACACGTGCTCACTCTCATCCACGCACAGCCAGTTAGTATATATGACCATTCACACAACCCTCTTGGTCCTCACCAACATCCACACACAGTCCCGACTGGGCGACTGCCGCTGGCCTGCCACTAAGAGACAAAGCCGGACATTGGAGGACCGGGGCCCGAGCAGTAACTTAACGAAACAGTCACAATGGTAAGCGAAACGGCGAGCGAAGCAGTAAGCGGCGAGATAAGCAGACAGCAGCATGCACTGCAGCTATAGCCGATGTAGCCGGCCGGCAGAGCAGTCCCAAGCAAAGCAGGCACCGCACCCCGAGGGTACGTGAAGCAGCAGTGTTCCCGCACTTATCTTAGCGTCCAAAGTCCAACCACAGGTCCCGATCAGCAGGCATCCTCCTGGTGAGGAGAAAGATGAGGAGGCTCTGCACTACTCCGTGCTAACCGGAGCATCTGTGGTGTGACGGTGGTGCATTCAGGATCCTCTATAGGAAACGAACAGGTGAGGTGTTTAGCACCTGAGCTAATAGGCTACGGTTGGAGCTGAACATAAACACGAATGTGTCCGTACCTTGTCCTTTTAGTGCCTATGGCGACCCCTTAACCACGATGGACCACTAAAAGCGCCAAATTGAACCATTTAATACAGCGGCTAATGAAAGCTAAAAACCAACCTGCAGACCGCACAGATGCACACCTACCCGCGTTGGGAGCAGAGGAGGAAGCGGAAGGCCAAGAAGTGGGAGGGGCTTCGAGCCAGGAAGCAAGAGAGTGAGGGAGGAACACCGCCTCCTTTTATCCCCTCGCCCTCTGCACTGATAGGCTAATTGCACCCGGTAAAGTGCAGAGCAGCAAACTCACCTGCATTCAGCCACAGCAGCAGATCGTACTGCTACACAAGCAAGGCAAAATAAACAACTTTTAAAGTGAAATATAAAGGTAAAATCAAAAGTAGTCAAAAACAGCCAATTACACCCTGGACTTCAGAGGGTTAAGCAATAAATAACCAAAAGAAACTAAATGGACTACAAAATAAAACAGCATTAACAGAATACACTATCAGAATCAAATAAATAAACAATTGAAGATAATAAACACATAATCTAAAGGCACAAACAAAACAATAACCCCACTGAACCCAGCTATTTGGTCCACCCCAAAATTGAGTGAGATTAAAAATAGCATAGGCCACCCCCAATGTCCCAATGTTGTAACCTTCCACCAGATCTGCTGGTTCAGCCCTGGCAAAACAGCGTCAGTCAAACAGCCGCACAGCCAAAGCAGCATGCCGGCACAACGGCAAACCGAGAGGCAAAGCCAGCGAAGCACCACCAAGCCAAGTGTAGCAAAGCAGCAAAATGAGCATTAAGCAAAGAGGCAGAGCAGAGCAGAGCAGCAGCGTCTCCTATACACGGCGCGTGAGGCATATACAGCCGCGCGCCGCACCAGCGGGACCAACGTGAGGATCTGACACACACGGCACAACGGGAGGGATGAGAGCGCACAGTGCTCGTAGCGCTCTCGTATGCAATCCGCTAACCTCTTGCGTTACAGGCAGAGGGGGAGAGACACCGAACACCTCTCTGCACCAGGAGTGATTAAACAGAAAGTCAGGTGGGCCTTTCGCACCGGAAAATCAGAGGGGATTGAGGGGACACCGGCCTACTTTTATAGCCCGCCCTAATTGGCTAGTGGGCAGTGTGCCTAGCAACAGAGCCCGCCTCCACAGAAACTCCAGAAGAACAAAGCTTATCCTGCCACAGTCTGAAACAGGTTTACCAGGTTCTGGGCATAAAGGGCGTATGCACCACCCCATACCACCTACAGACAGATGGACTGACAGAGCGTTTCAACCAAACCCTCAAACAAATGCTTCGTAAGTTTGTCAATGAGACTGGATCTGATTGGGATCAATGGCTTCCTTACCTTCTCTTTGCCTATAGGGAGGTACCCCAAGCTTCCACAGGCTTCTCCCCCTTTGAGCTTCTTTATGGTCATGAGGTAAGGGGCCCCCTGGCCTTACTACGAGTGACCTGGGAGGGGGATCACAGGAGGGAGTGGCCTGTTATGTTGTACAGATGATAGAGAAACTCCAGAGGATGAGTCAACTGGCTGAGGCACACATGGCAGGGGGCCCAGCAACACCAGAAGACCTGGTATGACAAGTCAGCCTGGCACATCAGTATCTACCTGCACCGCTATTCTCTGACCTGGATTTGGACCACCTTTCTGAAGACCAGCAGACTTAGGTGAAGACTTTGATTAATTCAGAAATATTCCAAGATTATCCAGGTCGCACAAATCTGGTGGAGCACGATATTGCACTGAAACTTGATGCAACTGTGAGGCGTATGAGTTATAGGATACCAGAGCACCTCCTCGTGTCACTGAAGAAGGAAGTGGACCTCATGTTGTCCCTAGGAATAATTCAACCTTCAAAAAGTGAATGGTGTAATCCTGTGGTTTTGGTCCCGAAGAAGGATGGAGAGATCTGTCTCTGTATTGACTTCAGGTACCTGAACTCCATCTCAAAGTTTGATTCATACCCCACTCCTCGGATTAATGACCTCATTGAGCACTTAGGGAAAGCAAAATACCTGACCACGATTGACCTCTGCAAGGGCTACTGGCAGGTGCCTCTGACCCAGCAGTCTCAGGAGCTGACAGCCTTTCGGACTCCCTGGGTGCTCTTCCAGTTCGCTGTCTTGCCATTTGGGTTGCACAGGTCCTCTGCAACTTTTCAAAGATTGATGGACCAGTCACTTTGTGGGCTTTCTGAATTTGCATGTGCATATCTTGATGATATTGTCATCTACAGCGCCACTTGGGAGGAGCACTTGAGACACCTGAAGGAAGTCCTGGAGCACCTGTGGGCAGCAGGCTTGACAATCAATCCAGCAAAGTGCGCCCTTGCCAGAAAAGAAACTGAATACCTTGGCTTCACCATTGGAGGTGGGTTGATAAAGCCACAAGTTCATAAAGTCCATGCAATTGAATTGTGTCCTCTCTCACAAACTAGGAAGCAGCTCAGATGTTTCCTTGGGATGGCAGGCTTTTACCATCGGTTCATACAGAACTTCTCCAGAGCTGCTTTACTGACTGACCGGACCAGTTCAAAATGCCCCAACCACATCCAGTGGACAGCTGAGGCAGTGGTAGCTTTCAGGGATCTCCAGAAATCCCTGAGTGAGTATCTGGTTCTTCACAGATTTTGATAAACCTTTTATATTGAGAACTGATGCATCTGGGAGAGGTGTGGGAGCTGTGCTTCTGCAGGGGCCAGAAGGGGACCAGCATCCTGTGGCCTACATCAGTCGGAAGCTATTCCCCAGGGAGGTCCACCATTCAACAGTAGAGAAAGAAGCTTTGGCGGTCAAGTGGGCCCTGGACTCCTTCAAGTATTACATCCTGGGGAGAGAGTTTCCTGTGGAGACTGACCACAGGGCATTACAATGGCTGGAGAGGATGAAAGACAGGAATGGTCGAATTACCCGGTGGTATCTTGCAATGCAACCATTCCGGTTCACAGTGCATCACAGTGGCCCAGTAATTTTCAATAGCGGGGAACTGGAACACGCCCATATTTAGCAACACTGACAAGAAATCTTCAATTTCAGCAGCTGTGGTTTTAATAGGTGCCCGGTCTGTTGAATTGAGTACAGGTTAGTTTGCTCAACTATATAATTAATCATCTGGTCAGTGAAGAGCCTCTTGAAGTACTCAAAAGGCTCCTGGATTGACTCTGGAATTGTGACGACAGGAATGTAGGAATGTCCCTCTTGGCCTACTTTCTTAGTTTTGGGTTTGCAGAAGGAGGAGAGGGGTTTTGAATGATGTTGGGGCCCAATCAGCATCATTACCCCCCTCAGGACGACTGACATCCTCACCCTCAGACTCACGTGTGTGTGAAAATGAAAAAAAAAAAACCTTTAAAGTTGAACCAAATTGTACCTCTCATGACCTGTCAACTTTATGTCCAGCATTCACAATCTGTTGTGAACCAGCACAGCATGTAGCCTGAGATAATGAACAGATATGATTTATAATTAACTAAACCAAAATGACTTACTAGAAATAAGTAGATTTTTTAATTTGAAATTAACTATATTACATTTGCTCATACCTCTAGCAGCATGTCCTTGTGCAATGGAAATTCATTTTTGCAGCCCCTACTCTTTTGGACATTAAGGACATATTTTAACTGTGGGGGTCCGGTAATTCAACTGTATAAAAGTGCCTTCTAATTTTTGATATCTGCCATGCATATCTGAAGGTTAAGAGAGGAAAAAGAGATATTGAACTGTGTGTTTTCAGGATGGAAACGGTAATTTATAAAACACTAATACAAAGTAAATGAGAGTTACTGTAAAAATATTATACACTGTAATCGATGTATACAGATTAAAAGATAGCAACGGCTTGCCCTTTTAAGTGCCTGTATATTTAAAGCTCGTTGGCAGAGAAGCTTTATACTGGGAGGCTGTACAAACAAAGGATGGATTTACTGGGAAAAAGAGGGTAAGGTATAACACAAACACCATCTCTAACAGGATTGTCCACATCTGCCAAACAAACCTTTGGCATCCTTCAAACTGGAGTGATATGATTAACACAGCCATAGCAACAATACAGACTCAGTCCAGACCAGAACAGCATTTAAGTTTAAAAACAAATACACTTGGCTGCAATTTGTGCAACTTTGCAAAAGTTCCTAAAACGTTCTGATGTTCTAAAGTGGATATAAGAGACCACGTAATATAATAGTAGCTATTCTCACCAAAACTGTCAGAGTGTGGCACATGGAGGAGCTCAAGGAGATGGACCCAAATGCAGACGCACAATGATTTTAAATAGTTTATTTTTGGGACTTAGGCTTATGGATAATCAAAGAGCATTAGGAGCAGGAGTCAGCTGGGGTTCCGACTCAACTCTTGGACGACTAAGAGCCACCCCTGTGGCGTCTGTCGGGATGATGTGAACTTCAGGTGCTGGCTTGCTTGACTGCAGAGGTGATTGTGAGCTGAAGAGCTGAAGCACTGGAGAGCTGAAAGACAGGCTGCTAGCAGAGCCGAGGCTAGCAGGCCGGACACTGGTAGGCAGGCTGCTAGCAGACCCCTTGCTAGCGGGCTGGACACTGGGAGGAATGCCATTAGCAGATCCCATTGCTAGCAGCCCTCCTCCCAGTGTATGGCATGCTAGCGAAGTTGGGACTAGCACATGGGGAAGCAGGTTGGAGACTTGTGGAAGAGTGGTGAGATGATGGCTGGCAATCCAGGGTGCTGACAAAGTTCTTTAACCACTCAGGTAAGGAACTTTTCCACCATGGTTGAGCACCCACCTCCTTTTCTGCCAGACAAAGAGCAGCCTCCTTAACGTCAATAGAAGAGTTCTCCTTCCCCATCCCCCATAGAGATCGAACTCATCATCAAAGTCTTTGTCTGCTGGGTCCATTATCCTGGTTGGTCTGTACTGTCAGAGTTTGGCACATGCAGGAGCTCAAGGAGATGGACCCAAATGCAGACGAACATTCATTTTAAAGAGTTTATTTTTGGGATCCAAAAAGGGTCAGGCAGAAAACACAGTCCAAATAACAGGCAAAACGAGACACAAATGAAACCAATGAACTAATCAAGACAGGAAACAAGTACACAGAGACACACAAGGACAATAACTTTTTAAAATAAAACAGGAAATGAGCAACAAACAAGGAATTCAACTCAAACCCATGACACAAAACAATCAATCAAACAATCATTTGTCATGGTTAATAACAGGAATGAGACCCCAGGATGCAGACACAAAATGTATAAAATTTAGTTTTGGCAAAATGTAGACTGGTGGCAATTAGCCTGTATAGGAAGGGAAGCTGATTGAATGAGGAATCACACGTGTATTATACCACCCCTGGAATCTGAAGTCTCACCCAGTCTACATCTCACACTGAAAAACACACAAAGCAATTATGACACTATGACACTTTTCATCATGGAATTTGTATTGATATGATTAATTCATATTACAGATTATGTGATACACTCATATTAAGGAAACAAATGTACCAGTGATTTACCAAGTCAGTGCTATTTTGTTGGTGAGGCTCTATAGTTTATCAGAATTCCTTCCTGAAAATCTGCCTATGTAGACCTGCATTTTGAAATACATCAAATTGCATACAAATTTCCTATAGGTTTCACATTTTTTAAGAGGTGGTAATGGTAGAGCCTTGGCTGGGTATCTTAGATTATGTGGCTCGTTTTGCATTTTCAATTAAGAGCACTGCCAGAACACTTGCAGTAGGTTGACTGAATATTATTAGTATAGGCTAATAATAGGCTCAATCTCTTCATATTTATTTTTTGCATAACATCAGCATTTTATGTCTACTTTAAATAATTACTCCATTCCCATGTTAATGCTGTCCCTGTTCAGTGCAACATAGGGATGCACACTTTTGAGATTTGTCAGGCCGAGACAAGGTACAGGACTCAGATGCAGAGGAGTGTGGCAGCAAGGCAGACTTTTATTTAGACAGTCGCAAAACTATCTCACAAAAATAATCAGGCTATAAAACTTTAACTATGAACAGAACAAGCAGTACCAAAAAAATCTCTCCGTTTGGAGGACAAAACTCTACACTAATCTACAGATGCTAACTAAAAGGGTTCTCTCATAAAACAAAGCCTTACAGTACTATCCTAATAAGAAAACAGAAACTAGAAATCAAAATCACTCACAAGGAGGAAAACTATAACTGCTGAAATCTGATACTATCTATGAAACTAAATCTAGACTATGGTACATTACAAACAAACCAAAAAAAAAAAAAAAAAAAAAAAAAAAAATCACTCACAAGGAGGCTATGAAATCTAGACTATGAAAATTACAAATGAAAATCACTCACTACGAGGCAAAGGTACTAAACAAGAAACTTGGTTCGAGATAACTTGACTATGGCAGAAAGCAATGGAAGCGGGCTGAGGTGATCGACAGACGAAACACTCTGGCACAGCACAAAGGGAGACGCAGACTATTTAACACATGAGGGTAATGAGGCACAGGTGGACACAATCGGGAATCAGGGAAGACAATCAGACAGGTGGCACATGAGGAAGGGCAAGTGACCTGAAACGAGAGGAGAGTTACTTTTCAAAATAAAACAGGAAATGACAAGACAAAAACCAAGACAAGACAAACCTCACCACGGTGTGACAAGATTTACCCCAAGGCATTTTGAATGTCTGTCTGCTGTGTTCTTTTTTAAAAAGGGAAAACATTGATTTCAAATAAATTCAAAAACAATTCTGAATGGAGTTAAACAGATTTAAAGTTGTATTTCCTTGATTAATTAAATTGATTTGATTATATTTTTCTTAAATATTTAATTTCCAAACCTTATATTGTTTGTATTACGACTGGAATACATTTAAATCATCACACTGGGTACATTACCTGCATGCCTAAGACACACTGGTCTATAGAATCTGAAATAACGAGCATAAATGCTGATATTTTTCCTTCTGCTGATGTATTCACTTCTCTTCCATTCGCATACAAAGATTCTTCTTTAAGCCTGAGGGCAAATTCATAGTTTAATACACTGCTTTTATTTACTGTGCCCTGTCAGGAAAGAGCAGCAGGGGTAATACATTCAGTGAGGATGCCAATGGTCAGTCTGTCAGATGTAAAACAACATGTACCCATTTTATTCTCAGGAAGGGAATCTAGCTTGACTTATGCAGATCTCTGTGACCCATGGTAAGCTGAAGCTTCTTGAGATACATACTGCTGACCATTGCTCTTTACCTATCTCCAGATGAGCACAGCAAACAAATCTATACCAATATTTTGCATACCATGTAAAAACCTCAATTTCAAGGTGCATTGAAGATGAAATTCAAATGGGGAAGTCAAATGACCCAGCAGGCCCCTGGCAGTGTGAACTTGACTCCAGGCTTAAGCAGGCTGTATACTTGCTTTGCAAACAAAATTTGCTCAGTGTACATAAACAAAAGGCCATGTTTGCAAAGAAATGCTAGATTGACAATGAAGTGAACTGGTTTGCCAACTGTGATAGTGTGGGATTCATGTTTGTGAACAAAATGTAGTCAACATATAGTGTGTAAAGTATTACAGTTTTGTGGTCATGCTCACAATTTGCTGTAATTTGGCAAACAAAACACAATATAAGTCACACATTTATATTTTCCTGAACAAATGAAAAGAAATTAAAAATAAATAGAACAGGAGACAGATCAATTACCAATTCATATGTAGACATTTTTTGCAGCAGCTACATGTTAGTTTGATTAATGCTTGGGTAGATATGCAGCCACCACATCTAGATGTACATTGGCTCTTCTCTTGAGCCCTGCAGTTTTCCTCTTTTCATTCCTGCTGTGAAGCTTCAATTTGACTGCATTTTAAAGCATAATTATATCTTGAGAGTTTATCAGTCATGTTTTCTGAACATCCCATCAAGAGCATGTGATCTTGCAGGAAGGTGAGGCATGGGTATTGCAAAAGCATTGTGATAAAGGAAAGACAGATCCAGAAGGTTTATTATCTTGGCTCTTTGGTGGTATATATGAAAAGAGTATGAAAGTTATAAAGTTATTCTTTCTTATCTGTCAGGGTCAGCAAGTCTATCCGATTTGATCTTGACAATTGTAAATATAAATGTTAATCTATACCATACAGTTATTATCTGATTGAAATTAGGTAACGACGACTAATATATGAACATTGTTTTTCATTTTATACTAATTGAAAAGTAAATGAACACCAGTATCCCGTTTCTTCAAAATAGGGTCCTTGTCAAAAAAACCTGGGCATTAAAATGAACTGTCATCACTCTTCCAGCTCCCTTCTATCACCATGTCTTATTCTTTAATTCAATTCATTTAGGTCCTCTCTCTACCACCTTGTAGACTTGATGAATTCGAATGAGAATCTAAGGCATCAGGGCAAGAGATATTGCATCTCTGGGGAATCATCTGACTGACAAAGATTGAGTGGATGTCCTTCATTGAAAGACAACTGGCTGATTTGCTAATTTCGAAATACAAATTGATGGTAACACACACTTAACTAGCACATGCACACTGGGAGACACACAAGTCCACAGTAAACAGCGTTTCAGACCTTTCAATGTCTCAGCAGCGGATATGTAGGCCCAAGAGAAATAAACAGATATGTCACTTTCTATTTAGCTCAAAAACAGGTTGCCTGTCCATCATCTTTATGTGTCATTTTTTTTTTGTGTGAGAATGAGGCTTTGCATTTCATCTCGTGAATAAATGGGGAACAGGCAGAATATTTCTTGAATAGCAAAAAAAGGCAAGGCAAGGCAGGCAATACACTTTTAAATACATTTTTCCCCCATGTAGCAGCCATAGTGTTCCAATGTATTGATAAATAAAATAAATAATAAGTAATGTAATTAATTAATCATAACTTTTATTTTATTCTATACAGAGTGTTATACTGTTATTTAAAATTCAGTGCCATGAAACAGTGTCCTCCAAATTGTTCTTTGTTTTCTCTTAGCTCTAAGTTTTGGATTGATTGTCAATCTGTTTTTAGTCATTTTAAGCCTTCAAGGTCAAAGGTCACTTTGTAAGCCATCCAAATTAATTAAATTAGTCGGCTGCTGCTGCTGTTTCGCTGTGTAGTGCAAAATGTGCACCTTGAGCTTTGACATGCAGGGGTCAAAAAGTTTTTAATAAATAAAAATTACTATCATTTCTAACTTAAAGAAAAAAATGCTTGCTTCCCCACATAATGCTGCGATTTAAAAGTTGAATTCACATTAAAAACAGTCCCCCATGTAACAACCTTCTTGCATACAGTAAGTATTATTATTTTTAAATAATAAGGCCTGGCTCTAGAGCTTCACGTGCTTGTAAATAGCTTTGTGCCACATTAAACCCTGTAAAAATCAAAAGTGAAGTTACATAAGATTGGCATAGAACTATCTGAGTATCTGTGCAACAAGACCACCAGCCAGGCAGCCCTACGCATTTTTATTTCATTTCTCATACAGTATATTTCTTATTCAGTTCTTGCCTTACTTTTTAGTTTTAGGTTTATATGTTATTGAAGTGGTCATGAAAACTTAAGAGAAATTCCCACCAATGAAACTGCAATGGTTTGAGTTTGAACTCTTTTTTTTGGTTATTTCCTGTTTTTATTTTGTGGAATACTTTTCCTCTCGTGTCTCTGTGTCAATGTCCTGTTCCTCCCTCTTCTCTCTCATCTGTTTCATTAGTTGATTAGTACCACCTGTGTCTTGTTAGCTTTCCCTCCCTGATGTATGTCTCTATATGGAGTTTGCCATCCCTTTGTTTGTGAAACAAGAGAGGGAGTGAAAACCCTACATGTGCTTTATGTTGTTCCCAGTGTTCATCAAATTTCAAATTTGGATTTTTGTATTCTTGGATTATTTTTCAACTGGATTTCTGGATTTGGGCTTGCCTCATCCCACATAAGCGTTGTTCTTCGTTCTTCTTTGTATTAAAACCTTTGAACTAGTTTTGTGTCTGCATTTGGGTCCATCTCCTAGTGCTTCCCTGTTCCCTGAGCAGCTCACATAACACATAAATTGTGTTTAAGAGATTACAACTGCATATATAAACAAACTTTAACAAAAAAAATTTGCTGTGGATTATTGCCATTGCTGGAATAAAGAAGCTCTTAAACTCACAGAAGAAGAGTTCCCTCTCTCCGGAGTTATTTAAGATCATGCCCCTGTGAGTCCACAGTGGGTTCCCCACTGCTGTATGAGCGTTATAATACGAATTAGGTTGCCAGTGGTTGTTTTTCTTCCTTTTTGTTAAGTTTTTTTAAATTTTTATTTTCATTTTTTAATGTACAGTTTCTCAGACAAAGAAGTACTTCAAGGTGTCAAAGGGGTAAAACATTTGTTGCATGAGCTATCTGTTATCTAAAAAAAATACATTTTAACAACAAGCAGGTTTTAGGTGACTATAATTTGACCTTCTGTGTAAATCTTTTCCAGATATTATAGTTTATAAAATAGTCCAGATCAGAACCTATTGATTCCAGGATTCTAGGTTTTGATTTCCTTTAATGTCAAAGACAAAACAAATAAGATTACTTCAATTAAATTAAAGTGTCCAGATATCTCAGCCATTTAGTGAAAAATATAATCCAGGCTAAGATTTTATTGTAACAAGTAGAGGATTTTGCATTTTGGACTTACAAATTTGTTTTCCAGTTTACCTCATTTGCCCTCACTGCTCAACCTCCAAGCACTTAAGCTCCATTGTTATTCTTTGCTCATACTCATCATGTTCTTAGGCAGAATGCAAATCTGTTATCCCCTGGTTTGGCCTGCTGTGGGGTTATTTTTTTGTGTGTAAGTGTTAGTTGCAGTGATGAAAAGACCACCTGTCATCCTCTGGCCCTTTGATTAGATTAGGAAGTGAAATGAATAGATCGACGTAGATCCTTAGCAGTGCTTACTGTCATTATCAGAGTTCTGATTTAGAAGTACTCAGCATTTCTGTGCATCTTATATTAATGGAGGGTCTGTCCCATAGGTCCAGATTTGAATGACCACCATTATTTACAATAAAGTGAGAACTGAATGTTCTTTCCAGTTTCTGGATATATTAATAAACTCAGCTATGTCCAAGAATGTCTCAAAGCATGGAGCAAAGGTGAACTGTTCTGTTAGAGAAGATATTTTCCACAATATTGGGACATTCTACCTGTTATTAGAGAAAACACAAGTTCAGCTGTGACCTATGATTTACCTAAATATTAAAATAAGATTTAAAAAAAAATGAAAATAACAATAGCAATAGTTAACAGCGTTGTGCATTAGTGCCCTGAAAGAGTTGCAACAAACATTAACATGAGGGAACTCTTGTAAACTCCCACTAACTCCTCTTAACTCTTGAGAGTTATTGCTAGTGGTGGGCGGATTGATCAAAATTTCGATAATATTGATACCAACATTGGTATTGATATTGATCGATACCAGTGTAATGAGATTGATACTTTAGTTTCAGTTTCTCTCCTGTATGTGCTGCTGCGGTTTCATCACAGAGGATATCTGCTGTCTGTGTCTGTGTCAGTGCCGCTCCTGTCACAGCACGGAGCAGGTGCACTTTGCTCCTCCTCTCCCCTGTGTGTTTTGATGTTGTACCAAGAAATTTTATTTAGTTTTTGTATTGTAGTTTCTGAACACTCTACCTGGGAAAAAAAGGTTTTAATTTGTTCTCAAGTGATAATTTTGTGCACGTTTATTTAAGAAAAACTTGACAATGTATGGGGAAAAATTGTTTTGTTACTTTCTAAACAAAAACATTTATTATGATAAAGTATTTTATGTTTAACTATAAACTTTGACCAAACTCTTTAACTAATTAATAAACACTTAAAGGTCATGAAAATTAATTCAGATTTAGTCATTTGATCATGCATCAACCATAATTATTAAAACGCATCGGTATCGGTGATACTGGCCCTGTATTTACTTGCAGTAACGCACACCACTAGTTACTGCACTTTCTTTGCAATATAAAATATGGTTAGGTAATAATGGACACATTATACATATAATCTCACATATAATGAAATTTTGAAAATATTTTGTGCCTGGTGAAATCACATTTTTGTGAAACTGGATCTATGAAAAAAAAACCTACCTGATTTAAATTTGTCTGCCATCCTTTTAAAGCACCACCTGCGATGTCGAATTTAATTAACAGTACCCATTCAGCTTGAAAATCATTTCAGAGACAGGGAGAAAGTCGCTGTTGCAGTCAAAAATGTTGTGTGAGTATATTATGTGATTATTGTGATACATGAAAAATTAAGAGATTAAAAGGGAACTGTATTTTTGAAACTGGACCCTAATTTCATGTTTTGGTTTCCAAATGAGTACTTGGGACAACAAGTACTCAAACTGACCCAGTACTGAGCAAGCTCTTGGCAATTAACATCCAATATAGTGCAATGTGCATCCACTAAAAGTGCTTGTTTTTGTCACTGATAGGGTCAATCTGGCAATATCATGAATGCTTTTATATGTACTGATGCCAGTTGACACAATAACATAAATAACATAACCACCTCCTCATCAAAAATTGGTGTTGTTTTAGGATTTCTTCTATTCTTCTTTCTTTGAAAAGTAGTCAACCCATTAAAAATGGTCACTGCAGACCCAATGGTCAGCAGATAAAACTCACTCACAAGACTTAAAAATGAGAATTTTCCTTTTGTTTTATTGTTGCCAGACACTTTTAATAGCAATCTCTCGTTGTCAACGGCAACGGTATATTATACATCGTAGCCGATGTAGTGCTTTTGGCTTGCTCAATACAGGAGAAATTTTAAGAAATTGTTTTCTCCAGTAGTCATCTGGAAACCAAAAGGAAAAAAGGGTCCAGGTCGAAAATTGCTAAAAATGTAGCTTTAAGGGATCCCATAACACAATTCTGCCTCAGGGAGGCTTCAATGTCTAAATCAGACACGGCAATCCATGTATGCAAATTGTCAAGATATGTGGAGGTCACACTATTGCTAAAGAAATAATTAGGGGATAACCAGACACAGTTAGATTCCTCCCACCAGGACCACGATCACTGAGTCAGTCCATTGTTGAGATTTTTTTTTTCTTTGGGCAAATGGGTTAGAAACACTGACAGACTATCACTGTTATGTTTAGAGCCATACAGCTAACATGGTTAAAATGGAGATAATAAACAGCAGCAGCAACAACAACAGCATGATCCACTTTGGAAAAAGAGGAAGTAAATTTACTCTGATCTCTAAATTTACTTAAAACATATGTTCATTTGTGTGCATAAAGGATTAACTTAAATATCAAATTTCTACTCTTCTATACTATGTGTTGAAGTTTGCACCTTGGAAAATAGCAAAGGAAAGAAATTTCTTTTGAAATATTTAAGTAGGAAAACTTATTTGTAAGTATGAGATGCATTTAGGCATTTTATTAAGGCCTGAATTAAGTCACTATTAATCCAATTCACACTTGAATGTTAGTGCGGTCTGTATCTATCCTCTTGGAGGGGGTAATGACCATCCATTGTACCCTAAAAAGGCAGTTGTCTTAACTGGGAGGAGGGGTGAAATAGCACTTTTTGTTTTGTGGATGTCTGTGTTATTTGTTGCCATAGAAGCAATCCTTTTCTCATTCTAATTGGAACTGCACTCTCTCTGTCTTTCCCATGGCAGATTTTGCTCCCAGAGTGAAGACCCAAGTCTCTCAGCCTCACACAACACCACAGCCACCCAGACAGCTAGTCTGAGAGAGACAGAGAGAGCGAAGAGGGAGGAGTCTAGTTGTGGCGCTCTATCCCCTGACTGTGTCTGCTATGTGAGTGGTAGAGCAAGAGAGAGAGAGCATGAGAGAGAAGGAAAATGAGGAGGGGGTGGGCAAGTGAGGGCTAAGGAGACTGAGAATGGATTGACAATGAGAAACCGTGCGAGCGAGAGAAAGCAGAGCATGTGTATGTGTGCTCAGAGTCAGCAGCGACAAAAAAAGTCTACAAGCTCACATCAACAAGAGCGTGTGAGAGGCACAGTTGACCACTGGCAACCCTGAAGAATAGACAGAAGGAAAGACAAAGAAGATTAAGAATCAACAGAGGAAGAGAAGGAGTGAAGACTGACTACCAGCCTTCCACTGGTAAAAGGAAACACCACTGAGGGACTGTAGCATCCGTCCCCCGGAGCAGCACAGAGGAGCACTGTCTCATCTCGTGCATGTGTTTGTGCCTGCCAACTTCAATTTCACCCTCGCCCACTGTTTTCCATAGGTTTTGCCCTCTTCACTTCCCAGTCATGATCCCTTGGGTCCTTGTGCTCCTGTGGATCTCCGGACATGGTAAGTTTTCCAGTTTAAGTTGCTTATTCATCATATCTTGCGTGCTTGTAAATGCTTTGACTTGCTGTGACTCGCAGGCTGAACTGTGTTTCTGAATTCATCCTGCTGTGATGGGTGAACCTGTCCTACCATCTGTGTTTAAAACTGACTATAGTACAGCCCTCCTATGTGTACCGTTGTGTTTGATTCAACAGTAAAAGGAGGAAACCAGTAAAAAAAAAAGTCTGTGCGACTGTTCTTGAGTTAGGAAGCTGCAAATACTTGTAACCTGCAATTTTTTTATGTCAGTTGTATGCCGTTGCTGTCTGATCAGTTAAGTTAACTACTATGTGAGCTTGATATTCCTGTCACAAACAGAGACACACACAAACAAAGCCCTCTGACCCCATTTCAGTTCAGTCAAGCATTCACCCCTGAGTCGCATTGTTTTGAACTGACAGCCCTTCGTTTTTGAGCCCAGCTACCGGGTGGGGGGGAGTCTCTCATTTCCTTTGGAAAAAGGGAGAAAAAGTTAATAGTGAAGCGTTTCAGAAGGCAGACCCATGAGTGTAGCTTGGCATTTTCAGCACTTTGGACAATATCTGCTGTCATTATTTTCATTCCTAGACTGTCTTTTTGTAGGCAGAATGAGGATGGATTAGTTGTTTCTGCAACTTGCCACCAGGTGGTTGTCTTTGGAAAACAACAGTGGTGAGAAAAGTACAGCAGAACTCTGCATCTGTGGTGTCAGTTATATTTGGGCTGTGGTGTCTGTGTTATATACAGGCACACCTGGGACAGAGTCAGACAGTGGGTGGTTGTGTCATGCCAGACCCACTGTTAGCACCCTGATTTACTTTCTGCAGAGTCAGGGTCATTGGCATGGCCACCACCTCTTTTCAAATTTTGACCTTGTTCCTCACATTCTAAGAAGGATGCTGGCTGAAGATGTGTGTGTGTGTGTGTGTGTGTGTGTGTGTGTGTGTGTGCGTGTGCGTACAGTTTGTTTGTGAGATCTCAGTTTGCTCATACCTTGTGTTGAAACTGACAGCACAGAGACAGTAACATGCCGCTGACGCAGCAGTAAACAAATAAAACTTGGTAACAAGCTCATTATTACAAAAATTAATTCAGCTGTTCCACATGTTGATTTATTATCTAAACATAGAAAGAAAAGGAAAAAAGAAAAAAAACACACCCCATCATATAGAACAATTTGCTGTAATTACACTCTTCTGCCAACTAATTTTTCATATAGGAACTGGGGAAAAATAATCATGACATAGGAGACAGAAGAAGTTCCAATTTATTATTTTAACTGCTGTAGATTGCTTTAAGCTAAGAAATCAGGAAATTTGTTTTCTGTATGACTGTGTATGACTAAGCTCATTGACACAAGTTGTGTAAGATGACCCAGAGAGTGAAAGGACACAAGGCAATGAGAGCTTTCCTTCTTGGTTACGACTTTTAATTTTGGTACATCAGGCATGGCACTGTAGATGCAGTAACTGTTCTTGATGTTACTGCCTTGCAGTGTTCTGTTCCCCTGATTTTATTGTCAAATCTTTCTGCACCATCTGTGCTTACTGTGATGCAGAAGTACATGTTCAGTCATTAGTTTCCTCTCCTCAAATCTGTTAAACATCTGCTGAGTTTATATCCACAACTGAATTCTGTCATGTCTCTTATGCCTCGTATTTTATATACGTTTCTTGCAACTGCAAGTAGAGAATGAATAGCATCCTAATTAAAAGTACCGAAAGATTGTAATTTATTGACATTGACCGGACTTTTGAGTTTCTTTTAACATCAAATTTGCTTTCAAATACCATCACAGGCATAGTTAGGGTTTTAGGAACAACCAGCATGATATCTCAGATAGTACTAGCTGAAATGCTACACCTGGAATAAGATGGGATTGCTGTGCAATACAGCGTAGTTGGGTATTACCAAAATATAAAATACTGCTTTCCCTGCCAGGTAAACAGGGCATAACAACCTACCTTCTCTATGCATGCCTCTGGGGGGAAAAAGTGCTTCCCTGTAGCTTACTGTTGTTGTACAAATTACTGCTCTGTTTATGTGCTGGGCCGGTGTCAGCAGAAAGCTGTGGAAAACAATCTTGTTTTTATGAACAAGGGGACAGAGGGGAGTTGTGGCTGTCGCCGTCATATACTTAGATGCAGATATCCTGCAAGAGACTGAGAAACAAAGAGAGCGTGAAAATGAGAAAATGAGCAAGAGAGAAGCAGAAAGAGTCTATAGGCATAAGCCCAAACCAGGTTCTTTTCTTTCAAGTTGAGAATAAAATGGTAATAATGGTAAATGGAAAGCTCTTTGTCAATGCCCTCTGTCCTGACTGGGCTGTTGGTGCATCTAGGGCACCTTTTTTTCACTGTCATCTCTCTTGCCAGTGACAGATGACACAGCACCAGTCAGGAGGATCTGGGGGACAGCCTCCAGGAACATATTCACCTCAAGCAGAACTTTTTCATCTCCACTCTATCCCTTCTCTCATCCAATCTATACAGTGTCCAACAAGTCACATGTTTTTCATTTGGCTCTTCCTTAACTTGCAACTGCACATGCTCCCTTTGTGTTATTCTTTTGCTTTGAGATGCAGTGTGATTAAGAACATCATCAACTATCCAAGAACAGGTGAAATATGTGCAAGCATATGTGTCTCTTTATCTCTGTTTTGTTGTATAAATTACGCATTATAAAATTACTGAGCTTTTGGCCTGCTTTCTCAAGGTCTGGCCACTAGGGGCAATGCTGCTGCATAGGAATGAAATTCCAATCTTATTAAAAATCTCCTGCGTCTTTCTTTCCCCCCTAGACATCTTTATTATCTCCCACTCCCTCATATATCTCATGTCAGAACTGCCGACTTCAACATCCAGGCAGACTAAGCTGTTTCTTAGTCCTAGAAAGCATGCCTTAGTACCCCAGCATCCCATGTTTCATTTACTGCTGTCTATTAACTGCTGTCTGACGACTCTAAATCCGCTTTTCATGGGTGGCAAGCTTTGATACATATTTCTCAACCAAAGTAAAATTAAATGTCTTTCCAATGTCATGTCTGGATGTGTGGATTTTTTCATAGAAGCAGAGTAATTCTCCTTTCACCAAAGGGGAAAAAATAGAGAAAAATTCAATCCATTACATTGCACAACGCTTCTAAAACAGAAATACTAATTTTCAGCCTCATTATCATGGTTATTTGTAAGCAAGACATGCTTCAGTCTAATGCATGGATTATGACCATAATAAGTCGGAGGTAATTATTTGATTCATCCCCGTTCTATTAGGATGCTAAAACCAACATACATTTTTCTTGCATTCAGTCCTAAGTTAACCATTGCAACAGTCATATTTTCAACACAAGTAACATGACTAGCCAGAGAATAGAGACTGTATATATTGTGATGGGAATCTGGTACAGGACAATTGATTTGCCTGAGAAATAACACAGATGTGTCCTTGTCCTGTTTGTATGACTTACCCAGTTACCATACGTGGCAGCTGGCTTGACTAATGCTAACCCTGTCTGGATCATACCATGCAAACAGAGTGAGTGACAGATGATGTCATGATGGAGCCTAGTGGCACACAGTTTGTTTTCTTGTTTATGCTGCATGTCCCATCAAGGCTAGCCAGCTTAAGTCACCTCAGCTGCTGTGACCCCTGCTCATTTCTGTGCCACGATAGATTAAGCCTACTGTAATCCCTCTGAGCCGAGTGCCCTGTTGGATTTTTATGGTAATAAGGAAACATATGAATAAATAATCTGAGAGACTGCTGCTGGACAGCTGGAACTTGTAAGTCCTAATGTTTGGCAGTGGCTGTGGCATTAACAAGAGATGCTATTTCCAAGAAAAGTTTTGGCAGAGATGTGCATTTGGCTGATGCCCTGTAAGAAAAGATAAAATTTGGATGATGACTGTTCAAACACTAGATAAATGAAGATATCAATAAATCAAGAAAAAAAGCAGAGGTAATATTGACGTGATAGCAAGAGCGCAGTGTTAGAAATGTTTCTGTTGTATGCAGTACCACATAAAAAAGCAGTATGTAAGTACCATATATCCAGTGACTGCAGTTTGGATGAAAACCTCATTTCTAGTCTGTCAGGATTCAGGTCAGCCGGGGAGGGGAATATGATTAGTTTAGAGTGTTCTTGGAAAACCAGGCAATGATCTGCACCTTCTCATGCAGTCAGTCAGCCAGTCAACAAAATCAAGCTGTTTACGGTTGGTCTTCATTATCCATCTAGGAGACCCTCTTCCCAGCCCCAACAGTGTTCTTTAGTACCAACCAATCAACCCCCAAGCTCCTCATCTCCCCTCTCTCTCTCTGTGAGACTCTGGATCTCATTCCTCGGGGATGAATTTATCCAGATTGGAGCACTCAGCAAAAGGGCATTATCCCAGATTACATGTCTGTTAGGCGGCAGCGTTAAGTAATTCAACCAGATGCTGTTGTGATCACGAGGTCACCTGTGAAGGCAGACTTCGTATCTACACTTCTTCATTCACCCCTTTGTTGTCACAACTCTATCCATCTGAGGCTTTATCCTTGGAGGACAGGAAGAAATATATAGGAGCTAGAGTTTGGGGATTTTTAAAGAGCACGACTTATAAAAATACCCCAAATGTAGGGAAGTGTGCAAAAGCTCTTGCTAACCCTAAATCAGGATTTTATTCAGTGAAAGATTATGGGATGGATTAATGGCTTCTAAATTGCAGTTTAATACACAGGAAACAACAGGCTATGTTTCTCCAGCTAAAGCAACTAAAGGCAGCTCCTAAGGGCTGTGTGTGTTCAGTTGTGGGTGTATTGTAAGTATAGTAGAGGTGGATCGTACTACGTTATTTTTCCTGAGAGAGGACAAACTTTTGGCACAGCAGGGACAAAAGAAAAATGGTGGTGTCTTTCCTCTGCTAATCCTGTCTCTAGCAAAGGTTTTGATAGATATTTTTTAAACTTGCTACTTGGATCTGTGATTGCTTGTAGAACACAGATGGATTCAAACAATGTAACAATATGATATATGGTCCTTTCTTGTCAAAACCAAAGTTTCAGAATCAGAGGCATTAGTAAGACTTTGCTCAAGGTCTCCACACACTTAAAGGTTCAGTTTGTCTCACACTGAGCCTTACATTTTCATTTAATTTTTCACTTTTTTAAAAATTGATTAATAGTTCCCACCACAGTGATGAAATGCACTTTCGTATGATGACATCCTGTATGGACACATTTATCTGAGACATAAGGATAAATAAATAGATTTTAAAATCCATAAATACAGAGTTCTGCTATTGTTGGACTGTATTTAGAATGCAGTGCACATTGTTTTCCCATGCATGGATGATATCATTGAGCTTGACTCAACATCAGTTATGAAAACAGGTGAGCAAAACAAGAACACAAGGTTATGTGGCTGAAAATGTGTAACAAAAGAATGATAAAAAATGCTCCCCTCCCATTGCCATTATGCAAATTACATTTTATACCATAGTTATTTTTTCAAAAGTTATTTTTCTTTTGTTTGACTTCATACTTGTTGGTACAGTCAGTGGAATAAAATTATGTTTAGATTCAAATATGAAACAGGGTTAGGTTACTTGTTATTTGTACCCATACATAGATAGACAGGTAGGCATCCATCATCCACACATTTTACATACCACACAGACCATAGAAACAAACAAACAAACCTATTACAACCTATTAAAAGTCCTAAAATGAATAAACACCAGAATGAAATGCAAGTAGAGAAAAATAACACTATTTCTACCGCATTTATGCAATTTTGACTCCTGAGTGGTTATACTGATTTGTTCTACACCTTTGAACTACAAACCTTCACCGAAAAGGAGGAAACTGAAATTCACTGTAAGGGTCATTATCCAGTGTAGCTCTGGTTTATTAGGATATATAGGTCAAGCTGTAACTCAGTATCCTATACTAACAACAACTTCATTTTTAAATAAAATAAGTTTCGATTAAAATTATCTAAAGATCAACAACAAAACAAACAAACAAACAAAAACATTCAATCATGGTTTGCTAGTGGAGTGGAATGAAACATCACATTTAGGGCAGTTGGAGATGCTTCCCATGCCTTAAAGGGAGATCTCAATTAAGTTTTTGTTGGGTCACACCTGTTAACTTGTTAAATTTCCAAATGACAGGCTAAATGCAAAGGCATTTAAAACACATACCAACATCATACTAAATGCTCTGTCCAGTTGCTACAGCTTGTTTGTGTAGAAGGATACTGATTGTAACATTAACATGAAGATTGACTGAATGCAAAATGATGTGTTGCTAATAATGCTAATAATTTTTTTAGTGTTTTAATCACTCTGAATTTATTGAAATTTATCTTCCTACTAAAATATAACACCTGCACCAGTGCAGCTTTCAGGCTGCCGGTTAAGGTTAAATATATGCATGTGTGTAATCAGTGTTGTTGAAATATGACCACTTATGTGTGTTGTTATATCTCCTAAGAGGCTGATGTATGTTTTGTAATGTACATGTAATTTACACAGTGAGCTTTTTATGACCAATAAATCTTTGTGCCTTGCCAGGCAGACTTATTTGTGTGAAAAAAATATGCATGTATTAACTGAGCATTTTAGTCTCAAACTGTCACTTCCATTTTTCTGTTGTGGTGCTATCTGGGAAGACACAGCTATAGGCTAAAGAAATGCTAACATAAACACATGTAAAGTATCTGCAGCACATTTCTGCAGCCTGAGTCACATTATGTATCCTACCACTGCTCCAAAAACATTTTGAGTAAACCAGTATGCCTGTGCATGGACATAATTGTGAAAGGTTGTGCTAGGAAAAGGGCCTAGAAGATGCATGTGGTCCTTCAGCACTGGAGGCACTTGAGGAGTTGGGTTGCTGATCTGATAAAGACTTCCTGGTGTTTGGTGGGAAGATTCTGGGACATCTCAATATTACACCTGGTTGAGCTCACCCCTCTCTTCTCCAGCCTGTTCTCTTGCTGTTTCTCTCGCTTCTTCTCACACTCCTGTGCCAAAAATTTATAACAATGAACTCATGGAGAAAGATTTTCACACCGCATACTTCATATGCATTGTGTGTGTGTACATATGTGAGTATGTATTTCATTTGCGCATTTTCTACTGTGCCACAACAATTACGGCTTGAAGCATTGAATGGCAATATAAATGCAAATCAGCCTTTTAACTTGTACAAGCAGATTCTAGGGAAGGAGAAGCTTTTTACCTGTGGATGAAGGTGGATGTGTCTCTGTCTGCCAGTACAACTCCTGTTCATGTTTTTAAACAACAATAGATAGCATGTACACCATTTTCAATGTGTAAGCCATCCTAAGGTTGTTGTATGGGTGACTTGACTCCAATTTAATACCCATGAATAATCCACTCTGGGGAACAGTTGTACACTGGTGTGGGACAGGCAAATGCACTGATGTATTTCTGTAATTGCATCCCTACCTGTATGCTATTTTAGTATATGCATTTAAATTGTGCGGAGCATGGTTAAACAGAGGGAAGCTTGCATTTAACCAAAGCAATATCAAAACAGTTCTGTCTTATGTACCATACATCAATGATCAATGGTGCAAGCTTTTTGAAAAGCTATTTGATCTGGAACTGATACCAGAAGATATTTTATTCAGCACAGCACTTCAGACACAATAGGAGCACAAACTTGTTCTTGATCCAAGCCAAAACTTTTGAAATCTGCCAAGGGGGGATTTGCAGCTTTGAGAATGAAAAATGACTAATGCAGTCAACCCCCCCAAAAAAAACTCCCAGACACTGTGTAGATGTGTATGTTACTTTTTTTTCACTAGATGCCAAATGAGAATTTTGAGGCACCTGCCTGTCCCACTAACACAATTAAGAAACTGGAAAGAAAGGGCCATTCACTGGTGGGGATCATAGTCTTAGCACTGAGCCAGAAAGTGCCCTACATTCCACTCCTCCCCCACTAAAAATTCTTTCAGGACCCCTAATCCTGGCACTGTGTGGCATTTGACATCAGTATTGGAAATCTGTGACACAGGATCCATGGTTTGCATGTTGATAGAAAACCCCTATGTTGGTCTCAGGACAAATTCAGTGTGTGGCAATTTAATATTGTGGAGGCTGGCCTGGACACTCAAAATGCTAATAAACATTGGTGGCTTTAAATGATTTGCTATCCTTTCAAATTTCCTGGCAGGGGTTTCAATCTGGCTGGCGTCTTGGGGAAACTCACAGTGGTCATTGCTCAGTCCCTAAGGGACATTAGTGCAAATCACGAAGGAGCACTGAAGTCATTTCAGTTTTCCACTTTTCTTTGGACACTGCCCAATGCTAAATGGCAGAGGGCTGGCTCACAATACTGGGCAATGCAACCCCCTTGCCTCCTTCTTTCTCTAACCTTTTAAACCTGATTTAATCAAATCAAAATACCACAGTGCAGTCCCATTTGAGACAACCTAAAGACAAACAGTTGAGGAGAAACCAGAAGGCCTTGGGGTGAACCAAGGGCAAAGCCATCCATTACTTCTTGTGCAGCAAAGAGCACAGGGACACAGAAAATGCCCGCGGTGCACAATGATGAACAGACTTCACATCAGAGATTGGATTAGACTGGCAAGAGAGAAAACCCTAAAAGCCATGCGCAGTTTATTGAGGCCTTATCTAGAGCGATAATGTTACTAGAGAAAGGCACATGTAATGACGGATGAGTGAACAGCACCCTGTAATGAACTAATATTAGGCGAGATGGGTGAAGGGTGGTGGACAAGCAGGTCCATCAAGGTCAACCTATCATCTTTTAAGAGCAGGAAGTAGGACCAATGGATAGTTACTATAAAATGGAAAGGCAATTGCTGGCACCTTGGTTACCCTCCAGTGTCATCATCACAGGTGTATCAAGTTTAGAGAGGCTCACTGCTCAGGTTCACTGCAATTTAGCTTCCATTTCATCACTGATACCCATGAGGCATTTTGGGGCAAATAGTACCAGTAGTTATGGTAGCTATTCCTGAGATTTGTGGTCTACTCAAAAGCACTAGCCTCTGCAGTGGTTTTGTGGGGTTTGTTACAAAATCACGTTTAACTGTACGCTGTCTTTATGTGTAAAATCATTCGTCTAAGGGGATTGTGAAGTGCAGTGGCACAAAGGAAACCAAGAGAGAAGGAACATGAAAATAGAATGTATATTTGAAGGATTGCATTGAGTTGGGAAAAAGCAAAGTAGCATTTAGGTAAAAGTACTGTTGTCCTGTTCACAAGATTACTATAGGATCTCCTGCCTGCTGGAAGCCAGTGTTATCTAATAGTAGACGGATGATGATAATGGCAGCACAGTGTCTCCCAAGGTAAACAAATGTATCTAGCACTTGGAAAAGAAAGTGAGAAGAGAAGCCAGAACAACAAAGACAGAAAAAAAGAAATCTCAAATGAAAGAGCATTCTTGTCACAAATTAAAATATATCTGTGTCTTGCAGCCATAATCCTTAATGCCAGTGTATTTGTGTTGTGTTTGTGCTTATGTGCAAACAAGTGCCAAATGTGATTATCCCTCACTTTCATTCTATGCTAATTTTATTATTTCACATTGTTTGCCTGTCTTGCTTTAAACAGTTTTGGTTCAAACTACTTGTCAGTGGTTTTTCAAGGGACACCATGCTGTTTGTTTTTGTCAGAGTTGTAGAGTAAAATTAGTAAAAGATGCTGATACTATTTAAATATTATTTTTTTACTCATGTTATTTAAAAAAACCCTTCTCTGACTGCTTATGTTTCACTGTGATCTGGTTATGAAAACTCAATCCTGTGTGACACCAGCACAACAAGACATTAAGAATGCAGGAAGGCAGTCTTAAGATGGTCATGGCAGCACAAAGTGGGATGTTCAAGGGTGTCACCAAATTTGCCATCACCTCCAGTTCATGACCCCTAAACTTCCTCCAGGTTATGGGCATGAATTATTAATAAACCTTTCATTACAAAATGCATTTTGCTCTGGCCCAGCTACACAACTTGAACCTTTGAAAACATGGAGGAACTACCTCTTAAATTTATGTTGAATCTTTGGCCGACAATGAGTCTCCTCCAGATGGGTGTGCTCCACACTGAGAGGAACATTTAATAGCTTGGAGTCCACTGTCAGTCCTTATCCGGCTTCTGCAACTCCTTCATGATTTTCTATTTTTTTCTTCCTTGAGACATGTAGACGTTCAATCAGATAATTAATTAATTCAGTACAGAACATGACATGTTCTACCTAATTTATTTATTCAAATGACCAAATTTGCCCACACCAATATTTCAAGAGAAAAAGGCAGAATGTGTAATACATTTGAAACCCTTTAGATTTATCAGCATTAAGGTATGTTTTTAAATACAGACATATTGACATGTCTGTTCTCTGGCATTATCTGAAGGACAATCCTTAACAGAGCTGTGTGGGGTCTGGGAATTGGTATTGTTGTTGTTTACTCCAAAGCAGACATCTTTTAGCTTCTCCCTCAGCTCTGATCCTTTTGATCATCACCTCCATATTGGATAAAAAATGGAGAATGAACAGCTCTGCAATACAAGTGACTTTCAGAGTTCTGTGACTCTTTGAAGGCTGCCAAACAAGTGTCTTTCATCTCAAAAACCAGCAGCCGCCTTGTACAAAAGGAGGACAGGACAAAATGAAAGAGAAAGGCAGTATCTGAGGCTTGTAAATGAAAAAGTGAAGATTGTGGGGTCTCTTTGTGATCACATTTCCTCCAAGGCCTCCTCTGAGGGAAATGACATGCACTTCATACAGTGTTGACAGTCGGGCATCTGTCAAACATCCAGAGCCTGAAGATGAGTGAGAACAAAAAAGTCCATTTAATAGGGCAAGCAGATTATTCACCTCTGGAAAAATCATGCTAATACTGTCAATTGTTAATGAGGTAATAATCTAAAAATGTGTTGACGTTAATGGGCCTCAGCAGGTAATGCCAAAGGATTTTATTAGAGACATACAGATGTTATTGAAATTATTTTTCATTTGATCAGTCTCTGTTTTTATCTAAGAGCCATTATAGCTGTCTTCTCTGTCAAAATATGAGGGTTTTCATTTTGAAGACTCAGGTATAGTTGGGTTACTAATGTATACATGCATCAGTTTGATTTGACCAACAAAGATACTAAATGTTTGTATAGAGATTGGAACAGGAAGTCAATCAAAAAGACAAAAGATGTTCAATTGACTGAACTAGTCACTTTGTTGTTGACCAGGTCATAATAGAAAGAACAAAGGCAGCATACACACAGGATCTGTTATTTTTGAATTAATGATGGACCAGGAGCTGTAGTTCCTTCACAGAGACATGAACCAGATTTCAATCCTGAGCTCCCTGGAGGTGAGGACCAGCATCTTCCTGACAGGACATCTGGTCCCTTAGCATGGCCACCAGGGGTACAATGTTGCCACCTTAATTGTAATGTCTTCCTTGCCATAAAAAAAAAACAAAACAAAACAAAAAAACTAGGGCAGCTTTCCATAAAAGGAGAGGAGAAAGAGGGGAGCCACTATTTGCGGGGCTGTGTCGGCATGCCACATCATTTAAGCCGACAGCTCTAATAAATTACAGCAACAGATTGCTGTGAACAAACAAAGCTTAATGGAAATAAAGTGAGAATTATCAGCCAAGAAATAAAAGGAAAAAAAGAATTAAATTAGTGCAAAGACAGTGGATTAAAGAATATAGAGCCCACATAACACAAGCATTAAATGGGCAAATTGCCTCTTTGAGAGATAGGAAATGTTTTATTGTCATCATTGCAACGTTGAAAATGGAGAAAAATGAGAGAATCCCTGAGCAGAACGCATGTCCTTTATCTGACTCCTCAAAATCTCCCTCCTCCATTGCCTTTATCCTCCCTCTTCCTTGTGTTGCCTTCCAGAAAAAAAGGGTTTATGGAATGCTCACTCCATCAGTTCAGCCAGGCCAGCAGATGTCATTTAAATGCTTAATGCATGTGGACATGAGTATGACAAGAGATGGGAGAAGAGCAAAATGGTATGTCGGAGGAAACGTTTGTTGGGTGCTATCAGTTTGAAAGCTGTCCATCTAGAGACCCTCAGAAGAAAGGCAGGTCAGAGAGGGTCCAAATGGACCACTCTAACTCTGTGATTGTGTCCTGAACATATGCAACTACCTCATCAGCACATGATCTGCCAGGTGCACAGTAAGTAACTTAGTATAAAAGAATGAAAGCTCCCAGCTTGGGAAAGTAACTACACTTCATCTGACAATAACCAGAGTCTGAGTCAAGGCTGAGTCATGTCTATTTAACAGAATACAGGCAAAGCTAATTAATGCAGTCCTGAGTAAGTAATAATTTAGCACCATACAGAGTCAAGGTCAATCACAGAGATTTCAGTCTCTCCTGTGCAACTTTCTCTTTGTTGTTTCATTTACCAAATACTTGGCAAAAAATCCCCCCTTTTCTGGTTATGCCTTCATTCATTGATGTAAGACTCTCCTGTGACATACAATGCAGGATTTTTATATATATATATATATATTATATATATATATATAATATATATATATATATATATATATATATATATATATATATATATATACACACACACACACACACACACACACACATATATGTGTGTGTGTATGTGTGTGTAGTGATTATATGGTATTACAAACATTTACATTAGTTGAATTTTTAAAAGAATATGCTCTTTTTTTGCCATGGTCCATATCCATATATGGCCAATTCAGAAAAGGCTTTCTTGTCCACGTTTAATAAGGTCCCAAAAGATATGCCACAGAAGTAGTGAGTTTGCCATTTGGCTTTTCCAGAAAATAGAAATCTTTTTAGTTTTCAGTTTAAGTGAGGTGGTTGAAGATGCCACGGGGGTGCTGTTGTGTTGCTGAATTAAATAGTGAAGCATCTGAGCCCAGCGGGGAGGTCCTTAACCACGGGCTCAAGTTTTGTCTAGCCCACTTTGTTAGTCAGAATTTACTGGACTTGAGCCAAGGTTAGCTGGCACCATGAATGTAGAATCCCATTGCTTTCATGAGTTCTGAAACACAAGTCAAGAGGTCAGACACCACGAGACTCAAATAAAAACTAATTGAGAATGTCACTCAACAACAATAAACCAATAAGCAGAACTGCTTCCTCTTTATGTATTGGAGCTCTTTAAATAAGCACGTAAAGTGGAATGAGGAAGGTAACCAGGGGAGAAGATGTGAAGCATAATACCTGTGCTTGGGGGCAACTGTGCATTCTGCTTTTCAGCTGCATTTTGTGTATGGGTCTGCATAGTGCATACTGTTGCGTATGTGTGTACATGCATGCACCTGTGTGCGTGTCTGCATGCTTTGTGTGTGGCATGTTCTCTACAGAGACTGTGCACTAAGTACTTGTGTGTATGCTTCTGTGTGTGAGTGTAAAGAGACCACAGAGGGCCATCCAACAGAGAGCACTGCATTTTCGAAAGGTGCCAGAGTGAGTTTGTCACAGAGAGCGTAAACTTGAGGAGAAAAGGGACTGCGGAGAGAGAGAGACTTTCCCTAGGCACCCAGAGTCTGTCAGACTGATTAAGTCACACGGCTGGAGTGAGAGTTGGGAAACTGAACCAGAGCATGCTAGGGGAGCCTAGTATGACAGCAAAAAAATAAAGAAATAAATAGCAACATGTAAGTATTAACATGACTGCATGTCACATGTGCACTTACTTATACCTGACCCTAGAGACTCATGCTGGGACACGGCACACCAGGCTGCATCCCATCATCCCACCCCGCAGCTTCCTCACCCTCTGGCGACATAAAGCAGGTCAGGGATATCTTAAAGTTCACAAATGCAACATGACAGGACAACTTTAACATATGCCTGTGTGACAGTGGAGCAAATAGATGACTGATGGCAGAACACTAAGTCTTAAGGCTAGGAGAGAAAACACAGTATAAGGAACACTGACTTTATCTTCCATTCCCCTACCGTACTTCTGCTTTTTGCATACTTAGTTTCTCCTCTGACAAACAGATAACAAATTAGCGTAAAGCTGCAAGTTTTAATTTGAGAATGCACTGATAAATACTTATTTCTGAAGCATGAACATATACAAAATATTTGATTTTCTCTTCTCTAATCACAAACATATAAACTTTACAAGATTTGAAAAATATTTAGGTTTAGGTAAGATCACCACATATACCAGAAGTTGCATTGAATGCACCACCTTATGTGATCTCACATGATGGGGAGACAAACATGGCACAAAATGTTGCTGTTGTAATGCTTTGATGCAGAAAAAAAGGAGAGTTAGCTTCTGTGGGAAAGTAAGTTGTAATATCAACAGTAGTGTACTAGCTAACTTTAGCTTCAGAGGTTACGCTGTTGCCAACAGCTGTTTGTCCTCTCATTCATGTCCATGTACACATTTATGCCTGGTCTTCTCTGCGAGCCAAAGTGGAGGTTTAAGAATAGATTTTTAAGCACCTAACATTACCAGATAATCTGGACTAAACATTGGTAACAACCTCAGGACCACACCCAATTTTTGCCCCAATTATCGGGAGGGGTTAATTGGGCTAAAATCATCCTGAATCTCTTTTATTGTGAGCCAGGTTTAACATAAGAGGTCTTTTTCTTTGTTGAGTGAACACTGGCTGCTCTGAAATGCCATAGTTGGTCTTTATCGCTCTCTCTGTCTGTCTCTCACAGCCACACTGAGTGCATTGCAGACTTGTTGGATTATCACAGAAGGGCAGCATCGTTAACAATACTGAAGGCTATCCACAAAGAAAACATTTGGCACGAAGTGCAAATGAGACAAGAGATAGAGAATAATTTCCAGTAATGCCCTCAGTAAAGCCAAGTACCTGGTTGATACTGCTCACTAGTTGGAGGTGTAAAAATGCTGCTGTCTCAACTTTGTCCTCCCACAATTGGCCACCCCCATATTTAAATTAACATCACTCATCCTCTTGTCCACAGGCTTTATAGTCCTACTGTTATGCCAAAGCTAAATCTATAGCACCTCTAGCATCGAATGCTAATTGCTCAGTATCTGTAGCAAGAAAAGGGCTCCCTGAATTAAGAGTCATTTAGTGAGACTGAGTTCAGCATAGCACTGTGATGCCCAAGAGCTAATTTCTCTGCAGTCTCGCATAGAACTCTAAAAGTGCAGAACTGAGTGAAAATGCACTCTCTCCACATTATAATGCAAATTCGAACTTGTGCATAGCTTCACAAGTAATTAGTATGGCAGAACAAAACAACTCACTTAATAGGTTCAAAGTAAATTCCATCAAACAAAAAACAAGGAAAGTACCTTGGTGGGAAAATATGGCTTTTGTCTGTGTTCGGGGCCTGTAATCAATGTGTACTAAACAGCTCTTTGGTCTTTGCACAGATTTTAACTTGTCAGACAAGAACTTGATTTAGCTGCATTTCCTTCAAATGGAATGGGAGAAAATAGATTTCTCAGTATTCACAAGAATTACAGAAAGTGTAAACAATAGGGCAGTGTGTGATAAAGTGTGACCAAGAGCATGTTTATGTTGATGACAATGAGAGATCTGCAGGATGTCCCAAGAGTATTGTAACCCTACCTTCAAAGTACACTTATTTTTCCTTCCCAACACCCTTTTTTCTGCAACTGTCTGCACTGTGTTGATGAAATCTTTTGGTTGGCAGAACCAACAAAGAATCTCTGAAACTGCTAATTTGACATGTTGATGCATTTTTGGTCCAGCGTGCAATGCAAATCCAGACAAAAAAGTAAACAGGTGATGAGCTGTGTATTAAACATTCATACATGTTCTAGATGTTGAAAATTAAATTATTTATCCTTAAAGTTATACCATAGCTTATTTTCTGTCATCACTGTGTTGCTGTGTATTTGGTGGCTGTGTTATCAGTGTAAGAGGCAAATAACTCTTTCTGGCCTACCCCCAGTTTTCTTAGGGGCTTCCGCACTTCATTGTGCTCTCTGTCTGAGCTTTATCAGCCAGACAGGCATAAAAACCAATCCTCTATGACTGAGACCAACCCCAATGTTGTGGCAGGGTCAAGGTCTGGGCCAGCGACACCAGCTGGGTCCCTCTGCCACTTGAAATAGATACTTAGATAGCATCATACAACTACATGTGGGAGGCAAAGTGACAAACAAATGAAGACCGCTATAATGATCTTGTGAACAGATCTATGTACTCGTCTTACAATTGAACCTTGTATTTGTAACGTATATGGGTTTAATTAGGAATCTTTCCAAAATGACTGCCTTCAATAAGACTTAAATGTAGACTTTCTCGAAGAAGTTGCCGATTAGTTGATCCTCGCATAAAAGGATACAGGCCTTTGGACACTCAGCGTCATAGAAAGTAAGAATTATTGCTATAGAGTGAAAAATTGTCTTTATGAGAAACTGACAAAAAATCTTTAACAAATTTAACACACAGTACTCACAATTATCTAGAAATGCTAGGAACTGATCATTTAAAGCTCTAGTTTACAAGAGACAGTTAGTATGAGCTCTTGTTGGATGCATTGAACAACATACTAGTGCACAGAGGCAATCAAAAAGGATTAACACACAAAACAACTCCCTGAAAAAGACTGTGGGACAACATTGTTATTCTTTGACTACAGGAGAAAGAGTAGATGGTGTCCAGAAACTGGTTTTCAGCTATTAAAGAAAATGTCCAAATTTACTTATTTACTATTCACTTTATGTAATTAGATAAGCAATTCACAGCAAACTTTACTAGACAAGTAGGATGTAGTATGTGTTTTCAAAACCTTGGATAGGCCCTATACTTCACTGTATATTTACATGCTAAGTCTCGATGTCAGCTGGTCAATAAAACAATAAGGCACAGCAGTGTAATGAAAAGAATATGCCCACTGAGCCAGACACCAAGCCACAGTGCCAGCTTGACTCTTTAATCCAGACACCCTTTTTCTTTCTCTTCTCCTTGCAGAGCGCTCTGAACCAGCTGCAAAATTGAATTTTTCACCCCTGTGTGTACATGAACCAGCCAAGCACTGCATTGTGAGAGTACTCAATTAGCTCCCAAGGCGGAAGCCAAAATGTTTTTCAACAGCAAATGTATTCTTCACAGGGCAAACTCTCATTAGCATAATGCTGCTATTCCTATATAGCACACGGCTAGTGTGTCTTCCCAAGGTTGAAAACAAAACCAGCAAAATCACCCTGAAGCTTTAATATCTATTTCTCTCCACACCATAGCACATCATACTTAGGTAGTGTAGCATTTAGTAAGGAGAAATGTTAACCTCTGCTTAAAATGTCTCATTAACAGTAGTAAATATCCTTCTTGGTGTGTGTAGCACTTAGCAGAGACATTCTGTAAGGGCATGTATTCCTTTTCCTCTCATGAAGAGGATTTTATATGAATGCACATGATTGAAAGAGTACTCCTTACGCCTCATGAAAACAGATTTTGAAAAGCTCTCGTCCTACTTTCTCATTGTAATGCTGGTCCTGCAAATCTAGAGAACAAAGGAGATTCAACCTTATAATGCATATTTCAAGTTGTTCTAAGTTTGCATAAAATGTATGTTGTGTACTGAATGTGCTGTCATTGAAACAGTTGGCTGAAGCATAAGAAATAATCTCCACAAACAAGTAGCTAAACAGTTTTCTGACAAAGTGACATTGAAACCACACAACTATACAAACTTTTATGTATTCTTTTAAACTGAATGGCTGAAAGAATGCAGTAGAAAAGAAAAGCATACAGACAAAAGCAAGTCTGTACGAGACATTCTGTAGCAATTGCCACTATTTTTATTTGGAATCCATGCACTCACTTTTGTTTGACTAAAGTGGCACTGCAGTAATTTAGCAGATGTACCACAGGCAGCCATACAGTCAGGGGGTTGTAATCTTGCCTGCCATTGCCAGTGCCTGTTATTTTCATTATAAGGGTGCCACTGACTCCAAATTTAAAGCTCCTGTGTTTGTCACCTGCCTTGGGCCTTGTATATCAGCCCAGACACACATACACACACTCACACAGAGCATGGACACTGAATGGGATGTGGGGGTTTTTGTTAATTGGTTTATGGTGGTGGGAGTCTCATACCCCACACTGGTGTAAATGTGCTAATGGTCCTTCTCATAGAGTCCTGTCTCAAAGATTGGGCAGATATCAAAAATGAGATGAAATATTACTCTGCCAAAACAACTTAATGTAAGTAGGACTGCAGGCAAGTCGAGGTGATATGTGTTTCACGTGGTGTGTGTGTGTGTGTGTGTGTGTGTGTTTTCCCTAATTTTCTTTTTTTAATTGAACCTTATCGGTCACTGACAATTTTCATGTAATTATTTAATTGTATTTGAAGAAATGCAATAATGATCCTGCTAGTGGTTGTAAAAAAGAGCGTCTGTTTTATTTTTCATCCATATATGATGGCTGATAAAATTATCTGATGTGCTTACCATGAAGAGTGTGCGATAGATTGAAAAAAAATCATTTTTAATGAGTTATTACTTCAGAGTCCCGTAGCTATTTGATTCAATTTGAAGATGGAGTGAGTGAAGGAGGAGGAAAAGATAAAAAAATGAATTTAACTGGCTAGTATTGTCCTTGCTTGAAAACAAAGCTGCAATACAAGAGATGTCAAGATATTAGCTATACAGAATGAAACTTAAAAAAACTTACTGTTGTCTTACATTTGGATCCCCGAATTTGGTCTGATTGTGTGTCTATTGTGTGTGCATTGCATTGTCTCATGCGTATGTTTGTGTCTCTGAGTTAACCTTCCCAAGGCCTTTAATGGAGCACTCTGATTACTGCACCCTCTATAAGGCAGAGACAGCATCAGGATTAACCGTATTTTAAATGTGCCGTTTCAAGAAAGATTGGTTGACCTGATTGTGACCTAGGCTTTGGATAAACCATCACACTTGATAGAAACTGGCTGTTAATGGACCTCAAGTGCCAAGAAACACCCTGTCGACATATGCTCATGTTTGAGATTAATATTATTTGCCTTCCAACACTGACTACTTGCTATAGCTTGAAATTAATTTCCATTTTTGGCAAGGTGTTTTGGACCCTGTCCCTTGGCAGACCTTCTCAGAAGCAGATTTTTTTTTTTCCTCAGGAGGACTATGATCTCTTCTTGTGATTTTCTCTGATCTTACCTGCCTTAGAGCAGAACAATCTAAATTTCTATTGAGTCAAAGTTTCTACACCAGTTATGTCAAGTCTGTTCTTCTCTGTTGTGAAAAAATGACATATAGAATTATATAAAGAAGCTCAACATGTAAATTCAGCAAAAGGTCTTGATCCTCAAATGTTTTATAATGTGACAGATTGAAGATGGTCCTCTTCAGGACAAGAGACAAATACAAACACTACAGAAACAGGGAAAGGGGTACCTTTAATTGTCCCCATTAACAGAGTTCATTGCCTAGGATATGGCAGTTTGATTCTCTGTCTGTCTCTGTCTGCATTTCCTGAGAAAATGAAACAGGATGATGGAGATCAGTGACAATACCAGCTGGATAATCATGCCCAAATCACAGCAATCTGCTCTCAATCTCTACCCCAATCTACATGCACTACCGTCAATCTCTCCCCACCAAATCCCTAAATCCCAACAATCTGTAGCACTCAGCTTAGAACCTCTGTTAATCCACCTAGCAAGCCCACATTACTGGACAGGAAGGTACCAGATCCCCCTCGACCTTTCCTCCAACTAGAAACCAAATTTTGCCCTTTATGTCCTATTTCTATACTGCACATCACTGAGCCATTGCTGATTGCTTGCTGATTGATGGCCTTCTCTTAAAGCAAGCAGGTGTGACTGCAGGCAGCAACACAATATCTAGATAGTTTTAGTCTTCAGCATCTATTCATTCAACTGGAATAATAATTTAAATACCAGCGATGCAGTGTGGAAATGCAAAACAGGAGGATTTACTGATTACGAAGAGATGCTTTGACAGAAAACCTGATGTGGGTGGAATATGTTAGCTTCATGAAAAGTTATGTGTTTTTGTATGGTGTGGCTCAAATAAATATTGCCACCAGAGGCAAGGCAAAGCACTGTATTGCTAGAATACAATCTGCCTTTTTACCGGTAAAAAGTACAACCAATAATATTGCACCAAATAATGAATGTACTGCTCGTGTTGTTTCCAACAGTGTTGGAAACAAAGGGTGCCACCGTTGTGGCTAAAGGGCAATTTCAGGGACCTGAAACACCAATTGGCTCACTGTTGAGTTTGATAGGATGATAAATCTTGATGAATGAAATGTACCTTGACTTTTCCTGATGAATCCGCTCAGCTGCAAAACTCAACCCCAGCACCTATTATTGTCTGGAACCACACTGTTTGTGATTGGTGTGACCGCCAGAGAGGTCAGCAGGCAATAATTTTCTCTTGAGCATGGATACAGACGATGTTGGAAAGCAAACAATGTACTCAAAGCCACAAAAAATGTTAAAAATGAAGCCATTCATTTTTGTGGTTTTGTGGTGTATGTGAAAAATATAGACCACGTATTTTGTGGTGTATGTTGACTTTCGTGAGACTATTTTTTTTTGCACAGTATCTATGGGGAAACCACTTGTGTTGTACTTTTGGCCATTCTGATGAATGCCAGTCTTTCTTATTTTACCTTTTGTTAATACTTCGATTTAAGCTGTAAATCTATATTCTGAGGCTGAATGTGGGAGTCTGTAGCTTTATATTTCCTCCTGTGACAATATGAATTGTCTTGAATGTCTTTGATATATAAAGGGAAGTATTTTTGCACCACTATTTCCTTCCTTCAAAGGGGTATTGAAGTTTATGGAAAAGAAGCTGTTTGTGGATAAGTGTGTGGCTATCAATTGGCTAGTCATTTTTAACATTTAACCATAGTTAAATTAAAAAGCATACGATTTCAAACCCCTACTATCAAGTGCCTCAGTATTTCATTTACAAAAACGTTAATTTAAATGCATTATTGATTCAACATAAATGTATTAAGGAAGTTTTTTTTATTATTATTATTTTTTTAAATGACCTCCTACCTCGCAGTTAAAATCTGTGAAGATCTGAATTAGTGAGTTACTGATCTGCAAACAGCATTTTCCTTTCTCCTTAGGTATATATATTAATTTTCATCCATTAACAAATTCTGAAGAGTTTAATTTATTGGCTTGTTTATTAAGCCTTACTTTAAATACACCCACTTATGCTCAAGTGCTGACTATAAACCAACAGAGTTTAGATGAGTTCTTGTCTTTGTTCAACAAAAGGACTGACCATCTCATTGAGGAGAGCTTATAATTTTCACATCTTTTGAGACAGTGGAGTCTCACAGAAACTGGCAAGCACCTCTGCTTTCCTGTCCAACAAAAGTACCCCAAGAGCATCGAACTTAAGTAAGATTAAACTGATAGATACAGCCACATTTCCTTATGTAAGTCCCCTCACTTTGTTCAGAATGGTAAGATTTAAGAAAAGAGCTTAAATGTATTTTTTTCTCTTTTGTCACTGAAGAGGATCATTACCAGTTGACCTTCCCCATTGCTCATATATTGCAATTATAAAATAATAACATATGACATCCTTGGGTTATAACAACATTAACACTTGGTGTCAATGCATTATTGGTTGAAAGTATGCTTTTGTGCCAAATCTGATTTAACACAAATAAAAACTCTCTTGATTTTTTTTTTTTGATTTCCTAAGTAAGTGGTCTGTTAAGAGTTAACAGTTAAATATTATTACTCAAGAAACAAGATTCTAGTATCAATCTTGCAACCAAGGATGCAGTCACTTTGGTGTATTCTTTCAAATGTGAACAACAAATTATATGTGTTGACCTTATTGTGTTACCAAATAGGTTAGCATAATTTTTCAGTAATGAAAAATAAAATACCTAGTATCATTGAGATATGTAAATATAACAAAAACAAAACCCAAATGAAAAGATTGTGAGGATTAATATTCACAAATTTCCAGATGTTCTATACTGAATATCAGTAGTGATGAGAGCCCTTAAATATATTTACCCCCCTCTGACTGTACTGTCTGACAGTAGAGGTGAGTCGGTGTTAAGGAAGAATTTTGAGAATGACCTAAGACAATCCTTTTTCTAAATATTTCCTGAGTCTTTGTTTTGTCATGTTGTAATCATTAATTAACTGGGAATATACAGTACTACCATTTAATGACCCCCAAATTATTTTGGATTTACTCAGTTCCATTGGATCTGGTTTGTTTCACAGTTGTGAAATGAGCAAGATGATACCAGAAGTTACTTGGTACTTTTTGTCAGTTTGTCCCAGGATGTTAGCTCTACTTTTAGTCGTTCACAATGCATTTATCAGTTAAAAGTTTGTCATGAATTGTATCTAAAAATAAAATCTGCAGCATTTGCTCTGTATGTAAACAAACAAGCAGTTGCCAGCAACTGTAGCGGATTAGTTTTTGAAACACTCTAAAAGCTGCCTGACATAGTGTCAATTTTTAGGCTTGCATTTTATCTAGCTGTGTACTGAATAAAGATGACATAAAAAAAGAAGACATTCCATCTAAAGAACTACTTTTAGTTAAGCCAGCTGCAGTTATATGTGTTTACATACCTTAATGCAGTTTGAGAAGGAATTAATTATTACTAGAAATGATCAAACTAAATTCTTGGTTTTACATAGAAGATTGTATAAAACCAAAATGTGTTGATTTAGAGACTTCACTGTGTAGTCTCCAAACTTACATTGCTATGGCAATAAGTGAAGCACGCATGTTGTTGGGGGAACGACTAACGTGTTGTTGACATGAGCAAGGTGAGCAAGACTGAGCTTCTCCCTATTTAGCATGGGCTGGATTGGATAAAATTATTTTTTTATTAAAGGGGGCAGTCAGTTGCAGCTGCAATTTTGACTGAATGCAATTTGATGCATTGTATGCATTAGCATGCCTCTTTTTCACATAATTTAAAAACATCAAGAACAAAGCAAAGCTGAAACACTTATTTTTGTTGTCATCATCATCTAAATGAACAAAGTCATGACTTGTACCTTGTACAGCAATTAAAATAAATACTGATTTAAACTACTATTAAAGAACATAAAAACAAAATCAAAATAATGAGTCCTGTTTATTGTCAGTGGACATACTACTCTAAACCTTGCTCAAGCAAAAGCTGCATTTGATCATATTTTCATCTAAATCAAATGCAGAAAGATTTCATTTTCTTGTGATGTTATTCAGTAGACAAGCCTGAATATTCTAATCTATGCTCGCAGATACGGAGTACAAAAAGCACTTGTTTAATAAATTGACTTTCATATTTACTGCTCTGTGCAACATGCATTACAACATAGTTACAAAGTCAAGGTTAGCATTTGAAGTAGTGGAACACCAACGATTGTTCTTCAGTAAAGATTATCTACAGCCAGCCCAAGAACCATCCATTTAAGTGACTTTATCATTACCAGGCACAGGGTATGGATCCACAGAGCGAAATGGAATTGCTGGGAAACTAATGGCACTTGACAGATACTGGTGTGAGATAGCATGCTTATCTTTGTATTATGTTAAAAGAAAGCATTTTCCCACATCATAGTGTGTGTGGTGGGTGGTTGAATGGGGGGCAGAAGAATATAACTTAATGGAACAACCCACTTTGTCATTTTCAGACTAGTAATTTGTAAGGGCTGTTTTAATGTCGCTGGCTATCCCTTTTCAGTCTTGTCTTAGACAGGACATAAAACATACTAAAAATATGAGTTTTTGCTTCTGAAAATTGCAACAATCATCTATAATACATGTATTTATATTCCCATGACCTCTTCACTTGTAAGCAATTAAATTACCATTCCCTAATAGACTTGTCCTTGTAATACTCTACTGTGAAAATGACAGACTATGTTTAAAAATGGATAAAAACATTTAAGTTAGACTGCAGGTTCAGGGACTAGCAGACATTGCATTGTTTTATGAATGTCCTTTCTATAACTGCACATTGCAATTGTTTTTATATGAGATCTGTTTTTGTTCCAAAAGCAATAACTTACCATATGGGTTATTAATTTTGCTACATGCATAAAATGATTCATTTTTGGTCTGGGGCTGGGCTTTTCGATTGACAAGCACTAAAAGTGACAACAGTGTTGTGAGCCTCTCTGATGATAGAAGAACCAATTTTGACAAGGTAGGCGGTTCCACCCCCTGATTGCTAATTACAATTAGTTGCGATTCAATTACACAAGGTCAGTGACTAAAACAATTTTTGGCAGACACAGCTGTTTGTCGTCTTTTGACTGAGATGTACCACTCAACACACACAGACCTTTAATTTTAATATTTCCTCCGCATCTGAATCACCAAGTGAAAAAGCTCATACAACTGTCATAAATAGAAGTAGGAAGAAGGCTGTAATATATAGCCATTTTGTCATGAATAATGGGCCTGGGTGTGCAGTTCTCTCTCTCTCTATCGCTTTCTCTCCCCCTATCTCTTTCTCTCCTTCCTTTTTCCCACTGATATGAGACTTGAGTGAGCAGCACAGGAGATTGAATTACCTCCCCATTGGCTGTTTACAAAGCCTAAGTGATAAGAGAAATGACTTAGTAAATAACTAAGATGTCCCTGTAAGCTCTCTTCCTCTGTGTGGGTGCGTGTGTGTGTGTCGGTTTGATACACTCATTTGCTAAACTGCTCTCAATTAACCGGGTGATTGTTTTCACCAGATTGGCCTCAGTGATTAGAGATGGTGTCCCAAGCCTGGGTATATTTTTGTACATATGTGGGTGTGAGTTTGTGTGTATGTTTTTAACAGTTTGAAGGCTGCACTGATCAAGGTTGTGCTAGCAGAGATTTTGTTTAGACTCATAGAAGACGATATATAACACATCAGTGATACCATCAGTGCTGCCTACTGAGCGCTGCTATTGTGGTGAAATTTGCTTGTTTTGATTCCATAAACCTTTTACTTAAGCATACTGATCTTACATGCATTTTGCTGATTATGCACTGAAATTGCTCATAAATCTTATATTGGTGTATGAGATGACGTCATTTAAATGCATGGCAGGACGTACACTTAAACATCCCCATGGAACATGATTTTCAAGCTTTCAAAATGCATAATGGCGATGCAGTTTCCAGTACTATGCATGTTATTGGTTCTCTAAGGTAAACCTACCCAATCTGATTCCAGATTTTTTATTACTTTTATTACCTTTACAGTAATTGTCATCCATTATTCTCTTTACTATCATTGCAATGGTTTTCCTACTTCTGTACCGATATGGTTGTGGTTTATTTTACCTTAATTGGACAGAGTCCTACCCATCAGTTTCTTTTCCATTCAAAAAGCAGCACAAAACACAGCCCCGAATCAAAGTTCACCCACTTCTTTTTGCTGCACGTATTAATCTGAGGCACTCAGCATGAAATTAAGAATTGATTATTGTAAGACAATTCTGCTTGGCTAACTCGATCCAGTGGCATTTGCTCATACATACTGACACACCATCCTGTCCTCTGGGCCCTGGCATTAATTCACTTGAATCTGTGCAGGTGACCTCACTGTTTTAAAGATTTACACAGGTGAGACTTTGCTCCTTGTGTCCTTGCCAATGAGAGCCCTGGAGCTCAAGAGTGACAGCCTTGGCTCTTTGTTGCCACAACATATAAAGAACAGAGGAATCTGCCACGCAGGCTCTCAAATGTTTCTTTTACAATTACAGCTGTGTATGCTGAGATGCACTGCACTGTAGTGGCAGGCAGCCAATCAGTGACAGGTATGACAGCAGTGTTCTTGGAAGTAGAATTTTCAGGACAAAGCTATTGTTTCTTTTATGAGTTGCTGCTCCTCCTGGACTGTTGTGGCTCAAGCTCAGAATTTCTTTACAAAGCAAATGCCTCTGTCATGATGAATGATGTAATCAATGTGACATTTTTCTCTTAAAAGTACAGACAAATTTTGCTTGGCTGAAGTATATCCAGTATATGTTAGTGTGTGTCTGCAATGAAACATCTCTGATGCTACAGCCCAAATTAATAGAAAATATCTCTATTTGGATAAGCCAGACTTTGTGTATGCATAAGATAATGTGTGCATATCTGTCTGCATGACCACATATCTGTATTTGAAACAGATCATCCTCACACCTCAGTCATAATCCAACACAATATGTGGTCCAGACAGGGCCTAAAATCTTGAGATAAATCTTTGGGGGTTTATGGACACACACTGAGATCCATCTGGGAAGCCTAACTGGTATCCCTTGCTTGTCTCTGTGCTCATTTCCTTATTCAACATAGCCTTTCCTTAAATAGCAGTCTTTGAAATAATCTGAAGAAAATCTTTTCTGCAGAAAATCAGAATTTACTCTTTGATAAAGCAAAGCAGATAAATGCAGTCATGGCGCAAACTAACAACTATAAGAGCCAACTGGGGAGAAGGTACACTAGCGTAGACTTTCATAGCAAAGAGACATACTTGGAGTATGACTGACAAGGCAATTTCCCATAGAGCATTCCAACTTTGTCACAGGTACATTAACTTTGCACAGTTTACACACCAACATGGTGTCAACCAATATCTAGGAAAATTAAAAGGTATAAGGTTTTGGCACTTTAGACTAAATCACAGTGTCTAAAGGGGATTCAACCTATGATTTTATTTTGTCGCTTATCCAGTTTTTCCTTTTTTCTGTAAGTTAAATGCCGAGTGGGAAATTCTGGGGTCTTCCAGAGAATTCACAAATAATCAATAGCAGGTACAAGTGGGTGGCTCAGTGGCGCTTTGTCTGTTCTTTACTACCTCCTGCACCACATGATGTAAATCTCTGCTGATACTTTTTAAAACAGTATCTATTATTTGATTTTTGTTCTGTCCATCCTTGTGTTGTTATCAACTGCAGCCCCCCTCCCTTTCCCTCACTTTGTCTTCTCTCTGTTTGTTGCTCTCTGGCTGTCTGTGTACTCTCCTCTGACTGCTGAGCTCAGCCCCTCATTCAGGTGCTGGCTCTTCTGTCACCAAATGACCAGCCGCTCACTATGCTCCATGATACAATAATTCCACCCCATGCACTGGGCTTATATTTGTCAGCTTAAGCACTATGAGAGGGTTCTGTCTATCATTTAGCATGACAGTAGTGCATACTTATTTGCCATTCTATTTTGAGGCTTGATTGACGGGCTGGCAGCCTTGACATTCTTGCAGGCGTTGTGGAGCCTGTTATTATGCATACATTAACATTCTGATAAACACATGGTTGGCCATTGAGGAAATAATTACATGCCATCACTCTGCTGTCTGGAAAGAGTGTGCTTTGTTTGTGTGTGTGTGTGTGTGTGTGTGTGTGTGTGTGTGTGTGTGCGCACACATACACATTCATCTGCTTGTTTCATCCCATAAATATGATCTCTGTTCCCCGTGTTCCTCCCCATCCATTAATGAGTTCAACAGCGGCACCTCTCATTTGGAAAGCACTCTGCTGAAGCTCATCATGTACCACATCTTTCAGAACCCACGCAAAATCTCTAATAGTTTTTTGCATGGTAAACATAACCCCCAGCAGGATTTGAGATTTTAAATACACAAATCACTCACACTGTTCTGTCTGGTGCCCTTTACATCTTTAAGAGGGATGTGGTGAAACACCAGGCTACCCTGTTTTTAACATCTTGCTGGATGTATTTAACAGTTTGTTAAATTAAAACAAAATTATGAGAAGGTTGCTTCTAGAGAAATTGTGCTACATCCAATCCGTTAAGACGATCTATGATAAGACAACAATTGGACCATAAAAACTTTTTTTAGCAAGTAATAACAAAAAGTTGTCATGTCTTAAAAATATAGAGAATTTTCAAAAGAAAACCAACAATCACAATGATATGAAAGTGCTGCCAGTAAGGCACATGATGTAATTTTTCATGATCTCGTTGTGCATATAACATATGTAATATGCTATAACATCATTGTCAAACCAGCAGTTTTTGAAACTGACATTCACATTAAATTTGACATTTGACTCACCATTACCTGCCCCACAAAGAAGCCACTAGGCTAATTATAGTTTGGCAAGCAACATATTGACTGGCTTCCCAGAGGCTCTCAGTCACCACCTAAATCGAATTCTGTTCACAGCACAATGACACATAGTATCAATCAAGCAGCCTGTATCTCCTGACACCGCAGATCTGATTGATGGGTCATGGCAGTGAGTGATCATCAGTGAGTGTCAGTGGGTTGTCCAGCCTAATCTGCAGAACTGTGACATTAACTTCTGAATGTGAGCATATAAATAACTCATTTCACATAAACAAAAGCATTGCAATGTTTTACAGTGCATTAGTCTTAAGACTAATATTATGTGTTGTGGTTATTACAGCCTCCCCTTCCACACACCTTGATCTGCAGCCCTGACACTTTGTGAAATATACATGTGTCAGCAAATGCAGTATATGCAGCTCCCGAAGCACTCCTAAAATACCTTTATAAAACCATGAAGTAAACAATAAAAAACATCCAAGTCTTGCAAGTCTAGCAGAAGGTGTCAGATTATGCTATAGTCAGCCAAGCTAATTTGGCGGTAACTCCTGACTTTTTTGTCCACTTGCACCTTGGTTCTATGCATACAAGAATGTGTGGGTGTTTGCATTTTGTGGATTTATCCATGTGTGGTTAGTGTTTTTTTTTCAGTTTCTTGGGGTTTGGCTACAGCTTGGGATTAGATCACACTTTGCCCCGACATTTGTATCCTTGTGAAACCTGCAACACCCAGAGATTCTCACTCCATCTTCATGCTGCTGCTGTCTAGGAGGAGAGCCCTCTGGAGGTCCCGTTGGGAGGAAATCCCCTCTTGGTAAAAGTGCAAATGCTAACATGAAGTATGTCAAGCTAACAAGTAGGTCCCGCCTATCCTGAGGGAACCTTGCTGGTTAACTGCTGTCTACTAAGCCCGGTATATGGTGCAGTTTGACTCCCAAGCTCATTTTATCTTCTGGTGCCCCCAACAGTAAATCAAAGACTGCAAATACTATCTCCCCTTTGTATCTTGAATAGAGCTCTTGCACTCATGGGAGAAACAAAGCTTACAAGAAAGAATACATAATGCCCGTGTGCCAACAGGGGCTGCCTGGCACTAGAGTGGGAAATGACTGGAAAAGTGAAAGCAATGCAATGTGATCACCAGGTTCTTTTAACGCATAGTCCTAGTGAGAGTGGGGCTTTCAATTATTTAACCTTTTCTTTGCCCTTGAATTGTATATTAGTCCTGTTTCATTCTTTGTGTGTTAACAAGCAATGTCTGGCCTGCTCCAGCAAGGATGTGGCTGTCACCACCATTTCATGTCACTGCTTGTTTAGGAGGTTTGGATAAAAGGCAAAAGTGTACTGTTGTCCTCATACATCAGCTGAAAGCTGCTGTGATGTCAAATGCATAGAATAGCTGTGTATTATTGTTGTTGTTGTTGTTGTTGCTGTTGTTGTTGGTGGTAGTGGTGGTGGTGTTATTATTATTATTTTTATTGTTATTATTACTGTTGTTATAATTACATATCTTTCCTAATCATAATAGACAACTGAGCATGCACACTTAAGGATAGAATGATGGGCATGTTCTGTTTTACAAAGGAGATACCATGACTAAGGAAAAAATACATTATGCAGGAAAATATGTGTTCTTTATCCATATTAAATATTGTCAATTTATTGCCATTTATTTCTAAAGCAAAGTAATCACTGAACACTTTCATAATGTCAGCTTCAAAATGTGAGAGGTGCAGTAGAAATGACAGGGATTTACTTTGAGCCATGTCATTTTACTCTGTTCAGCATTACATTTCCTATTGTAACTGCCATATTCCAGATAAAATTCACTCACAACAGAGAATAGAAAATTGAAAAAATGAAATCATAAAATATCATAAAAATCATGAAATCATGAAAGCTAAAGCATGATGGAGTAACCTAGCAAGAGATTATTCATATTATCACTACCACAGGAAAGTTAGACACATTTTCATTTGCATAATCAGATCCATTACTTGTCTAGTCAAAAACACTGAACGTTTTTTCATAATTTAATTATTTAATATAAATAAATAAACATGCTTGTTCTCTTGTAATGCCACACACCTTTACAAGATAGAAATCTTATGTGTTTATTTAGTATATTCTAGGATGTACATGTTACCTACCTTATGGAAGTGAAATACAGTATAAACTACAATTAGGGAACTTACAGCAACTATCTTCTCCTGACCTGGATTTCAACAATGTCTTAGGACTGGGTCTTCTTCATGTGCCAGCCAGCACAGCTTGAGTGCTTATATTTAGACAAGACTGCCGTCTGCCCCAAAATTACTCATGCTGTGGCTCCCCTGGGACTCCTGTTAGCTCATCCACTGCTCCTTTCTTCAAAAAGGCAAAGGGGCTGTGACCTTTCCTTGCTGCCTGTGGTGTTTGTCCTTTACACGGTACCATACCTTGACCTTTACAGTCCTTTTAAATTGCAGCAGGTAATCAATTAGCTGCTACATAGATTATCACAGTCAAAGGTGAATAAGACTGTGGCTGTATGCATTGTATGAGATACTGCTTTCAATGATTTCCCTGCTTCACTAGTTTCACGGGCACGCAAGGTGCATTGTAGTGTGCACCTGTAACGTTCTAGTTGTGTATGGGGAGTATGTGATGTGTCCTTGAAGATAGGACACATTATGAAGGAAAATGATATGGGAAAATGGATTGGTTGTATACTGCTGATGCGCAAACTTGGCCCTGCTTGTCTTGCTATGGGTTTAGGGGTTACTGGCAATATTTCTCAATCGCTATGTTAATTAAGTATACTATCGGTCCTAAACAAGGCTTAGCCCACGTTGGGTAGAATTCTAGATTTGGTATTTTTCAAAACACTTGATGAGGTTGTTTTTTTTTTGTAAATTATATCTGCCCCTGAAAATCTTTCTCTTGATGAGTTTATGATGTGACTCTAAAAAACTTTTAGGGTAAAAACCTTTTTTGCAGTATAAAGCATGCCCTCGGATAGAGGAGGTAAGCCTTTCTGGTGACCACATAGCCTATTTGGTGGATCCTTGAGCTTCAACCTGTAAAGAGGCCCAGAACTCTGTTGGCTGACTCCTTTTGAGGGGGTGGGTCAAGGATTTGCCGATGTTTATAGTATGAAAGTAAGTTATTGACATGAATATGTATAGGTGATGTGGAGCTCGGAGTAGAAGGATTGTGTGAATCATAAAGAAGGTTTGGCAGGAGGTGAAACAAAAGCGTTTTGGATTCGATTGGAGATGGCATGTAGGTGGAGACTTTAAGAGGAAACCTGCCTGTTGCTGCCTGAAATCATACAGATAAAACTGGGAGCCATTTTAGCCGAAGCCTGTTGAGAGGTTTGACGATGGTGAGGGTAAAGGTAATGTGATAGATATCCATGAAATTTTGCAGATGCACATGGTTCTCAGCAGATTTACCTCTATTTTTGTTCTAAAGCCATCAAAATTCTTACCTTACAGTTTTTCAGAAAAATATCCTAACTATGGTGAGATGGATTAGTACAAAATGTTTTATATACATCTACGGATCACGGAAGCTGTATTGGTATGACTTTTGTTATACTCAGGAACTCTTTGTCTTGTACTGCCAAGGTTAATCCTTGTGTTTTTGAATTAAAAGTTTCTACAAGATTTGATTGTCATAAACTTTGTTGCCATGTAGCCCTCAGGATGAACTGTATTAAATTTTGAGTTCCCTTTTTTTACTTTTCTCTTTTTTTAACATAACAGTACACACAGTCATCGCTGATACAATCAATGTGCTGACAAGAGGCAAGTTTACACCTAAGTTCCATAAAAACCCATTCATTCACTGTACACCATTATTGATTAGATGCTCCCTGTAAACACAAGCTTTGAGTTTCAAGGTTCAACACAAGCAAGTTAACACATTCCCTTATGTGCACACACAAACACACAACATTCACATGCCTGCTCTTCTTCCCTAACCGTTTCATTTTTTTCTGTCTGTCCCTCTCCTTCTGTCTCTGCTTCTCTGACTCCCTTTCCTTTCTTGCCTCTGCTTTTCAAGGCTTTCTTTAAGGAGTACATGCACCACTTTATCACACTGATGAATCTGGTGGGCTTCTCAAGGAGAGGCCGTCTGCCCGTAATGCAAAGACAAATGCCCCCTGTCCCCCGTCAGCTGCTTCTTATGTTTAAGGTGATGCAGAGGGACAACCTGATTAAAAGAAGGTTAAGAGATGCACTGGAGCTGTCACTCAGCCATCATGAAAGATTGGTGACAAACGAGTCAAGGGTGTTGCTGCCCAGACATGGCGGTAGAAGAATGAAAACTGTCCCCTAAGAACACCCCCTGGTCTATATGCAACAAATACACACAAACCTTTCTCTCCATATGTCCCCTTGCTATGACTGTGCTGCCACAGTTCAATTGGATTTACGATCATACAGGTGTTCACAAGGATACATCTGAGCAATGTTTTAATTAAGCCAGACATTTACCCAGGAATGGCGGCAAAGTCACATAAAGGGCAATGGGACCTGAAGGGGCAAGTATGTTGACCTTTTCTCAGTTTGTCTTGCTGAAACAATCAAATTCACTATGTCCCATAATTGTGCAATATCAGGTAGTATCTGCCACAGCCTGTTCCTGCAGTCAAGGATTACTACTTGTACAGGATGTAGAAAAATTAAAAATGGATGTAAACTGGTAATTAGATGCTTTGCCATTTTGATCAAAACTGTGACTCCCTTCCAAGGTAGTTTGTTTGACCTTGAACAAACCATAGCCATGAAAAATTGCCTCGGCAGGAAAGAAAGGACAGGGAGTAATTCCCCCTGCAGCCATTCAACCATATCTGGACCAGAGATCCCTGCTGTCACTGCAGAATTACGTATACTGAGTGTCACACACATACACACAAAACACAATCTCACAGAAAGACATATAATAAAACCTTGAGAAAATTGTGATTAAGGTAATATAAGATAGTATATATTAAAATATAATAATAATATCAAGTTAAATATTCTAAAATTGAGTACAACCAGACAAAGTAAAAAAAAAAATTGTTGGTTTTGTCTAACAACTTGATAATGCCATTGGAATATTAAATTTAACTTTATTTAAAGGCATATATGATAACTGTAGCACCGATACTCTACATGCAAGAAAGGATTTAATATCATGTTACCTCACAATGAAATGTAAAGTACTGTCATAGCCACACATGGAACTGGCTAAAATGCAAAGGGCTGGTGCAAGAAAATATTCAGAAAGCCCTATTAGTATGCACACTTAAACACTAAACCAAGGCTACTGCCTCAGTGTTGTTTGTCTTGCTGAAGCTAATGTTATTATTGTTGCCAATGTTCAGTAACTGTTTCCTCCCAGTCTTCATAATGCATGAGTGAACATATGTGGGTCTGTTATTATTTTGGAAGCATTGGCCTTGCAACATCAAACATAGCAACTTAGGGGAGAAAGCAGGCAGCAAATCCAGCTAGTATAATCTCGACAGCCATCTGTCTGTCAAAGGGTCTCAGGTCTAAAAAATCAAACCAGACAAAGATGGATTGTTACTTTTCTGGATTCCATTTCAGATCTGTACAAGTATGCACACATAACACAGTTAAGCATATCAGAATTACACATTGTAGCTGGATCAATGACTGGGGGGAGTTTATGTAAGATTTACATCAGTTTTTGCTATTCTAATTTCATTTGCTAGAGGGGTTTGCTCTGAGATAATGCCTGTAGTAAAATTCAAAGTGAAGCTGTAAGTCCTTTAAGAAGAGAAGTTGACAACAAAACCATTAGTTACATAGGTCTGGCTGGTGGATTTCCATAAGGAAGTTCTTTTTTCAACATATTCTGAAATAAAGAAAGTTAAGGAGAAGATCCTTCTTTCTGTTTCTTTTTTTGCACCTTTCCCAGTGGCATCTTAGGAATGCTTATCTGAAGAAGCAGATGCACAGACCTCATAGGACCTCATCAGAAAGAGTCTGTGAAGGCATACCTGCTGCTGGTAAACCATTACCTCCATTCCTGCTCCATCTTTTTGAGCCCCCTAACCCCTAGCCTTCTGGGCTGAGGGACAGGTACACCAATTACTTAAACCAGGGAAGAAGTTAATGTCACATGCAGTAAAGTGACAACTTACCTCACATGGGAATGGTCCAATCTAGCTTCAATATTTTTTTTTCTCAAGAGCATGGCAAATGGTTCCTTGAGAGTACCAAAGAAAAAATATACTGGGAACCGATGAGCAATAGAAATAATGAATGGTGCTACAGTAGTGCTTCGTGTAGTGATTTCTTATATACACACCCACTAGTATACAACCAAGAGCTACAAATTAAGAATAACTTTTCATGAGTTCATGACTGGTAATTTAAACATGGTCTCTTTGTACTTTAAGAGAAGAGTGTTGTGTCAAAATTAGAGCACCAATCTGCTCAGAAACACAGCTATTAGGGGGCATTCACACAATCACACAAATCACACATTTTAAAAGATAGAAACTAGATGGATCAGGAACACGTCTCATTAATTACACAAAATTATTTTATTGGCCTTGGACTGCCATTACACAACACTTTTAATTAATAGAGGTAAAGTATTTAGTAAAACTAATGCTTTAGTTGGTGATGAGTGTGTCATTATTTTTTAACATTGCTACAGAGGGGAACAGATTATAAATTCTGTGTTGTATGACCATTGGCCATGACATAAAGACCAAGGGACTCCCAAGGTTAATGTTGACCTTCTTGGATGCAGGAATCACACACATCAGCCTTAACTGGATTTTGTAAATTACACTGTGTGTGTGTGTGTGTGTGTGTGTGTGTGTGCATGTGTGTGTGTCAGAGAGGGATTATTTATGTGTGGGACAATGTCCTTGACTGTGTGTGCTTGTATATGTTTGTTTTATATATAATTTCTAGATTTCTTTACAAGCTAAACAGGCACTTGCACTAAAAAGACTCCTCAAATGAACTCTCCAAAAGTTTTGCACAGAAGATTGTGTGATTGTGATTTTGATTTAGTTCACCTGCGTCTTTCTGCCCTGTGCCAGCCTCCTGTCTGGTTTTCCCTGTTTTGGGTTTGCCTTGAAATAATCCAATCAAATAAGATCTCCGGATCTTGACACTGTTTTTTCACCTTACTACAATCTGTTGACATGGGGAAACAGTGGCATTTCCCTCTGCTGCCATTATCATGCCCCAAGTCACTGTATTCAGTAAATCTCTGAAATCTTTCTTCTTGTTCTTAGCTTGTTATCATAAAACTCTGGGTATACAGTTCATACTGTATGGCAGCACAGTGTCGAGAGTTTCTAAATGCCTAAATGCCATGAAAACACGTATGCAATTATCCAGTGTTCCTGCAGGACTTGTCCACTCTGTACTGTAACCCTACTGTAGGTGCACTGTTTATGGCAACTAATTTTTCCTTATGTAGGTGTATTAGAACCAAATCTGCCACTTGTGAAAAGGGATAATTGTTCTAAATTTTTGTTATGAAAATCATTTATTTAACATTTGAATCCTGGAAAAAATCAGGTTTAAAATAATCATGGGTTTGGAAATGTATTATTCTTTGTTGCAAACAGCCAATTCTATTGGCTGAGTGAGCATCAACTTTTCAGCAAAAACTTACATTCACATCTGTTGCCAGGTCTCTTGTGGGTCAGCGAGTAGCTCCACCCAAGCAATTCAGGGTTAAGTGCCATGCTTTGTTCCTGCTTTTTGCTTTTTGTTAGTTTTTTTGTGAATAAGTCCACTTGTTTACTTTCCCTGCCCAGTTTTCCCTTTCAACACACATCCAAATGAATGGTTCACATACATTTAGTGTGTATGTGTGTTTAAAAAGCCAACAAAGACAGGCAATAACACATGTCAGGGAAAGAGGGGAAAGAGGTGCAAAGGAAGGCTGACTTCCAACCTTTGTCAACTGATTAGAATTAATCTACAGTGGCAACATTTACTTTGTGTATGTGCAACTGTTCCCGAAAGAGCGTTTTCCACTTAGTACAAGCAAGAATGTTAAAATGTTTTGCAGAACTACACAGGACTTGCTTAGACACTTTGCTTTTCTGTCAGGTTCTAATTGATCACCCTTAGAATTCTTTTTGACTAAATATATAAAAATTGTTACTGAACTGCAAACTTCTTTTAATTAAAATGTAACTTTTTTCTGGAGTTCTCTATTCATTAAGAACAAATGATATTGAGTGTTTTAAATAATGGCACCCCATGCATTTGTTTAGCTGATATGCCAACACATTTTTCCCTCCTCTGAAACAGGCAATATAACTACATTGGACCCTTGAGGAAAGAATCCATGTGGAAGTAGAGGGCTGTTGAAATTCACAGAAGGACTTCTTAATGCATTTTCACACAATTATCATACCAGGACTCTCAGACAAATGAGTACCCCACGTATTGACTTCTCTGTCTTTATTATTAAGTGACAGTCACTGATCGCACACTATAGCAACCCCTTTTTTTATTCAACCCTAGGCAATAAAAGGAAGGCTTAAAAATAGCATTTGCCTATTTGCTACCTTACATCTAAATGGGATTGGTAATCTTGTGTTTCTAACAATAAGGGAGTTCCTCCTAGTGATGTGCCCAACCTTACAGGTCACATGACTCAATAACCTTTTTGACCCAAGCTTGTAAGTCTCTGAATGTCATTTAATCCAGTATGGAGTGCATATTTTCAGAAACAACCATGGGAATAACAAATCTAGTGCTCGCAAAGCCCTTGGAAGGTGGACAGTGGTGAAGCTGGTACCCACAGAAGGTGAAGCTTAATGGAAGCTGGGGAAGGGGAAGTGGGAAAGCTGTACTTGAGATAGGGCCAAGGAGGAGTTGTCAGCTTTGATTTATTAAGTGCAGCTCCTGCTCTGACTGCTGGTAACTTGTCAGTCCCCACATAATGGATGGGGCTCACAGCTCACTGCTCAGTGATTGGCTTTTTTTCCCTGGACCCTGTCCGTCGGGCCTCTCATCCATCGCTATCTTGCTCCCATTTCTAATTAATTTGTTATTCACAACCTCCACTACTTTTCCTGTTTGCCCTGGTACAGCAAAGCCAGCAGGCTACTCTTTCCCCACTTTCTCTCCCCCTTCACACATCCCTCATTCAATATTCTCACTTGTGTTTGACAATGCTTCCCTGTGGTGTCAAAGTTGGCAAATGACTACTTCCCTCCCAATCCCATTCTTCTAACGTGGTGTCGGTCCAGAGCAATACAATTGAACTCATCATTCACTCACCAGAGATGCTTGAAATCTTTGTCTCTATCCTTCACAGGGCAGTCACAGCGCCCTTCTTACCAACCTTACTCTGTGAAGGTATGTTAGTCTAAAAAATTGTGACAAGCTTCTTTAGCCTTTTTCTGATTTAATGTGCCCAGAGTGAGACAAATCCTTGGCCATTATCCCAAGAGCTCTCTATAATTTCAAATATGGGCCTGAGGAACGAAATACATATTGATGCTGAAGTACAAGCGAATCATAATAGAAAAAAAAGGCTGAGGAAAAAGAGAAGATTGCATTGAAATAGCTTGGGTCTTCTCCAATTCTAGTGTCTGCAATTCAGACAAGAAGGGACTTGAATTTAGCCTTCCGAACAAAATATAGAGTGCGATGTACTAGTCGTTGGCTTGCTCATTCTCACAAGTCTTGTCAACTCATGTAATGGATGTTCATAAACATATATGAGTCATTTTAAAAGATGAGATTACTTTATTTAGAATATCTTTGAACCAGACCAATAGCAGCAACTGCGAATGACTAATATTTTTTGTCAGCCACGGAAACTGGGCAAAAGTATCTTTTATGCCTTGCAAAGGAATCACTGCTTTGGGTGTTCTTAGCTTTTAAGGCGAAGCTTCCAAACAATTCACCCTTCCACAAACACAATAAAAGAAAAAAAAACAAAAACAAACCACACATGCAAGATGTAGGGTTTGAGGTAACCCTCTTTGATGTTTGCTGTATGACCCTAACACTGAGCTCATAATAAAAGCCAGACGCACACACATTTGCACACACAAACATCACACTCAGCATGAGCTTGACTGCCCTGCAGTGGGCCGATCCACAGCCATCCCTCACATTGCCGTCCTGTGCGATTAGCTTTGTCTTTGGCCAGATGCAGTGCAGCAGGCCTGGAGGATCTAACTCAGTGTGTGGAGCTATTACTCAAAAATAATCAGTCACAACCCACTCCAATTTCATGATTTTTTTTTTTCAACCATGCCAGAAGATCTGATCACAGCAGGATGGCTTCCTTTGAACTTACACATGTTTTCTTTTTCAAACATAAAGGCAAATTTGTTATTCTAAATGTCATGTTGTGGCCTATTTATCAACTCCCGACAATGTGATACCATTTATGTAAGACAAAGATGGTCTTCATTGGTAAGCATCTTGGTCTGCTGCACTGAGCCATTTCTTGGCTATTTTACAGTGAAGTGACCATATCAAAACTTGTATGACTGTTCACAGGCAACAAAGGAAGCTCACAATTACATTTCTCACATTTGCATTATAGCTATAATTTATGTGGTATAACCAGTGCTTTACAGGATAAATGATGAACCTGAAAATTGTCAGAAAAACTGTGAAAAAAAACCCTTTTTTTCTGACAGCAGTCCAAAGCAGTTCAAAATCTCAGGATATGTAAAAAAAAAATTCAAATTTGAACTCTGAGATTACTTTATTTAGAACAAGTGTGGTTTTTCAGATTGTTTTTATTTTCAATCACCTTAATTAATTACTTTAGGAAATGCAGCAAGTACTGCAATTACACTTTAGGCAGATGTGCAGAATGATTAAGGTAGATACAGTAACAATGAATTAAATAGCATCCACATTAGCATTTGCTTTTGGTTTTGAAGACCAAACAGCAGCATATAAGGTCATGGGTCATGCACTTGCTGTATCTTATAGCACATAACACACTGTTGAGGTGACTGATCACAGCAGAAGTATTGACAGGGAGAAAAAGTGATTTTAAAGTGACAAAGTAAACAAACAGAGGTGTCGTTGTCTGACAGGGCTAGACCTCAAGGGAAGGAAGTCTTTTTTTTTTTTTTTTACAAGACAGTGTTATTGATTTGAATAACTCTACTCTACATGTAATGGGGTGCGTCATTTGGTGCTACCCCCATGGCATCCACAATCCATCTCTTAACTGTCAAGTGTGGCATAAGGGTGCACAACATTATTTGTGTGATTTATGAAGAATTTCATTCAAAGGGCAGTTTGTCATTCATAAGCGTCCAGGATTTCATTTGTCAATGGAACCGTGGTAGCTTATGTGGGAGAGGATGGGAGATGAAAGAGAGTTCCAGGATGCCAACAAAGCAGAAGAAATCAATATTTTTAAATACTGTCAGATAAGAAGGGCAAGTTAAGATGTAGTGAGTTTAAGTTACCTCAGAAATGATCCAATCCACATTATTATTTTATTTCTCATAGCTCACAGAAATCTTTGTTTTCTCTTATAAATGACTCTTATAAATAATTATATTTTCAATCCTCGCTTTCTGATCAGAATCTATATTTGTTTAATAGTCAACGATAGCTCAAACCTTAAAAAAACAACAACATATTATTCTCTCTTTCTTACAAAGACACACATGCTAAATGTCGGGGAATGTTATTCTCTCTGATTAAGGCCTATTGGACATGTGAAGGTCAATACATGAATTGCAAATCAGACGCTGGTGAGCAGCTTTTGAGATGTGCCAGTAACTTGTTTGTTTGCTTTGTTTCATCCCTTGCAAATAAAAAAAGAAAAAGTTCCTGTGAGAACACACGCAGAAGCACACTTTCCAATTCAGATGTGGCAAAAAATTGTCAGCATGTGTAGGTGTCACATGGAAGCTGGTTGAACCACATTTGTATCATTTATATCATTCACCTTGACTAAATCACACTCACTGGGGGTATGTCCGCTTTTGACACCAGTAAGCTTGCTGGCATATGTTCAGTTAGCAAAAACACATCTGTTATTGAACGTCTGTGAACCTTTGTTGAATTTATATTCCTGCTTCCTGTCTCTTTTATGGATAGATGTTTTGTCCATTTCCATTGAATTTTAAAGATGAGGTATACAGTCAATTTGGCTGTGATAGTAAGAGATGCAGAATACATATTGCATATGCTTGCAGTTAAACATGTCAATTTGCATTCACTTCTAAAATTTTTATTTGTACTCTATATCCCTTGACAACCTGTTACACAGAAAGGCAGCAGATGCAGCTTATGTACTTTAAAAATCTGATATGTTCAATATATATTGCATATGTGACGTCTTACAGTCATGTCACTATTAGATTACTTTGTAGTTCTAAAGTAAAACAGGTTCTTCAGAGGTTCGCATCTTAATAGGAGAAGAGGAATATGAGAGTTCCAAAAAATCTTGAGATTGATTAGTCTCTTCAGTGTCAGGATTTCTCTTCCCAATCACAAAATCTTAATATTGCATCAGTGTGGACTTGGATGCTTACCTAACTAGACACTGCATACAGAATAGTTAAATTTCAACTACATGCGTTGAAACATCACATAGATGCAATATAGATAACATATAGATCAAATCTAGCCCTGCATATATCAGATGGGAAAATAATATAGATTCTGTTCACACCTTTTGCTGTATGCTGTAGAAAGCCATACGCAATCAGAATTTTAATCTCACAGTTTATTTTTCATCAACTGAAAGACCAGCTGCAGTAGATGACTTTTGCATTCCTTGACTCATTTTGAGTAGCATTGGCATATGGATGCAGCCAATGAAACTTGGACAGTATACTAACAAATCATGCACCAGGCCCTAATGCATTTTTGAGACACAGTTCCAAAACCTAACTAACAATTTCGTCAAAAACTAAAGGCCATCTATATCATTGGGATATTTTTTTTTAAACTATGACTATCCTGTACAAGATAACGATGGAGTAAAAAAAGGTAATTCCAAGTGCAAGTATATGAGAGTGTATGTATGTGTTTACATGTTGCTTTTTTCAATCCTAATGAACATTTTTTGTTGTTGTTTGTTTTTTCCTAGTGTTAATAATTTCCTCTGCCTTCAACTGCCTCTTCATTTACTCAAGGGCCCTACAATTGATTAAAATACGGCTCAGATATTTTTGCATTGCATAAAACTATTTGTTAGTGACTGTAAAGCAGGTCTTCTCAATGACCATTATCCATACGTTCCTGCCTTAAGTGAATTGTTCACTGACCAATAACACTATTCAGTATGTACTTCAGGTAGTCCATTCAATGACTACCTGAAGTACACTTATGTTGTTCTCTGATTCAGTCCTGGTTTCAGTACATTAAAGAAAGACAAATCTGACTCTATAACTGCAAACGCACAATTCATATATTCATATTGAAATACAATAAACATAGGTCCTTCTTTATTGATTTTGCCATCATGTGGATGTTTTTCTCATCAGCCAGTTGGGTTCAAAATATGCAAGGTGCAGTGGATGCAATATCTGCAGTAGAATGAAGGATGAAAAACAGCAGATACATGCCTTTTCTGGCCCCGAGGTTAATCTCTGTACAACCAAACAACTCTCTACAGGCCAGATTCCTGCAACCCTGCTGAAACTCCCATTAACATAGAGGTTGCTGATGACACTGTATCCAGTGAACAGCATAGAGGACCTGGAATTAATCAGAGGGGGATAAAAGATTGTCCTGTGTGTTATCGCTCACTGTTTGTCCTTGACTAGACTTTCTGTTCTCTATGATTGCCTTGTGTTTTCATCAAGCCACTTTTTGCTTGTTTTCATATTTGTATCACAGTAATTCAGTTGCTTTTTTCTCTGTACAGTCAGCAACCATTAGCACTTTATTATTTTAAAATCTTCTAAAGTTTTGGGTTTTGTTTTTTTTTTCTGTTATCTCCAGTATTGTTTAACTTGTCTTGGTAATTTTTGTGGAAAAGCAAGGAATGGGGCGTTCAGTTGTATGCCTCTTAAACAATCTTACACATTAGTATGTTTGTAGCAAATTTCATGGCAAATATATCCCAGCAGTCAACCAAAAATTTAAATATCATACCAAAGTAAAACAAGTAAACCATATTTTCAGTGTTTGTTTTTCTCTAGAGTTGTGTAGTGGGAGTAAATCAAACCCATTTTACCAGAGTCAAATTAACTATAGTAAGTGAAATGCTCAATAGGTACATTTCTTTTGCCATGACCAAGAGCATAAGTGAAGGTAAACTGTGAAAATCTTAACAATTACTAGTATTTACATCCTTTTCTATCTCTACACTCTTCCTCTTTGAACCTCTCCTCATTTTTCCTTATCTCTTGCTTGCTTATTTGCCAGTCCTCATTTATCTTGACAATCCAATAATTTATAGTTAGAAGTGACTGGGCCAAGGGAAGCAGTAGAGGGTGAGCCAAAAGAGCTAGCAATAGTGGCTAATTAGATACAGCTGCTAATGGGACTACTTCTCATCTGCCAGAGGAGCCTTGACAAAATTGTTACCAAACGCAATCAGAAAAGATGAGACATTTTTCAGCACATTAAGATCCAAAGCTTATTGTAGATAGTGCATGGGAGCAGGATAGCGCGACAAAAGGGCACATGTTACATCAGTAACATCAGTTTTGGCTTTTGTGATCACATTTTATGTTAACTGTGGTCAAATGGATTCAGTTCACTCCTGTGTTATTCCCACATCAAATTCAGGCTTTTTGTCATAGCTGAGACCACTCAAAACTCAAAAGGGTGATTTTCAGTGATTGGTGTATGTTTTGTGTGCATGAATTTGTGATCTACATGCATGGAATGGTGTGTGTCTGCATGTGTCAGTGGGGTCTTACCTAGGTGTTTACCCTGGTGTTAGGTCTTGGTCTAGGGAGGCTGGCGAAGGCCAGCCTGCTGGCAGGAGCTGGAGAGTGTCAGCAGATGTGAATTGTCAAGCGTTCTGTTTGGTTCATTAGCTGCTCTTCCACTTGCACCAAACACAGCTGTTGCCTGGCCCACGGTGCAAAGGGGAATGTGTGTATATGTGTGGTGTTTCTGAGTGTGTGTGCGTGTGTGCATGAGTCTTACATTTATATTCATGTGGGTCTGACTATGTAGATGCCTAGATGTACCAGTTAGGGGCAGTGACTCATTTTGTTTGTCATTTTGTTTTTCTCCTCTCAATCACCTCAGTGTGGTATTAAGTCACATCTCTCCTTATTTTTATTGCTTTAATATTTCCCTGCCTGTTTACTGTCTCTCTCAACTAACCAGCAAAAGTAGAGTGTTTTTCTTCATCTGTCAAAAAAAATTCAACCTGACAGTATGTTTGCAGTGTGATTCCTTGTCTTTGCTGTGTGAGGGCATATGGGCAAAAATGTAGAGAACAGAGGCCATGTTTCTTTGTATTTTTTCACCATATTATTTGCATAAAAATACAAGCCATAAAATAGATATTGACATGGAATATGCAGATAGACAAAACAGTGAAGGTTCTTGTATAATAGTAACAAACACATTCCAAACCTAATGATACATTCTTGATGATTTAACAACTACTATTTTGTACTATACCTTATCCTATAATTTGGTAGTTGAATCATTCACTTACATTTATTTGAAGCTATGTTTTAATTGTAAATTTTGTGGTCTTACCCTGTCAACAACATATTTTTGCACCAGAGAGTGAACACATATAAGGTGGAAGAGTCATTGCATCTATTTTAAGCATATGTGGCTTGGTGGCAATTAAAATCACTGTAGTGCTACTCTCCACCTTTTTTTCTGATGTTGTTCACACGTAGCACATCCAGCTATTGTTCTGGCTGGCCAGGGCCTGGCTTAGTACAATATGCATGCAGATTGCTGTATCCTCTGAATAAATATTTATTCAAAGCCAAGGTCTGTTCTAATTAACAGGAATGCAGCTGGAGAAATTCTATTATCCCTCTCCCTGGAGTCACCAGCAGTTCTGCAAGGCTCAGGTCATCTGGTCTGGTTAGAGATGTCTACACATATCTACACACCTGTAATCACGTGATACATGCACATGAATACGTGTGTATTTGTGCATGTTTGATACAAAGCAAGTCAGTCAGCAACTGTATTAAGCTATATTTTTCTCTCACAGAAGTTCCATTAGATAAATTGTTGATGCTTTTTGTTGGTAATGTTCAAGACATGCAATCAATTCTAAACAGTAAATCTGAAAATAATTATATGTATAATGTAGACAAATACAAGGACACAAAAAGTGTCACTGCTGTATTTTGGATATTTATTGCATTGATGAAGGCAAATAACAATTTGTTAATCCTAAAAGACTGCCAAGATTATTTTAAGACCCGACTTTCCAGTGCATTGCCCCTTGCACTTTAGACTGAACGTATAAATGGATAACACAGGAGAAGCAAGAGCATTGTGAGCAGGTTCTCCAGAAGTACCCCCCCCACACACACAACACACACCACCACCACCATTTTAGTGAAATCCCTTTAGCCTAATTAAGTGAAAAAGCACAAGATGTTTATGAAGCATTCTAGGCAAACAATGACAGCCACCAAAGAGCCATCGACTGCAAATGTGGCAACAGGGCGGATTGACATACCCACAGAAGAATATGTCATGAGGGTATTTACCCTGAACCTGCAGAGCTTGCACAGATGACATCTTAATAAGCTGAGCACTATGATACATTTCTTAAAAGAGCTGCTGGGTCTCTCTGGAGAGCTGTGCACCAGTGCCCACATCTAATTGGGTTTTTTCTTCCTCCTGCATCTTCATAGCATTACATTAGGGCTGTATAAAATTATATACTTACACCCAAGTACTCTACTGAGAGTTGTCCACTCATGACATCTTTCTTTTTCTCCTTTCAACTTCCTAGATAGTTTTTTTTTTTCTTGTATAACTTTTCTGTCAAGGTTTGGATGAGATCATGTACCTAAAAAAAAAAAAAAAAAAATACTACGGCCTTCACTCCTTTTAGCTGGCTACATACCATTTTTGCATAGTACAATAATTAGTGTTAGTACCATCCTAATGTAGTTTGTGTAATAAAGGGAATTGAAATGCACAAGGGGTATGTAACTCTATAAATATTATGAATTTTAGAAATATTTATATAATTTAAATGTACTAGTAATCAATTAAATTGTGAAATGGCGTAACAATAATTTTATGGACTTAAGTATAAACAAAAGGAGGGACTGTGAGGATATTATTAGTGCAATAGAATATCGTGTCTCTTAATTGCTGCTCACTTAAAGTTTGGCAGGAATGGGGTTTGTTACATCTTACCAGCCAAGACAAATGTTGCAACAAGTGTTCAAGGTCTGCTATTTAAAAAATCTTGTTTTGCACTGATTTTGCTCCTTTTTTACATACCACATGTGTAGGAGTCAGTGTGACAACAGAATGTGTTAAGCAACGAATGAAGAACTGGTCAGTATGAAAGAACAGAGCAATACCTGTTTCTTACGCTTGGCATAAAATGTTCATACACGAGTATATGTTTGAACAACAGTCCCTTACAACTATAAGACATGTTTTCTCACTTCCTTAAAACATGAGGTGGATTGAGTTATTCAGACAGCGGGTCTTTATTTGTATAACCAAACGGCATTCAAGTGTTTCGGACAAGTGCCAGAGTTGGCACTGCTACCAGTGTCTGACACCCAGTAAGCCACAATGAGGAGAAACACAGCTTTGATATTTTTATTCACACAGCTTTTGTTTTGCTTACTGTTTCTGGTTGTCCACATCATGTCCAAAGACACTGCTGTGACAGTCTGCATCAAACACAGGCTAGGTCAATTGGACAGAAAATCAAGCAAATTACTAAAAAAAGAGTTATTATATTATCTGTATCCTCTGAGACTGAGAGGCATAATGGTATGCTTCCCGCCTTCACACAAATTGCCCACCTTCCTAGGCAGCAGTGTGGGAGTTGGATCTCTGGAGGCCTGGTGGTTTAGACAGAGAGGGAGAACCACATTCAGCCTGCATGAGCTGCCAGCGAATCCGTTAATTAAGCATGCTAATGGTTGTAATTGTAGCTGGTGGTGAACCCAGCTGCTGAGGTAAATGCTAGGTTTAGCCCACTGGTTGTCAGAGCTCAATGTTATGTGTGTGCATATGTGTGTGTGCATTAAGTGCAAGCACACATATTTTTATGCATGAGTGAAGAAGGAAGCAGGCAGAGAGGGAAAGAGAGAGAGTGTCTACCTTGCTGCAGAGTGGGAAGGAGGTGAGAGGTAAGCAACAGACAGGCAGGGTTAGAGGAGGTAGAAAGTCAGAGGAGAAAGATGGGTTTTTCAACCTCATGCCTTTCCCTCTTCCTTCCCAGGCATCATTTCTGCAGCTTCTCCCACAAATATATACAATAAGGGTTTGCCCTCTGCCCATGGATTTACTGTGCAAAGACTGGGCTAATGTCAGGCTAATACTGATACTACCAAAGTTCACAGCATGTGGGGTGAAGGCAGCTTCACAAACATTTGTAGGGGTAATCTTCACTCTTTTTCAGTTTATCAAATGTTTAATCCAGCTGTCCAACCTTACTGGTGTTCTTAGTTAGTTATTTAATATAATTGTATTCATCATAATTGATACTAGCTATGCTTTAGTGGAACAGTGGAATCTAACCAAACGTTTCAAGTCAATTCATTAGTTTGGAAAAAAATATATATTTAATGATACAAAAGAGCTGTTTGAGGGAGAGAGGGAAGTGGTCAAAGAGGGAAGTGGTCAAAGCATGAATCAGACTCAGGGAAAGAAAAGCAGTTACATCAGTCTTTTGTGTGTTGACATAGCATTGGATAAAAGTATTGTTACAGTTGAGTTATTTTTATGTGTCAACAACAGTTATTTTCATTCTTTAAGTGATCCATTGCTATTATTTGTAAAAACTGACTTTGTATGTGGTTTAAAAAAAAAAGAAAAAAGATTTGGAGTACTGCTCCAGAGACGCTGGCACTTTTACTAAATTGATATTTGCTGTCATAGTTTAGTCTTGTCATATTTTCTTCAAGCCAGAGCTGTTGCATATTGTAAATGATGCATTTTCTGCTGTTCTTGTTTAACACATTGAAATCAATAGTAAACTGCCAGCTGCTCAGTGAGATTGCGAAAGAAGTAGCTGTTGTAGGCTAACCTTATAGTCTGTATGGCTTGTATATCAAGTCTATTTAGAACTGTGCATCCAGGCAAACTCACCAGCATCACTTACCCTTGTGAATTACATTATGCCACAGTTAGCAACAACATAAACAAACAAGGGGCAGCTGTTGCTCAGGTTGACCACCTACAACAAGGTTGATGGTTTGATCCCCAGCTCCCAAAGTGTCCTTGGGCAAAACGCTGAACCCCAAATTGTTCACAAAGTTGCGTCATCAGTGTGTGAATGAGTTTAAAATTTCCTCAGTTTCATTTCATGTGAATGGCTTAATGCTGACTTGTAGTGTAAGGCACCTTATGTGCCCAGACGACTACAAAAGCACTATATAGGTACAGTCCACCTAAAATATTTCAGCTTTAAATTGTTTCTAGAGGATGTAAAACCTTACATCTTACCTTAACCTGAGTAAATCTGTCACTTCTATCAGACTGCAATTGATTAATTATTATGGTAGAAGATGTACACTGGTCCAAAAGTGATCTTGCCCAGGACAGCATAAAGAATCACATTTTTCTTTATAGTCAGTGATAAGAAGGGATATCAGTGTGAGTCCTGCTGTCTTATTGCTGCCCACACTTTGAAGGATGAGCCAGCAGAGGGATGATAATTTACCATAACTGTATTAAATACTAAAGGTCGTCAGAACATGAGGCTCTGCAATGTTTGTAAACCTCCTATGATTAACAGACAGACCTTATAGTCCCTGTCAAATTTTTATGTGATTAATATGGACTGTGAATCATTTCTAGTGGAAGTTTGGACTTTTACAAACTATTTGGACATTTTATAACATTTTAATGACATATACTGTGGTATGATTTGGCTGTAAGAAATCCTTGTGACACACATATGGTATCATAGCATCAAAATCACCTACATGCTGCTGAGTTTATCCTTGAACGTCTTGATACTTTTAGTATTGGCAGTGTACTAGGTATTGTCTCATTAAGGCTTGTTTAGATTCTTACCTGTGGAGACATGAATTGCCTATGCTAAAAATTTAAATGTAAAGATACCCTGTTCCATTAACTGTCATTAAAATGAATGCTTCCATTGTGTGCTGCACATTGTAAATATAGAAGACAGGAAATGAGGACATTGGGCAGAGCTTAGTAAATGCTTTCTTTTGTTGGCAAAGCCTTTGCATTGGCTGAAGAAAAAATGTGTCGCAAAGCTGTTACATCTTGAGGCCTGAGCTGAATTAGACATTGATGTAATTGATAACTGTTGAGTCAATAAGCAATTTTGTGTTACTTGTCTGTAAATCACAGATCAAGAGTGATCGAGACAGGGAAGGAGGAAAAGGCTGTGTGTTGTTTTTTTTTTTGTCAGAAGTGAACACACAGACACAGTGTGTTGTCTGTGCAAAAGGTAAAAGAGACAGCTATAGAGAAAGGAAGAGATAGACATAGCCCACTAACACATACACACACATAACATGTCCTTCCTCTGTCCTGTTTCCTACTGGCCTGTTAGACCCTAATCCTTTTATCTGTCTGTCCTGTGTTTGTGAGTCTTTGTTTTTGTTTGTGCATACGTGTGTGGTTGTGGGTGTGTCTATGTGTCTATCCGCGTGCAGCTGAGTGGCCATGTCTGTTTACGTATGGCTGTTAGTGATGAAGATGTCAGAGGGAGCTGATTAGCCGCCTGTTACCTTCTTTCCCAGGAGATGGGGTCTTGCCAAGGGCAGAGAGTGACAGATGCAGACCCATATCATTACTGTGGGAGAGAACTGTAGGTAGAATTTCTTCTTCCAGAACACTCTTTAAGAGATACTTGTTTTTTTTTATTTTCTCTTTTTGAGGGTCTCTGCGTGCTTACGTCTTCCGTAATATTCTGTATGTATGTTTGTGACATAAAAATAGCTCTGGTTACTGTTGAAAGATTTGCAAATATTCAAAGAAACATTGGATTAGTGTGTAAAACAGGATGAGAAAAAATATCCATGTGAACTTGTGACCTTGACAGTGCTATAAACCAAAGGTGGTTTATGCACTAGAGAGTCTCAAAGGTACTTAGACCGCTGCAGAGAGCCTGAGGACACGGCAACAATATGAGATCAGAATCTGTTTTCTTGGCTTTGGGATAGCTTCTGATATTGAGCTTGGAATTACTTTCATGTAATCCATTCATTGTCATGGCTGATTCCTGGAGGAACTATGTCCTGATGATTACTTTGGTAATCTCTTCCAAAAGCTTTCGTCTACAGATCAGTCAGCAGTGTACAATACTTTGGACATTTCTTTGCAGGGTTGAGGATATAGATGATGAAAACACCTGCAAAAGATTTTTCTTTTTAATTGTACCAGCAGCATTTTTTTTCCCAACAATGTTCATTCCTAAAGTCTGCTGTCAGAATGTCAAGATATTGGTATTAGAATGAATCAAAAAAATTTAAAGTACATCAAATGTGTTGCAGTGAGGAAACATGTTTTTCCACAGCATCAAAGCTCAAAATAATGTACTATTACCATTTAGTGCTTAAAAAGGGCCATGGCTACAAATCGCGCAAAACCTAGCCACACCCAAACCTCCATTTTCTTGCTGTATGCTGGAGGTCATGAGACAGACACAGAAAGACAAGGAACAAATGTTTGCATGTTAGATTTCTGAACGCTCAGGACAACTCTCCACTGCAAGCTCGCAAAGCTAACAATTCTCCAGTGGTATGATTCAAATCAGTGAGAAAGGACGCAATGTAAAAAAGAGGCCCATTGCTAGTGCAATCTTTCACTTTGATCTGTGCTATTACTCCTGTCGACACCTGGTTCCATGTGACTAGATAGCTTGCAGGCTGGACAGCCCCCCCCCCCCCCCCAGGCCATTCCTTTCATTCTGTTGGGGGGAGGGGTCACTCTGGTAGTGGTGACCTGTTAAACTAAGGGAGAAACAAGAATTCAGTGATAACAGGGCTACATTCAGCAGTATGTTTTTTGTTAGGTGTTCTTAGCAGCTTGTTCGCTTCTCTTAGTCTAGCAACTCAGTAATAGCATTAGCACATAACCCACTCACGGCGCATTCCCCTTTTATGTGAAAGCATTAAATAGCTGCTCAAAAAGTTGCCTTCATCCTTTTGACTCAAAGACACAACATGGCAACAGGTTGTGTTACGGGTCCATTAGTGGAAAAAACCTCGTCTTGGAAATGGAGGATTTCCTTTGTTGTGTGTTTCTTTTTTAAGGTTGTTTACAGTGGCATGCTATAGCGGTAAGAGGTATTATTGGTAAGCTTAATATACCCAGGGTCTTTTATTTAGAGCAGCAGGACCAGCAAGCCTAGGCAGCATCATTAGCTGCAGACTAAAAGTAACCAGCACTGATGTCCTGCATGCTTGCTGCCACCTGTGCAACAAGCACAGGTGGCAGCAAACATGAGTAGTGCACTTTCAAGTGGCAGCGATGGCTGGGCTATCATCATGTCACCTCTGTCCCTAAAAAAGGAGTGAATGGCCAATTTACTTTTTCTCTCTACCAACGAAAGGTTATTTGAAGAGAGGCAGTGTTTTTAGACAATATGTGGCAGGTTTTTCTCTTTGTTGGCCTTGGTGGAAGTACACAGATTCTGCATAGGTAAAATATTTATCCTGCATTTTTCCCCATTAATGTTTATTTTCCCCTGGCCAGATTGTATAACTCTTTAAACTCTTTAAAATCATTTGGAATGTGTTTGTGTACCTCAGGTGTTCTTGTGCTGAAAACACTCCATGCAGCTCTACAGTCTGGCAGTAGAGGATGAGGAGACTGTGTGAGTGGGAGTGAAGAGAATTTGTCTTTTGTTATTTGCAATCCTGAATATGATGATTGGGAAAGGGCACCTTGCAAATGAATAAACAAAAATGTTTAACCTCACACACTGCAACAGGAGACATTATTCTGTTCACAAAATTATAGTCACTCAAACTAAGATTTTCTTTCCCCTTATTTCTGGTTTACAAAAGACATTTTAAGGACAAACTGCTCTTGAACAATAAAGCATTTTGCAGTTTATCTTCATCCATATCTGACTCCCAAATGATGATATTAAAAAAATCCACTGTCTCAGACTCCTTGCTAACTATGCATTATTGCAAATCAAAGTTGATTATGGTAAGACAAATGCCTTCATTGTACTGAGTCGTAAGCCCACTCAGGAGGCTTTATAACGACCATTAGTTGATATGTCACCCAAGCATTTATTAGGGCACTCTGATCCCTTTTTTCTGCATAAGAGGACCCCAATGGTAATTTTCTGGAACTGTTAGCCTATTAGACAAGATATGTGACAGGTAATCTAATTCTGATCACTGTCTTGCCATCATTAGAAAAGAGCAAAGAGATGCTGTACAATGGGATAAGAATCACTTGCCTTTATGTTGGTCTTTATGTGAGCAACATGCATCACGCAGTTCCCAGGTTCATCTAGTGCTATTTTGCTATGTGTGCTGCAATGAGGTAACATTATGAAATTGCCTGAATATCCCTAACACACATCTTTTGTGGTGAACTAAAGTATGTGCATTGGTCCAAATGTAAATGTAAATACACAAGGCTAAGAAGAGAAGAAGATTTTTGTGGATTGCAAGGATGAGTGATGCTGAGAAGGACGGGGGCGTTTTTAATCCGGTATGTCGCTACTTAAATCCCAGTCACTTAATTTAACCTCCTTTTGTTTAATTAACCTCAGATTTCAGGGCTAATTAGGTTCAGGTATTAAAGACAGATTATTTTTTCTCACTCCAGATACCAACGAAAATCTTGCATTGCTTCAGATGAGATCTGATATGGTGTGCGATTGAGCCTTTAGGGAAGATGGAATTTAACGTCTGGGAGTTAGCAGGCATAGTGTGTCTGTGCGTGTGTGTAAGGGAGTTAAGGAGTGAAGGGTTCAAGAGTTGTGACACTCCCATCATTCTGAAATGCCATGGGTTTTGTGTGTGCAGTCAGTAACATTTATTATACCTGCTAGACAATGAATGTTATCACACTGCAGAACAATGGTGAGCACAACAGAACAAAAGCTTATTTTTTGTGTGCAGGAAAACTCATTAAAAACAGTAAAAAGGATCAAGGCTTTCTATTGTATTTCTTTTCAGTTTTTTTCCTTCTCACTTTGTGCCAGTAGATTCTTGAAAAGGCAATTTTTAATTGAATTTGACAATGTGTATTTCCTTTTATGACCACACACACCCACAAGCACAGTTCTTCTGCTTTTTTTGTTCAAATACAGAGGGATCGGTTTTTGGTCTTGAGGTCCAGATCACCTAATTGATGTCTGCAAAGATCATACCCTACTGTGAATGGAGGACCTCTGTGCTTTTTACCAGAAGATCAGCAATGAAATGCACATCAGAACTGTTGTAAATGTTAACCCTGTTTCAAATAAGGCTCTATAGCAGGACAGCAGAACTGCACTGAGGGGAATTGGCACCAGTATGCCTTCCTCAAAAGCAGAGCAGCCACAAGACATGTCCCCTGATCACCCAGTCACTGATGCTGTCATCGCCGTGCCTCATTAGCCTGATGGGAGATCCATGGCAAATGTCCCCCATTCTAACCTCCCATGGCCCACTAATCAATATGTTCACAGCAGGGTGTGGGAGGGAGGGACAACAAGAGCATCAATTCCATCACTTGGTCCACAATACTTAAGGTTAATTATTGAGGCAGTGATTGCAAATGGCCAGACACTTTTGCGAATGAAGCGAAAACAAAAGCAAATTGGAAACAGGTATTACACAGCTTCCATATTAGGCCTCCTGGAGAGCTTCGTTTGATTACAACAATCACCATGTGTCTCTGGGCTAGATAAGTGAGGCACATGAAGTGGTTTTAAAGCACAGGCCTGCACATCTAACTCTCCATGCATCTATCCATCTATCGCTACTGCTTGATCCTCTACTGCCACTTATCCATATTTGAAATTACAAAAGGCTCTCTTATGGGTGGCTTATCACCCATGTAATGACAAAGTTCAAATGTGAATCCATCCACACAGTGCAAAAAGCCATTGAATTCCTCTCTGAAAGGTGCTCATAGTCACAGCAACTATGCAGTCAATTTTCAAAGTACCTGGTGTTGAAATGGATTGAAATTTTGTGACTGTAGATAGAAAATGGTCCAACACTCTTGTGGACACAAGAGCTATTTTATAACATTTCTGTTTGAGAGGACAGAGGGTTTAGTTATTTTTGAGCTACAGAGCATTGAGTTTCACTATATTTAGTTAGCACAACAGTCTGTAAAGGTGTCCTTGTTAAGCACCCATGTCTTTGTGGCTGGGCTATTTATCAAATGTGGTTACTATTGATTTCCACTTCTGTGCACACAGCTAAGAATTAGAGAACATGAAGCATTACAATCAAGTCCAATAATAGAAAATCAAAAAAAAAAAAAAAAAAAAAGTTATACAGAGGTAATTGAGATGAACATTTTGCAAATGTATAGATTTACATATAAAAATGTTGCAATACAAAAGCCTGAAATGTTAGTGGCACACTTTTAGACTGCAGCGATCAAAACTCAGATGTTTTAACATTCAAAAGAATTTTAAGGCACTTTCAAATCTCACGCCTCTTTGGTTCCCACTGAGAAAAGGGTCAGTATTGGACATCTTTGTATATCAATACTCAGAACTGGGAGAAAATGCCAAAGTCTGTAAATCATTTAGTATACAACTTGGCTCAGGAAACTTCTTAAAAAAGACTCATTTTTCACATGTACATCAGGGCCATAAAAAGTCCCGTAAAACCTGTACAAAGAAAAGAGCTCAATGCATATTTTTGATCAGAGGTGTTTATATTTTCATGTAGTTTACTTTCATACCCAACACTGCATACGGAAAAGTGCATCCACACACACTCCCACACACATATACTAATTCATCTCCCTTAAAGCCTGAACCCTTGAATAAATAAATCATTGGAACTGTCAAAGCTTTGCAGTTATCTTAGCAACTGAAGAATATTTAGCATTAGGTGTTTTTCTCTGTAGGATACTGCAGTGGTACTGATGTTTCTTAGTCTGCCTTTCTGAGTGAAAACCACTGAGACAACAGACACACACACGCACCTCACAAATTTAACACAGCACAACAACAGCAACACAATGAAGGGCCTCTCATCCAGGGCCTTGGTATAATTAACTGGAGAGGCTGAGTTTAGGGATTACTCCAGGAGGGGCGGTGAATTAAAGCTCAGCTAATGAGTTGAAGTTTCTTAATTTGTTCTCCCCCGTAATTCCAGAATGGATTAGCAGTAGCTTTAGTCGCCTCTTCCCACCGATTAGCATGGCTCACTCAGTTTAGCATTTAACATCAGGGCAATGGGAAACGAAGGGAGAAGCAGGGATGGTTAAACAGCTTATGAGCCAGCTTGTCAGTGGTAAATGTGCAGCAGTGTCTTAAGATAAACGTATTCACTAACTTTCAGTTCAGATACAATGAAATATTGTCTAAATCAGTAGGTTATGGATTAAGAATAACTTTCAAATATTTAACCCCACCTGGCTAAAATGTTGCATTGTCCACATAATCTAGGTATTTATTTACTGATGAAACAAATAAAGCATCTCTATTTCTACTGCATATGTATAGTATCTCTATTTTCTCTCAGTCAGTCTTCCCCTATCCCCAAATTCCTCAGCACGACTAGGATAGTGGACTTAAGACTGTCAATTAGGGTTAAAGGGCTCTGAGGGTGGTGGAGAGCAGCCGAGCATGACGGCTGGACCTGGCAACGCAACTTATGTCTAATAATGAAAATTGACAAGGCTTGTTGTTAATCCTCTTGCTACTTGGGACTATACTGCTCACGAGTGCGATATAGCCGGAGGGTTAAAGGCCACACCTTTAGGCAGGTTTCTCCATTAGCCTTATGCTCTCCAACATACAAGCTGGAGAGCCAGTTTAACGAAAATACAAACCTTGAGTGTCAGCTACTGGAAAACAAAACAGCATTATGTATTTGTCTTTTTTTAAAATAAAGACTGCAGAGTGATATTGCTTGAATCTGAACAACCTTTTGCATCTTGTTTACAATCAATATTTAACTCTTCAATCAAGCAATATGTCAATATGTTCATAATATACATTTTAGAGGCCATGTCATAGTTTTTTATTTTCCTTGCAGACTAAGTTTAGAATTTTTTTCACTGTTAACACAAACCTTTAAAATTCCTGCAATAAGCAGTCACAGAGTTACATATGTAAAATAATATGATCCAAATGTAAGTATTTTGCCTGATTTTACTAATTTCATGATTAAATTCCTTAAGGTTTTAGTTACACCATTTGGAAACAAAATGTGTCTTGGCAATAAAATGAAAAAGCTTGCAAGGCTGCTGGCGATATTTTGGCTCCCACACTGTCAAAACATCCAATAAAGTAGGTGAGAAGGTCCTGTAGCCAATTAGGGAGCAGTAAAAGACTGGGGCTCAGGAAAGGTTTTGTTGTGAAACAGCTTCACTGCCACATCCACAGATTATTTTTAGCCTCTGCCCCAGAGCAGAGGCTTGTGAAAGGTGTGTGAATATGCCCTTGCCTGGGAAATGTCACACCCGCACTGCAACATTAAGTGTTGAATTCAGTCCTAGCTCAAGGTATAAAGTCAAAACCACTCTTGGTCTTGAGCTGAACATGTGCACTCTCATTAGGATCTCTTGTACTTGTAGTGGAAGAAAAAAGAAAGGCAATGTGCAGATTCTAAAGCCTACGGCTGACAAATTAGTGGGTAGATACACTGCTGTAAGCATGAACAGGCTGTCTGACCGATTAGAGTGACGTAGGCATCTCATTGGTGGATTGCTTTCATTGGGAAACTAAATTGCCATGGCAACAGCCACATGACTCAGGATGGGAGAAGTGGGCAGGCTTGTGTCATATATTGTGTCTCATTTGCAGGCACTTATATTGCTTAAGCAGACAATTCTGCTGGTGTGTTTATGATATCTTGCTATTGTTTCACCATGGATGGATACTTTGAGTGAGCAGGGAGTGACAAGTGGTCTGTAAAACATAAAGGTCCTTTGGGTGTCAGTGCTATTTGCCATTTTATATATTTCTTAGTTTTATCATTTGCAGAGTATCTGAAGTTTATGAGACAACAAAATTTAATGCACTATAAGCTGTGTTAGTTTTTCCGTGTACATTCAATAGAAAGAGAAGGAGTTACACTAATGTGTATTCACTATTGTGTACATGGGGAAGTGTGATGGTAAAGCACACATGAGTTTATGTAAGTAAGAATGAAACAGAAACCTCTGTTTATTTTAAATGGAGGAGTCCATTCTTTAGCCAGAGGGTCTGAGTACCACTGACCTCTGCTGTGACCACAGTCATGTTGACAGCAGCTGCACTTCACACATGCTCCCCCAGGCCTGATGTGCCAACTCCCCTTTAGAGATGAGACCAGACTAAAGAAAGACTTATAGAATGCAGCCTGGGCACTAAAAAACAACATCACGGAGTTGTGTATCGCTAACTAAAAAAGACCTAAACTGGAGAGATTCTCTTTCCCTTTTTTTATCTCAGCTGGGTAAAGAAGAAAAAAAGAAAAAAAAAGAAATAAAAACCCAAGCAAAAAAGATGAAAACATCTGTTTGTAATAAGTAAAGTCATCCATGCCAAAGTTAATTGAGGTGGAAGTTGCTCTTCCCTCATTTTTTAGGGGGAGTGATTTATAGGGAAATAGTGTGTGCTCATTTTATATTCAGCACTGATTTATATAACATAAGTAAAATATACATTAATATTTTCTGTCAACATAACATAATTAATTGACCAGTAAGTTTCCAAAGTGCTGTCTGATTTAAACTAAACACATTAATACTATTTTGGGCATCTTTAAAGGCATTTCGAAAAGATGAGGTAATGCGCAAACAACAAAAGAAACTCATCCAAAATGGAATTTTTCTAACCATGTTGGCTGGGATTTAGGATTAATTTCTACATGGTAATTAAGTCTTGGTTAATCATATTGTATAAGTATTCCTCATGGTCCAAAGAATGGTTTTTCTCTACTCATTTTATGTACATGTGCTTATGATGTAATGAATCTGGCATTTAATTTTATGCTAATCAAAGCCCTATTTTTTACCAAGGTTATTCACAAAGTCATGTCTTTATACTTTTTTGGCATTCACTGAGTTAAAGTAGCTATCAAGGGTATCTTGGCTAAATGTCATTGTTCAGTACAGTACATTGACACAGGTGAGCCAATAATAGGTACTAAAGGCTAAGTTCATTATGTTTCTCAGTCATTTTTTTGTGGAGTGGATGGGATATCGTATGACTCATTTGACCAGGAGGTTCTGTGGGAAGAAAGGTTTTCCACAGCTTCAATTATGCTATTCCATAATTCATCAAACACACTGAATTTTTCAAGAGGGAACTGTCATCAGCTTAGATTTTTATCGACAATAGGCTGCCTTGTAGTTCACTGATTGGTTTCTCGACAGGCTGTGCAGCACATGAGAAATTAACATGAAAACTGCATTGGGATACCTGTCAAATCTGTCAGTTCCTCAAACCTTGTGTGCATGCCCCTCCTTACAATGAATTAATGATTAATCTGGATTTATGTGTAAAAAAAAATTCTCAGTAAATGATAGAAGAATAATGAGATTGTCTTTGATCGTTTTTATATTAACTCATGTCAGTAAATTGTGATAAGCCCTCTGAATTCAGCTGTTTGAAATTCACTGTAAGCTACAAGCCCATTAAGCCAAAGTCTTCTGTGAAATCTTTGACAACAAACCTACCAGTGAATCCCTGATATCCTGAAAGATTTGAGTTACAGCTCTCCTGCACGGCAGCAGTCTCTCAGGCCGGCTCAGACATCCGATCCTTACTGTGGACAAACCATTATTATGTCCATGATTGGACTCCCTGTGTGGGAATACCCAGCGCTCTCCTCTCTGACTGAGTGAGCCTAATGCTGTGTGGCAGGTCCGGCACTCCACTGCCTAAACACATCTGTCATGTTTTGTCATAGTGACACAGCAACCAGCCAGACTCCCACCTCTGTGACAGGGTAAACTATATCACACTGCAGAAAGATCCATGTGTATACAAACGTGTAAAAGTGAGAGATCGATAGAGGTAGAGTTGTGGCAATGCAATTAATAATTCAACTGAGCTAAGTGTACTTTAATTGACCTTAATTTGAGCTATACTTGCACAGATAACAGAGGATGCAGAGGAGACACAGATCAAACTAAGAAATGCTGAGAGAAGTAGAAATGACAGGGCATGTTTGCAAAAGCACATTATCAAGCACTTGCATAAATACGCCCCTGTATTGCATCATTTGCATTTCACAAGCTGCACATGTACCCATAGTATTGCCGGCCTATGACACCTAATAATATAGGTTCAGGAATTTTTGTTTTCTGGACATATTTTCTGTCACTTTGCATTGTTTTGTCAAATGTAGGCAAAATGGTGAAAATAAAATAAATAAATTTGCACTTTGTGCTCAATCTCACATTTTCTTTCATATGACAACATTGCCAGAGTAATATTTTAGACTTTATAAGATGCAGGTAACTCACAAGCCTCTCACCCTACTGACACTGCTTTTATTTAACTCCCATTTCAGGGTTATTCTCTTTGATGCACTTTTCTCTCGAGTTGCTCATCCAGTATTAATGGCAGCAAGAATTGATTAGATAAAACCAAGACAAGTGAAACAAATCGGTAAGATTTCTGTTGGCTAGTGCAACATAGTATATTCATCAGGGCCCCTGTTTACCCCTTAGCATCTGAAGTAGAAAACTGACTTATCCAAGTATTCAAGAAAAATTTCAAATTTTAATGGGTGTGTGCTGTTTTTCTAATATGAGAAATTCTTGTTTGTCTTTTCCATGGCCTTGGAAAGATGTGCATGCACAATGTTTGTATGAGAAAAGTATTTGAAGTGAAAATGTGTTATCAATATCTTACATTAAGTAAATTTAAAAAATAACTTTTATATAATATTATATAAATATAATAATAACCTGAGCTTCATATTGAAATTGATGCTCTAGATTTCTTTCTCACATACTTTTTTCCCCAAACAAACACTCTAACATACATATACACAGAGTATAAGTTGCGAAACATTTAAAAATAGTGTGATGCACAGACATAGCATGCTAAAACTTATTTAAGTGGACTCATGTCGACATGAAAAACTACATCTATGTGTTTGCAGTAAAGTGCTCAGCTGGACTGTGATGGGCATTACGCCCATGGATTATTTTAATGTGGCTACAGTTAGGATTGCATCTCTCTGAAGGCCAGGAAATGTTATTAGCAGTTCTTGATATGAGCAAAACACACAAATCTCTGAGGAATGTGTCCACTTTCATGTTCCTAAAGCTGTGCTGATGACAGTGTCACAGCAATAGGAACATAAATATTTGAAAAATTAAGGTGTCTGAGAGGACAGCATGTATCTTGTAATTTCCAGTGTCGCAATAGAAATCACAGTTATTTAAAAGTCTTTTCAAAATAACAAGTTTCTGTTTCTGACTTCCAGACATTATGTCAATGTTGGATCGTAGGTTTTTTCACACCATTTGGAACATTTTTTCCATGGGAATTATGTGGTTGCAGTTACTTCTATAGTTGATAATTGCTTGTTTTATTGTCATTTCCATTTTCTTTTCTGTATACATCATTTTCTTCTTTGTATTTACTTATTGGTGAGAAGAGAAAAAATAAATATGCAGAATTCTCGTTATTTCAACTGATAAATTGTTTGAGCAGCATGCCAATGGGCAAATACAGCCTCGCAGGTACTGTGGCCCCTGTTTTTTGATAGTGGACGTAAAATAATTCATTTTTACAAGAGGAAGAAAAGCGAACACGTTGGCAGTGTTAAACAGTGTTAAAAGCAGTGTTAAAACCGCAGGGAACAATGCACCTGAAGCCAAAGAAAAGCTGCCAGCAAAGACTCTTTTTTTCATTACAGCATGCATGAGGTCATTAACTTATTGAACAGTAGGTTATAGGGTGTTTGTTTGAAAGCTAGCATCAACCACAGAGCTGCCAAAGAGAAATGCACATGTATAGACATACAGTAATTCTTCAATGTCAATGCTAAGCACTTACAGTACAGAGACAAGAAGCTAAGTTGAAACACTTGTTCCCAGTGGCTAGGCACTGTGAATGACAAGGATGAAGGAATGAAAGCCACTGTCACTCAAGATTTTCTTGCCTGTCATCAGAAATGTGGTGCCTGTCATCACACCGAGCAGACGATTGGGCACAGGTGGAGCTAAAAGTGGGAACAGCTATGGAGGGAGTTTACTGTGACTGACAGCAAAGAACAGAGCAATTACAGTACCTGCCAAGGGTTTTGAGTTCACTCCAGGTGAGCATAATTGAGGAGGCAATATGTATCTGTTCCTTTTAATCTTTCAGTTACAATCTCTGCATGTTTTTATCAGATAAGCACTAGCCACTGATGTTCTCCCTGGCTCTTCATTGCAGGTAAAATGGCTGAACCATGCTCAACAATTACAAAACAGTGTCTTTCGGGCTCCACTCATGTGCTTTTAACTGCCCATCTAAATTGTCCAAAATTACCTGACTTATCACCATTCTCAAATCATATTCAGTGGGTTTAAAAGGCTGGAAGGGCCATTGATGTGTGTTTTTTTTCTTTAATGCTTTGAGTGTAAAAAATGTAATTGGAGTCCATTAATTATGAGACAAAGTGGGCTATTTATATACCCTCTGTGCTGCATATGTAATATACTGAATTGTGTTTTTTTTGTTGTTGGTTTTTTTTTTCCAAAAAATCAAGGGGTCACGTTCAGAGCAACAGCATCTTCAAGTGCACAGGCTCTCTAAACAGAAGGAGACAAACATGGCCCCACTCCAGGAACACAAGATAGCAGAGGCAGATGGCCAATTACATCCCATAATGCCTAATTGTAAATGATGAGGCAGGTGTCAAATTAGACCTACCTACAAATGAAGGGGAATTCATAACACAGCACCCATGTGGAATATATACTGTAATCGGTTAAATAAACTGTAGACAAAAAGGATTACTGTGAACTCATACATGTTTAGAATAATTTCATGATAGTATTTGATGTTAAAAACATGTAACAATTCAAAAGCCCAGTAAAGAGCAACAATATCTGATAATTGAAAGATGACAGGTGCACATGGCTGATACGGCGCAAAACATACAACATGGAAAACAAGGAATGTTTCAAATGTGTAGTCTGTTTGTCAAATTGTAATAAATCTCAATAAAATTATCCATAAGACATCTACAATTTGTTTAGTTACAGACCTGAATATTTGTATTTCAGTGTTTGATTGCTAATGACCTTTGTTCAAAAATTATGATTTACAGTTTTGTTAATCTATAATCAATAGTGGATGATAAAAAATAGAATTAGACTGTTCAGAGACTTTCTCCTCGTTTTTCACTTACATGTATTCACTGTGATCCTGTGAAAAAGCTTGTGTAATGCCATTGTGGCACTAAAGTCTAAGGGAATAACTGATCACGTCAGGACAGGATGATTAGGCAGGTGTGGGTCAGAGGTACAGGAGGCCTTCCTCCTATGAGAAGATTGGCAGTTCAATCACCAGCATAGCTGCATAGAGCTTAAAAGGTTTATAGCCATGTCTATTGGGTGATATTGAGTTGTATTATGAGATATGTAATATTCAGGATTTAGGAAGCTTTGGCAATACTGGGTAAAATAAAATAAGGTGGTAAAATAAGCATATCGCAGACACCAATGCATTGTCCATACATTTAAGATGGGAAATATTAAATTGCAATTGTTATTTTTACAGGGAAAGTATATAGAGTTAAATAAAAAGATGGACAATATACTGTTATTGTACAAAAAACACTTGAATGGATAAAAGCTATAGATTTGAACAAACAGAATATGTCTCTGCACTGAATTTGTTTGGACATGAATGAATCACTCAAAGTCATTGCTACAAGGTGTCTTAAGAGACCACTATGATTGTCTTAATCAGTTAACTGAGTCTGCATTGCTTTTTTCTCTCCATTGTGCATTGCTCCCCCCTTGCAGGTCACTGTGTCCCCATCCTCCTTCTTGTCTTCCCAAACCTGATTATTGCCTGTTCATCCAGACACAGTCACTTCTGTTAATTAGAACAAACCTTTTAGCCAGTGAACATACATCTTCTTTTTTCCAACTGGCCAGGACTGGAGAAAACGTGCCACAGACCATCATTAATTTGAAGTGTATACCCTTTCTGTCTTCTCCCAACCCCTGCCACCTCTCTGTGGTGGCAGCACAGCTCCTGTCCAGAAGCACCAAGCTGCTAAATGACCTCAACCAACCATCCAGAACGACCCGGCAGTGAATATTAAAAATCCATCAGGCAGCAAATCAACAAGCCAGTACATGGCAAACACTATTATTTTCATATGGTGTTACTGTCACCTTTGGCCCTCCATTAACGCTGCAGTGTTATGAAGAAAGTGAATCAGCGCCATTATTGCGTCTGAGAAGCAACAACCTATTAGAGACTTTTGACCTGCTGGTTCAACATTCTGTCATGGCCGTGTGATGACAACCATGTTAAAAGAGAGAGTCAGTGTGTGTGTGGGTAAAAGAGAGTAAAAACAGAGGACAAATCAACCAACTTCAGAAGGACACCCACAGCTGAGGGAAAAAAAAACACAGGGAATTTTTGAGAGCCTTGGACAAAGAAAAGATGTTGATTGCTTGCACTCTTGCCAAAGGTTGTCCCTATAAAAGCTTGCCCTTTCCTGAGCAGCCTGGCCCCTTGCTCTTATGAACACGTTCATATGCTTTTAACGATGCTCTCTACCATCTCGGCGCTCAGCCTTCACCCTAGGAAGATGCTATTCCATTACCCCACCCCCCACCCCCCACGGGAACACACCAACATGTTTGATGAAGCTGTACAGGATGTACAGATCTACTGGGGGTTCCTTACACAACCAGGCCTGGTGTTGGGTGGGGTCATACAAGGGGAGCTCTGTGATTTTAGGTTGTACAGTATATACAAGGTATAAAAAATAGGAACCTGAAAAAAAACCTAATTTCTGTCTGTTTGATAACCTCAGTGTCAGACTGCACTGCTAGATAAAGTAGAGTAGTAAAAGAGAAAAGAGAGACAAATAGAGGGACAGACAACATATGATAGAGACAAACCAAGAACATATTCACACACATACTATACTCAGTGATAGATAATTTGTATCTGCTGGCCAGAAGAGCAAAGAGAAAACTATAGAGGTGAGGCCAATGATAGAGAGGTCAGGTGAATTTCTCAGAAAAGGTTGTTTTGAAATGGTGGAACATATGAGAGAAACAGTCTTTGGTTATTGTAATAACCTAATTGAATCAGTGTTTTCATATAAAATTACTCACTATTAACCTGCAAAAGGCAGCCACTTTTATCATTTCCAAAGTAGCACATATTTGAAAATATTTTGCACAGCAAGGACATTTGCTGTGGAAACCACTTGTCACCACAACAGCTTCAACAGTTATTGAAATGAAAACTAAATGAACATGGTCTACATGGTCTGTTCTTGAATGAAAAGGAGCAAGAGGTATTATTTTTCCTAGGCATTGAGCATATTCACCAGAAAGGTCTTGTGTGGCAACTTTGACTTCTACTGATGCCATCTGTGTCCCTTGTCCACCTCTATATTTGATACTTTGTGTCTCGCCAGTATTTTGCCACACTGTTTGGTTAATATGGGCCTAACTAAGTTGCCAGTATACTCTCATTGCCATCCACAACAAAGGAACAGCAAATCCCCAGGGAGCTAGACATGGGCAATAGACTTTGTCTCCCTGACCCACTCTACATGGCCAGCTGAGTGTCCCATATTGCCTGCCTGCTCCACAGCATATGGAAGAAAAGTGCTGCCAATGTTGCAAACGGTGGTTTAGATCCATCTGAGCACAACTGTCACAGGGTGGCACCTGGGGCGTGAGTCTCCTCAAATATAACTCTGCCACAATTAGGCCACGGTTGTGCTGAAGAGAAACTACTGCAATATACTGCGAGTTGTCTCCTCCTTCCAGCCAACATGATCAGTTATTTCATCTTTCCCAATTTCAAAAACCATTTGCAAAGACATCTATAAAAAAGTGAAATGATCATCCTGGATTGTATGTTACTTTTGCTGCTGCTGATAGATACTTCCTAGTCTCATAAAGAGACTAAATTGGATTTTAAAATCATTACTTTACATGTTTTTTCGACACAGCATCCTTTTTTTCTTGTAAAAATAAATGAACAGCAGCCATCGTCTCTGATGCTCCCTCTCTTCCTGCCACAGGGCAGACATTAGTGTTGTACTCTCTTCAATAGAGGCATGTCATAAAAGACACATCAATAACCAGAGACGTCTCCATTATTATTATTCTTTAATGCTAGCAAAGGCATGATTTAATACATCACACATTTTTCTCCTGCCTGCTGTTGCTTATCCATGCAGTTTCATTAGCATACAAAGCCCTGTTTTAGTGGTGGGGGGTTTGTGGTACATATCAGAGAGCCAGTTAGCTCATCTTACTAACCCCCTTTGTGTGCATTTCTTGCTGCCAGGGCTAAAGATGACAGTTTTGTGGCACGTTTGGGAGGCTCTGTCACATTAATCCTTACTACACACCACTCTAAACCCAGAAATGTGCAATCCTACTGCAGGGCTGCTCAGATGGCCCCAGATACTATAAGAAAAAGGGTCGAAGACAAACAGCATCTGGCAAGGGAAAAAAGAAGTTGCGCAAAGGTAAAAAGTCACTTAGAAACCTATGCTTACTCAGCTGACTTTCTGTGTGTGTAAGAGAGAGACGAAAGAGAGATGCAGCAAGAATATAAACTCATCTTAGAAGGGTGATTTTATTTTGGAGAAATCATTCCATGCCTTTCATAACAGGACTCATAAGGCATCTCCTCATATTCCATCTCGGAGATGGGGTTGTTTTTTGGTTTTTTTTGTATGCCATGCCTGTCATGCATTTGGGAGCTGCAGTGAACTCTTTGCCAGGCTTAGCCTGAAAAACACATCTCTATGCAGGGTGCTGCCTTCAGCAGCATAATTGTTGTCTGCCCTTACTGTTCCAAAGATGTCCAGCATCGTCAAGCGTTTCCAGCTTTCTGTTACCTAAATAGGAGGCATCTGCAATGTCAGATGGAGAAAGGTGCTCCAGACATCCAGTTAACAAGCTCTTTGTTTTCTCTCAGTCTTGCCTCTTTAATTGTGACAAGCTCTTTCAACTAAACAGAAATAAGCCAGCATCTACACATACACATAGGATATTGGGCGGGTCAAAAAATATGTCAGAATTTCTCTAATTCAGACTGCAAGGCCCCCAAAAATGTAATCTATCATGAACAGGTCTGACTTGATTTATTTTTCTCCCTTTCCTGTTTACTGGATCAGCCCTCACACCAAATGGTCAACTGAAACCAACACAGCACCACTACTTTTTTACTCATTTCATTTTACTGTTTAACACATCTGCAAGTAACACTTTTCCATGGCAGACAGCTGCACCTCTGACCTGCCATCACCATAAAATGGAATTTATGTCACCTTGATTTGCCCATCGTATGACACCATAAACTTAAAATGTCACTTTACACCAGTTTGTGGGGTGTCAAGAGGAAGTGTGTGTGTCATATGTGTAAGGGCAGATATTGTAGATGTTTGAAGGTGCAGTGGGTATAAAAAGGCATTCATTATAATGTGTTATCTAGCTCGGTGGAAGAAGCTATATGAGGTGTATAATGACATTTAGAGCTAGCACACAACACTGGGACTATATCTCATTACCAGACAAATCATCAAGGAGGCTGTAGGCTGTTTCAGAAAGCATCGACAAATACTGAAAAAGAAGGAAGTCACAGATAAGTCTGAATATGGAATTGCTGGAAAATCCACCAACATTACCTACATTAACACTGAATGTTGATGTCACTACTGTACATTTATGCACTACTCACACCCAGACATATGGAGCACACACTTGCACAAAAGGTTCCCTGTGGCTAATGTAGCTGTTTGCTTTAATAACATGCATTAGAGTAAACTCATCTCAGCAAGATGAAGTCTAACGCTTCCTTCTCCCTAGGTCATAGCATCCTATCCTTTACTCTGGCAAGCCAGCTCTTGGACATGGAGTAAATCTAGGACACTGTGTGCTTATATTATTACACTTCTGTAAATTTCCTTCAACAATCTGAAGTTATGCCTTTGCTAGCATAGGTGCGAGGTGAGTGTGCAGAAATAGTTGCTGCATGTAGTATGTGTGTGTGCATGTATGTGCATGTGTGTGTGTTCTCAATCTTCGCAGGATATCTGACAAGCCAGTCTGCCGGCAGATTAGAAGGGCCTCTGTTTGGGTGGCTGCATAATTAGGACAACTCTGTTGCTGCAGTGCTGCATAGTGGCCTGCTTTTTCTACACCACAAATTTTACCCTTTTTTTTTGTCCTGTCCACCCACTCTAGTGGCCTCCGCACATTAAACCCTGCCTTGAAACTGAATATACTTCAATTAACTGGTGATGGTCGCTGGGACGTGGTAAATATTCAGTGCTAAGTACAAAAGTGCTTGCAGATGGGTAAAAGCAACCAGAGTCACTGAGTCCAATTGCTTGCTATTTTAGAGTAAGGGTTACATGTTGATTCTCCTTGTGTGCATTTTTTCTTTCACAGTCCACATCAGATCAACTGAAAAATTTTAAGTGTCTATAGTTGTTACTGCATTTGTTTGCTTACATTTTAACCCCATTATAGACTGACATCCAGAGTCCTTCAACTAGCCATTCAGTCTAATGCATGGTTGATCAGCTTAAGCTCCCTGTGGCCTTCAATTGAAATAAGCACATAGAAAATAGATGCTTGTATGGATTTGTGAATCTTTGGCCACATGGTTAAAAGTGGACTGAATAAAAGCAGTGGATGGGTAAAAGCCAGTGCCTTGCAAGGAGCCTAGCATTGTCATGTCCTCTATTTGTGTCTGACTCTGTCATTTGCTTTTGTCAAAGATAAGGTTCTAGGCACAAACCAAAAACAACTCTTCAATTCAGTTTTGGGCCTTTATGTTAAGGTTATGTGTAGTTTTCACTTATCGTTCCCAGTTGCTCCCTTTTGTAGCCCTTAGCAGTGAGAAGAGACTGTGACAATTCCACAGAGAACACTTGTCATACTAAATGTAAACTACAACAACATGTCTAATTGAGCCACGCAGCTCAGTGCCATCCTCTTGCCAAAACCAGTCAGGAACTGCTCAATTGAACTGTGAGCAGATACTTGTGTGTGCACGTGTGTGTGCGTGCATGCATGTGTGTGGGTGGTTGGCTGGCTGTAAGACGAGGGATTCTGACTGTGCTGGAATGCTCTGTGGCAAGGTCTGTTGGCCTGTTGTGCTCCAGGTAATAGCTGACATTTCTTCATTTGTGTACCTAATTGCTGATTTACACTGCCTCTAATGACATGTGAAGTCAGATCCAGACTCGGTAATGGGCAAGGGAATCTAGCCAGAAGTGTCCAAATGGTTCACTCTCGCTCTCTATATCTCCTCCCCTCTCTCTCCCTCTCTGTCTCTTCCACTTTCCTGTAGCTGGCTGACATCTTCTCTGCATCCTTTATTTATGCGCTCTTTCATCAGCATGGCGTTCTTCTGGCAAAATGCCAAGTCAAATTGTCACTTAAGATCAGAGATGAGTTTATCTCTCTCTCACTCACTTTTTTCTTTTTTTTGCCTCCTTCACATCTTTCCAATTCTTTCATGGGATGACTTGCATAGTCCCTGCGTACAGAGTCTAACAAATGATTTAGAGATCAGTTGACCAGAAGGAAAGGAAAGCTGGCTGTCAGAAAGCGAGTCAATGGCATGGCTTAAACTGACATGCTGAATTATACTGTACACAGTTTTTCCTTTTGAGGATTATGAAATTTCTGAAAGAGGTCACAAAATGCTTTGTGTATGATCAGGGACACATAGCAATGCAAAATGAATATTGCACGTCCCATCAGTGACATAATACAGTTACAACATTACTGCCTGGTTCCATCTTCTTCTTTTTTATGTGGTTATGAGGTGGTTGCAGAGATTGTTCATTTATTACAGCATAAGGCCCAAGTCATTTCCTGGAAATGAACATACACTGGGGTGTGATATATGGGATCTCATCTTCCATGTAATGGTAATCTAAGCATCCTTTATGATTTCATTCAAAATCTCTTGTCCTTGTGTGGTGCAACTAAACACATTAAGGCAAAGTGACGGATGGTCCCTGTGAGTGTAAGGAATGTGGAAGGAGGATACAATATGTATTCCCCATCCACAGAGGTGGAGGATGGGTGGTTTCCTATTAATTATTGTAAAAGGAATTTGCCCCACTGCATATTGTTTGGGTCCACTGGATTAGCAGTGCCATGGTTGCATTCATGTGCATATGTGTGTGAGATGGTGAGAAATGTCCCACTGTGGCATGCCAGTGTTGCATTAAATGAAGCTGACTTTAATGGCTGCCTTAATGAAATGCCTAGGCCCTAATTAAGCCCTCTCCACATTTGTGGGGACAAGCTAGCTTCAGTCTCTCTTTCTCACTCCGAGTTCCCTAAAGGCCTGTTCCATCTCTTCCTTTAGGACATGTTGCCTTGACGTCTAAAAGCTTCCTCTAATGGCTAAATTGTGTCTGGCATGTATGTTTATCTGTGCCAACATATGCTCTAGCAAAAGAGCTTTGATAACATAAAATCTACTGTCAGCCTCTTTTATTTGGCAGCTTATGAGGGCTGAACCAGTACACGTGTTTCAGGGGTATCACACAGTGTCACAGAGCTTTCCTGATGGATTATTATCTTTAACTACCATAATATAAAGCATGGTAATTATTTAATTGCTTTTATGAAACAGCAGGCTGAGCCTTGTTTGTGAGTTTATCCTTCGTATATTGTCTGTCCGTGACTCATGTGTTTAACCTTTTGATAAGGGAATGGCTTTCCTAAACACAACATCATGATTACTAGAAGCATGTCTTGTGAGCTGTTTGTCCAGTGTTTTTAGCAATGTGACACATCCAGACAAAGTGACTCTTTGAGATACTGAAGGTCTGGGACATGCACACGTCTCCACTGCATATAGCAGTGACGGATGGTCCTATAAATTCAGCTCAGTCATGTTTCCGTCTTTCTTACAGACATAGAGTAAAACAATTATTCTCCATCTTTAACATGCACACACTACACTACTACACTACACACTACAGTGAGATAGTGTAATTACTTGCAAAACCCCTTTAATGAATGTTTTGCAATTGTATGGGCAAATCTTCAGAAAATATTAAATACTGTGATAAACAGACTATGGGGTTTTTTTCCATTTAATTGGCAGCTGTGACCATCAGCTGTGTTGAAGTGCAAAGCAAATATTTGATAATATCCATCCACATATCTTGACGGCACTGTTTCTTCTTTTCTCCCTTCTTTTTCATTTGGCTCTCTTTAATCATGTTTCTGTGCTTGCTGTCACAAATAAATAATGAGTTGACTCAAGATGTCTTTGATTTGCAAGGCCTTAGCCGGGTCACAGCTCAATTGGCACAGACAAGGAAAAAATCAGCCCATTTGCTGAGGGCTCATTAGGAGCCTTGTAGCGTGAAGCCAGGGTCACTGGATGATATGGAGTCTTTTTTTATTCAAAACCCCTTGATCCTGGAGATCACGAAAATACACCATACAATGATGGCAAGAGAAAGGGGAACAATTTCTCTAGATGACAAATTACATGCTTTGGGAAAAGACAGAGGGCGAACACATACAAACTGAGGAGAGAAACAGGGAGAGCACATAATCTATACCTATGTGACTTGAAAGACTGCAGATGAAAGTCACATCATGTCAGCTGGTTGTGATGCATGCTGCCCACTGATGAGGCAGCTGGCAGACAAAAATATGGGCAAGAAACGTGCTTGACCAAGATTTCCAGAGCGATCATCATTAAAGTTCGCTGGTGTCCCATACAGATAAAAAATATAAATAAATCATTTCGGTCTCTCAGACCAAACTGAGACTGAATACAAACAGACGCTTGCTAAACAGAAGTACAACATCTGTCCTTATTGTGCAGGATAACATTCATAAACCTCACTTTTGCCCTTTCAGTTCAATTCCATGCTCAATGTGCATGCTCCATTTTGTAGTGCTGTCAGAATTGCACCACTGATTAAGTTAGCATGGTTCCACAACACAAGCTTCAAGCAACTTGTCAGGCCGAGACAATGGACAGGACTCAGATGCGGTAGAGTTAGGTAACAATGGCAGGCTTTTATTGTGGCAGTGGCTGACTCTCACAAAATAACACGGCTATGAAACCTTATCTATATCTAGGAAACTAAACTAACAAAATCACTCCGTTCGGGGGACAAAACCCTACGCTACTCTAATCAAACAAAAGGCTCTCTTTCAAAAACAGAGGCTCTATCTCTATAAAAACTAGAACTCAAAATCACTCACTTGGAGGAAAAACTATCTTAGCTGAAACAAACAAAACAAACACTGAACTAATGAACTTGGCAAAAACACAAAAACTCTCACTATGAGGCTAAGATCTATAGACTATGAAAACTACAACAAAAATCTCTCGCAAGGAGGCAATAATACTCTATAACTTGGTTCGAGGCAAGACGTGACTGTGGTATCAGGCTGGGGTGATCGATGGACGAAACACTCTGGCACAGGACAAAGGGAGACGCAGACTATTTGACACATGAGGATAATGAGGCACAGGTGGACACAATCAGGAATCAGGGAAGACAATCAGACAGGTGGCACATGAGGAAGGGCAAGTGACCTGGAACGAGAGGAGAGTTACTTTTCAAAATAAAACAGGAAGTGACAAGACACAAACCAAGAGAAGACAAACCTCACCACGGTGTGACACAACTGTGGCTGGGCTATGGTTCCCTGTCTGGACTCCCCATGCTAATCTGATTCACATGGGCACTCAACTCATATCATCTTTGAAGATTTGTTTTGTCAGCCCCGGCACTACAAATACAACCTCAAAATCTATGTATGCACATTTAGGTACATGTGTTTGTTTTTGTGTGTATGCATGTATACATAAAACATAGCTATAGGATTAGTACAGATCATTGGATGGATAGACAACAGGCTTAAAACTGAAATTATGTCGACTTTTGGTACATAATTTGACACAGATTGGGTGTTATTTTCTGTTTTCTTGGGCAGCTTATGTTTTGCATACTAGCATGTGCAAAAATGTTTTCTTTTTTTCAATTTAAGCAAAACTCAGTTGAGAGTGACTTCTATAAATAAATTTCCTCCTAAGAATCATGGAAAGTGTCTCTTCTCAAATTATCACCCTCTCCACAGAGCTGTTTTCCAGTGGCCTCAGCCCTGTTATTCTGGCACATCCCAGCCCTCTCATCCCTCTCCTATCCTGTTCACTGCACGAGGACTTCATTACCTCTGAGATGCAAGGATACTAGTGACAATTATACATAAAAGTATGCACCTGCAAATTAATAGAGAGGCATTATACATACTGCTCTATTCTGGTAATGTATGTGAAGGTATTTTTAACACAAGGTAACACTGGCACACAGGTTAGGACCTGCAACCTATCATTCATATTCATATTCAGCATTTCACCCAAGGTTAAATGTGGGAATAAAAGAACAAAGTGGTAATAATGGTGTCACTACGAGGGATATATGGTAATGCACACTGCTCATTTTAGTCAAAGTCCTGACTTTTATACAGCACTCGAGAATTATCAGGCAAACACCCAGTATTTGATTTATAAATTCTTTTTGTTATTTTTTTGTGGCTTTGGATGAAACAAAAAGCAATTTAGCAGCAATATGCCATGTGCTAAAAATTAAACATGAATGGTTCTTAACATGTTTTTGATATGCATGCGAGTAACCATTGCTTTGTAGCTAGGGATATATTGCTTAATATTGTGTACTAAATGTAGGATACCAAACCATACTGTGTGACATCATTATCCATGGTTTACCATGGGTTTGTTTTTTCAGCTGTGAACAGTCATGAAACCTGCTGTCAACCTTCACAGATTTAGTTGAGTCTTTTCAGACATCTATATGGTGTATATGGCAGTGGTCGGAAAAAGATGTTCGAAGGTTTAGCTGCACTTAGAGAGAGACAGAGAGAAAGAAATTTAGACACAGAGTCAGACAGAGTCTGAGGAAGCTGAGGACAGAAGGTTCAGGTTGTGACATGTTAATTGCTCCACTGCAGCCAGGTACAGGAGAGTGTTGTCATCCTGCAGGGTCTAAAACTGCCTGGGACTCATTTCTCCACTCTTCCTTTATTCAGACCTGAAGCACTGACACAAGCAACAACACTAACACAAGCAACTACTCACACACATACAAACACAAACATTGTGTGTTGTAGCATAAAAGATGTCTGGATGATGTCCATGACCAGTCCAACTCATTCCAAATTATTGCAGGACACTTAATATCTATCTGCAGCCCTACGTTCGCAAGCCACTGTCCATTTTTAGCCTTTTTCCAAGAGCAGGTAAATTACCTGTGCACTTTTTTTCAGGTATCTGTGTCAGTTAAAGTTTATGACCTACAATTCTGGTCCTCCAAAAAAAAATCACTCATGATGATATCATCTGACTCTCAAAGTAATGCCAGGTTTGAGATTCTAGTACCAGTTGTTTCTGGCTTTTTAAAGCATTAAGACTAGCTATTACATCACAGTTCCAATGATTGCACTGATAGAGCACAAGCCACTGAGCTGTGTAAGTAAGGCATTGCCACTGCGCTCATGATAGGCAACAGGAGAGAAGTCATAGTGTGAAGACTAGCTTACTAAAGGTCAAACTGTCAGTTTGGGGCAGTGACTGTACCCTCCCCTGACCTGACCTTTGGAACATTATCTCCATTAGTGTCTGCAAAGGCGGCACTCCATTTTGCTATGTGGACATGTCCATGTTTATATGTTTGTGTTCTGATAATGTACATATGCTTGTGCATGTGCCTATATGAGAGCACTGCAATATTTTCCAGGCTGGCATCCTGCCTTGTAGGTGGACAAAGGCTCCAGCAACCTAGGCAATGGCAGCCAAATGTAATAGCCCAGGGTAACTATGTGAGTGCTGGAGTCACAGAGGCAGTTTAGTGACCAGGCAAAAAGCAAGTGCAGAAGAGCCTCTAAGTGCCCAGTAAAAACTGCAGAGGCCCATGACTGCTTCTTGTTGAGAGGGCCTTTAATTGGTTTAGAATCCATGTCATCACCACTTAGAGTGGTTTAAGATATGCCTCCACAACCCAATAGCTATACACACTAAGTGGAGAGGTGTTGAGGACCTACCCGGGAATATGAACAGGTTTAAATGGAGGATCGCTTGATATAATGAGGTAGAGCTGGTCTCTGGAGAGAACTCTACAGTAGATGGCACAGCTTTTATAACTGCTTTTCATGCTTGGCGTTCTGACTATAACGGTCTATATTACCAATGAACTCCCAATAAGGCAAAGGCAGTTACAAATGTTTCCCCGCTCTAAAATCCATGGTAGTCATTCAGTCCTTTTTCCCTCTATATGTATTTTCTCTCTATTGTGTACTGTGTCTTTTTCTAGCAGTGCTAAACTGTGAGAAGGCATTGCCAGTAACCTGATTTTTTCCTTTTAATACTAACATGATACAAAATGTGAAAGGAACTATTCAGTCAGACACTTCAGAGTCTTCAGAGCATGAGTGAATTAACCGACACTCTTTAACTTAGCTTTCTTAGTAAGTATTCTGTGGTGTAAGGAAGCCACTGTAAAGCCTTGCTAGAGTCATTTATCAAATCACCACCTAATTGAGGTAAATATACGTAAGGCAAAGTTAAGAGGGCTAAGGATGACTGTTTTTTTTTTTTAAAGAAAAAGTTTAACTACAAGTGTTTTACTTGTACAGAAAATAAAAACGGGCAAGAGCAAAGCTGATATCGAATTAGAAAAATGAGTAAGAGTAAAAAGTAGAGACAATGTTGAGTAGGGGTCTAGAGGTAGCAATGGGAGGAGTGTAGGGGTTCAAAGCTCTTCCCCTATTGGGAGCTGAATTATGGCCTCAGGCGATGCTTGCAGCAAAATAAAGTTCAAGAGATTTGGGAAAAAAAAGAGAGAAGTACTCATGAAAAAATGCTTTCTTGAAGCTTCACAGTATAGTAACCAGGATGCTGAGTTGGATGTGGTGAAGTGCCCTGGGGGAGGCCAGGGGCACTGAGAGACAGTAACCTGAGATGAGAGGTACCTGAGCCTCAGCATCAAACCACTCCTGTGATCCACTGAAGAATACAGTGTATGTATTCGCTCAACAATTCCTCAACAGTGGCCAGAAAAAGTGTTACAGTCTGCTACGGCTGGTCACAATGATAGACACCAATCAAGCAATCAGTGAATTTACCTATAGTTGTAGTTCTTCAGTAAAGTTGTTTTTGGAATGTAAAAGTAAGTTGAAAAAAAACATCATATTTTGTTTTCTAAATTAAAATGTTCTTTTTTTTTCCTTTCATTTTTTTTTACGAGGAGAATTTATAGCAGCTGAAAATATATTCAACTAAGGTGAAAGGGCTTCCAAAAAAGCTCTCTCTTGAGTTGAGTGATTTTATTTTCATTTAAGTAATAGTAGTTTGATAAACAGCTCTTTAAAGGAATGGATCTGTTTAGAATACTGTGTGACTCCAAGGGAAAAAGCAAAAGGGTACATTTTCAATTAGTTTTTAGGCTTTTTGCCCACAGAGTCTCTGGCAAACCTTTTTCTATCATTACCCTCCCATTTATATTACTGCCTTAAGTCTCCTAAATCCTACTACTACTGCATCTCGCACAGCTGTGCTCTTTTATGGCATTTGCTAATGTACTGTAAATGACATAAAATATGACAAGCGTAGTTTCCTGCCAGCTCCTGCTTTTATATCATTTTTACACCATTTTGAATTCCCATTTATTTATTTCAGGACAGGTGTGATTTTATGTCCTCTCCATGGCTGTAAAGTGCTACTTTGAAATGCAAATTAAGCTTTGATTGAGAGGTTTTCATGGAATGGGTGTTGTGTATGAGGTGACAGTGTGAAAGCAAGTCCAAGGGGAGATGTTTTGTGGTCCCATTGAGGACTTACTGATATATTGCTTAAGAATCACATAGAATGGTAGAGGACACTCTAGGACACACCACTGAGCTCCTAACCCTAGTGCCATTCATGACGTACAGACTTTGCAGACAATCTTTTAAAGGATGAATTTCCTTTCCAAATACACTACAACTTTCTACTTTTTCTCCCTTTACTGCAAAGACACTGTTAACAGCTTTCTGGAAATGATGTTTTTGTCTATTTAAGGGCAAATTTCAAAGAAAGCATTTGGGAATCCAAATGAAATTACACGATAGAGTGTCTGCTTATTGCCTTATATGCACTTAAAGGTAGAGTATATACTTGAAAGGTAATGGCTTTGTGCAGTCAAGTATTATGGTGATTTCCACACTGAAATGGATCTCTTTACTCCTGTCTTGACAGAGTCCTCTTAGTAAAGGTGTGGCATAATGTAACTCTGACTCAGGCCTCTTATCTCATGTCGGTAGTATCCTGCACACCTTGATAAAACCCCCTTTTCTTGTCTTGTAACAACATTCCTCTCTGTCTGACAGGTGCTGTAGCTAGCAGGAGCCTACCTCTCATCTCTCTCAACACACACACATGCACTTACACATGCTGGACGATTTCTCCACTTTCCCAAAAAGCTTTTCTCACTAATGTAGCAGATAGCGGCGATGGACATGCATTTGGTTAAATCCAAAGTGTATTACACTCATCCTCATCAACTGCGTTTATATATAAAGCTGTTGACAGCTTAGAAGCTGCTAACCAGATGGGGGTTAAGTTAAATACTCTCCAATGGAGGTTGGCATTACAGCCCTATTATTGTTATTGTAGCAAAAGTGATCTATCAGAAAATCAAACCTTTGCATTCTGTAGAGTTGCATTGGAATCTGAACACGGTAAGGATGGCGCAAGTAGAAGGGGAAAATATATCCACCAAGGTCCAAAATTTGAACATTTCCCGTGAAACACCTCCCTTTAAAAAATACACAAGGACAGAAGTCTTCTCCTGAGTTTTGATCTCAAAAAAACTGCCTTATGTGGTGTGGTAGCGCAACTACGGTAGCACAACTACAGTTTATAGCCTTTTTCTTTCACTGTATGCATATAAAGGCAGACATCCTGAAAAAATCTGAAGCCTAAAAGGAAAAAAAAAAACAAACAAAAAACGTATTATTTGCTTTCCATTCAATACGACAGAATTGTAATTACTGTCTGCTTGACAGGAGAGAATGCAGCGATCATTGCTGCAACATTGATGAGACTTTATGGTAAAGGCAGATGCCTGTGTTGCATGTAATGGCCATGGCTGAGCCACTGATGCTGTGATTTAACCTGGCACTCGAGCCTGGCGAGCCGCTCCTCCAAATCAAGGCTAAGTGGCGGATTCATCAGTGCCCTGTCGAGATAAAACACTCGCCTGGTGGTGACACGGAGATGAGGCCCTGATTGGGACAAATACATCTCCCTCTGGTGTCAGCCCTCATTCACCGGTCTGAGCACAGGCTGAAAGAAAGACAAATGTTTTGATTAGGGGTCTCTTTCAATGTCACAGCAGCCAGTGAAGAAGAATGAGATGAGGCTGTCTCCAAGGGAAGCAAATAGTTGAAGATATTGAGAGGAAAATGGATGTCTCCAATGTCTGGAGGGTGTTGAATGGGGATTTTATGAGTCAGAGAAAGTTCAGTGAAAGCATCTCTTTTAATGAGACTGCATTCCTTTTCCCCTGAGGACCATTTAAATTTTTGCTTGGCTATTATTCAAATTCAGAATTAAATAAAATAAGGTTCAGAAATAAAGTATTTTTTTAGATATTCTTATTCTAATGAGATGGGTTATGGCTTTGTCTACATTGCAGTTAGAAGACTGTTTCCAAGACGTTTGTGAAACCAATAAACAATGCCTTACTATCATTAACACATTGCTTTTTTTTTATCATTATCATGGAATCTGATTATGAGTGAAAGTGATTCTGTATTGGTAGATTTCATCAAAGACAAATATAACCATTATGACCATTAATTCACTACAAGTGGATAAATATGAATCCATCACATATGAAAACATGTGAACATTAGCTGTTTTCAGTAGCAGGGCTCTGTTCCTCATTTCTGTATCATTCAACCAGTCTTTCTAAACTAGTTCACTTAAGTCTATGTGTTTTGCACTCAAAAGAACATAATCAGCATCTTGATAGATACAACATGATACAAACAACTCAAATAATATATAATGTATATAGAGTATGGCTTATTTATGGATCGGCTTAAACCCCAGCTCAACTTTCCATTGGTTATGTACACAAATTCTTGAATGTAGCCTAGATATTGCCATGACAAAATATAATTATTATTAAAAACAATTGATGATAAAAGGTTTGGCAAAAAGGTGAATCATATTATGCTGAAAGCCACATTTTTTTTTATCTCGAATGACAAAAATCATATACTCATATAATCATATACTTTTTTTAAGCATGAAGACTAGCAACTTTTTTGACTTGTTAATACCTTTATGTGAATTGGACAGCTTGCTAAACTTTTACTGTCAGACAGATACAATCCTTCTGGCTTTATTTTCCAAAGCTTTGATCTACCTCTTGATTTAATCTCACTCAAAGAGAGGAAAAATGCTCCAAGTCTTGAAAGTCAAGGTACACTTTTATCTTGTCAGCCTTACAAAATATGAGTTATAGCTGGACAAAAGGCAGCTTAATGTGACTTTCTGTGCCTGTGACATATCATGTAATAGAAAAATGGGACTCTCCCTCAAAATATATAATATACCTTATTGGACTAAGGCCATCTCTAGACTGCATCCATCAGTTCAGCCACCTGAGTCTGTTTGAAATGCTCATCATTTCTTAATGAGCATGATCAATCGCAATGTCTCATTTCTAACACCCTTCAAGGTCCCTTACATGCACAAACATGTTCCATTTGCGAATCATTAGGTCCACATCCATAGACTCAGTAAACACACAAGTGTTCATGTGTCAGCAAAGAGACAATAGCACAACTGGCCTTGAGCTCTGCAAACAAACATTCAAACAAAACCTCCAGTGACAAACCACTGAAAAGGAAGCAATGAAGTGGAGAAAGTTGACAAAGAGAGGAAGTAATGATGGAGTAGAGAAACAGAAGGGACCCTTCCTATTTAATAAGGCCCCATCTGAACTCCTAAACTTCCTCTCCTCTCCATCTCTATCACTCATTTGCATCTCTTTTATGTCCCTGCTACCCATTATGCAAACGTGCACACTAAAAAAGTAGTCCAGTTTGCAAAGCGAGCCGCTCCATTTCCTTGCACGTTTTTTAATCAATACCGGCCAGGGAAGAAGGGTTATGTGGTGTTGAGTAGCATTTATGGTAACTAGAATATTTGAACCATTTTCTTTGAACTGTAGTTACCTTGGAAACCAACCAACAGGGGTTGCTGCTTTATAACAGTCATTACAATCAGTCGTCAGACAAGGTCTTGTGTCTAGAAGAAAAAGCTTACATACATCTAGCAAGCAGACTACTTTGTGTGTATTGTTTGATTTCACTCTACTTTTACTGCTAAGACCCTGAAAACCTTGGAGACCATTACACTACATTACATATCTCTTCCCCCTTCTTTATCCATCATACAAGATGTAAAAATTGTTTTGTTTGCTTACTGCTCTGAATTTTGGAGGAGGGTAAGAATCCATTTGATGGCTCATGATGCCATGGTGACTGTTAGACCTGACTGTATGCAAAATGCCAGAAAAGATAGAGTCCAGAGAGATTTAATAAACCATTTGTGGCCCCTGTTACTCCAGTTTCTGATGTCCATGAAATCCTACTTCTTCTGGCTGTGTAGCTGATGATAAACCAAGTGCCTGGAAGCCTTTCCTGCTGTTGCCATTTGTAATTTTTAGAAGTCATCATCAGAGGCGATCTGTCTTGATTATGCCTTGGCAACTGTCATGCTCCACTAATGCACAGTGTGAGATAGGGCATAAATACAACGTCTTCCGGCAGCACTGATGTTTATCTTCCCTGCTTCATGAATTTGCATTCCCACAGACTGATTTTACTCATAATGGCAGTCATCACAGCATAGATAGACTTGGCATATTATCAGTTCATATACAATGTTTGTTTTACAAGTGGACAGGCAGGAAAAAAGAATTGAATATTCTTGTGAGGAAGACAGATTGATAGTAAGACATGCCTCCTCTAATGGGCTTGATAGAGATTTATGAAATATTCATTACTGGTCTATTGTTGTAACATTGCCTGCTGCATCTGAGGGATTACACTTTTGTATTAATAAAGTAGCCAAAGGAACAAAAGCATAGCTGCTCTGAGATATAAGGCATCACAATTTGTCTTGAAACCAAGGAAAGCAGGTGGAAAAATGTCAAAATTTCCAGTTTCTGTTGAGAAAAAAATGTTATTTTAAATGTTATTTTATTGAATACCACCCAGAGCTGCTCTACAATGAATACTATGGCAAAAATCTCATTCTTGTGATTCCTGCTGTTCTTAATCTCTCTCACGTAATTTAGATATCGCAGAACTCACTGAATCCTATAACCATCAAATGATCGGAGTTTATAAAAAGAAGTTGTATTCAAACAGTCCTCTGTGATTTGTCTGTGGGTGGAGACCTCATTTCTTTGTAACTATATGCTGTGTCCTTCATGAAGTTTCACTGATTTATTTCAGCAAGGTGAGCCAAACTATTTATTTGCAGATTTGGTGCCTGCATGCACCCAGGTTTAATGCTGAAATTAGCTTGTGGCATTGTCTGTCTAGAAGACCATGTATAGTGTCTAGTGCACTTGCTCTATGTGTCATGCATATTTTTATTATAAACTAAGCACATCTTATTAATCAATAATAATCTTCACGAGTCAATAATAGGTTAAACATCAAGAAAAAGTCCTGTAATTACCTTATTAAACTCTTACAAAAAATAAATAATCACATTTGATCACAACTATTAAGTAAACTGTGGCTTGCTTACTGAATTTATGATGTTGATATATAAGATTCTAATACATAGTTGAACAAAGTGTGACAGTCAGTGTTAATTATTTTCCTTCCAAGTTTGTGCTGCCGCAGTTTGCACTTTATATTGCACCTCTGAAATTGTGGTTGCTTCCTATATAAAATTAATGAAACTGTTTTTTTAGAGGCAAGAAACAATATATTTAATACAATCTGAAACTGACTTTTGCAAACATGCCATATACCATAACGACAAGAGAAATATAAGTCATTCTTTTGTGGTTCCCACCCTGGATTGATGAATCACACAACAGTGTGCCTTACTGATGATCTCAATGCTTCAGATGATTCAAGTGCATACACTTTGGCCATTAGACCAAAGATTTGGTCAGGATGACAGAATGCATGCTTGAGTTGTAGACTCATAGTTAATCAGTGTCTGGTGATGATGGGAAAGAATGAGTGAGTCACCACCTCAGAGGAGTAAAGTAGGTCTGGTAAAGAGATGGAGAGGGTTTCCATTCCAATAGGTCTGCTTCAATTGGGAGAGATGATCAATGTTAATGGAGATTTTTTTTTTATGTAAACAGAAAAACAAGACAGAATTAAAACCCACGTCTGAGTCTTTTACAAGTGCTGTCTAATAACTTATAGAGCTATAGGAAGTCTTGAAGTCTGGCCATAGAAAATGTACTTCACTTGTTTCTTCACTCGTTGCATGGTATTTTTCGTTAGACATAGCCCCTAATGGTCATTGCAGTAGAATCTATAAGAATATCCGGATTTAATCTCTAAATTTACACCTTTATGAAAAGCCCCTATCCATGGCAATATTTACCATAACCCCTACCAGTTCCTCTCTATGGTACCTCCACTTATACACCACTAAAAACTACTAGCAGCAATGTCATAAAAAAAGAAACTGTGGTCATTGGCTATCTAACCACAACATACAACTTACCCACCCACTCTTCCATATTCTGAAACTCTCCTGTGTTTTTAAATTGCTGGCATAAAATGCTCAGGCCATAGGGGTAATAGTTTTTGATAATGATCCTAGGATAAGCTTTGGTGCTGTGTGGCCACATGCCACAGACAGCATGCTGATTATTTCTCTGAAGTGGGTTGGATGTGTGTCCGTAACGGTAATTTCCAGACCTGATTGGCAAAGAGCGATGAAATTGGGGGCAGTTAGCACTGAGGGGAAACTAGTGCTAGAGTGTGTGAAAATGCAGAAGCCACCCAATGGTAAACAAATTATCTGAAGTGAAATGACAACATTAGGCAATGCAAAGTGCCGGTAAACATTATGAATATGGCTCTGTTAGCAGTCTGCATGATTTCTTCTATCATTTGAAACAACTGGGCAGTATTTTTCAAACATCTTAGGCTTTAGACCTTTCTAAATAGAGGGCAGTCAATGATTTGATGCACAATAAACAACAAGTAAGGGGTAATACATAAACAAAGTGATTTAAACTTTCATTCACTAACCTAAATATATAAAAGATAAAAATATGTGAATATAGAAATGTTCTTTTGAAGTGTGTGATTATTATTACAAGGAGAAATGCAAATGCTTTCTTTTGTTTATAATAATATCGACAGTTTTTTTATTTTATTTTATTTTTTCAGATTCCAGTTGTGTTAATTACACCCTCATACAGTTGCACCATGACCATTTTTCAAGGATTGCCTCCAACTTAAGATTTTCCTCAACTATTGTTATTAATGCAAATTATTATTTTAGGATATTAAAATGTGCACTCACAAAGTGAGCGGGCTGTTAACAACAAAGATTACAGCAGAGGCAGTATTAATGGTTCTCTGACAGAACATCTAGCAATCAGAAAGAATTTTAATTATAATTCCAGTGTAATATTACATCATACAAGTCTTCTTCAAAACATAGGAATAAATAACTTCTGGCTTCACAAAACAAATATTATATTAACAATATGGACATGAAGGTTTTAAAATACATATAAATTACCTACAAAGCTTCATAGTCACAAAATAAAATTTACCAACTCTCTTTACCTGTTTCAACTATCTGTAACTTTAGTTTAGTTGAAATAATCCCCTAATTCACCAAGATGTATAAATACTGTTGCTCTGCACACCATTTAGCTTAGTAACATTCAGCTTGGTAAAGAATTATTTCTTTGATAAACTTTGAATGTGATATTTGATATGTATGTGATTACATTTCAAGATCTGCAGTGTGTGTGTCTGTGTGTGTGTGAAGGTTCAGAGTGTAGAAATAAGTGGGATCCACTGGCAAATGCAGCACAACAATCATTATTATGTTTTCATTGATTTACAGTGACCTGGAAATAGGAACTGCTGTGTTTCTGTCATCTTAAAATTGTATTCATAGGGATAGCCCTCATTTCATTAAAAGCCATGTTTTTGCACTGGAACCCAGAATAAACAAGTAGATGCTATCGGGGCAGAAGAAGCACAATTTAGCCGTTTCAAAGTGCTAATGTAAACCATTTCGCTGTTACTGTCACCATTTTTCCTAGGTAATATACAAAATCAAACACAGTAGTCGTGAGCGAGAAAAGGTTTGGGGCTGTCATTTGTCTCTTGCGACCGACAGAAGGTGTCTGCTTCAGCTCTGTGTGCTGACACATTTACAGAACTTAACCCCTGAAGTCAAGGCCCAGCAAACAGACATGTCTAGTCTGTTTTTCAATTTATTATTTATGTCTTACCAAGCTCTCTAGTAAACTCTATTAGGATGCCTAATAAAGCGGTATTAACACAGATCTTAGCTGTGTAGGCAACTGGGCACAATCACCCTCCTCCCTGCGTATTATTTTGAGTGGTGAAGTCTAAAGTGAGACATTCGATTCTTTATTAGGTATTTTTAGTTATTAAAATATTTTTAATTAAGAAATGAAGGGACAGTCAGTGCCTTCTATCTGTGGCTTGTCATGACTGGCAGAGAATAAAGAAGAGGTAGAGGTAACAACAAGTCTTTTGCCATCAGTGTGATGCCTAGTGAAGAGTTTACCTGGCAGATTTATTCAGTGCGTCACCCAGGCTTTAAACTGAATAAAGAATAGCTCAAATATAGGCGAGTTATAGAAAGTAGGCTATGCAGGTATGTGTGCTGCCTACAAAGAGATCCCTCCAGCGTTAAATCAATTACAGCACAGGCTGAACTGTTTGATAATATCAGTCATAACTGAGGAGATACAAGGATCCCTGGCATTTACGTTGCATGCAACGAGATCTGTTGAGGAGCTGTCTATATGTTGGTGCACCGCTGAGTCAGTAGCAGAGTACAGCTGAGATAAGCTCCTCACGTGGGAACATAGCCAGGGTTGAACAAAGCTGTCTAAGTTTGAAGGGCAATAAGTTTGGTAAGATAAAGTCTCATCTAGCCAGCATCACCCACAATATGCATGCACATTTACAAAGGGCCTGGTTAGGCTGGGAGAAACTGCTGAGTCTCAGCATGATGAAAAGCCCATTATATGTGCAGCATAATATTTTTTTTCCTGTTGTTGGTTTAGTAATAGATTTGTATTAAAATGAGAGTGCACAGGGTTGTGTATTTCTGTTTGTGTGGCAATGTATATAGGGAAGAGAGAGTATGAATCAATATGAAAACTTCTGCTTACATCTTTAACAAGCTATCCATCACATGGAATTCAGTTCAAGGCTGAAAAATGACTTGTGGGGTCTCTAAAGACATTTTCCAACTAAATTAAAATCAGTTTCTTGTATGACAACAATCTTTTCTCTGATGTGGTTGGAAATGGCACAACAAAGAGAATCAATTTTCGTGTCTGCAAAATGATAAGTAATTTCCTCTGAATATAAAACTACTGTAAAGCATCCAAAGAACTGCAGTAGATGGCTGCAATGTGATACAAAGATGTTGTAAAATGAAAACACGCTTTATTTGCTGTGCCTTTTATTGTAACTCACTTTGTATTATTCTTCTGCCAGGTATCTTTTAAATATGGTTGTTCGGAAAATATGTGTATGAGCCCACTTCAGCACAATGACAGTTGTACATGTTTCTGTTTGTATGTATGCTTTTGTATGCACTAGTACACTTGAATAAGACAAATATCGTCAGAAAGTTTATGAAAAGGAAAATTTGAAACAGCCATGAATAAAACAGCCATGAATAAAACTATATGTATATATATGCATATGATGTATGTGTGTGTGTGTGTGCGTGTGTGTGTGTAGGCTTAAGTTGCTGCCTACCAGTGTTTCTAACTACACATTGGTACCACTCTACACCCTCCATTTTGATCCACAACACCAGCCTCCCTCTACATCACCATTACACCCCTCCCCATTTACAAACCCTCTGCTTCTAATGGAGAGTCACTGCACACCACTTTCCGCATGAGCACATGATAGAAGAGTGCAGCTAATAGCAGTTGCACAGTTGGAATACATGGGTGTGAGCTTGAGTTAATGTAAGCTACTCGAGCAGTGTTGGCAGACAAGATCGTGTTATCTGCTGCAGTGTGTATGAGCCCAGTCCATCTGTATGGTGACAGCGTTCATAAATGAACCAAGCTGAGCTGTGACGACTGTCTCATAGCCTAGTGTTGCACTGACACCTCAAGTGCATCTACAGGATCATGTGTATATATCATGTTAAAAAAAAGTGCCACATTTGTATATCACTGGTCACAAAAACATTACCATGACAAGAGATTTGAGTGAAATCGGTGAAAATGGGCCTATGGCACACTACAATTCATTTTTCTTTCATTCAGCCACACTTGAGACATCGAAATCAGGTATTTCTTAAACCACCCTTCTTTGGAAGGATGTCAGTGCCCTCTTGTTGGATGTTGGTGCCCTCTTTTTCTGATTTTATGAAAATAACACAAGATTTAAAATGGTTGAGACCTAACATTTCTCCTATTCTTTTGTTCTGAAGGGGCAGTGGCCATGTTTTCCCAGCAGCCACAGGACCTGGTGGTGGTGGCAGGCCAGCCTGTGACGTTGCCATGCACTATCCCTGGTTACCATGGGGTTGTCCTGTGGATTAAAGACGGCTTGGCACTGGGAGTTGGCAGAGACCTCTCTGGTAAGGAACAACACTGATCTCCTTGAGCATATTTTCCTGGATTTATCCATCGCCCTCATTTTGCCCTATTAATTAATACTACTTGAATATAACTGCTGTATTCAAATGGCTACTCTTTTTCATCTAAAGCCTACACGTGAAATCCTTTTCTCCAAATATATAACTTTGCAGACCAATAATAATAATAACATAATAGTGTGTTACAGTAGAAGTTTTATATCACATATTTTCCTGCAAAACATCAGAAATTTTATTTCATGACCAAACAGAATCCAAAAAAAGTTTCTGTTTCTGTATGCAATGCAGACCTAAATCTCTTATACTGTTTGTTTGGCAGAGAAACACAAAAATCCAAATTAATGTGAAATCGATTGGCACTGGTCTTTCTCTGGTGCTTCAGGCTGCTAAATGGCTTTTTGAAGAGTAGCTGGCATCCTCTAATTACACTGCACCTCATGTATAATTACCTTAATTGTTTAATTTGGAGTAAAAGTGACTACTGCACTGTCACTTAGTAGCCTGTTGATTCACCAGTCAAGGCTTTATGTGTATTCATTAGTTTTATGAATTTCAAGGAAGCATATCACTACTCTGAATAAACATAACCTTTTGAGATCCATTTAAATCTGTACTCAAGCACTTGGCATACAGCAGGATACATTACCCTCTAAGGTGACCACTTAGAAATAGAAATAAGCGTAAACGGTGAGAACATATTCAGCTGCAGCAATATAAGAAAAACAAGTTTTTTGTTTTTTTTTTATCTGGAAGGATTAAATATGCATTTCACTTGAGACGGCGAGTTTTCTACCCCCTGATCTTTAGCAAAAACTCTTGGAGAGCTTCCCTGGCACCTGTGTGGTCTGTAATTAAAAGTCCATGGCTGACATAGCCCAAGTAAAGGCAACCTATTCCCTCCTGGGGTCCTTTATCAGTCCCAGGCTTTAGTAATCAGCAGTCCTGCTATCTTAAAGTCTCCTTTAGAGGAAAGAGAAGCTTCAAGGTGGACCACTGATGATTGCTAGAGATGGAAATGTATAGAGTAGTGAGTGAAAGAGAGGACAGAATTTAATTTAAGAAAATGTTATCCTTTGTTGTATTTTTTTAAGACAAGACGATGAGGATGAAATTTAGTTTTTAAAAAAAGAGGGGGAAATAGAACCGAGAAAACAGCCACAACACTCAAGGGAACTACAGTAGATTAACTTTAAGCACTACATCTGTGAATACATACAAGCTGCAGTCATCCACACCTTGCCCTTGTGTTTAAAAATGCTCATGGTTTTGTATGAGGAGGAATAGCTGGCTGCCTAGAGAAGATAGGTAGAATAAACTGTATGATACAGACAGGGGCTGAGTACCTTCTATTGAGAGGAATGATACTTTTTCAAACTAAAGTGCTCCACAGCTGTCCTTTTTATCATTCCTGCCTACATAAACAAGGAATGCATGCAGCAGCAAAAGATGGTACATCTACTGCAAGATGTACACAATGAAATGAAAGTGGCAGCTGTATACATAAAAGTGCAACGAATCAAATGTTGCATGCAGGATTTCAATAATATGGGTCTGCTCGGCTATTCATAGAAAGAAGCTGCGTCTGCAACGTTGGGCTCCGCCTGGGACCTGTTTCCATTCACAGGAGCAGTGATTAAACTGAGAGAACTCTTTCACCATTCAGCAGTAGAAATCACAGCACAAAAGCCAATGATTCCTATCTGTCCCTGAATTTCCTATTCATTCCCTTTTGTGTCACACATTTCCACTCTAATTAAAGAAAAGTAAAGTAGCCCCACAACTGCTCAGACCATACCAATCAATGTAATGAATATGTATGACAGAGAATATAACTGCTGCACAAAATGATGAGCACAATAGACAAAGCAGCTATCAGTGAATTCTCCTGGTACTCACACAGTGGAGACTGAGAGGGAAGTGTTTGTATACATTATGCTCTAAGAACTCAAGAGTGGGGAACCAGCATAAAGCATGTGTCACTCATGCCTCTCATGAGAGAAAACTCCAGTCACTCGTTCACAGCTTCTGCTAACCTGTTTCCATCCCTTGGTGGACATACTGTGTAAAACATGCTCTTGGTAAATGCTATAAATCACTAGGGCATGCCTCAAGTGTCTGTATACTTATATGCACACACACATGCACATACTCAATCGATCCAGCCTCAAGACAAATGAATTTACCTCTGATGGATTCATTACTCTTTAATGGGCCTATTTTACATTCTTTGCTTTAGGTAACACATTTGGTCTTTGAACATTTCTAAGACCTCGATCAAGCCCCCTTTATGTATACATTACATGTGCAGAGTTGACCAGTCTTCATGTGTGCCATTATAATTTCTGTCCTCTTGATAAAGTGCAAGTCAAATCAAGTCTGTGCTACAGAAATTGCAAAAACACATCAAAGTATGTTTCTGTTCATTGAAAAAAAAAAATCTTATCACTTACTGTCCACCACAGATGCAAATTACTTTCCCTTTTGGAACCATCTAATGCACAGAGATGAAACTGGAACAGAGCCATATCCTCACACAGCAAAATTATTCTTAGGTTGCCAGAGGCACAGATGAGGTAATTGGCTGGATCATCTGTTTGTGTAACAGAAATTTACATAGCTTACACTTTGCAACAATTAAGTCAAGCAAAACAAGTCCATTTTAAGTGAATTCTCTTTCTGGGGTAGGTTCATCACAAATTTGCCATGTGAACCAGAGTCAATTCAAGGTCACATCATTTAGAATGTACAATGATCATTACCCTTTTGATCTGCAATGGCAGTATTGCTTTGAATCTCATCAGTGAACATAAAATTGAAGCAAAATGGTTCCCTCAGTGACCCTGTGCACATAATGGTGCTTCCTCTATTTTAGGCATCTTTCTGAGCATGAAGAAGCTAAAAGCCTTTTTAGTCAATGGTTATTAATGTTACTAATGGAAGCTTTTAGTTGCGATCAGGTATCTATTAACCCTGTTACATTTACAATCATTTTTGCTGAAGTCCTGCTAGCCCTCAGACACACTGAAATCAGTTGCAGTCAATGTGAAATTAGGGATATACAGTATTTTATCACCTGTCTGTCTAGCTTTCCCCCTAGCTGGTGTAGCTTCCATATTTGGTATTTTTTCTTAATTACAGTAGCTTGGCATATATTTTGCCTGCTTCTGTTTATTTTCATCCCAGCTGTAATGTTTATGTTTAGGCAATCTTTTGTCCTTTGTCCTCCCACTGTATAGACCCTTAAGATTAAAGGCTACATGTAGGAGGACGGCTTAATCGGCTGTAACTCACTCCACCAGCATAAAATGAGGCCCACTTCATGCTCTATTAAAGGAACCGGATTCAATAATGCAGCAGTTAGTAATATGATGGTTTTTTGCAGTACGCAAATTCATGGACTACAGTGCTGCTTTACTGTAAGTTCATTTTGTGTACTGAAACATATAACCAGCCAATAAAACCATTACAGTGAAAGAATGGCACATTTGGGGATATCTAACGTGAACATATTTATAAATCAATGTTTACTCCCCAACATGTGTCTGCAATGACTAAACAGTCAGAAAGGTACTGGGTGTTTGGCAAGAGCATGAATCCACAATCTAATCTAAGTTACATTGAGGTTTTGTTAAAAGTCTTGTTTCATCACAGGACCACAGGAGGAAAAAGCAATGGATATTCTCAACGCTGTTTTTGGAATACGTTTCTTTTTAAGAGACTTTCTCATTTCATTCCATTTAGTGTATCTCCAACAATTAAAAAGATGGAGTGAGAGAGAAAGAAAGGACATCTACAGAGATGAGAAACTCCAAAAGAATGAGAAATACCCTAAATTGCTTTGCTGTCAAACACATTCTTCTTCCTGCTTATTTGCCTCAGTGGAGGGATGCACTCCACAACAGACTCTCAATGCATATTTCGATAATAGTTAGGGGATGCCTTTAAAGCATCTTGCTTGACTTGTGTAAAATGCCCAGGTCCCTTGGATATTGCTTTGCTTTCTTGCATTATTAAACTATAAATCATTTCACAAAGCAAGGCTGGAAAAACTCAAACTCAAGCTGTTCACATTTACGTATGTTGTAAAAATCATTCTGCAGCATGCACTAACATCCACAAAAGCTCATTAGCATTTCCAGTAGAGCTATAGAAAATACAAATAATCCACGTTATAACCTTGTATGCCATGTCTGAGTAAATTAGCAGATGGTCAATCAAAAAATACATTAACATATAATCTATAATACTCAGCCTACTGACACATTGAAATATCTGTAACATCTCAATTACAGTTGTTATGCCTATGATAATCTTGGGTTTTTGTTCACATCTTTACCCATGAAAATGTGTTTGCCAGTTAAAATGGATAAAACGTTATTATACAATTGAAATAAAAGTCTTTTAATAAACAAAAATGATTAGAAAGCAATGTATATCTCTCTTTAGGTCATTCCCCATGTATTCGATGGGATTGAGGACTGACATTTTAATTTTCCCTCTCTGAGTTACCTTTTGGCATTGTTGACTTGGATGTGTGTTTGGCATCATTGTCATATTGGAATGTGAAACGCCTCTTCATCTTCAACGTTCTATTGAAAGCCAGCAGGTTTTGCGCCAAGATATTTTGATATTTAGAGCTATTCATCATCCCTAGCCAAACATGTCTTTTAGCATTAAGGCCTTCCAAAACCTTAAATGTTTTTGGAAATATTTAATTTGGTTTTATCCACAGTCAGTCAGAATCACCTTTATTGATGGTAGGTGACAGCTAGAGCCATTATAAAAGATACGATGTCCATATTGTTTCTTATAAGATCACATCAAATATGGAACAGTTCTTACATTTATATTATTTGTATTTTAAACTTATTTTTTTTAAACTGCAGACTGATAAGGTTGAGTGGACTTTTTATATCCCCCGTATAGCTTACTGTATTTATTGTGCATTTAACCTGTAACTGTTGTTGTTAAGTTTTGCTGTAGCTATAATTCAAAGTATGCAAAGGTTTAAAATGACAAATTTACTTACCTGTTTTTGCAAACAAAAGAGTTTTGGCTTTTTTCTTCATTTTGAAGGTAATTAAAATGAATAAATATGTTTCTGCTGCAGGCTACCCTCGATACACAGTAATTGGTGACCATGGTTCAGGAGAGCATCATTTGCGAATCCAGCGTGTTGAGCTGATGGATGATGCTGTGTTTGAGTGCCAGGCTGTCCAGGCTGCCATGAGGTCCCGTCCTGCCCGTCTCACTGTGCTGGGTGAGTCCAAATTAACCCTCTTCCCATCCCCAACACACACACACACACACACACACACACACACACACACACACGCTTCAAACAAGACCACTGTACCAGCCATCCAACTCCAAACATTGAGGTGCAAAGCAAATTCTGGAAAAGACTTTACTGGCGTCATTCACTTCACACACATTCATTTTTTTCATGCTGGATTGATGATAAAATGACCAAATAATATCACCTTCAACATTAACATCAGCTTCCTAACAAATATTCAAACCAAATCTACACTATGCACTTGAATCTAAACAGAACACAATTCCAAAAGACAAAAGTCCAAAAAAAAATAAAAGCACATGTACATGTCATTGTTCACTTTCCAATTACACAGAAAATATAAAAATAGATACAACCACAGACACAGATATTAACATGCAGTCATAGTCAAAACATGAAAAGCACCTGCTTCAAATCCGGGGAACAAAAGACATGTTTTGCATTAAAACTATCAGAAAGGAATTAAATCAATGCAAATGTTTCCCATTTGGCAGACAGTGTCAGTATGACTGAACTTCTACAGACCCTTACACTTCCACTTTAATTTCCTTCCTGTGCATGCACCCTCCATTTTCATTATTACTGCAAGCTTGAGAGGTTACTGGTTCTTCATTAAACTTTATTGGGTTATCATTCAGTGTTGCCATTTCTGCCTTATTGAGTAGCTCCGGTGCAACTGCTGGCTCATGTCTCTTTCTTGGGCTCTTCAAGCTTCCCGCTGCTTCCTCCCTCCTGCCTCTCACAACCTCCCTCACTTGGGTGAATCCTGGAAAGATATATATAATAAATGACAGAGCAAAAGAGAACAAAGGAGAATAAATTTGGAGAAAAAAGAGAGACACAGAGAGAGAGGTGTCTGCCATGCAGTATCCTCGCCACAAGCGACTGGTCTGCCCTATTGATCCAGCCTAATGAAAAGTGAAACTAACGATTTGTAGGGGAGAAGGCAGCAAAAGAAAAGGGGAGGGGAAGACAAATTGCAGCATAACGTTTCTCTGGCTGCCAAGCCTCCTGCAAATGGATATGAGTGAATAATTATGGATAATTCTACAGAGTGCTAAAAATTTCAGTTATAAGTGCACTTTCCTCTTGTCGACTACTGTCCTTTCTCTGCTTTTTACCCCTCTGACATAGTGCTTTTCGTAGAAATTTTGCAGTTTGATCACACTGTTAATAAGGTAAAGAAGGTAAAGATAAATCAAGTATCTTTACACTCTAGCAAGGTCAATGACAATGGATTTAGAACTGCCTGGCTCTGCGCTGCAAGCAAAATATGCAGTGGCAGGCTGGTCCTACAGTACTAACTGATCTGCAATGACAAAGGGGAAGCCTTTATCACACATTTTGTCTGATTATGGGTGACAGAGTTTATCATTCCTATCCATACGGCAGGATAGAAGGTGTTTGTTCAATCCCATGCTGAGAAAGCTGACTCCTAAATGCACTGCAACGGGGAACTGGCTGACATACATGCAAGGTAATGGAAGAAATATATGCACAGCCTGTGTCACTGAGAACTCCAACCTGTCAATTACTTGCCAGTGGTGACAGAGTATGTCTATCAACTTTGAAGACAGCTACTGTCCTACACACCTATGCACACACATACATGCACATATACACAATATGCTTACACACACACACGTTCACATCCAGCAGTGCATACACACAACAGCCTCCCTTTTCCAAGCTGACAGTGGAATAAATCTAAAACTCCCCCCCCCCCCCCTCTATCTTTCATAACTCAATATCCACCCAAACTCCTCCATGTGCCATATCAGGGGAACCCCTCTTCTCTTCTCTCTTCTCTGATAGACAAGGAAATAACATAACATAAATATTTACTAACACATAGAGAAAGACCTTTATCACTGCCAAAGAGTAATGTGTGTTTTCCATTTTTCTGCTTTTTACCCTGGCAGAGCTCTTTAGCAGTTTGTGTGTTGGTTTGCTTGCCTGCAAGTAGGGAAAGAAGGGCATTTCACAACATACAACCTCTTAACTCATAAGTACCAGTAATCCTCTGTGTTGACCTAAACATCCAGTTGCTTAAACTTTATACACAGAGCAGCTGTGAGAATTCAGGTACAGGGGTTGTACCATGCAGTGACATGGTACAATTGTAAAATTGCCAAAATTGTAACAATGCTGTTTCTTTTTTTTGACAGCTTACAGACAATACTACATTTATGACATTTCTATTTGTCACATGCACATTTGAATTGTCTGCAATAAGCTATAGATATTAATAAAACATTTTCAAACTTTATTCTTTATGACAAGCAGTCAGCCACCAAGTAATTTATTCTTTGTGAACATACACTTTTTCAGCTGTGGGTTTTTGCCGGAAAGCAAAAAAAAAAAACAAAAAACGCCAACAAACAAACAGAAAAACCCACAATCTATAACACAGGCCATCTGAAAACAAACAATACCTTTAAGGGGCAGGCAAAGTCAAAAGTTGATGAAACATGCAATGTCAAATAAAAGGTATCAGTCCATAAACACAAGAAGTCATGAGGAGAATGGGTAAAACACACTTTTGACACATAGGTGAACTACATCAAGGTCATGACAAACAATCACATAGGAGAGAAAACACATAAAGACTTTGTGTCTTTGTGTGTATTCCCTCCTATTTTCTGTCTCTGATTTCCTGTGCGTAAGGACAACTGAAACAAAACAGGGGCCAACAGGGGTATCAAAATCAAACAGGAAATGACAAAGAGAAACAGGAAATGACTGAGCTAAAACTCAAAACAATGACAATAACGAGCTGCCATGTTCATTATGATATGCCATATTCGGCCTTGGTATATTTTATTTAATTTTGTTTATTATTTCATTTTATAGATGATATTTGTACATATTTGTACAAAAGTATATTAAATATGCTAAATATTGTAGCTAATATGTACATACTGTATGGACTGTTGAGATAATGAAGCTTGAGATGGCCATAGTTTGACATCATTCTAACAGTTGCAGTCAAAAACTGATATGTAATGGGTTTGCTTGCAGATTTGCATAACACAGAAGATCGGACTTTTGGCCTTGGTGGAGATCTGCTACCTCTGAGTGCCCTTCTAGTTTTTAAAATGATTTGCTAAATTTCTCCTTGAAAGCCAAACAGCATCTTTGAGACCTGTGTACAAGAAAATGCATTATATAAAGAGCAAAAGCGTTTCAATTTTATTCATTTCAGCCAATATGTCAAGCACAAGACTGATAAAATTAGAAAGCAAAACAAAATAAACATCAAATTTATACACAGTAATGAAGTTCCTTCATGAAAAAGCTCTGAGAACAAATTGACTGGTGAACTTCACCCATTCAAGCATTCACATGGCTTGCAGGCATACCCTCAGATGCAAAAGGAGAATCAAGGTCTTGTGAATTAGTCATGAAGGAAGAGAAGGAGAGTTTCAGGTCCAAAAAAGACCCCAGAGGCTAATTATATCCCTAGCAGCTAGTTGACACAGCTTCAGACCTTTGCTCTAATCTTTTTACCTTAGGTTGGGGACCCGTAAAACAAGGGGAAGGGAGATCACTATTGATTAACATCTTTGGCTTTATGGTATTGGGGCTGTTTCTTTGTAAATCAAGACTGTGTCATAATGCCATAGCAAAATATGGTACTATTTATTGATTCATTGCTGTCTTTTTAACATGTTAGTTTCAAATGTTTTTGGGTTTTTTTGCGGTTGAGCAGTGAATCATCCCTCGTAAATGCAGAGCCGTGGATTTTCTAATCTTAATTCAAAATACTGTGTTAAAGGGTACACGGTACTGCACATCAGCATGTACATCCATGTAATTTCTGGTGTTGAAGTGTAAGGTAATATAAGGCTTTTTTTCCTTTATGTTTCTCTTTAGGTATTTACTTTACTAGAGATTAATTTCAAAATCTGACTCCCCCTTATGCTCTAATTTCTCAAGTCATTTCTCAGATATAAACCTCTGTCATTGTAATTTTTTCATATTCCCTGATTACAAGACTGCAAAAGGTGAGACATGTTGCTTTACTGTAGCTGGGACGGACGCTGTCAGATGCAGTGCTTACAAAAATCTTCTAATCATTTAATTCTATAATTTTTTTATATTTTATTATTTCATCTTACCCAGTGCATGATCATGGGTCATACTGAGAAGCAGAAGCAAAATGCTTAAAGACACCTTATTATGACAGCATTTATGAATATTATTCCATAAAACAGTATACATTACCGCTCAAAAGACTGGCATTAAGCTTTGTGTTGACTTTTTTGTCTTTCATTTAATAGTTTATTTTAACATTAATTTAAAAAAAAGTAAAACCCAGACACCAAATCTGTGATCTGTGTGGTTTGTGATTGTGTAGTTAGTTTGGGTAGTTAACGATTCTCTCCTTTTTTTTGTCATATTTTACTGCTGCTATGAAATGGGTCTTTCATGCTATTTTGTTGACTTTACATTTAAAACATAATCTGGTTCATCTATGGGTTTTTTTAAAATAAAATGTACAACTTTAAAGAACTTTCTTTCGATCTTTCATAGTGACAGGCATTCATAAGCACAGTACGATGCTGGTCTTCTGACAAACATAATTGATAACATGCCATTTGAATGAGACTTTGTGTGCAATGCATTTGTTTCCCTCTCCTGCATTGTTAATGTTTTGGACCAGTGCTTTAGCACCAATATTATGTATACACAAAAGCCCAAGGGTATCTTTTGTTATGCTTGTTTCCAACTGCCAAAGCTGAATCAGCCATTTCTGTGGATATGTCTGAATTCATTAGTTCTCAAGGATCACACTGCTGTCCTTTTAGTAATGGAGGTGAACTTTGAGAGCAGGGTAAAAAAAGAAATGCTACCGAGGAATTAGAAGTTTTAACGTGAAAACTAGACACGCATTCTGTTGTACACAGCCCAGGAATATTTATTTTGTCAAAAGTGTACATGGTGCTCGATCTGCTCTTTCTAGAGATTGTGTGAGCTTTTTTACTTATTCACACAGTGATACTGTTCACGGTGAGGCTGTCCAAAGATGGGGGTGTACTAAGAGACACTGTTTGCAACTGTTGGTCTGCCTACTTAACAATGAGTGTAATTTGTACTTTCATTGCTGCTATTGCTTCGCATAAGCTTTAAAAAAAACCCTTATGCAAAGAAGTAATTTTCCTTTCCTGTCTTTGTCTGTTGACCTGGGCTATTGTTGTTATTGGAGCATTCAGAGTTGTACAAGCAGAATCCCAGGGTAGTGTGACAGCTCAGTAGGACCAGAGGTTAGTTAGTGTGTACTTTAAGGAGTCACAGTACTTGTTTTATGAGTGGTAGGTTTTGTTTTGTTTTTTTTTTAACCATTTTATGATTTACATTAACTAGAAACATGATAGTTATTGTCAGGACTTGGCTACAGGGTGAGATGAGCAGGACCCAGACGCAGGCAGGGACAAGGATGCAGAAGATCTTTCAAACAGTTTATTTTTAAGGGGCATAGGCTTACGGATGGTCAAGGCAGGCAGGGTCAAAATCCAGGAAGTCAGTCTGAACAAGGCGTGGTAACAAAATCAAAAAACCAAAAATGCAAAACCAGAAATCCAGAATCTCTATGACTATGGACATGGAATCTAGGCAGGGACATGAACTCTAAACTCAACAATGCACCAACAGAGAACAAAGGCAATGGCATAACTTAAATAGGGCAGCAAGGGCAGCAAAACGAGACACAGGTGAAATCAATGGACTAATCAGGGTCAGGAAACAAGTAGACAGTAACACACAAGGGAAAAACCTTTCAAAATAAAACAGGAAATAACAAACAAGAAATTCAACTCAAAACAAGAAACTCAACTCAAAACCCTGACAGAACCCCCCCCCCAAGGGACAGATTCCAGATGTCCCTAAAGTTCAAAAAGAAGTCCGTGAAGCAGGGTGGGCGGAAGGGGTCAGGAGGAGGGACAGACAGTCCAGAAATATCTGGGGGTCAGACTGTGACATGGAGCAATGACTGAAGCTGAATTGGTCCGGAGGCCGGGCGGGAGGGCGACGACGAAGGACAGGCCTCTCCGGAGGATGGGCAGGAGGCCGGCCGCGAAGACTTAACCTCTAGGGCACTAGGCACTAGGGGCACTGGGAGCGCTAAGGGCACTAGGGGCACTGGGAGCGCTAAGGGCACTAGGGGCACTGGGAGCGCTAGGAACACTTGGAGCAAGGGGAGCGCTAAGGGCACTAGGGGCACTGGGAGCGCTAGGGACACTTGGAGCAAGGGGAGCGCTAGGGACACTTGGAGCAAGGGGAACGCTAGAGGCACTTGGAGCAAGGGGAACGCTAGAGGCACTTGGAGCACTAGGAACGCTAGAGGCACTTGGAGCACTAGGAACACTAGGGGCTCTGGAAACACTAAAGACAATGGAAGCACTGGAAACACTAGCAACTTGAGTTGGACGGGCTGCCGTCCCCGACTGGGCACGTGGAGCAGGCATTGAATGTACTGTCAACAGGAGACGAGGAGCCGGGGTTGGCCGGGACGCCGACTGGGGAGCAGGAGCGGGAGTCAGAGCAGGAGCAGGGGTCGGCCGGGACGCCGACTGGGGAGCAGGAGCGGGAGTCAGAGCAGGAGCAGGGGTCGGCCGGGACGCCGACTGGAGACGAGGAGCAGGGGTCGGCCGGGACGCCGACTGGAGACGAGGAGCGGGAGTCAGAGCAGGAGCAGGGGTCGGCCAGGACGCCAACTGGGGAGCAGGAGCAGGAGTCGGAACAGGAGTGGCGTCTGCCAGGACCCCCGACGCCAGAACAGGAGTGGCGTCCAGTGGGGAGGTGTGCAACTGAGGCGCTGGCTTGCAGGGCTGCTGAGGCGCAGGAGAGCAGGGCTGCTGAGGGCCGGGCTGCTGAGGCGCAGGAGGGCCGGGGAGCCAGCAGTAGCGGCTAGCAGGCCAGAAACTGTGAGGCAGGTTGTTAGCAGGACCAATACTAGCTGGCCAGTCACTGGGAGAAGAGCTGCTAGCAACGTTGATGCTAGCTGATCTGACACTGGATTGAAGGCTGCTAGTAGGGCCAATACTAGCAGGCCGGACACTGGGAGGAGAACTGCTAGCAACGTTGATGCTAGCTGACCTGACACTGGGTTTAAGGCTGCTAACAGGGCCAATGCTAGCAGACCGGACACTGAGAGGAGCCCTGCTAGCAACGTTGATGCTAGCTGACCTGACACTGGGTTTAAGGCTGCTAGCAGGGCCAATGCTAGCAGACCGGACACTGAGAGGAGCCCTGCTAGCAACGTTGATGCTAGCAGACCTGACACTGGGAGGAGAGCTGCTAGCTGGTCCAACACTAGCAGGCCAGACACTGGGAGGAGAACTGCTTGCTGGTCCAACACTAGCAGGCCGGACACTGGGAGGAAAGCTGCTGACAAAACTGGGGCTAGGTGGAGAAGCAGGCTGATGACTGGTGAGTGTGAGCATGATGGAGCCCGAGCTGGCTGACTGACTGTCAGTGAGGTTAATGAACTCCTTCAGCCAGTAAGGTAGGGAATCTTCACACTGTGGTTTGGCACCCACCTTCTTCCTTGCTAGCCGAACAGCACTCTCCTTGACTTCAGCATGGGGGGTCTTCAGCCAATATTTATGCAGCTCGTCCAGATCTTGACACAATTCACGGTAGTCTGCATCCCGAAGCTTGCCCGCTGGGTCCATTTAACAAATAACAAACAAGAAATTCAACTCAAAACAAGAAACTCAACCCTGACAGTTATGCTTTAGTACTTTGTATGTTTGTTTCTTCATCTCATCATTTCATGTTAAAGAGATCAGTAATATTGACATCTCTTCTACTGTGCTAATTCTTTGTGTGTCTCTTGTATAAGTAAACAATTTGTCTATTATAAAAGTTCATTTAGGTGAGCCCGGCATCTCAGTCCAAGTTCTGGGAGAGAGAAGGTGTTCTAAATGGCAGTCATTCCGGGAGAAAGTATGATGTTTTTATTTCACTGCATTTTCTGCCATTTCGTCTGAAAGACAAGATGGAAAGATAACAACATCTATGATATCAGAGATGCTGTGAACAGGTGCACGATTATGGTAGACAGACTGTATGTAGGATGTTTTGGTTTTTTTTCTCAGCATTTCAACAGAAGGAGGAGAAATGACATGAATACATCTGTGCCCTGCAAAACAAGAGTACCAACTGTGTACAGGTGCTGGGCTGATTGGAATTCATACTACATAGTAAATAGGTTTGCTTTAGCTAACTGTAATTGTTGTAAGCAACGTAATGATTGGCATGAAATAAAATGGAAAACCAAAGGGGCTAGTTATTGGCAGAACCTCAAAATAAGTGTTGTATTTTTTATTTTTAACTGTGATTATTGAGCCTGATCCCAAATTTACAGCCTCTCATTCGAAAGCTCTCATACACGCATACGTAGTTGAAGCTGGGAGGTAAGCAGCAATGTCAGCACCCTGCCAATCTGTGGACAGCAGTTTCTGGGGTTGCACATGGCTGTGCTGGGAAGCAGCAGACTCTGCACGTCTCTGGCAGCTCCGTCCCATTCCTCAACTGATCATCATCTTTCTGTCTCGTTTTTTGTTTCTATACTGCACATAAAATGCTAGTAAAAACGTGTCTGCACGTACACTGCTTTCGAATTTTATCTTTATTTCTTCTCTATTCTTTTCTGTTCATTTACATCTGCTTTCTTTCTCTACCTCACTTTCTCTGCTATCACTTATTTGCCCTTGTAGTGTATTATTCTTTACCAAGTGGTAGCACACACTTTCATGCAAATCAGTCCTCTGTTGCTTTTTTATTTGCTGTATACATTTTGGGCAGTCTGCTATTCTGTTTGTGAATGCCGTCTATTGTACTGTTTGTTAAGGTAAAATTCTTTTGTATATTTCTCTTGCTTTCTTATTCATTCTTTCACTTCTGTCTCTCATCATGTGTGTGCGTGTGGGTGTGTGTGTTGTGCATGTGGGTGGGTGTGTATGTGTGTGTGTGTGTACACATCAATGAGAATCTGCTGGCTTTCAAATTGATGTACAGTGACAGAACTTGAAGAGGTCCGGTGATTTGGGCCAGTAAGCCACGCATGTATCCACATGTGCAGGGCATTCCTCCTCTATCTTTTTTGTCTTCTCTTTTCCTGATCTATCTATCCTTCACAAACTCTGCAAGCTGTCCCAATGGGGTGACAGGCAGCCCATGCAAACGTTCCTCTAAAATAGACAGGAAAGTCGGGAAGCTCATTGTTGTTCAGGACACATCTGCTGGGGCACTGTGCTACAGCAACTACACATTTCCAGCCTCCCCTCCCAAACATTATCCAGCCTCCTTGTGAGTAGCCCTCCTGCATTCATTCGCCTCCAAATTGCTTTTTCTCCTGTGCTCCTGCTCTTGGAAAGCTGGGGTAGGATTTTATTGGCTGCTTTGAGAAATTCCCCCAATATTAGTTTGGCCTGGAAAATTCAGGATGTCCACCATCAGCAAGGAGTCGTATAGTTGTTACTATACTAAAGAGAACTTCCTAGCCAATTCAAATGTTATCAGTTTTACCTTATATAAAGGATTATGTTGTGTGTGTGCGGAATGTTATGTTTGATGTTAGGAGCTTTCCTGTGTATCATAGATCAAAAAGCATCTGTGCAACCTCTAGGGTTTATTCAGGCTCCTCTTGGAAGGGATGAATTTAGTGCTATGCACTGTTAAGATAATTACACATCTCATTTATGGATCTCTTTGATTATGCAGTAAACCATAATGATCTCACTGAAGTCCAGTCTGTCTGACATCACCGTCTTTTTTCCTTTTGACTGAGGAGTCCAATTTGGGGTTACATAAATGAATCTCCAGTATTATCTCAGACTACTGTCTGAGGTGAGAAACCTCAATAAAATTTCATCATCCTTAAAGTAACGATCTAACAGGCTATGGGAGACCAGTAAGATTTCTCCCTTAAACAAAATACAATGCCTGCTTGGAACTTAAAACCCATCATGATATCAATAACCTAACAAAGCCATGGGTTAAAGTAATCACAACAAACTTTTTCAAATGAAATAAATAATGAACTAGCTGTTTCTTTTAGCTTTCATAAAGTTTTTAGCTGAAGCCACACGCAATGCATCTTTGATTTATACAAACATGAACAAAAAGTACTTACTCCTGTTAGGCTGCAGTGCTATATAATGTGTTTGTACATATGCATGCTGATAATGTCCATGGCTATGCATGCACAAGAGAATGCAAATTTGTTTAAGGGATTACATTATTAACCTCTAAGAAAAAAATCAGCACATGGAGCAGAGTTTGCAGTGAGTCAGCCCTATAATTAAAGAGGAGCAATCAATCTGTACCACTGACCACACTACATATGCCAACTCCATCGAATGGCTGCAGTAAAGAGCTAATTTAGAACCATTAGGGACTGCAGAGTTTGCAAACAGCCCAGTAATGATGATGGCTGATTCAAGTTCAAGGCTTGGCCTCTGTATAACTGTCAGACCTGGCAGTCATAAGGCAGGATCAGTGGAAGATATTAAATGAAGCAGAAGAGCTAAATATCTATTTAAATTATTTTTTCAGTCATTCAATTGATATTGTGCTATTGGTCAAATCTTCCCACTTCTTAAGCATACATAAGGCTTTCAACTGCCAAGATAAAGCGCACCAAAATTTCCTTTATTGCAGGACTACTGTTTAATCAAATCTAGCTGCCTTTTTCTGTGATCTGTTAGTGGTGGTGACTTCAAAAAGATGCCAAAAGAACACAAGATGGGAGCCTTGCACGTGCGTCCCTTACACAGAAAACAATTTAAGTCCAGGCTGTCACAATTGGCATGCTCTGCATACAGTAAGACGTCAAACGATGAACAACAATGAAGAATAGAAAGACACAAAGCTATGGATGCAGAATGGAGGCAGCCAGCCTTGTCCTTCTTCTCCCTGCCTGTTCACTAGTCACCCTCAGAATCTTGCTGGCAGGCAGCCCTCCAGGGGGACATGACCTGAAAGTGTAGCAGTGCTCTGTTTGGTCTGCCTGTGACCTCATCTCTTCTATGTAGATCTGCTGTGCACAAAATCATGAACTCATTTTGCACTGTTTGCTCTGACATCCCTTAATGGAAAACATATGGCTAAATAATAGTGGACAACAAAACTATTAAAGGTCAAACTGAGGCACATAGTGTCAAACACTTTCAAGAGTATAACCTTCTTCATTAGATGTGTGCCCTTCTGACCCTAAAGCACCTATTTATAGACACTGTTGCGTGTTAATACATGTATATGAGTAGTATTTCTTCTAAGAGAGAGCATAGAAAGCCTCCCTAAGAGTTTTGAGCACTTGTAAGCAATAACAGGAAAACCGTCTCACTTGGATATGCTGTAAGTATTTAAATCTGTCCTATCATTCACATGCTGCCAGTCTATTTTTTCTAATCTCCCACCCTCCATAAAAACCCTTTTATGGCTGCCTTATATGCTTGACATTTAATTAATGTTTCAGTCATGTGTGCAAGAGAGCACTGACAGCCAGCCAAGAACACTGAATCTTTGCAATCAGCTGTCACAGTGCTATCACTGAGCCTCACATTTTGTTCTTTTTCTTTCATGACAAATCAGAGAGCTGTTTAAGAGTACCAGCCCGTAGTGCTTTTCACATGCTCTGTGTCTCATTTGCATACCACACGGAACTCTTTTCTCAGCGTAAAAATAAACTAATATGATCTTCTTGACCTTGTTTCCAGTAGGTGATAGAGAACCAGAAGGTGACCACATTCTCACAAAGATTCTCTCTACTTGCCTAGATCAGCACAAGCAGTTGTTTGATCTGGTAGTGCTGACCTAAGATTCCTCTACCTCTCGCAACACCCCGCATTTTAATGAAGACCAGATGAAAGGGACCTAGCTAGAATTAACACTATATTTCAAACTAAAGTACATAATAGAACTAGTAATTGCCTTTGACATAGCAGATTTACTGCTCCAGTTGGTGAGAGATATTAATCTGGTCTATAGTCTAGACTTCACTGTTGCCATCCAGGTCGAATTCAGTCTATACTTATTGGAAAAACAAACATTTTGTTTTTTAGTCAGTCAGCTTTTGTAATCAAAAGATGTTAGTCATGAGAACAAAAGATGAAAATGCCACCCCCATGCACTAATCAACAATAGCACTTGGAGACTAAGATGAGCTTGTCTGTGAAAACCCTGCAGTGCAATGTTACCATAGCCACCACTTGCCCTGCTTATCATGCTCTATGTCATGCTACAAATGTAACAATAGAATTAAAGCAATAGACTAAAACTAAAAATATTAGTATTCAAGTATTCAACACAGGTTGATTTCACAACAACCATGTTTTGTGTAGTAATGGCAATTTCGGTTTACTTTGTCAGAAAAGAGCCACTGGTGTGTTTACACTGAAACCAAACAAACTCACGTCACAAAAAAGTCACTGAAAAATAATTGCAACAATGATCTGATGTTAAATTTCATACAGAGTAGGGGCTTTCCTCACAAAACATTTTGTACATGTATTTGTGATCAGTGACTGATCACAAATACAAGAGTAAGCAGTGAGGCATATAGCTGAAAAAAATCTTCACTCCAAATTGCATTAAAAATGCAGTTTGATTAAATGAAAAAAACATTATAGATTCTAGTTTTAATTGGATGCTGTTATCTATGTCTGGGATCAAACTAAATGTTTTGCTTGATAATTTTACACACATTTTACACATTGCTTGAAATGAAACCAAAACTGAGGTGTGTATAGTGGTAACAAATTGCAATGATTTCATTAAAGAGTGAGCAACATAAAGTATGGTATTATAGTCCATTTTATTTCCGCCGTACAGGAATCCTTTCATACTTATTACCATCAAATGTATAAAACAGTATCTGAAATTACATTTTCTCTTGTTTCATCACAGTGCTCTCTGACAGCATAAATCCATCCCATGACAACCCTCCTTCGAATCACGATGCTTTTGCAGGGGGATATGGCAGCTGCCTGCAGTCTTTGATTTCATTTTGCCCCAGATCTGCATTGTAATGAGCACTCGGGTCAATCAATAATTCACTGGAGTTTCAGTTATAAAAAAAGAAAAAAGCAAACAGATCAACTCATGGGTAAATAGGAAAAGGTCTTTGATCACGGCCATGCACAGACATATATTGTATTGTTGTGATGCACTCCTTTTACTCTTGTAATTATCAAAGCTAAAAGAGGGACACATGGGGTGAACAAATGTGCAATTGTGTCTAAGGGGCATTAACTCAGTTACATTCAGTGCTTACATGTATGTGTATACTCTATGCACAGTGAAGAGATCACATTTGTTTTGACTGCTGGAAGAGTTGATTGTTACTTAAAGCGTCATAGAAGCGTCATAGGTCACTCATCAAATCTGTCCTAACCTTCAATATTTCATCCTGCTCTCGCAAAGTATCAGACAGGTCAGCAAGATAACGGGTTTTCTCAAACACCATTGTCTAAGTTAGTCAGTTACTAGAAAAGCCACTCTGATCATACAGGATCCTTCTCATCCCCTCCATCAATCCTTCCAGCTTTTACCATCAGGGCGGCGTTACCGGGCCCTATTAGCCAGAAAAAGGGCATACAAAACATCCTTTATTGAAACATATATTTAACTTTTACCAAACGAAATACTGGAACATGTTTTGTTTGTGTATTGTTGTTTTTATCTGTTGTCTTATTGTTTTTAGAGCGATGTCCAAGATCAATTATTGTTGTTTTGAGCAGACAATAAAGTTATTCTATTCTATTCAATTCTATTCTACTCTATTCTATGCTATGCCTTGTGTAAAGCTTTTTGTGCCTCAAACTGCACCATTTTGTTGGAGTAGAACAAATAAATCTTTCGCTGTGCGTTCATTAACTTCTTTGAATGAGTAACTATAGAGTAACTATAGCATTTTTTCACTAAAGAAAAAAACTGTTTGTATAAAGCAAAGATATGTGCACTGCCTTAGAAGCGCTCTCATTCCATGGTTATGGGGAGTGTTTTATTAAATGACTAGTTACAGCATGGCACATTGTCACATAGCGAACAGTTTACTTCCAGTCACTGACCTTTGGTGCATGTCATATCCCCCTCTTTTCTCTGTTACCTGACTGATTCAAGGCAAAAATAATCCTCTCAAAATAATAACAAATAATGTATATGGGAATCGACTGTGTGATGAGGTCAAGTCTCATGCAGTTTAGTTCTTGCCATTTGGAGTTTCTGTTGTGGAAATATATCAGACTAATAACTGCAAGTAAAAACAAAACTGGTCAAGTTATTATATTCATACTGCTGTTCTGCATTCAACAAAAACAACACTAATTGCATGATAACTATTGCATACTTACATACTATCTAGGGTCTATTTATACTGGTTCCTTAGTAATATGCAAACCATTCATTATCATATGGTAATAATATGGCTAATGTCCTCTGTTTCTCTTTGCTTGTGTATCAATAGTTCCCCCAGAAGATCCAGTCATCAGTGGAGGGCCGGTGGTGAGCCTAAGGGCTGGTGACCCACTTAACCTGACCTGCCATGCTGACAACGCCAAGCCAGCAGCCTCAATCATCTGGATCCGCAATGGAGAAGTCCTTAATGGGGCAATGTACTCCAAGGTAAGCACAGAGGTGTGTGTCATACCAAGATTAAAGGGTATCCGGGACAGTGTGGGGTGAATGTATGATCTTGTTGTGCATTTATTAGTTTTAGTGTAAGTGTTGTTTTAATTCATTTTATGTATTTTTATATGTAAGTTACCTGATTTGGGGAATAAAAAAAAAATGTTACTTAATTTTTGCATACCTCGCTAGTTTTGAATAACTGCCGTAAATGTGCTAAACATCCATGAGAATTTTTTTAGAGTGACTGCCTGAGTCATTGGTGGGCGTTTGCCTCAGCATCCAGACTGCTTTTTTAGAAGAAATCCCTTGAAAATCCAGTTTGTGCTTTGATTACAAAAAAAGATGGATGCCTTGTTTCCCCCAGCATACAAATCAACTCAGAAAAGCAGATGGCAAGATCGTGTAACTGTCAGTGACTTTACATTTCTCTCTGGTGTTTTGATCTCCTCTTTGATTGGCACTTGTTTCTATGCATCTTCCAACCTGTTGTTACTGTCTACTTTGTCACTTTCTGCACTGGAAACCACCTGGACATTTTCACTGAAAAGTGTGATACTCAGTGGTAGACTGTGTTCTATCTTTAGATGCCCTGGTCCACTGTTCACACCAATCTGGTGGCTTGATCACCTGACCCCATGGACTCTTGACTGACATTCACCCTTAAGGCTAATCATGTCATGTACTTCCACTTATGCAAAAGACATAAAGAGACCAAGACCTTTATAAAGCACCAACACCTCCTGTGCCTCCATTTGCTCCCCGTGTTACCTCGTCCCATTATCAGCTTTTTTCAAAGAGCAGATAAATGCCATTGATTGGACTTGGGTATGGCACCAGGCCGATTTGAATAAAGTGATTGCTGGAGGTGCCACTTGCTAATGGGGGGCGGAGAGTGTGCTTACTGCCTTCACTTCCTCTCAGAGTGAAGGCAGATATGAGGACATTCTGTGCTGGTAGCTGATGGATGCTCACATGCCTGCACAGAGCCCAAGTGTGTCCTGCTTCCCTTCTATCCCTCTTATCTCTATTGCCTACCATTAAAAAGCAATAGGTTCGATAAAAAGGAGATGACTCATTTTCGGTCCGAAGAGCAGTAGTGGGACATTTTGAAAGCATAATCATCTGCTCTGCTGGTCTTCTCCTATCCAGCAGATGAAGAGGACTAATTTGAGCAGATGTGGTGGAGGATTCACAAAAATGGCTTTCCTGATGGTATCAACTCTAATGATAATTCTGACCCAAAGATAATTTCCCACTGAGACCTCCAAAACCTAATCTCTATGACCTTTTATAGAAGTATTTACTGGACCACTGGTTAAGGGGAATGCATATGATTAAAGCTATCACTTAGCATTATTTTGTGTTGGTTTTATCATATCACAGAGTCTCTGAATTGATGCATTGCTCGCCTAAGGGTAGCTTTCTAATAGCAGAACTGAACGATATTATGAAGCGGGCACCCCAAATAATTAAATGGCAGAAGCTTGTCACAGTGAGGTGAATGGTTCAAATATCAGGACTAGCTGTGAAAATGTGGGCAGAGGGAATTAATGAATAATGTTCTCTCTTCCTTCAAACACTCATCTCCCATCTGCTCCAGTGGAGCTGCTCAGTAGCAAACAGCAAAGGGCTGTTTTTAATGTGCAGCTCCCAGGCTTGAGTTGTTTTTTGGAGGTGTGCACATTTGCTCTGTGATACTTTTGCACCACAATGATACAACAAATCATTTGAAAAACATGATGCATTCCACTCCCCAATGTGCTACATATTTTTCTGAATGCTCTGATAGCAACCTGAGATGTGAGTAGGACTCTGGGGAGTTATCTCATTGTTCGGAGGTCTAAAAATAAATAAATAAATAATGACATTTTTATGAACTGTTCTTGCTGGGAAGAGCAGAACAGTGTTTTTTATTTTTTTTATTGTACACCCTTTTAGCTTTGCAGTAAAATTGTGCTTCTGTTTAACAGCAGGAAAAACTGTCAGAGTTTACATAAAGCTGCTATGGTTGATGGATGTCATTTTCAGCAGGAAAAATAATTATCCCCTTCCCAATGCTTGGAATCCAATCTTTTTCTCTATTTTATCTCCCTAATTTCCTATGAGTGTTCAGAACAGGTGCTTTTTCTGCTTCTCAGTTTCATTAATTTTCTAACATTATTCATTAGAGTTTTTTGTGTAATTAGACCACTTTATTGCATTTTAATCATTACACTAACGTAGTAGTGTAATGCTCACAAACAAAGAAACCCATTAAAATTTAAGTAGGCATTAAACATGTCAAAGGTTTTTTGTTTTTTTTTTCATTATGAGACAAGTGTATATTTCCCAGTAGTTAAGTCAAAGGGCTCTTTACTTCCAACATTAACATGATTCATTGTGCCACTTTTAAAAGATCTCAAAAGATTTTGGCCAGCTGATTAACTTATTTTTTTCAGTACTGAATTTAAAAGTGAGATCTGAAATATTACATATCACTTCACTTAATTACTTTTCAATTAATTGCTTTACTTTTGAAGGGATCTTTTTTAGTGAAGTAGTGAGTTACATTAAACAAAGGAAATCCATTTATTGTTAGTAACCATGGTACCATACCTTTTACTTCGACATAAATATAATGTGAAAAAAATCAGCTGTCAGTCAAATAAAACTTGTGTGGTTCAGAATTATAGTATATCCCATTGATACATTTGTTATTAAATCGAAGGGGCATTATATTGGATATTTATGATGTGTAAATTATTAGCTTTTGCTTACTTTATAAATTCAGGACCATTCCCCACCTGGGAATTTATATGTATCAACTATAACTGACCAAATCATGCATTCCCTGCATGCCTGCCAGGTCTAAGAGGTTAATTTTCATTTATGATTCTATCTGACTAATCTGACTAATGTTTCAGATGAGTCAAGGGTTTGAATGAAATGACCATTAAACCATCTCATGAATATCAGTCATGTGCTATTGTTTAAACTTACATATTGATCAATTTTGAGAATTGAGAAAAAGTAGGTAGAGAATGAGGAGGAGTTTCCTGAAGAGGAGTTATATATACCTATATAAACATGCTATGCACGTATGTACACACACACACACACACACACACACACACACACATATATATACACTACTCACAATAAGTTAGGGATATTGTTATTTACATGAGTGCTTTTCCTATTTGGTCTGAATTTTAATGAAATAAGTAAAAGTTCCCTTTGATATTACTAATAATGAATGAGAAGAAACACCATTTTCATTAGTTTAATATTTATTACCCCAAAAATTTAGACAATAACAAGGATAGCCCCAAATAACAAAAATTGACAATGTCAGTAGTCAGTAGTCCACCATTTGCCGCAATGACAGCTTGACAGCGACGTCTCATGCTCCTCACTAGCCTCATGATGTTGTTCTGAGGCAATGCGTTCCACTCTTCCACAAGTGCTACACGCAGTTCTGCCAGGTCACGTGGGGGTGGGGTACAATCATCCAGTCTCTGCTTCAGCTGGTCCCAGACGTGCTCTATGGGGTTCAGGTCAGGGGACATTGCTGGCCATACCATATGAGGCACTCCGACTTCCTGAAGTCGAGCTGTGACAATTCTGGCACGATGTGGTGGAGCATTATCATCCATGAACAGAAAGTTGGGGGTGTGCTGGCGGAATTGGGGGATGATGATGGGTTCTATGATGTCTCTGAGGTAAGAACGTGCAGTGACTGAGCCATCTATAATAACCAAAGCTGTTTTCCGCTGACTGGTAATGCCTGCCCAGACTGTTGCACCTCCTCCATGTTGATCTCAGCATATCGCTCACCTCGCCTTCTCCAGCAACGCTGACGACCATCATTTCTGTGCAAGGTGACCCGACACTCATCAGTGAACAGGACGGTAGACCACTGCTGCATTGTCCAGGTCACATGGTCTTGTGCCCACTGCAAACGTTCACGGCGGTGTCTTGGTGTCAGTGGAGTCACCTGCAACGGTCGTCTGGCATTCAAGCCAAAGCGGTGGAGTCGGTTGCGAATGGTTTGTCTGGAAACCCTAGTACTCCTCACATCTCGTAAACGGGCCTGCAGCTGTGTGGCAGTTGCATAACGATGTCTGAGTGCATAGGTCCTTAGGTACTGGTCATCGTTGCGGCCTGTCACTTGTGGGGCTCCACTCCTGGGTCTGTCACAAACTCTGCCAGTAGTTCTGTGTCTGTCACCCCAATACAATTGCCTCCCTATCCCAAAAATCTCTGAAGTGAAACAAACACCTTATGTATGACATCCACTGAGTCTCTCACAATATCCCTAACTTATTGTGAGTAGTGTATATATACACCTGACTTCACCAGGTTGCCACCGAAAAGAGAGCACACCTGCAATGTTTCTGCCATATTCATTAATTTGATAAAAGCTGTTTCTGTTTTTCCTCATGTTTCAACTTTACACTACAAGGCAAAGCTTTAAATATATACATGACAAAAGGCAACCCTTTCCATCTCAGTCTTGTTCCTTTTGCCACTTTTTACCCAGCATGGAGTATTCTTTACACCCAGGCTCCAGGCAGTGATATGAAAATGTATCAATTTGTGATGTGGCATGGTGGTGAATTCAATGCAACAGCCAGCTAACCTCTCGTATGAGATTAATGACTTCAGACAGGTCCAGAGCAATGAGGGAAACAATCCTGATTGTGTCAGAAAGGATATTACATTGACATATCCTGCATCTGACAGCTAATACGTTCTGCTTTAGAAGTGGCTCACGCACAACTATGAATTTCATCACACGGTTCTTCACATACGAATGGACTTCACAGAAACATGTATAAGATTTAAAATAACCTTGTACTTAAAAAATACTTATTAATACACAGATGAAAAACTGTTTATCTCTAATTCCTAACTGTAAAGTGACCGAGGAGGTACCTTAAGGTTCTTAATATAAAATGCTGAGATAAGATGTCTATTGAAATATCTTGCTGTCTGATTTTACAAGTTCAATGACATTTTAATAATATTATTCAGAGTGTGGTATTCTGAAGTGAGAAGGACAGCACATACTTAGATTACAGTTTTATTTCAAAAGAAACCCTTGCATTAAAGTACAGAAATGAGGAGATAATTACTACTGGTTTGTACATTGACAATGAAGTTTGACTCAGCCACTGATTAATGGGATGGGTAGTGATTATGGTAGTTGAAATATATGGTGCTTAGCACAGTTTAAAATGCAGTCAAGCATCTGAGTTTCAGTCATGACACCTGTGCCTTTCAAGAACTTTTGTTTGATATTTAAGCCTTCGCATTTGAGGAAGGAGCCATAACATCTGGAGATGTATTAGTGTGCGACTAAAATGCCATATAGATCTTGAGGTGTGACATGATTTTTTTTTCTTTCGATATGCAGTTCTATACATATCCACTTAAAGAAAATGTTCAAGGAACAATCTGTGAGGCAATTCCAAAGGTAGCAGCCGAGTGAAGCAAGTCTATTGTGCTCTCTCTTGTCAACGGAGTAGTTCTGTTTCTATATTAAGAAAATGTTTGAAGTATTTCACTATAGCATGTCTTATTTTCTTCAAAAACACAAAGCAACAGTGAGCCCTCCTTAAAGTGATGGCAGGGAAATGCATCTTGACTTTGTGGTTGACCACACTGTGCCCTGTTGCCCACGCAATTTGTTCTAGTCAGTGACTTTGTTCTGCCCCGCATTGGTTAACATAGACTCCCAGAGCCCTCCCTTGAGCGTTTTAGGGAGAGTGAGAGCTACTGAGCGCTACCAACCGATTCCAGATGGCTTCCACAATGTAGGGCTCAGAGGATGAGCGCTGAAAGAAGATTGATTTCCTTTGTGGAGTATGACAAGCCATGCACTAGAGCGCAGCTCTCCAGACACACAAAAGAGGCTCAAGAAACATATTTCTACTTTTTTATTTTTTCATATCAATCAGCTTTGCAGTAAAACTACAGGCTGGAGTAGGCTAGTGGTTTGCCTCTTGTCCCCCAAGGGACAGGATGTGAGTATTCATGAATTCTTTTGACTATTCTTCACCAAGTTTGTCTGGTGAACAGGTTATTCATCTCTCTTCTCATTTTGTGTATCATTTAACACATTTTAGAATTCTTGAATGTAAACTTTTGAACAAGCACTGAACAAGCACTCAAATATGTATTTGACTCTAAACTTTGGGTGTGCAGATTATGAAACACATATTCCACGGTTCCAGTGGTGCATCCATCAACCCAACCAACCATTTCTGATATAGGATCGGGGGCCTAAAATATTTCATCCACGTAACTGCTGCAACTGCTGCAACTGCTGCACTGTTGTTGTTTTTTTAACTTTAACTCCGCTATCTCTCTCTTCTTTCAACTCTTTACAGACCTTACTCCGAGATGGCAGGAGAGAAAGCACTGTGAGCACACTTTACCTATCACCTTCAAACATCGAGACAGGTCAACAGATCATCTGTAAAGCTTCAAACAAGGCAGTCCCCAATGGCAAGGAGACCAGTGTCACAATTGACATCCAGCGTAAGCATAACAGTTCTCCCTCTCTGATTTTGCCATTATTTATTTTATTGTCTCTCTCTTCCCTTTCACTCTTTAGTTTTTTTTTACATTAATGTTAAGTTAATGTGTCCTTGAAGTCCCATGGTTAGCGATTAGTGCTGTGCAGATAAAAAATGACATGCTTTACTCATTATTTGAGGTATTTCTCACATGTAGAGGTGTGGAACTGTCAGACAGGCATATGTGACTAACACTCTGTAAACATCTAGGATTCATTTTAGGCTCTGACGGATATTTATAATTGGTTTCCATTTTGCTGTCATACCATATTGGTGGGTGGATGGATTGATGATGCTTCACTTTTTTTGTTCACTATGATGAAATATCAAAGGAGCTGTCCGTCTAAAATGAATGGGATTGTCTTTTTTGGTCCAACTACCAGCCTGCTGTAGTGCTACGCACAGTGTCTCCACCTCTTTTATTTTCTTGCTCATGCCATCAATCTTTTTGATGAGAGCATGCACAATTCCCTACTAAAATAGGCAAAGTAAGCCCAGCGTGTAAAACACATTCAGCCTCAATTGTAAGGGAATCTTTTTTCGATCAAGAACCATTCACAGTAAGAGAAGGGCTTTGAACAAAGGGATTTTGCATCACTCACAGCTCCTTCAACACCATTAAGTATGACTAATAAAGCAGAAAATGCTATTTAGAGAGCCAGTATGACTGATGGCTCCATTCTTTTCATTATGTACACCACAAGAGGCACGCATGGCAAGTGCGGGCATGGCATGATCAGGCCAACTCAGGAGCGGGAGTATAAAACTGATTAACAGTTGTTAGTGTTTGCAACCCTTGCAGTTTGTCCTCGTCAGTTTCTTTGTCTTGCAGTCAGAGAGGGAAGCCTGCCCACATATAAACTGATTTGTCACCATGTATAATGATGCATCTGTGATAAATGTGCATCATCATAGCACCATGTTTGCCTCTAAATGTATGATTTAACCCTGAAAAATTAGTGCAGCAGCTATCTAATTAGCATTCCAAAATGTGTTCTTTACACAATTAAAGCTCCTGACAACATTTTTCACAGTGTGAGATCAAACTGAGCGACAGTAGAGACTAATTGTTGAGATTCAAATTGTCTCCCACAAGGCTTAGCCTCTCATTCCCTCCCTCCCTCTCTCTTCCTGAACCTCTCCTCAGGCTTGACAGGTAAAGTGTTCAGCACAGTTCAGTAGAGGCTCTGGAATTTGTGCAAAGATCTACTTCGAAATAAAGCTGCTCCTGAAATGAGACAGGCTGTAATTGAACTTTGATTCACTCATGTGGGGTATCAATTTGCTTAATTTCAATGCTGCCTAATTTGATTATGAGGTTCTTGGCACAAAAACAGCATCTGAAACACTGCATGTTTTTAAACAGAAAATTTTAGCAATGCTGTAAGTATACCTGTGCTTTGAGTAAAATACTGAACAGTAACTGGGAGATTCCACCGCTGTGTTCCCAATGCGACATTGCCACAAGAACTGATTGCGGTCATTTTAGGAAATGCTTGTGGTAGGAAATGATGTTTTATGTTTCAGAAGTGGCTCAGAAGAGGCTTTCCACTGTTCTCCATGGTGAATATGCACCTGGTCTATCTCTTAGCAGTAGGGATAGAGGTCAGGGCAATAGAGTAACCACTCAGTTTTTTAAAATAAAACATGATATGAAAACACAGTTCAACTACGTAGCCTTCTTAAACATGATGGCAACACAAAACGTTGCATTTCTAAAACTTAACCTGGCAGAGTATAAAGTCATATGGAGGATGAAGCAAAACTGCATAGACATGTTCTTATGTATTTTGAATTTAATTACATTTGAAAAATTCAATCTTGTACATTAAAGTCTGTTGATATTTCCTGTGAATTCTCACATGTATGAATAAAGTGATCAATTTCCATATATTATAATAATATTGTGAAAATGGAGTGCAGTGAGGCTGGAAAACTTAAAAATCAATTAAATATGAATGAACTGCATGTTGCAAAGAAGGTGACTAGAGACTGGCACCCACTCTTTCTGGAACAATAAAAAACAAATGCTGGATGAATAAATGATGGGACACTGGCAAGGGGAATAGTTGCAGATGAAACATGACCTCCATTTAAGGACCAGACCAGACTAGAAGGCAGTGTGGTAGGCACGAACAGGTAACTATTGATGGGAAGCTTCTGTTGTCAGTCAGAGGAAACAAAGAAAGCTGTGTCCTAGTTAAGATTCAGCAAAGGTTGCAGACAAAGACGGTGGGGATCTAGGATCTTAAGACCAGGCTGAACAAATCAGACTGTCATGTTGTCAAATAATCTAGTCATTAAGCCTACGACCAGAAAATTGTCCTCAAAACACCAATAAATGTGATACCTCCACATCACACACACATCATAAGGGAGACTGATCAGAGAAATAGGTGATATAATGATCCTGTGTGTGGTATAATATCTTACAGTTTTCATGGAAGAAACAATTGTCATTAATTTATTCATTAATTTCTTTATTCTGGTAAAAATCACATTTAGGAAATAAAAGGTCAATTACATTGTCCAAAACAGACACAAATGAAAAAAAAAAGACCTAGCACTGTTTTCCAATAAAATATATATTTTCAGAATGTCTGATGATATAATACATAATTTATTACTGATAGTAATGAAACAATACACAATAAAGAGATGAGTCCTTACATTGTACAGAGTTGAAGTGAACAGAATTTGCTATTTATTTTGGCTGCTATTCAACTCTGTCAGTAAGCTTGTCTCAAAGAAGCCTTTACCCTCCCTATCAAAGAAATAGTTCCTTCAGGTACTCTGTGTCATCTTCTGAAATAAATGTTTCATTTGACCATCTCTTCTATAGGTGTGCGCTTGGGTGACCTGGCATTGTTACTGATTTACAGTTGTTTTGTAAGAAATAGCCAGTTAGGTCAACTATGATTTAAAAAATGCTATGCAGAAATTGGTCTTTGTAAATTAGGATATCATCAAGCATTGCAAAATTTACCTGTGGGTTATATCACACTGACTGAATCTAGACTGCACTGGACTAAATGCCGTTTATGTTCACATATTCATCGCTCATAATGTGGATGTTGTCATATACAATAATAGGCAAAGTTTCAAGCTACCAATGAATGCTAGAAATGCCTTTTTGTCAAAGCAACTGCAGAGATGTATGTTGCATGGTAATAGCACATGTTTTGTTGCTGTTTGCGCGTACTGTATGTTCTGAGATTGCTCAAGGTTGTCAACAACAAAATGCTACCTTATTCTGTGCATCTATTTTTTTATACACAACACGTATGCCAATGATAACATGTATTTATTATTAATACTACAGATGCTAATAAAATATGAAATAATTAATAATGATAATAATGAATTTCTAAAGTTATCAAAGGACTTCCTGTCTTGTTGAAGTTTAAATATACTCTAATAAATATAACTTTTTCTGTTTTAGTATGAGCTCAACAACATGACAAAAAGTATAAAGTAATATAAATATATGAATTATTAAAAACATCATATATATATAACTCTTTGATTATTTTGTTACACATAGTATAATTGCCTTGTTGCCACCTTTGCTGAAAGTAATTATTTCAATTACATGCCCCTTTGAATGTCTTGAACTGTTTTTTAAAGACAATCAAGGGATTAGGGGCTGTCTCTATTGAACAGTTATTAGTCTAAGTGAGATGCTGGTTAGGGTCAGATGCAAAAAGTCAAAGAGGCTGGACTGCACACTACTAGTTCTGTCTTTACAAAAACTGACTTAGTTACATTATCATTTACTGGACTGAAACCTTTCAGTTGCTGGGTAGAACGTTTACCACATTTTTTGACTAGGGGTTTGAAGTCAAAAGTATAAAGTGCAACCCAAGTAACAGCACACAATGTATACTTGTGGCTTGTGATAACAGCATTTTTTTGACTGTATGGGCAATAAAAGCTTTGACTCCGAGAGCTACTTTATCAGTAGAAGTTGGAAAGGAGTTGACAGCTGTCAAATCATGGTTAATGTCTTGCAGACTAGACTTTCTGTGCTAAATTTGTATTAAACACACAAAGACTAATTTAAAATTGATGCTCACATCTAACTCTTACTACGACAGCAAATAAGCAGATTTGCCCAAATGGTTGTGTATTCCCTAAGACTATGGATGAAGTCCACCGAGCATTTACACTCTTTGAATAAATGCTGGTAGATCCTGTTTCAGGACCCTTTTTGTCCCATTGTCCGAGTACTAAGAATTAAAAGTCTAAGTATTTTTCTGTCCACAGTTATCTAATTGACAGTGTTAGTGAGATTATATTAATGGACACAAAAGTAATTAAAATCTTCTTGGTCTGTCTGCTCTTCTTAACATTTTGTATTCTGCTCACCTCTATGCTTAGCTGCCCCTTTTCTCTACCTTCTACATCCTTACAGCAACCCAAATGAGAGCAATCTAAACACAACCTGGCACATTGCTCTACAGCTCAAAGCAGCCTCAAATCCAGTGCATTTTGCAACAGCATTTCTTTTATCACTTTAATACTTATGATTTACATCCACCTCAGCGTTTTCATTTTCACAGAAGTTCATACAGAGTTATCTGACCCAGGGTTAGACAAATTAGCATTGAAATACAGTATATACTGGTGATGTTGCCAGAATGAGAGGGATTTAGAGCCAAAAGAGGTGATTCAAAACCTGGGATAGACTGCTGACTTCAGTTGTCCATACCAGTCCATTAGCAGACTGTAATTATTTGATAGCAGAGGGGTGGCTACCCCCTGATGCTGTTTTCTCCAGCAGTATGATTTAACTTGCATTATACCCTTTGGACTTTAATCAGTAAACTGCCCTACCTTCCAGCATAAAAGCACTGCAGTGCAATATGATTCTGATGTCACAGTTTCATATCCTGCTAAATCCCACTCATCACACAACTTAAAATATTCTTCAAATATTTTCTAGTCCAGCTGGATATCTGCAGAGCATTGCCCCACATAGAAACACATACTTTCAAACATGTAACCGGAATGAATGCACTAGGGACAAGCAGAGCCAAGGTTCTCCGTGTGTTTGCATTGCAAACAAGCTGAGCCATGTGGGAGGAAAATGAATGCCATTTGTTGAGACTAATTAATAAAGAACATGCAGATGTGCAATTGGGGAGGATTTGTTTTTGGTAGCAGCTACATGCTCTCCCTGCTTAATCAAGCAGATAATGGCAAATTCATCTGAAGGCAGATGACAGAGAGAGTGAAAGGGAAAGACTTTAAGGATAAGGCGCATCACAAATGTTTTGAATTTTCTGTTAAGCTTGAATAATGCTGCTGTAAAGAATTATCTCATGTGATTCTGTGTGAAGATATAATTTTGAAATTTCTCTGTCAGTTCCCTGAGGATCTATATGATGCTCTGAACTAAGCAGTCTTTGATGCTCCTGCACCTATTTAGACACTTATAGATATGCTACAAGGAATCCAATGCTCCTTATTCACGTAGTTGTATGAATAGCATAACATCTAGCTTCATTAAACAAAGTAAATTCTTTGTTGTGAATTTCTCATTATCAGTATGCTGGACCTTAGGTTCTCAGTCAGTCTGTTCTCCCCTCAAGTATTCCACTCAGCCAGCCATATGACAGTGTGTCCATATTGCTAAGGCTAGAAGCTACAAGCGGACAGCCCACAACCACTTTCCCATCCTTCAGAGGTAGCTGACACTCCTGGAGTTTGAGACTTGTCCCACTGGAGAACAGCTGTCTATACTGATCCAGAGAGATTAGAAATTGAGCTTTAAGAAAAGAGAAAAAACAATTTATGTTGGCACTATCTCTCTAAAACAGAGAGAAGTTGGAAGATTGTTCCAAAAACACCATCTGGTCTCTACTTTGAACTAACCGATCAAAAGCTGTCAGCCAACTATAACATCCCCCCCCTCACATTTATGCTGTTGTTCACTGGAACTCCAATCAGTCCTTCTATTCTGCTTTATCCATCCACCCCTCCTCCTCTATATTGCTCAGTACTACTCTCTTGATGAATCTGAGTTATTAACAATCTTGCATATTGACGTGACATCACATGATGCCTCAAATGCATTCACTCAACATTTCATGTATTTATACATGACAGTGGCAAATAGACTTGAATATCTGCCTCTGAGATGTCCATATCATATATGAAGGATCAGAGGTTAGAGAAGTGACAGTTCCTGATTCACACTCTAAGCCATTGCTTGCAGACATTTGATAGGTATTGCTCCCATGGCCATTTTTGCTCGTGGTTATTCCAGTAAATAGAGCTATATATCAAACTTGCTTGTCCTATTTAGAAATAGATATAAAGTTGTCATGACATTACCTCTTATTATAAGGCCCTGAGGTCTTTCTAGAGGGATGGTCAGTGTTTAGACCTCAGTCAATTTGAACACAGTATTAATTAGTAGCCATATTGATAGTAATGGGCATTTGTGTCCATAGAAGTCTCTTGGCCAGAGAAAAAAGCTGACATGACTGTACATTATAGGGACACTTTTAGTGAGACAGGCTTGCATATCGGCTTGTACAATTAGCTTCCGAGCATACATTGTGTCTATTAGCACAGACATAGACCGCCTACAAATCTCCCTCATCATTTTCTTGCGTTTGCCTCTCTTTACTCTCTAGCTCCTTGCTGGATTTTTATTACCATCTCCTCCATCACCACATCTGTCATTTTGCCCCTGAAGTTCCTTCTGCCAACAATTAACCATGCACAATTCTAAAAACACCTACTGGACAGTTAGCATTGTTGCTAGGGGTAGGGATAGGTTTCCTGTTTTACTATGACACCCATATGCCCTCACATATGCACACATATCCACCTTCCACATGTGCCTACATATGCAATTACACAGAAATACACAAATGTCTGCTCAGTACCTGGACATATTTTCTGGTTTACTCAGGGCTTCAGTCTTCCAGGGTCCACAATGTTGTTGTTTTCTTTTCTGGCCTGGGGAAAGCTGGCACAGGTGGAGCTCATGGATTTGAAGGTGGTAGAGTGGTTGGTGGAGGTGGGGTGCAACTGTCTTGGAGGGAAATAAGTCTGCTGATGGGGAATATGTTGTGTGTTAGTACGGAGGAATATGGCACCTGGACCACCCCTCTCTCTAGGGCTTTGTGGCAGCTGAGCCAGCCCAGAGCATCTGCACAGCCACAGGGTAAAAAGCAGTTTTCCTACACTTCATGCCCACACGCACACAGACAAACATACACACAGAGAGAATCACATAACTCTACACAGAGATGCTTGGCTTCATTACAGCAGTGTTTGTGTACTGTTTTATTCTACATGGACCCCAATGCCCACCACTGCTCTTCATCTACATCCACACAGCATATAGTTTACATACATTTGTAGTATGGCACTAGTATGACAAATGGTTTCTTTGCAAGGTTAATGTTGGAAAATATGCAGGTGATTTTTTTTTCTTCAGTATAATTCAGTGTTATTAAGGCTAGCCAATAATGGAATTTATAAATTGTGCAAAAAGGTTACTCTTTATCTGCCTCATTTATTTTTAACATTAAAAATACAAAAACTCATACTTCTGTATAATACACTATGTAACTCCTGGTCAGGTATGGAGTAGTTCAGTTGGATGAATTGTTCCTTGTATAACTGCCTGTTTTTAAAATTTTGTTTCAGAATGCTTGCTTTGCCTACTTAATATTCATTCTTTGAGTCTGTGTGGTAAATAGCTGTTTGTTTCACATGGGAGAGGATTGATATGGAAATGAACACATATCTTCAAAAAGAATCCCACCTTTGTCAATTAGGATAAATTAAGTTGTTTATTAAATTTGCATAACCGGTAGGCTTGTTATTCTAAAAACTGTTTTAATTGTCACTAAGGTTCATTGTTTTAATTGTAATGGATTGCATTATGGACTATTCAGTGTTATATCGAAATTAACTGAAACTCATTATCAAGTCAAGTTTTCCTTTGATTCTTTAATGTATACTATAACCTTGCTAATGAATATATAAGAGCATAAACAGCATATTTCCCCCACACCTGTGAAACACAGTGTTATTAAGCAACTAGGCCCAGACCCCAGGTGGGTTGTAGGAAGATTACAAATAGTTTTCAAATTATTCAGGACTAATTGCCTATTATTTCAGAGAAAATGCTGCAGCATTCTGTGTGAGTTGTCATAACTGTTGTGCTACATATTTTATGATAATACAAAAAAAAAAAAAAAAAAAGACCTAAGGTCCTAAGCAAAGCTAATTTACCTGTAGTACTGTGTGCATGGTACAGTTACACAAAAGGCTTCCAAATCAGTTTTTGGTCATAAGAAAAAAAATACTTGGAAAATGTGTGTCACCTGTATAACCTTTTTTTTTTTTTTTTTTTTCAAATCTTAGTGTGTTTGGCTGCTTTCTTTTAAACTTTCATGTTTTCATAAGTATCTATTGGTTGTCCTTTTTGTCTGCTCTGCATAAACTGTGCAATATTTTCTTGCTAAGCTTTATTCAGCCACAGAGAATATCACAAACATTGTGTTTGTCTCAGGTTTACAGTTCCCCAAAAGATGTTTGATGAGGCTACCAACTCTGTAATTGGTTGTCTTTTGTCTCTGTGTGTTTTAGATCTCCCACTTGTCAATCTCTCAGTGGAGCCTCAGCCTGTTCTTGAGGGCAACCTTGTGAAATTCCACTGCTCTGCAAAGGCCAACCCTCCTGTCACACTCTACAGGTAAGATTATAAAAAAGTGTTGCTATATTCAGCGATTTCTTGAAAATATTCCAGAAAAAAATCTGGACAATGTGTTATATTCAACTGGGTCACCTAATGCAACCCACAGTCTTATTGCGTTTCTGCTATGTGGTAAGCTGGAAACATAATTTGCATGACGTATGATGAAGGGGTCAACAGTTTTGTTAGGATTAGACTCTATTCCACTCTATACAGATGCAATGCAGTTTTGCCCATAGGGTTTTGGTTATGTTTGTTATGCAGTGAAGTGGATGTGTGTGTGTGTCTATGGTACTATACGTTTATGCAAATAGTAATAGTCACAGTAATAGTAATAGTAACATAATAGTAATTAGCAGATTGTCACTCTCATTCGACCGGCTCTTTCAACTAAACTCAGGCAGCAAGAGGGCAAATGTTCATTCCAAGACTCACTCTGAGGAAGATAGACATTAAGTTGAAAGATACTGAAGTCTTTACTTGAGTCGTTTAAATTAAAATCCAATCCCCAAATAAAGCAAAAAAGCACCAGGCCTAGCTTATCACACAGCATTCCTTATGTGAAGTAGTGTGATGGATGTGTCTGAGTGGTGGGGGACAGAGAGACCTAAGTGTGATTAAAGTCATTATTGCATAAGGTTTCAAAGGTTACAGCCTCAAGATATAGTATGTTTGGGAAATCACCAGTGAGAAACAGTAGTTTCAAAACAAGAATGTGAAGGTTATTCAGTGGCCAGTGTATCAAATGGAATGAAATCACTTAAAGATTATTTTTCATCCTTAACCAGTCTTTATTTCACTTTCAAAAGACATTTGTAACAGTTCTCACAATATGTTTTCTGTTTGGCTGTCATGTGAAGGTTGTCGAGAAAAAAAAGTTATTTCAGTTAATTTTAACATCAAATTGAAGAACCAAAAGATATAGAACGCCCATGTTTTCTGAAGCCATTATACAAATAGAACAGCTATCCATTTTTAGGCTTAAGCTAACCATCCTAAATGTAACGGTATCACCAAACACAATACTGATATTTGTTCTTTTTTCAGATACATTTAGAAACAAATTTCTTTCTGCTGTATCTGCACTTAACACCTATGGTTTGGCCTAAAAGTTGTGGTTATGGCAGTCAGAGTGATTCCCCCACTGAAAGCATGATATGCTATACACCCATCTACCACTACAATTTGCACACACTTACTTTTAACTTTACTGTATAAACAGTGCACCAATAGTCAATAGGCCCAACACTTGCATTACACATAACTTGGGCATTGCAGAATTATCCATTTTGTACACTTATCTTTGGAAATTGGTCTGTATAAAAATAATTACAGTAAAAAAGGAAAAATGGTTAATTTAATCAGTCAAACATCAGTCAGCAAAATAAACAAGTATATTGGTTGTCGATATTCTTGTGAAATGTAGCCAATATCCTATTGAGCTGCAGTTTTGCTACATTAAATGCACTGCCTTTCTACAGCATTATATAAAGCTGCATCTCTCACCCTTTTCCTTTGTTTATTAAACCTTTGATATTGATAGGCACATGCTTGATTGCATTTGTTGAAATCAGTGCAGCCTTTTTTTCCCCAAAATGTGTAATTGTGATTAAAACAACAGAAAGTGTAGTTATTATTCTCATACCATCTTGATATCGCCAGCTAGAAGTGTAATACTGAAGTGATTTATCAAGAGATGGTTTTCTGTGTAGGAGGCTTTAAAAAACTTAAGAAAAATAAATGGAATAAAATCGATAGCAAAGGGAATTGGCCGGCTCTGAATCTTGTAATAGTACCGGGAAATGAAATGGATGTACAACATACCCTCACAGGTGGCAAAATAGAGATGTTGCCTTTTTGATGGATTCTGCCCTTTTGAAAAAGAAAAGCAGGAGGGAGGGCAGTGATATTGTGGAAAACAAGGTTTATACTTGATTGTATAGGTGTGCAGCATAGACAGGACGTCTATTGCACCCGCAAAGGGATTTCACCTCTATTGTTATGAGACTGGATCAATGCTAGAATCAGACATCTCCCCAGGGTATCAAGAGCTAAAATGCAATGGCTGTTGAGATGACTTTTTCTTTTAGTTTGACAAACTACAGAATGAAAAAGGGTTGGAGGTTGAACTTTCTCTTTATGTAATATATGTCTTGCAGTTTTTTTCTATTTCCTCTCACTTTTTCCCTGCTGTCTGGTCTTAGTCATTGACACAATGCACTGTAGGATTAAATAATATCCATGCAGACTAATAACTTTGAAACTTCAAGGTTATACTCTCCACCAGTTCTTCAGTTGCAGAGTAGTTTCAATAGATTCATAGTCTTTTTAGATTCATCGGCAATTTACACAAGCATTTCAGGGCTCCCATGCACCATTGGAGTTTAAGATATGGTGGACAGGAGATTTTTAAGCCTCATAATGCTTGCCTGAGAGACTTCGACTGGGAAGAGCCCCCCCACAAATTTCCCCTCTAGAGAGCAATATCACAGAGGAGAGCAGGAAGCTGGTCAAGCAGTGTGGGACCATTTTTCAGTGCTAATACACTCTGTCTACCCCAGATCAGATATGGCACAAGGATAGAGTAGTTCTTAGACAGATGGCCTCTTTTCTATCCTCAAGAGAGCCATCCATTCCCAATGTGCACTGCGCCACTTTGCCATCCTCCAATTCATGGACACTCGAGACACGGGCCCGATAGAGTTCGGGGCCCAAGTCAAAGGCAAGTGCTTTCTGCTACCTAAAGCCACTTCTGATTGCCACGCTGGTTCGATAAATCTGACTTTGAACGTGAAAATGGAAATTAGATATATTTCTACAGATGCCTAAACCTTTGCCAGAACACAGCTCAAGGGAAGAGTAAAGAAGAGAATTGGGGATCAGAAAGGACTAGAGATATTAAGGCGTGGTTGGACAAAAAGATAAAAGTGATGCTGAAAGTGTGAATGAAGTGAGAATAATGGTTATGTGTTGTAGTTGGCACTCAGGGAATCAACACTCTCTGAGAGGGACAGATGAGTGGGTCGGAACATCTTCATTACTGTTTATAATGGTAGGAGGGCTAACTGGCATACATCACAATCACACAACCACCCTCTGATGGAGACACAGAGGGCTCTCTCATATCCAAACAAGAACCCACCAGAGAGAAGAGAAAGAATAACAAACAAAGCAAATCAGTTCCCTTGTCTGCACACACAGCCATCCACAGAACGACAACAAACCCCCTCCTTTGCAAACCACCACAACAAATAACAACTCCAATCCACCACACACTTATATTTTCACTGTATTTTTTTCCACAGCTGAATTGTTTGTTTGCTTTTGACTGATACCACAATCATCATCCTTCTTTCAAAACCTTGGGGTGGCTAATTGATACATACCAAGGTCTTTATTTTGGACATTACTGTTGTTTCCTGGCTGCGTTAATATGCCTACATTTGCTAGGGTTAGACATACTTAAATGTGTAAAAGAACATTCTATAGTGTTGTAAATACCTTTTCATTTGACCTTATTTTAAAGATTAAAGGTGCCTGGATGCAGCACCTTAAATGAAATTGGTTTGGTAATTCACAGCCTAATTGCAAATTGTAGATTAATGTGCACCATTCCTCCAAACATACAAAAACGGACTAGTTGGGAATTACCCTGAAATATAAGTAGTGTTTTTGTTTGTTTCTTTGTTTGTTTTTCCAATTACAATCGTGCAGCCTGTATGCCATTATATTCCACAGAAGATACATGTAAGCACTTATCTGTAGAACTTTCTTTTACAGATCAGAAGAAGCTCTGTAATTTATGCGCATGTGAAATTCACAGCATGCTATTACTAAATTACTGCATATTTATTTTATATTCCACTGAGAATTAAACATTCATCACTTACCCATGTAAGGGAGAATGGAAGTGTGCTGCACTGTTGTGCTGTGCTCAACCATGCTGATTATAACTGCAGGGCCTGTTTTACCATCTGTATTGATGGCACAGATACCTGCCTAATTTAATTGTTACTGTTATTGTTTTATATTTTATTCACATTCAGTGAATACAAAACTTTCCCCCTCTTCCAGTTGCCTTATGTTCTGTTTCCATTACCTGTTTCTCTACATAGCAAATTTTCTTTACAGACCAGCTCACACTCTAAAACACATACCTTGTACTGACGTGCTCGCACACAAAGATGCACGCAGTTACAGTCAAGGGTACGGGCTCCACACCCTTTGCATGAATCAAATCTCTGAATAGGATACAGCATTTTAAAGTGAGTCAGCTATTGAGTAAGCTTGCACTGGCCCTTCTAACCTCTCAAAACGAATGCAGGTGTTTGTGTTACTTTTGGCCAGCTATGTTTAGACACGATTCTTGGACAAAGCCCAGCAAATCAACAGCGCTTCCATGCTCACTGAGGAGGACAGCATTCTGTCTATGTTCCCCCTAATACTGTCAAGGGCTCCCAAGCTTGGCAGCCTCAATCCCTACTCAGGAGTTGTCGGCTGCCCTCACATCTGTGCATACCCCATTACAACTCCTACAGTGTGATCTGGGAAACAGTGGATTATCATGCATCATTGTTGTTATTGTAGTAATTGTCATAATTATCACAACTATGACCAGTGTAAAGCACCAATTTCTCTTACAGGTCCCTGTAGTAGAAGCCCTGGAGCTTATAGTCAAATCACTTGATTATCTTGCTTCAGTACTGTCCATTGTATTCTGAGCACATTTTACTGTTTGTGATTTGATCAAAAGCTTCAGAAGATCCACTAAATTCACCTGTATGAGAGATTGTTTTGACAGCCATTGTTTCTGAGTGCAAAAGTGAATTTTAATGTCACAAATAGAAAATGGAAACTTAAACATTTACATCTCTTTGACAAGTCAGATAACTCTAATCTATTGATAAAGATCATGTTATATGACTTAAAGCTTAAGAAGTGCCATTAAAAAAATGAGCTTTGGAGCTAATCCCTAGCATCATTATGACATCATGATCGCCATCATCTTAATTTTCATCATTATGATCGTTCATTATCTAAATCATCAACATGATTGTCTACATCATGATTACTTCACCCATCACCAGTGTACTTAATGTCGTTGTCATCATCTTGTTCTTTATGCCCGTCATCATATAAACAGCATCAGAAACATTCATAATGATATTCACATTCAGAGACACACTGCAGTGAACAACAGCAGTTACCATCATTAACATGATGGTTTTCACATGTTTTAATCATTTTATATGTAGTATACATATGATTTTCTGTGCTAATACTTTGGGGTTTTAATATTCTGCTGCTCAAAGAATGAGAAACTGCAGAAATAAATTGTATTCTGTCCGATCTAGGGTATCTGTTTGTATTTGCTGACGTGCACAGACACTATATAAGTGCTTCTACTGGATCAGACAGGCCAAAAACATCCATCTGCCCTATTTTTAACATTTTTGGAAACACAGGTGTTGCAGAGCTCTTAGCAATAGCTTTGTCACACAACAACACAACTTTGAAAAGACTGCTGAAAAAAATGCAAAAAAAAAATCCCATGAAGCCCAATTAGAATTCTGCTTCACTTCACTTACTGATTGAATGAGGTAATCTGTTCTCATTTAAATGATAGCATTTCAGTCAAGCATAGGGCTAGCTTAGTCATGGAAAACAAATGAGTTCCCTATCCCGTGAAAACTGCTCAGTACTGGCAGGAATATAAAATGGAGACAGGCAACAGTTCTGTTGTCATTGTTTTCATTTGCCACATTAGCATGCAGCCACATCTCTATTGTGGAGGATGGCAGCGCTTAGATGCATGATGCATTGTATGTCCCATAGCACTGTTTTCCAAAGAGACCCAAGACATCCACAGATGGCTTTGCTTCACTTTTATAAATGGGACTTGTCTGTTGTAGCAGTAGAGAGCCATCCACACCATGCAGAGCAATACACCGGTGCTTGTGATATCATAAAAGTCTTACCTCAAAATGTGAGGTGTGTATGTATCCCTGTCACAGAAACCATCATTCATAAACACAAACAGATGTTCTTTATGTGATCCTGTGTCAATTTATTAACATCAGCTGTTGTGTGTAATACAGTACTTGTCAACCAACATCTTCATAGGTGGGGGAGCAACCCATTTGTCATTCTGTGATTTGTTTTTCTTAGCTGGCACTCTCTGCTGCACTCTCTGCCTGGCGTAATGAGGAACGTGCTGTCTGCTCCGAGTCACCAGGGAGCTTGTCACAGCATGGAGGGCTGCCACAAAAATATGCTGAAGAAAGCACAGAAAACCTGCCCTGCAATGATGATTTATTCACACAAAAGAATGCTATTGACATAAGGAGGTGTGAAACCCTGTCTTAATGCCTTTTCCCGTTTTCCATTTCTTACCATCTCTCCTTTCTGTGCCTTCTAATCCACTCACCAGGTGGGCAAAAGGAGGAAGTATAATCAAGGAGGTCTCTGGAGACACATATGAGGTTATTGTGGACCACTCCTTCTTTACAGAACCTGTCTCCTGTGAGGTTACCAACCCTCTTGGCAGCACCAACATCAGCCGCAATGTTGACGTATACTGTGAGTGGCAAGCAATACTATGTTTTTCTTGGGATGCTTTCCATGTTGCCAGAAATGTGATATTGAGTGGTTATGGATCTTGTATATTTTGACAATGCAAAAACAGCTGATTTAATTACGGTTGTATGGCAGATAGTTGATGATGTTTTTTGTTTCAACAGTTGGTCCTCGCATGGCTGCAGAGCCCCAGTCCTTGCAGGTGGACCTTGGGTCTGACGCTGTGTTCAACTGTGCCTGGACAGGAAATCCCTCTCTTACCATTGTGTGGATGAAGAGGGGATCTGGAGTGGTAAGAATTTTGATATGTACTGCTACAAAGTATGTTGAATTAACAGTCACATACTATAACAGTGCCTTACAAATGCTGCTTTTTTTTATTTGAGACTTGTACATTAAACCAGATATTGGAGGATGTTGAAGCCATTACAGTCAAAGCCTTGAGGTGACCTGTTCTAAAATGAGATCTGTTGATTTGATCTCAAATTCAGACTCATTTCACCTTTCCCTTTGTCAACATCAAAGGCCAAAGCCAGCCCCTTTACTCCAGTGAGCTCAGACCCTAAATTGGATTTTAATAATTGAGAAGAGTTGCCCTTTAAGGTATAAATGGTCCATGTGGTGCCTTTCTTTTTCCATGGCACTGCCTTGTTGCTATCTCAAAAGTTAAGGTGCCTTGCTGTCATTGCACTTGATAATCTTTGACTTTCTTCCCACAGGTTCTGAGCAATGAAAACCTCCTGACACTGAAATCAGTGAGACAGGAGGACGCTGGGAAATATGTTTGCCGTGCTGTTGTCCCACGTGTAGGAGCAGGGGAGAAGGAGGTTTCTCTGACTGTTAACGGTAAGCTGTCTTACTTATTCTGTTGTCTTTAACATAAATTGGACAAGATACATGCACACAGAGTTGTCAGATGCTTACACACACAAGTGTGGATTATGAGGTCTTGGTCCAATGGTAACTTGAAGAATGCAATTTGTCACAGGGCTCAGTATTCTGTTTTATCTCTGGTTGACAAAAAGCTGTCTGTTAGTAAAACCGCTACAGAATATGCACCTTTAGCTCTCTCCTGTAGTTTTGTTGTTTTTTTCCCAAACAGTTTGTTGCAGACATGGTTAATTTTACCACACACGTGTAGACACAAAACACAAGCCTTGACACAGAAACATACTGTGCCCATGCAAGTAAATTTTCCTGACAAAGGTAATGTGATAGAACAGAGCTTTTTCATCGACTGCCATCATTGTGAAACATTTAATTATGAAACAGCAATAAATATAGTCTTGGTCTTTTCAAGATATGGTCACACATTTCATAAACAGGTGAAATGTACTAAAATGCTAATTATATTCTGCATGAGTCACAGGGAAGCTGCCTTTTCCAAGGCACCGACTGACTAATGAATACCAGCCTTGGTGGGAGATCTGGCAACTCTCAAACAAATGACTTCATTATCAGTGCTTGATATTCAGGGAGCATGCTTCCGTGTGGCAGAGTTGTGGAATTTACATGCCTCTTATTTTCCCTGTGTCCATCTCAAAGAAACCTTTGCCAAAAAAGAAAAAAAAAAACACAACAGGACAGGGATTTAAAAAGCAATTGAGATGATGTTGAGTTAATGCTGACAGCATATCATTTCCCATTTCCAATGCTAACAAAAGAGTTTGCCTGTAAGCAAAACTGGTGCTGATTTGCAAGTAGCAAACAATATGTGCAAAGATTTTCTTTTCAGTGTTAGCTTTGCATATCAGAGAGAGCGAGTTTCCACTATTCCCCCGCAGCACAAGATCAGAACCATGACTCTCATGAACTGCAATGACACCCCCCCCCCCCTTTTCAGCTAGGAATTTCATTGGGATCAAGGCACAAGGAATTGTGACTAATTCTATTGCCTCCCATTCTCTTGCTAGCAACCCATCCTGGCATCCCATCTCTAGTCTTAATATGTAACAGAATTCATAATAACCAGTGTACCAGTTTATTTTGACGCATCTTTCTTGCTGATGTAACTATTGAGACTGTGTTTTTTTTGAAAACAATGCCAAGAGAGAAAGGAGATGGATTGTTTTAATAAAGATCATACCAACACAACAACAGAACTCAAAGCACACTGGGAAACATACAACAAAGCTGAAATGGCATGTTTATTTAGCCTCTGCAGAATTCATTCTAGCAAGTTCTGGGTGTCTTGTAGTCTTTTTTATTTGTGTTTATTCTTACTCACTTCTTTTGCTTTGAGCACCTCCCTGCCTGAATTAGTATTTGACATTCAAAACCCTCCTTCCTTTTTACCCTCCTGAATAATTTAATTTCATCTTCTTTTTCAAACCACATGAGGAAGACCTGAGTCATTCCTTACCCAGTCCTTTAGGCGAATCAGATCGTCAAACTTGTGAAAGTGCAAACGCTGCGGTTGAAGTGGTGGCAGTGGTGGTGGTGTGTGTGTAGAGTGTGTGTAGGGGGCGGTTGATCTCTCTGGGCTCACTGATTATCATATGCCACTGTCTCTAACTGCAGATGAATGTGGGAGCACCTTACCGTACTTATCAGCCTTTACACCCAACATCACTGACAATTAGCACAATTCACTTGATCATTGCATCAAATAACTAACATGATGGATGCGTGTGCTTTTGGGAAGATAATCATGATACAGTAAATGTCAGGCAATATGTGTATATTTTGAGTACTCATGATGGTATCTGGAACGGTATCTGCTGCACATTTGAACGTTTCTTTGCTGTTTGTTTTCCCTGCAGTTATCCCCTGATTCCTTAATGCCATCATTTAAATTACATGTGTTTATAATTTGTCATTCCCTCTGTCTCTCTCCTCTCTTCTGTTGTGTGTCATCGGCTCCCACTGTGGCATACCACATAGACACGAGGATTCCTGCTTTCCCTGGGGACGGATGTAATTTAATTTTAATCAAACAGTTAGCAGGGGAGGCAGTTTGTGTTTAAGTCACTAATGGATACATATTGCTTACTCTAGTCAAACATTTTCAGAATAGAAAGCTTCTCAGCATTTCATATGCAGTCGTCAAGTGGCTACATGTATGAAGGGGGGCTGTGCACATCCGTGTGTGTGATTATTTATACAGCATACAATATATATGCATGGCTTTTTCCACAGCCCAACAGAAGTTGGAAATGAAAGAACTTATCTGTCATGCTTGAAAGGATTTAGCTTGTGTATACTTAAGGGCCACATATTTACGCAGTACATATTAATTATTATATCCAGTGTCAGTAGATCTGTACAGACATTTTTGTCTGTAAGTATGCATGTGTGTCTGTGGGTATGGCAGTATGTATAATGACAAACGTACAGCACATGGCAGCCTAGGGAGAGAAAACCCATTACCATAGTAAGAGAGAGGGAGGGCTGGAGAATCCTACAATATCACACAGAGCACTAGGTTGTTATAGATCTTTTTTTCTGCTGTTTCCCTTTCTAGACAGCCTTTATGTGCCTAGTTAATTAGTAGTCCAGCCTGTTTTAAACTGGCAATAACACTGTATAAGAAAGAAAAGTACAAATTAATGAGGGAGAAAACTGCATTTAAGATGCAGCACATTTTATCTGACCAGCTTCAAGCATAGTTAGATATGATCTGCAAGACTTTCTGCAAGACTTTGTACTCAGCTTCACTCCCTTTATATTTACCTGTTATACAGGTTATAGCTCAGACAATAAAAAAAAAACCATCTGAAAAATATCATTGATTTTTTTTCATTGAATAAGTTAGATGTGGATTAAAGGTTTACAGGCTGATGATTGATGGTTTGTTCAGAAGTTTAGGTTTATTGACAAAGGCTCATATCATTTTTGGAGCACAACAAATCCAAAGCTTTAAAGTAAACAGTTTCAAAGTGTACTCAGTCTGTCCAGGGAGGCCATAATCCTTAAGTAATCATCCTTGCTATATCCAATGAAGTGGAGAGAAAGTTAAGAAACAATAATCCAGTACATTAGAAGTCAGTCCTCATTAATAATAGCCAACTTGGATCTTTAGCTGGTCAAATGACGAACTAAGATCACAGATATAATTCCAACACATGTTGTGTTTAGTAAATCATTCAAGCAACCCTTTTTTTCATTTTTAAGTGTTTTTCCTTTCCAAACAGACCAAACACCTCAAGAATTCTCTCAATAAGAAAAGAAGTGTCAATGTTACATTGACTAATCACATTTCTGATTAAAATGGACAGTTGCATAATGCATGCAAGAAGTTCTTTTTCTCAGGAAGACCAAGATATTTTAGGTTGGTGTTTCTGTTAATGTGATCACATCCTAAAAACTCAAGGGCCTTTTTAAATACTGATTGAATACACAAATATTGATTGAGTTAGTGCTGTAAATATATTTCACTGTGTGAAGAGAAGACAATATTGCTCACACTCCATGCAGCAAAAGAGACAGGGTGAAAATGCATTCTGCTCCCTGTCATAAAGATGTACTGAGGCAAAGCAGGCAAGTTGGCAGTGAGGCTATCGTAGTGTTTAGAAGGGTAAAGAGTTTATGTATGTACAAGCTGAACAAGTGGCTACCTTAGCCCTATCAGAGATGAAGATAACATTTTTGATTATGGCTCCACATCCTCTCTGACTAGTATTATATTCTAGTAATCTGGAATGGTAAATAAGACAGCCAGAATATTACCCTGATATTGCTATAGACCAGCAATCTAAATAACAAGCCACTCAATAACAATAGATTTACTGTTACTTACTGACTTGTATCTGATCAGTATTTCCTTGTGCAGATACATTTCAGTGGGACTGGACTGTGTGAATTACCTAAAAGTATAAAATGTAATATTCAAAATTTCAATCACATTATTTCTTTGCATTATCAGATTTTTCCATTTGAAATGTTGGAACACATGTTTGGCCATTCATCTACATTTCCAGTGTTAATACTGTCATTTTTTTATTTAGTTTACCACAATTGTTCAAATTTTAACAATGGCAGCCTCAACATGTTGACAGGATTTCTTCACTAAGGATTCCTCCCAGAGGAAGATAAGCCACCAGTGACCATACTTAACATTTTTCCTGTTTCAGTTGCACTGTGTCTGACTGAGAAAACAGAGAAATCAAAAGAGTTGTGTCAAGGTAGTGAGGAAATGTTAAGGATTTGTTCAAAGTGGATGCCTCATTTTAGGAAGGAAATGTAAGCCCTGGCATTTTGACACCCACACTGATATTGTGTAATCAGATTGCAATGTCCACTCCAGAGTTAACACCTCCTCAAATGAATGAGCGAAACATTGCACCAAACATTTTGATTACCTCCCCTGCTGCTAACATTGATGTTGTAGTGCCACCCACTCCCCATGCTCTGATCACAAAGTCTGAGAAGCAACCACGTTCTCGTACACATACACACAGGCACACACACACACACACACACACACACACACACACACACACACACACACACACACACACACACACATACCTTCAACCCAGACTGAGCCTATGAGATAAAGCTACTTAATTATATTCCTCATTTGCAGTTCTGATCTATAGAATAGATCTTGCAGGCCTTTTGCAGCCTGCAAGCAACGGATCTTATTTAGTTGTAGCTCATAGTAACCACATACTTACTTTCATCTCTTAATCACGAGTCATTGCGTGCATACTGCACATAAATATGTCCCTATTTGAACTACAGTACATACATGCTGCATTAACACTGTTACTCCATGCTGGCAAACCAGTAAAAGAAAAAGAATGGCTTTCAATTCGTTTTTTCTTAAATTGTCTGCAGCATTCATTTTGCAGCAGTAGCAGCCTTAGAGCATCCTCCAGTAGCATACCAAGACACCATCTGGCAATGTCTCATTAAAATGCTAATTCATTTTAATAAGAGACAGGTAATAAACTGCAATTATGTATCGTCAGAGAGATGGCAGAGAGCACTAGTTTGAGGGAAGTTGGCAGAGAAGCGACTTATCGCACTAATCAAGAAGCTGCCACACTTGCCACCCCCTTAAACCCACATTCTTAACCTTAACAATCACAAGAGATGTGCTAAATGTTTGATTTTCACAGATTTTTAAGAGCCCTTTTCAAGTAAAAATTGAATTCTTATGTTGTGTTTTTGGTTTCATCTCTTTAAATGCAAAATTATTCAGGATGTGGTGTACTGTAAAATTAATAAACTCATGGTTACTGATTATAGCCCACATGATATGTTCAAATATGGCTGTGTATTTCCAATTTGGGAAGATTTCCAGATTTGACATCACAGTTTGATGGTGGGAGTAGCCAATCAAGAACAAAGGGAAAACTGTGAAAAAAGCACAGTTACATACAAACAACACAAGTCAATAACTCATGACAAGATCAAATGAGCATTAAATTAAACAGAAAAGTAAGTAAAGAAAACATAGTAAACAAATATATGTGTTTAACAGCTGTCTTCAAACTATTCCTGTTAGGTACTGTATGATTTCATTTATAATTGCTGGATGTGGAATATAATAAAAACTACTTGATTCACATACAGAATTCCTCTACACTGTTATTCTTAAAGTGAAATTACATCTATTTCAATAAAAAAGTCAATATAAACGTACACCATTGCTTGTGTATTTGCATTTGTGGAATTTCACTTAGTGAGCTTAGTGAAGTGAGCTCTTCAGAACCAAAGAGAAAACACCCTTGAAAGACAGAATTGGGTCGTGTGTGACATCTTGTCTTCATATTAGTGCTGTCACCTGGCGTGAACAGCCTCCAGACCAGATGGCAAGCAGACCAGTCATTTAATCCAAGCTGCCCTTGTCAGGCAAGATCTTGTAGCCTGATCAAGGTTTAACACATCCTGACTTACAGTCTATACCTGCAGCTTCTGTGCACTGAACTAACCCTGTTTGCATGTTTTAGGGGTTATATAAAATTTATTGAAGATGAACAATGAATAAGAAAACGCAGCATAAAAATACAAATAATAAAATTAATTAACTTTGTTTCAACAAATTAAAATGAGACTGTATTTTATCATTTAGTTTTTTTGACTGATGCTCTATTTTGGTCATTCATAAGAGTCATTATTCGATTGTGCATTACAGCTAGAGGCATTATGTTTAGTGATCTATAGTTATTTAGCCTATGGGTTCAGGGGTCAAATACGCTGCAAGCTAATTGATTGTAGTGTTAAACTAAGGCACATGTCTTATCTCCGCACAGTGGTTGTTTTCGCTTTCCATCTGTGTAGTCCTGAATACGCTCCAAAGAACTGCTGTGGCAATCTCCTGTGACGTTTATCTCTGCAGGAGAAATCAAGGCAGCCATAAATCAACAATTTCTTGATCCAAAAGGAGGTCTGGGCCCCGACTCATGCCCTCTGTTAAGTGGCAGGGTGTCCTTGTATTACACAGTAATGCAGTCTTCCTTAGGAGTTCCAAGTTACTGAACACTTTAAGTGTTACTACTCAGAACATGGGAGCAGTTAGAATAAAATGTACTACAAAAACTAAACCGAGCAGAATTGTCATATGACCTCAAACTGAAAATGAGTTTAATTATTCACGTTTCAATTTCTGGGAGTCATCTTCAAACTTTTTTTTGTCACTGTTCTTTTTCAGGGCCACCTACCATCTCTAGTACGCAGACTCAGCAAGCTTTACATGGGGAAAAAGGACAAATCAAATGTTTCATCCGAAGCACGCCTCCTCCAGATCGCATTGTAAGTAAACACTGACTTTTTTTTGTGATTTCATCTTTGTTTCAGCAATCCCTGATTTTACTACAACAGCAAATCTGAAACTATAAGCATAAAGAGGTACTTGGACCTTTGCCAGCTGAACTGTTTTAATTTTCATGTTTCAAATATAATCACTGACTGAACTACTGACCTGTTAAATACACAGCTGCAGTAAGGGCACATAAAGATAACATAAGTTTATTTTTTGTTTTATGGAATTAGCTTTATCATTTGTTTTAATACAAGAAAAGGTCGGAATGAAACTACAGCTTTGAACCCTCAGAATCTCATTCAATACACCCTTATGCTCTGTTAGCACTTATCCCATTAAGATTTATGGACTTACATAAACTACCTTCTCTGTGAACTCACTTTGTGCTTATTATTAATGTGTGTGTGTGTGTGTGTGTGTTGATCTGTGTGCATATTTGCATATGTTTATGGTTAACTACCATTCTTTGTCAGCTAATGTGTGTTTTTATCATTTTGATGCCCAACATTATCTAGCAACATAATTATTATCAGATTTATCTGAAAGGATGCTTGCTAGGTTTTATCCATCCAAGATATTTTTAAGAATTAGTCCATCTTTCTCCTTTTCTTGTGACTGATCTCTACAGAGATCAGATTAAACATAGTCAGAAATCATGGATTTGCCTAAGATGGCTTTCTTAATCTTTATATGATATGAGATACTCTACTCTTTCACTCCATAAAAATATTCTGGGACTAAAGACAAGCAAAGCTCTTCACTTAATTCATTTTTATCCTTGAAGTCAATTAAAAGCATTCTTTCACTTGAGAATACATTAAAAGCACTTGAGCCAAGGCAACATTGTAACACTGTTTTACAATTCTATTTTGCCACATGTCCATTATTTCAAGCTTGAATTTTAATGTGTTGCTCAGAGTATGAGTACCAATGTATCTTTATCCAGTGTGATAAGTTTGTCAGCTGTTATTCAAAAATCAACAAAATTGAATAATTGAATTTTCACCAGCCAAAACAAGTGTGCACTCAGACACTGTAAACAAAAATGACCACTAAATGGCACATTACATTATAACACTGCATTAATAAATCCAATAATGCTAATATTTATGTTTTTGAAGGAAATAAGTATTGATCACGTCCACAAACAAAACATATAGAATATTCAACATTGTACTTATACTAATAATTTTTGTCCTGTACTGATGCAATGAAAAGAGTTAGATGTGTTTTTGTTACTTAAATAGGACAGGCAACATTCCCAAATACCACTCTTGTTCTTTTTGTCATCTTAATTATCTTTTGTATTTCAGTTAATGCACAGTTGCTCTACCTTCTTATATTTCTGCTGTGTACAGCAATTACTGCTCTGCAAATGGCACAAAATGCACAGTGATTCAAACACTGCAGTGGGAAGAAATGTGCTTATAGTACAAGCAATTTGCAATTATCCATCAGATATTAGCTCAGTTTACAGATGCCAGAGATATTTCAATGAGCTGGCAGTGTGACAGCAAACAGCCAGTTAACAGATGCGTTATAACTCACAGTCACAGTTGTCTCAGTATGATATTGAACAAGTTTCTATTCAATGACCATATTTAGGTAGCTTGTGAGCCTTTAACACATGTACAAACTTGTCACTTTTCAAATTCATAGACAACTTTACAATAGGAGGTTTTACTATAGACATATAACATTTTGTTAAAATTTGTCACAATATCTAATTATGTTTCCTTAATGCATATGAACATTCAACACATATCAAGAGTAGAGTCACCAACTATGGTATCAGCTTCCCGAGGCTGTACTTAAATTCAAATGTCAACATTCAATGTAAAATGCTGACATTTAGCACGTATGTATCTAATTTAGAGTATTATGCAAGATCAAGATTATTACTATGTCATAAGTTTGGTCATAAACTAAATTTCACAAATACAAGAATTTCATTCACTAGTGCTGCTAAATAAAATGGTAATTGAGTTCAAACTCACCCAAAAAAGGATGTATGTACAAAATTTCATGGCAATCCATCCAACAGCTCACTCAAAACCAGGAATGCCAAGCTTGTAATGTTGTTTGAGGAAAGGTCAGTGGTTCACAAAAGTCAGAAGGTTTTGTTTAAAGGGGACCACAAATGTCAACAAGAATATTTAATGTAACAGAACAGAACAAACACAATAAGTCTCCTTACTCTTTCATTGGCACAGTTACTACTCTCCTCTTTCAGTCCTGTTCTTTTACATTTGTAAAATGTCCTTGCATATACATTTGTAAAATGTCCTTGCATATGTCCTTCTGCACCTGTAGAACAAAACAGATATAAACAAAACAGGGACGCACATGTCAAAACGCTCTTCTGCAGTTACACTCATGGCCAAAAACTTCACATAATACATACATTGCACCTTTTTATTCTTTGTTATATCTCAGGCCTGGTCATGGAAGGAAACTGTGCTGGAGTCAGGGACATCTGGCCGCTACACCGTGGAGACTGTCACCACAGAGGAAGGAGTAATCTCCACACTGACCATGAGTAACATTGTCCCAGCTGATTTCCAGACCATCTACAACTGCACAGCATGGAACAGCTTTGGCTCAGACACCGAGATCATACGCCTTAAGGAACAAGGTGGGAGCCAAGGTTCGACAAGTTCCATCTTCCTTTTTTTCAAATCATGTGACTGGTTTTCGTGTTGGTGGCAGCTTATAGAGTGTAACAATGCTGTGGTGTTTTGTGTGCATTATAATTCTTGGCCTGTGAGCTTGTGACTGTACATAATCTGTGAATGTGCGTTGGTGTACGCAATCAAGTATGCATGAGATGGGATTTCATAGGAAATAGGTCATCTATGTATAACTTTGATGCACAAAACCAAATAAAAACAACAAATCATAATTGTGTGAATTCAATTTCTATTGCTAATAATTGGACAGATAATTTTTTAACTTTGTTACAGCACTTATGTGTACATTTATTTTTTTCCAACCTATCACTATAAAGTTTTTCAAAATGGCAAATTTGTCAGTTTGGTACTGCAAGATGGTAATGCAAAGTCACAATGCACTGCCTAAATTCTGAAACGTTTGATGTGCAGTACTGTAAATGTGATGATGACACAGAAAAAATCCTAACAAATTAGTTTTCTGGGTTAACATAGAGTGCAGCTCCATGGTAATTTGAAATGGTGACCCTTGGCATAGACTGTACCCTGAATATAAAATGCACTATGCTTCCTGCTTTCTTTTTGTAGAAGAGAAGCCATTTTGCTTTGCTTCAGAAATGAACACTTTTTATCTGTTGACCTTTTCCCCTCTACAGTCTGGGAAGCTGTATTTTCCATCCACTTATCGAAAATGATAAATTATAAGCTGCTTATGTGAAAGTGACATTGATCAATGAAGACATTAAATAGGCTTTAATGGTGTAGGGAGAGCACTTGGTTGTTTTGCATTTGTTTAAAATGCAAGAAGGTCATAAACGAGGGCTGGTAACTCAGATCATTAAAATGTGCTTTAATGAGGACCTTTAATGTCACGGAAGCATATAGATGCAGGTTTAATCTCTTTCAAGTCGGAAATGCAGCCTCCTTGTGGAAACCAACAAACATGATTATGCTTAAACTAATGCATACACTCTTGCACTCTGCTCAATAAAAATAAACCCCTCCATGAAATTCTTCTATTAGCCTAAATGAGTGCAAATTAAAGGTTCTTAGACAACAAGATAATGAGACAATATTAGCTGGAAATGTGTACCCATACTGATACTGAGCAAAAGTTTTGGTAATTAGTTTTTTGTATAAATCTAAAGATTTAGACTTCCTTTATCTGAATCTTAGTAGTAGTACAATACAGAACATTCTTTTTCTGTGGCATTGACCCTGTACATTTTTATTGCATGGATTTGTGCTTGAGGAATGATTTAAAAAGTCACAGAGAGGTAAAATATACTGTATCATCCCTTAGTTCTTGTTTGAGTCAGGAACTGCATGTGCAAACTGCTGCATGTGTATGCCTGAAAGAGAAAGTCGGCATCTACATTTCAACTGTGTCATGTAAACTATATTGATATTAATGTACAGTTGAGTTGAGTTGTTTAAAATACAGTATACAATGTCCCTCTTTTTTTTGCTCCCTGCAGAGTCTCTTCCAGTAGCGGTGATCATTGGCATTGCTGTGGGAGCTTTCGTAGCCCTCATTGTCCTCATGGGCACCATCGGAGCGTTCTGTTGCACCCGTTCCCAGAGAAGTATGTCGTCTCTTTCTGGTTACATCCACTAAAGCATGCATGGCAAAGTACTGTATTGCCCCCAAGCACGAAAAGAAAAATGTCCATCTATTTGTCTACGTAGATATATTTTCATTAAAACTAATAACAAAATATCTGCTCTCTATGGTACACAGTTTTGGTCATCTGCAGTTTTGAAAGGGGACATTGCCAGCTACTTCAAGAAATTTCTGACTCAAGATGAATTGCTAGAACATCATGTCACACTTAATACAAGATGAAATCACTTGTTGAGATGGACATCTTTTTGTGGTGCACAGATAGCCAGATTGTAATAAGAGCTCATTTCATGCAATCTCAGTCTGGCTGCATTCGCCTTGGAGGCTATTTACATTCTACATTATGTTCACTGCCACCCACCCATGTACCAAGTGACTCAGGTTAGAGACAGTCGGTCGCTGTCTCTATCCAACCAATTTGTGCTACTGGTCCCTTCAGCATGTTTATTGTCTGTATACTACAGAGGAAGCGCACCTGGTTATGCCCTCACTGCCCGTCTCCATCTGTGCACACCAGAGAGAACTTGCAAGCAAAATTAAGACAGAAAGTAAGACTTTGTTACATGACAGTATCATCAGCATTGTCTCAAACAGAATGAGACTCCATGGAAAGGCTTTGTGAGATTGCATTTGTATGCAGAAACAAGATAATCTTGTGTTGGCAGAAAACAATTGGTTAATAATACTTTGTATTGTTTGGGGAGCTTTCACAGACCAAACCCAGGAATATTTCCTAAATTCTATAATACTGCAAACTGCACTATAAAGTCCACAAATACAGATAGTGTTTATCCAGCTTATTGAGATATATGTGTCATCTGTTTCTGCCAGATCTGAAAGGAGTCGTGTCTGCGAAAAATGACATCCGTGTGGAGATTGTACACAAAGACCACAATGCAGCACGCGAAAACGAAGAACACACCTCCATGAAACAACTGATGGTGAGTGTGAGTGTCAAAACATACTATTTTCTATTTCTTCTTGTTCTTAATCTTGTTCGAAATAATCCACTCCAATTTTTTTTTTCTGCATTATTGTATGTCCTTTTAAAGACAGCAACTTAACATAAAACAAGGATTGGTTTTTCTTGTGAAATATGTTATTTTTTGTAATGAGAAAATAGGACAGCTTGTAGATTGTATATGTGCTGTAGTCAAGGCATAGAGGCTATATTTACCTATATCATGCCAGTAGCCCTGTGAGCAGAGCAAACACCAATACATTGTCACTATGGAGATGCTGATGTATACTGGGTAATCCTGCAGTGGGTGTATTTCTGTATCTACATGCCTTCTAGACACACAAAGAACTGTTTCCACTTTGGAACTGTACCAATGTTTTGGTTTTTATGCTGCTTGCTCCAGGGCTGGGCTATTTGGAGTGTGGAGTTTGGGATTTAATTTTCTTTCAGAAATATTTAATACATTCAGTACTTGCTGTTAGTGCAGAGAAATGAGCTTTTCTACCTCACAAATCTGCATTTTTTGAAGATAAATGAAAGATATTCACAGATACATTATAAATGGACCCTACCAATCCTGAGAGAAGGTGAAACATGCCTGACTGAAATTTAAAAAAGAATAAGTGAAATCCTACTGTCTCAAAATCTATTTTTACTCTTAATGTAAGACTTTTGGAAGCTACACAGACTCTTGTTATACTAGACTCTTGCTAAATACTTTCCTTTCTGTGCAGGTTGAACGTGGAGAGTTCCAGCAGGAGTCCGTTCTGAAGCAGCTGGAGGTACTACAAGAGGAAGAGAAGGAATACCAGCACATTAAGGTACGACTCATGAACAACGACAGCATTAAAGCATGAATGTGGGAGAGCAAGAGCAAAAGGTGGTGAGAGAAAATAAGCCTTTGGGGCAGAGGGTGGTCTTCAACTCTGGGACTGAAAATAGCTGAAACACATTAATCCTTCTCCTGCTCCATATGATTTTCCAGTCCAGAGGCATGACTTTTGTTGGAGGTCTGATTTTTATTAATTAGTGTCTCATCAAAGGTGTATCAAGAAATCTGAAGTCGGTTGGCCCTTAAGCTGTTATATAAATTACTTAACATGTTAATTATACCATATGGATTGGTTAAAAAACACACCGGATTGGGAGAAATGCTGGTTATTTATTTAGTATGTTGAATTTGTTCTCTTAGCAGTCTTTAAAACCCTTTCAATGATGAAGTGTTATCAATAAAATCTCATTTTGTAATGCATTTTGTCTTGTATTTTTAATGTAACACATTCCTTTAGAACCAGAAAAATATAAAGACAAACTTGATATATTTCGATTTCATACAGTCTGTATTTCTTGTCATTGTTCATTTGTCATTTTGTCAGACCAGTGTTGGTTGGTTTTGCTCCCTTGAGTGTGTTTCTGTTGTGTTTGCCTGCTTACCTGCTCCCTCTGGGGCTGGATCTTTTGATACTAGTTAATGACAGTGAGCATGAGACAGAAGCAGTGGGGGTACTGAACAAGAGATAAAGGCCAGATGCAAACAGTCTCCCTGTGCGCTGTCTGATAATGACAGGCATAACAAGGATCCTCTCAGGTTGTCTCTCTCATTTTCCCATTACGAGCATTCTTCTTGTGGGATTTGCCACCATGCTGACCATGCTTGACATTCGCATCTATTCACACGAGGACATGAAAACACACACACACACACACACACAAACCCTAACTGGACCCTTAGCAGCAGCATGGTACCTGCAGCCTAGCAGACAAATGAGTGGCACAGCTGTAGCCTCAAAAGCCTTTTCAGTGCCTACATGAAATCATTGGCACTACACTTCATTTAGGTCCAATTAAAGCTGGTATGTGAGTGAACTTTGCTGAGACATGTGAGATGCCATACTACAAATCATCAAGGCTTGTTTAATTACAAAGAAACATGCTTTGGGGTTAACATCAGGCTGACTAAATCCTAGCACTAAGTGCTGTTTTTCTTGTGATGTATGTGGCTGCCTGTTCCTTATTTATTCTAGAGTTTGAATGGTAATTACTGTCAGAATGAGTGTGGCTACTGCTAAGCTCTAATAAGAATATACATGTAAATCTATATAAACAGAGGAATGTTTCATTTTTCTCTGCCCCATTTTGTCATATTTGAATTTCCTTAATTTCCTATATAGCCTACAACCTTTCATCATAACTTTTTCTATGCTTTCAACAGGACCCTACAAATGGATACTATAGTGTTAACACCTTTAAGGAGCACCACACACCTACCATGGCCAGTAGTCAGTCCACTGAGGTGAGGAACCCGACCAACACAAGTACACTTGGCAAGCAGCGGGTACCTACGGGCATGTCCTTCACCAACATCTACTCCACACTGGGAGCAGGTCCTAACCGTCTGTATGACTACAGCCAACGCTTTGTACTGGGCATGGGCAGCAGCTCCATTGAGCTGTGCGAGCGGGAATTCCAGCGTGGCTCACTCAGCGACTCCAGCTCTTTTATCGACACGCAGTGTGACAGCAGTGTCAGCAGCTACAGTAAGCCAGACGGCTACGTGCAGTTTGACAAAGACAGCAAAGCATCAGCCTCCTCCTCCTCCCACTATTCCCAGTCCTCTTCGCAAAACTCAGACCTTACCAGGCCACTCCAAAAGCGCATGCAGACACACGTCTGACGACCAGGAAAGGAGGGTGTTTGAATGGGGTGCAACAAGCAGCCAGGATTGTAAAACTGTGACATGATCAGCTCCCAGGGGTTCCTAAAGAAACAATGATACTTTTTCCTCTGGACATCCAGAGATGTAGGGGCTGGTTGGCTTTAAAACACTGTATGACTTGTTTAGACTTCTTAATGTCCCAAAATGTGGATCAGGAAGCCTTATATTTTCCTCCTGCTTTACCCATAAACCACCTCCTTTTTTAACCCATAATCAGAAATGTGCCACAGAGAGCCTATTTGCCAACACAGAGACAATACACGCTTGGAACCTGAACATTCACTTCTTGGATTCTGCAGTGGGATTGTTAGCAGAGGGCAGGAATACCACAGAGGCTTTGTATGACAATCAGCTCCTCTGGCAAAGAGCGTTTTTGCCTTTTGAAGATTGTCATTCATAAAAACTCAGCACGAACAGCACAATAATGAGTGCAAACCAATGTCCTGCTGCTCTCTTGTAGTTTGAAGCACAAAAATGAATGTGCATGTGGTTTTTAGTTGTTAAAGGGATAACTCATCCTTTCCTCCACCTTCCCCTCAAACACTGTATGTTAAGCTGTCCTGCTGAAACTGGTCTCCTGTCTAGGTGGAAGAAAAAAGTTTTTCCATGTGCCCACAGACATCACAAGCGTTTAAAAGAAGGACTTTTTTCCCTCTCTGCAGTGGTGTCTGGGCCACAGGGAGGGGCAGATAAAGAGGGGCTGAGATCTCATTTTAAATCCCTGAGTCATTATTTTACTGTGACACTTTGCGATAACGTTTATCAGTGTACATATGTGACTGTAATTTATTTTTAAGCATCTAATTTCACTTATTTTTCTTCATGGATGACTGTAAATGAGACATGAGCGCCTCTTCTTGTCCGTATCTGCTTTGCCTTGAGGGTATGTTTGAATTGCATCAATATAAACTTTGACTAAAACAAGAGAGATACACTAACAGCTCTTCTGTTAACGGAGAGTTGGATCCTCAGTGCTGTTAAAGCACCAAATCCAGCTCAGAGGAATGCAGCAGGAAAGCCCACAAACTGCAACACAAGTTGCACTTGTGAATTTCTCCTGTTACCGCCACACATCATCAGCCATATACTTGAGGGGATCTGTTCAGTGAAATGTAAACATATTATAGCAGCGCTTCTTATTGTGTGGTATTCCCATTGCTATTGTCAATATCATTGTTGACATAGGAGCTTAGAGCATCCAAACTGCATATCTAACTGTGATAGTGTTGGTCATCAAGGGACATGAAAAGCAAATTTATAAAATGTGTTTTTATTTCCTGTCTGTTGTTCATTTTGGCTACTGTTGAGCTTATGACGGCACACTTACTCTTTTCTAATGCATTGTTTATTTGGTCATATTTTGCACTGTGTGTGACATATTTGGATTTACTATTTAATCACTGACTCTGTATTTGTTTTATTTGAGAGCAGAGACACAGGGAGTAGTCATTTAACTTGCAGGTACACAAAACACTCATACTTTACATAAAGCTGAGTTGAATTAAGTAAAGGAGGCTTGTTGTCGAGAATGTCGCGGTAATGCATTGTGCATGTTTTGTGGTAGAACACAAACTAATGACTGGGTAGTTTTGCATTGTTGCAGCACTAAAAAACAGAAATCCCAATGCAGATTTATGCGTTCTGCAGACACTGTAAAGGAACTGGGAAAATACCATCTCCTTTATTCCGATCTGAAGGCTACCACACAGCAAATGATGAACAAGATGTAAACTCAACAAAGTCTGTGAGCAAAACTTAGTGCTCTCTCCTCCTTAAGCCTTCCTAAATCAGGCTTTCACTGAGTGAAGGGCACACCTTTACAATAAACGCTGATAATTTCTGTTAAAGCTGTAGTTACATCATACGTTACATCACATTTGATTTTTAGCTATCAAAAGCCATATGTCTGTTAGCTTTCAAGGTCTGTTCCATCCATGCTTTATACAATCAGCTTGTTTGTTATTTGATCAGCTCTGCGAGGGATAAAGAGGAATTCCAGGGAAATACAGCAGATTGCTACAAAACAATCCCAAAACAGTTGCTCTCAATGCCAATGTCACTTGTGTTATGTCAAAACAAACAAAACTTGAAAGAGAGTATATTAGGTCAATATATATCTTATCTTATTATGTAGTTTACAAATTCTTCATGGTGAACCAGTCAGTTGGGATAAAGTGAGCCCGAAACTATAAAATATGCCTCGAAAGCCATGAAAAAACAAGCATGGCGTTTCCAACAAAAGCAAGTTGTTGTTGTAAGCACTTTACATATGATTATATTCAAAGCGTTTCAATGGGGTTTTCCCACTTGAGTGGCACTGGTTTGGACTCTAATTTTACAAATGGATTGGTGCCCATTGTACAGCTTAAGACAAAAAGCTCTGTTTCAGCACTGATAATCCAGCTTGGCACTTAGCAGACTGTATATAAATCTCTAATGCTGCCTGTCTCTGTATATAATTTTTCCTGGCTTTTCTTTCTATCTCAGTCATATTTCATTATATTAGAGCTCAACAAATCCACATGGCATCAAAAACGGTACGACACACAATCATTTTCTCTTTGTTTTCCTTCCAAAAACTTCATCAACCTTACTTGTTTCTCACAAATTACATGAAAGGCTTGTGCAAGCAGTTTCTGTTTCCCAGATCTCACAGGGAAAACTCAGTCAGACTATGTGCACCAAGCACACAGGAGGCTATAGGATGAGAAACTGAGCTTAGCTGGGACAGCTTTGAACTGAGATGTTGTAAGAGGTTATTATACTTTCAGCCCTTCAGAGAGATGCCCAGATGCCCAGCAATATATTGCATTTTGGCACCACGATGACTGTCAAGTAAGCCTGTGCAATTTTTTATTTATTTTTCTTGACATTTATGAGTGCAAGAAGATTCCTACCTTGAAACCAGGAGCAGTCAACAGCTGTGTGGTAGAATGGGACAGGATACACTTTGCATTTATATTCTTATTTGTTCATTAGTTTTACATCCACAGCACTTATCATAACAGAGGCATTAAGCATGCCTCTCCCTAAAAACAAAACAAATTTGCTTTCCTGTCTTTAGGGTCCAGTTTTACTTATGTGATGCAGCTCCCACACTGATTCAAACATAATGCATTTCCCTAGTCCAGAGAATCTGCGCACTGCACAGCAAACAGATAAATATTTGATAAGCCAGCCTTCTGTCCCATCCCCCCTATGGCAACAGCTACAGTGGATATGAGAGTTTCACAGGACATGAGTGCCATGTCAGTATTTGGGAATCAAAGCCCAAGTGGGGACAAAGTCTGTCCTGTTCACCTGCGGACGTCTCTCCGGCTGGTGCTGGCGGCGCCTGTTTGCCTGGCTAGGAATACCGCACAGATGCCAGGGCATAACAGATGAATAAACACAAAGACCCAGAATGATTACAAGGGGTTGCTGCCCTCTGCCTAATAAAACAAAGCAACCCTTTCATAGCGTATGCTGGGCAGCTCATTATTCAGAGATCCTAAAAACTAGCCTGTGGTACATTTGACAATTCTAAGAGACAAGTTATGACCCTTGTGAAGTGAAGGCAGGTTACTGTGTTTATATAATGGCTTCTACCCTCTGGCTATATTGTATTTGTTTACTGCACAAAACCTTTTGCTTGGTCTAAATGAACTGGATAAAGAAATCGCTGAACAATAGTACTGCCAATATCTCACCTATGCCTGCAAAGGGTAGCTTACACAAGGCTATCTGAAGTGTCTGTATTGTGTGATAGGTGTCACTGTTCATGGAGGAATACATTGGAGACGGTACTATTTGAAACATTGAATTGATCATACAACCCCTTTTTTTCTACTGTGTAAATGTCACTGTTTCTCTCTTGCAGTCTCTCTTTCTTTTTTACCAATCAATATCTGGTTAGTACTTTAATAACAAACAACTGAAAGGAAAAAAAAGACCTGGACTAAATAGTATTTGCAAATAATCCCCTGAGTTTGCATTAACCTGCAGGACATCAGTGTGATTTGGTTTGCAGCATACATTGTGTGTCAAATTGATCACAGAAAAGCATTTGAAGCACTTCTCTGATTGGTTGAATTGGTCTGTGCTCCAAATAAGGCAGACTAGTTTGCAAATACTACATGCCCTGGGTCTGAAAAAGTACTTAACGTAGAAGGTCATTTCAAAAATTTGTTTAGATGGTGAACCATGAGGTTAATTGTAATGAAAAAACATGTAAATTCTACTGGGTAAACCACTACTTTCAGGCAGTGGCCCTCTGTATCTAAGTAAAAAGAAAAATGGTTGTATTTTAACTGTACTGGTCTGTGAATCTATGATGCTTTTGCTCTGTATATTTGGAGAATAAAAACAATGTTTGAGTTTGTGTCTATTTCACACTGCTGTTTATCAGTGAGAACGAATGGGCATACTTCCGAGTGAGATTCACGTGCTATGCTTTTACCAGTAGATGAACATATGGTTTTCTCCAAAGTTAAGTGGGATATTTGTGGAGACTAAACGGCTGCATGCATAATTTAAACCTTTACAATCAGTTTTGGGAGACAGTGCTCTTGAACACTGGACATGCTCCATTTGTTATTCAAATGGCTCAGTTTTTAAAAAGATGTGACAGTTTTAGTTTTATACCCTTCATTCTTTGTAACGACCAGCCATTGTGGAAAACATCCATTGCTAAATAATCAAAACTTAAGATATTAGTATCATTAATATCATAACCATATCCATATACAATGATCAGGGAAAATAAAAAAATAAACACTTTAATTGACATGAGACATCTCTAATCCTTTAGGTAAGAAAACACAGAAAATATGTGATTTCAAACACTGAATCATGTACATCACAACCATAATAAAAGAAACCCAAATAAAGCAAGATCCAGATTTACAAATATACTCACTGGCTTTTGGTCTGTTTGCTCAATTCAGCAATTTCTGACTCTATGATTTCGCTGTCTCATTTTTTATCATAATAATTGCAATACATTACTTGTTTAGCATCTTTCAAAACACAGTTACAAGTGCTTCACACCAGTAAAATAAAAAAAAAACAGAATCCAATAAAACAATAAAATGGTAGCATTAAATAAAGAACATAAAAGTAAGAATGCATACAACTGAATGGGTTATAGGATATTATAGGATTTCAATAATTTAAAGCACATTTAAAAGTGCATTTTTAAAAGAGATGTAAAACAGAACAATGATTTGGCCTACTTGATCTCAAGCAAGTCATTCAAGAGCTACAGGGTCCTATTAACAATCTCTTATCTAAATCAATCTAAATCTCGGGATCTCTTATAGAGAACCAGCTCATGGTTATCAGGCTACACTTAGGCTCATATGAGATTAAATATTCATTTATATAGCCCAGTCCCCTAAGCATATATGGAAAGTAATGCATGGAAAATAATGTTTGACACACTTTTGAACACACTACTTTTGTTTTGTCCAAAAAATTAGTGCTAGCCAGGAAAACAACTGTGATTTGTGGGTAACATAAGACCTAATTACTATGTACTACCAGTACTGACAAATTCCATTTTAAGAAAAAAATGTACATGTGGTTTTGGTGCCATTTTAGTGTGTTATATTTTTACTTAAAACCAAATGTAGCTCCACACAGCTTCTTGTGGTTTGCAAAGATTACATCATATCAGGATGAAATAATGAGGAAGTTATTAAGACTATGCTAAAGAAAAGGATGTAGAATTGCAGCTAGAATCACAGCAACAGCCTAAAGCCGAAGCAGCACAAGAATAGACACAATCACACTTACCTGATTTGCTCCTCACTACCTCGCTGTTTTACAGTCGGTTCTGAGTATTTTGTGCCAGGCTCAAAGGTACTTTTACAGTATTTGCTAAGAGTGGGAAGACTGTGTTTATTTTCTCCTACCCTTTGATATTTTTCTTGGCAGTTAAGCAGATTCACATCATTAAATTTACAAGAAGCTTGTTAATCCATTAATAGGACCATTGCAGTCTTACTCAAAATTAAATGAACTCACATAAACACCTTAGCTTGTCTGAAGTCCTGGCTCCAATCCTACAGAACTGAAACTTAAAAGTGATTTGAATTCCCTCATGCATAGAGTCAATACAATGCAAGGGTAATTACTCTTCCACTGGATTAATCCAATTGCAGCCTACATGGGAATGTAGCATTTTTGAAGTCCTGCATCAGAAACAATTCTCTGATTTGCGAATGCGTCACGGTTTCGAAGAAAAAGTAAGTAAGATAGACAAAGGTCTTGCCACGTGAAGATAAGCTTACCTCAACGCAAGTGTTAAAACCAGTCTGGTCTTGATATTGAGAATGTATCTGGCAACAACATGATTCCCCTGGAAAGGTTTCTCACACTGAAATGTTTTTGCAAACATTATACAAATAGCACCATTTGTGTTGGAGTTGACTAATCATAGATATCCAAGTAATTACCAAACAGATCTAGGCCAGATATTTGCTTATAGTATTGCTTTCAACACACTCCTTGGAACTAGTTATTGGAAGCCACTGATCATTCATTTATGCCTCTCCTGACAAAGTCAAAAGCTTGCCATGCTCCCCATGGGCATCACCTCATCCAAGAGTTACAGTATTGTTCCAAAATGACGCATAAATGACTGTGCATCCCTTTCAAATGAGCAGTTACGGCAGGCTACTCTGTCATGAATTACCTTGGCAGATAATTGCATTTGGAATCCAATTTAACAGAAGCACAAATTTGGAGCAAATGGCAGACTAAGCGTTTAGTGCACCGACACACTCTATTACAAAATTGTCCACAGGCAGGTATTTGCATGGTGTCAGAGAAAAAGTGTGAGGAGGTACAGAGCAAACGGGCTCAACAATACACGTGAAGTGACTGAAATCCATTCAACGAAGCTAACATGTTTTTGTCTGGTTTGTTGCAATGTGATGTGTTAGCCATATTGGATTGTCAGTCAAACTTGTTTGTATTCTTCAAACTGTAAACCATATGGTCTGATATCAAGATGAAAAGTGAGTTGTGTGACATGCTTAAGCAAAATTCCACACTGCTGCTTTTAGTTGCTTGATTCAATTAACTATGAAATGCCTCCTTTATAGTCATTTGTTAATTTGTTTATGTGCAGCTGTTTCAGAGCAAAACTCACTCAACCAGAATCCGTCTTTTAGACAATCATGGAATCCTGAGGAGGTTCTCAAAGGTGGGAATAATTTAATCAAATAACCACAAGTCAGGTAGGAGGAGCATAATGTGTGAAGATAACAATAAAAATCCTAATTGTCCTCATTTCAGGGAATTGCATTTTAGAAAATATAATTTCCATAATGCTTTGATTGTCTGAGTTATCTGACTAAATATTTCAGACTGGGCAGTTTTTGTAGGGTTTGAGTCCACATGGCCTCTGGACGCTCAGGAGGTGCTACATTATTTAAATCAAGTTCTGTTTGTGAAATAGACATCTAATACAGTGAGCACTGCAAACGTGAAATGCCCTGCTAACTAAATGATAGATTTATGAAAACATCACTAAGCAGGTTCTTTTGAGACACATTTAATTAGATTGTATAAATAAATCATGACAATGGGCGTTGTTTGATAAAATGACTTACACACCATTTCATATGTAGCTCAAAAAGCTTTGCCACTCATATTATGTATTGCTGTGTGAATTTTAATTAACAAAAAAATACACCAGAGCCAAATTCAATTACTTGTTTTCACTAAGACAGCTTGCAGGTGTACACTGCAAACATAAAGTGTAAAGTACTTCCTCGCTGTAAATACACTTATATCCTTGGATTTGTCCTTATCCTTTGGTTTTCATCCTTCTCTTTTTAACAGATGCTTAGTCCACAGTGAAGTGTTATTAAAAATCTGCTCCTTTCCAGCTCCTGGGGGGTAAATAAAACAGAAAATCTTGTGGCCTTGTGAGGGCACTCACAATCGACCGAGGTGGCACAATTTTTTCTCTTTCTGCAGCAATGTGGATTTAAAGTTGGTTAAGATAAATAAATCTCTCCTCCTGATTAGAAAGCGACTGCAGAGTCAATCCCAGGGAGCATCTTAAATGAATTATTGATCCTGTGACCTTTCCTTGTGTTAAGGTTTGCTCTTGTTTGTTCCAGTGCTGTTGACTGGACTCGCACTACAGGCAGTTTGGATTGATCAAATGTTAGCTTTCCATATTAGACTGGTAATTATTCCACCTGCATTTGCACAGTATTATAACAGATGAAGCAGAGGGCTGGGAGGCATGTATCATGCCTCAGTACAAACACACATGCGTGTGTCTGTTTGTGTCTGAGCTCTTACTTTTTGATTTAGAGTTAAATTGATGGAGAGAATGTTTTTGGCAACATAATAGCACAATGTCCTTGACATTTGAACACGAACAATAGTCAAACAAAGTCAACGTACATTCATTTGGAGTTCTTTGGGGAAAATGCATAATAGATGTTTGACTTAATTATATTCTCCATCATGCCTGTGTGTTTGACAAGGCTTGTTGACAGAGAATAGTCTGTATCAGGTCCTATTGTGCCAATTTATTGGAGAGAAATGTCAACCAGTTAATCTTCTGCCAGTAATGATGTGATAGATGTTTCTTCTTTACAGAAACCTGCTTTAATTTAATCTCTGCATGTTGACATTTTGCAGCTGTAGATAGGCCGAAGTATATTTATCGTCAAAGGGTGGTATAAGAAAAGAGGCTCGGTCAATTGTAAAGCAAATAGAGCGTGTGCACCAAACAATCATCATTTTCCTAATTAAGGTTTGGTTTGCACTTAGTCGTGAAGACTCTTTTTAATGGTTAGAGCTCTTAAATAGCTTTTCATTTGGAGTGCGTTCAAAACAAATGGGACAGCTAGTAGACATGACATTTGAAGTGTGAACATCCCTTCTACTGCGTGTCCATTTGTTAGACTTGGCTCTCTGAGTTGGAAGTGTTCAAGTGAATCTTAGTGTGTTTGACTATTAATAACACAAGGACAGTGGACACAGATAGAGTTTCTTAGAGGATAACATGACCAGTTGTTTCAGCAGCTTGAGACTTGGCTGTTTGGTACCAAAGCTTATCTTTAATTCCTGTTAATCGTGATGAAACATTGTATTTTTTTTTAGTTTGATGAAAGGCAGTGATGACCTTTCTTTTTGTTAATCCATTGAAATAGACGATTGCGTTCTGAAAGCTAGAATAGAGAAAACAAGACACTGGTCTCTGATGTTATCAAAAGAGAGGGGCTGGAGTTGTTTCAGTGATAATAAAGGGATGAGTTTTTGTTTTGCCGTTGCGAGTGAGGGAACTGTTTGCACAAATATTGACTCAACTCCCAAGGTTTATTACATAGATGAACTATTTTGGAGTAGCTTACTTTTCATGAGCCTGTAAAGTCTCATGCTTTCTCAAGTTTCAGAGCTGATACTTTAAAATGATCACAACACAGTCAATGAAGATGTTCTAGCAGATGAAGGCTAACGAAACTTGCAGCTAATGTTTTTTTTCAAACGCCTTTTATTCTTTACAGTCTGACAAGAACACTGCCAAGTATCTCTTTTGTCAGTGTAAATAAAAATATTTGCCCTGACAATGCCAGAGCACACAAGAGCCTACAGTAAGATGATATAGCAACATTTTTAAGGTGACAATAATAAGGACAATAGCTGCAAAGCTGCCAAAAATTGAAGTGAAAGAGAAACTTGCTGGTAAAGAAAAGTAAAAAAGGCAAAGATGGCCAGCAGTAGATCTCAGCATGCTCTCGTCCTGTGTGTATGGGAAGAGGTGGGTGGGTGATGGACAAGCTCAAAGTGCAAAGTGTCACAGATGCTCACGCAGCCTTAGATGACTGGCAGTAGGCAGATGGCTTCCTTCATGCAAAGCCACGAGAGGAGTAGGGAAAAGAAAGAGACAGAGGAGAGGTGCCCACACACCACCCTTCAACCCCTAACGATGCCACCCCCCCCCAATGCTTGGCCAAACGCACCCCACATGGCGCCCGTTGCACAGCTGCTGGCACCGATGTGACTCATGATGCCATGTTTCTGCCTTCTGGATGGAGACAACAGAGTGGCTAAGTGTGTGTGTGTGCACGCCGTGAACACGTCAGAGATACTGTCTGTGTGTCTGTGAAGAATCGGGGCATGTGGGTAGTGTAAAATGGGTCAGGGATAAGAGTAGCCAAGCCTTCACAGTGGGCTGGAATGGAGATGGGAGTCGGGCTAGGCCCCGTCTGCCCCTACAATTCACCCTGGAGCATGAGGTCCAGCAGAGGGTGTAATAATGCCTTAATTGTGCCACGGATGGGAGTTATTGAGTTATTCACACAAGCATGGAAGGAAGGGGTTAGGCCTAGGGGTTGTGACCATGCCTGTAGTCAATGAAGGAATAGAGGAAGGAGAGAAAACAATGAGTCATTTCTCTAATGAGCTGAGCTCCCTCTAAGTGTCTCTTGGTCAGTCAGATGTAAAACGCTTGCATTACAAAACAACCTCTATGATGGCATTATGTGAGCTGAAAGTTACTAATAAGGCAAACAAAGAAAAAGCAAACGTGTAATGCTAGATGTCAGTAAGCGTTCACACTGACTGGGTTCTTTTAAAATCAAATTTTTAAGTGTTTTAATTTATTTTTTCCACTTTTTGTTCTTTGTAAATAAATACAATCTAAACAGCTCAAATAGTTATCAGGACTAAATAAAATTGACAGAGTGAAGATGACGGCAAAGATCAGACTTTTAAGGGTCAGATATCAAAGCCTAAATTCAGCTCAATTATGTGACTACGTCACTCAGTGATTATGATTCCATACTGCCCCCCTGTGTTCACAACCAATAATAACATAATTTACTTGTCAAGTGTCTCTCTAAAAATATGTGTGTATGTGAAATGTGCCGTAGCAATTTTCCTACACTCTTGTTACAGCCAAATCATCATACATGTGTTATTACGTAAATGAGTCACATGTTCTTCATGTTTGTCCTAGAGACTCTGAAATGTTAGCAGCCTTATTTGCATAATGAAGGAATTTTGAACTCATTTACATATATGGAGAAAATTTGAGTAAAATGTCAAGTGTAATCAGGGTGCAGAATTAGGTGATTGAAGAACACCTCCATCTGTGACAATAATTAAAAGTCTATGAATGAAAGAAAAAGGATTTGGAAGTCAGTCAATACTTTTCAGGTGTCTTAAACTACCTCATCCACAAGGGGCAATTTTCACTCAAGGAGCCACTTATTTAATTATCTATTTAATTAACCTTTGATGCTGTAAGCGTATAATTTATCCACACGTCCATCGTATTCATCAAATCAAAGAAATGTGTAGGTCGATGTATTATTGTATTTCTTTGTCCTACAAGTTACATATTTGTTTGATGTTGCATGCATAGACATTAATTTGCCCTTAGTTTTAAAAATTCTTATTATCTTAAAATACCATGCAGAGAACAGCTGGGGTGCGATGAAGTGATAAAACCCTGTTGATAGTTGAGTGGGAGAGAAATAATTGGTAAAAGACAGATTGTGTGTGCACATATTCAAATGAGAATTAATTTAAATGTCATCGATAGATGATCAGAAGGAAAAGAGCACACAGCAAAGACTTTAAAGTTTCTTTGTTCAGGGTCTGTAAAAAAAACTGCCACTTTTTACACAAACAGCACACTGTTAATTAAAGTCAAGATAAAATCAGCTAATATGTCCAAAAATAGTTTGAGCTTTGAATTATCTCTGCTAAATGGAAATATATTAGGCAATTTCAGCCTGGCTTTAAAGCTTTTACATAGAAAGAGATAACAAGTACATATTTGTCATAAAGAGCTTTTCTCTACTGATACCTGTCCCCTACCTCGCTACCACAGGTATAGAAAGGCCCAAGAGAATATTGACTGAAATACTGGCAATGAAAAGTATTATTTCCATCCTTGCAATATAATAATTTAATTCCATTATCTGCTCTGTATTATGGCAATTTTATGTTTTATGACTGTATAAACTGCCCTAGTAATCTGTATTTTTACTCTCTGTGTAAATTTAAATGATCAGATTCCAATCCATTAATTCTGGAGCACATGTACCTACTGTAGCACTTTGTAGCATCATTGTGTGGTCTGCAGATCTGTTGAACATTGTTGTAACAGATGGCATATAACTGAGAAATCGACAAAGGTCTTGTGTGGCATTAAAATAGAGAATTATAAGTTCTAACACCAATCTGTCTTATGAAAACATTATCATTTTACCCAGCATCAGTACCAGAACCAGCAAGTATAAATAATAAGCTGGACAAAGTGCCCTGGGAAGACAGATTTAAGACACTATGTGGAAATACAGTGTGCCAAATTTCTTCCCATAAGCAATTTGGGATGAACAACAAAAGGTGGAAAGACAGTTTTTGAAAGTTACAATGTAGAAACATCTACTGAAAAAACAAAATCACTGTCAATGCCAAATACATGGTGCATTAAAAATATGAATTTCTCTTCACTAAGGTCACAGAGATCAGGAAGAAAATGTGGGAGCATTTTCTCATAAAAATTGTTGTCGGTGAAGTTTTCTGAGGCACTTTGATGGAGTAATAAGTCATGGGTTGCCTTTGCCTTGCTACCTTTCTCAACATTTCTTAGCTCTCTGACCTTTCAGAAATTAGTTTGTTTTGTAGCCTTGTTGACAAGCAGTTCTATAGGCCTGCTAGAAGGAAAGGAAGAGTTATGTCACAAGAACCAAGGCTGCATTCCTTATTTAACCCACACACACAAAAAAGTGAAGCGAGTGCCAGTAAACTCAAAAGCTGTTGTATTTACTGTTAGGTAAGTGCAGCAGGCAAATTGGATCATGATCAAGTAGAGCATTATTGATTGGATTTCTGCGTGGGCCAAGATCCTGACTTTATTTGCACATTGACATGGTGAGCAATATCGTGGCGAGCATTCCATTACGCAAACAAACACATCTACACACACACACATGCTGCCCCAAGGCAATTCACTGTTTTATTTCAGATGTGAGATGGGGAATTTCAGGGAGAAAATCCGATATCTACGGTTTGAGGGGACCGTATCAGACCTGAAAAGCATCAACTAATTCAGACTAGTATGCAGTAGGTGCGAGGCGAAGGCGAGCCATCTGAGAGCGATACCTGTCAAACCCAAAGGCCTAAAACTCAATACTGCCAGAGGAGTCCCTGCAATCCCAGAAAAGCATTAAGAGTTGTTGGAGAGCAAGAAAAGGAGGCAAAAATGGACCCTGGTTGTATCGGACCAAAAAGTCTGCAGTGCAGTACTTCACAGTAAATAGAAATTCACTGAAGAAAGAAGTCAGTAGAGACTGATGGAAATCCAATAGGCCTGTTTTTAAGCAGCTTCTCTAATTTAGTTTTTTCCCCCAAGTATATTAAAAGTACATACTCTTATGAAGAAAATGGATTCTACACACTGGAGAAAAAATACATACTTGGCATTTAGATCTATGCATATTTAATTTTCAAGCATTAGATAACTCTAAAGTTTTTCCTCTACTTGGTGAGCAGTTATTTGCACTGACCTTCTTGCTTTGTATCACCACGCTATATTCTTGCTCTCTCTTCTGGCACCAAATGAATGGAGAAAAATGCTCTCTCACCTTAACAAAGCATTAAGCATGTTGACAGAAAGCTTGCATCTAGTCTGTACATTTAACTGGCTTTGTTTGCTATATTTGCATATTTATCTATGTTAGAGCCTCTTGGTTAATTTCTGTCTAATATTACTTTTTTACTTTTATAAAAATAATAATAATGAGTTAGAGTCCATAGCTGGGTGATAGAAACTCATTATGAATCCCCTTTCCTTAAAACTGCAACAACTAATAAGATCCAAAAAAGTAAGTTTGGATTTACTGTATGAATATAATATAATATCCACATTATTCACTTTAAGAAATATGATTTTGTTGCCTGCTGAAAGATTTTTGTTCTCTCTTCAGTTATCACGATTCCTTCAATATAAACCAAAAACAAATCAATAAGAAGTAAATCCATGATTAGCAATCAGATTTTGACTAGAAATAAAAAAAACATATCCGGAATTGGACAGTGTATTTTCCATTTATGTTTTCACCGTATTACCTATTAAGTATGCAGTGTAACAGTAAATACTGACATCACAGGGTCATGAAAATGCCACAAAATTTGGTAAGATCACACGGAAGGATAGGCTTTCATGTCTGCAGCCTATTCTATCTGGTTAAAAGAAGCTAGAAACTTGTGAGATCAAACATCTGTAGTTTGTGAGATAATTATCAGTTTAATTGGATAAAAATGTCAATCAAAAATGTGGTGTGAAAACTCAGCCATGCTGTATAAAACTCACAGTGAGGACGATCTACAGCATTACTGCCCTGGACTTGGCATCACTCCAGAATGAAGAGAACAGCAAACTGATGAATTTGCCTGCTTTTCTGAACCAGAAGAGGGCTCAAGAAATTGAATGTTCCAAGATGTCTAGGCTGCTAGACATCTATGTTAAGATAACAGATATACTTTCTGAGTTTGCACTGACCTCATTTCAATTCCGAATGACATAAGAGGAACAATCTGCCACTCTCAGCCATGGCCTCTTTGGTGGTGGTGTTAGTCAAACGGACTTAAACATGTGAAACTGATGTTATCTCAAGCAGACAGGCGAAAGAGAGAAAATAAAATGTATGTGAAGAAAAGGTGAGCACACTCCCTTGGTGCCTGTAATTAAAAGCCAGGGAGTCATGTAGACTGGCAGATATTGCCCACCCATATTTGCAGGTGGCCAGCATGGCACTATTACTGTGTTTCAACAGCAAAGCTCCAAGGTTAATTAAAAGAGCCACCATCTCCTGGCTGTCTCTGCCAGGATCCAACGAGAGGACACATAATTAAAGCGACACCTGCTCATTCCCATTTGTGGGCTGTTCACAGTGCTTGCTGGATGGCAGTACAAAGGGTCAGCAGTGGCAGAGAACATACAGCTGTAGAGCATGAGTGGGATCATTTTTAATGTTCAGTGGCATCTCCAGGATTTAGCCATGCAGAATGATGGCAGAGGTGCTGCGGGCAGTTGAATGTACAGCTGTTGGTTGGACAGCATGACTCACCTGTACTCACAAAGACACAGTGAGAGTTCTTGTCTGTGAATTATGGGAACAAGGAAATTACTGCATACACAAGACCTTATTGCAAACATGCTCTGTTTCATATATTAACATAATTCCCAGAATATTGTAACAAATGATCAGTAGGTGATTTGAAGGGGGGTTAGGCTGGATGCCATTTCCCTTATAAGATACCCACTCCCCAGTACCTCAGGGAGTGCTATGGTAGAGGGCATATTTATACGAATATGTTAGTGTAGTCTGCATGACCCATTGAGCCTTTTTCAAAGTGAGGTGAGATTCCATTGCCTAAGCCATATTGGTAGCCTAAATGAACTGTGTATTGATTAATCCGTGATACTGTCCATGGTGCTGAAGTATCTTAAGTTACATACCTAGATGATGTAATCTAGGATGTAACACCCTCCCCCACAGATTTAGGTGTTCATACTGGCACCTAGCATCACACTCTGTTAACAACAGAGTTCAGTTTTTCTGTCAAATATAAACAAAGGATAACATTGCATACTGTCATGACCTTTAAAAGGAGCCTTTCTAGGGCACTATCTCATGACCTTTTCCACAATCTTACGACCTTCTGTCACAGAAGTGATTGTGCTCTTGAAGATATCTACGATCGTGTGAAAGCTGGTAAGTTGCCGCTGAAAATATCCCAGTTTTTTAAACACATTTTTTGTGTAGTTTTCTACATGATGGCTCTTGCACACTACCAGGGATTGTCTGGTGCTGGCTAAAGAAAAGCTGAGACTCATGCTGTGCAATCATGTCTCACCAGTCCCCAGTGTATGATACACCACTGTACTGTGTACAGACTCAATGACCCAGGCTGACAAAAGGAGGCCCAGTGGGAGCCCATGCCCTACTCACTGCACAACAGGTAATTATCACCACCATCACCCAATAAGCGGTGTATTCAAATGAGGAAAATTGATATGTAGATTAGGTGCTGTGCATGCCACTACCCCATGCATGCACATATTTGCACAGATGTGGCACACGCATAAACAGAAATGGGTACATACGCATGTTTGTGCACATGATGTAACTATGACACACACAACTTAGTGCTCATACAATTGTTAAGTAGGTTCTCCAGCACAGGGATGGGGAATCTCAGACACACACATGCACACACACAAAATCATTTTGACACCAGCAGATTAAGGATGCACAGGGCATCCTGCGGCGCTTTTTATTAACATATGCCATCGCAGCAGGGGGTCAGCATTGCTTAGCAGAGCATTACCAACTCTGTAAAAATTATTTAGCAAATCATCAGTGCCTTTTTCAGCTACCATTACTTTATGTTCTGTCATTTTGCTTGTTCTACTCAACATAACAAAGGTACCAATATAACAGGGCATCTCTTACTCAAGAGTAGCTTCTGCAAGCATAGCAAGACTCATTCAGACTAGCTGGAGAACACAGTGGAAAATTTAGCAGCAAGATATTCCCCTTCCGTATATTCATTAATCGACCAATATTATATTCATCAGATGACCAGAAACATGGCTCCAAATTAATGATAATGTGGCTCCATAACTGCTGAATGTGTACATAAGCAACTGCTCTGCCCTGAATATGTTAAAAGAGGCCTATACAAGTACAAGTACAGCAACTGTTTGCTATCAGATTTGACATATCAACTAAAAGGCCATATTGAGGTTGTGTCACATTTTCCTAAGAAGGGATCTTTTGCTTTTGGGAGATAGCTGTAGGAAAGACAGATGTAGTGTGATGCTGATATATCACTGTAAACAATCTTAAAGAACCAGTCAAATGTGTAGTTAGTGGTTGGGTTAGGGTTAGCCATGTTTCTTACAGCCACGTCTAATTTAACAAAGTAGTTTAGATGGTACCATGGAGGTGGCAGATATCAGTTACTTTTTAAACTTGTCGTGATATTGTAGACTTTGTCTTTGGTATAAGGATGTGTTAGAGCACAGTTGAATTCACATGGTGATAGTAAATAATAATTCTGTGCCACAGCGCTGTGCACAGCACTGTGCATCTGCCCTGTGATCTGGAAAGTTCTGTGATAACAATTCTATTTCATCAGTTTTAAAACCCATTGCTGTGTCACTGTATTTTTACCAAATGACTAATTGCTATCTGAGTAGGAGGGATAACTTTTTGAATTTCCTCTCCTGTGGTGTTTTACCTTTGACATGAATTAAACCAATGATGATGCACCGGGATCTTCTCCAGATAGCACCACTCCAATAATGCAGTTAAGATGAATGTTCTCATCCAGTTCATGATTGATTTGCTCCTTGCTGAGCCAAAGATGCCCTGGATTTCTGGTATGTGTTTGAAGTTCTTTTTTAGTTAGATTAGCATTGGCCAGTCATGTCTGAGCAGGCTTTGGCTGTAGGCATATAAACAGTCTGTGTGAAGACCATAAGGCGTGGGAGAATTTAGCCATTTATGAGTTGTTGTTTTTTTTTATAACAAAAGTATCTAGATTCATAAGGAGATATCTGTTCATAGAAATAGCCAAAGTCCATTCTTCTATCTCAAGTTATTATTGGAAAATAAGCAATGGGAACAGACAGTAGACAAAAAGTTTTGGGCTACATAATTTGTTACCCAGATATAACAGAATGTGATACATAGATATAAAGATATAAAATTTAGGTAATAGTTGAAATACACTGAATTCTGAATTGAAATAAAGTGAAATAAATGTTAGATAATATTTCCAATTTATTTATGAGCACGTTTACTTGCTTTAAGTTTTTATTAAGTTTTATTAAGAAAAATGTTTTCAAGGAAAACTATCTGAATAGTAAGAATATTCTTACATCAGCTGTGATGTAAAAACAATAGACAAGATCAAGGAAATTGGTGTAGTGAGTTGTGTCCCTGTCAAGCATTACCATGAGCATTAGTAAAGACTTCCAGTATAAGCTGTGCTCAAACTATGCATCTCTTAGCTATCTGTCTGAAGTTCTGCTGTGCAGTTCTTCTTGCTGATCCACCAGTGGCCATTACACCCTAAGTTATCATAACATTCAAGGTGTACCCAAATGATTTGCTTATTTAATTTTTAATGGTCACCTAAGACTTTCTCTATGATACATATACTTTCTTTGTGCAGGTGTCTGTGTGTGTGTGTGTGTGTGTGTGTGTGTGTGTGTGTGTGTGTGTGTGTGTGTCTGTGTGTGTGTGTGTGTGTGTATGCTTGTGCATGTTCAGGAGGCCGGCAAGAAGACCTGGACCTTCTGACAGCAGCTTACTCAGGACCATGAAACAGTAAATATCAATAATCCTTTGCATGTCCCAGAGCCCAGCTCGTGCCACTTGAATTATTCAGTTTCCCGTTCAACGCCCTCTGGAGAGAGCCCATAAAAAACATTGCACTTGGACCAGTAATAACTTTCTGCCGCTGAGGGTTGGATTAGTATGAAGCCTTATCTGTGGTTGTGGGAGGGGCTGGCATCAGTCAGGACCAATAAATATTACATCTGCTAAAAACATTTCACTTTATTCCATAGTGTTTGGGGTTTTTTTTTTCTATCTATGGCTATATTTTGTTTGAATTGAACCAAATCTATTGGGGAAAAAATAGATATTTGTTTGTTTGTGCAGAACAGAACCAATTGTCAGGACTAGGCTACGAGGGGAGAGCAGGACCCAGACGCAGGCACGGACAAGGATGCCAAAGATCTTTTAACAGTTTATTTTAATGGGCTTAGGCTTACGGATGGTCAAGGCAGGCAGGGTCAAAATCCAAGGAAGTCAGTCCAAACAAGGCGTGGTAAAAAAAAAATCGAAAAAAAAAATCCAAAATCTCTATGACCATGGACATGGAATCTAGGTAGGGACATGGACTCTAAACTCAACAATGCACAGACAGAGAACAAAGGCAATGGCATAACTTAAATAGACAGGTGAGGGCAGGAAGACGAGACACAGGTGAGACCAATCAACTAATCAAGAACAGGAAACAAGTAGACAGAAACACACAAGGGGAACACTTTTCAAAATAAAACAGGAAACAAAACAAACTCAACTCAGAACCATGACACCAATGGCAGAACAATCTAGCTGTGTGAGAGGATGTAGGTGTTCCTGCTGCTTTGTTTACTTGTATAGGCCTTTTAATGACAAGTGGATTCAAAATGATTAAGTAAGTAAACTAAGAAAAATCATAATCAATACATAAGCAAAATCTAAATAAAAAACACCAGTGACCAACTCAACACAATATTATTCAGTGGTACAAACCTTATAGATGCTCTTTGTGAACAAAATTACATTCCTCATGTATGCATGTTTTGTGTATAAAAGGTTTTTTTAGTCTTAACTTTGCAAACCATTATAGCCATCTAGTGCTACTGCCTGACAGGAAAAGACCTATAGTAAAGAAAAGTAAGAGGGGGAAAAACTATTTGGTCATTTGTCTCATCTCCACATACCCTGTTTCCATTATAAGGGGAACTGTCAGTGTTTAATTCCTGTATGCATGTGTTTATACTGTATGTTTGGGTAGACTTGTCCTCCTACACAACAGACACTAAGGATAGAGGACAGTGAATGGCATATTGTGTCTAGTTAATACAAGCCTAATAAGGGCTACAGACATGAGGCCCTAGTGGTGTTTTGGCTAAGGGTCTAATGCTTGTGGTCCATGCAAAAGCTTCCTAGTTTGAGGCACAGTATAATTTGACACGTGTTACCAGAATTAATTCTTTTCAGGGCTAACGTCATACTGGGATTCCTGAAACTACACATCATTACATTATCATTATGAAAACAGTAAGTATATTACAACTATTGTATTGAGAGTAACATATTTTTTCTCTTTTCAGACACTGAATATCATTAAATACACAGAGGTTTTAGAGGAGTAAACTCAAGATAGCCACTTCCAACTGTATGGAAGATGTCTCCAAGGAAACCAAATTGACCATGTTCCCTCTCCTCTCCTTGTCACTGGCAGGCACAAAATTAATTAAAGCAGGGCTTCTCTCTGGAGCATATTCTCTAATAAGTAGCTCATTGCCCCTCTGACATTTGAGAGTGTGTGTTTGTCTGTGTGTGTGTGTGTGTGTGTGTGTGTGTGTGTGTGTGTGTGTGTTTCCTTGTGTGTGTGTCAATGTGTCATACATCTTTTCATAAATAGCCATAGAGTGGGCTTTCATTTTTCGTAGTTGCTGAGATCAAAGGAGCAGAAACAAGGATCATTACAACCTTTAAGGGTAATGGAATCAAGTCCTCATCCATTTATCATTACAGTGCAAATAGACCACAACGGGACTCAATAACCTGTGTCTATAAATGTGTGGAGTTAAAAAAAATGAAAAACAATATTTTTGAGAGTCAGCACACAAACATGCAATGAATGTAATGGGATGCATTACTATTTCTACACTTATATTTACTGTAATATTTAGTATACTAAAACATATTACACTGTGACTTCGACAGAAGCTCTCACTGCATATATTATATTTTCAGACACCTAATCTGTTTAAATTTAATGGATTAAACACAACACATGACAATTACCAACTCTGTATCTACTTAAACAAGAAAGTACAGACACACATGAAGGGATTCAGCAAGTCCTTCGTTCCTATACAGTAGTCACACACTTGCATCATTACCAGCAAAGCAGATACTGGTGGGTGGTAGCTGACAGTGGAGTGTAGCTTGTTGTCTTCACTTATCCCCATCAGCAGAAAGCGAGGAAAACATCCAGACACTGTCTGCAAGGTCCACTTCCCAGATCTCTAAGATACCTCCCCTTGAGAAAAAGACAGCCAGTGTCAAATTGGACTAAACTGTTTTTGCCTCGACAAGAAATCTGAGTTTCCCACAGAATCAAAAACAAAAAGTACATTGTTTATATCACTGAGATTTTCATGCAAATATTAATCTTTCATAAAAATCAGGATTGGTGTTTGGTTGCACATAAAATAAGATCCACCTAGCAATTCAATTACAATAAACCCATAATAAAATTAGCTAAACTAACTGGAAAATAAAATGATAGCAACTTTTTTTAATGGTCATTACAACTACTGCCTTCCATCAACATCTCGGATACATAAAGATAATGTCAGTCACCTTAAGCTGTCAAAACACCAGGTATAGTCAGTTCAGCTGGTTGATGGGTCATCCCTGTGCTCTTGCACATGCCCCTCCAATGCTGTCCCCACAGGACTTTCCTTGGACTTTACAGTTCAGTGGGCAGAGCTTGTTCATTGACTCGTGTCCTTTGCCATGCTGACACAAACTAGTGGCACAGGGGATGTCATAAGATGTTATGTGGTGCTGTGTTTCAGAGACTGTGAGTAAAGGGAACAGAGATTGTCTGTACTGCACCAAAATGATACATAAAAAATAGTGGATTGAGGAAGTGAGGTTATGGAGAAACGGCTGATGAAGACAGGTGCATAAAAATAAACACATAAGATGAACCTCCACAGTGTATTCATGTATAGACTAACGGATGAATTCCCCTTCTTTAAGCCATGGAGGGGACAATGAGGGGATTTGCTGACCTACTCTGTGTGCAAAACATTGAAAAACAGTTCCCTGGCCACTGCTGTAACCCTTGGCAACTGCCATGAAGCGAGACAGACAGACAGATAGAAGAAAGGGTGCAGGTAATCCAAGAGATTCACCTTGTTGTCAGGCATAGCCAGACAAGCCAAGCAATCAAACCAAACCCACCAGTGGATGGATGAATGGCGCAGGAGCATCCAGTTTTATATCTCTCTCACAGGGAATATACCTAGCCTATTGTGGGTTTCCTTCTGTGACATTTACCACTTCCTTACACTGCACCAGAGCAGTGTCCGGGGAATTTTACTATGGAACTAGCGGACAAGTTGTTAAATTTTAAATAGATAATGTGCCTATAATAATGTAATATGTTAACATAAATGTCCAAGTCTTTAGCAATGTATTCTTTGGCAAACATTAATCAAAGCAGTGCAAATGGTTAGTTTGATTGAGACAATGTTCTCCTATTGATTGTAACATGTGTTGCTGTAATGCAGTAGTTCTCAAACTTTTTTGTCAAAGTTGTCACCACTTCATGTGCTTTAAGCTTTGTTACTAAAGTCATGTTTAAAATGCTTTCACAAAGTTAAACATATTCAGTTGCTGACAATAAATTGAAACTAAAATGCATTTTTTTTATAAATAACTTCACAAGGAAAGTTTATGTATGAAAGAAGTCTTGAATAAGGAGGGGGAGCTCTCACTATCATCAAGAAAGACAGCAAATGGAGGATAGCCAGACAGAAATCCCAACTGGCCCAAAAGAACTCATTAAGAAAAACAGAATCGATAGCCAGATTGTTAGATGGAAGCAAGACTGAGCACTGGACAAGGCCAGTCCACTGGCTTACTTTGGATCACTGCTTTAAGCCAGTTTTGACTTTTGGCACCTTTCACCACCTTCACAGCTTAAAGTCCATCCTCCGCCTTCCCCAACCTTTGCCCATCCATCCACATGTCTTGTTACAGTATCTGAGCAGATAGCAGAAAAGCATCCATGTGCAGAGGACATTTTTATCCACATTCACCCTGCCAATTCTAGCTGCCTTGAGACATTTTTAATAAAAGCTCACAACACCTTCAATATGAAAACACAAGTTGTGTGGTGAACTGTAAAAAACAAACAAATTGATGCTGTCAGAAAAATATACCCGTAAATATAATATTGTTGGGAGGTTGTCTTCATTCTGAAGGCTTGCCTTTTTAAGTTACTGAAAAACACATTTTTTGAAGACGGGGGTTTAGAAGAAAGCACTAAATAAAATGAAAGAACCCTGTAGCTAAATGTATTACAAAAATTCTTTTAAAAAACTGGTAAACATGGCATTGTTTTTATACTGTACCTGAAATCTCTTACTTCGACACCTGCAGTGAGTTTATTTACCAGTTACCCCAGCCGCAGGCTACATGCCATTTCAGCTTAGACAGCTCATCAGGATGAGTGGCAAGTGCAGGGAGGTGAACTTTATCAACTGAAGGGGAGTAGAGCAGGTCTGTGCCTCTTGCCTCAAGGTGAAAAGTTGTATGGTGCTGCTTTTAAGGTATCTTTCAATAAATTTTTAGTTTTAAAGCTCAAGCAAGTCAGAAAATGTTCTTTCAACCTCTCACACCAATGAACAATGAGCTTGTTTTGCACTAAATGACAAAATGCGTGCGTTAGCATCGATCAAATGAAAGACAGCTTTCACATTTTCACCTGCTGGGGGTCAGATTGCTTCAAGTTTCATCATGTCTGGGCGTTCACCTTGACTGGGTCCCTTATGGGACCTGGAAAATATGGCTATGTACTGCAGTTAGTCATCTGTAGTAAGTGTAGGACCTGTCCATCATTTTTGCACTTGTTTTATGGGATGACTTGTCTGCCTTTCTCCCTCCTCTTTATCTGCTGTATCAGTTGTGTTTACTGCTCAGAAAGTACCTGCTGGCCTTATGATAAAAATAGGCTTTATCTGTTTGGCATGAAGGAAAGCAGGTAAGAAAAGCAAGAAGAGATGAAAGGACACTGAAAAGACAAGATGGGGAAAAGATGAGAGGGCAATATGAGTAAAAAGAAGATGCAAGCAGTATGCATATGTTGAAAATTCTGTCACTGCTAATTATGTTGCACGCCTCATTTAAGCATAAGTTTCTCACAGAACTGAGAGGCTGTTTGTAGTGGTGGTAGTAGAACTTCAGCATGGGAATCAGGAAACAATTCTAGCACTTGGCTCTCAGTTGAGTCATGAGCAAGACATAGCAGCCTCCTTGACACTGTGTTATTCCTTGGGTCATGGCCAATCAGCCACGGCCCAGCCTTGGTCCTCCATCAGTGTATTTTGCTTAAGAAGGAACTATAGTCCATTAAGCTCATCCTGCAAGTCACTTCCAGTGCTAAAAGCTTGCCTTGGTGCCCCATGCTGACCATTAAGCTGTACACTATGGTAAATCCATCGGATATTTACTGCCAAGGTACAACATTAAACTTATATGGTGTCATATACAAATGCTATATTATCACCTCTTGCCTAGAAAGCACATATAAAGGCAGCCATATTGTTCAAGCAATGTGACAGAGTAGCTGGAAGATTAACCTGCTGACCTTAGTCCACAGAATATGATGTGACATACCTTTCTGGGACCAGTGAGGGCTACATTGAATTCAACACTGAGCATTAACTTAAATGTTAAAATCAGAACTGTTTATTGTTCTGAATGTTATTTTAGAGACATTATATAAAATACTTTCATTCAACTATGTAATAATTAATAAATATGTTCAATAAAATATGTTCCTACTAATATAACTTTTAATTATTTTCTTGTTGCATATGTTTTGAACAGCCTCCTTTAAACAACACCTGACAAAATATCATATTATAAGAAACATACTACAACACAAATACCATACAGCAGTACGGTACTAAGATGTCCAGGTAATCCAGGTGCTGTGCGAGACAAGTAATCTAATTAGAGCCCTTCTGTAAATAGTATTCTAATATATGACTGTTGGTGAAAGTCTCAGATTTCCTTCCAGCATTTGCAATCCCTCAGACTCTACATTATTATTAGTTGCCTTACTTGCTCTACATAATTATACAACTGTTCAGATATTTTCTAAAACCAACAATTATGTGCAGATGCAGCCATTGTCAAATGCTACTTTCCATGTAGACATGGAGTTTAAAATAACAAATACATAATATAGTCAGAGTTCATCCTCATTACTGAAACTCATAAGGTCAATATACAATATTAAAGCGTGTCTTTAACTTCTACCTATTGCCTAGTTGCATATTCAGTATGCACAAACTAATCTTTGATTGCTTCATTTTTTAAATATTTCCTAGAACATTTGGCTCAAATGTCAGCAATTCTGCTGTAAACCAAGGATTATTGCACCAACTATACAGTTACTTGGCAAAATTCAATGAACATATGTACATGGATATCATGTAGTCCTGCCTAACACACTGATGTCACACAGTCATTATTGCTTATTGGAAGCTTACAAGAAAAGTGTAGACAAATGACTCTGAAATGATTAGAAACAGCAGCAGGATGGAATTTCTCTAGAATTTCTCTCGTAGCAGGTCATAATGCCAGCAGCATTATTTTTGGCAGCTGGTGAACAATGTTACTGTAGGTTAAGTGCAAGTGCATATCTGTGTAAATGAGCCAAAACTGCTTCAAAAATCAATGTCAGATTCAGACCTGGCAGATCTTGCTTGATTCCTCTTACTTAACGAGTTGTCAGTTGAAGATATGGTTTGTTTAGCTACATAAAGCCTATGTCATAAACTGACAAGATGTTTTGTTTGTTTTTTAATAATGTGAATAAATCTTTAGCCTTCTGTGAAAACCAACAGTGGACATTGTTTTAATAGAATTAGTCTTTTCCTATGTATCATAGATTGAAGTATGAAATATGAAAATATGAAAAATCTTAAAAACAAATTTACACTTTAATGTTCCTTCATGCGACATTAAACCATCTCTAAATTTTCAGTGATATACATCATATTTATGGGAATAAGTCATTATATTGTGTGTGACCATTTTAGGATTGTGATTGTAACAGTTGTGTGGTATATTGGGATTAAAAACTGAATTTGACTCATGACATGATGACCTGTTCCTACCTACAAATGTACTTTGACTGTCTGCTGTAGACATATTTATACACTTTCTGTGTACCCATTCCATCAACCTTTAACCCCCTCCACCTTAATAATGGTTAAACATTTCAAATTTTACATTTGAATACTTAGATTACACCAGTTGTTTGTGCTACACACTCCTGTGAAAATGTTCAGTACTATTACTTGGTAATGATAAATGCAAGGGCAGTTTCCTCACAGAGGGGTCATTTGAGGTAGGGAACAAGATTAAGATTAAGAAATCTTTATTGTCCCACAATGGGGAAATTGCATTGTTGCAACAGCAAGGTAAGAGCAGCAGTAGAACAGTAATAGCAGTAGAATAGCAATAGTACAATATATGGTAATAAAAAAAATGAATAAAGATAAAGATATTGCACATTGGAATGTAGGAAGAAGATTGCACAAATCAGGAATGGTTATTATACAGTAGCAGGAAGGAAAGATCTTCGGAATCTTTCCTTCACACATCGAGGGTGGAGAAAAAGTCCAAAAGGAGATTTCAGAAAAAGAATAGGAGAATGATTCAAAGCAAGCGAGTGCTGACTCTCCCTTAGGTGCTGAGAGAGTGCTATTAATTAATGAATCAATAAAGCAATACAATAAATTTAGAGGAGTTTATTCTACCCTGGTTATCTTTGACATTTTTTATTGAATAGCATTATATTGAAAAGGTAAAAACAACACAATGTAGCTGAGACCAGCTGTGGTCTCAGAATTGATGTACGGGTTGCATAAACACCTTTCTGATACAGTATTGCAGTATTTGTTGAGAACATGTGGCTTTGCTTTATCACGAACACAGGTTTTTATTTTTCTACTCTCAGAGAGTGTTTTGGCCTTGACATTTTTATGACATGGCCTAGATCTTTCATGTCTCTCCCAACACCTTCTTGATAACGTAGAAAATAAACATTATGGCACACTTTTCAATCTGTAGCCACACAAGTTATTACAAGTTATTGTACAATAATAAAGATCTCATATTCTGCCAATAATTAATTATTTACATGTAAAATTATGTCACAGAAAAGTTGGTATCCATTTTAAAAGATATCCTTGTAAGTGTTAGAGAATTCCTTTTCCTTGCAGGTGAATCACAGATGGAGCATTATAGAGAGTTTAGGGAGACGCAAAATAGGTTGGTTTTAAATTCAGCTTTCTTTTACACTTTACACTATAGTCTGGGTAGATGCGTTCTTCTGATCTGCTAAAGGGAGTTTACTTGTTCTTGACAATGGGCACCTCAGACATCTAGGTTAATTACAACAATGAGTGAATAACTCTTTTAACCAATTTATGACAAATTTTATTTTCTGTTCTGTTTCTATTCTCTGTCCATGAAAACTGCAGGATGACTGTACATTGCCCCTCGGAACCAACAGATACTCAATATCACACAAGCGATAATCTCCAATCCCTTTCGTATTCATCCTACTTCAGGCTGTAGCCAGTATGGGCACATTTATTCACATATACACTACTCACAATAAGTTAGGGATATTGTTATTTACATGAGTGCTTTTCCTATTTGGTCTGAATTTTAATGAAATAAGTAAAAGTTCCCTTTGATATTACTAATAATGAATGAGAAGAAACACCATTTTCATTAGTTCAATATTTATTACCCCAAAAATTTAGACAATAACAAGGATAGCCCCAAATAACAAAAATTGACAATGTCAGTAGCGGGTGTTTCCACCATTTGCCGCAATGACAGCTTGACAGCGACGTCTCATGCTCCATGTACATATGTTCAGCTGGTGATGCCTGCCCAGACTGTTGCACCTCCTCCACCAAAGCGAACCCTGGGGACCATGTTGACCTCGGCGTATCGCTCACGTTGCCTTCTCCAGCAACGCTGACGACCATCATTTCTGTGCAAGGTGACCCGACACTCATCAGTGAACAGGACGGTAGACCACTGCTGTATTGTCCAGGTCACATGGTCTTGTGCCCACTGCAAACGTTCACGGCGGTGTCTTGGTGTCAGTGGAGTCACCTGCAACAGTCGTCTGGCACTCAAGTCAGTGACGTTGTGTGTTCATGGCTGTTTGAATGATGAACTTGGAATGACTTACTGACAATACCAGCTTTTTATACCCACAGAATGTTGAAATTGATGCCACTTTGAAAAGGGTTGTCTTTTTTTTGGTATTGGGTCCAATATGTAAGGCACACTGTACACAGTGAGACCATTACGTGGAAAACACAAAATGAGGTGTGTCTATCACCCCAATACAATTGCCTCCCTATCCCAAAAATCTCTGAAGTGAAACAAACACCGTATGTATGACATCCACTGAGTCTCTCACAATATCCCTAACTTATTGTGAGTAGTGTATTTGACATTGATTTGATATTGATAGTTATTTTTCCACCCTACAGCTAACCCAAGGGGTTCTCTGAGCTGAGCAAACAAGAACAATCTCCTATTTCCAAGTATCCAAGGTTCTACTGGAATCCACAAAATCCAGTAAATGGACTGGATTATTCCAGGTATTAGTCAAACCTCCAGGTGGTATCAAGAAAATGAGTTATGGCACGTGGAAAAAAAAGTCTTCATGATTACAACATGCATGAATATACAAATCAATGGTCTTCTATTTCTTTCCTGTGATAAGTAACCGTAGTATCACAAAGCAGGTGTTCAAAAATGTTTGAACTTAAGTGTTAAAATAAGGAAATATCAAACATTGTTTTGAACATAGCAAGTGCATAGTAAGTCCAGCATGAATAAACAATGGGCATCTCATGAACAGACCCTGATTCATTCACAAATAAAAATGTCCAGCACCATTAGTGTTTCATATAAAGATTCTATTATATAACTTGTAAAAATGTTAAATACAATATTTTGAAGAAGTAACACACTAAGAGTTTTCGGTAGTGACAATAAAGAAATATCATTCGTCAAACATATATCTTCCACCAACTGCCAGTCTGTAGAAATTCTGATTTTCTTGTGCTGTTTGCCTGTTGTGGTGGTATTTTCAAGGTTTTACAGACTTTTGCCCTTCAGAGAGGCAGGGAGGAGGATATGTTGTCCATTATTCTGTTAATCTTTTAATATATATAAAGTACATTAAGAGATTATCCGAATTGCAACAGTTCACAATGACATTGACTGCTACAAACACTGCTGTAGTGTCAAACTTTCTAGACTCAGAGGATAATAAGGGCTATTACTATTATAACATTAGCTGACTAACTGTCCATCTTAAATTAGCTCTGTAAATTATAATTTCCCTGTTTACCTTAGACAATCATGTGGTACAGTCTTGAACACACAGCCAACATTTTAATTCCAACTGCTGTTTGGGCTCACTTTCACTGAGCATAGCTTTTGTGTGTCTTGAACAAACAATAGCGCTACCGAGTTTGCTGGGATGTCAATAGACAATGATGAAAGCATATTCAGGTACAGTTCCGATGGATCTCAAGATTCAGAGCAAAGGAGATCAGGCCAAATAGTCTTCATGAACCCCTATTGTCTGTGCTTCGTACGATGAGTAAATTTTTTTGTTTTTTACAAAGGAAATATCTGTCAGTTATCATTGCAGCCCCAAAGACTTAATGCATTTTTATTACCAAAAGACAAATGTGTGTCAGGGCAAGTGTAAATCTGTGATTTGCACTTTATACTTCCCTTACTATGAAACAGTGAGAGGGTTGTCAGATGATGCAAGCAAAACCCTCCTAAAGGGTAAGCATTAGTGACAGAGGAATAAAGAGCATCAGAGAGAAATGAGAGAGAGCAGAAGAGCTAGAACTCATCAATGAGGTTATTAAGAGAAAGGAGCAATTCAGTCTGACAGAGGGCAGCATGGCACAGGTGCTGGTAAGAAAGCAGCCAAGGCTGAAAAGCACTTCAAGCCATGATTGGTCACTGATTCCCTTGACTTCTCCCCTGCAAATAAAGTATAATGTAACAATGTTTCCAAGCTCCACTGAAAAAGAGAGTAAGTCTGCACTGCATACTCCAAGGAGTTAGTCGGAGAGGACGAACATTTTGTTGCAAACTAAACAGAGCTGTGTGTGATTTCCACTGTGACATTTTAGGAAAAACAAGTACCAGAACACAGCTTAGTTTGACAAACATGACAGGAGCATCAGTGTGTAAAAGCACCATCCTTTCTGTCTTTAAACATTCAGTGATAGTGTGGACTGTCTCTACTGTTGCTGCTTTCGAGCCCTTTAGGCATAATATAATTTGAATCAGCTGTCTGATTAGTACGACCTTGGGAACTGTCTTCATTCCACGGGGTAACTGACTGCAGCTGAAGATTGGTGTTAAGTTTCGTCAACACTCCTTGGAGCAAGTTGAGAATATGTTAATTAACTCATTGATTGAGGTGGGCGGTTCATTATAAAAGCAGAAGTTGAGGTCTCCAGTGTGGGAGGACAAAAAAAACAAAACACTGCTGTGCATATCAATGGTTACATCAGTAGCCTCAGCAGTCCATATTCCTTCACTTCAAGGACACATTTAATATCTATTTCTCATCGAGGCCATACATGCAAAATAGACCAACTAAGAGTGTTTTTGCCTCCAATAGTCTTGCATTAATTACTGAATATATGGTACATCCAAGTGGGGGAAGTACAACAGGGACTTTTGCTTTTGAACTCATTTAAGAAACTGGGTTAAACTTTTAGCATTAGTGCCATTGCAGGCTTATGCAAACATAGGAACAACAGCCACTTTTGAAAGTCAGTCAACCTTCATTGAGTAATTTTGAACATTGAATACATATTTGATCTGCATTTCACTGCCGTCAAAGGCCATGGCCCTTTGCCCGTCTCAGGAATGTCATGAACATACAGTAATGAAGCAAGTCATCTCTTATGTTGTGTCAACGGAATGATTTCTTTTCTGCCTTTTCTGTCTTCCTCTATCCTTGGATTGGAACGTTGTGTGGGAGTTGGGCTCCTACGTCATGCAAGAGGTAATTGAAAAGTGCAGAAAACAAATCTTTTCAATCAGAGTCTGAAGGCTTTGTCCTCTCGCCATGCAGGCAAATGTGCCAATTGCAAAACAAAGCACGTCATATTCCCATCAGATAACAGCATGGGGAAAATCACCAAAGTCAGTCTTTGTGGGACCGTCACAAGTCATCTTTGGCTTGTTTGTCTACTTATATAAAATATATTTGTAGATGCTACACTGTCAGGTCTTCTTTTTGTGGAGGATGTCGTTCATTACCTCTAAATAATGACTTAACAGCATGCACTGTGGGCATAGCCACATTGAAAGCCTCCCAGTTACACTTACTAGTAATTACAAGAACAGACATACACAGTTACATTTAACATTAGTTGGGATTTTACCAGCTTTTCACAGATAGCATCTGATGTTATCTGGCTGTTACCTGGATCAGCATTTATCTTTTATATTATCTTTATCTTTATTTGTCTTTAATTTTGTAAAGTTAAATTTTTTCCATCCATCCTTCCATTTCTTCTTTTTCATTTGAAATTTATTTAAACCAAAGAGATGCAATGTCAGTTTTTTGTTGTTTTGTTGTTGTTGTTTTTTTTATGGCCATTCTTAAATTGTGTGTATGATTCCAGTCTGATCAACATCCAGCAGGCAGCACTGTTAGAACATGAAACGCAACTAGAATAGATTTTATCCAGGTGTTAATGTTCATGTACTTGATAGGAATTTGACTTGCACTTGCAGATAACTAAAGTGTATAGAGATAAGTTGAAAGACAGCAATGCCCATGTGCAAACTAAGTTATTAAGTTTATCTAGTAGAGAATAACGTGTGCTTTCTTTCAAGTTCTGTGCATTGATGTGCATGAAGTGTTTTTGTTTATGTAAACGCATGTGTGTGTGTTGCAAGTGTGTGTGTCTGCACTCTGTCCCTTTATATTTGCTTGACAGAGAATATGAGTCAGTGCAAATTGCAAAAAAATAACACATAAATGTCATTATGAAAACAAATCACAGACATAATGTAAAGAGACAAAGCAAGCCAAACACAGCTAATTCATTTGCCACCATTTCATTACACTCTCTATGCAGCATAGCAAATAGCTAGAATTCATTGGCATCATGTTTGGCTATAAATGCTGTATTCTGCACCATTTAAAACATACAACTAATTTGTGCTTGCGCTACAAACAAAATATTTACACATTTGTACACTACATCTCTTTTCGGCCTAATGAGCTTAAACGAGAAATGGAAGCGTTTCACTTTGATGCACACAGTTAACAGAATGGTAATGTAGATTAAAGGCAATGGGAAGGTATTACATGGCAAAAATACACACAAGCCTTTCTGCTCACTTTGACCATCTGGGAAGAAGCTGCCTGACAGCACAGCTGAAAGCAGAGCTCAGCAGTGCTGCACTAGCTCCATCTGTTGGAGCAGCAAAGGAAAACATCATCTCAGGTACAGGTTCTATAGCTTACTGTATCTCGCCATTATCAATGTAAAGCTTACTGAAGTACACAGCCAATTTTACCACATCTTCTTCATTCACTCATTTTTGTGTATCAGTCATGATGAAATGCACATGGTTTTGGAACCAGAGTATATCCTTAAATGGTAAAGAAAAGCTCTTTTTTAAATTATTCATATTCAATATCATTGTTCATGTGCTAATTAAAATAATTTGTCTATATAACCATATATATGCAGTATATATTTTTATATATGACCTCTGTTAAGAAATTCCCCACATGAATAGGGCAGTGACAGCACTTATATCCAGCAAGTGAATGAAAGTCTTTAAGTGGATCTCATTTCATATGTCCTAAGTGTTTTACTGCATCATAATTCTGTACCTGTCAGCTTTAGTGGAAGGAAGCAAGGAGAGTATATCCTTGCCGCTTGCATTTGATCTTTTCTTTATCTGGGATTCTGAGGGTCAATCAAGGTCAAGGTCAGTCTTTTTATTATGCTACGGTTTCAGAGAAACCCTGTTCATTCCACTGAGATATAATAGGTAGGACTATTTCTTAGTGCTTTCCAAAGCTAAATATTTCATATTGATGTTCTCATAACCCCAATGCATGCTAGAGCTCACTTGAGGACACACTGCTTTAAGGGCAAATTATCACAACAAGATGCTGAATAATGTGTCACTCTTTAGGGATCAGAAGTCAAGTTACTCAGTGTCACTGATAGTATTTTTGTGCATTCTGCATCCAGTGCAACTCTTATTTCTGCCCCTTAAAGCTGCCGATAACAAATGGAAATCCTATATATATATATATACACACACACACACACACACACACACACACACACACACACACACACACACACACACACACACACACAATATAGGAACTGTTTAAGTTTTGTTGCATGCCCACGGAATGGCAAATATATCTGTTAAGGGGACAGTCTTTCTGGACCCAGATGCAGACACAGAAGCGGTTTACAGGTGGAGAATAAGGATTTATTTCAAACATAAATCGAGTAGTTGCAGAGCGTGGCCTTAAGGGCTGAGAGCAGACGAGCTGGGGCTACGGCGGGGTTAGCAGGCAGGCAGGCAGGCAGGCTGGGGAGGAAGCAGGGCTGGGCTGGACCTCAGACACTGACACTGGAGTTGAGCTGGCAGAGCTGTGGGCACAGAGACAGATGGGTTAATTGCAATAACTGGCAAAGGTACACGAAATCAAGAGCAAGGCTTGCTGGGCTCACAAACTAACTGGGTTCGGCTACAGTCTGGAAAAGTGGGTGTGGATTCGCTGGGCAGTTATAGATGGACTGATGAACAGATAGGATGCAGCTGGTGAGGTCCTGCTCCAAAAACCTGCAAGCAACTCAAACAATTAGACAGGAGGGAGTGCCCCAAGCAGTGGAAGCAGGTTAAAGGGGCGGGGAGCTGGAGGTAGAGGGCAAGGCAGGATGAGCAGACCTAACAATATCAGCATTCAATAATATTTCCCTATTGTTTATTAAAACATGAAATCAATCCCATTTTGTAGAGTTTCTAGCGTAGTTAGATAGAAAGTTAAGCTAAGATGAGCAGAGAAAATGTATTGTTTAGAGCTTAGTGTATAAATTACAATTTTTTCTATGACATAAAAAGCTTAGCTAAGGTTAGACTGCAAATTTTCCCTACAATTTCATGTAATTTCAAGTATTCATGTCCTAATTCTCGCAAAAATGAAACTGCTCTGATAGTTTAAATTACCACTCGCTGCTGAGGTGAGTGAGAGGATTACTAATACTTCTACCATATTGCTACTGGCCTAAAAAATAGAAATGGCTTAGACAACTTGCTACAGTACAGGGTTTAGCTTCATCTCCAAGGTCCTTTTGTTAAGCCGAAAACAACTGTTAGCAGATGCACTGCATAGTGACTGTATAACTCCTTGGGGGAGGAATGCTTTTTCAAGGATGCAGTGTTTTACTTGTGTCCACTCACCCAACTCAAGTGTATTTTAATCCCAACTCAAGTTGTGATTAAAATACAGTGAGGTCTGTTCTTGTTCATCCATTTTAGATAATGTATTTTTTTTTGTTGCATCTGTTGTCTTTGAGCAGGGACTGGTTAAACAGGAGCATTTCTACAAGTATGTATGTTTAACTACATTGAATACCGTCAGTAAAATAGTTTGGAGCTACCTTCAGATAATTCACATGTAACATTTTAGTAGGGTCTTTGTCAACAAAAATAGGTTACAAAAAGAAATAAATGTATTTCTTTTTAGAGCTGCAATATTGATTTAGCACGGTTTGGGTGATGCCTAGTTTTTGAGGATTATAGCATAGTTTCAGGGGATTACAAACCCACAATAGTTTATTTAACATGCACAGAATGTGCAAATGAACATCCCACCTCAAAATAGATGAATAACAGAATTAGCCTGTGGGGAGGTGTGCATGTCTAATTAAACGTTGCAGGTGTAAAAACTAGGCTGCACATCTGTTTCCACAAATTACAAATGTTCACTCAATGGGAACAAGATAATGTTGTGTACCCAGCACTGTCTTTTTCACAGATTATTCCAGACAGAAGAGCAAATTTCTTGCCATTTTAACAGGCAACACTGCACTCTGTACTTTACAGTGATAGTTTATGCACATATGTGTAAACACACATTTACATTTTCTATAGCGTATTCTTTAAAAAACATCTTGCATTGCCTGGTGATACATGCAGCCAGTGTTTGAAGGCAGAGTATGAAAGGAAAAAAACTGTTTGTTATGCTCTTTAAGTGGAGGTATTGCTGAAGGCAAAGTGAAAATGCTGTACATACAACTTGATTTTCAATTGCATTGCATACTTTGTTATAAAGCAACTACAAATGAAGTTCGTGGACATAATACAAAAAATAAGCATAGTAAGTATCACTAGATTTCTGCAAAACAGAAATGTGTGTTATGACTCCTAATCTTACATTGGATGTTTTCTCATTCAATGCAAGACTGTTTAGAGGGCTATTTAAGATTTAAAATGTTCATAGTCTTTATTTCATGTGTAAATGAAGTCAACTAATACATTTACATCTACCCAGCTAGTGTGAACTGTGCTTTAGTAGTGGCTTATAACATCACAGCTACTTCAAGGTTTAAGTGGGTGTGTGCTGCTTTGACTGGTTTCTAAAAGTGTTGAGAAGAGGCCTTTATGCTTTGAATGTGAATAAATTGGTTTTATTAACAGGTCATTAACGGGCTATTTGGTTACATATAAAAAAGATTTTACTGGAGTGTACACAACAATGAGCTCTGGTTACATTATTATCTGACTTAAGGCAGAAAGATATGCTGCTGTACTGCAAGGCTTGTGGTTTTAGAGGATTGTGCACTGAAAACCACAAGACAGCTGGTGTTTCAAAATGCTTTTTTCTAATATCTCTGAACAGCTGAGTGTGGCAAGGGGCTGTTTGTTCTCTTCAATGGCCACTAGATGACAGAGCCACTTTGAGGGCCATGCGCAGACTAATTAGTCCCTGTCCTCCTCTTCAGAAGGGACTGAGCTCAATCAAAGAGGAGATAAAGAATGGAAGAGCCACACGAAAAATCTCTCATGTACATGATGATGTCTGTTCTGTGGACAGGTGAATCTTAATCAGGCACAGAAAAAACATATAAAAAATGATTTATGGTTTATGGATTTTCCAATGCCCTGTATACTCAGATCTTCAAGAGAATGGATGCAATATACAGCCAGTAGATGGCATTACTGAATCACTCCTGACTGGCCACACTACATAACAAATCTTTGTTTCACGTCATATTGATAACTCTGTTTAAGACGACTCAGGCTCAGTCTTGGGCTCTTTGTGAAACAAAACAAAAATTGCATTTGTGTGGTGGAAACGGTATATGACTTATACACAAAAGTAAATATTAATGTTAAAGAAAAACTTGAGCCATGAGCAGAAATGAGCCTGCGTAAGATAATGTATAAATTGATGCTGTATAAATTAAAGCAGCCTGCAACAGACCTCTTGATACACCCAGATGTTATGGGTGCTGAATTCATGCTAGTTAATGGGCTCCTCATATCATATCATCATCATCAAGTGAAGAAATACAATAAGAGCACTACTCAATGAAGCTGTGTTATTTTCTCATCAAACAGCCAGTAAAAAGATATCCCTAGTTCCTTTCAAAGCTTTGCTTTGGTGCAAAACATGACACCTTCATAAGTGACCACAGGATAAGAGGAAAGTAATTTAACAGGGTAAGGTAATGTGTCCAATTGATTAAGGTATCAGCTTTAAGACTGTAATTCAGCACAAAATAATCTTGCGTAGCCCAGAAACATACTGTACATACAACTGTGGTCTAGGTTGTTTAAAAGTGAGAATCAATTCCTATTTGCAAATAGCTTTTTTAATCTTTTTTTTTTCTTTAATTTTGACCCCAGTTTTTCACACAAACAATACAGACAACCATTAGCCATTTTCTGTTGTCAACTAAATCATGTTTGTTTGGCAGTTTAAAGAACTGCCAAAAAGAGAGCTCCACTTTAGTTCATTCAAGACTAGAAGACAGAATGGGCTGATGAAGAGTTGGCCTGTGCCACAGTCCCCTCAGCATTTGGCGATGCTATCACGCCCAGCCCGCCCCTTGTTGATCAGAGGCAAACTTGCCGACGCCACTGTGTCGCATTCTGGGGATAGCTGTACATAGGGACGCTGTGATGTGCCACCTGGCCCCAGGCCCCTTTGGTCAGGAACTCTCCCTGACCTCTCCATTAAAACTCGTTTGCCATTGAGAGCCACGTCAGGGAGAGTCTCTGAGGACCACTTGTGCGCATTCTCCCCGTGATGAGGACAGACCAGAGAGAGATTTGCCGACACCTTTTGGGAAAGCTTTGCCTGGCTTTTCCTCTCAATAGGCTCATGAAGCCGTCTGGCCCCAAGAACTACACAGTTGCAGATCAAAGACTGTCCATTTGGTCCACAGCCAACAGAGTACTCTGTGCTTCCTCAGCCCATTACTAACAACTTTAAGCTCTGAAACAGCATGGTGTCTGATAGATGCAAAGCCAGAAAGATTTTGAATGGGATAACTGATAAACCTGATTAAGAATTACCCAATAATTGTACTTCTAAGTGTAATTTGATTTTAAATTAGAGTGCAACAACTTAATTTCAAATGCAAAGTTTTGCGAATATAGAAAGATTAACAAGCCATACATGGTACATAATTATATTTAGATTTTTATATATATTTAGATGCAAATTTTCAATAAACCAGATACCATTATAACCCTATCATCATGCCCATATTGTGTTTTTATAGACTAAAATAAATTACATATTGCTGTATTTACATGTTTCAGATGGCACACTTTTATTGGGCTGACTGTCTCTGAGAAGTTCTGATAATTTTTTCTTTATCTCTTTACCTCCACTTATCATCAGATTCCCAGAAACATTAAGAGATGCAAGTACAAGACAGGTGTTCCACATTTGGTCACCCAGCCTAGACCCCTTCTTGTCCCAGACACAGCATTTACATCTACAATAACATGTGCTATATAGACCTCACATGTAGTCTACACCATGTTTGTCTGAGTAGTCCTCAGCAAAATGATAATATTTGTCCAATGAGCTGAGAGTAGATGCTAGAATGCCACTGACACTTGGTCCAACTGGCTGGAAAGACACTGTCTCCACCTGTTGCAGGTCAGGGGCTAATGCTTTAAGGTCAAAGGTTGTTTCCACAAGGATGGTTTGGAACTCTTGCTTTCCCTTGCTGTAACAATTCCCACCCGGGGCGTTGAATGTTTAAATCAACAGTTAAGACCAATTGATGAGATGCACTGAGCTGATTAGTAAATGTGCACTTGTATAATGTCTTAAGAATAATTTGTCAACTTTACACAATACTTAATAAATTTCAGTATTATATTACAATATTATTGTAGAACTAACTAGTCATTTATCCGCCTTTAAAATAATAAATAATATAAATGTGTTGCTGTATGTAGAAAAAATACAGGAACCATTTTTAAGATACAGTCTTGAAAAAGTTAAAAATATTGTCCCAGTTGACACCATCCAGACTGCCACACAAACTTTTGTGTTTAGTTGCAGTGACAGTTGTGGGCAAGATAATGGGAGTTATCTGCAAAGCAGAAAATGGACCACATTAGAGAAAAACAACTGTTGTGTGGTTACTGCGCTCCCAAAGTACTGGGCTATGTTCAACAAAGCCATGTAATGAGCAGATAACTAGCACATCATATCACACATCCCTAAATACCATTGACTTGTAAGGGTGGTTTTAATGGTACCAGGGACGTATGCCACTTTTAGCCATATTTATCTCTGGGATTGTACACCTCTGAGGATTCAGAGGTATGGCCAGCAGCTAATTAGCTTGAAAAACAATAGTTCCCTGATCACCATTCCATTGTGCTCCCCTGCATTGTGCGGTGGATCTGATTACAAACTTGTGATAAACAAGGAGCTAAATTAGATGTGCAGTTGTTGCCATTGTCCCTGATTTCTGATACCCCTGCCTGCGTCCTTTGTATTTGGTATGTACAAGCCAAAGCGGACAAGCCTAAAAGAGTCTCCGGTCCCCAATGGAGTATAAATGTATGGTAACTGACAGAGATGGAGAGTTGATACTGTTGCTTTGCTCTCTGCGGTCACCTTCTTCTGGCAAGGCCTAAGGTAATTAAGACCATGAATGCAGTCCAAGTAGTGGGCTGCTTAAGACAGAATATTAATGTAGCTTTGATGGATGGAGTCAAAAGTGATTTCTTGCAGCAGAGCGTGGGTTGAGAGCCAGCTGGTCTTGGGTCAGAGAGCTGGATGGTGGGCAGATGCTTACAGGCCCTCTTAGCCTCTGCTGATGGAGCACAATTGATTAATGCCCCCCAATTAGGGAAACATTAAAAGCCACGTTTTCCAAAGCACAATTCAGTGTCACATAATGCATGTGGGGCATTTTGTGTATTCCCAGGCCAATAGAGGACCGAGCAGCTCAGTTTGCATGGAATCCACCCTTGGCAAATTTCCACCAAAGTAACTGCCTGCTATGTAGAGTGTTGATTCTTAATGGTACAGCGTTTAGAAACAGTAATGTAGAGGGCATTTAGATATAAAGACATCTATGTCAACAACATAGATTAATGGTATTATTTTTTCAATGGCCACAGACAATTGTTGTTTTAAAGCACATAACATAAACTTCAAAACCCTTTGCCCTCCACTGATCCTATACACGCCTAATTTCACTTACAGTTTACTGCCCAACATGAAAAATAACACCTTTGATGATTTTGGCAAAAATAATGAAAACATTTGCAGAGCATATCTCTTCCTCTTTCCACTTTCAATGTGGAAATATTTATAAGACTGTAGGCCTGTCAGGCTCGGGCTTGACTCAGATTCACAATTTTACAGCTTTAAAGCATTTTACAGGATAAACAGCCGTATAAGTCATCTTGCGTTAACTCTGCATTCTCTTTGACTTTATCTGTGTTACACAAAGTACACAGTGCCAGTGAACAGCTATCTTAGTTTTAAGAACAGTCTAAAAGATCTCTTTCCATTAGCTTGGTGTGTTTTTTGCATTTTGCAAGATTGTGGCAAATATGAACTTTGATAACAAAGTAATAAGGACTTGACAAGTACCCATTTTCTTGCTTTTGACTTTCTACCCCCCTTGCAACCTACATTACTGATTCCTGTATGTGATCCACAGTCTCCCACTGGACACACAAGGAGCCAGGGAATGTGTCCCTGTTACTCACCAAGCAAAGTTTGTCATGGTCTTGTAACAGGAAGCCCTAAGCTGAGACACTTACTGGCATGTCCATCAGAAATCCCAGGACTTTCTCAAGGGAGAAAGGGCAAAACTGATGAACAGTGCTAATATATGTTTTAAGAACAGGATCCACATTTCCTGCAGTCACTGATCAGCTGACAAAATTTTTAAAATATTTAGTGTGATATAATATAGTTCCTGTATTTTCAGCTATATTGTATTATATTATCATGATTTACTTTAAAACAATAAAAGTCATTGTGACTTGTTGTTTCTGTTATCCCACAGTGGGGGACAGAAGAAAGAAGAAAGAAAGAAAAATACTCATGCCTTGACAGTATGTCATTAAAAAGCTGTTATAAAATAATCTTATCTGAGATATTCTTATAATATGACAAACTGTAATTGATCATGTCCCTGATGCTCGCTCATGTCTAAGATCCATATGTATCTTAAGACGAGACAGGGTCAAGGCCAGGGACAACTGCAAGGCGCTTGTTAAGTGTCAGAGGCTCGTGCCGCTGGGACCCTTCAGCCATTTCTGGCATCCTGCTCAAGCAAGCTCCCTGCAGCACGCCTGGGGGGTCCTGTCCCCTGCTGTCCCTCTCATGCATTGCTCATGTTTTCATGAGACCTTATGTATTAGGATGTTCCATTGTTTTAGAATTTTGTCACCGGGCTTAAATACCCAACATGGTGCAACAGGACATAAATTATCAGTCCCTGAAATCTCAAACAGGTTTTATATTACCCACACAAAATAAAAATCTCCTAGCAGATCAGATCTAGTGATAAGTTTGATTACTGATATGACAGGAAATAGTATAAACACAGCTGAATGTGTCATCTCTGTTTGCACTCTTCATCGTAATATCCTTTTCTTCATCTCTGTTAACAAAATAATTCCATCCCACAAGATGATCATAAATGTTTTGATGTCATCATGGGACTTGTTTCTGAGACACTGCTGTGTTATGGCTGTATCCATGGAAACAGAGGAAAAAGCATTAGCATAATCTTTAAGTGATTGTAGCGCAGGAAGCAAGGATTTTTCCAGAGAAAATGTTTAATGGGTACAGTCTTGTGCGTATCATTATGTAAGGTAGTAAAACAGAGTATTTTGTAAGAGAGGGGCATATTTGCATTTCAGTATTTTTTTGTGGGATCAAAATGCTTCTTAAATCTAGCGGGAGGTCTGAGTTCATGGATTTAAGAGTTCAGTTGTAAGAGCCATCACTTATGTTTTCTTTATGTTTATTTATGCACAAGCATTCACAACATACACTTTGCCTTTTTAATCTCCTGATGATGGATGACTGAAATTTAATACTGTATTAAAAAAGATTTGTTGATCACAGTGCTATGGGCCTACAGAGCATAACCTGTATCTGCCAATTGTGCATTAGTAATGGCATGATTCTAAACTTTGTGAATGAAGTGATGGTGAAAAATATTTTTATACTCTTTTATCAAATGTCCATCTGTACACTACTATATAATTAATGACATATTTTCTAAAGCCTGTTTTTTTCACACAGCAATTTCATGGAAGACTTACCACCTGTATAACGCAACCATAAACTCAATGTTAGCTTTAGAAGAAAATGTCAGTTTTCAGAATGGTCAAGCATCTGTAGGACCATATGAAGCCCCAATAAAACCAATGAGTTATTGTGATGATTGATTACTACATAGAGATAGATAGTTTCAGGTCACGCTTGTTCTTCTGCTGGATGCTATACAGAGTGTGGAATCTTTAATGAAGGGTTATCATGCTGCATGTTTGTTACCAATGCAGCACACCTGGTAAAAACCCCTCCTACTCATTTTGCAGGCCTACCATTATTGGACACCTGCTGTTGTACTTGTTTTGGACTGACTCAAGAGCATTACATCAATAACGACATGGAGAATTAATGAGAAAATGAAAGGAGGGCATCCTGGCTATAAGCACATTAACATCTGGCGGTGGATTTTTAGAATTACAGAAGCATGAGAGCATTGTTCCTCTGATGATTGTTATCAAAGCAGGTAACCCATGTAATAGCGGATATAGACAAGGTTTTTTTACAATGTTGTTTACAATCTATATAAACACAATAGATCCAGCTGTTGAATGTGAGGTTGTTGAATGATAAGGATATAGGTCATATAACATTGCTCTTTAGTTGTCATGTCTTTCTTCAATGCTAAAACCTTTTTTATTGGTGTTGACCAACCTAACTGCTGATCAACAAGCTTTTGAAATGAGTAACATGCCAATAAATTTGCTCAAGACACGACAAGAACATGTCTGATGTTTAGCACACTGACCAAGGCCCTTAATTGTATCTCTAAATTCCTCCATTGTACAGAGACTAATAAGCTATTAACAACCCCTCAAATGTTCAGCCAAGGCTTGAGGACAAACCTGGGGCGTAGGGTTAAATGTTAAGTGTCCACAGGTTCACTGTGAACATTTTTTTTTTAATTTAAGCATATTGTGGTCAAATGTGTACTTATGACAGAAAGTAATATTGCCACAACTAGTTTATCGTACACAGAGTACAGTTCTGAACCATTTACCAAGCATAGGATACTGACAGATATCTGAACAATTCATTGTGATGATTTAGGTCATTTAGTCTAAAACTGAGTCTTTTGCAGTTATTTTTCTCTTTCTTTTTATAGTAATTTCTGTTTTTAAATTATGAAAAAAATATTATAAATGATTTAATAAAATATTTTTAATAAAATAAGTTTTTACTTTTATTTTTGTAAATATCAATATTAAAGTTAGAATATAAGACCATTTGACTCCAGTGGAAAGTGTTTTGCATAGACATGGAAGCTGAATGTCTTATTTTTTCCTTTGAACAATGTTTTACTGTTTTATCAGCAGCAAGGCACTGCCACCGTCCCCTGAAACATCACTATGCAGATGTCACATAGGTGCTCTATGAAGAGATCCAAGAAAAAGTGTCCTTGAAGCAACCACTAGTTCCTCAACAATCACAACAGCATGAAACAATGCCTGTGCAACATCGCTTTCAGTCCACTCAACTGATGGGTAACTGGAGAGAGGAGCCCCGTGCAGCGTTATCAGGGGTGGGAAGGGGGTGTGAACAGCGGCAGAGATGCCTCCGAGGTCAAGCCTTTAATAATGATTACAAACTGGAGCTGGCTGCTGGAGCGACAGGCTGCAGCTGTGGGCCGGCCAGCCTTTGAAGTGTCCCCCGCCTGTTGCAGGGTCCCAGGCCCCCTCGCATGAGGAGACGCTGGAACTATGTGGCTGCCTGTGGGAAAGAATGTCATGCGACGCCAGGGTGACGGAGCGCAGTATGGCTGAAGGGTGGATGGCTCGGCTGGTCCTGCTGGAGGGCTTGTGGGTCGAAAGTCAGGGACCACTGAGGATGGCACACTGGGATGACAGAGAGGGAACAAGATTGTGTGCATGTGCTGTTGTGGTCTAAGTCTGTCTTCTTTGGTTACACGTACATACAATGTTGGGGGGTTCCATAAAGTAAGAGCCAAGAAAGCCAACAGACGTTTAGTGTGACAGACACATTGACTTCACTGCAGTTAATGATATCTTTTTTTTTTTTTTTTTGGTGGTGGTGGTGGTGGTGGTGGTAGCTTAAATCAAATCAATTCCTTCATGGACAAACAAACACACTCAACACATGCCATGTTAAACAGTTTGAATTAATTCAATTTAGACTGCATACAACTTGAAGAGGGTTCTAAGAACTTGACATTGAGCAACCACAATGTTATGGAAAACAGCTGAACTGAAATTAGTGAAATTAAAGTGAAATTAAAATTGAACAAACTGAATGCTTATCTGAACGTAAAACTCACACAGACTTATTTCTATAAACCCTTTATTTAGAAAACACAAGTGCATAATAGATGCCCATATATTTCATCCAAACACAAAGCAACACATAACATATAATTCTCTAATGTAATTTATAGCTTTCAACAGGGAAAGAAAACGGAAACCTTTTAACCTCTGTTGCAATATGCTTCTAACATTAACTTTGTAGGAAAGATTTATGACTGATCTACTTAATTATTACCTGCCCAATGATGCTACGGGTGAATTATTATGTTCACGTAGTTCCTAGCCATATCAGGGCAACATGTCAAGCTATTACTTAGCTTACAAAATTGGCAAGAGGACTGCCATGATTTGCTGTTTTGATGATGCTGATGGGGAAGTATGTAATTATTTAATTGTTCTTACTCATCTGTAAATGTGAGATTGCAGAATGGTGCCCACTCCACACTGGGTTCAAACTGTGCTGCCTTCAAGCCCTTAACATTTTAGCATCTCATAACATGAGGTTAGACATAAAGCTGAACGTTTTCTTTAACTTTGACCTTAAAAGAATGAGCACATTGAATTGGATTACAAATTCACAATATAATTAACAAACGTGCACCTCAACATACATAATCAAAAGTACGGCATTAGCACATTTGTATCAAAATGTCTTGTTTGTAGTCACATAATAAAGAAAGAAAAATAACTCCACCATATCAGCCAATTGGATTGAGCTCTTGTAAAATCTTGGCTGTGTATTTGTAAGAGCCATCAATCAGTCTAGAAGTGATAAGAGATTGTGTTTTGAGTAACAGGGCTTTAACTTGGTTGTTTCTTTGAATAAACATTATACATATATGCAGTATGTATGGCAATGACATCCAACATGGATTTGTACTAATTCACGGTAATTTCTGATTTCGCTCTTCATATTTAAAAAAAAAAAAAAAAAAAAGAAATGTAAACCCAGTAGAACTCTTTGATCAATTAAAAAAAAAAAAAATCATTGTTTTTAACAGTCACTAATTTGTGTTAAACTTTAAGACATAAGAGACATGACATCATCAATGATAAATACAGATAAAATAATATTTTTATTAAGAAATAGAGAAAATGAAGAGGAGCAGCACCAAGCGCAGCACATGACATCATCCATTCCATAACAATGATCCATTGTGTTGTATAGGCTTCTGCTCTCTGGCAATGGCGAGCCATAAGTTTTATTTGGCATTTTATAGCTGTTAGATCACAGCAGCTCAGTGCCATGCTCAAAGGTGGTCACTTGCTGAGAGTCCACTGAGAGGGCTGCAGAGAGAGCCATGAGAGGGAGGGTGGGGAGCAGTCGAAGGGGGATCCACTTCTGGCAAACATTGTTGAGAGAAAGTGAGAGTGTGAGAGTGAGGGATGAGAGAAAATGAGTGAGAAGAAAAGAGACCACCACGGGTAATGCAAGCCCTGGGTTTCAGCTCAGTCCCTCTGATGCAGAGCTAGTCTTTCATCTCCTTCACAAGGATTTCCATCCTATTTTCCCCTCAACAGACAAGTAATTGCTAAATGACAGTGGAGCAAAATGGCTTAATATGTTTTAAACCCTGGCTTCTCTGTAAAGGAAAAAAAAACTAAGTCAATCGCTGCCTCTCATGTTGCAGTCGTCTGAAATAAAACCTCAGTAGGTTTCAGTACATCTCCATGATGTGCATTGAGAATATTAAAATAATATGTGTGATTTTAGCAACAGTGTGATGGACATTTTTGTGCATGAATATCTGCTTGTTAGGGGTGATAGAAAGGCTCCTGTGCTAGTTCAAGTATTGAGTAATCGGCACCTGATAATCGGATTTTCAGTAATAAAAACAACTGCATTTTATTGAGGGAGGAATGAAGTCTATTATATAAATCCTAACTCAAACTGAAAATGGCATCATAAATAACCCTTCCATTTTATTTAGCATAATGGCCATGGATTAGTTTTTGAGATCATAAATACTTATACTTACACGAGTATATAGAGGGGACATTTTAACTGGCTCTGTTGTTGTTGGAGAGACCAAAATTATGTCTGAGATTTCCATGTAAAAGCAGCTACTCAGGCCCATTGGAGAAAAGTTGTAAAGTCTCACCATCACCGGGAGAAATAGACAAATATATTCACTGAATTCTGAGGCCAAGCAAACTGTTCAAATGTCAGAAAAGAAATATGAAGTCAGAATATGGTGTGTTAGTCCTTGTTCTTTCTTTCTTTCCTCCTCTCTTTCTTTTCACTCTTTTTACAGGTTCAGGCTCAAGCTTTCAGAGGCCCGTTCAATATATTTTTCTGGAATAATCCAAGACTCAGTACTGTATATTTTAAATATCCAACTGTGATCTATTGAAGCCCATTACTTCTTCATAATTGAAAAGTAAACATACTTCAATGCAGATTAAAGGGCTAACTTAATGCTGTTACGGCAATGACATGTCCCCCTGTTCAGATATTTTTAAGTACTCTGCTGCACCACCCCTAAACCTAACTTTTTATGACCTGCTTCATAAATGAAACCATTCTCCACAAATGTGCCTATGTCCTCTCCTGTGACCAATAATAACCCTCAGTCTGATTGAGTGTGCCATAATGTAATTTGGATATTAGACTGGGTTTGCTGCATATGTATTGGCAGACCTCTGGTCTCTGTACTCAATTCAACCGCAGGGCTTAAGGATAATGTTTCCCTCTACCACCATTAATATCAGAGGCTTTGAATACTGTTGGGACTCTGGCCGACAAGTAATATTGGGCTACCTGGCACCTCTGTCTGTTGACATTAAATCCTATTTCTTATTCAATCTTGTATGCTGTAATTTCAAATGTTTCCCTAGTAACTTTGACTGTTTGGTAATACACTGACTAGGACTGTCTTGAATCAGACAGAGAGTGACTGTACAGTGTTGGTATTTGACAAAGCAGTCACTTGAATGTTGTTTGGGAGGTTAGTGATTTAAAACAAACACTAATTGTCAACTGCGGCAGTGTAGTTTTCTTTGCACAACTCTGCGGTTTGACACTGTATTTGTTGATCATTAAAAATATCCCAGCATATCCCAAGCTAAATTGATTAATTGATTAATTTGTGTGTGTGTGTGTATTTATAAATTGTGCTTCAATTTTTTGTAGGATATGACTACTTTATCAGATCAGTTGAGCAAATTAACCTCCAATCTTAGTGGTTTTTTTAACCTTACAACCCTACCTTGCATCAGCTTGCAAGGTCATAAAACAATATGTTCATTCCTGTTGTGCTTGAACCCTGCAATCAGACAATGTGTTCTTGGTTGCTGTATAAACAGTTCCAGTAGTGTGACTCATTTGATGTGTACTGTTTAATTCAGGGTTGATGTAAATATACCCTGTTTAAAGTGACACTGACCAGCTTTTCGTGACAGATCTGGATGCATTATCTAAGCACTGTAACTCCAAAATAAAATTACAAGGAAGAAATGACACGGTGGAGTTTTTCCTGTTGTAATTCCCACATTAAATCATATTAAAAAAAACTACCTTTTCATTTTCTCAATAGGTTACTGCAGCATGCACCTGCAAGTAACAGAGAAGAGGTGTTGTCATTTAAAGGTCATAGATAATAAATGCTTTCATGCGTTGTACACACACACATATTGTTTGTAACCTGTGGACTGATTTATTGATTAGATGAAGGATTAATTTATTGACAAGGTGAGTAATTGTGTTTTTGAAATGTATGTTTTGGTTTTGCCTGCTTTAAAAACTTTCACTATTATCCACATAAAAACACCAGTTTGTGGAGACATAGTAATGTTAATACTGAATGTTATGTATGAGTTAAGATTAAATCAATGACAAAACAGCAAAGTTTTGTATTTACTGTATTGTGTCACTTTTGGAGCAATGAATAGGAGATGAATCTGGCATTATGTTTTACCTGCAAAGACATCCCAAAAAAGCTTTTCTGCAACTCCCGTACCTTGCTGAACTACTTAACCCACTATTACATCATTCCAACTGGATGTGCGCCAGACAGCACTTGGCTGCCTGCCAACTGACTTTCTGTCTGTCTTTCTTTCTTTTTTTTAAATACTGCACACAGATGCTAACATTTTTCTGCAGTTTTTCTTACAACCTTTATGCATTTCTTTGTCTGATGGCCACCAAGTTTGCCCCTTGCTGCTGACAGTTTGTCAGTGCTCCTTGCAATGCTGACAGGTTATCTTTTATTGATGCCACTGCTCACCACATGTATGCCACTCAAAAGACAGATGGATGTGTGTAACACCAGATTCTCTGCTGAATGGTGAATTGTATGTCTCTCTAAGTAAGTTCCATAGGAGAATGTACGCTGAAAGATGCCCTCCTCCTGATCAGTCAATGGGCGTAAGTCTATCAGCGGCTAAGGCCTGGAGGAAGGGCCCTGTTTTTTAACTGTTATGAATAGGTGCTTTTGCTTGCTTCCTTTTTCCTTGAACCTTTTGCCCCGGGCCAGATACTGTAGATGTCTTTGCTTGAACTTAACAGAACTCTTAAGAGAGTACGACTGAGGCAAATAAACCTGTGGCCCTTAGTGAGACATTTGAGACATTTTGAGGTTCCTAAACAAAAGTTATACATGCTACCTTTAGTATCATTTAACTGAGACCATTCAAATCATTTTATGTCAAGGTGGACTTTGATTTTTCTTGTTCAACTACTTAGGTAATCCTGTTTCCTAATCCTGTTGCATGTAAGTCTCTGCCAAAAACATGACAAAAGATTAAATAATGAAAACTTTACTGTGTGTATTATTACCATGATTCTTTAAATCTCACAACTACAACAACTTGACTATTAATTCAGTTAGGGCGGATTCAACCCTTCATTGAGTAAAAGCAGCTATGCAGGAATGAAAATTTATCATTAAATAAATTATGGCCCATGTGGGCTGGGCACTCGTATGTGCATGACACAACAATTCACTAAGACAATCATTTGTAATTATCATATTAATGTCACAGTGGAGGCCATTATCAGAGTTTTGTGTGTTATAGTGTCATATTTTATTACGTGATCACATATTTTTACAAGCAAAATCTGAATCTGCCGTGACATCTAGAAGAGAGGAAAGTGTGATATATTTTCCCCCTTAAATGTAGTGAAGTGAAAGTATAAAGAAGTATAAAATGCAAGTACTCAAGTAAAGTAACTTAACTTTGTACTTTGTAGGGGCCTATCTGACTAAATATATAGTCAGATAGGCCCCTCAAGCTCATGCAATAAACCACTGTAAACCCTGTTTCTTGAAGTATGTATGTTTACTTAATGCACTCTATCTTATACCAAATGATCTTCACTTTATATTATAGCAACATTGCAGAGAAACAAATCTATTATTCATAAACATATTACAATATTTTTCTGCATGTGATTTCACGACTAAGCACTGAATTCTAACAATTACAAATTCCTTGATCTCCAACATGTGGTATTGACCCACCATCCTTGAACAAAGCCACATGATGATGGTGATTAATGTCCCTGTTGATAGAGGCTAAGTTGTTACTGTACACTGTTTGCACAGTGAGATGTCCAGGCATCAATCTGTCTACATTTGGTTTATCCATAATACTTCATAATACCGTATGCACTGCTCTCAGAAGTTTCAAGTTAATCTCAACTATGCACACATGCACAAGGTAAGGCAAGCATTATTCATTGTTTGGATGACTCTAATTTTTTTTCCCAACACACCATATCACACAGTTCATATTTGTGAGTCCTCTTGATTTGTCTAGTGGATCTTGGCGGCTGCCTTCAGGTGAAAACGGGTTTATAGTCACTCCAGGGTCTATTCTGTTGTGTTTCTCATGCATTGCTCCTTAGCAACAGCTCTAACATTCCTTGTCATCCCTTTGCCGATTTTTGGGGATATATAAACCTTAGTGCTATGTATTGATAGGCAAGGATCTCTTCCTGTGAATTAAGCGGGGAAATTGGCATCATGGCAAAGGGAGAAAATAATACTGAGCAGTGGAAAAAAACAGCATGCTCCTCTTGTAAAATAAAGACAACCTTAAATTCACCTGGAGAGAATGGAGCTGAGCATGTCCAGTCCTGAGGATCAATGCCAATGCAGTGATCTCATCTGTTTGATAGAGCATTTGAAAAACAGTTTATGCTTTATGATAGATTGCCTTATGGCACTGCATGCAAAAGTCAAGACAGCGTAGTATCTTGGAACTCTTTGATAATCTTAACAGACAACTGATGAATTAATACCAGCAAGTGACTACTATTATCACTATGAATTACAGGCAGTTAAGAAAAACAAGTGTTACGGTTTTATTAAGTCAAAATTTTTGGTATTGTGAAGCAACACTTTGCATACTATTATAAACAATACATCTCTCTTTCTCGCCTTCTCAAGAAGATGATTTACAAACCACTGTTCACACCCAGCCACGTCCGTGCCTTATGTGTTGACAGCCATGCCAAAATGCCAAGCCTCACGCAGATGCACAAACTTTGGGCTTTGTCAACCAGTTGTGTAATTGCTATTTAATTTATAGACACAGAATGCCTTGCAGGCAAAACTCAAGCTGCAAAAGCAGGCTGCAAGGAGTTTGGAGGGTGTAGTGACGAGGGATTTTATGCATGGGCCACATGACATTTCACATGTAGCACGTACCTCCACAACTGGGGATGATTGATGCTTCTGGTCTTGTAGAAAAAATAAGTATCACATTACACCCAGACAGGTGTCTCCATCTCCATGAATCCTTACATTAATGTTGCAGTTTCTCTATGGTTTATGGTGCTTAAAGAATTTGTCCCAGGTCCTCAGACACATGTCTACTTGTGTAGAACTGTGGGAGGCTCACCTGGAGGCAAAAACAAGAGGACCACCAAATAATTTCACTGTACTGCAACGCACATATTTTTCGTTGAGCTCTCTACTTTTAGATTAGCATTGTACCACAAGGCTATAATTCACCAATGTCTACAATACTATTTTTGCCATTTGTCATCGCAAGCAAAATGCTGCCACTGTTCATTTTAATTTTGATGTAACACAAAATGAGGGTTTTTTGCAGGGGCTGGAAACAAAAAATCTACACTCGAAGCTGCTGTGTTCAGTTGGGCTAGTCCATCTGCAAAAGTCACTTAAAGAGCCTGGCAGAGTATCTGCAAGGGCAGCAGAGGAGTGAATATTCCATTTAAAGGATACACCTGGGCCTTTAGAAAAGACTTGTCATCAATTCACAAGTAGAGCCATGAAATCTCCAGGGATGCTTTCTCTACTGAATAGCTTTATTAGTGCCTCTGCAGTCATTCCGGCTTCTCTTAAATGGAGCAACACTTAGAAGTGCGATGAAGTAACGCTGGGCCCATTAGCTCACTTCACAGCACGGCACCATGCTGCTGGTGCCGAGTGATATTACCAGCAGCTGGGTTGAAAACATTCATCCCGCATGAGTTAGGCGCTCTAAGGTGACCAGGATCAGCTGGCAGACCTCATTTATGTGCATGTGCTTTTAAGCAAATCAAACGTCTAGCATTTTATATTTATCTTGCATTATATGCCATTTTACTCATTTTAAAGAATAAAGCAATAAATAAATATTCAGAGGTGTACTGATATAAGGACTGACCTTTAAAGCGTCCTGCATGCCTGCCTTGATAAAATCTATTTCTACTTAGGCTATAAATAGTATATGCTATTTGTAAGGATATTATTATGATGACTGTAATCAGGCTTGCCTTTGTAATCTGAGACTTTACTTCCTTGAACTTTCATCTGGTACTTGACTTTATGAAAGTGTCACACACTCAAAAGATGTCAGGTCACCATGGCTGGAGTACAATAATTCTTTACCAATACAAATGCACTTTAGGACATTGATCAGTTCAAACAAAAATATCCTTTAATGTTAAGTTTTCTTCTCTGTATATGGCACTTAAAGATAACTAGTAAACAGCAAAATGGTCAGTACTGCTTTGCAAATGTTGTGAGGTGTGTGTATGGTCACGTAATGTACGTGTGTCACATACATTATGCCATGGGGGCTGAAAAACAGGCCAGTGAGCCACAGTAAGGCCTTCACCATCTTTTCACGCACATTGCTCAGCTTAACGTGTCAAGAGGAGAAACACATTATGAGAGGCTGCTGTCCCTGTGGGTATGAATTAAGCATGTGACAGGGGTGTGTGCAAGTGTGTTTAAGTGTGTGCCCTGTTCATCTGAGGAATGTCCCCAGTCTACCCAGTCGAGTGGAACTGCATCGAAACCAGAGTGCAAGTATCACCTCAGCTGAGCAGTGATACTGAGAGGCCACGCTTAAGAGCAGATACCTAGATCTCACATTCACTTCACTTTACCCTTTTAACTCATCTGTCATCTGCCTGAGCAACTTAAGCGAAAAGAAAATTACATGCTGCGAGTTGAAAGACGATGCATCTCATAAGGTTCATGTGTGCTGTTGTGTGTCTAATCACAAATATGAAAAGCTTATCTTCAGCTTTAAGAGGTCAAATGAAACTAGAGGAGTAATTCACATGTATGGTTACAATATGATGGGTTAATTTGGCACTGCCATATTTCTCCAAAAAGAAATGTTACACAGAAATGTATAATGGGTAACTACAGGACTTATTCATTGGTACATAAATTCATCATAGAAGTGCAGGGCATATCATTTCTGGCGATGAAATATTATGTTTACATTCTCAAAATATTCTTGATTAATCAGCACGGAAAAAGTATTGCAAGTTACAAATGTTGACCAAAGACCAAAGCTTTGACAGTAAAATAAAAAAAAAAACTAAAAAATGCTATGGCTGCTACCCCATTTCATTGGAAGAAAGAGACAGAGATGAATGGATAACAAGAAAGAGAACAAGGGAGAGAGAGAAAGAGAATGAAAAAGGTAAACGATTAGTTGCTGGTATTTCACGCTGGATGATACTTGGCCAAGCCTCCCTTGTGAAACGGGCTCTCTGTGCTTCAGTGACTGGGCCCTTGTCCCTTCAGGCTGATTTATACCCAACCTCTTCTTTTTCTCTCTGTTTGTTTGGCAGTTCCTTAGCAACTAGAGGTTGTTTTCCTAATGCACTGTTACCTGTCCTGTTTGTCTCTTGACAAGCACTGTAAAGTGTATGATGTTATTTATTGCCAAATAGCATTGTTGTTTGGGGACAGTACAACTGGTTATGTCTTCGTTCCTAGTAAAGAACAAGCTTTTGTCTGTCAAAAGCCATCTAACCATCAGTTGCAGACAGTTTAAAACACGTACCTGAGTGTCGGCACATATTACAAATGCATGTATATTACAACAGTGGTTTGGATTTGGGTAATTGTAGTATTTTAGTTACCTTATGCCTTATAATTTGGCATTTTTATAAGCACTTTAACATAGAAGTAACTATCTTGTATCCTTTTATTTCTTCTTATCAAAACAAAATAAAAAGCAGAACACCGCTCTGATTGACAGTCTGTGGGCCCATTGATTTAACCACAGTGCTTAATGCTAAACCATTACATGCTTGCTCAATCCATCTTGGCATGACTAAATGGCTGTCAATGTCCATGTAAATACATCTTTTTGCAAGAGTTAGGTGCGGTCATTCTAAGGTTGAGTAATCTGTGTTGTGGACCTGGGAAAGAAGTGGGGTGTGGTCAGCAATTTTCCCATTTGATCCTTTAATAAAGTTATTGTCTTGTGAATTAATCACAAATTCTAATATAGCTTTCCTGTAACTGTCCAACACAGCAAGTTTTCACTCAGTGGGACATTAATATGAATCCACTGGGTTAAACTTTGTTTTACACAGCATTATGTCAGCTGCATAAAAACACTCCAACTGTGTCATAGTATATTATAAGATCAAGTAGTTCAAGAAAACAGTGACTTCTCATATTTAATTTTCACAAGATGCACACATTAATAGGGTTTTGCATGTTTCACCTGCAAGTTGGCAGCACTTTTAAGAGGGGTAGTTAATTGTAAGCACTCACACCCACCTCCCTACCATTACAACAGCATTAACAGTCATTCGCACAGTTATCCATGTAAATAACTCCCATTTTTATTAACTTTTCTCGATACAGTTTTCTTTAAATTGCACTTTTTATGGTCCACTTTTTCAAGATAATTGCATTTAAGTGAATTACTACACACACGGCTGGTTGTAAAGTGCTTGCAGGGACAATAAAGAACCTCCTGGGCCATACACACATTCATGTACTCGGAGACATCTTTTGCCAGAGTATGAAGTAATGTTATAAAACTCAAAAGACATTGCACATATGGTGCTTTAAAGTGAAACTGCTCTTTTGGAGAAGAAATAAGAAAGGTTAAAATAACATCAAATTTCATCTTATAAAATTGTCCTCTTTGTTGTTTTTCTTTTTTAATATCCAGAATATATCTTAGATTGGGGCTGAGCTGTTCCCTTCTGTGAGGCTGTGGGGCAACAGGTGCGGCCCACTGTCTCCTCTGATGGATATAATAGCTGCTCTCTGGCTGGGATTCTCAGAGGCGGTGTAATCCAGCCCTAATCTCCCTGTAATTCAGGAAGGATTGGGTTCTTCAGATGAGCAAGTGGAAACCTTTGCTGGTGTGTGAGCTGAATGTGTCTATACTGGCCATACGTTAAAAACCAGGCACGGGTTTGTTTTTTGATCCATGCTAGCAACCAAAGATCTGTTAGAACTTCACCTGAAAACTCCCACATTTGACTACAGAACAGAATGGTACTGTTTCTAGGAGTCAGTCTGTCTTCAGTGGTCATCTTCAGTCTGATTTCTTATGTTTCGCATTTTTTTCATATTCCCATCTTTTCGTATAATGTTAGTATCTATCTATTAACTTTTTAGGCATTACGGATTTCAATCTCCAATCTCCAATCCAATCTAAATCTCTAATCTAAACTGCAATAAATAAATGTAGTTTTTGTTTTTCATCTATTTTCCACAACCAAATCCCATACAAAAGTGTTTCCTCTGTTTTCATTCTTTACAGCTAATGGCTCGCAGCTGAGTTTCCTACCATGGAATAAAATAATTTATTGCATAAATATGATCATGCACAACTGACACAGGTGCAATAACATTAATTTTACTGATCTCTGGAGTGACTAGTAACCAATAAAGTAACCAATAAAATACAACACGTCATAGAAAAAGAAGACTTAACGTCAGGACTATAGGTTTGAGTCATTCTCATTTTCATAGTCTTAATGCTGGAGTGCACTTGTGTGACTTATTAGCTGATTTTATAAAATTTAATTCATTTGGGGTTGTGTCTGCACATAAAACGTGCAACATCCTGTAAAAAGGACTTTTCTGGATCCTCATGTTATCAATTAATGAGTAGTCAAAAAAATGTCAATTTATTGTGTGATTAGTCTTCCTGTCATAAATTATTGATTATTATTGAATTATTAATTTTTTAAGTTTTTTGGCCTGGAAAAAATGTGTAGTTATGCAATCTGCGTGCTTTTTGAGAGTGTTAAACTTTTTTTTCGTTTTTATTAACCTCCTCTGATGAGGTTGTCATGATTTTCCCTCTCATCAAAAGAGAAGTGAATAAATACTCAACTGTATGTTTTACTTCCTGAGTGTGTGCCAATAAACAGTTACAAATGACTGCTGACTGAACAGGATGCTTTCGGCTGACATGTGTCACGGTGTCATCAGTTCAACTCACTCTGAGCTCTAAGCTCACCCAGCAGGTTGCTGTCAACACATAAGTGCCCAAACCAAACTCACACAAACAAATGCACACATACAGCAAATGCACACACCTCTGTAGACACACATACACACAGATCAGCCAGGATTAGTGTCAGAGCGGTTAGTACATCATGACTGACTGAGCAATCTACGTACATGTGCCAACAATTTCCTTTCACCTGGGGACAGAGGAGAGGGGAGGAGGAGGGGAAAAATTGCTGAAGATGATAGGAAAGATAGCAATTGTTTATTTATATGGGACATCTTTTCCAAGGGAGAGAGAGCATAAAAAGGTTTTATTTCCTTCTGTTTGGTGAGAGGTTAGATTTATTGTCTCAATAAAAAAGAATTTGTAACAAGGATCCTTGTCTAATAGCTATTGAGAAACCAAAAACCTTATGAGATGGAAATCTCCAATGATCCAGCATGTTTTTTCCATTGTGTGGATGTGGGAGGTCTCCAGACTCACGTTGAGGGTTTTAATTCAATTAAGAAAACAATAATTTATGTGTGCAATGTGCCAATGGAGTCTGCAAAACCTTTGTTCTCAATAACTCAGGCTTAATGCTTCTTTTATAAATGAACAGTGCAATAGCTCTGAGATCTTTACTGATTGAACCACTGGGAAAACACTTAAGAGACCTTTATTTCATCTTTGAATCAGCATGCATTTAAGTGTAAAGCAGACATGGATATTAAGTAAAACTCAAAGCATGTGTAAAGTACTGTAACAGCAAAACAAACCCAGAGGAAAGAAAGATTTTAATATGCATTTAGATTTGGAAAAGCACTTGCTGTGAAGAAATGTTTGCTCAACTTGCACAAAGAGTTTAGTGTCATGTGTGACAGTTAATGGAACACACAGAAGTATCAGGTGTTATTCATTGTGTCTCTTGGCTGCTGCTCTGTTTGGGTAACCCTGCACATGGACAACAACCTACAGTGAAGTGTGCACATGGTATACAAGGCTTTAATACCTTGTATGAGTAATGCACCAGTATTTACATCATGCATGCGTGTGCCTGTGCATGATTGAGCGTGCATAAGTTCAAATGTATTTGCAACAGACTGTTGCTTTTAGATGAATGTGCAAACTACATGCATCAGAGTCTGCACATGTACTGTTGCATTGTATGTATATGTGAATGTCCTCAGCTTTGTGACAGATATTCTTTTTCTGGTGTGTTACCCAGCCTAATGCTGCACACGCATATTGCCGTGCCCTAGAATTAAAGGCTGAGTAAATCATTTGTGTCTCACAGATTTTGTCAGTCAATGTGGAACACTGCTTTCTTTGTGCATGGGCAGTCAAGCAAACAGAAATTTACCAGATGTGTTTGGAGCTATTGTTGATAAAGATAGCAACCATTAGTTTTCATCCAACGCCATCCCTGAACAATAGTACCCATTGTGTCTTGTCTTCCACTGACTCACCCTGAATACCAGCTAAAATAATGACACATTGCTGGTGACAGTATTTCATAGTATTTCAGTGAACATATAACAACATACCCAGAGAAGCGTTATGTTACAACATAGTTTTCAAAAGTAAAATTTTGACTTTCAGACTGAGATACCTGTAAGTCAGCATAACTCTGTATCTGTTGTTTCGTGTGCACAACTCTGTGATTGCACAATGGAGCACATTTATATGAAGACAGCTTTAATAGAGCTACAACAGATGCGACTGTAAACTTGTTGGTCAGAAGGAAAGGCGCATTGTGTCTGCAAAATTATATTTACATGTACCCATTAGAAATTTTGAATTATGAAATAAATAGATAAATAATTAAAGTAAAACATAACTAAAAAATACAATTCTTACTATGGTCATAATATTTGCTTAATAATTCGTGGATTTCCCCAGTGTATTGTTGTGTCTCTGCAGTCCAAACAGAAATTTTGCTTTATCTCTCAACTTTAGCTTTACCACAGAGTGACCGGTCTGTTGATGTGGCTGAGTGAATGTGAGCCCCACAAACTTAGATGCTGGCAGCACCAGAGTGATTTAACTGTTGGAAATAGGAAAAGAAGAGTTTCAAAAAACAGTACTTAATAACTGAGAAGCCAGGCAGAAAGTAAGGAGTAGCCGTTCGAGTTTGAAAGTAAGGCAAGGTCCATTTGTGCTCTTCGGTGAGTTTGTTGAAGATTATAGACCATTATATGGTCTTTTCTCAGATGATACAGGAAAATGTGCAAATATTGCATATCAACATGATATTCTCTTAATGTGTTAACTGAGCTTCTATTTGACTAAGCATTGACTGAACATTAATTAAACCAAAGGCAGGGATAGCATTCTTCAAAAGTTAAAAAAGCCAATTTGACCCTGGAGAGGTCAGAGTCACTTTTAGATAACTATCCCTGACAAGCTGACCTCCGACACAAGCCCCCTGCTGCTCCAACTGCTGAGATGAGATGTAAAACTAAGAAAACACTCTCCTGCACCTTTCTGTTGTTTTTGATCTCATTCTCCTGTCCACCGTGAAATCAGTTTGCTTCAGAGCCAAGAGTCACAAATACCTCTTGGATGAATCTTTGTGACTGTGAATATGTGTGTGTGCGCACGCACATATCTGTGTATATGTTTGAGGGCTGAAGGGTCATCGGTCTCTGCCATCCTCTTTCTTCCCTCTCTGACATCCCAGAATGCCACAGCACATGAGAGGACTGAGGATTAGAGAAAGTGTCCTCTCAGATGACTCGTCCATCTGTCCCCAGGATCGAGTTATAAGGAGTTGTGATATTGGGCCGATTCATTTCAATCAACAGCAGATCCAATTCAAATAAGCCCCTCAACTGCAAGGAAAATCCCTCCTGAGGCTCTGTTACCATGTCCCTTTAGTGCAAGAAAAAAAGCTTGTCTCTCTTGTTCTTCTAGTCCATGATCAACAACTTGGCTGTTCCTGTGGCTGTTTATCATTCACAAACTTAATAGTAAGGCCATTTTCATCATTTCTTTATGTCTTCTTCCCTTTGTCTCCAGTTTAGTCACTAATCAGGAAGCACCTAGTGCCTATTTATCATAGAAATTGAATCATTACCACCCACACCACAGGAAAGAAAAACATCATCATTGCCTAATGCATTTTGTGGCAGCATTTATAGTGATTGCTATTACACACTTTAACAGGAAAGGGTTAATGATAATGCTTTGATCTTTTTTGCACAAATTGACTTGAGATTTGACCTTTGAATGTTTTCTTGTTTTAGTTCTATTGTATATGTCGCCCCAGGAAAAATATTTTTTATATAGCCAATTATTTTCTACAAAACATATTTACACTTACACCAACTTAATTATTTTTCATCTTAATTTAAAAGATCTTCCAGATCTTCCTTCACTAGTAATGATAACATTTAGTGTATTGGGTTTTTTTTTCCCTCACAATGATTTTAAATGATCTTCACTTATGGAAATACAAATAGCTGTCCTTTTATTGTTTCAAGATAAGAAGCATGCAAACAAAAAGTATGCACTCATATACTGCTTCATCCATGATATCATGCTAAGAGCAGATCAAAGCTTTATGTGTCAGATAAAAGTCCATCCATGCAAGAGACATGGAAATAAAACAGCACCAAAAAAATCATGCTGTCTGTTCAATTCTTTGAGCATGGTTTTGTTATATTGCAGGTCTAATAAAGGACTAGAGAAGCAGTGGAATGACACTTTTCATCAAAGATTAAGGGTTCAACTGTTGTCAGAAAACACATTAGGAATTATTATGTTACTGTGTTACTCTGTTGTCCTGTCCTCATCAGACGCAGCTGAACCTATCTTGGCAAGCCAATCTCGCTTCCAATTCACTGAAAATTTGATAGCAGTTATGAAAATATTTTTTAATGATGATTCACTCTCAGTAGCAACAAGCAAGTGGCTCAGTGGTCTTGACTGCTAGGCGTCTTCACAAATTATGAGTACCTCTGTAGGCATGCTGCAAAATCTAAATTGCCAGTATATGACCAGTCTTGGACTGGTGACTAGTCTTGGACTAGTTCATATGGACAAAATGTTTCTTATCCTTCTGCCAAATACATGTTTGGATAGGCCTCATTATTCAATGATGAATTAAGTGGATTGACAGAGAAAATGAATGAACAAAAAGGTTTAAACAAACTGAAAGTACATCTATTAAGAAAATGAATGACTGTTAAATGAACAGTGGATCCTGATAATCAAGAGTTAATACTACTCTGCAGAGTCGATCTGTACCCACAGTAAACAGAGTTAATGCAGAGAGATTCAACCAAGATTAGCAAAAAATAATAATAGCAGTATTGTCTCCTGATGTGTTGTGTGTTGTTGAAGAATGTTTTTCTTTCACTTGCCTTTCCTTTTGGCACCTGCTGACACTGCGATAAAGTGTCTGTCTTTTTGTCAGTTAACACACATACACATACGAGGACATAAAACACAGCAAACTCTCTTCTATCTCTCTTCCATCTGCCATGCCCTTGTGTTTCATCACCTTTAAGTGCTTATGAAATGATCTATATTCACTGATGCCTCAAAGCCTTTTCCTTTTGCTTCACTAGCCAGCAATGTTGTTTGTGCACTCAGTCCTTGGGGCAAACCTTGTCATGGGTAAGGACAGAGCAGAGATACCACCTCCTCATCCTTGCCACATCCCCTTCTTCATTTTCCTTTGGGTTTTTTTTTCTTTTCTCCAACTTCTCTTATAATTTTCCAACTGGAGAGTGTGTGTGTTTGTGTGTGTGTGTATGCATATGTGTGTGTGAGTGACTAAGTGTGTATGTGTCTCTGCCTGCACATACACCCTGAGTGCATGGCACAGTGCCAGATGCAGGCAGATAACATCTTGAAGGAAACATTACAGTATTGCATACTCACTTTAAATTACTCAAATGTTTATAGCAACCAGCGCCACAACAGGTGGAGAGGGATGAACCTTTGGCAGGCTGGCAGGTCTTGTACTTCATGGAGCTGTGGTTTCTGATGCCTTATGACAGCAAATCAAGAGGAACTGACTCACTTGAGTATGTCCCATATAAAGACGGTTTTGTGTGCAGCAGAAGACTGAAAGTACAGGATAAACATGCTGAAACGCATGCTCTCATAATACTAACTTCTAGTTTGCAACAGCCATTGTGATCTATTATATCTGCTGTGGCTACTTGTATTTTGTCTGAACCTACACACTATGAGTTGCAACAAATTTTACATCAAAATTATCATAATATTATTATTGTTATTATTATCATTTTCTTCTCTTGCCAGACATAGCACATACACTGCATGACATTTTAAAATACTCTTATTATGGGACCTATCAAAACAACAAGTTTTAATTTTACTGAAGTTGCCCACAAAAACTAATGTCAGCCGCTGTCTATGATTTGTACTTCACACTTGTTATTTATGACAATCATGAGTAATATGTGGTATATTTTCCTTTGAATAACCCACAGATGAGTCACACATGGATCTGCCTCACGTGTAGTAGCTTGTATGTGCCTTGGCCACGAGCACAGCTGTTGCAGCACATCTCAGAACTGCCTTGTTTCTAATAAAAGCTGCACAATTGTCTGGATTGAAAATGACTATTAATTAAAATATAGATGGCCTGATACAACTTAAAGCACATCGTGTTTATTTCATTCATAAAACCGCAAAGTACTGCCCACCCCCCCCCTCACTATGTTAACTCCACCCCTCAATGTGGTGGCTGACCCCTGGCTGCTCCCTGACATCAGCCGAGGCAGAAAAGCGCAGAGCCCCTTCACAGAGATCACTGACATGCTGTGCTGTCAAAGCAGTTGACAGAGGAGAGGCTAAACACGTTGAGAAAATAAAAGCTCCTCACAGCTTGCCAATCACCAATACCCATCCTCTGTTTTTTTTCTCATTTTTTTTCCCAGATGGAAATATTTGAAGAGGAGGACAGATTGCTCACCTGAGTTCATTACCTGCCAGCACAACACGTTATAAGTGACATGAAGTCCTTCTATACATGCACACTTTTTTTCCACAGGAAGAGGGTATCATCAGTAGACAAAAGGAAAGTCAGCGCAGGAATAAATTGTCAAAAAGAAGACTTATTTAAAGACATTTTTATAAGAGGAAAATCTTTTCTTTGTTGAAGAAGAGAAAATACCAGTTGATAAAAAGAAGGATGTGAGAAAAAACACTCTTCAGACACGCAAAAATACAGAAACTTGGTTGGTAGTGAACTTTCTTGGTTCCCTACATTTTATTTCACTTGGGTGCAGACCTATGAAATGAGCTTTCAACAAATACGTAATTGCTCAGTCATTCTGCCACTCGGTTGATCCCACATTACACAGCCGGCGCTATTGCACTTTTTCCCCAACTCCCTGTGACATTTCCTTGGCTTTTAGAGTGTCTTCCTTTATAAACTGAAGTCTCACTGTAAAATGTGGATTACAAGCCCACTGAGCTCAGTTTTTCATGCAGCCTAAATAAAATGCATTAGGAGCCGCTCTTTAACATTGGGGAATATCCTGAGTGAAAACTTAGAAGCCAAAGGGAGGGTGGTGTAAAAAAGACAGAGACAAAGGATTAGAAATCAAGATATTATATTTTGAGGATGAATCCCTGGTGAAATATATAGTCTGCTATAAATCTGAATCAAGTTTGAGTGCTGTTTTTTGACTAATCTTAGACATAAGACTTCCCTGTGTGTTGTAGGGTTGTTACAGCTTGCATCTTTCTTCCTTGTAATGGAAGTTTAGGAGACTAAACTGTACAAGGTATACATTATCTTGTCACCAATTGATTTACAGACATTGATTTTATGTCATTATTCCATTGGAAAGTTTTGATTTTATACTGTCAAGCAGAGAAATAATGAGCAGCATAAAATTCCCAGTCTAAAAAGGGAAATTAGAGTACATCTCTCAAAGGCCAGACAAGGTCAGAGCTAAAAGAAAAAAAAAAACCAAAACCGAACAGCAGGCTTTGTTGGATTTTGTATGGATGGCTCCCATGTACTCAGCTGTGCTTGAGAATGAGTTATGATCACAGTGAGACACACCACCCACATGGCCCTTGTCTCACTTTGGATTTTTCTATCCAGATGTTGCTGTTTGTTTGCATTTTGTCTTGAATAATATATTGTCTTTATACACAGGTGTAGTATTCCAAAGGAAAGGTTTAAAACTGAAAGACTTGGTTTTATGGTTTTGATGTTAACTTAGTTTGCACTTAAGACATGTTTACATGAAACTTCTAGTGTGTGTTGGACTTGTTTTTGCACTTTTGTAATCTTCTACTTTTATTGCTGATATCTGGGGAGAAAGAACAACAATAACAACAGAGGACATGATAATGATAAGAAATGAAATGCCAAACTGACAGAACATATTTGATCCAACAAAAAAGTCAAAAGTCCATCTGAATGGTCTAATGATCAAACACAATGGACAATATAGATAATAATTTTTAAAGATCCCATTTGTTTTTACTGACCCAACACAAAGACCAAGATGATAAAACAAGTTAACTGATGGCTTGTGTGATTGTCTTGTGCGCTCCATTGTAAAACTAACTGCAATCATGAAACATTGTCAGTATGCAATCATGCAAGTGATCTTTTGTGTTGCTTGCTCTTTTAGAAATATCAATGCAGTTTCCTTTCCACACAACCACTGGCCGCCATTCATTTCTTCGGGATTTGGATAAACTTCGGGAAGGATTCTGGAATGCCACTGAGTTGTAAAAACCCATAACAATGAACATTAAATCTGTTTTACTTTTTATCAAAGTTACTTTGCAGTTATGAAGGCTTTATAAATCCATCTGAAAATTAACTTCATAACCACTCAAAGATAATGTAACTTTAAAAAAAATAAATGCAGGCGTGATGGTCACCATAATGATTACATGACAAGTTTCAGGCACATAAATGAATGGAACCCCTGTAAAAAAATATTTATAGAGCTAAAGATTGTTTGCATGGATGTTTATTCTTGACATCTTGGAACGATTTACATTGTCGCATGGTGGTTAACAATATCAGAATAAAGATATTAGTGACAATCTTCATGGAGATCTAAGGGGTTTGCTGCCATGATTGTGACATAGCAGCACACAGTAGCTCCTGGGTAAAACTTAACTGACAGGTCTATTACTGCCCATCTTCTCAGCAGGCAGGTTTACTCCCCTGAGCCAGTGATCATGACTTCCATAACAAGCCCCTCAATGTCCCTGCAGCAAAAAAACATGCATGCAGACTAACACACACACACACACACACACACACACACTGCTGGTTGATTTATGAGTTTGAGAGCCTAGAGGTGGGAGGCAGCGTTGTCGTCTCCCAGACATGTTGACCAGAGGATGAGCTATCGAAAGAAGACAGAGAGGCGGGCAGTACTGCAATTATCACACTAAATACATTAGGCTGAAAGATTGCACAGTACATCATCAGGGTATGCTCTGAGAAATGATCTGGGCACTTATTCCCCAAAGCATCTCTTTTAAGTATGATTGCGTAAATGACAGAAGTGTTTCAAAGAAAATCTGCTTCACAGGGTCTTAGGGACACATGAGTGCTTCTTTGAGTTGTTCCCCGGTTTGAATTTTGAATTTGAATTGAAATGAATTGAATTTGAGGTGCTTATTGTGAAGAAATGTGACTATCTACACTGGTGACTGACTTCTTTGTTTGTGGCTCTTTCACCATAGTGCCACAATTCTTCTCTTAGATACTGATTTTTAAAAAGACTGAATGACAAATGGTTCATTGTCTTCCATACATTTGGACTGTACAGTCACATTTGTGTATGTCTATGGCAGTAATGTCTAGAGGGAACAAAATGGGGCCTGATGTCTAAATGTAGGGACATCTCTGCCCTTGCTAGAAAATAACTTATGGGTTAAAAAATGTGGGGGAATTTGTTATGGTTTTACTCTCAGATCAACTGTATATGAATCCATGTTTTTTACATGTACATACTCAGAGTTTAAGGTGCAGGCATGATTAATTAGTCTTTTTTCAAATGCAGTTAGCATCCTTTAAGTGTAGTTTGCTCTTCACCGAATGAATGATTCACTCAACATATCATAATGCCATTCCTAAACATGTAATTAAATTTAGGTCAACAGATCGAGACCTGAAAATAATTGTGAAAAAGATTTGTTACTAAAACAAGCCTTTCATGAATTATTAGTCATTGTCTCGCTGCTTTAAAAGCTAAGTACAAGGTAAAATCAATGGAGAGTGATCAATATTTTAAATCTCATCTTCTTAGACAAACATCTTCACATTGGTAACTTTTAGAAACTGCATCAGCCTTGAATTGAGTAATGTGTTGGGTATGCAATTTAAATGTTTTAAAGGAGCGTTGGTTACGAGTTTAAAAAATTAAGCCATGATGCAATTACGTACTGCATTTGAATGTTAATATCTGTCTGAAATTATTTCGAAATATTTTTTGCATTGATAAAATTATTCCACCCGGCAAAAATTGCTTTGACGTAAAAACAGCAACACAGTCACAACATGTCTTACACTTGTTCCTCAGCAAGGAAGTAATCCTCATGCCATTGCAGATGATGACTGCTTCTCTTCCACTGTTATAGAAGACAAAGGCGAGCATTGTGCATGTCATAGAAAGCATCCGCCTTTATTGACTTAGGTAAGCCCTGCTGTTGCTTTCCACTCAACATTTAGAAAAAAACTTCCTCTGCCATGACACAAATGAGGGTGAAACACTGTGAGCTACGCCTACTCCCCCTCTCACATCAGCCCCTGCTAACTACCTGAGCATACACTAAGCTGACAGGTGAAGGTGCACGACAGATGTCTTAGTGGTGGTGTGTGTATGTGTGTGTATCTGGGGGGGGGGCTGGCAAGGGTTGACACCACTCCACTTCTGTGACCTACAGCTGAACTTGGACCTGTGAGAAAATAACAGGTTCTCCAATTAGGCCGCCAGTGTTTTACCTCGCCACACAACAATTAGCCCAGAGGAGCTCTCTAGCTTGTGCAGACTTGCAAAATAAAGTTCCTTGCAGACCCGCCTCCCTCCCTGCCTGCCTGCCTGCCTGCCTGCCAGCTACAGCCTCTGTTTTCGCAGGGATGTTTAGTTGGGGAATGGTTGCAGCCATTCCCTGCAATTAACAAGGATACACTGTACCTGCTACAAGGGCTTTTATTACCTTAATTTGACCAGATGGCGAGGCTGAGTCACATCTCATGCAACATACGCCTGGCATGCTGCAAGGCCTACTCTGAAAAATCAACACTTAATATATTCCTAACAATTACCTATTGTAAATGCCAGCAGTTGTCAGCATAACCTAATAGTCATAAGTAAAGTGATGGTCTTCATGTCTTTAATGAGCTAGTTGGAAGTAGTTGTTCAGTATAGTTAAAGCAGTGGAGACCATTCCAAATATAATGACTAATATAGTGATACTAAAGCATTGTATTGTGTGTAGGAATCAATGCACACATGGCTCACGGCTCATTTTACACATCATACATTTGTTTTAGCAATAAAAACTCATTAACACTGGCAGTAAGAGTAACATACCAGCAAATATTCTTAATAACATTCCCAACAAAACAATACTTTTCTGCTTGTTGAGTCTTACATACTGTTAAGCATGTACACTAAATGTAAACTACATCCCAGTCATGTATGCCCAAATTCACATTTGTTGTATTCACGTGAAATCATAGCTATGGTGCTAATCAAGCTGAAACTAGAAGATCAAAGCTGCACACAAATTAGTAGCAATAAGTTTTTAGATTTTGAAAGTGTAAAATGTGCAAAAAATAAAGTACTATGCATTTGGCAGGAGAAAAAAACAATATGAAGAAAAATACACTATTTTGTTTTTGGATGAGAAAAGAAAAGACGGAAAGGTTGTTTGCACTATTCTCTATACCCAACCAATACACTGCAGAAAAAATGTCTGATCAGCAAGTTTTGCAATAAAACAATTTATTCACTGAGAGTGAAAAAGTAACATGTTCAATCACACTTGCCAAAAGTGTTGGGACTTCTGCTGTTGAATGCATACACATATATGAAGCATACTAAGAATGTTTACACAAGGCGTTAAAGCACAGTACACATTACTCAATGTTAACCTGCACTGTTTGCTTTAGAAACCATCCATGTCCGGTATCAGGCACTAAAAATACACTCTAAGCTGTTCCTCACTCGCTTGGGGTCACAGAGGAGCTCTTAGGTGCACTAAAGGCCATCTTGTTTGCCGTACAGATAAAGATGATAAATGTCACAACACAGAGTGCTTAAATGCTTTGTACTCTTGAATGTGATTTATGGCGAACTTTGACTACGGCTGACTACATTTTCAAAAGCTTCCTCAGTAATGGATCTGCCTGAACTTCAACCTGCCAGGGCTACTGTAACTGTTTGATTTACACACACTTAGCATGACGTGACGGTACATCTGAGGATTATATGTCAAGTTAAAGGATACTGCCAGCAGCTTTAATTTGTTGTTGAGCTGTAATCATTAGGGATGAACCATAATAAATGAGGAAAAATATTTTGTTAAATTTCTAGTTGCATGCACAAAGTAGACTATTCATGCAAAAACACTATCAGTCTGTTGCATCTGGTTTATGAAGTTTGAGGTTAAATCCAGGTAAAAACATATACAGTGAAAACAATACTGATACTGTGCTAAACAAAACTCAAAGCAATTGTACCACATCATATCGAGTGGAATTTAACATATTGCTATTTTATTAAGTGCATTTAAATACATAAACACACACGTATATAGTATATAGTAAAAATAATTGTACACAAACCTAAAAAAAACTGCAAAGAAGCTTACCAAACAGGCATTATTTACATCAGAAAAATACTGTACTTTCCATATGAAACAATGACAAATAAAAATAATTCAGTATAATTCAATAAATGAAACTCTTTAATTACAAATGTTTGTGAGGGAAGAAGGTAGAGTTCGAAGGGTAGTCAGGCAGATGGTGACAGGCAGTTGAAGGCAGTCATATATTAACTCAAGTCTAACATACTCATTGGGGTACTCATGCAAAGCCTTCAGGCTGAAAACGTCTTTGAGATTTTAAATGTTCAGCATTTGCTGTGCATCTCTGGCACAGACTATGATTTACTTCCTCTGAGATTCTCTGACAGCTTAAGAGTCTTAGTGGCCTCGTGGCAGAAAGCACAGTCATCCTGACTACAACGTGAGATGGAAAAAAAAAGATGAGGGACGGCAGTAACATTATACATACAAACTATTTTAATCCAATTTAAAACAGCAGTTAAAAATACTGTTTGACATATATATCTGAAAGACCACATATTTTATACTTTATACACATTTCTACAGTATGATACAGTGTATGGCTTGGCAGAAATATTTTTTTTCTTTTATTGAAAAGATAAAAATGCAAGCTTTACTGACCAAATGATTAACGCAATTGAGCCTTCAAGCTGTAAACAAACTCCAATTTAAACATAGAAGTGTTCTTTTCTAAACTTTACAATTCTGTCTCCAAAAATGGCACTTTTAGTCAAAAATCATTGTAAAAAATATACTTGCATTATTTCATCAACACTTTAAAAGCTTTCCTCTGAGACTGACAAGGCACTGTAGCCATTTAGTTTTGTAGTTTTTGGCAGTAGAGTCATTTATCATACATAGGTACAGGTACATTGAGACACTAAAGTAAGGCAAATCTTGATAGTTTGGCACATGTATTATTTGAGGCAGCTTTGAGGATCAGTGGTGTGTGTGACTTTTCATCGTCATAATACACGGTAAAATGCATGATGCGTCGTGCACGATACTCGTTTCGTTTTTGACAGTTTTTTTCCCTTATACCAGGGACCTGCTCAAATACAGTTTTTAAAGGCCACATTTTACAAGTAAAAGCAGTATTTTAGCTCTTTGTATGGTACAATGTCCCTTACACTACATAACATTTGGGTGCCACCAATATTTTTCCAGTTAAATTCCTAAAGCAAATGGCTCTAAACACCACACAGGCTTTTTACAGGGATCCTGAGGCACTAATTATTTTCAGGTTGGCATCAGTCTTTGGTTGTTTTGCTCTTGCTTAGCTGGCTGTGTGACACTCTGACTGCATCAGCAGTGGTAGCTCTCCCTCAGATCCCTCCATCGCTGTGGCTGCATTGTGAGTTTCTGAACTGAGGTCTTGTGGTTCAAGCTGAGATGCCTCTCCTTCGTGATCAAATGCTGCTTGCTCTGCCGCCCTTTTCATCCTTTCTTCTGCCTCAATCTTCATCCTTCGCTCTTCAGCCTCTATTTCCTCAGTTGTGGGAATAGAGTTCTTCTTTGGCCTTCCCTTGGGCTTAGTTGGGGCCTCATGACCTCCTTTAAGCACCTAGAATAACACACAGGCAATCTTATTAGACTCCTCTGGTAATAAATAGCAGCAAGCAGGCAAAGGCAATGGTTGCTATTACAGTAATTAAGAGATGACATATTCCTGCTGGCTGCCCTTGTGCACTCATTCATCTTTAACGATTTCAGGTCTTTTTGTTCTTTGAGTTGTCGACCCTTCTACAAAAGTGTTCATTGCCGTCATCATTGGTTACACCCCACACCACACCCTCTTTCTGTCGTACTGCTACCTAACATTTCTTTTTTCTACTATATTGCAAATCAGCATAACATGAAACACTGGATTGGAAAAATCTTAATTGCTCTTAATTAATTAAAATTACTTTTAAGGATGAAAAGGTGAATAATAATTATTAAAAATGATTAATATATTATTATATATTATATATTAATATATAATAATGGTTTGACATAATGCGTTTTCCCCCTTTGTTTTCCCAGCAATCATTTCTCCCAGATCTGCCAGACTTCAGTGTGGTGCTGTCTCTCACCATTTTCTTCCACTTCATTCGCCGGTTTTGGTACCATGTTTTCACCTGGAGTTGTGTGAGTCCAAGTGACTGGGCCAGGTCTAACCTGCAAAATCACAAAGAAGACAAGCTGCACATTTAGTGGAAGTTTCATATTTTCTTTGCTTTTTTTGTTTGTTGTTTGTTGTTTTAGCTTTTTGCATTAGTTTTGTCTTATTTAAGGAGGCTACATACAACATTATTCACATGCTTTTAAATACCCCTTCCTTAATTTTTTCCAAAAGAACCAGCCGGTTTTTCCCTCTGATGGGAAAAAATTGAAATAATAATAAAATGAGCCTAATTTTGTTTTTGACCTTTCCACAAAAATGTAACTTCATGTCTTGAAGTGGCAAGAATTTCACACTTGAGTACAGTATGAATCCTCTCTGATACTCTTAGCTCTGTTTTGGATCTCACATCAAAGCTGATTTGTTTGACTTTGACACAGTACACCTGCAGCTCAGGAAAGACTGCTTAAAACATCTGTACTGAGATCAGTAATCCAATCACAGCACTTGCAGAAGGACAATTGGAACTGTTCTGAATGCATCCACCACATGTGTTGATCCGTGACTAATTGGACTATTGGTCGGTGTGTAAAGTGATACCTCAGGAAGGGACAGATAAAGTGAACAAGGCATCCATTTGTGAGGGAAAAGAGTAGTTATCTGGGTTTTTAAATGAGATTTCCTCTTCCCTGCTCGTCTCAATGTCTTAAACAGTAGATGAAGGGCTTCTAACCCCCACCAATCCCCCAGTGAAAGGAACCGACTTTTATTTGATGGTAAAAATGGAAGCCGAGACAGAGAAAAGGCGTGAACAGAATGTAAAAAGCAGAGCAAGAACAAACCTCTGAGACTCATGGGATAGTCTAGCTAACCTTAAATCTTACATTAAGAGCATTTTGTGTTTTTGTCTGCGCTTTAGAAAACAGCAGACATACAGGCAATCAAGCTGTCTATCAAACTTAACTATCATTCGCGCCCCAGTCTATGGCAGTTCAACAACTGGAGGCAAGGAAAAGTAATTGCAGAAAAGGAAAACACCCCGCTTATTTATGGTCATTAGTTCTCAATGAAGAGAAACCACACACTTACAGCAATAGAAACAGTATTCAAGTTACTCCCTTCAGGCTACTGCAAGACCGCCATTTTGTTCCATTCTCACACCTTTCGCAAGTAAATTTTGGGTGTAACTAAAAACCTTTTAACAATAATGATAATGCTGACAGTGAAGATTATTAAGTCACTAATTATTGTGATTGGAAGCTGCAAATAATCATTACCGCTTTATGACGTGAATAATTAAAAGTCTTTTTCGGGGTTATTTTTGGTTTTGGTTGAGCCTTCCCCCATCTCAATTCAAGACCACAGAAATTCCGAGCCAAGAAAAGGAATAAACGTTATCTTTGGATCATAACAAACCAAAGTGGCATGGATGCCACAACTTTGATGTAAGGCTTTAAACAGGGATTTTCTCTGTTGATGTTTTTCCACCAGCTGGATATTTAATTAATTTTAAACACAGTGTCAAAATCGGATATTTTGACAGGACACAGTATTTTGGCACAGCAATCTGTAAGGGTGGTTGGTTTTGATCACTGAGTTGTGCTCAGCCTCGGGGCTTCTGCTTCAAGATGAGGCATGGCAGCTTTCCAATAGCTCTAGGCAAGCCACGGTGTGATATATTTAATAATGCATTGTGGGAGTTTTCTCCATGGAAGGGATCTAAATGAAATGACAAATAAATCTGGTATATTCCAAATATGTTAATGTATTTCCAGATTAGAAGTAAGTGGACACATTGCAAAGAGGATACAATGTTTAAGATGTCTGTGTGGAAAGTATAGCTATTAGGATGACAAAATTTATGAATATAGTGTACACGGACACGGTGCATTTCTAATCCCCGCTGATTCACTCTCAGTATCTAAAACGATGAGTAATGTGAGAGTGCGCAAACATGTAATCTTTACTCCATGCAACGGTTTGCAAGCAGATTGAAATTCCTACTGCACTCGTGAAGAAAATATTTTACAACATATATGGTTCAATACTGTTCTGGGTCACAATGGAAAAGCAGCTTGCAGGCCAAATATAAAAGCAAGGCATACAATAAAACTGGAAAATATAGTCTAACCTCGTGTCAGGCCTCAAAAATGACCCACAGAATGGAACTTAGGACACAGATATTAACATAAGATTACTTCATCTTATTGTAGAAAGCAAAATGTTCTTAATATACACCTGCACATGTGTGAAATGATCGGCAGTAAATCAGTGTAATACATTTCTGTTTGCTTGTGTTGGCCACTCTCCCTGTTTTCTTGAATAAGGCAGTGTTTCTTTGTTGGGCCTTTTTTGCCGTTGGAGAGCTCAGGGTTAAAAACGTTACTCTTGTCTCAACTAGAATGTTGAGGTAATGCTTTGGCATAGACAAATTCACATTACTTGAGACATTCCCCACAGGATAAATAAAAAATTAAGATATTAGGTTCACCACTGCTTAATAATTGCAGTTGTGGCTTCGTGAATATACACGCGTGTGTGTGACAGTGTGTGCGTGTACCGTCCTTTCAAAATGCACTGTGTCAGGCATGCAGGTTAATGAGATGTTGATAACTTAATTCCTTTAAATCAGACTCATATATGACTCTTTATGACTGTGGTATTGGTTACCTCTAAGATGTCAGTGGTTTGTTATATGTATGTCAGAGTATGATATTAGGTGGCTCTGATGTTATTTATGTGTATGCTGTTTCATCACTCATTTTTTTGCATGTGTGTGTTTATTTTTTGATGGAGAGAGCAACAGACTACCACCCTAATTGAATTAAACTCTTTCAGTTTCAAATGTAAGTCTATCAACTGTACTGACCTATCAGGCGTGGACAGGTACTTTTGCTTCTGGAACTTTTTTTCCAGGCCCATCAACTGCAGCTCAGTGAAGATAGTGCGGCTGCGGCGGGGCTTTTTCAGACGGGGCGTGCTGCGCTCTGTTTCCGACTCACTGCTGATGCTGAGGGGCGTCTGACTGGGTGAGGGCTCAGAGCCTCGTGCATGCTGCGGGGAAAGCAAGGGCAGGTGCGAGGGGACCCCGCCTGTCCCCGGAGATGACACCTGGGGAAGGTGGTTGGGCTGCCGCGTAACCACTGAGAGGAGAGGGTAGGCGCGTATTGATGAGGAGCCTGAAAGAGCAGAGACAGTGCGTCAGAAAGCAGAAAGTATAAAAAAATGGATCCCTTTGCGTTTTTAGTGAGCACTTATATGCCTCTCAGTCACATTGGTTGAGCCATTATCGACTTCCTGTAATTGCTTAGACAGGTTCATTTTTAATTGCCCTGTGTTTGCTGTGAAAAGTGTTTTGCTTTTGACCTTCTCCATGTAGAGGGCTGTGATCCCAATGACGCAGACAGTGTTTTACACTGCTCCTCTGAACCCTTCAAATGACTGATTATTTTTCAGAGGTTGTTAAATTCTAACTGACTCCTCTGCACAAAGCCACGTGCACACACTAAGCCTAACATCATGATGTACATGGGCACACAGATTTAGACACAAAATGAACTGTCATAAAAAATCCTAAATCCTAAATCAAACACTGTTCAGCTAATAAACTTTACCCTCTCTTGCAATCTTTCTCACTCTTGCCCATGTGCGTAGTCATACGCTAACACACACATTTTTTGCTCTTTATCTGTGCAGACAGAAGCAGCAAGACGCCAGAATCAATAAAAAGTAACACTTGTCTGGAGCCAATGTTGGAGTGAAGGAGAGCAGGAGGTTGGCTGACAAGGGATGTGGTGGGTCAACCAAAGTGAACATGATATCTGCCAGAATAATCCTCACGGCTTCAAATATAAAACCAACCCTTTCAACCAGAATTTACAAGCCAAGTGAGCACAGCGCCGACTGTAATGCATGGGCTGATAAGGGGCAGCAAAAGGGACACTGGTGAGATTATGGGAATAGTAGTGGAAGATAAAGATAAGAGGAGGTTAGATAAAAGGCTGCAATGCAGCAGAGAAAATTGGAGCTTGTCAAACAACAACACACACAACATGTGTGTGTTTCTGGTTGTTTAGGAGTAGAACTGTGCTTAATCTCCTCACCAACCACAAAAGACAACTTAGAAACACCAACATATATGCACACAGACACACATATACACAATGCCCACAGGAGATGTAAAATGCTGACTTTGCTGACTTTTTTTTGTTATTGCTGTATCTTGGTTGTTTACTGTTCTGTTTTCTTTGTTAAGAAAATATGAATTATGTACAAATGTGAAAAACAAGAAGAGGAACAAGACGAAAACTCAGATAGAAGCATGGCTTTTCTAATCTTACAGAAACTTTGTGTGCTATGTGCACAAATCCAAAATAAACCCTACTATTTGCAGCAAAGCATAATAACTGCGTACGTATAGAATAAGGTACACACATACAGACAGACACAGACACACACACCAGACACTGCCTTCGGCTCATCATGACATCATGGTAAGGCGCTGAGGTCATCACTAATCCTCCAACGTGAGATTGCTGCTGTTGCAACAGGTCTAGACAAGAAGCCCTCTCTTCCTTGGCTGTATGTTCTTTCTCTGCAATTATTCCTTTCCACTTTAACTGCTCTGCCACTATTTTTTTCTCTGTAAATCAAATCTGTGTAAATGTCTGATTTCAATATTGAACTTGATATGAACATTTATCGAAGTGTGCTTCACAGATTAGTACAAAAGTGAAGGCAAAGTGTGAATCATGTCAGTCAAAATGTGAAAAAATATCTGAGTTTGTCTTTGCGACTGTCAGGAACTGTCTTGTCAACGGAGAGCTTGAAGCTGTCTCCAGACAGTCCCTCAGACGGAGTGCAAGTTGGAAGGAAAGAAAAATGGGGTATGAGAGAGCACAAAGAGGGAAATGTCAACCATCGTGCTGACTTTCCAGTGACAGTGAAGCCGTCTCTCTGACACGTTGTTGACAAGTGCCAGTGTCCTGTCAATAGTCTACAAATAAACTGTTTGAGTAGCTGTAAGAGCGCAACTCAGCCCCATGCAAAAGTACACTGATACTCTTGATAATCACAGTCGGAATGTAGGGACTGGCACAAGTGCTTATGGTAACCATTACAGAAGACATACCTGCTAAGAATAGATCAAGAAGAGTCATTCGTTCAGCAATCCTTTTAATAACAACAATTTGCTCAATTGATCACATAGACATAATTCTTATAAAATCGGCCATGACTTTTACCTATAATAATTCCCAGAAAGTGAAGAAAGGGATTTTTTTACAGCTGCATGACAAGAGCTGTCAGAGTATTAACTATTAGAATGTACACAGTACTAGCCCCACCAGGCTGTTTCCTATCTTAACATCTACAATTCTCTCACACGTTTTTGTCAATGGGATGCTAAAATAGGTGATTCATTGCTTAGCTATGGCAAGTATATGTGCCCTTTTGTACATATTTTGGATTTACACTCTGGTGACAGCTACAATGATGCTCCATTAAATGGTTTTTGTTCTTTTTTTTTTTGGCCTTACCCTCTGAGTGCAGATCAAACATTGTTGGGGTGGGAAGGGCAACAGGCCACGCAGCTTCTTTATCTGCACTAACTCCCTGCTTTAATTAGAATCACTCATATTCAGGACATGACAGATTGGAGCAATTTAATGGTAGTTCTCAAGAAATGGTTGAAGGAAGGTGTCAAGGGTATCTTGTTGAGTTTTTCACAGTATTTTCACAGACACGCTGACATATTTCTCCACCTGAAGCCTTATGCCAAGCAAAAGGTGTTACATTAAATATCAGCATTAACTATTTAAACTGAAAACTGATACACACAGCTGAAATCATAAGAACAGCTTTAAGACATGATTTATCACTGATCTCTTGTCGAGATAGACAGATGTGATGGCAGTGGTTGCACGGAAATGACGGGGAGGTGACAAGTTGTCAAACACTTATCCTTAGCTGAAGATGGAAGATGTGTGCACAGTTTGTCCTTGTGTGTGTACATACTTGCCTCTGAGAGTGTTGACATGGGTGTAATCAACCTTCTCAACCTGGCTTTATGCTTAATGGGAGACTTTATTGTCTGCAGTGGATTAGGGTTTAAAATGGGATAAAACCCCTTTTGCTCACTTGGATTTCTTCTATAAGCCACCTGCCAGTACCAAACCAGTATGCAGTAGCCCTGGGGCTGCACACACTCCAGTGTTTTTTTTCTTGTTTTTATTTTTCATCATGCTGTCAGGTGAGATTACACCACAGTTGATCTTAATCTCTCTCACCTCTTCCAGAAAACACCACTAAAAGCCCTGCCCTGGTCCCGCTGAGAGATGGGACTCCAAATGAAATATTGTAACCTGCCATTACAACTCTCACTGTTCAGCACCAGGTCAGGGATTATTGTCTCAGATCCAGCTATAACTGACAGATAATAAACTCCACGAGTATTAGCTACTCACACTGTGCAAAAAAAAAACTGTCTTTATTTGATTTAAGATGAATAAAAATGATCTGATTCACAATTAAGTGTAAGAATACAAAATGCATGAGGAAGATTACGTTGGTATGTTTGAGAGCCATACCAGTGATAAACAATAATCAAGCAACCATTTCATTTGTTATCAGCTCTTTTGGGCAATATTTTTGGCATCACTGTCTTTCAGCGGCCTCCGCTGGTAGCCGGAGGTTATAGCATCCCTCCCTTTACGGAATGAAGAAGTCAACTTTCACTGTTAAGGGGCCATGCAGGGGCCAGTAGCCTCTCTATGGCGCAGGACCTGTAAGCTTGCCAGCTTCTATATCAAGCACTAAAAGCCATTGATGTTGGGGAATATACTGTGTCTCACACCCCTGCGGCTACAAATAAGTGGTGGGCACAGTGTTCTCATATGCAGGGTGGGTTACTCTATCCACCCGAACAGAGGGGTGCCAGTCATAGTGCCCTCTAACGCACAGCAATCCATATCAGAGGGATGAGGGAATCGCTTTCCCTATTTTTATCCACCCATTGCTGTCATCATCAAATTGCAGTGGCTATTATTTTAGACTTTAGAGCAATTATCCTAATGGTTACTAGAGTGTGCAGTAGCATGTGAATTGTTTGGATTCATATTGAATTACAATTAAAAAAATCTATCAAGACGTTTTGTTTTGACAAGACAACATGGGCTGTGCCAATTAAGCTGTGTCAGACTACACTGGTGGTTTTCAGCAAGTGAAAACACACCTGAAGGGCTTCAAATCTGTCGATCTATCTGTCATATGGATATCTAGATAAATCTCACTATTTTATCAAGAGGAAAATGAGAGAAAGCTCTTTTGAACAAGTAAAAATTGTGAGAAAAGTGATCACGACTAAAATGCACAACTAGTTTTATAGGTTTTCTCTCCCATCAATCAACAGAAAGTAGTGTGTGCATCATATATAATCTTAAATATGGCATGACAAATAACAAATACATTTTTGTTTTTTGCCTCACTTCTTCATAACATACATATCTGAGTCACATCATCGCAACAAGATACAGTTCTCCCTTTTACAAAGGTCTAGCAGTAGCAAAACTCATTAAGGCCTTTGGTTAAGCGGAACACCCACGTTAAATCAAAATAAATGAGACCCATTAGACTAAAGGTTGAGGCTTGAGACCACAGGCTTATAGAGTGAGATTCGACCTTTTTTCTGCCTTCCATAGGGCATTTTTATTGACTTTACTGTGTCACAATGGACTTGACTTATCAATGCAGTCATTCATCAACAAACAAAAGCCCTGAAGCATCACTGACATTCACACACTTTATTGCATGTCTTTGATTTTTCTGCACCTAGCTGTAGTGATTTATAACGTTAAGTTGAGTGAGTGTGCAGAGGTGGAACTCGCAGGTGCAGCTTTGGCAGGGAGGATGCATTAGTTAATTTTGATTAATTAAAAAAAAAAAAAATCATCTGACGCAAACCTACACATTTACATGTCAGAGACTAATTTCAGAATGCGCTTAAACCAAAGCACACATCTATATTTCCGTATGGACGGGGAATTATTATTTTCAAAAAAGTAACTACAACTTTGTGGCACTTTACAAATGTTGTCATTATACCCACTGTAGCTACTACACACTCCAGCTCAGCGGTACAATGTACACTTCACCCGACAGGATGGAAACGGTTTCCACAGTAAAAGCATATTTCAAGATATATGCTACATTAAAATGCATCGTCATTTCTTTCAAATTCAATTTAAAAATAGCTTGCGTAAAAAATGAAATATATACTTTGCGCTGAAAGTTTCAGAATTTCCCTCCTTTTTTTACTGCAAAGTCAGGAAATGTTAATAAGCGCCTTTCAGTTACTTTTTATACAATCTGTTTTTCTTTCTTAGTCACAAAAATGAAAATAAAAACAGCGTCCTCTTACCCGAACATGAATGAAGAGGCTTCGGTCGTACAATGAGCGAAGGGCATACCGAGTAGAGAGAAAGTTTCTCAAAATAATCACAAGTCTCCTTGGAGAGAATCTCGTCAATCATGAAAGTCTTGTAGCGCCGCCTGGCAGCCTTCAGCTGCCCGGGGGAGGAGAGCCTCAACTCGGCTTGACAGTGCATGATCTGTCCCTGTGCGCCAGGCGCTATCTGCGCTGAACACTGTGTTTGCTCACTAGTATCTAAAGTTATGCAGGTTTAGCCGCTTGGAAAATGCGACTACTGGAGTTCATGCATTTAAACAACTCATTGTTTGTCATTCAAAACGACGCTTAGCTATCCCTGAAGTGCCGTGGTGAAGATCAGTAGATCACGAGCCTTCAACTTGAGCTGCGTAGAGCGCCACAGTGGTAATCAACTGACTGCGATGTGTGCTGCTCACACCCTCTGCTATATAAACCATCCCTGAACACATCTCTGCATATCCGTCTCGCTCTCTCTCTCCCTCTTGCTCTCTCTCTCTCTCTCTCTCTCGCTCTTTCTCTCCTTCTCTCTAATACACTCATGTAGCATGTGTACATACATACAACTGGCCACTTCCCAAACTGCTACTAAAAAAAGTTTATTCTCCGCGATTTCTTATACTTTGCTTATTAACAGTACAACTTGTTAATTCGACTGTAAAAGTTATGGTTTTTAAGAATTAGCTTATAGATTATCTCAAATTAGGTCAATTTTTCACAATATAAACCATTATGATCAACTCAAACAGTTTACTTTATATCTTATTTATATATTATTATTACAATATATCATCATTACGATGTTATGATCCAAGCTTCAGATCAAATAAAAAAAACGTCTATGGGTCTAAAATTTGGAAGTTAACTTACATTATGCCGTTTCTTTGTTTAAAAAAAGTTTTACCTTAAATATGTCTTAATCCGTTTCTTCATTTTGCTATCGATTGACATATATCTCACTTATCTTCTCAACACAAATAATGAATTGTTGTGCTTTTTTATCAATTAAGTTTTCCTTGGAAATTCAAGACAAACTAATGTAGACGATATCTAACAATGGAAAAAATAATCTTGGACTGAATTCAATCAATGAGGGTAACAGGGAATATTCCTGAATATTCCTTTCTTTCTTTATTCTCTTTAGTTATTAAGGACTCAGTAAACTATAAAAGGGCTGTGTCCTGTGCGGAGAGTGTAAACGCCTAAAAATTCTGAATAAGCCAGTATCATGTCGATTTAGTTACATTTACCTTAATTTTGTACATTATGGTTAAAACCTGTCATTATTGTTTTTAGACTATTAAATCGCCATAATAACAAAAAAAAACTATGTTTAAATGTCGTAAAATAAGTTATTTCTTATTTCTTGCTGAGACACTATAGCTCTAAAAAGAAATCCCACCAAATTAGAAAGCTTCTTGTAAAGGAACAAAAAGTCAGCCATAACTGCGGTTAAAGGCCAAGTCGGTCTTTATTGACTTGCAAACGCGGTTATAATTTATGAAACAACTGCGTGCGCGCACGTGGCATTGCGCGAAGGCACGCCGGAAAAAAAGGAGTCTCACTAACTGTCTCACTAACAACATATCTTAAGAAAATATAGTGAAACGCAAGCAAATGTATGTGAAATTAATTTTCCAAGTTCTTTTTAGCATTAAATAAGTTTTCTTTAACGACACAAACAAGCTTTTAAAAAAACATTATTTTTTCCCTCCAGATCAAACGGAAATGTTGAATCAATGTCGGGTACAGGTTGATGAGTCTGACAAAAGTTATTTTGTGCGATCTAATTTTCTACATGCTTCTCCCTGACAGAAACACGTTTGGGTTTTACATCACTTTATTTGAATGCTATAAAGTCGTGCTTTATTTCTGTTACTTTCAGATATTGCTGATCTGGAAGAGATTTGCTTAGGTGACAATAAAATGTTCTCTGTCTTGAGAGCAAACCGGATTCGTCGTGATGTTGGTGTCCTGAGGGGGAACCGATTATCATCACAAGAAATGGAAATACACTGAACTCGCTGGCGGTTTGTGCCTCCGGAGCCACCGTGTTCAAAGAGTCGAGGATTATAGAGGAGGAAATATGGGAGCTCTGCATGGGAAAGCTCGACTTCTTTCAGGGGTTGGATGTCTTAATCAAGGGGGAGATGAAAACAACTACTATGCAGCACATTTCACTACAGCTGAAGAGAGGAAACGGTGCTTAAAAATGTAACAATTTAGAAAATATTTCTCTTTCCACTAACGATTAAAACATCTGTCAGGAAGCCACAGTATATCTACCTTTATTCTTTTGCATCAAGCTATATTTTCTGCCAGGAATAAATTAATGGAAATGGAAATGTACTTAACATCAATAGATTTACACCCATAGAAATTAAGATTGCATGAAAAGACAGGCTCTGCCCTAGAATGATGGGTTTATATTTCGGACTACTGTGGCACCAGTGAACCCAACAACCTGACGCGGTGCGAAGATCCTAGGAATCACGGCTGCAGGCATCTTGACACTTGTGGTTTGCGTTGCGGGACTGTGAAAGAGGGAGGGTCTCTCTGGATGTTTGGAAGTGGATCATTTCAGGAGACACGCTTCTATATAAGTCCACACAGCAGCGGCTACTGAGCGGCCTCTCTAATCCACCCGCTCCAGGGCTGGAGACGCCAGGCAGATCAACCAATTAAAAGAGTTATGCCACAGCCAAAAGCGTAATAAGGGCCTTCCTAGTACTGACACCGAACAGAGGATACTCTCTATTAGAGCGATTTGGTAGCATCAGGATGCAATCTGACACGAGGCAGATTACAGGCAAGACACAGAGCTTAGTGCAGTGGGTGCAAATGCACCTCCACTTTTGGATACTGTGAGATTTGCTAGGGGATATGGTTGTCGATACAGCGCTGGAGCCGCTATTAGTGGCATAAGCACTTTCGGAAGGGTAGATTATGACCTCAACGCGGACATTAAGGGATTTAATCATCACTTTGTTGTAAGCAAGTCCGAACAGAGACACTGGGGTATCAATGCCGATAGCTGATCGCAACATGAGATGTTGTGGATCAAAGTGCTGCTAATTCTGGGTTTGGGACAATAGCCTACTTCTTTTACATCTGTAAATTGACAGAAACCTGTGCCATTTGCTAACTGGTGTTAAGACTCTTCTGATAAAAGAGAACCAGATATCAAATAAACCTAAACATAATTGCATGCTGTAAAGTGAACAGGGTGGATGTCAAATCCATGTAAAGACTTGAAAGCATCCTAAATAGAAAGGTCAAATGCAGGAGCTGATCATGTGGCTCAGTTATATTTAACATCTTAATTGATTCAATAAAAGGCTGCCTGTGGCGCCACCTGTAGATTACTTCATAACCCAAAGCTCAAGCCTATTGGTTACCCGTGGGCCATTTATAGGTGCAGATAAGGCCACCAGTGCGTGTACAACGGTATGTAGCATCAGCATACAATAGCTCACTTAGTTCACTTAGTCACATACACAAAGAGCTGTAAATAGCATTCATGATGAACAGCCAAGATACAGGAGACTTGTGTGGTGGCCACATGAAAGACAACGCAAGAGCCAAATGAAATGAACTTTATAATAATGAAAATGTTTATGCTGTTTAATGTAATGCTCCAAATGTTTGAAAAATTTTAAAACAGTCTTACAGACTCAGAATTAAAAAAAATAAAAGACAACCCATCTTTAGAAAGAGAAAGGTCAACAGATTTGACATTAAGAAAGTATGGCGCCCTGTAGCAGTAAAATTGGTGCTGGTGGAATCGTTGACTAAAAATTTTGTCTTTTTTGCAAAGTACCTGAAGAATTCTTATAGTTCCAGGAGCAATATTTAAATACTATTTGCACAACATAAAAACTGGCCGAAAATCCTTTTAAAAAAAATAAATAGGTGTTTTTTTTTGCTTCCAAAATTACTACCAGTGACATGTTTTTTTTCTTGCTATCATGACAATATTTTTTTTCTCAAAATTTTTGCAACATCTGTGAGGAAAAGCTCACATGAAAGAAGAGTACAAATCTAAAAATGCCTTAAAAGTAAACAAAAATGGCTCTAAGGCATAAGTCATTACATCTTCAAACTGGTATGATCATGTACAAACAACCTGAGTATACATGGGATTTCGTCTTTTCGGTAAACTGTCCATAATTTTTTTTCTTTACAGAAATACTTCAGGTGCCTCAGTACCGTCGCCATCTGCTGTCATGGTAGCCTCGGCTGCTACCCCTATCATCATGATGTCTGCTGCCTCCTCTGCTGTCATGGTGACGGTTGCTACTCCTATCGTTCTGGTGGTGATATGTGTCCCGACCGTGGCCGTGTTGCTGATGACGGCCGGAACCTGGTTCATCTGAGTAACGCTGATTTCTGCCACCACTGTTCATCTGGGATGGCTGATGACGATAGGGGGAATTATCGTGGTGCCTGGAGCTACCGCGGCTGGCATTTCCACCTGAAAGCGACTGCCGCTGTAGTGGTGAGAAACCGCCGTTCAACTGCTCCATCTGCTGCATGTGGAGCTGCCACATCATGTTGTTCATCTACATATGACAGAAAAAACAGTTAAGAGTGTCTATGTTTCATAAGATTCACTGAGGTAATAATGTGTTTTTCTATTGTTGTTACTATTAAATTACACAGGGTACACACTTCATAAATTTAGGAACACATACATTTTAGCTAAACAAGGCAAGAACAAGTATTTATACCTGTTATAAATACTTGTTATTATTGTTATTATACATTTTTTTCCTGACTACAGTGCTGGTTATCAAATAATGCATAAAATAGTTACCATGGCATGCTTCTGCAGATTACTGGGAGACCTCTGCATTTGGGTTGGAGTATATGGTGGTGAACTGAACTGGACAGGGGTCCTGCAAAAGCAAATCATTCAATCATCAATATTTTCTCATCATAAAATCCAAGAGTCCACATGACAGATGCACAGTCTACATATTGACTATCACCGACACTTGCACAATCCATGTTTGGCTTTAACATTTAATATTATTCAAATAATTTCCAATTCATATCTTAATTCATTGACCTTATTTCTCCTAGTTCGCATTCATGGAAAATTATCTTTAATCCATCTACAAAGTGACAAACAAAAATCAACAGCATGAATGCCTAAGTCTGCACATCCTTTCATGATAGGGGCTCTAGTTGTGTTCAAAATCCATCACATTTAAAAAAAATCATGCCTGTGGGTAAATAGCAAACACCAACCAGGACATCAATTTTAAGTCTTTATGATTAAAACTGTGTACCATGAAGTATTGTCAAAACCATAATCAATAAATGGAGAAAATGAGAATTTGAAAAGATTATTTTGGCACAAAACCTGTTGGCCACTGTCAGAAAGCTGAATTTCACATTCCACCATGACAATCAAAGCACGAATCTAGGTAGACTGAGACATGGCTTGATTTGAATTGAAATACAAGTTAGTGTGACCAAATACCAGTGGATCATTTTGAGAACAGGATTCTCTACATTTGACAAACTGGAATTTGTATGGTTTCATGCAACACTGAGTGTGAATGCTAGGAAGTTATAATACGTGGAATTATTACACAGTTTCCCCATCTCTCTGCAGACAAGGAAAATGAAAGATTGAATGAATCACTCCGAGCCCAGTCCCATTGAAAACATGCGAAACGAACTAAACAGAGCTGTACACAGATTCCCTCACTGTAATAATGCAAAACACGCTTAGTCTGAGAGGGTGTGTACTGTCATGACCTTTGCAATCAAATGATTGTACCCCCAATGAATTTTTGTTCATTGTGGGAGCACATTAGAGCACACATTAAACAAGCCAGACATTTTTTGTTACTTCTGTCTTAACATTTCAATAACATGCAATGTCATAATGGTAGTATCCTCTTTACAACAGTTAGTATCAGTGTACTGAATAACAGCATTGAGTTTATTAAAACTATATACTCAATGTTTGGCTTTTGTCTGCTTCATTTTTTATAACAATTTATTATATTGAAATAACGTGTCCCGAGTGCTTTGTTTGTAGTCTATCACTGGATGCTACATTTAAAAAAATTACAATTCTTCATATGCAAGCTACTGCTGAGGAATACACTGTTTTGGCTGCTGTCAGCAAAGTAATATTCCAATTAGAGGGCTAATTAACTACTGTGCATTATCTTATACCCTTGTTCTGCTCAAGCACTCAGTACTCTCTCCTTGTTTCAGCCATGTTATGATTAAAAATAAAGTTGCTTTACACACTTAACAGATCTGCTCCATACTTAGCTTATTGGTTAGCTCTTTACTGACTTTTTTAACCATCCTCCCAGAATTGTCCCCAAAAACAACCAAAACTGTCCTGAACTAAATGTGGACCATCTAAAATCTAAAGTCTCAAGTCTAAAATCATTCCAAGTGAGCTTTAACATGAATAAAACATAATGCCAGTTACTAGACAGTCAATCATCAACCATTTAAAATTAAATTAATTTGAAAACATTTAGACTAGAGGTAAATCTATCACACCACAAACAAAGGACATTAGCTCTGTGCCAATCAGCACACCTGTCTGTGCCACACCACCCGTCCCTCACTCACTCTCGCCTTGCCACTCACTTGCTCACTCCCTGAGCGTAACGTCATGCTCCAGTGACACTAAATGTAGTGCACGTATGCAGGCTTTTCAAACACCATAAATACAGGGTCACTGAAGAGAATTATATGGCACGATCACTGTATTTCCAGTGTTACATATTGCATGATACAAAGTACAGAATCACTCTTTTTCTCCCCAGACTGTAAATGGTGGTAATGAGCCTTGTTAATCAGCTGTTTACATACCAACGTCTGTGAGCGTCACAGCATTACACATCTGGAAAAGGAGTGAAAATTAGCACTTCTTCCAGGGTGCTGTGTGTACGTTAGTGCCAATTGGAGCTGGACCCGCTAAACACTCGCTATTACTACAGAGTCATTAGATGCGGGTTTGACTCGCACGTGTAAAAATTTACACTGACAACAAAATCCAGGTGTTAGCATGTGTTAATGGGGTTTTTTGTGCAGTGTAAAAAAGGGCTTCAGTTGTGCATGAACTGAATCAAGAGTGACAGTACAATTAGTAGAAGCAGTGATGTTAGTATGTGTGGTCTAAGTGGTGTGTGACACTAAACGTGAAATTTGTTTGAATTTCATTGCTGTTTCGTTGTAAGATTAACAATTTTTCCAATACCATTCCTAAAATCAAGTTACACCATCCCAGATGTTTCCCGGGTTGTCCTTAAGTTTGAGACCTACCATGTGGGCAGTTAATTTTAGAAAAGCATTTATGCATTAGGGCATTAAAGGGCACTGGCTATTTGGCCGTGGCATATAAGACAAAAGAAATGGATTGCACAGTCTTCCTTAGACTAGTCCAGTCCTGTTTCATGTGACATCTTTTGCCAGTGCCCAGATTTTTGTGGACAAGGGACTACCAAAAGCATAAAAAACTAGTATGTCTAAGCACTATTTAATGTGGAGGAGGCATCTTTGGGAACATATTTAACACACACACACACACACACACACACAGAAACTCTGGTACCAATTACAGTAGTGCTGTGCTTCTAAATTATTAACTGACAAACTGAGGCTGCTCACAGCCCAACAAATAAGGTGTGCATTGCTAAAAAAATATATTTCAAATAAAGAATCCAGAAACCACAAAAGAAAATTACTTTTCTTTCCCTGTCAGATCATTTTGAAAAAAAAGGGGATCACATTTTTAGATGAAGCTGAAAACCACCTTAATGCAAGCAGTAGCTGCAAATTTCAAGGCACCACAAAGGTAGATCCAAATTTACACAGGGAGGCTAACAAGAGCCAGCAGCTGCTATAACACTACAGACACAAACTGCTGCTGAAACATACTTACCTCTGACCATGGGGATTTGGGGTATTTGCAGGACTTGAATTCTGTGAGTGCCCTGGACTGCTGCTATGACTACTACCTATAATGAGGCAAAGGACAACAAGACACATCTTATTAATAAAGGACCAAACAATCCGAGTCTGAAAATGACTGCATAACATTCTATGCAAGTATAACAATCTTGTACCTTAATTACAGTATGAAACATTTTGTGATAAATATTTAAATAAACATTTAACAAATATACACAGATAGCAAGAGAGGTTGCCATGTAGACTATCCTGCTTCACAGAACTTGAAAATTCAGTCAATGTCTTTCTTAAAGACATTGCGGCCACCTAAGGAAAACTGAAAATTTACAAAAATATTTTTTTTACTCCTGCAATGCTGTTCACCCGCTAGATTAGTGAACACAGTAAGTAGTATTAAATTAATATTGCTGGAAATTTCCCGAAATTTTGTCAACATTAGTTTTTTTATATAACTGATCAAAAAGCTCAAAATAACTTTAAAGCTATAGTGCAGAACTGTTCACAACATCCTTTATCAGCATGGTGTCAACTTGCTTGGCAAGGGATGAAATGTAATGTGTGTCATTTATTTGTAAAAATCTATTAATATCCAGTTAAGACCAGTTCGGCATCTTAAGGGTTTCCAACACAAACAAGAAACCCTTTTGAGTCAGTTAATTATAAAAACGGACTGCATAGCTTTAAACCTACAAAGAAAATGTTTGTTGATGTAATCAAGTGGAAATAGTTCAGTTACAGCGCCGCATTAAAATTGTCGTGTTTTTATGGCACGAATGCCTTCAGGTGAATTAAGCTCTACCCATTGCTTTACAACCCTGGCAAGAATAAAAGTATGACAGTTAAATTAATTTTATGCAAGACCGTAGTGTCACTGTTCGACACCCTCATGAAAAAGCATATCATTTGCCCACAGGGAGAAGAGGAGAAGCAAATGATTGCAGACTTGTTCCATGCATGGATTTGCAGAGAAACTATTCTCCTGTATTCTTTGATGCCAGGCCTACATCATCACAATGTTGTGATAATGGCATTCTGGAGTTTCACAATAATCCCACAATGGTTTAAGTTGGAATCCCATAAAAAATGCTTTCCTTTATTATCATGAATGTTACTATTTACATGGGCCTGAATAATTCTTCATCCACACATTTACTCACAGCTTGAAAGACAATTTGGTTTATTTAGAACATTTATTAGAGCAAAAAACTCTCAGGAAGGGCAAACATTCCTGAGAGACACACATTCCTAAACACAACAACACCTACAAACGCACGTGACACATTTCCTAAAACTTCTCTTCCTATTTTAACTACTGTTTTCACCATGACAACCACAGACGGATTCGCCAGGCGACAAGGTAATTTCTTGAACCTAAAACCAGAGACCGTTATGAGATGGGATCACTGCAGCTGCAACGTTATTCAACATGTTGACCCACGATTAACCGACTCACAACTACATAACAAGTACTCAGAACTAAAGAGGCAGATCACACCCATCTTCAAATCTGCCTTTCATTTTCATCGTAACTACACACCCATTAAGTTCCACGAATGTATCAGTGACGCTATCGCGCTAGTAACACCTGTCATCAGTTACGGACACGCCAGGCAAAATATTCAATACACACATACAGACACAGTCACACGCTTAGTTTTTATTTAACGGCTAGTTCAAAATAGGGGGAAAGCCACACTGGTAGTGTGAGTAGTTACAAATATCTCACCTGATCTGAACTGCACGTCGATAGTTCTTCCATAGAGCGATGCCCCGTTGAGTAGTTGCATGGCGTACGGCGCGGATACCTCATGTTTATAAACAGCAAAACCAAATGTTTTCTGTTTCCCGTCAGAGTCTTTTGGAATTTTAGTTCTGATGAGAGGTCCTGCCTGCAAAAAAGTCATTTAATATCGTCAATTAACAGAACAGGTACTAGCAAAATCTAGTAGCGGTAACTAGCTAGCGTTAGCCGCTGTAATGAATTGTTGATATTATCCAGAGCGTTTGCACTTACAGCACTACAGACATTAACGCTAGCGTCATATCATGTGTATAGGAGCCACAGCCACGCTCAGTGTATAAGAGCGCACGACTTCATGACTTAAAGGTTTTTCAGGCATTTTCAACTCTGGCACGCTTTCGATTTGTTAGCATTAGGTTACAAGTGTTATGCTATTCATACACCTCGCATTTGTTGGCAATAGCTAACGTTTGCGACAACAGCACCTGTACAAACAGTTCGAACAAAAGCTCCTCCGTCACTCTTGCGTCTAAATTTCTTATGAAGAGCGTCCGGTCCGCTTCATCCTCTATTCCCATTGTATTTGAGCAATTACTGACACTCTCCAAGCGAACTGGATATTAGCGACGTGTAGTATAAAAAAGCGCTTTACGAAATTTAAATGGAAGGCCTCGTTTGCCGTAAAGTGAAATGCCGTTACGCAGACGTTTCTGTCGTAGTGGAGATTGAGTACTTTACGACACATAAAACACGGTATGGCAATCCATGCTTGGAAATGTTATTTTTTCATCCTTCAGAGTAACTAATTCGGTTAAACTCAACACCTGAGGTAAATGTGATTGTTAGTATAAATATTTAATAATAGTATATGGCATATTTAATGCAAAGTAACCACGATTTTTGTTTTTTGAAGCCTACGTAACACAACACAGAGCAGGAGAGCTGTTGAAACACCTTTTCCTTAAAAACGTATACCTGTACACCGACAGTTTGATATGCATAGAGGGGAGCTAGAGGCTGATCATGTACTGTATATATTTTTTTAGATTAACACTAAGATTTAGATTAGATTAAACTGATTTTATTGTTCACACAAAAACATTACTGTTTCAATAACAGAGAGGAAAATAAGGAAATCTTAACATTTGACGTGGTGGAACCACAGAATGTCTGGAATTATTTCCTTGATAAATTGTTTATTGAAACTGTTGTAGATTTTTTTTTCTGCTCAACAAAATGATTAAACTACTAAATTATTTCATTCTGAAGGCAACACGTACACTACTCCCTGTGTCTGCTTTCTCATGTTAACCTGTCTTTTTTGCAGAGACAGAAACAAACCCATGCTTAGTTGGATGTGTGTGCATCACAAGTATCGATTTACTTAAACAAGAGAGGGAATGCCCCTTGGTAAACAAAGGACATGTCAGCCATAAACTCCTCCAATTACAGATAATTTATTAAATGCCTGACCAGAAAGACGACTCGCTGTCGTACAATGAACAAGGTCTATCATGCTTCCACTGGGTCATTCTGACCCTGTGATGATCCACCTGACCTCTGCATAAAGTCAGAAATTACAGTTCTGTATCCATGTTTTCAGAATATCAAAGCAGTGGAACAGTGAAGCTATGGAGGATCATTGGTTGTAGACTTTGGTTGTACTAACAGGGATGTTTCTGCTGCCAAAGTCTTGACAGTGGCTGTGTTGTCAAACATCATCTTCTATGACTCCTGCGTACTATCATTCAACAGGGTGAGTTAAAACGATGACAAATACAGATTCACAGATTAGTTCAGACCAGTTGCAAAGAAAGAGGCATTTAGAAGAAGGGACAGGGATTCAAAATACAGGTTTAGCAAGGGGTGAGAGAAGGTTAATGACTATACTCTGAGAAGGTCCAACACAAGCCCTGTTCTCAGTCAACAAATCTTTTTATTTTGTATTTACTTAATATTTAGTAATAAAACAACTACAAACCTAAAAAAACCCAAACTAACAAAAAAAACATCGACTTGTGCATGGCAACCAAATTAAATTAATTCAAATGTCACCTTCAAGAAAAAGGTGTATAATATGCCATGATTGGGTGTTATAGATGTGAATTCTGCTTCTTATTGTTCTTTGTGAGAGCTTGTACAACACAAGTTCTCACAAAGTCCTTGGCAAGTAATAATGAGGAAATACATTTCGCACTCACATGGCATCAGTATGGTATCTTCCCAATATGTGAGCTTCTCCTCAGCTCTTTTCTCTTTGTACCAGTAGCTGCACCTCCAGTCATTCATCAAGCTCCTTAAGTTTGCAGATGACTGCACCCTCATTGGGCTAATCTCTAGTGGGAATATGATGGACCATCCCTTCTTTTGGTGCCATCAGAATAACCTGGAGCTCAGCACTTGTTAAAACACTGGAGATGGTTGTGGATTACAGAAAAAAAACCAACCACACTGACCCAATCACCCTATGTGACACCACAGCTGGCTTTCTGCAGTCCCTTTGCTTCATGGGAACCATCGTCTCCCAAAACTTTAAGTTTGAGTGGAAAATCCGATCTAGCATAAAATTGCAGTCATCCCCTCCCACTCTGGATACAATTTTTTGAGATACATCACTTCTCAAGGACCAAAATTTCATTGCCCAAAGAACATTTTCTTTGTATTTTTGGCTTACCTCATTATTAAGCCTCAGACCTTCAGTTACACTGACTCTTGTACACTGCTGCCCTACAAAGACAATAATCCATTAGGAGGACAAATGTGGTCATGTATCTTCACAAATCTCATCACCTGTTTTGTGGACTGTATGGTTTTCATTTTTTTAAAGTAAATGTTACTGTTTTGTTTCCCTCCAGGCACTCCAGCTCTGTCCCACAACCCAAAGACAGACTGGAGACCTGTCCTGGGTGTACCCTGTCTTTCGCAGGATAGGCTCCAGCACCCACACAACCCTTAAAGGGATAAGCAGTCACAGAAAATGGATGAAGGGATGGATTGATGTTTTGTTTAAATATATTTTTTGCATGTAGTCCCTACTTAGCGGTAATGTCTTGCTTTATTAAGACTTAAAGCAAGCTTCGTTGTATAAAAGCAGTCTTCTTGTCTGTTGCATATTCAGTTTCTTTAACCTACTTGCTGATGCACAGTTACGTTTTTTATTTGTTTCTTAGATGTGGCTCAAAGCAAGCATTAGAGGCTTGACTTCCAAACAAATCAGATGGCCTTCTGTGTCTGTCCTCCATATTAATTAGATCAATTTAAACTGTAATGATTTTCTCCTTCATGCCTGAGAATCCTTAGAGATTCTGGCCCAGTAAAGCTAAGGTAAGAGAAATGGCACATCAGTGACTATTTGAAAACCAGCATTCTTTTTACTTTTCTTTATTGCTTCTGCTTCTTTCTATTTTACGTTCTTTCTGCTGTTGAATTTATGAAAGGTCCAAGTGGACTGCATGCTACATCCAGTATACAACTATGTACACCTAAAAAAATCTCTATGACATATTTATTCCATTCAAGGTGCTGTTTCCATCAATTACTTTAGTCATATGGCAATAAACACTGCAATTTAACACCAAAATCTTGGCTGTCATCATGTCTTGTGGGAACTTTGCTGCTGTGTATAGTTGTTAACACTTAAGATATTGGATATATTGGCATTTTCCCACAAAATGCTTATGTTTTAAAATAGTGTAAGGTTGCATTGGAAGCACTAAAAAAAAAAAAAAAGTCTGAAGCATAAAGCATAAAGCCACACCTGTGCAGTATACTATTTGATGACTAAAGCCCTTGAAACTATTTTTGGTCCCTATATTGCCATTACCCCATACATCTCCCTGATGTATTTCCTCCTCCCTGTTTTATAGCCATTGGAAGGCATTCACAAGAGCATTATGAAGCTGCTGTTCTACAGGACCAAGTATACAGTCTGGGAAGGAAAAGGGTAAATGAATTCGAGGACAAAACAGGCAGACTTGCTGAATCTGTCAAACTGTCGTTACTGCACCCGGGAAGTGACTGAATGCAACACCGTGGATTTTTGTGTTGCCAATAAAAAAGACATTTGCTAATGATATCTACAATTCTACAGTGTTATTTGGCAGATGCTTTTATCTAAAGTGACGTAAATATAGAATAAATACAACACAAGTAAAGATCTAGGTAGGTGAAACAACGCATCAAAACCATTCCATTCTATTCATAAACTATGCTGAAGAGTCTGAAAACTAGCAGTAGATGGCAGCATTGGTCCAATAATACTAACAATGCCAGCGTGCCTTAGTGGGGACTTCATCACAGTGGGGATATTGGAAGGTTGTTTTGCGCTGTGAAAGGAAAAATGCTGAATTCAAATGAGTCTATTTTTTTCATGTGGGAATTGGATTCAATTGTCATAAGAATATCCTCTACTCTTTTAGCCTGCAGCCCACCTTCAGGTGTCTAACAACATTAAAGGATTCCAAATGGCTTGTTAGGAAAATGGCATTGTTGTCCATATTTCCATTTTTCTATTCCAGATTACACTGAGCATTTCCGAGTGACAGTGACAGTGCATGATCTTATATTTGAAATCATTAAGAATATTGGAAACCATAAGGTCTTTTGCTGTCGCTGTTAGAAGATTTGACTGACTGAAATATGTCCCACACATACATATGCACACACACAGACAAAATTATTAATTTTATTCTCTCTTTTAATTCCCACACATGCATTCAGATGCACAGAATTGCCTGATTTTCACTTTATGAACCAAGACACTGACAAGCTAAGTTCTTATGCCTTTTAATTTGCCTCAAAACAAGTAGTGCCCAAGCAGAACATCGTTGTGCTAATTTCTAGCAATTACAGAGGCCGTTTTGGAGCTAAATATGAAACAGCGGTATGCACTCTAACTCAGAAGCAGACCACATCCTACACACAGTGTTAATAACATCAGCATGTTTCTTATGACTGGGTTTTTGGATGCACATGACACTCAGTGGCACTCAGTGTTGTAATTAACAGAGAAAGAAAAAGAAAATAGGAGCAAATGCTCAGGGGCAAAATGGTAGCCAGTGAGCATTTATCAAGGGATGAAGTGACAGGGCAGGACCCCAGAAATAGGCCATCACCAGCCACCCCTTCTCCGGTCAGATCTGGGTGAAATCTTATGGCGATTTAGTGCTTCCACACAAGGCTACTGTAATGAGGCTACACACCCACACACAAATCCTGTGCTCACTTCCAATAATGACCTCTGGCCTGCAGGGTTTGGTTGGAAGTGATTGACTGGTGGCTCAACACGTCTTTCTCCCTCACCAACACCCACCCTTGCTTTAGGCTCCAACTTATACACAACAAACCCTACTGCTGTCCTTCCCTCCTGTTCATTAATATTCATAATTCATGTGGAATGAAGTTATTCAGGATCATTAAACGCACATGAATATTTGTCGGATGAAAGTTTAATTAAGCCATCACTCTTTGGCAGTGTGACGTCACAGAGCAGCTTTCCATTCAGTGCATCCAGTGCATGGTTTAATAGCCTGTACCTTTTATAAATTCTACTCAGTTGTTATCCAACAACAACCCCTAGCTACACATTTTACACCTTCTCCACTTCTATTGATTAAATTGAATTGATAGGGGTGGCATTTGAGTAATTCTTATAGTTGCAGTGGCAATAAGTGGATCAATCATACTTAATTCAGCAGAGCAGGAGAACCACTTATGTGGCGGATATCATTTATTATTCAGGACTTTGTACTCTCTCTCTCTCTCTCTCTCTCTATATATATATATATATATATATATATACCAGTGTGTTGTACTTTATGTATGATGAATCAGTAAGCAACATGCTCATGATCTCTTACTCTTATGTCTGTATAATCTCGTATGTCACCTAGTAAGTCAGAAAGACTCTTAGAATACCACAAAGATCTATATATTTCGTCAAGAAAAAAGTTCACACACTAGAGTTAAGCATTACTTATTCTTTCCCCAGCAGAATAATAATCATTTTTCATCAATCAGTTTCTCAAGGTTTGCTTCAAATATTAAATGTAGGACTCCAGGGAAATGTTCTGTCCTCAGTTTGTAAGACACATCTGATGAAGTGACTCTCTCCCTCTTTCTCTCTCCCGTACAACCACACACACACACACAGCTCATCTCTGGCAGCATGCCATCCAATTTCAGCACCCTCTTGAAACAAATGGATGCAAAAATCTTCTGAGGGGTGTCCGAGCCACTTTGTTTCTTCGCAGTTTTCTTTCCCACTGCAGCATGCTTGTTATCTCAATATCAGCGTCTCATGTTGCTGATGCTTTGACATGCTGTGACTTAATTTTCATTTTCTGTGACTCCACTCTTACATTTTGTCTTACACACACACACACACACACACACACACACACACACACATTCACATTAAGAGAGAGAATCATCCCATTGCTACAGTGCTGCAGTGCTGAGTAGCAGTATCAGAAAGTGAGAGAGAAAGAGAGAGAGAGGTGTCTGGCATTGGCCCCTCACCACAAAATGGACTGCGGCAGGGCGTCCAAAACTCCTTTTTCCTTTTCCATGACTTCACTCAAACAGCATCACCTTATTTGCCAGTTCACCCTTAAGGGGGTTTATGATGACTAATATTAACTTACAGTTTATGATTTAGAGCATGGAAATGAGCATCTGTTGCAATAAAAAGGCTAAGGGACATTTCTTTTGCATACACTAATCCCTCAACCCCACTACTCCCATTACCTCTACTGTGCTAACCATTCCAAACGTGACGTATCAGCACATTTCAGATGGCCAGGCTTACCAATGATGCCTGCCTGTTGAGGAGCAGAATAATGCCCTTTGCCAAAGGTGCCATATGGAGGGTGTTGTATAACTGGGGAGTAGAGGGAAATGACTGTCCTAGAGGAATAATTAAGAAATGGATCTGCACTGTATAAAGCTCATAAGATCACCAATATTCAGCTTTTCTGGATATTCCAACTTCAACTCCTCTCCTCTTTAGTTGTCTTTGTGCTGCTGCTGCTGCTGCTTTTTAAAGCCTCATTCACCATCAGAGAATATAATGAGCTCTGTCAAAAAGAGACTGCTTCTCCTTTTTTTCTATTCCAAAAGTAATCTTTTGCCTTTTTCCCACTTCATTATAATCAACAGTGGAGTGTCCCATATTCCTGCTGCTGAGTAGAACATGCCCTTAGAGACAGTCAATATTGCTGCTCATAACCTATAACTCTGAGCTCAAACCCCGAAGAAGAAAGTTTTCCCTTTGAAGATCCTCATCACTATGGTAATCAGCTGATCAGAGGAGGATGTTATGCCAACTCCTTGTGATGCAAATATTTACTTTACATGCAAAACCTCCAGATTAGAACTCTTTCTGTAATTGCACTTGAGCTCTGGCTAGCGGTTTGAGTGCTATCAATGATGTAATTGCACCGAAGAAATTACAGCTAATGGGTGAAGAACCCTGCAGACAGTCAGACCAACATCTGTAACATCAGTATACTGAAGAAATTATGCAGAATCTGGAATGGGGTTTTTTTTTAGGACATCCCACCATTAAAACAAGATAACACAGCTGTTCCTAACAAGGATTCCCACTCGATCAAATGCCCCTTGATAATTTGAAATTTCATGAGTCCACTGAAGTAGTGGTGTCATTACCCTTGTATGTTTACTGTGGTTTTAAAAAAGACTGTCATATTTGTTTCAGATCATGCATTTAGCCTTGTCAGATCATGGAGAGAGGCTGCCTGGATGTTAATGGACAGAATAATAAGGTGAAAATCTTTTTTTTAATGTAAATTAATTTATGATGTGATTTAATTGTTTGCCTACAGCAAACGATTCTACTAGAGTAAAATAACACAGTCTTATATTGGCAGCAGAGCTAACTTTTAAATTCACAGTAAGCTCTCTTGAGACCTCCGAGTTGTTGTTTTTTTCCCCTCACCCTTGCCCTTTATCTTCACTGTCAGGGTAAAGCACATTACTTCAAACCCATGCAGGAGCTGCTCTAGGCTGTACTCTGTTCCTTACCGTAAAATAATAGAAAGAAAAGTTCAAGAGGAGTTTGACAGATCCGGCAAGATGGGACCATGTCAAATCTGCTGAAGGATGTTCCAGGGGTTTGGATCTGTCATTGTCACAACTAATATTGTGTGGTCCCTCGATCTTCGCTGTGGAGTTTTTCTGTACAAACATTCAGCATTTGCCTTGATATTCAGCTAATTTATTTATGATGTCAGAGATTTGGATACAAGCTATGAATTATTATGTCCACACTGTGGATAGTAAGATAGATGTTTCTTTAGTTTACCTGTATGATTTGTCTTGCACCTTACTGAACTGCAGACACAACCTACTGTTATGCACATGCACTACTGGCTTTACTGATTTCCACACCCATGTTGGAGTTAATTAATTTGTTAATTTAATTTGTTGCAGTTTAGTCATAATGCTAGTTGGAAGGATGATTAACGTTGCTGTTGGAAAAAAACAAAACAAAACCTACATTTGCAAACTCATTTCAGTTAGTCACAAGTTTCTGTCAACATATAAATCTGACAACTGTTTCTCCTGCTTCTCCTGTTTACTGGTGACGTGATGTCATATAAAAGTGAACGGTGAGGTAGCTGTGGCAGGGATGCAACATTCCTGTGACATGCCCTTGTGCTCTCCATTTTTACGGATCACACTAATACATGCAACAATGCATCAGTTGGCTGCCCAACTAGATTAAAGGAAAGAACCAGGGATCTTCCAAAAATAGCATTTGTATCAACAGTCCCACCAGCTGCTTCCTGCTCCACCCAGGGACATCATATTCCATCAATCTTTCAACCATTTATTGACGGGATGTCCACATAAATTTGTCTGACAGGCATTGGAGCACTATGAAATATTAATTTCATATTCTCTGTCTGGTGGTCCGGCGCAAGTCCTGTCCCTCTGGCAACAAAAAGCAGAGGTTCATACATTAACTGGAAGATCATGTTGATGGAATACTGAATAGTAGGAAATGTACTGATGGCATTGGCCCATGCATGCACAGTGTAGAGTGAGGACAAATAACAAGAAAGTCACGTTGGACTACATGGTGACCTGGTTACTACAGAGACTGTATTATTCAGTTACACAATTAGTCAACAAAGAATTCATACTATTGAAAGGCTCTTGAGAAAGACACAGAATCCCTACCAGCTAAGTTATAGTGTTGCTTCAGCCAAAAGCCATAAAAAAAACCTTTGACTTCTGCTGTACATTTCCCCATATGCCAGAGATGGTATGAACCAGCACCCACACCTCAGGAACATCAGTTCAGCTTATTTTTAAGGTCTTGTCTTTTTACTGTGCAAGTAATACAATTTGTAGTCAGAGCAGTGTCAAAGCACTTCTTAGCTGTTCATTGTATTTTCATATTTGTGTTAATAAAAAAGAGAAGGCCTTGTAACTGTGGCAATTGTAAGGGTGCTTACAATTTGCATTTTCACACTTTCCTTCAAAGTGACAGCAATGTAAATGCACTTGGATGAGGCACCAAGGTTACTTTGTGGGGTTGATGCTTCCTATTTAAAATCTGTCGGAAAGTAAATAAATTATGCACATCAATCCATGCAGCAAGTACAGGAAAAATGCTGTGAGTGTAATTATAGCAGCGGATATAGATGCGAATTGGGGGGGTGATGGCTGCATTCCATAAATCATATTTGTACATTGTACAGCCTTTCATGTGGCTCGAATAGTAACACATGCCTTCACTTTATGGCATTCCAGTTTTGCAACTAGGATATTGCGGGCACATCACACTGCAGGAGAACATGTAAACAGAAGATTTATTGTTTTCTTTATCATGTTATACAAAGAGCCCAGACAAAGTCATAAACTGCAGCATAAACATACATCAACAGACTGTCAGGCTGTGGATAAGAAAAATATCAATGACTACTACAGATTGATATTCAAATTCAGCAGTTCCAGAGGCATAGTGAGTGGAATTGGGAGATTTTAATGATAAAGAACCAATTCCAAACAAATTCTTTATTCATCCGTGGGGTCAGAAATATGTCAGGCATGTTTGAAACAACTACAGTGCAGTTCAAGAATGAAAACAGCACAAGAACTGGTCTTTACATTGATATGTGTCTTTATTAATGGGTGACACGTTAAACGAAAAAAGGTTGGGGCCATCATCACAGCAGCAACACTTCTCCCTGTGATCCCAACCTCTGCTCCCAATGTTTTAATTCCATTATGTTGCAGGGATGAGATAAGCAGGCTGTTTGGCAGGTCAAATACTACCAATACTGAAATCAATATCACTCTCTGCTACACAGCAGCACAATGACTAAACAGGGCATTAACACTGTTTAGGAGAGAGGAACAAAACTTATTTTAAGATTGAAATGACCAAGAAAAATACCATTAAAATAAAGAAATCTAAAAATATGGCAACCTGTTTCTTTGTTTACCCTCTAAAATTGGTTTGCCTCTAGTAATGAAACAAACAGTATCTAACTCCATATGAATATCCTTTGTTAATGTTAATCTTTAGTAAATAAAGGCAACATCTTTAACTTTTCTACCCCCACATAGCCTTGCACTGGGGGAGGTCTTCTTATTATCTTATTATATTTTAATAATTTCCATCTGGCTAATGAGACCTTATTTTCTCTGTGCCCAGAGGCGCACTTGTTTGTATTGTTGTATTTCATCACTTGGTTAAATGTTAATTGAGTTTTCCATATCATTTGTGCTGAGTTAATGTCTCACTCATAGGATTTCTCCCAAATTAGCTTTAAGGGTCTCGGCAGGTGTTGCAATTCTACTCACAATGCTAGGTTCTGTGCATAATTGTTTGTTGTTAAACCATGTTTCTTCACATAATGAGCCGTCTGTTAAGTTTGGAACAGTAAACGGGACTGACCTACTGACTATCATACATAAGTGCTATCGCTTATGTTGTCCAAACACATCATTTTCATCCCACTATGTAACTGTTGCAGTACTTGATCTCACAAGAACCATCTGTGGTTTTCAACTGCATTCTACTACCTACATGCATCGGCCCATTAGATGTTTGCTGCTTAACATAATCAATAGACTGCAATTTGAAAACCCTTCTGTCTCTTGACACTGTAATTACTCCAAGGTATTTCACCTACAGCCATATTAGCATATGCAAATTATACTAGAAGGCGTGGGATATGTGTGAAGCACATCTAATGGAAGGGACACGGTTAGAATAGTAACTGCATTTTGTGAATATGCAGTCCATATTATAACAGCAATGTGCCCTAAAGCCCACATACATTAGCAGGGGAAAAAAAAAAACCCAACACCACACGGAATTACTAAGAGACTCTGGTGTGTAATCTTTGAATGGATTCCAAACTCTTGCAGACGATCCTGTAATAGCAAGTAGATATAAGATTTCCTTTTCATTTTTACATGCTGGTCTACTGTACACATAGAAAGGATCACTTCCTCAAAGAAACACAAATTTACAAGGGCTTTGTTTAAAATGGTCACGGGGTCCCAAACATATTTCATTATAAAGAGAATTCTTTTTTTAGGGACACCGCTAAATTACTTAAAACACTAATTAACAAAGGCACTAAAGTAAACATGTGCTTAAATAACATTTTTTTTTTTTTTTTTTTACTGTTGTTGTTGTTGCTTATTTAGTAATGGTATTACAGTAATGGTAGAGAAATATTGCACGTATACAGAAATAAGAGTCTAACTTGTCCTGTAAGTAGGAGCATTCTTATACGTTACAGAATAGATTTTGCTGGAAATAACCCATATGAGATGACCCTTTATTCACCATGTATCTGCAATTGATATGTGTAGAAGAAATCTATTAACATTTCTTTTATCTGGCATGGCATCTGACAAAGAAAGATTTTTAAATTTACTGAAGTGACGGAAGAGAGAGGCGAGAGATCAACCAGAGCAGTGACAGCAGGGAGCTAGTGAGAGGAGAGCTGCTCTAAGCATTGCCTAAGTCAGACTCAGGGCTATGAGCATGTGACTGAGGCAGTGTAGGTACTGCAGTAGCAGCAGTTGGTAATTACCACTGTATCAGCAACATGTCCTTGGTGTCTTCCATTTCATTAGCTACGCATTCGCTCCCAATATATGGTGAGGAGAGTATTATTAACATCGCCTCTCTCCTTTTCCTTTCTTTCATTCAGCCATCCTTGATAAGGGTTAGCAAACTTTGGATGAAAAATATGCTATAGTTATTATTTTTTCACAATGTGTGTCTGCTCCATCAGTGCTGTATGTTACTATTTGTGTGGTTACAATGCATATCATAAATGGAATGAATTAGTAATGTTTTCTAGTAACCTGCATCATTCACATTCATTAATGTTTGTATGTTAAAGCTTCCTGGTTGTGTGATTCCTGCGGTGAACAGGTTAAATGCCTTTTGCATATTTATATTTTAAAGCTACCCAGCTATCTCTCTCACCCTCCCTCCTATTCACTTTTGCATGGTGTTCATCAATGTGAAGCCAACCTTCTTTACATTTTACAGTAAGAGATGGTGAAAAGATTTGTTCAAACAACACAAAATCCCCAAGGACCTTACTCCAAGGTAAGTAGTGCAGCTACCTGAAATTTGAGTAGTATGGATAGCCACAAGAAAAATCCCACAGCGAGCAATGGAAGAGGAAATAGTTCCCTACTAACTACTAACGCATGAATAAAAACATAAATTCAAATGCAAATGCATATGTACATGCTTGCCTATGCACATAGACAACCACTTATATGCACAAATGTTCTGGTTGCATCTAAATTTGGAGGTTCATTGCACTGAAAAGGCAAATTTCAGTTCAATCAACTGAAATTTTGTTGAAAATGATTATTATTATTTCACGTATTTATTTGAAATGATGTATTAGGGATCATCTGGTCAGTATTTTGTAAAATATTTTATAGAGTCAACTCAATATATCAGACAGAAATTTGTGTTGGTCGCACCAGGGATCCATACCAGAGGTTGCCATTGCAGAGGGTAGATATATGGTACTTGGTAGCAATAATAGTATATTCTGTAATAGAGTATAGCAGTTGGTCTTTGGATGTGCAATTATCATATTTACATTTCAAAATTGGCTTCCAAGTTCAGCACCAACTTGACAAATCGAGTGCAAATTAAGCCCTCTGAATGTCCACAAACATACCACAACAGTGATGACAAATTTCCCAATGAGATGAAAATGTCAATCAAAATAATTGAGAATTCCCTCAGTATGTTAGCAGGTGTAAGCATATGCAAAAGTATGTGACATCCTCTTAAGCTGATTGTGTGTTTGAGTCAGAGTGTGAATGGGTATAAGGGAGAGGCGAGGGGAAGCGAACAGGGACTGGGGTGAAGTTGTGTAGTAGGATTTCCCCTCATCATTTCTCTCTACCTGGCATAAATCATGCTCCTTCAATTATGATAAAGTCTGTAGCCTAGATTAAGTGGTTTTACTCTGGGGCAGGGAAAAGATCATTCTTATAGACGTCTTTTACAATGAATAAGTGTGAGATTTCATTTGGACTTCAACGGGGCATGTCCTTTTAATTAATGGGGCTAGGCTGAGTTGGAGATGGTGCAGCTGTTTAAAATGCTAAATGTTTTTTTGGATTTTTCTCTCTTTCGTTCATCAACCCCACCCCTACCCCCAACTGCAGACACACAGAGACATTACCTCTCCCTCAGTGCTGTCAGACTCACTCTTGGTAGCATCTGTGATTAATTTTGCCTGTGCTGAGAGGAAGGCTTAGCTGTTCTGGTGGGGTGAAGCATGTGTGTAAGTGTGTGTGGCTGAGGTGGAAGCACTGATGGGTTGATAGATTAATGCCTGATGTGATCTGCAATATGGTGTATGCCCAGTGTTTTTAACAGGTATAGAAATGAAGAATTGAGGACTGGGAAGCTAACCTGTAATCTGGTGAATTTGTTCTCGAGGAAAGCAAAGGACATGCCATTGTCAGAGAAACTAATTGGTAATAAGAGGGTTGAAGGTTAAGCTAACCAGCTACTAACACTAAGACATGAGTGGTGACTAATTATCAGCAGCAAAGCAAATAAGAACATTTACTTTGTAAGGCACCAACAGGTATAGGTTTTGTTATTGACCTTGAATGTTACCCTCTGCTATGACGACCTCCCACACCTATCAACATATCTAAAAAGTGTTTCCCTCAGCTCTGTCTCATCATAGAAAATTAACTAATGGGTGGTGAATTGTTGACGTTCCATTAGACAGTTTTATTTAGACATCATGACAAAGGGCAGAGAGGTTGAGGGAGAATCCTGGCTGCGCTGCAAATAGTTTACCCTCGCTAGCCCTTGATAACCCCCCCGACCCTTCCTCCTGCCCTTCCTCCACAGCATGCACCGTCACCCACTCACCCCTTCCCACCTCCTTCCCCCCAACCCACTGGTCCCTGGGGCTACCATTTGTGATTTCATCTCTGCCCTCACAGCCCTGCTCAGCTGTCACATCGCATCTTACACACACAGACAGTCAACGATAACAGTGTTAGGGCTTTTCATATTCCATACACCCAGTTTCCACCTCCCACTATACCGACATGCAATGTTACCCACAGTCTCTCTCTACTATTACAATAGTCTTTACCTATTCACCCATCCAAGTCATGGATGGCAAGACTTTAGCTGTTTCCCTTATTGTTGCTTTCTGTTTTTGTTCCTCTATAGTTCTTTCTAGATTGTCTTGGATATGTCTTTTAGTTTAAGGGGGATCTTAAACTTAAACACTATATTGGGACATGAAAGGCTATTTCACACGTAGACCACTTTCAGTTCTGTCTTTGAAAACTTAATTACAAGAAAGGCAGCAGATCTAGCATGCTTAATATAAAACACAGTCTCTGTCTGTTTGTGTGGGACAAGCCCCAGTGATTTGAATCCCAATGTCAGAGTTCAATTTCTGCATAATAAGCAATCCTTTCTGTGTTATAAGTAGTTGCTGCCTCCTTTTAAATGGATGTCAAAGAAGGTGATGACTTCCAAGTTTTATTCATTCAAGTGAGGAGTATATGAATTTATACATGGATCCAAACAAAGCATGGTAGCCAAGTTTTACTTCCATCTTAAATCCAGGGCCTACTTATTCATTTACAGACATGATGTAACCTCAATAACTTGATTGTGAATTTTATCCACAGCTATAAACAAAAGTTTCTATGTCCATTAGGATTCCTGGCTAGAAAATGCTTATACTGGGTTTTTTTTTTTAATAACCCCCCCCCCCAGATGTCTACTTGTTGGTGTACTTACAAACTTCCAATGGTTATGTGCCCTGTGTCATCAGTGTCTCATTTCATAGTGGTTAAATGATATATGTAAGCGACAGAACATCAAAAACATCTAATCATAAACCTTGGGGATCTGTGCTCTAATGGAAGGTAAAATTTAGGACAGTATACGTAAGAATGGGCTTAGCTGAGGGAAACAAAATGTTCTGTGAGCGCTGGACAAATGCATTGTAGAGAGTGCAGTGTCAGGACAGGATGCCTAGTGGGATACGCCAAAGTGGAGGGAGTGGAGCGAGATAGTGAGTGTTTGACAGAAAACAGACAAAAGAAGAAAAAAGAAGGTAAAACAAAATAAGAAATGTCTGTTTATTTTACTGCTGAATAGGAAAAAAACTTGAGGCAAACAGAACAGATTGATAAAAAAATATGGTATGGTAATAAGGTAATAAGGTTTTTTTTATATTTATATCGCAGGCATAGTCTATCAACTATCTCCAACTCAACTGTAAAGACACTCTGCATCGGCATATAGCTAGTTTAAGCCATCTATCTAAACTATCTATTTTGATACGATGATAAGTTATTTTTATTCCATGAATTTCCATGAACTTGGTGTACTATTGTCTATTATTGCATTGAAAAACTGCATGTGTGTTCATCACTACAGCAGGTAAACTAGAAGCTGTGGCCCATACCATACGGGCTATGTTAGGCATTATTAAACTGATTTATATGTCTGTAAATCATCACGTATACAATATATGTGATATGTTTCTGGTTTTTAAGTAAACCAAGACAATAGAACTGGAGATTCCAAATAATCTCCAACGAAAAAGTAATTTCTTAGATGACCAGGCAGGAAAGACAGGTGCTCTTCTACTCCAAATGAAGAATTTATTTTGTCAGTTAATCTCCCAGTACAGTATCACTTCAATAGGATGGAGAAGCTTCAAACACATGCTTTAGGCTAGAGGCTGTCAATTCAATAACACCTCCATGTGAATCTCTGCCAAAACACCTCCAATAACTGCATGAGAGTTCAGTTGCAGACAGCGCAGAATACTTTTCAAGGTTTATGGGGAAAGTTGTTGATTCATAAGCATCAAGTCAATGAACTTGCTATACAATTTCATTAGTTAAGCAAAAAATTGCATTCAGTATTTTCAGATAAGAAATACTTTGTCGCAACAGACAGAATAACTGCTACACAAAAGTAACCAAGAGACCATAAAACCAACTGCTCCTAACCAAAACCTAAGTCATTAGAGCCCTACACTGTTTCTACCAAGTCTTAAAATGGTTATGGTTGGTTAATCAAATTAAGAAAAGCTACAAAACTGACTTGTTTACATTTCAGCCCACCCCAAAAAACAGAATATTCCCATTGATAAAGAAATTCTAAATAATCAAAAGAGTATGTGTGTCTCGGGTTTAGAGGTAAGGCTTAAAATATCTGTGTTCCCACTAATTTGAATTGCATGAACTGACACACATTACATAAAGAATGACAACCACATTTACATAACAACCAGTATAATATTTTTGACACAAGCCTGGAATTCACTCTTGATAACCCAGGTAGATTCTGTTGGTTCAGACGAATGCATTATTTCAGGGATAAAGTCGTGCAAAGCAGTGTTTGAAAAGTTGTCGTTGTGAATAACTGCCAGGATGTGGTGAACCACTGAACCATTGCATGTGTTGTGTCCTCTTCTGCTGATATTCATTTTTGCTGACAGCCTCTTCCCAAAACCCCTTTATCACCCATTCTCCTGGACACATTTTTGTTGCATGTCAAAGGAAGGTCTCTCGCCCTCAGTCACAGGGATTCAGCCTTCCGTACACAAGCACACAAGTTTGCAGGTGTCACGAAAGTATGTTGCTTAAATCAGCTGGCCTGTTCAATGCAATGATAAGCAAAAAGTTGAGCACGAGAGAAAAATGAAAACAATAACACTTACGCTTATTATTGAACTGTGTAAAGCTGACAAATAAAAAAGGAGATGAAAACACAGTATGTCAGTTCTTCAATTTCACGCTAGACTGCCTTGCATCATCGCAGTGTATCCCTATAATAAAGAGTCTTTGCGTTCTGAATAGTGATTACCTTCTTCTACTCCAAGGATTCTTCACACACAGCACCTCACACCTGACCTCAGTTCAGTCATATGAGTATACCTCTGTGTTTCTTTGTCTATGTGCTTGTATGTTTGTTCATGTGCTAAAGCATTTGTTAGCGTGGATGTGACTTTGTGTGCAGATCATTGCTGACATATTAAAGAGGGTGTCACAGAAGCAAGCGTCTTTCTATTTAAAAAAGAAGGAGAGAAGAAGAAAAGAGAGGAAGGAGAGACACAAAGCAGTGCAAGAGGAATTGGGCCGACAAGGACACCTGTCAAACTAGAAAGCAGGTTGCCCAGCATGGTCTTACAACTGTGAATGTGATCGATATCAGGCTGACATTGAAGACAGATACACACACATGCAAGAACATACACATACCCAAAGCCACTACTATCTCCACTCTCTGATTACCATAACTCACTTATTTACATGTCCACTTATGCCAGCAAGAAAAATGTCCTGCATCAGCATTGTGCCGCTGGGCCGTGTTTGCCATTAAGCTTTTGATTGCATTATGGGACATAAGCATGATTGATGCAAGTGGGGAAAGTGGTGATGCAGCAGAGAGAAGACGGTGCACCTACATGGATAAATTAATCCATTTGCAGGCTGATTATTTTGATCAACGCATAAAAGACTTCTTCGAGGAGACACTGCTGATCACAATCTGCCGTGGAAACTATACAGTATAAAGACACGAACACAAAAATACACATGCTGGACTACTAAAACCATGTAATATTAGATAGCATGCTTTTAATATAGCATTTATTTTTCGTTGATCCCTAGAATGTTACAGTGATTTAAAGTGATGTATACATTGTATAAATTAATATTAGCTGTTGCCAACATTGCTAGTGTTGGCAACTGATTTTAGTTTCAGTCCTTTAAAGAAAATGTATATGTATCGTTTATCGTTTTTTCATATAATTACTCATTTTAGCCTATCTAGTAGTTAACAAAAATTATGACAGTTTAGATTAGTTTTAGTCTGTGAAAGATTTACCCACATTATAATTCTTCACATGATTAAATGGTAAAATTTAAGTCATTGACATCTTACATTTATTGTATGATCATTCTTACAATAAAGCTTATCAAAATGGTAAAGCAATAGCATCCATGGCCCCTTTAACAGTAAGGTCATATTTGCTTTTTCTAAATGTTGGTATGCAGACTGTGATGTTTTTGTAGTTTGTCTCAACTGTTAAATTTTCAGTGGGATTTTTGGATGAATTGAGTCCTTTAATCTGTTACATCCTGGAGCTGGCGATATTAGCTGACGCCGGCACAGACATTATAATCTTGAAAAGGAAGATGCTGTAGGTCAAGTAGCCTCTGAAGAAGAGATACTTGTAGTAGTCATGTCTGTAAACTGCAGTCAAGAGGATACATCAAACAATAATTTTTCATCCCTAAGAAAGCCTCACATGCTTGTTTAACTGATTTAGTAATCTAATTTATAATCTCTATTTTTGTATTTCTTTTTTAAACATGTACAAAGCATGGGGAGACTCTATCATTGTCAGTATTTTCTAAAGCAGTTATATGGGTTTTTTTGAAATTGGCTTCCATGACTCAGTGGTGCCTCAGGATAGCATTGCACTATGAAAAATAATCTGTTGTAAAAATGCCTTCCAATAATCCTCTTGTAAAGTCATTAATTCATAGCCTGATCAACTGAGTAAGGAGTAATTTACTATTATAATATGGCATTTGCCCTTTGCATTAGGCCAGGATGCTGAGTCAAAGCATTACACTACGTTGTTATTGCCTACGCCTGCTCCTCCAGGCAGGGCCTGCAAATGATGACCATGACTGATGACTCGGTTGTGCTGCTCTTGCCATCTGCAGTCTTAGATGTAACATAGGGATTATTTCCATATCACTTTTGATTAAATCACATATGTGCCTGCTGTGTTGTTCTTTCTTTCTCATGATAGCTGTGTCACATCCTCTCATCGTTGTCATTTCATTTCACTCCAGAGCTCCAGTTCTCTCACGTAGATTCCTCATTTTGTTTCTACAGTTTCAGCTAAACGTTAGGCACACTGTGATTGTGTTTGGAGGGATTTTGTCACATCTACAGTCAAGTTCACAATACAATACATTCTCCATCTCAGCCATCCATTTCCTTCCTCTTGTCTTTTCCTTCTCATTCTCCAGTTGAAGAGAAATGATAGCCGATGCTCTGGAGTCAGCCAGACATGCTGTAGTGGATGGACTTCGGTGTAATGAGTGACAAGTGCATGCTAGTCAGTCCCAGCAAATCAACAGTGAAAACAGAGAGAGCGGATCCGCAGGCCTAATGGAAACCACTGGTCCTGTAAGTGCCCATCTAATGGGCCAGACACACAAATACAAACTCACACACCGACAGACCGCAGTAAGTCAGAGGGGGTCAAGTCCAAGAATATTATCTGTTCATGCTAAAAATATCTCTCATGTTGTGAAAATCTACAGATTTCTGTCACCACTCAACCTTACCTTCATAACACTCAGAAAAACATGGACTTTTAAAATAGCAGAATATGCCTGTGCCAAGGCTCAAGAGAACCAGTGTGCCTATTAATAATTCATGGTCAGACAATCAGGGAGAGACAGGTTGTCAGTTACCAGATTTTTTTCCTCATTGTGTGAAAATGCAGGGTACTCATCGCTGCAGGGGAGGGCAACACCACATTTCTTCTCACTTCTGTTATTTTCTAAACTTCCTCCATTTTTTTCCTGATGGCCCATCTGACCAAACCATTCTTTAGTTCCCCTTGGCAGAGCTGGTGGCAGACAAGGGTCATTAGGAACCGTCTGGACATTCTCCCCAAACAGCATCCACAATGGGAAAACCACACAACATTAGCCCATGCACCTATCATATTGTATTTCCTGCAACCTGATGATGGCTGGCACCTCTGTTGACAAGTGTAGACCCTATGTCCCCCAATCCCCAGTCCTGACAAGATCTTGAAAATCCTGGACACCTTGTCTCAAACACCCTTCAGTCATCCCTCAGAGGCTGGCTGTGGGATGGATGTAGAGAGGCAGAGATCCAATGAGGGAAGGACTTTCTTTGCAAAAGGCTCTTAGCAGCTCCTTGTTCATGCACTTTGATGCACATGAGACTGCCAGAAAGTGAATAACAGGGAGCTTTGTGAGAAGTAATCAGTCGGAAAAATCTGGAAGGTCACAATACTGAGATAAGGTAAGTCCCTTCGTCTTTGCTGTCATTTTTTATTGGGGCATATGAGACCGTGTCTTTCAGAAATCTGATGGTTATACTTGGCCTCATTCAGCTCGTAAGATGAGGGTCAGTTAAGTGAAAGCTGCTTCTCTCCTTTTTTCCTTTAAACACCAGAAATAGCTCTTGCTGTCTTCTTGGAGATAATTTCATATCAGGTGGTAAGGCCCAAAAAGTGTCATTTAATAAATGATGGTTCATGATTATGGTAGATCATAAGTTCATTTAACAGGTTATGTCCTAAAAGGCAAGAGTCCCCATTTGACTGTACTTATAGAGCGCTTCTCTAGTGTCAGCATTTACCCTTTCACACACTGATGGCAGCTGTGCATCAGAAAGAAAACTGACATCAACACTGCGATGGAGCAGCCAATTTGGGGTCCGGTATCTTGCTGAAGGACATTTCTGCATGCATACCTGAGGAACTGCGGATTGAGGTACCTATTCTTTGATAGGTGGGCGACCAACTCTAGCTCTGAGCCACAGCTGCCCATACTACATGAGTCCTGCAAATGGGTAACACAATAGTGCATATGGGTACACAGTGGTCAGTGTTGAACTATATAGAGACTATATGTAGGGGTAAACCACTAATATCTCTTACTAAATTTAAAGGAGCAGGAATCTTATCGGACAAAAGCGTGTAGCATCACAGTATGCAATCTATGTGGCCACCAGCTCAACCTTCAAATCCAATTTTGATGTTTGCTTTAATCTTGAGCGTGCTGCCCTGGTGGAGTTTCACTTGTTTGGCACTATAAGGTAACTGGTTCACTAACAGTTGCTCATTGACTCCCAACAAAGTGTCTGGGTATAAACACAATTGCCTCAATGAAGGAAAGATAGAAGGAGCAAGTAAGGAAGAAAAAAATGTTGAAAGATGAAAAAATACAGTGGGAATTTGTGTCAGAACTAAGCAAATGTACGCACACTCACATTGACTCACATTGATGTTTTGTTGCTAAGTATTTCAGAAAAGGAAAGAGTACTCTCTTTACCTGGGTAGGTAGTCAAAGCTGGCCCATCTGTGTGATGCTTACTCCACCTATGGGCACTTAGCCAACATTTGCATTTATTTATGCTGGAGCTCGCTCACCCAATAGGCCTCATGATATCCTGCCAGTATCAGCAATCTCGTCTGCTGCCTCACGACTTGGTGCAGACTTCTATTCTCACCTTAAGCCCACTTCCTTAGACATGACTTGAATTATGCATAAGCCCACCATGTGCATATACTAGACTCATCTAAGATTATGTTGTAACAGGACAGTATGGTCTGTGTGTGTGTGTGTGTGAGAGAGAGAGAGAGAGAGAGAGAGAGAGAGAGAGAGAGAGAGTTTTGGATGACTAAAAGTCTCACTGAAGGGTTTGACTGACGTAACACCTACGCGAGTGATTGTACAACATATCTGTTTGCCATACCATTGAGGCAGTCTGGGGACAAAGATGTGACCATCAAATCTGCCCTGAATTGTTATTCATTTACAGTACACAAATGTAATTGACCTGCCATACTTTTACCTTTCACCTTATGGTTTGAGAGTTTACTGATTACCTAAACAAGCATTTTTAGTCCACTTAACTTTTGCCAACTTTTGTTTTCTTTAATCAAATTCAAAATACATTCACAGAAATCATAAAAAAATAAAAATAAAACAGAGGTGCAATTATACCTGGACTGGTTTAAAATCTATTTGATGATCTTCTGACCACTATGTATGGTAATTCATGCAGAGCAAGTTGTCAGTAATAATTATTGATGTGTGTGCCATGTTACATCTAAATACCATACACTCACTTCTTGAGTATGGCAACACACAAGCTGGTCCTCACTAAGCTGAACATGTTACCTTTCGCCTTAATATATTCAAGTTTTTCTTACAGCTCTTCTTCATTAATCAGAGATAAGTGTTATGCATACAGCAACATAGCCTCAAACAGTTGGCAAGGCTCCATGGTAAATGTGTAACTTGGCTGGCAACATCAAGTAAACAACAAAATGACTGGAGGTTTGAAGGAATGGTAAATCCCCTTTAATTTAAATGGACTTGGAATGTCAACAGGGTTAATGTCAAGGTTAGTAAGATAAATATAAAAATTTGTAATACTTTACAGATTATTTGATGAAAAACAAAACTTTAACATTAGTACCAATGTCATCAACTGAGAAGGTCTGTTTAAATGGTATTAACTCTTTTCTTACTTAATAAATCAATTAACGAATTGTCTTTGACTGAACATAATGCTATTAACATTAAACAAAATGTGAAAGCTGATATCTAAAGTCACATCTCCCAAACCTATTTTCCCTACAAACATATTGCACCAAGTAATCACCTATTTGATAGCATCTGTCACCTCATTATTGTAACAACTGCAGTATATCACTACTACAACATCTTCTTATTACATTTCATCACATTACCTTCAAACTCCATCATTATTCAAGCAAAGCTTTATCTTGTTTATATTTCTTTCATGCAACGTAGGAAGTCTTGAAACTCAGCAGGCTCCCTCAGACTGTCCAAGTCATACAGCGTAACAAAAATCAGAACTAAAAATTCACAGTGCGTTTACACTAGGCAGAACTATGACTGATGTGTAAACAGAAGATTTCCTGCCCTCCTGAGTGTAAATGAAACCCACAGCAACCGTGTGTGCAAGCCCAGTCTCTCATCTCTGTCTTTTGTAATTGTCTTGCTCTGTTTGTATTCTTTCCTTTTGTGTGCTTGCATGTGTGCATGATAGAGACAGAAAGATAAATTCAAATAAGTTGCCCAATTTATCTCTGAAACAGTCCCTTTCCTGCATTCACATGTCTACAAGGCAAGAATTCAGCTTTATGAAACAATATCATGGGAGTTGCCATGCCTACAGGGTCTCCTTGTTCCCTGTAATTGCTTTCACTGACATTGGCCCAACCCACTATTACTGTTCTGCACAGGACATTACTTGACATCATCTCAAGCAAGACACTGACCAAAATAAACGGCCACGTTTTCTTCTCCACAGGCCCATCTCTCAGGAGGCCTCAGAAACAGATGTCCAGGGATTACCTCATCCCAGTGGAAAGACACAAGCTCTGTTTTTGTTTGCTTTACTCCCTGAAAAATGTCAAGTATTTTTAGACAAGGCTGTGCTGAAATGCTGAATGAGTGGACTGCACAGAACATGCATCAACAGACTGGAAGTGTTACATTCTGACAGCAGGTGAGGCTTTATCAAACCAGGGCTCTGCTGCAATGTGGCGTGACTTAATCTGCTCCTCCATAGTAAAAATGAATGCAAATGCACCATTTCAGAAACACAAGATCGAATTTCGCGCAGATTTTATACTGTATGAGAGAGAGAGAGAGCAGCGTAGTTACATGTTTCATATTGTAATGGCAGTTTGGGTATTCATTCACTGAAGAGTCTTTAGCAAACAGAAGGTTTCGAATAAACCTTGGTGTGCATGTCTTTATACCAGGATCAAACCTCATTTAGTGGGTACACTGTTTCCTCTGTCTCTCTCTGTTTTACAGACTCCTTGTATTATTGGCTGCCTATAAGCATTTTGCCACATTTATTATTTTGTTGTTTATTGTTTTTATGTTGGTCTTGATATGCTTAATTTTTTTTGTAGTGACATTTCATTGTGTGTTGCCTTTCTTTCCTCCCATCTCTATCTTTCTTAAAAGCTATTCTCCCTGTCAGCTATTATATTCCCTCAGTGACTCCCTGCCAGCTGGCTATCTGTTGTATTGATACAGATTAGTGCTGGAGAGGCATGCATTAAGTCGTGAGAAAAATTTTGTTAACCCCCTCTCCATTCCCAGGTTCCTTTGCAAACTACTTACACTACTCACAATAAGTTAGGGATATTGTGAGAGACTCAGTGGATGTCATACATAAGGTGTTTGTTTCACTTCAGAGATTTTTGGGATAGGGAGGCAATTGTATTGGGGTGACAGACACAGAACTACTGGCAGAGTTCGTGACAGACCCAGGAGTGGAGCCCCACGAGTGACAGACCGCAACGATGACCAGTACCTAAGGACCTATGCACTCAGACATTGTTATGCAACTGCCACACAGCTGCAGGCCCGTTTACGAGATGTGAGGGGTACTAGGGTTTCCAGACAAACCATTCGCAACCGACTCCACCGCTTTGGCTTGAATGCCAGACGACCATTGCAGGTGACTCCACTGACACCAAGACACCGCCGTGAACGTTTGCAGTGGGCACAAGACCATGTGACCTGGACAATGCAGCAGTGGTCTACCGTCCTGTTCACTGATGAGTGTCGGGTCACCTTGCACAGAAATGATGGTCATCAGCGTTGCCGGAGAAGGTGAGGTGAGCGATACACCGAGATCAACATGGTCCCCAGGGTTCGCTTTGGTGGAGGAGGTGCAACAGTCTGGGCAGGCATCACCAGTCAGCGCAAAACAGATTTGGTTATTGTAGATGGCTCAGTCACTGCACGTTCTTACCTCAGAGACATCATAGAACCCATCATCATCCCCCAATTCCGCCAGCACACCTCCAACTTTCTGTTCATGGATGATAATGCTCCACCACATCGTGCCAGAATTGTCACAGCTCGACTTCAGGAAGTCGGAGTGCCTCATATGGTACGGCCAGCAATGTCCCCTGACCTGAACCCCATAGAGCACATCTGGGACCAGCTGAAGCAGAGACTGGATGATTGTACCCCACCCCCACGTGACCTGGCAGAACTGCGTGTAGCACTTGTGGAAGAGTGGAACGCATTGCCTCAGAACAACATCATGAGGCTAGTGAGGAGCATGAGACGTCGCTGTCAAGCTGTCATTGCGGCAAATGGTCTAAACACCCGCTACTGACATTGTCAATTTCCTTGTTATTGTCTAAGTTTTGGGGGTAATAAATATTAAACTAATGAAAATGGTGTTTCTTCTCATTCATTATTAGTAATATCAAAGGGAACTTTTACTTATTTCATTAAAATTCAGACCAAATAGGAAAAGCACTCATGTAAATAACAATATCCCTAACTTATTGTGAGTAGTGTATGTTCTCTGCTTCTTGCGCACTGATTAACCTTTTGTTTCACTCAATTGACTTTGCAAATGATTCTCTTGTAAAGGCAAAGCAAGAAATAAATTGTCCACTGGACGGAGGTAATTTTCTTTCGATGGAGATGTAGCAGTTTGAAGTGGTATGTTGGTTGTATGAGTATCTGCAATAGTAAATGCTGCATACACACCATCTCTCATAATCTCTCATACTCTAAGGACTGTTTCAGTTGAAAATGAGAGATAGGCAGGCTAGCGGAGAGGTGACAGCATCCAAGCCAAGGTGACCCTCTTGAACCAGCAGCTATTAAGTGTTCACACAGCTGGGAAATACAATGGGCTCCAGAAGAAACAAACAACATACCCTCTAAATGTGGTTTGATCCTGGCATTCAGATGTGAACACCAATGAATTCATTGGTTGCTAATTGAGAATTGATGATGAATTGAAGACCCAAGTTGCCATTGTAGTAACATGTTACTACGCTACTATGCCTCTAATATAAGTTATTAAATTACAGAAGCTTTTATTTGACAAATAACTTAAAAGATAGCTGGAGACATCTGCAATATATTCTACTTTATAGAGAACTCAACTTCATTAAACTGTTATCATTTAATTATTTTATTAAATTACAGTGGCTTAAAAGAATGTTTTGGCAAATATGCTCATTTTGCATTCTTACTATAAGTTGCTTGAGAAGATCAATACCAGTTTCATGTCTTACATTTAGTTTAGCTTCCCCTGACTAGCAAACTAGTCTGACAACTAGTCCGGTACATAAACCACTGTAAAACTGTAATGTCTAATTTTTCATTATTTTTGTACAGATGATACAAATGAGAGTTAGCAAGTGATCTTCAGTGGTGCTGGTATGCAGATTTTTTTTTTTTTTAATTCATGACAGAGCCAGGTGAACTGTCACCCTGTTTCTTTCTGTCTTATGCTAAGCTAAGCAGCTGTTGGGTGTAGCTTAGTATTTATTGGACAACGATAATGGCGTTATTAATCTTTTAACTTAGCAAGAAAGAACTTAATTTTAAATATTCAATGATTGCTTTAAGAAAGCTTTAAGAACATTTTAATGTATGTAAACCTCGTGAAATAAAAATGAAATAATCTTTACCGATATCAGTTCAACTTGATGCATTGCAAGGGTAAGTATCTAGTATCTAATATGGAAAAAAGCTAAATTAATAACAAAAATTTAAAAAAACCTTTTTTGCAACTAACGTTTCCTATACCTTCAGTAATGTTGTAATAGTTGTTATAACGATTTTATAACTGCTAAAAAAACATCTGGATATTAGTGCAGCCAAGGTTTCCCAGCCAAGCTCTTCATACAGTCATGAAGACACATATTTACCTTCCTTAGATGTAATAAAATTGCTCAGTCACTGGGATTGTTAGACAAGTGTACTTCCTCTGATAGGTTGCTAATTGAGAACACTTTCCTCTACCTCAAAGGTCAAAGGATGCTCCTCCCCTTTGCACAGTTCTCCTACAGTGCAGCCACAGAATCATCCTTCATGTATCAATAGCACTGTCTTGATAGAGGGACAGGAATATATTCAATGAACCATAACACGTAGGGTCTGACTTGGCTGTCCTCTGGTTGTGGTGGAAGGAGCGCTTCTTTAAATGGTGGCATTTCTTTGTTTGAGCTTATCCCCTTCTCCACACTTCCAAGTCAAAGTCTCTCTCTTTTCCTCTCACTCACTCTTACCCCCTACTGGCAAGAGTGCTGGCTCTTTCTTCCAGTTGCTTTGAGCAGACTAATTACAATAACTACACCTGCGGGATTCATTTTTTGGTTTGACACACTGGGTAATAGAGAGCAGCAATTAACTGCTGTGATTCATTGTTCACCTCGTTGCAGTATTGTGACATGATGGGAGTCTGCACTACCTGCCCAGTGTGAGGAGGTAAGCGCGCAGACTATATGACGAAACATTTTTGTCTGTTTTTGTTTTTAAACTGTATGCATTTCAAATACACAAGAAACTAATGACAAATGAAACTAAAGAGAAATTAGTAATGAACTTGCAAAATCTATGAACTATTTACAAATAACTTGTCTTCCTAATTATTTATTGATGTAATTTGATTAAGTACTTTGGTTTGGTTTGATTAAATTAATTTGGATCCAAAATGTTTAACAAAAGTGTGTCCCAAATGACAAAATGTGTCCCTTAACTTTTTTGGCCACCACCTATCACAAATCTATTACAACAAAATGTGACTTTTCCATAAAGCAGTTCGCCTGAAAATATAAACAGAATAGGTCTCTCTGAGTTACACAATGCGTCTCTCCCCAAGGCAGATTCAGCAGGAGGGTTAAAAAAAAAAAAAAAAAAAAATCATTCATTGTGTCTCATGTCAACCACATGTTCAAATGTTGGATGGGGGTTGCCTTGTAGAAAGGGAGATTGTCATGGGGGAGAGGCTAGTTAGTATATCTGGAGGAAATCAATACGTAGTCAGTAACAATGTCACTAAAAAAATAATTTCTACTGCAATGTATTGTTGAAAGCACTCCCTTTTCATTTATTGATTTACGGGTTTAAGAACTCAACTTGTATGTCAGTTGCGGCTTTGGAATGAAGAAAGAAAATGTTGAATTGACAAAATAGACCAAAGCACTCACTGTTTTTTCTCAGCCATATTGTTGCTCTAGTAATGGCAAAGAGATTTGATTTGGCTGTGCTAACGTCTTTGTTAAAGGTGCAGAAGGAAAGTTCCCTTTAGGAAAAAAGGAAAACGATGAAGGTAATCACCTCTTGGTTGAGTAGAGATAAAAGGTAGAGAAATGAAGAGGTATACTCCTAGGTTTTAGCACACTTTAAGATCGAGCAACTAAAGTCAAGACATGGTGTTTAGGTCAAATCAAACTTATTCTCACATCGTGACAGGGAATACCATATACTGTGTCTAGGACATTGAATCCAGTAAAAAAAATCTAAAGTAATATTTTTCCACATATACAGCTTTTTTTTCTTTAGGTCTCAAGCATCAAGGTAACGTGTTCTTGCGGGTTAGTATATAAATACCATGACAGGATGTTTTGTTTCTCATGTCAATGCATTTTTAAGTTTTTCACATGTAATTTAACACTGTCTGCATTTTATGAAATTTGAAGGTGCGGGAATTGACAACAACATGTGACCTTCATTGATCCACATCAACATCAGGTGTCCTTCAATGTCACTGTAACAGTAATAAACACATGGTTAGCCCTGTGAGGCAGTTGGTCATGCTTATGCACAAAAACAACTCGTTAAGGCACAAAAACTAGCTAGGAGTTACCTACTTTCCATCCACAAGATTTAAATTCTCCTGTGCCCAAGGACATAAGCTGCCCTGTTAAAATCTCCATCTGTCCAGTCCCATCTGTATAGCAAGGATTTGCTCTCTGCTTCCTCACAGGTGAACTTGACCAGTGATCAAGGTGAGCAACCACCTGCACTGGTATTTATGACAGTTGGGCTGAATATATTTTCAACCAAAAATCAAAGAAAAAAAATAAGAATGAAATTAAAGACTTCCTGTAATGTAATATTTCAAACGTTTAAAGATGAGTGTTAACAACAACTACTAATGCACCTAGATGAAGAGTTATACTTGCATGGTCAATCTACCTACCTGAAAAAGAGTACACTTGGATATTACAAATCATTAGTAATCTGTATTGGAAATGCGCTGACAAGACAAAGTGCTAAGGGCTTTTTTTTTCTAATGTCAGCAACATGCCAACATGGGGACATTTCATCAAATATTCCTCCTGAAGTCATCGTTCCACTGACTAAGCATTATGACCTTTTTTTAATTCAACTGGCTAATCCAGCCATGCTGCTGTATCATTCAGCACTTTTTCTCATTCAGTAGGAACAGTTGAAACAAGACTCTGCTGGAAGAAACTATCTTAGTGCAACTTAGTACATCAATACATTATTGAAAACATTCCAGATGCAGCATTGTCTTTATTGAGGTGTTCCTACCTTATTTCCTATTGTACAATTACTCTAAGCAGCTACACAGTCAGAGCCATTTAAACTTGTCTTGTTCATCCATGTTTGATGTAGATCAACAGAAGGGCTTTTGGATTTGAAATTTAGTGGCAATCTTCTCTGTCTGTATAAGGTGTTTTATTGCTCAAAGAGCTTTGGATGCTTAGATCAAAGAAGATTGAAGATTCATATATGTCCATGTGAATTACTTCTTAAATGCCAAGCAAAATATTTTCCCTTTTCCACTTCATTCTGTTTTTAGCCTTTTATGCTTTCAAGCGTGGATAGATTTCAGTTCCTTTTGTTGTCAGTTGTCTTCCACTCATCTCAGTCTGAGATGTAATTGTGTCTCTAAAACATAGTCTCAAGAAGTTTAATAAAGTTGCTTTTATAATGTAAAACCTAGTGACTCTTTTGCAGTATGTATACTTTGTATTAAAAGGGACACTGAAACATTGGCCGGCAGAGTTTTCACTCACAGCAATAATCTTATGTATTTTATGAACTACTTTCCACAAGAGCAACCAAGGAGTGCCCCTGAGGGAAATGTGTTATCCAAAATTCGTACACTGTTCCAAAGTCTTTGCAAGACTTGCAAGAGTTGGGATCACATGCAACCCAAACTTTTGTGACACTCAAAAACTTGTTTTTTTTACTACCATTACAATTTTATTATAATAACAGATAATTACTACCTTTTATCTAGCTTATTTTAGTTGTAGCTAACATACAGCACAGAATGCTGTCTCATCCACTTGAATGACTGTCTACATCTCACACATGCCATTGAAAACCCCCAGCATCTTCTATGACCTGGTTCTACTGTTCTTCCTAGTTCCCTGTCCTTCCACCAGTACACCCTCCTACTCATCCACTTCTCCCTGCTGGTTAACAAAAACAGTCAGCAGTGTATTAACTGTACCAGTGTCCCACCAACACTCTCACTTCACCTCTACTACAGCTTTCAGCCATACTGTACTTGCCAGAAAAAACTTTTTTTAATCATTTTAAATGATCTGTCAATTTAGATACTATGTTTTTAACTGAATTCTGGTTACAAACATGCTGACTAGTTTTTCCAGTGTCTCTTTAGCATTCCCCCCCTAGCATCCCAGCCATGTTCCCTTGTGTTCCCTAGTTTCTCCCTTTATTAGATCTATTTTCTTGGACTTCCCTTGCCTGACTTTGCTTTAAGGACCTATGTCCCTTCAAGCCTCAACCACTTGTAAGTCTGTGGATTTTGTGTTATTAAATCACTAAACTGCACCAGATCCTGTCTTTGCTTGCCTGTGTATTTGGGTCCTACACTTGTTCTCTCTCTTGTGCCCTGTTTGGCATAAGCATGCTAAGAAGCCCTGCAAGCCCTGACCTTTTATCAGCACTTAAATTTAAGTATAACAGACTTGTTCAGAATTATTCATGTTGGTGACTGTTCAAAGGTTCATGCCACTGTTCTTTGTAAACATCACTATAACCTTTAATATTAAACAGTTGGTCCATGAAAAAACTCACAACAACAGTCGTTGATTTCACCCTCTGCGCATGGGTTCCAACTGTTGAAGGCATGGATATGATAATATCAGACTGGACATACATAGTTTATTGATAAATACTTAGTATCTATAAAACACAGTTCTAGTTAGCCTTCCCTTTTATTGTAAGAGTGCATATATCATGCGTCATCCTTTTGTTCTGTGGCAGTTTTTCTTTGTATCAGCCCTGTTTCCTACTGTTTTTTCCTATGTTTATTGAATTTCTTTTCTTGGACCTGTTTATGGCCTTCAATTCTGCCCGTTCCTTGACAGAATTGTTTGCCTTTTGAAGTGCCTTTTCTGGTTATGACTCTACCTGTCTCAGCTGCCACTAAGTGTGTGGACTTTATTAAATAATTTGAACTGATTTTTCTCTGCCTCTGCTGTCTATATTTCAGTGTCCAACTCTATTGTCCTGGTTTGTGGTTGTGCAAGCATGGCACTTCGTCTACTTGTGTCTGAATGTGATCAAATTAACAAATTTACTAACTGCTCAACTATGTCTGTGTGTCCTTATTGGATGCAATTGCTAATCAGAATTTTATTTCAGACTGATCAGATGGTATATCTAACCCCTCCTTGATGCCCAGCTGAAAGTGATGCAAACTGAGAAGAGTTTTTTGACTGTTTGACTTCTTTCATTGTTTAGCAGAAATAAAGAATATTTTAAATTCTTTGTGTCCACTTTCCATTTCTCAGCTCTTACAAGTTCTCTTATGAAAGTCATGAAATGGTTGTGTCACAGAATCAAAATAACCTGTTTATGACACTTAAAAACTAAACTAAATACTACCTCTGACAAATCAAAGCTGCCTTTTCTATAAACCAACTGCTTTAATGGCAGAAAAAAATCGCATTTTTGAAAATGTTCCATCTGAATCAATTCCATTCTAGTTGAACATGTGTCCCCTGGAATATAGACATGGTGTGTCTTTTCATTTTAATTCTGATGTCACACAGACCTACATGCTACTAATCCTGGCATGGTGATTTCATTATATGACTATGGCTATCTGACTATCATCTGTCCAAAACTGAATGTCACAAATCTATCGGCAGCTTAACAAAATAATCTGCAGCAAAAAAAAAAAAAAAATGGTGGTTGTAATTGGCCCCAGCAAATTGCAAAAAAAATCCTGCTGGTCCTCTGTTGGAATATATGTAGGCTGCTGCAAGGAATCTTGGCATTTGGTTTGATAGTAATTTAAGTTTTCAATGGCACGCAACATGGTCACAATTAACTTAATATCTAGACTCTATAATATGTAGACTTTATTCTTTTACATGTACACCTATGAGATTGACAGTGCTACAAGTATGTTTGTCTGTCCACACCAGAACAATCAGACAACTAAGACAGCTTGCTTCTGACTCTTGAAAGTAGAGTCTGTTTGTCAGGAGGTGAAGTTTTAAGCCCCGCAGAGGACCAGACTGGAGCCTCATGGCAGCCCTGCAAAACAGAGTTTTATTTTTAGCAGTTGAACAACAGGAAGGAGAAAAGGAGGCCAATTCTACCTGGCAAGATATGTAGGAATGATGACATCGGCTCAGTGGAGTGTAAACTGAGCACAGAGAGGTTGGTACAGTTTGATAAGGTGAACACTGTTGGGTGAGAAACGGGGTGAAAAGTGAGTTAAAGAGAGAAAATAGACAGTGGAGCAGTGACAAAGATCCAACAGTATAGGAATTGGGTCAATATATTCCTGTAATAATCAGAATTTTTTAAAAAAGAAAAAAAAAAGTTAAAAAATAAAAGAAGTGAATATGTTATCAGTAACCACAGTTACAGTTGATGCACACAGTTCAAAGTCATACTCTTAAGAGCTGTTTATATAACTTATATATTACACAGTTGTCTTTGTAAATAGTATAATAGTAATAAGAGCAAGCATTACTGAGGGAAAAATAGAGAATAAAGATGTTTAAATGCTTTGCATACTGGATAAATTCAGCATAATTCATGTTTGCTGTTACGCTTGAATGTATTCAGATAATGACCTTTTACTGGCTGTTGACATTTAAATGCACATAATATTACACAGAATGCTTGCATATTATAGTGTATTAAAAATCAAACCACAGTTCAAACCAATGATCAGTCAACCTATTCCAAGCCCGAGAGTCTGGCTATTAGTGTATTACAGGTCAAATGGTTCCGTATGCCCACATTTTCTGTATCACATATAGATAGCTCTTATTATAAAAACCCAACTCAGTTCACACTGTTGTTTTGCTGGTTTGTTTGGCAGGTAAAGACACCCAGTGCAACTGCATGTCATATCAGCAGTTATTGCTCTTTTCCCCATTTTTAATAATAAATGAAACATTTTGAGAAAGATCAGTGACTAGAATAGCCATTTTATTTTTTTCTGCTACTGCATGAAATTCCTCTGCCGCTCCTTCTCACAAAGCTTTTGTATACACTTGAGTTTACTGTGCTGACAGCTCTCAGTACAGGCACATGACCCGTTTACTGAAATCTCAAACTTGGCGCAGTGTGTCATTGGTGGTACTGCACGTTAGAGATACTGCTCGTCTCAGTGAGTGCTCCTTTTTAGTGATTCGTTCAGGTACCAGAAACCAGTAAATATAATGCTCTTCTTATGACAAGCTGCAGATACTGCGCCTGCAGGGTATGGGAAGGCAGGCTTTTGTAGCTTTGTTGTTGGTTTTGTTGTTTTGAACATTGGAGTATTAGAGAATGAAAAGACTTGAACTGCCTGCTGCTACGTCAGTATTCGCCTACATGGAAAAAACAGCGTATGCTTTCAGTAAACTGTTTACACAGCTTTTTACTTGTCAACCAAAACATCATAAAAGTGTGTATATAACAGAAGGAATGAATTACATCCTGGATTTGGACCGTTTAAGGTCTGTCAAAGTGCGAAAATTCGTTTTGACATGCCGCAGCCCCAAATGAGTAGTTAATCAGACAAGAAACTATGCCTGCTCTTGATCCTAAATGATCACAGAGGACAAGCATCATCCTAGTCAACATTTCAGATTGTTGTGTTCCCTGTTAACCACCTGTATCCTGCATAAAACCTCTGCCAGACCCACCTCCACCCACCCACTGCTTGAAGCACTGCCAGCACTTTAAATGCAAATAACATATCAGGCCAAACTATACAGCAGCCTGTTTAGAAGGCATTTTTGTAGATAGAGATTAGTGAATAATTTAATGGCAAATCCAATCTGCAAGTCATAGGGGTGGCATGTGTGTGTGTGTTAACTTGGCTTACAAGGCAGTGCTGCAGGGAAAAGCCTTCTCTTCTTTTCATTACAGAGGGCAGATTGGGAAATGGATCAGGCTCTGCATTCATTAGTGTGCACACAGAGGCATGATTACGGAACACAGACCTCCATTTCCTCACCTGTCAGGATTTTCTCACAGAGAAGTATTTATCAAGGGGGAAATGAATGTTCTCCCTCATAAACACCTTTGATTTCAGCTTTTCTTGGGTATGACAATCATTAGCAGTTAAATGGCATTAGGTGCAATTAAAGAAATCATGGAGAGGTAATCACTGGGTGCCCAGAGCTATCACCTGCACTGATTTGTCTGAAATATGCATAAGGAGATGAAGGGGTGGCTCTGGACCAGGTTCAGTCTTTAATTAAGAGAGAATGCCCTCTGTAACTCAGATGTCAAGGAAGCAGCTTGATGGTTAAACCTAAGGGATAAAATGCTGGAAACTCAAAGAATCAAGATATTGTATTTCCCTGTAAGACCCACTTTTTCCCAATTTTTCAATTAACTTCTCAGTTATTGTATAAAATTAACTTTTATTGAACTCTTTTCAATTTATAAGAAATCTCATGGTTTAGGGAGATTACTTTATCAATATTCTTATGAGAAACAATGTACAAATTATCAAACATTATTCCAAAATTCTTTCTCACATATGTTCTTTCTCACACATGTGTGGTGCAGTGTTGGTTTCTGGTCGTGACCAGACCAACTCTGGGAGTTATTTTATGAGGTAAATTTGGGCCACAACTTGCAAGGTGTTTTGCAAGCATGAGCTCTTTTAGCCAGAGTCTAAGTCACAATAATTCAAACACGTTGGATTTGCATTTTAAGGACAGCTTGGAGCTTTGGTGTACTTTGTTGGTCCTGTTCTCATCTTTTTACTTCCTCCTCAGATGCTGGTTATTTCATGAACATGGACAGAAGTGAGTTGTCTGTTTGGATCCATTGTAATGTAGAATGAGACAGACAGCTCTCTGTGTCTGAACAGCCTCACTCTCATATTGAAGTGAAAGTGGTTGAGTTGGATGCTTGCATGGCACTGTGCGTCACACAGACGGGCTTTAATTAGTTTCTAGGTTCCATCTTACAATCCTCAGTGTCTATATTTGGATGTTGAAAGGCTTACTTCTCATATTTGTTCCAGAGTTTAACTTTGCCATTAGTGTTTGGCTCCGCTGAATGACCACGTTTTGGGAGGGGGGTAAATGATATGCGAAAATTACTTGCAAGGCCACAGTAGGCATGTGTGTCGTTGATGGCTTTTCCACTTGACCCCTTTTCCATTACAGAATTTGACAGAGCTAGTATTTAATATTCTGCTACTATTCTAGGCCTTTCAAAAATCCAATTAGGTTCCAGAATTTACTGGATTATGACACGACCATTTGGGATTTAAAAAGCCTCAGTTCAGTCTTTGTAGAGGAATTATCATTGATATTTAGGGGGGTGGGAATTTAATTGGAGCTCTATTTGTGTGTGAAAGCATACAAATGTAAAATAAACAATGAATCTGCCTTCTGCTGTGAACAGAAATGCAGACATTTCATTTTTTGCACCGTCTACATTTAACAACTGAAGAAATTCGGGCAATTGTGTGTGGACTGCAACACCAGGCATACAGCTGTAATGATGTAGGTATCAGAAAAATGTGCTTGATAATAATAAATATTTTGACCTATCCTGCATTTCATGACTGAAATCATGTGTATGGACAGTCTAACTGTTCAGGGAATAAGAGAATGTTCTTGTAATGTTACGAATAATAACTCCCAAAAGCATTCCTCCCATAGTGGTAGAAGTTTACGTTAGCATTACAGTGTACCCTCAGAATGACCTCACGGGACACGTAGAGAAAATTCATTTAGTACATTAAATTATACTTTGTTTCACAACTGCTCATGGTAGCATACACACACTAATGTCATAATATTCTGTAAATGTATGCTATTTTGCTTCAAGCAATGATCCAGACATTTTTGTGGAGGCACTGCTAGGGAACTGTGACCCACATGTTGTTAACAAGCCCCTGTTACACTGCGTATCCAATTTACACCTTCAGATGTTTTATTTTGAAACAGTATCACTTTTACATTGCCGATGCAAATAGCAAATTAGGAATCATATTGCAGACGACTGGCTTTATTTGTTTTGCATTGGGTTCTGAATTTCATCTATTATGCTCGAGTGATGCCCCCCTCCCACCCCCCTTCAAACACTGTAGGAGACCACAACATTTATCTGAGCTCCCCCATTCTTTATGTGCAAAGGAGGTCTTGACATTTTTTTCTGTCACATTTTGAGTAATTTGTTTGCTGAGCCACTCTCAGTTCAATGAGCATCCCCCAGGTTTGGCCAGGAAAAAAAGTGTGTTCCTTCAAGCACAAGTCTCATGTCCATGCAATGTTCTGATATTTTTCCCCGGTTATTTGGCATGCCAGGGGAAAACACACATTGTGTATTCACCAATCACAAACAGCAAGTGACAGAGGATATTCCGCCACAGTGGCCAGATATGTAAAAGCTCTGGGAATGAGTTTCAGCCTGAGCGGTGCCAGAGTGATTTGCAAGTGTAATGTTTCTGACCGGCATTGGCTTATCCAAAGTAAAAGGAGTATTTAATGAATTTAAAAGACCTATTTAGTATTACACCATTGTTGATGGAAGCATCCAACATTTCTTGAACTATTCTGTCACAGTCTTGTTTATTTAACTGTGACATTGTAACCATAAAATTGATGTAATAAGAGTTATTGTTTTGGTTGTTTGTACAATTAAGCAACCGGAACATCTGATGCTCACCTCCTAAATTTTTATTCTGTGGCACTTCTTACTTGGCTGAACTTTGATATTTAACCAGGCTCAAGGTGAATTCTCATTGTGTTTCATGAGGTGTCAAGAAATGATTATTGTTTGCCATGAGACAAGCCAATGATTTGTTTGCTTTCCGTTTCCTCTTCATGTACTTTATTTCTGTCTGTTGGAGCTTATTAAACAGGTTTAAGGGACTGGGTAAAGTGAGCAGTATGTCCTGAGGAGGAAGCTTGTCTTCCAAAAGCATTAACATAACCGAGTGCATCTATCCTCCAGGCATGCTGGCCTGCCTCTCCCTACCCTGTTTGCAGTGGCCCTGAGCTATGTGTGTATATCTGCTATTATTAGGAGGAGAACTGCTGGAAGGTATAGAAAATGCCAGGGAGGACAGCTATTTTTAACAGCTGGTGCTTGGCCTTGATCCTTGTTTTCTCTCCCTCTTCCTCTTTCATATTAAAGCATGCTGTGTGCTCTCTTGCACCGTTGTGAATTGTAGCATGTGCTGGTGGGGCATCAGTGCACTGCCCCAAGTTCAGTCCATGCCCTGTCCACCACCATGCCCATTTGTCGATAAAGCCTAGATTGCTCTTCCACCTCTTTTATCTCCCACCTGGCAACAGCCAAGTTGGCTACAGAGGAAAAGAAAACACAACAATTAGACGTACCAGATTACCAGTACCATTTTTTTAAAGGTGCTATTTTTACAAAACTTATATTACATATTCTAAATTTGACTCAGCAAAGCAATGACCTGCATAGACAGGCTTTGAAACTGTTCCTTTTCCTACCAGTGCTTTGCAATAATCCATTCATACAGTCTTTGATATACACGAGTCCTCACTGACATTGCAGTTCTAATGCAGGAGAGCAAACTCCTCCTTTCCACGAAAGCATCTCAAGCTGAAAGCAGCAACAGAGGCAGCTCTCCCTTGCTCTCCCCCTCTCTCTCTCTCACACACGTGTGCTCTCCCACTCCCTGCTCAAACATTTGTCTTCTCACTTTTGTTTGACTATCATTTCCCTCTCTCGTCCCTAAAAATACAAAACACTTCTCTTTCCATTCAGTTTTTTTTTCTTTGACCTGTAAGTTTCCCTTTACATCCTGCCAAAAGAGAAGAAACAGAGTCTATGGGGAAAAAATATTCTCTCTCTCTTTTCCTTTCATTTCAGCTGCTTGCCTCAGACACACAGGGTAGAGTTATCAAGCACTATGAAAATCATCAGATAAGATAATCTCTTGATTGCCTTGATCATATTGTTTCTGGGGCACTTTTGAAGAGAAACAAAGACATGTGAGCGATGTGACTCTGCGATTATATCATCCTCTAAAAATATCTGGTTTGTGAGCTGTCATTCTAGACCAAAACTGCAGCAGAGTGTAACCATTCCTCTATTTTACCCATTCATCAGTGGGAAAAAAAGCATGATTTAACTGTTCTGCATCCAGGGAGTTATTTTTGGTTCTGAATGTGACAGGTATAATTATGGCAGCCATATGGTATTATCTTATCTTTATTTTGACGGCAGCACAGAGGTCATTCCGCACCAACCGTGTTCAGCGCTGAAGTTAACAGTGTTGTCAAGGCTACTGCATGCAGGATGTGAGCCTGGTGCAGAGCACATAATTTTCTTGTTCCATTTTTAAAACCATGATCACGGTTTGTGCTTCATATATATATATTAATGCATTTCCTATCTCCCTCATTTTTATACCTCTGATTGCGTATCCCACTCCAGCTTAAAAGAAGTTTCAGTTTTTGTTCCATTTTAGAAAGATGCATTTCTGAAAATTGTACCACAGATGATATGAGGCTGAAGGCCAGGAGAGTCAACTCCCCATCATTACACACAGCATAGCAATGAGTGTACTTACTGTACAGTGAATGTATGAATGTACACAGAGAGAGAGAGCAGACAATGGGAGAGTTAAGCTTATGAATGACTGTGGATGGAAAATGAGAGAGGAGGTAACAGAATGAGAAGACAGAGACACTGCACAGCTGGCCTTGGCCCAGCAAATTCATTTTGTGGGGCCACAAATCAGTCAGTGTTATGTGAGTAAGAATCCACAACTTGTATTTGTCATGGAACAGCAGCAAGAGCTCACAGTATTGGATTGTGATCAAAGTGGATTATGGTGCAAGAGAACCCCCCCCCCCAATCTGAGTGGACCTGGAAACCATTTTGCTTTTAATTCACTTAAGTTCCTTGTTTAGCTTATTTAATGAACACTTGTGTTAGAAGTATTAAATACAGCCCTGTTATCCACCTACAGCGCAGCAGCTGACCCTACGTGGTGCAGACCAGTTCAGTCATGCATAAATGGCAACTATGCCCATGGGGCATGTTGTGTACAAAAAATACCTAGTTTAACCTTATCTTGTGTTCCTGCATTCAGTAAAACTGACTTTCACCATTTTATAGAAGAGAGCAGCATTAGGCCTGACACTTCCTATAAAAGTGTGATTCATTGTAAGTGAGTATTATGGGATATACAAACTACATAAAACATACCAGTTCAGTTATACTAATTCAAAACATACACATTCAGAAATGCAACATGAATACTTGGCAGGATTTCACTGCGGTACATCAGGTATTCCTTATTAGGAATACAAGTGCCTCTAGAATGGATTTCTTTTTTCATGTGCAGCAGCTATAACGTTCTGCACAGTAATGAGCTAGGTGATATTTAGTGGGTGGCCATCCTGACTAAAGCAAAGTGACAACTGCATGCTAGGTTGTAATTTGTTTCTTATAAAACCCCAGTTCGATGTCCAAGCTCATTACATGTGAGAATGTGTCACAAGCTTTATTTCACTAGTAAGTAAACAGCAGTTTAAAGCACACAAAACCTCCCATCTTGAACGCTGATGCAAGATGAAATCATATCTCTGCTGAGCTACACAAGTAGCAGACTACAGTTGTATGCATAGAAAAGGCAGTTAAAATTTGTTTGTTGCAATATGGTTTAAGAACTGGTTTACAGTTGTTGTTTACTCCCCAAAACATAATTTCGCCATTCAGATTAACAGTCTAGATGATACATTCCAAGCAGAGTTCTTGGATGTATACTTATATACATCACTGATGAGCAAGGATGTGAAAGTCTCTTCCTAGGACAGTTATTTCAGTTCGGTCTGTATAGACCCTGCAGTCTTTAATGTTGCTAAGCTCTGAAAACACTGTTGTGAATACACTGAAATGGAATGTAATCAGGGTCCACACACGCATGCCAAAATGTACTGAAATTTAAATTATACATTTTAATGGGCATAAAAAACAATTTAAACCTAATATGGGTGGACAGCACAGTCGCTGCGCATTTTTTTTCCCCAAGAAGCAGTGTCAGATTTTACTCCAAATGAGAAATGCCAGAGATCCACTTTTACTGCACTGATTAATGTTGACAATGTGTTGAAGCCAACTATCTTTGTCTAGTTCGTTGTAGGGTGTATTTTCAGCCATAGCCCATGTTTTTATTTGGTTCTCATATCTGAAATAAACATTATCCTTTACCCTTCACCTGCCAATCAATTTATTAAACCTCTCAACAAATGAGAGGCTGATGCTAGTTAGCTATTATGCTATTTTCAGATATAACAGCAAAAAGGGAGAGACAGATAAGCAACATCTGAAACTTTTATAAGCCCCACAAGAAACTTTTCTATTTTTTTAAACAATCTGCTGATTTGAAAGCTGACCCAAAAAAGTTTTGTTTTTTTTTAAAAAAAAGGTTCCACTTTCTAAATTGGATAGCCAGTGTAACTGTGAGAAACTTACAGTAGTTACAGTGGAAATGCTAAGTCATAGTCATGGCAAGAAACCAAATCATGTGTTCAACATGCTCCTAACACACGGGAAGCTACATAAGACAAAACAAATACATTACTTTGTGTCTTGATGTCAGATATTATTGTTTAACATACACTCAAATTGAGAAAAAGTCATAGGGTTTGTGATGTTGTAATGCAAAACTACCTCTAGCCCATCAACTAGTTTCATGATGACTCTTTGGAGCATGAGTAAACTTTTCTGTCAAGAAGGAGGCAAAGAATCAAAATAGACATCAGAGTAGCATCTCAATGGCCTTAAGTTATTTGGTTTAACCCAAACAACTGGCCTGTACCGGGTGGCGTATGAACCCAATGGCAGCACAAACGGACATAGAACTGATGAAGAGAGTACTACTGTTTAATGAAAACGGTCAAAAACACGGTTGCAGGCGGCTTGGTCAAGGCAGGCAAGAGTTCGGTACCAGAGAGGCAAACAGCATAGGCAGACAATGTTCCTCCAATGTGGTCGGGGACAGAAGGCTGAGACGTATTTCCAGAAGACAGACAAAGCAGGGGAGTTGGAGACAGGCAAGGTCAGTACCGGGAGATCAGGCAGAAGAACACTGGAAAGTCTTACATGGCAAAGAACAACCTGGCAAAGTAGTGAGCGTGGAGCTGGTGAATATATGCTGGGCTGATTGCATGTGATGAGGAACAGCTGTGAGCACAGGTGAGTTGAGTTGGCTGACGAGGCGGAAGTGGCTGGCAGGCTGAGCGAGGCGGGGTCAATGCAAAACCACTGGGTGAACTGGGTGAATGAACTGTGACAAGGCCTGGACAAAACTAACATAAACAAGAATAAATGATCTACAGAGGTACTTTTTTGGGGGGAGGTTGTTTTCAAACTTATGAAACCTGTAACCTGTAACCGATTGGTAAAAACAGAAAAGATTATTTTGGTCATAGCCAGAAATGTGACAAATAGAAACAATGATAACCAGAAATTCACTTTTTATCTCTACAAGTGGCTGCTATTTTTTTGATGGTCTGTTTTCTGTAACACACCATTCATCAACAAAAACAGATCATTAAAACTGTTCATTGACTGTGTCATGAAAATCAGCACCAGAAAGGAAACTCTCCTTTAACCAATGTCTTTTAATTTCCCTTTTCACTTAGTATTTTCTTTGGTAATGTAATTCCCATCAAACTTATTATTTTAGAAGAGCTAATTTAACCATTGTCTTGTGAGAGCCAGTCAAGAAATCATGCTGAGCCAAACGCCAGTTGGGACACCTTATGACTAGACAAATCAGTCGATTGATTAGTGTAACTGTGCAAGCACTGGTTGCTTGCAGATGGTCCTAAAATCCCCACAGCATGATTAGCACAATCCTACTGAGAATGCTAAGAAGCCCATACAGTACAGATATCAGAGCTCAGACAGAGGGGGTCAAAAGTGGGTCTGTGTGTGTTGAGGTATGTTTTAGTCTGCTAGCAACCTTTAAAAGCTGGTGCTTTGAATGTTTGATTACTTCACAGAGATTGTGTCGTTGCAGACTGGAATGCGTTTCTCCTTTAACCCCTGAGAAGGAAAGATATTTATAGAGCGTTACTGATATTTCATTAGAGTAACCAAGGCTGAGTGAGGGTCAGTGGCGCCTAATGATCATCTGAAATCCCTGCACAGTTAGATGTGCAGATGTGTTATATGGTCCATGTTGACTAATTGCAGTATCATTGGTTTGTGGTGAACTTTTCATTTCTTGTCATTCTTTCTTGGTAGTGTTTGTCAAAGCAATTATCTTGCCTCACTAGTCGTTGCTGCAGTCATGCCTCAGCCCATAGTTGCCTTTAATTGCCTAGGCTTTAAAGTAGTCCACAGCTTGAAACACTGTCTGTAAAAATAATGTTGTAGAATAGTTTTGTTTTGTTTTTTAAATTCCAGGTTTATTAGACAAGCCTAAAGTGTACAGAACATAATCCTACATATTTTGGTTAAAATATCACAGCTTATGTCATCCTTAGACTCTGTGTCCCTTTTTTATTTATTATTTTTTGAGAAGGAAAGTGTAAATTCTTTACTAAAGAATTGCCAAGTACAAAGTAAATCAATCCCCTTTTGGAAGAAGTATCATGACTGTATTGTTGAAGTAAGTATCCAAATGCCCGTATTAAATGCAATGTAGCTGCTACAGCACAAACAGTATGTAACAATAATCTGAATATGGTCAAAATCAAAATATTCTCCAAATCAAACGTTTCCACCTCCAATTACTCTGAAATCCTAAAAGACATGTCAACAAAAAATATAAATTTACCCACAAACTTTCCAGTCCAGAGTTCAGTGTTTTTCTTCTAATATGAAAATGAAATGTATTTATGTCTCCTACTCTATGGACTGCAGACACACATCCCTAGTTGGTTTCTGTGTGGCTATAAATGAATACAATTATGCATGTGCAGATACAGATTAGTTTGGTTAATTTCTTTGGTTCTTTGGTTAAGTCATGTTTGTTTGTGTCCATTTAATAATTAAAAACTTCCAACTCCTGACAGCTGTGGAAAAAACTGACACTCCTGAGAGCTCTGACAGTAAAATAAAAACAAACCCAAAACAATGAGTGAAAAGATAAATACCTATTGTGCTGAGAGAAACTGCAGAGTCTAGGTTCTCGGCTCATCACTCATTTGTGTCGTCAATTCAGGATCTTTAAGTTTAAAAGTATTGTATTTTCAGTATATTTATGGTATTCTTACTTATCTAAATCGTTTTACCTTCACCAGGACATAATTATTCCTATCTGTGCAATTATTTTTTTTAAGAAGTATCAAGCCTCTTTTCCTATCACTTTGTGTCTATAAATTGAAATGAAGTCCTTTTGGCCTTAGCTAAGTGGAGATACTTTCGGTACCAATAATCCTTTAAAAAATGCAATCATACATTTGACCTTGCAGGCTCTGCTAGCTTGACAGGGTAAGGGGATAGAGAAGCACCCTTCAGTCATTTAACAGGCAAATGGAACAGGTTTGTTCAAAAGCCCCTTGACATCACAAAAGAGGCCCTCACCATTTAACACACACTATCAGTTTTCCTGATTGCCTTTCACTGTTGGAATAAGAAGCAGTGGTCCCCTTATGTGCTTCAGTTTCTGTCAATAGCAGATTTAGTTAAATAATTAGCTCCCCAGTGGTCTGGATGCACAACATGAGATTGAGGGTAATTCTTATGCCCAATGGTGTTACTCTCAAAATGTTCATCAACAGCCTGGTAATTTCTTGTACTGCTAAATAGAAATTTGTGTAAGCTTCTACAGCTTCACCTGCAGCTGACATACAGTGTAATGTAGTGTAATGTAGTGTAAAGTGTGTGCTGCTTTACACCAGCTCTTCTCCCCCATATGGTTCACATCATTCATTTCCCCAATGACCAGGATGGAGACCTCTTCATTAAGGAGAGGGCAGCAGTCGTAATGGTGGTGTTTCAGGTTTGGTCAGGGGAGGAGGGGAGGGAGCAGCTTCAAAAATCACCCAAATCAGACAAAGGCCCAGCTTTCCCAAGCCCACTCCACTGATTCCTCAATCAAGCTGTTTGTCTGCTAAACGAAAACTGGCTCTGCATCAATAAACCTGAAGAGGCAAAGTGATCAATGACATAGACGGCATTCAATTTACATTTAAAACTGAGGCTAATCAGCTAATTTGCTTGGTTCAATGTGGTATCCTAAGCTCCCCACGAAGGCTACTCAAATGTCCTGGTAATGAGCATAAAAACTGTTTTCTCATTTTACATAAATAAGTTAACCGTGGTTGGAGAGATTCAGTTGTACAACTGCCACAGTTTTTCAGCCATATGAGCTGCCAGAAAAGTACGCTTTCGCTGAATAGTGAGGCTCCAAAACCAGCAAAGTGAGACAAGGTTTGAAATTAGGGTCTGTTTGTATTTTTATTAGCAAATGAATATTATTTTTAGCATATTCTAGCAATAGTTTACAAATTAATTAGTAGTAGTTTGTAGTAGTTTGTTTCACTAAAATGAGATGTATTTGTCTTTATATATAACCAATACAGATGCTGAAAATGTGACTGATTAAAATGCTTATATTATAGTTATATCATATGATATCTTGACGGTGGTCATGTTATGTTCATTCGTGCCCTCACACCAGTTAAATCCATGCCTAAATAGCTCAAACCACCTCCTCTGATTAAACATTTGTTTGATTTTTTCTTTTTGTACACTGGAGACAGGCAGGAGACAAAATGTCTCCATATCTGCTGATGTAGAAAATGCCAGTGTTGGAGGGAAAACAAATTCTAATGCAGCGTGCAATGTGGTGGAAATTATATTCAAACGTGATTGATCTGTTTATCCTGGACGGGAGCAGGCAACAATTTAACACTGTTACCTTTCCCAAAGACAGAGTCATACAATTTGAATAACAACAATCGGTCTTATTTCACTCTTCCAAATGACACCATCATGCATGTTTGGTGTATTCAGCCATTTACTCTTGTTTTGGTTGATGAATTAATTTATTCACCCGTTCACTCAATCACTCCTTCTCAGCTCATCCATTTACCTATTCGCCACAGACCAACGCATGTAAAATAAAACTTGGTATGCTGCTGGGTTTCTATATGCAATTCAGTCGTCTGCCTCGGCTTTAATTAGAGCATGATAACATGTTTTTAAACTCTGTCCTCCTCTGCCTCATGTTCCCGGTGAAAGGCTCATGAATAAATTGAGGAGGAACATCCACTTTTGAACTCACTGGGCTTTACAGTACAAGGAGACGAGTGCTGAGCTCACAGGAATGTGGAACAGGAGATGACGACACTATAATTGCCACTTCTAACTGATTTTAAAAGTAGTGACAAAACAAATGTGCAGACTAATGTCTCAACATTGCATATTAACAGGGATACTTGTATGAATATGTCATATGCAGTCAAATAAAATATGTCACGTGGTTGCTGGACTTAGAAATTATGCTTTAGATCAATAAACCTACTTCTGTGTAATCAACGTATGTACATGTGACATGTTGAAAATGACACATTTACAACACATTTACAATCAATTGCTATGGTCTCTTCACTGCATGGCACTACTGCTCAATACATTTCTGACTGGCTGTTCAGTGCCGCTGCATGTTTAAAGGGCACAGAAAAAATGAACATTGACCTGGAGTACATTTATTTTGTTGGCTTAAGAAGAGCTGACAATTTGAATACTCCTGACGTGTGGTTGCATAGGACAGAGGGGAGAGGGCTTTGCTGACCCATAAACAAACATCTGATTTGGATCAATATGCCGAATGGCCAATGCCTTCTTCAGACGCTCACCATAAATCTGCAAGGGCCGCCCTCTCCCTCATTAAATTATAAAGGATCTGTGAGCCGTGAAACACTAACAGTGAAGCATCACATTGCTTTCTAAAAATAGAGAGGCCTAAACAAAAGATTTTTCCCCATTCACATCCATATTGTTACTCAAGAATCCTTTTAACTATCCACTTCTCTCATTCCCTGAGGTCATGAGAGAGAGGTGGCCAGAGCTGGGCATCCCAGCATGCTCCCATATACTTGCAGGGTGTCATCCATGCGTCAACAAAACACGAACACGTCCCTCTGATGTCATGATGAGGGAGATACAGCTGTTCTGGCGGATGGGAACACTCTCACTGAGGCACTTTGTCTCTGCCAGGAGGTCCGAGGTGCATCTTGTTGCTCCAATTTAAATTGCAAATCCACTTTAAGTACATAAGTCAAGAGTGCTCCCAGCTAAAATGCAAGCCGTGTTGGGTCTTGAAGATTTTTAAAAAATCATGGACCTTGCACTTAGGAGGATTACATTTTCATGCGCTAAAAAGGGGGAGGGAGAGTCCCAACACATCATCGTCGTCACCTCCAAAAGAAGCAACCCCATGACAGTAAAAGGATTTTTATTCTAAAAGAATATCATAGATTTCTACTAATGTCAGACAATATATTTTAACAACTGATGTGTTAGCAGTGCAGTGAAAAATGGCTATACTCTAGGTTCTTGGTGAAACTAATCAGGGAGAAAGAGCAGTTTCCACACTAGTGACTTTTCAAGGCCCCATGGTATAAATATCAACCATCTGTGAGGCCATCTGCATTGGGGTGCTATATCATGCACCAAGGCCAAGCCACCAAACGCAGACAAGTTGCCTCCCATGGCACTATCTACACTGCATGTGAGACAAGTAACCTATCACAGAATCACTGCTATTAACAATGGATCTACCCCATATTTTATATAGTGTTCATACATAAGTGAGGTCATCTCTTGAAGGACCTATTGTGATAACCTCAGTGCTGTATAATGTACAGTACAGCAACATGGTTTCCTATACCTCCACATCTCATCTGGCTGTAGGAAAGTCTCCCTTAAGGGGAAAAACTGAACATAGATATAATATACATTGGCTTACAGGTATATTATTAATCAATTGTTTTTATCTGAGCATAGATTATAATAAGGCTGTGGTGATTGCAGAGGTAAACATGTCTGTTACAGCCAGCCATCCATCATAGTTTGACAGCTGCTATTGCACCAGTTTGGAGTAGTTTTTGCTTTTGTACTTTTCTACACTGACTTCCATGTACCAGCGTTTACAGAGATGCAATGAGGACCATGACCTTTTATATTCAGCTGGAAAGACAAAGATAAACAAAGCAGGAGAAGCAAAGAGAAAAGACGCAGAGTGTTATTACAAGCAAAATTACGCGACCACACAAGACTGAAGACATCACCTCACCCTGTCTTATCTTGCTCTTGCAACATCTAGAATTATGTGTGTGTATTTGTTGCACCCTCTGTGTCTCATCAACTGTTCTCTGTGACAATGTGTTTCTTTGTGTGTGTGTTTGGGAAGGAGAGAAAAAGAGAGACAGAGTATATGAGTGCGCGTGTCTATTTGTGCATGTGAGACATTGTTTCAAGCTATCTAGTTATTGGAACGGAAAGGAATGGAAGACTGGTGCTGAAGAGCAGGCCACTTGAGGGGGAAAGAGAGGGTGAGAGGGAGCAGAGGGACCACTAGCGATTGAAAATCCTTTTGTTATTTCTGTAGATTGTTGCAACACAGAGGAGGGAGACTCATTTGTCTGAAAGCAACCATCAGCAGACAGCAGCCGCCCCCCCGAACCCCGAACTGTTTATTTACCTAACTTAGACCATGTTGTTGTTGTAAAGCATCTCACCCAAAGCTGGTGATGGGATACATCTTGTGTGGTGGTTTGAAACGACTGAATGAATAATCCTAACATTGAAGCTAGTGGGCAAATAAGAAATGGTAAGTGAGCAAAAATATGCCTGAAATGTTTAACATGCCTTTGATCACAAGCATGTGTCATCATAGCCTGCAAAACATAAATAGCCGAGAAAATGCATCATGCTTTTGAAGTTAAAATATGCAGCATTTTTTTGGTGTTTCTTGATGTTAAATGACGCCAGTTCAAATCATTATTAGTAAGTGAGCAATGAATAGTTTATCAGTTTATCTCCTCGTTATTTTCTAGATCAATGTTTTAATCATTTGCTCTATCATATGTCAGGTGATGACTTGCTCATAGAGCTGATGTTATCATATTGTTTGATTTCCAAATCTTAAAGATGTTGAGTTTCTGATGTCATGAGGCAAATTCAGCAAAACCTTCCATTTGGAAACAAATATTGACATTTATGGTTAAATGAATAAGAAAGAATGATAAAACACAATAATCTGAAACTTAATTTTCTGTCAATCCGCCAAATGATTAATCAGCTAATCATTTCATCCCTAAAAATCACAGTGTTAAACAATTCTAAATGATGGCTGTATATCATATGTAAACAATTTAGAATTATAATAACATAATGATATAATGTCATAGCGATGCCAGATATTGAGAGAGTAAACTACCTTAAGATAACAAAACAAACAAACAAACAAAGAGCCACCCTACGTTCAGTTCTACATTATAGGACCGTTATTTGCTCATAATAGCGTTTTCATTAAATTGTGAATTTAATGAATGGATCACAATACGATTCCTTTCGTATCAAAGGAATCGTGCCCGCAGCACCTAACACGAGGACTCACCTCCTCTCAACAAGCCTTTTACTGTTGGTCGCAGGGTGCTCGAGCTGTGTAAGAGAACTTCAGACTCTAGAGGTCTCCATCCTTCAGCATCCCCTCATCATCCACCTATTCGCCCTCCTCCTCCTCGTCCTCTCTAGCATTTTGTGCAGCGGAGGAGGAAAGGAGGAGAGACTGCTGAGGTGGAGACAGAGGGGACCCTGAGACAACACGTCCCACGCCAGAGCCAGACAGCCAAGGAACTTTGATTTGACGCCAAGTAGCCTGCGATGAAAATGACGACGAAGAGAAAGAGTCACGTTTCTTCTTCTTCTTGGGAGGCTTAGATATGTCGGGCGTGTGCAACATATGATGTCCTTGGACTCATGTGCTCAATGAAGGTTTATTTATCTGTGATTTCAATCCTAAATTCTCTGATGGTGCCACTTCGTTGTGCCTGCACTGAGGTCAGCCGAATGAATCTGAAGGCAGTCTGAGCGCATTGTTTCCAGCTCCGTTGCATATAGGATTTCCAGCCGTGATGTCTGCAATATTTGGCTCTTTGTTTCTGGGTAAGTCACTTCCCTTTCCTTTAAAAGAAAATTCATAAAATACAAAAGCAGTGGAGCGTGTTCCTCTGACAATTGTTACGGACGATATGTACAGCGATGCCGTTATTATTTTTTACATAGCGTACACATTTTTTATTGTTTAACGCATCCTCAACAACATATTGGGCAAATGTTATCAGCCTCGATTTAGAATGATGTCAGAATATATTTATTTCATTTTTTTCGCATCCTTGCACTTTACATTGCGTAAATGTTAGATAATTGCTATTTATGATAACGTACGTCGGGAAAAATAAAAAGGCACAACCTTTTCCAAACCATCGGTGACTCCATACTTAGGGAAGCTCTGGAAAAGGGGGATATTTAAGTAGATAAAAGTTCACCTGACCCCTCCCTTGAAATCTGCTATCCAGATTTACTGACCCTGCGTTTACATCTACTGACATTCATTCTACAAAAAGGATCTGCTACATCTGACCAAAAGGCTTTTTACCAATGTTTGACAAAGCCAAACATTTTACTAAATGTAGCACACACAGCAACCACACAGGTTAGGTGTTAAATACGGGTTGTGGCTGTTTTAAGTGTCCTGAATATGATTTTGAGAGGGAAACATGCTGAAATGTGTGGAGCCACACCATTTGTTCTTCAATTTGACACAGAATTTTAAAAAAATTATGTTTTTTCATGATCCTAAATGAACGCTTCATTTGTCTATCGACAATAACAGCAATTTGTTGCTGAAAGTAATAGGCTACCAATCCTGCTCTTATGACTACTATATTACAGTAATTTAATAAGGGCCTGCAGTTTATTCCAGGTTCAGAGCTAAATGAGGGATCGTTTAATTCCACCGAGACTGCACTGACTGTAAGTTACTGCGAGACAGTGTAAAAAATGACTTCCAGTAAGAGGTTTCACACTCCCTACTGCTGTCTCTTCACCTGCAGTGGAATTTCCCTAGCTGGGTGTAACTGGGGACAAACCAGTATTTTCCACTAGGGAGTTTACAGCCAAAAGAATCGATGAATGGGCTTCTTGGTGAAAATGAAAATGAAAAAAGTTTGCAAATCCTTGAGTTAAAGCAAGAAGGATTTCAAGTGGCTATATGAAGGATAAAGCACCCAAGAGCAGATGCCTCGTCTACTTTGGTGTGAGTTCAAAAGTCATGCTTGTGGTTTAAGCGTTGCTTACTGTTCATTGTACTGCAGTCCAGAGACAATCACAAAACTTGATTATTTATATAAATTTACATTTTCATTCTGTTTCTGACATAATGCTGATGTTATTTGTTTATACTTCATGTGGATTGTAAAGCTTCTAAGTGCACAAAGAGTTTCATATCTTCGGCTCCCATTATTCAGTGACTACCATACTGTGGTGATCTCCAGGAGAGTAACCTACCCCTTGCTCAATGCATTCTGGAAAAGATTCCAGTCCCCTGTGACCCTTGAATAAGATGAGCAGTATAGAAAATGGAGAAATGGAGATATGATGTGGACCTGCATATGGACTGTCTTGTTTAGACTTGCTCAATCAGTGAACCCACAGTACATGCTCAATAATGATGGTCACTGATTCTGCACTTTAACTAAAGGAGCTGATTTGGCAATGGACACCACATACCAACACATTTTGTGGTTTCAGTCATCAGACTTCTAATATATGTCATTCATCTAAATAAATAGATTATCTAAACAGTTCCCTACCGATGATCATAATGATGATAAAAACAACCAATTCCTAACTGGCATACCTGAGTCAACCACAACAAGGTTAAACAATTACAAATGAATTTATACAACAGTAATTTATTTCCTGATCAATCATTCCATAATAATGGTACACTTCCCTTAAAATAGCCATCAGCCTGCGCCTAGAGTATTAAATGACTAGTTGTTGCCATGGTGAGTCCCTTTCTCCTTCCTTTTCATGTCACAAGATATGTCTATGTAAAACAATTTGTGCAGCTGTAAAAGATATCATTTGGTTGAACGTCCGGTACAGTCACAGTGTGGGTCATGTGTCTCTTGCGCAAGAACAAAACATCTGCCAGTCAGCCAAAAGAGCATTTTTCCCTGACCAAGGTGATATGTAGCTTTTCTTGTTAAGCTGCTACAGTGTGCCCGACTGAAGGACATTTTCCTAAAGTTATAGCCTGTATTAATTCAAGATCAACACCAAGGCTAAGTAAAGAGAGGAAGTGGCTATTTTATTATAAAAGAATCAATAGTCATTAATAGGGGCTCATTTCCTTTTTATTTGGCTTTGGCCGCACAAGTCATCCTTAATTTAATATCTGTTAGAGATGTAATATCTACCGTTCACATTACAGATAAGTAGCACAATTAATTGCCACAGAGAATTCCATTGCTCTCTTCAGCAGCTCTGCAGATTCAAAGTAAGAAACAGAACAAGGTCAAATAGAGTAATCCTGTAACAGTGTGGTAGATTCAGCCAGGTAAAGGAGACTATTGATGGATTGCCTATCTGTCCTTATGCCAGGATTAAATGATTCTGAATAAAGGGATTTGAAAATGACTGTCCAAGAAGTAATAACATAGTGTAAGTCACTTGACAGAAATGTAATTGGAAAGAATGAGCAGCTTTTATATGAGCTTCAACCCTCTGCATCCTTAGTTATGGGTCGTTTGAGAATCAGTACAATGCAGTCAGAGTGATCATGGGAATACATTAGTGTCTTAACATTTATGTGTATGTCCTCATGGATGTGCATATACATGCACGCACATGTGTATAACAGTGAGAAGATGGCACTGCCTGGGCATGCATGCTAGTGTTAGATGTAGATAAAGAGAGCAGTGGCTCCAAACAGAAATTCTGTCCCCATTCTATATTTAGCATGTCTGCCGGGGTAGGCAGAGGATCTCTGAAATGTGAAGATGACAGGAGCCTCCTGAGCCAGAGGTTATGAAGTGACATCTTGATGCGTTTGCGCCTGAATCACACTCCCACACACAGACCCAGCCACAGACTTCTGACATTCCTACAGAGCCATAGACATTTCAATATTTGACATCTAGTTACCATACATTAGGGCTTTTTTCTGATCTCCTTTTGACACACATTATTCTTCAGTGTTATCATGTGGCATCCTCTATATATGTTCTTAGCTGTGAAAATATTGGGGGGGGGTTGTAGAACGTGTGATGAATTTGGCACATATCTGCTTGCCTGGACTTGAACTTGCTGAATATTTAAAGCATTTGTCAGTTAGACGTGGAGCCTTGCTCAGCGAGGTAACCTTCACATCACATTGTAAGACCTTTCAGTGACTCCCAATCTCACTTTAATTGGCTGGTGCAATTAATTTAGTCTGTGAGTTAATTCAATGTACCTGATGCAGACAGCAACAATTCAAGCACATTTTCACAAACACACTGAGCAAAGGGGCAATGCAATGTGTTTGCTGTGTAAGACATACAGTACATTGAAGATGCAGCTGTTGAGGGGGAAAGCAGAGCATTGTTCTAGATAGTTATAGGACTTCCTTTCAACATTCAATGTCAGCCATTTGACATGCAGAACAAAGTGTAAACAGATTTTCTTCAACAGAGTATTGTATTACTCAAAGCAAAAATTGCCAATCTGAATTCCTCAGCAAGGGCAGAGCACTGTGGAATACAAAACCTCAACTAAGGGTGACTCAAGAGGCCCACAGATGAGTACAGAGGTCTAGCCGTCCTAAAAACAATTGACCCATATCATTAACAAACACAGATTTGCCGTCCAAGCACTTTCCCCCTGATGTGTATGGCCTTTGAATGACAGCATGCTGCCCTGAATAACAAGCCATCCTTTTTTGTACCTAAGGGATTCTTCATGTTTCATTGATTGTGGTGCTTTTAGTCAGAAGGTCTTTCTATTCTGTCACAGCAAGCTGGATGCCATGCTTTGAATGAGAGTGTTTGTAGGTGAAGGTGTACCAGCTTTGTACTGTAAGTGCTTTTTTTCCCTAATAGTAGAGGGTCGAGGCAGGTAGTATTTTTAAAGCAGCCAAAGATGTCCAAGATAAAAATAATAAAGGTCACAGTGGTGGAATGAACATAGTCTGTTCTGAATTCATCTGCTGTTTCTACAGTATTTCTTTGTTTGACAGGATCATCCTATCCTGTTGTGTTTCTGCCACACCCATACTTACCAAGTGATCCAAGTATTATTGTGTATGGACCTTCTGTCACTTGCATCTTGTAAAACGTAAGACACATGCCTAGACAGAGCTGGGTTTGTGTAGTGTTTTTGACCTATAAACCCTCCCCCTTTTCATCCTTCACTGGGAAAATTACTGCCAGATTATTTTGGAACGTATGAACAGGAACTGCCTATTTCACTTTACTGCTAATCTTTGACAGATGTTCTGGAGAGGCTCACATCCACATAAAATGGAGCCACATGCACAATCTACACATGACATTACACTTCACAATTGTGCTCTACTCCTGTACAGAGGACATATTGAGTCACTTTTTTCATATAAAGTGCCTGGTGTTTCTGTTATACACAATAAGTGAGCCAAAAGATCATTTTATCCATCAAAGCTCAAAATTTTTGGAGGAAAAGAAAATATTTTTAGTTTGACATTTGGGGACATGCACTGAAGCACATGAACCTCTGAGAAACCATAAAGTGTCATTTTTACACTTTAACATATTTTGTATGGTGTTAACAAACAAGACGTGACATGTTTATTATTATTATTATTATTGTTATTCTTTACCCAGTAATGTGACCTTGGGTGTTCTTGGGTACTGGTTTGACAGCCCAAGGTTAGCTTTTTTTCCATTTTTAGTCTTTATATCAAGTAAAGCTCAATATGTCTCACTCAATATGTTTTGTAGCCATCAAAACAAGGATTTGCAAAATTCACCTATTGTTCAGGTGGTTTTTCTAACATTTTGCATATAACATTTCAATAACACTTCAATGACTTGTAGATTAATTGGCAAACAATTAAACAGCAACACTTTTTATATTCATCACATATAAATGTATTTTATAAAGTAATTAACTTTTTTACTTCTTATTAAATTTGAGCATTTGTAGTTTTTTGATGCTTTTTCTATTTTTGTCAGTTCAATTATTTCGCTTTGACTGTTGGTTAGACAACACAGGCTGTTCAGAAGTGTGATCTTGGGCTCTGGTAAATTGAAGTTGTGAAAAAAATAGATTTTTTTAAGACAATTATTGTTTGCAGCCTGGCATATATATTTCTATTTTAATAGGTTCTACAACCACAAGTGCCGGATCTTGGAGTCAATATTAATTAATGCAAAAACAGAAGCATGCAAAATCCAGGTAAAACAAGATCAGCTGTCTCTACACCTCTTTAAAACTTTGGTTAGCTATGCATTTTAAATGTTGCTGCAGCTCCTAGTTCCCTTTAATTACTACAGCCATGACCATTTACCTCAGTGGAAGAATTTCTGCCTTATTTTTAGAGTTGACTAACCATGAAAGTCAATGGAGCAAGTGCAATTACAGCTTTATATTTTCTTAGAAATGTGAGGTGGTTTACTGCTTCTGCGTATAAATATTTTAATCAAGGTCTATGATTGTTTGAGGAGATCAAAGAGTGAACCAAACAAAGAGATAATCGTTGATGCTGTTAGGAAGGTGGAGCATAGAATTGTCTCCCATTGATTCACCTCACTAAAGGTTTACCCTGATATTAATTCTTTGGCATTGCTAGGAATAGGAATCCATCTATTACCAACCAAGTGCTCTTCAGCTGCAAGAGCAAAGGTGATCAAAATTCATGCACCTTACAAAAAATACCATTTAAAAAGATTTGTTTATCAGTGGTGGGGGCTGAGACACTATCATCTCAGAGCTCACAGCCCTGTTGTGGTACTTTCAAGTGCTTTCTGCCGTAGTGAAAACTGGCAGTGCAGAAAAAACGGTGGCATGCTTGTCTTTTCTAAGCAGAACATGCTTTTGATCTATGTTTCCTGTCTCTGAAACCAGGTATATCTCTGTTTTCGGTGCAGCTGCGCGATCCAACACTGCAGAAAAATAAACAGCTCAAAAAAAATCCAAAATCCCTATTGCTGAGGTGTCTTTTACTTTCAAGCAGACAAGCATAGTGTTAACATCAATAACATGAAGCAAGAGAAAAAAACAAACTATCGATAAAACATTTACACTCAATAAGCAGCACAGGTGTGACATTGGCTGTGTAACAATAGCAGTCAACCCTGTGTGTCTCTTCAACGATTCCCTCTTTCACCTCGAAGTGTTTTAACATGTCAAAACGTCGACCAAGCCTGATCATGCTTATTGTAGGTCAAGTTAAGATAATATGAACCCATTGTCTTGACTAAACTGAGGGGACCTTGATTGAGTAGTTTGATGTTTTTACTGCTACACAAGGCTGAACTAATGTTTGCTGGGCTGACATTTTTTAGTGAGTGACACAGCGTCAAAACCACAGTAAACTGTCTGCCAATAATTGATCATTTCTTACTAGTCACTTAGCACTTTAATTGGTCATGTGGTGCACCTGTCAGACCCCAACCTGTGCTTTGCCTCATCTCACACTGTGATTATTGATTATCATGTCCAAATATCAACTTGGACATTTAAACAGCAGCATGCTGCTAAGATGAGAATCACTAAGAGAATACAATTTACAGCCAGAGTGCTATCACATGGTGTCCTCTCCATAAATCATAAAGCAAAGGATTTTTCACACAGACAGAAATTTCTCTTATATATTCAAGTCTGGCACTGATGCTGAAAATATTGACTTTTCTTTTACTATACATGGCATTCAGCTGTAATTCAATCCCTAGAATTGATTGTAGATGAGGAAAAGCAACTTGCACTGCATCAAACAAAGGCAAGCCAGGTGGCTTTTTTTCCTCCTCCTCTCCCGCTTTTCCAATTGGGAACTCACTGAATGAACAGGAGGAAATGTTCCACATCACTCTATTTACACGCCCGCTGTTCCTTTCAATTTGAAACAGTTTATTAGCCCAGCAAGCAGGACACTCCATTAGGTGTTTTGAACCCTCATGCTCCATTGTCTCACTTCATTTCCTCTTTTGCTTGCCAGTCTTCCCGAAGGCGTTAGTGGCTTTAATCAGTAGAGGCCCCTTTGCCCTTTAAACATTTATCTTCAGCCGCTTTTGGTCATCATGGAGCAGCCTAGAAAGACCTAAAGATGGATGGTGTTTGGAAGGAAGGGAATTCGGTGGTCAATGATTAGAGTGTTGGAAGACAAAGTGGTTACCTGGACAAGACCTGCAGACCATCTGGAGGATCCCCTCCACTTTTGGTGCCTGATAACTGAAATCAGTACTCAGCCATCTGTCCAATTTAGATCTATACTGGCTGCTAGAAAGAACCTGATTCAGGAGACTCTAAGAGTCGATCATGCAGTAACTTTAAATAGTGGGCTTTATTTATTGACTGTAATTAAACTTTGGGAATGACCCTTAAAGCTCAACGAGAAATGCAATTCTGCTGATTATTTCTTTACAGTGATAAAATCCTTGGCCATCAAAAACTTACCTCATGTAATTTCCATTCATTAGGCGCTGTAAAAGGCACTGAAATTATATCCAGTACTGGGTAAACAGTCCTGTTATCTTCCAACCACAATGCCAGCCATTTCGTCTTTCGTAGCACTGAGAAAGCATTGCAAACTAAATATCATTGATCAATTTCCAGGTTTTCCCCAAATTAGGTATGCAAAGTCACAGACTGCACCACAGCTCTCCCATCAGTGTTTTGTTTTGTTTTTTTTTAAGAATGCAACACCCTTCATCAGGCTGAAAGGTTAAGAGGTTTGTTTTCACGGAATATAATGTCACTCATTCACAAGCTCAGGCTGTAGTCAAACTACAGTATATACTGCCTGTGCTGAAAAGGCTTTTTCCACCCTTGTCCTCCCACCTCTTTTCCCCTTTCCCTACAATGTGGTTAAGAACAGATGGCACCACCACCTTTGTTTTTTCCAACTCGTTAGTCTCGACTTGTTGATGAAATAGAGCTTTTACGCTATACTACCCATGCAGATGTGTAGCCATACATCTTTTCATGTAGCGTCTGTGTTAAGGTGCCCATCAGTAAGCATGGTGTAACCCACAATCTGAAGTACACTATCTACTGTAGTAGTGCTCCATTTATACATAACAAGGTAAATGAATGGCGGCGCAACCTTTGCATAGACATCAAGTGACCAAGTGGAGTGTTTGTACTTTTTACAGGCAGATAAACATTCATATACACATATTTTCCACAGCTGTAGGTTAGCGGTGCTCATGTTTGGGTACACTCACTATAGTAATGAAGTGGACCGCGGAGACTAGCAAATTCATGCCAACAACTGTCCAATCATAACTGGCAGCTAATTCACTGAAGATAATGGAATGTTTCCCCCATTTGTTTTAGTCATCATCTGCATTTCGCATTTCCATTTAGTGTACACTTGGCCCATAATGTTGTTTGTCTGATGACTTATAGATCACCTCTAGTAAATAGGCAAACAGTATTCAAGATCCCTGTCATGGTTTGGCATTGCTGTCCAAACTGTCACACTTAAGACAAAATTGCCTTATTGTGGTTCCTGGATTAGAATGCTGCAGCTGTGGGTGAATAAAGGCTACCTTCTGAGCTTTATGTCTTTATCAAAATTATTAAACATGAAGTTTTTTTGGACCCCACATTTTCTTTCAGCAAAGGACATATTTTTTTTTTATTTTGAGTGTCTTTCCTCAAGAAGAAACTCAAGAGTGTTAGCATTTGGCTTGATTTGCTGTCTGGGGTCCAAAGAAACTGTGGAGGAGGAAATAGCAGAGTTTGCAAATTCAAGCTCTTAAAATAATTAAAGTTGGCATGATGACTCTGCTTTCCAGACGGGCCCGTGCTTAAAAAAGACAGCTTTGGGAGTTACCACACAGCAACAGCAAGTTGTGCTATATTTTGAAATTAGCAATAATGAAAGTTAGAATATGCAGTGTGCAGATAAGATGAAATCAAATGCATAATTCTGCCACTGTGGTGTAAAATGAAGCTTTTAGTCACTGACCCATCATACTTGAAAACAAACATTTTTTTGACTTAGGAGAGCGAGATGCTGTTTACTCTATTAACCTTTCTTCTCGGTTGCACTCTTGACATTGAACAATGTGGAAGAGGCTGACTCCATGTTGGCCCTTTTGCTAATGAGGCAATTAAGTCTATCCTGCCTTGGTTGAGCAAGGGGCAGGGAGAGCAAGGCAAGTCATCTGCTGTCTCAGCAAACACCAAGCATCTTAGCTGTGCTGCAGTCAGTATGCATAACAAGCCCTGCTTTGTTGTTCTGGCCACCCAGTCGTTGTGGTCCTCTGTTGTCAGTGTGACCCTGAGCACTGGTGAGGATCACAGGCACCATCAAGCCATATTTACCCATCTGCACCAAATTGTAGCAAATGGAAACGAAAGACAAAAACATGTAAATAAAATAATGCTTGCGCTCTGCTTTTTGAAGCGATTTTGAAGCCACAGTGGACAGCAATGGTTGAACATTGAATCACTCACAGAACACCTAAGGAGAAGAGAAGGCAATGGATGTCTTGGGCTGGCCACATTCCCACAGCGTTATTTCAGTTTCATTTATTAGCCTCTGTGTGTCCTGTTGACTTGAGTATTTACAGGGTTTCTGTATGTTATGAGTTATTCATGCAGCTAAAAGAGCTCTTGCTGGTCGACAGACTGAGAGGATGTTAGGCTATTGAATGCCAGTGCCAAGAGCGATGTACACTGTGGCTGAAGATTTACTGTAGAGTACAGTGGAGTGAAGTGAGGATGAGCTCTGATCCTAGTCCCACAAGACCTCTGAGAAAAGCCTCTGCCTCCCTTTCTTACCTGTACACTGGAAAACCAATGTACTTTGTGTGGCAGAAAGAAAGTGAAAGATATGAATACATAACCATGGGTATGCATAACAATGCGTGTGTTCATTTCTCATTTTATCATCACATTTGCTTTCCGACACATGTCTGAGGTATAGCGCAGAATTGCAGTTGCCTAAAGAGCTTTCTGAGGGTAGCATTGAAATGCACTGATACTCTGCATCCATTTAAAAACACCCTTGTTACCCAGTTAAATGAGTTTGACAGCAATTAGCATGTAAGTTCACTCTTAGCCTAGTGACTTGCTGCTTTGAGCAGCTGCTGTGTCCTACAAAAAGGCCAGCATTAGGGCCTAAGTTAATGTGTTTAAGGGATGCACAATTCTAACGAGCGATAACGGAAGGCTTATGGCTGCTCAGAAGGGATTAGGGGACATAGTTGTCTGTCTTAAAGCTCAGGCTTAACCATCATACTCTTTTTTTTCCCTCCTCTGTCTCTCCTCCCTGGTAATGAATTGCTAGTGTTTCTTGACACAAGGCATGAAAAAGAATGTCTCACTCGGCAAGGAATGAAGTCAGCTGCTCATTACTTGCGGAAAGGTGTACCGAACCAGAAAGAGGAGATGTCCGGACAGATTTGCTTGAAATCAATGCTCGTTTTCCTCTACAGTATGTGTCTGCCAGAACTTCTCAGCTGAAATTCATAGGAGCTTATATAACCAGCCAAAGGTGTGCTTAAGCCACACAGACATGTGTACAAAGCATATAGTGTTGAAGTCCAAGGAAGAAAGGGAGCAATATGGCTCATTTAAGCATCGGATTCCCACCTTGTCCACTTTAACATATTTGCGTTTGTCATGTGACCAGATCAATATTGAGAGATTGCCTCTGCTCAGTGGAAGATACAGATACCTCTGAAGTGGCAAGATTGGAGAATGACAGAGCTGATGGTTTTCAGTTACAGGACGCTAAAGGTGCACAGTGGCAAGGGCACCAGAAAAGGTGCAGAGTGAGCAGTGGGATACTCTGGCTACTGACCACATGTGTTCACTGGTGCCTAAAATTGCTGATACTGGGCACAACAAGTTACATACCAGTTCACATGTGAAATTAACACAGACAGCGCCACCATCACACACTTGCAGTCCTCTTTATTTCACTCTAAGCTTAATCCTAAAGCTCAACATATACTTGAGACAGAATTTTTATGACTACATTTCATTGAGATGACGTTTTAATTCAATATTCAGCTCACACAGCCCAGCAGGACAAGACAATGAACGACTCCTTTATGCTTTTGCTGCATATGAACTGATGTTTTACAATCACAGCTTAAAGTTGTTGCTACAAGCCCTACACAGATGATATGACTAACCTTTAGCTCAAGCTAACAGCTCTCTTGTGAAGATAGATAGACCAGGGCGCAGTTTTTCTGAAGCAGCAATGTCAATAGTGTTGTCACTCTCTCCTACACTACCCCTGTGAAGTGCAACAACGGAATTCACCATTGACGTGCAACTTTGCACTGTTTTGTCATGTGGCTTACTGTGTAGGCACTCTAGGGAAATCATAGTGCAACAGTGCCAGCACATTTTTGATTATTAATGAAAGTTGTTTGTTTTGAAACACAGAGGTCTCCTTGCAACCTAGTTTGAGCACCGCCCATTTGACTTAATTTCTTATTGTTTGTATTGTTTATGTATTACATCTGTCACAGTGTTCAGTATTATATTTGATCCGAAGGCAAAAAAACAGCTGTATTTTATTTTTTGCAGAGCCCCTAATGTTCTCTGTATTGCCATTGGTTGCCTATATGGCTTTGGAATGCAATAGAAATATAAATGATGTTTCACTAGACTGACCAGCATGGTCATTAATCCTAATATTTAGACTGTAGCCGTCATCCACTTCCAGCCGTGGCTTGACTACAAGTAATCATAGCACTATACCCCTGTGTATTGTGCTGCAGGAAAAACACTACAAGCGCCGAAGCTAAGTCCATCAATCTAAGACACCAGCCATTTTTCTTCAACCCCATGTTGGAGGATTTAACATGACCCCTCCCCCTCTCTATGCTGAGGGAATATGTTTATGAACCCTTTCTCTTATGCCCTGTCCTTTTGCAATCCCCTCTCCCTCTTATAAGAAGAGGGGTCTGAGCGGCGGATAGAGTGTATATAGCTTTCCGCCTTAGGGTCGTGATGGATGGCCACTCAGCTATACACGCCTTGCTCACCAGAGGCCAGCCGTATTTCTCCTCCACTGCCTGCAGAGGCCTGCATCTGCATGAAGACAGGCAGGGATGCTGCTCTCTGTGAGCTCAGCAGGGCCAAGGAGGAGTATTTGATTAAGTGTAATGGAATTAAAGTAATCTGATTCCAAAAAGATGACATCTGTAATCTGTTGCAGTTACTGTAAATATGCAGTAATCAGATCACAGATGCTTATGATGCTTCAGAGTTATTGCATTGCTCAATACAACTGTGGCATCTAAACTGTGGAATTTTTTCATTCTTGCCAAGTTGTGGAGTGAAATGAACCCAATTTAACAGAATGGTTTTATAGGAGTATGACTAGTAAAGTAAATCAACCATTCCAGCAGCAGTATTAGTTACAGTTTTCTGTAGGTAATCAGGACTTTGAGTAATTGCTTTTGAGTGCAATCCTCTCACTGGTATTGTAGTGAATTGTTGGCTGGTTGGAGTTGCTGGTATGTGTGGGGGGATGGATGATATGTTGAGGTAGAGTATTAACAACATGATGACCCAAGGGCCTTATTGGAGGCTACTGCTCGGTCATAGAAGAAATAAACGCTGCAGGGTGCGCTGCATAGCAGCCCGCTGCTGCTTTTGGGTCAGAGAAATGAGGGGAGAGAGAGAGAGGGAGGATCTGTCATTGATCCTGTGGCATTAGCCTGAGCTGCAATCATAATGAAGCCAGTGCTGTGTGCTCTATGTGTTGACAGAGGTGTGTGTGTGTGTGTGTGTGTGTGTGTGTGCGTGCATAACTGACAACTCCTGCAAATATCTGCATCTGGAGTTTATATCCCAGTGATTAATTATAACTCACGTGGACACAAATAAATCACTCAAAGTGTGTATCCCCAGATGGCCTTGTGTGAGCATATTTGTAGTTTGTGTGTATTTTATTTTTGCAGGTGTGTGTGAGTAAGTAAATGCTGGATGTGTGTATCCCCAGATACCTTTGTGTTAACATATTGCAGGGTATGCATTGTCATTGTGTGTGTGTGTGTGTATGTGTGTGTGTGTGTGTGTGTGTGTGTGTGTGTGTGTGTGTGTATATATATTTTCCTGACTTTCATTGCATGTTTGTGTGTGAGCGTGTGATAGTGTGTGTGTGTACACAGTGATGAAGCAGGAGAGGCTGCTTGGCGACTCATCCATCATTTTCCCTCCTGGCCTGCGGTGCCCTCAGAGGAGCGCTGCGCTGTCACGGTGACATTGGGCTCATTTTGGTTGAGAAAAATGGTGCATCCACCCACAGCGTCACCACCACTGCCCCCCCTACCCCCAGCCTACCACCCTCCCACTCCCCACAGCCAACCAGCCAGCTTAGACGCTGCAGTAACAATCCCTCTAACAGTCTCAGGTTCCTTCCAGCAACATCAGCTTTACAACTTGTATCCACAGGGAAAGATTGTTAATCAGAGCCAGTGCTCAGCTGAGCTCCCCTGTTTGTCCACAGCCATTTAGTAAAGCTGCTGCAGGTGGGCTGTCACCCTCTCCGACCTTCCCTACTCCCAACCCCTGCTGGATAACCTTGGAAAGGGTGGCAGAGGGGAGACATATGGGATACAGAAGGTGAGGTATGAGACCACTCTATGAGGGTCCCACGATCTCTCTGCCCTGTCCTGCATCTTCCCCTTACTGATAATGTACAGAGTGAGTCAGCATAAGCAACTGCAGTACAGCTACTCGGCTGTTCTGTTTACGCTCGCCTCTGAAGAGCAAATGCCAATGCCGTACTGCCAAGCCACTGCTGCTGCTGCTTCGTGACTCAATGTAATGTATGTTTTGCACATATCTTTACAGATTTGATCCCCCATGTAAGGAGAACTCTTGTACAATCTGGTAAGAGATGATGAGATGAAGAAAAGTGTGGCAGAAAACTGTGTGCTGCTGTGACTTTTCTCAGTTCCAGATACATGTTTGCTGCTTTAGTATAGCAGGCCTGATGCAACACACAGTACCACTTTTTTTCTCACCAAGAAGACAGTGTGTGTGGTACATGTATGTCTAAACCTATGTATGAGTGTGGATTTTATGTGTGTGGCTGAGTGCATGGTCTGTAATGCAGGATGGAACAACAGGCTCTGAGAACTTACACAGCTAAAATTTACAATCACATTAAACAATCATAGCAGTCCTGCTCTTATACACAGAGTAGTACATACTTTTAAAAAGACACAGAGTGTAAGTGCAGTCACTGATCAGCACATAAATGCATAAAGACATAGCTCAACCACCACCACCCGTTATGTAACTGCAGTCACCACATTTTAATGTCATTTCTCTCAAAACGGCATCCTGTTGTTGGAGGATGGGAAGGGTTTGAGAGGGAAACAGACTCAAAGAGATAAAAAATGAAGAGACAGAGGCATGAAGGGAAAGAACAGAGGTATACAAGGAGAGACAATGGGAGGAATATGAGGAGTAAAAGGGGAAGTGAGGGATTTGTCAAATAAGGTTGAAAGTCACTCCCTGCCATCGTAACACAAGGTGGATTTTAAGGGACTTTCTAAAGGTCAGCAAGAAACAGTAAGGTGCTTTCCACTCAAATGAAGGAACACACAGAACTCTAAAAACAGCTGCAATATAACCTAAGCAGTTATAATGTTTAGCCTCTGCCATCCTCTTGTGTCTGCAGTACTTTGCTAATTAGGTCTACTGCTTTATACTTATATCCAAAGAAACACATATGAAGACAGCAAAGACACACAGCTTTCCTCCACTAAGCCTCTCCAGCCAACAGTAGCAACAACAGTATAAATCCCGATCCCAGCAACAGCAATGGCGATGGACAGCCATATCCTTCACTAAACGGAGATCAGCATATTCTTACCTCTCTGTCTTTTCTAAAAACCTTTTTATTAATAAAGGATCAGGTTCCAGAGCTGCAAGCTGCCTGTTAGGACCCACCATGTTGTTGGCCAATTGATCAGTCTGCTCCGTCATCGAAGATCAATTGCCATCTGTCCTCTTCTATTGGACATCTCGTTTTCTCCATTTGGTTGTAGCAGTGTGCCTGGCGACCTCCAATTCCCACCTGACCTCACCTTTCCCATAATTCAGGCCGAAGGTCAACGCCTGTTATCAATTTGCATGACCTTGTGGACTTAAATGTCCTATTGAGCTGCGCGTGCTGTTGCACACCTGTATTGTCTTTCATACAGTCCTTAGAATAACTTCCTTCCTGTGCAGGCAATCAATAATGTAGCATGGGCTGAAAGAAATATTACGCCATTTGCCTAACAATAATGACAGGAATCGTGGAGAATATATGCTAGCCAGCCTTGAATCAATAGCCCTAATGTAAATGTAAACTCTTCCCTGTCTATTTCAGCGATGGTATTGTGGTTTGTTTATGCACATTTCTGTAATCTAAAAGCATTTTTTTATCTAAGCTACATTGAAGGCATTTTTTCTTTTGCATATCACAACCAAGCATTATGATGCACGATGCTCAATGGACTCTTATCACAGTCTCTCACCATGAAGGAATGGTGAATAGCACATTTCAATCATTCTGTCACGGGAGAACTATAATCTTTTCTTTCTGCATGGCATATGTCCTTCCACTTCTAACTAATCCTTATTATGCCTCAGAAGCGAAGGTCATTGTCAAAGCCGAGGGGTGATTAAGTTAATCCACTTGTTTTGTGAATCCGATTTACCTCATTTTCCAAACTAGGGAACAATGTTCCGTCACAAAGACATCAAGATGATAGTGCGGCACGCATTAAGGAGGAGGGCCCCTACACTAGAGAGGCTTCTATTATCTGTCTACATCATCTGCATCCTATTCTGCCTCCCAGTTCTATCAGCAGATTTCTAATGACTGCATTCAAAGCTATCTCTGCCATATGCAGAGTGAGAGTGAAAGTGAGAGGAGAGCACACAAGTTAAAAGCGGCACGATCTCTCTTATTTATGAATCGATCTGTGTCACTGCAGTATAAGCCACTAGCAAAGCCAGGCACATTGCCCTGGTGAGCAGGAGCCCCATGCTGCGGCCAGCCAGCCTTACTGAGTTACGCAGTGCAGTAGCATACAGTTGACTTCATTTGCAGGTCCCTCCCTTCAAGGGGATGGGTTATTTACTACTGCACTAGGCTCGGACAGATGCTGCACAGATATTATGCTATAGAGATTTTTGCAAGTACAAAAAGGCGCGTGCGTGTGTGTGTGTGTGTAGATGAAAATAAGTGTGTTTGTGTGTGTGGATGGGTGTGTTTTGGAGGCAAAGCAATCAGCAAATAAGGTTGATCTTCCTACTAATCCAGAGTTAGGTACATTTGAATTCAGTAGATGCACATAAAGTGATTTAAATGCATTCATGTATTAGTGAGTTAGTATTTGTATTTGATTGCTTTTAACTGCAAGACTGCATGTTTGCTTACATACGGAACACATTTGCACATCCATGCTAATATGTTACGTATGTGCATCTTCATCCATATGTCATCTACATTTATAAATTCTTGTTTATAGATTTATTAGTGTGCGTGCCTTCAGTATGTAACCATAACCATTAGTTCCACCCTGTCCAATCTGATCACTCTCTTCTTCTCTACTGTCATCTCATGGCGTGTGAGCTGATAATAGTAGTAGAAGGAGTAATCACTAGTCTCCGAAGGCCAACATAATTCTACGGCATGATCTGATCAGCAACTCAAATTAAAATGCAACAACCAATTAGAGAAATTCCAGAAAAAGTCTTTTTATTTTGCAGTAGAGTGAGAGCTTACATTGTCATGAAAACATGCAATTTTGTGGCATTACAGCACATTGTCATTTCAATTTTCTAGTCATCTTTGATCGTGTTCCACTGTACAGTTAGAGATGAAAGAAAATTTTATGTGCATGTGATATTAACCCTTTCAAACTTTTTATGTAAATCTTGGCCCAAGCTATTTTGAAACAATAAATACATTTTAACTGTCAAAATATACCAAACAGGTATTAATTCACCTTCTTTGTGGTCCCCCTTTTTCTCTGTCTCGCTCCCCTCTACATACATTGTACATGAACAATACAAAGGGATGTTCATACTAATAAAACCACTGGTGTTTTCAAACTAAACTAACAATTACTATTTACAATGCTAAAGCAAGTGGGAATTTGACAAACGAAGAATGGTTAACCATATCCTGATATCTTTGCTTGCTATTACCTGCACTTTTAAAATTCCAGCTTTGTAGTATCTCTGTAGCCTGAGAGTTGCATCTTCAGCGTGGATGTATTACACTCTTCAGTGAGATAGTTTAGTGGTCGGTGACTGCTGACTTCTAGGACCAATGGCTAGTCCTGTGGTAGATGTGTTAATTTTGTTTAATATAGTGTAACATCACCCATCAACAGAATAAAAAGTGTAAAAACATAAGCAGATTGAAGTAACCCCGCTATGATCCATAATTCGTTAGGTAGCCAGTTTAGCTAGTTTGATAGTTGCTTGCGAGCTAATGTTACCATTTTGTAGTTGTGTAAAATGGGTAAATTTTATTTTATTGTTGTTTTTTTTTTAAATATGAATGTCTGTTTCTGTTACAGAAGATTATTTGAAACATGCAGGTAGGTATTATTGGTGCCCCTTTCAGAGAATACTCCTCAGAAAATGTCACGCTTGTGACCCCAGCTCCACCACACTTGACCCCAAGAGCACATTAATGGCTTGTTTTGACCAACCAGCAGTGCAAAACCCAATTTTAAAGTTACTATTATATAGGACTACAAAACAACAGCAAATATTGATTGTTAAGCAGCTAAAGAGACTACATTTGGGGATTTGGTTGCCTATATGTGTATGATAAATGATTGATTAACTGTGTAAATTTTTGTGTTGACTGTGCCGACTAACAGCCAGCTCTCAAATTAGACAGTCATCACAAAGGTGCATACAAAATATTTAAGCCTTTCTTGCTGTTAGATAAGACCAAGCAACAAACAGCTGCCTAATAAATCAATACTGTGTTGATGTAAAAGAAAAAAATGCCAGTTTCATTTGGCAGTTAATGTGTAAATCCAAAGTGAGTCTTCAGCAAGCACACAAACTTGGTCCAAACTCCGCCTGACTTTTTCAAACCTGCTGGGAGCATGGGCCGGGCTGTAAATTTCATATCATGTGAGGTTTCACAACTATGAGGCAAGACAGACTAGAACAAGAGACGGAGAGAAAGGCAGAGAGAGAAAAGCAAAAGAAAGGCACAGGCAGAAGCAGAATGAAAGGAAGAGAGAGAGGGCAATTGAATGTAGGGCAGACAAATAAACAGGCAGCGAGTTGAGAGGAAAAAATGAGGCACAAGTGAAAAAGTGCAGATATTTAAGAGTGTTTAGCATATCCTGTTGTGAAGCTCTCAGTCAGTCATAATAAACAGGCCTAATGCACAATTAAAAACACCTGGAGCCCCTCCATCACTTATTAAGTCGAGCTTATAATCATCAGGGGGCAACGTCACTGCAAACCTAATAGCGCTGTTGTGTTTGCGTGTGTGTGTGTCTGTTATTTCTCTCCTTCCTGTCTATCACTCCCACAGCTTTGCAAATTAAGGTGTGACCGAGCCAGAATGAGATCTCTCCATAGCCAGGACAAACACCATAATAGGCATTTCAACAGCAGACCCTATTATTATTCTGTGACAGCTCTGCTGCATTTTATATGATCCTGTGTTTTTATCGGTTCTGGTCCCCTCGAGAAACACCCACATTTTCTTTCAAAAGATTTGAAACAAGTTTCAAATTTGAATCAAGTTTCAAATCTTTGAAACTTGTTTCAAATCTTTGAAACTTGTCCCTTCACATAGATCCCTCCTACACTCAAAAATAACATACATAGGAAAAAAAAATGTAGGTGAGGAATACATCAATGACTCTTTATAACAGATCACCTGAGAATTGACAATTGATAAGCCTAGAGGGTGTTGTTAAAACTCAACATCAGATAGAGATTATGTAATATATTAGCACTGTTATGAATGAATTTCACAAACATAAAAGAATAAAAGGTAATTTTTGGAGATGAGATTACGTAACACTTTAAACAGAATGTCTGAGCTACTTTTGGTTTCTGGGGAGGAGTCTTATGGTGTTTGTTCAACAACCAGGCAGAACTTAAGATAGTTGTCCTCATGTATTTAAAACTCTGGGGGGAGGGTAGTGGAATAATTGACACAGTCCAAACCTTTTGCATTTTGACTGTGACTCTTACACAGCAGGTGTACATCAGGTGTATTCGACTTGAACTCTACTTACTGTGAAAGCTGCAAAAGCTCATAAAATATAAGGTGGTTTTGTTTTCTTTCTTGTTCTCCAGCTCATATCCAAGACTACTGTGACTACTATACAGTTTGGGGTTTTTTTTGTAGCTGGCCTCTGTGGGTACAGCAAACTGCAATCAGCACAACTTTGAAGTATTACACTTTTCCTTATTACTGGATTTCTTTCTCCACTGCAGCCACCCAGGGTGTCTGTGTGTCTGCTTCATTGGCAAAGCAAGTCTGCTAAACAAACCCTTTGAACTCTGGCTGACTCAGACACATTTAGACAAGAGAGCTGAGGGAATAATCAATCCTAAAATGTAGGAGTTGCACCAATCTAAAATTTTTATCACCTCCAATTCTGGAAGATGGAGCAGGCAAGAGGGAACTTTAACTGAACTACAGATTATTGAAAAATCCCATGACTGCATCCATATTTATTAAGACTGAAATTAATTATTACGGAGCATTTCATTAGACAAAAAAAAAATTATATGCCAGGGGCAGCTTACTTGAAACCTATATTCTGGCTTTATTGGTTTCAGGCTGACTGTTGGTGATGATGATGAAGCAGAGCTGGTAGTGGCCAGTGTGGAAGCCAATCCTTATTGCTTGAGTTCTCATGGCTTTTGCCAGATGGAGCTTTTGGTGGTTGAGCTACAGCACTGTGAAGAAGGAGGCTCGACACACTGATGATAGAGGGCCTTAATGGTTTAAAGTGTTAAACCTTGTCTCCCATACACCCTTATGGGCTATTTGAGTTTATGTTAATGAGCTTGTTTAACAGCCCAACTGACCTCTTTTGGTCTTTCTAATATGTGTTTCCTTGAGTCCTGCTGCCGACAAACCGTCACAGGTACTTTAATCAGGGAGAATGCCATTAGCTAATATACTAGACCCCTAGGATTTCTTTTTGTGGGGTTATGATAGCGTCTGTTAACCCTTTCCCTTCAAGCAAGTTAAATTGCATATGTTTGGGAACGTGGCTATCCAACACCATCAGTGTCTACTTTAAGATTCTGTCTGTCCCTACAAATTATTTCTTCCCTCACCCTGGGAGCTAGAGCGCAATGATCCATTCGAGCAAGAGAGACACCTCCCCCATTACTCTCAGACTGAGCTTGGCAGCCCTCATACTGCCATGCTGGTCATAGACAGGGCAGGGGGGGACTCATTTGTGTGGAAGACGGGGTGTTTAAGCATATTAATCTGCCCTAAACGGATAAATCTAGTAAATTTGAGCAGCTACACCTGCATCGTAATCAGTCAAGACACCATTTACAAAAGCTTCATTTACAAAAGCCATTGCATCACCAGGCATGTCTGGGAAGCCTAAGACCAGCATGACTGATTATGAGATGATTTAGTGAGTGAATAGCGGTTTTGACTCACCAAGAGAGCCATTGAAGACAAGCCTCAGAGTGTGGTTTATGCTGTTTCATCCTTGCATATCTCTGAGGAAAAAGAAGGAGATGGGGAGTCCATGCAGTTCAAGGGGTGTGCTGTTACATGGGATGATAGAAATCAGAGAAAAGCCTGACAATAAAATATTATTTCTTACAATAACTATTATCAAGGGCAAAGAAATATATAATTAATTTTCAGAAATTTGTGTACAAGCAAAGAAATGTAATTTCTGCTAACAGTGTCTGCAGCAACATAATGTAGTCAGTAATCAGTACACCAGATCAAAATTTTCATATTCGACACAGTATCAGTTTCTGACACCTCATCTCCACTTCATCTGCAAAGCTGCTAATTTGCAAATCACAATAAAGTTGCTAACAATCTATCAAATGCAAGAGGAAATGAAAATCTCTTGATGATAGCAAATGTAAGTCTTCTGACATGCAATCAACATTTTTTATTTGTACTTTTCACTATGGGTTTAGCAGTGTTAAACAATTATTTTTGGTAGAAATGTACTTATTTTAAATTTATCCGTGTGTGTGTGTGTGTGTGTGTGTGCATGTGCTTGCTTGGATTCACTAAATGTAGAGGCCAGAGGGCTGAAGAAATCTGGTTTCTCAGTCACTGATGGGCTAGAATGGGTTGGGTGCCAGATGTTTGTGGACATGCAGGGAATATGGTGAGGCTGGCCCTTGCAGCATGTTTCAAGATGTGAAAAAGCTTGGCAGAGTCAAGACAGCTCTCTCCTTGGCACACAGTGCTTATGTGCAACCTAGTCTTAAGCAGTGCTCTTTCTACTCAACTTTAGCCCCAATCCCAATCCAAGAAATCAAACATTCCTGTGATTTCATTACATTAAACAGGTTTCACTTGTCTGTCTCTTCCCATCTCTTTGCCCTTTTTAAGCTTTTCTAATGGTGTGCATTTTTTCCCAAGGTATGATATGATTTTATTACAAAGGTATGTCATTTTTCTAACATCCTTATTAAATAAACAACCCTATCTGGATAAAGGGAATGAAAAGCTACTGCAATCAAGGAAATTGGCAATCACTGACTTGACTGCAGCTCTTCCTGCTGTATTGGCATCCAGTGTATCTTTGCAATCATCTCAGCAGAGGTTCCTACATAATCCTGATTGTCTCTTCCATCTCAAAGTGCAGAATCAACTGTGTTACTGGTAATGTGAGGTTTAACCAATAGCCACTGCCAGCAATTGATCCAATGAAGAAGATGCAGAGGCTTAAATGTCTCAAATATGTCCTGTCTCAAGGTTGTTAGTTCTTCTTGGCCCTGTGGTTATTTTATCCTTGGTTTATGGTGCAGCATTTTGCTAACTTGACACTATGATGCCTAAGGGGTCAACTAGAGGGCTTGATCGCTGACCTTCCAGGTCTATACAGCCATCGTTTGACCACCCCAACACCCACTGCATCGATGAAGTATGGCCTGTTAGCATCACTTGAAGCAGCCATGCGTCCCTGAAGCTGATTAAAACACAAGTTGATGGACGTTATTTACTGCATGGCCCTTGTGTGTGTGTGTGTGTGTGTGTGTGAGTGTGTGCGTGTGTGTGTGTATGCAGGCATATGTGTTGTGTGTTCTGTTTACTTGTGCATGTATCTCAAGGACTCTGGTCCTAACAAGGCTCTTGGCCTCATAACCTCAAACCCATCCCCCAGCCGTACAATGGATCATGAGAGGGAATGAAAAGAGGAAGGCGGGCCAAAATGACATGTCATTTTTTCTGCTGGATGCGTCCCCTCTTTAGCCTTGGTGAATAGCTGGTTGAAGGTTGAAGGCTGCTGACATATACACTCAGACCGTGACATGCCAAAATGTGTTTGTGTGTGTGTGTGTTTGTCAGTGCTCACAATGGTTTTCGTGTGGCCTATTAGAACATACTGTGTGTGTTTGTGTGTGTATGTGCATGCATGTGCATATATGTGTGTGTGTGCACCTTAGACGACATTGCAGCTGATGGCTTGTCACTGATAGGGGCCCCACCGTGAAACGAAGGTCACAGTACTCTCTGGGTTTCATCTGGCCCTCTCCTAGGAGTACCGCTGTAGCTGTCAGCTAATGAGACAGTAGAAGGGAGCAGGAGAAACGGAGGATAGATAAAAGAGCTGAGAGGGAGAAAGAGAAAGAGGAAGATCGTCTGTTAATGAGAGAGTAGTGAGGAGAAAAGCAAAGGAAAACAGCAAGAAAAAGAGAAGAAAATTAGAGACACAGAAATTTGGCATCAAGAGGTGGCCTTAACAAAATGTGTGAGAAAATGAGAATGGGCACAGAAAGGGATAAAACAAGACAGCAAGATATTAGGTACAACAGTAAAAAAGGGACATCAGAGAAAGAGGTAGAGCTAAGCTCATGGGGAAAACAGCAGACAATAGGGACAAGTAGGAGGGAAAGGCAATGGAAAAACTTTAAAACAAAACTCTGCTTCAGCTCAAGTTACAAGCAAGCCCCGAGTACCAGAGAGATGTTTCAGAGACAGTATGGGAGTGGCCGCCTGCAATCATACCATGTACACTACACCTTCCTAATGAGGACCCTACGCTATCTCCTGTTCATCCCCTGATTTCCATCTTAATGTCTGTCTGTGTGTAACTCACTGTTTTCTATTTTGTTCCCTATTTTAACCCCCCACCTCTCAATTCCTTTAGAGAGAGCTTCCAGACAGTGCCTTGAGGCCACCATGCTCAGGAATGATGGATTGGGTCGTGGGTGCATGGAAGTGGAGGGGGTTGTGGAGCACTGCAGTATAGCATGACTGATGGGAACATGCATTATTTTCCTGGAGGGCTTGTCCAGCGAGGGCCAGAATGTAGTGCGTCGCCAGCGCACACTAAAAGGGCCTGCAGCACGGAGAAAGGGGCACTTTTTTAATGGTCATTCTGTAACCCTGAATCATGACCTGCTATTCCTATCAGTATATATTAGCACATGGCAGCAAGAGAGGAAGATATTGGCAGATGTTCAAGCCGCACTACAACACTGGCATCTTGATGGTTTGCCCAGCAACCCTTGTTCTCCTCCACAGACTTTAGAGCATTTTAGTGTACCCGTAAAAGGCTGTTTGGCCGAGACACTATCCAGTGAGTCACCGCCACCATGGGACGTCATCCCACACCCACTTGCCTCACTGTCATGCATCATACATATGCATTACTTTGGCCAGCACCTACCTTAAACGCTCACAGTTTTGTTTTTCCTTTTCCAGGGTGAGCACACAAGGTGGAGTCATTTACAAAATGGCCATAAACATCCACCCAGCTGCTCCTGCAATGCTTTTAAGTGAGGTCATAATGTTTTAACTTAAAATCAATATTCTGGACTGTGAATTTCCTGCGACTTGGTAAAAAATGTCTGTAAATGCCCCTTCCATTAAACTGAGCTTGTCGTGCTATGCATATGTACTGTAGCCTCAGCTCAACTCATTCATTTATAATGAGTTGGTTATGACTCCCCTGAGTCATGCTGGAGACTAGCGTCTTACAGTTCAGTCAACCAGAACCTCCTGTTGGAACAGGACAGCAGTGTTACAGTTTGTAACACAAGAGTAGAGAAATCCTGCTGTAATAAAGAGACAGGGGCTCAATTTAGTTCTGTTGAGAAACATTTGGTTAAAATTGTAAAATTGTAAAATTGTAAATGTATTACTCAAAGCAGAACAGAAAACAGAAAGTCCATCTTTGGTGTTTTTCAAGTGCTCACTTGATCTGACCCCTTTGAGTAAATATCACGAAACCTGAATCTGAAACACACACATACATTGTTAAGGCTATGGTTGTCAATGTAGAGCCAGGCCTGTCGTTTATCTGTGATAATTTTGAAATCAACGGTGTTCATGATACAAAGTTTCCGTTTGAGAGGTGTTTTTTTTCTTTTAATATACCCATACATTGCACAGTTTGCTTAATCCACTTGCTTATAGATGTTTGAAATCCAAAGAAGAGATCTTCGTTTCCTAGCATCATTTCATCATGTTTTATAGCTTCCTAGCTGTTCAAGTCATTAAGGTACAAATTCATAATGAAAGTCTCTTGTTCTGCACTTCCATTAGCAATTAGCTGAATTTCATTGTAATTATTGTTATTGTTGTTATTATTGTTAGTGCTTATCTGGAATTTTACTGCCAAAAATAGGCTGCTTAATTCATGTAACAATATACGCAAAGCAGTCAGTGTTAGTAAGTAGTTATCAGTGACTTCTGCCTGTGGTTTCCCTTCTACTATATGCTGTACTACTGGGCATTGTCATGCTTTTAAATTGATCTCTGATAAGACCATTCATGGAATCATGGAAAGGAATAATGTTGCACCATGTAATGCCACACACAACACTAGAAAAGATCCTTTTTTGCTTATACACAACATCTTGCATTTAAGGAAAAACGTCATAGTGATAATTTATTTGTTGATTCTTACAAATCAAACAATTTCAAAGCCAAACTTGCTGTCCCATTTAAGAACAGTGTTCCATATAAGTGCAACGAATGAATCAAGAGCTTAGAATTGTAAGATTATCCAGCTTTGTTACAGGACACAGACAAGTAAGGGGCCAAGTATTTAAACAGGAATGAGTCAAACTAATGGAAATACCCTAGATATAATCCACCCATGTCAAATACACAGATCCTTTGCATCGTGGAAAAGGCTCATTGCTCATAAACCAGTTGTTTTTCTAATTCAACATTTATCAAATGTGAATCTGGCCTTGATATGGCACATGAGAGGCCATTCAAAGAACATAATTCTTTGTGTTGTTTTACTACATTTTATGAGTAGGCCTTGAAAATTCAGTTTTTGTTGTTTTGAAAAACCTGCAATATCATGTTGTTGAAGTTGTGATTGACTCTGTGCAGTATTTTTAACCAGTTGTCCAGAAACAAACATGTTTACAAGGTCCTCTTCGTTCTTGGTTAGGCCGTCCAATGTACTTAGTTGGTGTGGGTTTTGTTTTTTTGTTTGTTTGTGTGTTCGCTTTATCTTTTTTAACTTCGTGTTTTACTTTGTTACTAACCAACCAGCAGCACCAGATCAGTTTTCTGTCCATCAAGAAAAAAGTTGTCATAATATTGAATTAGCTCAGGCTGTTGCATTTATTTGCCATTTCCTTTTTAAGCAACCTCAATCAGCCTTAGTGTCCCTTCTATCATTGATGTCCACTATTTGAATCTCTTTAGATACTGCTTGAATGCTTTTAGTAAGGTTTTTCATGAGGTTTTGGGTTCTGTGTTTTCTATATCAATAGGTCAGTTTGTTAGGTTCCAATACTGGTCATCCCTGTGCCATAACAAACTTGTTAAAGGTCTTTTTTATTTCATTGCAGTATCCTGTGCCTTACCTAATTAGCTTCGTACAAAACAAGTGCCAAGACAATTTGTGTTGCATGTCAGTAGACAGTACTCATCTATAAAAGGATGACTCCATATTTCTTATGAATACAGGCTTTAGTGTGAATTAACTTCAGTTGTTGAGAAGTTGAAGGCACCTACTATTTTACATTCTGCTGTCACAGAACAGCCATCTCTACTGAGCTTGGATCTTGCGAGAGTCTCTCAGGTGTTTTGGAGTCTGCAAACAGAGGCTTTGTGAGGGGAAAAGGCTGGTGCCAAATGACTCAAACCTAAACACTGTGAGAGCACACTTCATCCTCTCTGTCTCCTGCCGTGTGTTCCTCGATTCTTTCATCCCTCCCTTGTTCTGTCTCTGCTCCCTCCTGTCACATTTCTGTTTTCCTTCTTTCTTACACTCTCCACCATTCCCTGTTCTCCATCATGTCCATTTTCAAACTCAGCCCTGCTTTGCCTGTGAGTCTTTCCATCTTTCTCCCCATGTCACTTCTTCAACCCCCCTCATCTCCTGCTGTAAACTGGTTGGGCTGTAGAGAACACAGAGCCTAAGGACAGAATGTCAGGAAGTCAGTTCCCATGAAAGGCAATGGGTCGCCACAATGCCTGTATAAGGCCAGATGACTGGCTAGTGTTATGTGTTGTGTGTGTGTGTGTGTGTGTGTGTGTGTGTGTGTGTGTGTGTGTGTGTGTGTGTGTGTGTGTGTGTGCGTGCGTGTGTGTCTGCGTATGTGTGTGTGTGCCTGTATACGTTTTTGTGTTTAACGCTGGGCGTTTGAAAAATGTACTTAGTGCTGTGTGCTCTCCTTGTGACAGTGTATATAAGTTCCAATGCACTCATTTGAATATATATCATATCAGCATGTGTGTGAAGTTGCCTGACTTTTGGGGACAAAATGTTAGTCCCCATAATATCATCAAGTTTTAGAGTGGAGACTTGCCTTAAGTTTAGGGTTAGAGTTACGCAAGTAGTGGTTAGAGTTAGGGTAAGTCACCAGGAAATTAATGTAAGCCAATGAAAGGGACTCTGTGAAGTAATGGAAACACATTGCATGTGTGTGTCAGTAGCTTTGTGTGACTGCGGCAGGCTGACGTGTGCCGCGCAGCCACAGGGACCAAAGGGGTTCTGCTCTCTTTCAGCTAATCCAAACAAAGCTCAGGCTGAGCCAGAATGAGGAATGTCTGTACTGTTGGTCAGAGACACAAAGGGTCAACCACAATGAGTGTAGAGGGGGCGATGTTTAGTGTCTTCATTCATCTGCGTACATGTTGATGCATGCAAGACACATAGACACCTTTGTGTTGTGTCCTTGCATTTTCCTGTACTTGTGGGTGTTTGATGACATTATTCTCACCAGCTATTTTTATACCCAGACTTACCTGTTTGCCATGTATAGTCACAGTGAGATGAAAAACTCACCTTTGTGGAAACATATTCACTCTGCAACAGAATCATGCACAAGGGAGTTAAAAAGAAAAAAAGCATGTAGTTACCACATACACACAAGAGCATACTGCAATACTTTTATTTCTCTCAGTAGCTATGTGATTTTTTTTTATGGGTTTATCTGATTCTAAGTGCTTCCTCTGAGACACTATCTTCTGTGTCCCCCCCAAAAAAATCCCCTGAAAGTGGAAACCTCATATACTTTTTTTTTCCATTCCAGTAACATTTGCACAACACATTCCCCTTTGGCTCTATCCTCAGATTCCTGTTGCATTTCAAACCTCTAACCACTGACAGTGGATCTGTAGTTTCCTCTGGATGACTGGTGAAATACAGTCAAGGTTTGGAAACCTGACTGTTTGTCGGAGCCAAAGGGATCATTAGCTGCATGTCATCAACAGAGCTATTGCATGCCGTGGATTTTCCAATGAGCTAAGGGGGCATCATGAGCGCACATGAGGTTTGCATTCATGGCCAATTTACACTGAAGATCACAGAAACTGTCACAGCACGCTGCACCTCTGTCTGTTTGGACTTTCCATTACAAAAAAGGGAATTTAATGCATACCTCTCCATACAACTCTCCTAAAGAGGCTATTGTGAGGACACTAGTCTGGCTCAATGTGTGTGACATCAATTAAAAAAACAACCGTTTTTGTCAATGAAAAGTAAGCTTTTGCCTTCGTTTCACTTTCTTTCACACTTCATTGTGCAGAATTCCCGGCAGTGATGAAACAATGCTGCAGAGGAGCAGTTTATTTACAATGGGGATTGTTCCATTTGCAATAGCACATGTTCAAATACTTTTTGGCACAGAGTCTGTGCAGTGAACTCTAGCTTGATCCCAAAACTGGAACAAGATAGAATAGACTGATATGTTCAACATGCAAACCCCCTCCCATCCATCCATAGCTCCCAGACTCAAGTAACACTGCCATTTCACAAGCAGGCCAATTAAAAACCAGTGACATTCAGGTGTGGGAGACAGAATGACATTAACACTAAATCCTTCTAAAACCCAATGACATTACAGCAACAACTAGCTGCAGCATTGGCATTCACTGACCATCTTTAATCTACTACATTCTCCAGTTAACAATGCAGTAGTGTGTAGGGAAACCGCCAGTGGGAAATCTTTGGCAAAGAGCAGGCCTTCAAATGTCATTAGGCATTTTCTTTGTGCTTTTTAGCAATTGAGATGATATCAATAAACTGTACAGGGTAGCTGAGGTATTCAAGGGGATGGGCACAGCCTTCTTCTAGCCGTGATCAGAATAGAACCACCTTTATTACTGAGGATATTAACATGTTAGATGCATTTGTGTGGCATGTGCTTAACACTTTATGCATACACAATGTAGATGTGTACATGGTTGTGTTACCTGTAACCGTATTACTTAGTGATGTATGCATGCTGTGTATGAGAAAGGGGAATTGAAAAATGTTACTGTAGTGCAGAGACTGCATTAGCTATTCAACATGGATCTGCTGAGAGAAAGGGAGTCCCCCCACCTATTCTGCTGTTATGTCCTCTATCTCATGCACATGCTGATGTGTATTCCCACCCCTCCCCCTTTGCATTAGTGTGGGATAGGAGCAAGGCTATAATAAAGGACATCTCAGGGACGAAGGACATTGGGGCTTGAAGGTCACACCATGAGTCGGTAGCACATTGCTTAGGGCAGCATTACTCCCTCACTCAAGTGTGCATGCATGCACATGCTTACGAATCTGCTAGGTATGCATAATCTAAGTAGTGTCTATGTGAGTGCATGTGAGATGTCAGTGTATGTGCTTGCACAAGTTAATTAGGTATGGATGCTCTTTCTAGTGAGGATATGGGAAGAGAAGAGGACATTCTGGCTACACACTGGATGTGTGTGTATTTGCTCCTAAAGACCTCGCTCCAGGCTAAGCGCTTCTGCTCATTAAACCATACAGGAGTAGTCTTCACATCACTCTCGCACAGAGATTTTTAATCAGCGTACAAGGCAGCCCTGATCGCAGAGCTTGCACACACAAGGAACATCTGCATTAATAAGTCCAGCCTCTTCAATGTACTTATACACATAGCATATGATATTGCAGACACATTCTGGTATGGTTCACATGGATGTAAGCACATGCACAGTGGAGCTGGATGTTAGGTGGAACAAAATCCTGTGTCTCCCAGACTGACCTCCTCTTTCATCCCCCTATTACCCTGGCTTCTCATGCAGAGCCACAAGTGTCACATCACATCAATGGGAGGCAACACTAATAGAAATATTAATATGGGGAAGATGAGGGAGAAAAGCATTTTTCGCTCCCTTTCTCTTTTTCCCCTCAGCAAACAGATTAGTACCTAATCCAGCAGGGATAAGGGGAGATAAATTGTTCCTGATTGGCTACATTGAGATAAATAAACACATGTCTGTTGCAAATGGATCTATACTGCAGAAGGCATTTTTTATCTAGTCATTCCATCTCATGTTTAGTCTTAAAAAATTTATTTTCTTTGGGATAATTAAATTCTGGCAGTGGGATAACTCTTGTTTTGTAATGCAGTTTCACTTGGTTCATAAGTTAGCTAAATACATTTTAAAATTAAAGCACAATGAGGTTGATCAGTCTACAAGCATTAAGAAAACTTGTTTCTTGAATCAAATGTATGTCTACAGGTCCCAAATTAAATTCTCTTATCCTGTACAACATTAAATGTCTCCAGCATCTTTTGGCGTTCTTCACTGATTATTCTCTCGGCATGATATCTTCTTTTGTGGCCTTGGTTTTAACTAGGCTACACCGTCGCCTTGATCTCAGCTGGGGTGTTACTCAAATATGATACCTCTTCAGATGGAATTAGCGGTTAGGGATGTACTGGGTCAGCATGTGGTACACAAGAGCAAAGCTGATATATCTGAACAGTTTCTTCTTCACCACTCAGGGAGGAACATTGCCATCATCCTGGCACTGGTCCAGCCATGCATAGCACATGCATTATGAACTCTTGGCTGAGCAAGCGCCATGCACATGTGGAAACTGTGGTTTTACAGCAGAATGGTTTGTATATGGCTTTTTTATAAGGCCTGATGTAAAGCATGGCTGAAAGATAAGAGCAATGGAAGATGATGATGATGGAGGAGCAGTTAAGCAGTGGTGTTTGTAGTAACCCCAACCTTTAGGCTCTATACTAAACACAAGACACACAATGGTGAAGAATAGTGTTCTAGATGTATATGTAGTGCATTTCATACAGGAGATCAGTTTGAGGGGATGCTGTGTGGCCAGTTGCATATTTCCCCTGGAGCAGGGCATAACATCCAGTGTGGCATGTTGTCTTTTCTTAAACACACTTCCTCCAAGACTCCCAGGTCAGTTAGTGCATGAGGGTTCTATGTTCCTAGTTGATATGCACAGGCATGGCCACAAGTTAAAACCTGTTGCACTAAGTTTCTGTCACAAAAAAGTCAGAATTACTCAAAAATGTATGAGACTAATTTCGCCTGACATCCATAATCATTCCTCAAGATAACAATACCTATGCAGGCATGTTCATGCCTAATAGAAGACTGAGCTTGTTGTTACACTGAGGCTTTCTCCTGACATAAACATTCATTAGCCAGGCTGCTGCTATCATCGTCAGTATGCTATGCAACACATGGTGTGTAGAAAAAAGAAATGTCTGGGCCAGTGTCTTTTATTTTGCACACTGAAACTGAATGTGTTATCACAAGAAAGACAAGGGCAGATGTCTTTGGAGAGAATTGTTTGAAAAAAAGCAGCTCTCCACTTCTGTATTTTTATGGTGTGTTGGTAAAAATGGGATTAGATGAAAGAATTGTTTCCCCTAAGTGAGCAGAACATTCTCAGAGGTGCACTGCATAAACCTTTCACTGGTCAGAGGCTGTTTTTAACCTTTGCGGGGATCCAAAATGCCAAACAGCCAACTGTCTTTCATTAATCTCACAAAAAGCCCCCTGCATCAGCACAACCTGCAGAGTGCCAGCAAAGTGAGAATGAAATCCCAAACTTTTAGAGGAAAAAATACATCACCAGGCTGTGCTTCTCCCACCTCTGTTACAGCACACTGTCTACACTGTTTTCCTCCTGCACCTTGTTCTTTTTTTAATTAGGAAGGGAAAACTGCCCAGGGGCTGATGCATAAGGGACAAAGCACTTAGCATGTCTGGCCCTAACTAAGATTCTACATTCTGGTTCCTAAAATAAATCCATTTATTGCTCCCTCCTGGGTATGCTTTCTCATGCCTAAAAGGAGCACGATGTTGATTATAGCTTTAGTTGCCACACTCTGTAGACTACCCAAGCTTAAGCTGTGTGGCCAAATTTAAATGAAAGGACTGTGAGACATGAATTTGCATAATACGCATATGAAGAAACAGAGGGAGCTCAAAGGTAGAGCCTGAGATGAAGTGACTTCTACGAAGTAAAGGTTAAAGGCCCCTTGCCCCCCCCCCCCAAAAAAATACTCCATCCTCGCAACCACATCCAGATGCTATCATCTGTTAAATTACGTCTTCAGCTAAACAACATATCCTCAGATACACCTCATACACATTCATCCTAATGTTTAATTCACTTGAAAGTTGAGCACAGGGCATGCTTTCCTTTTTCTCAGCTCCCTCTTTCTCTATCTCCCTGTGGCGATGTCACAGGGGATTAAGTCACAGAGGCCAAGCTACTTGTTTATGATTCATCCGAAGGGAGGCTGGAGCCGGTAGTGGTACCCACAGGGTGGGCAGCTAGCAGGCTACTTCTCCAGAGCCCTCGCTTTCCTGTATGCTAACAGAGCAATGGACACTGAAAAGTGTCTAATGGCCCTCATGGAGATGACATAGAGGGAAAATTCTTGTTAAGTCACATCACACATTTCAGGATGACATTAATCTTTATGAAGTAAGTCCTGTGTCATAGTGAGTAATATTAAAATTGTATGAAGATAAGCTGTTTTAGAAAGGGAGATAAAGTATAAATGAATAGGTGATTTTTAGATTACTCATATATCCCCTGCCTTGTGGTAATCATCAATTGCAGGTCATAGCATTAAAACTCTTTTTACCAATGCATGATTGCATCATTAGGAAGGCTAGATAGTAAAGCACATTAGTTTCCAGTCTACTTCTTCACAGGGGCTCATTAAAACACATTACTCCACCTTCCTTTGGCCACATTGCTGTGCATCTCTAAAATATATTTCTTGCAGCTCAATCAAAATATAAAGTGTAAATTAGTGAAAATTACCTCTTGCCTCAAACAAGTATTTTGGAGCATCCCAGGTAGATTCAAATTTGCAGCATCATTGCAATATGTTGCCCATACTGATGACATTTAAGTCTCCTCCAATCAGTCTCCAGAATAATTGTGTGTCAGATTTTTAACAACCTGTTGGAGTTGATTAACTGCTGTAATAGTGTGCGTGTGTATTGTGGTGAGGCGTGCTTTTAATAGGATATCTCACAGTAGGTAAACCACACAGAGTGTTAAAGGTTAGTTTGAAGCACATGTGAAACCACAAAATAAGCTAATCTTATGAGTTTTTTCTGTTGTTCCACGGTCACTAGTCTTCTTTGTTTATAATGAACAGTGGTTGTTATTAGAGACAAACTAGCATACAAGTGTTTTTCTACATCACTGTGTCGCTGTCAAAGGAACTAACGTATTACCACTGTTCAGTGGGACTTACTGTCCTCTTTTAATTGCACTTTTAATTAACTTGTGTGTAGCCTTCGTCTTGTCAGTGGATGCCCGAGCATGCCATTTAGCAAAAAGTAATGAAATTAACCTCTTGTTGACCAAGCAAACATTATGGCCAAATGAAATGAGCCAGGCTTTATTTACTCATGTGCACAGGCAGGCGGCAGTCAGGCGAGCCACATCTCTCTCAGCAGTAACATAGCTAAAATGTCAAGGGGATAGAAGGGAGTGTGTTTGGCATTGAGCAGCGAGTGTGGCCAACCAGCTGCATGGGAAGGAAAGAGAGGGCAGCCAGTGCTGGAATATAGTACGAAATTCTCCCACTCTGCCTTGCTATCTCAGGAGAGGTGACTGCAGACGGTCGATGAAAACAGCCCACTAATCAGTCAGTCACACTCACATGTGTGGAGCTCCATGCGCAGACACACACCTACAGCACCCAGACTCCCACTCTGTCGCTTTCTCTTGTTGTCTGGCTGTGCACATTCACTCTGAAAGAACGTAAATGACACCCTCTTCCACCATCTGCCACACACATGCATACAGTGATATGACCTCTAGCATAAAGACACGTTCACTCAGCGTGCACGCTAAGTGGTCAAGATGGAAAGAAACAACACGTGGCATGTTGAGCTGTTTTCTCTCTCCTCTTAGTCCCAGTGAATTCTTGGCCAAAGTTTGCAGCATTACTCAACACTGACTGTAATGTCTGTGGACACAAACATGAACATTTTGCCTCAGTGATCTTAAAAACAGTCATATCCTCTAAGTATAAAGGATTTATTCTTGACATGTACACAGTACTGTAAATACGGCATACTAATTCTTTATAAGCAACATTTTCTCAACAGTGCGTTTTTCAATAAAACTTTATTCCTAAAGGACCAAAACAGTTCAACTATTACATAAATTCAAAAAAGTGATATAACTATAATTCAAACCATGAATCATGTCTTCGGATTCAAGTCTGCAAAAGTCCACTGTCTATATAGTATTTTTTTTTCTTTTTTTCTTCACCATATCCCTTTCTATATCTAAATTCTGTATAATGCTAATAATTCTTGCTCCACAATTCTTGCAGTTTGTCCTCATTTCTTTTGGCACATCAGTTAACAGTTTCCACACCAGTGGCCTACTTTAAACCTCCTCAGCCACTGTACCCCTCCAAAAAAGCACAATGCAAGGTGACAGATTCTTCCCTGTTTTATTGAGTTATTTAAAGATGAGTCATTAAACTCACCTTTAAATGAGGGCTGTGGATAGCTATGTTTTATCAAGAAAACCTCTATTTGGGTGGTGTGAGCCAATTGCACACGTGTACGTGTGGCCTTCGCCCCATTTCCTCCTCACCCAGAGTGTCACTGAAAGCAAACGTCCTTCTCGGAGGTGGAATAGGCTGCCTGGGCCCAGCTAGTGCCGCACCTCGTTTTAATCAGGCTTTGGGGAGTGAAATATAGGCCTGGCAAGCAGACTGTACCCAAGCTCCATTCATCTGGTTTCAATCTTCTCTCCACCCTCGGATGTGGCCGTATGGGCATTCCTTTTCCAGCCATTGGGGTGTGGGGGTGGGGGACTGAGCAGCACAAAGGGCAGGCGTATTTGATGGAGGAGCATGTCTGTGAATAGACAAGGACTCGCTATCTCTTCTTGCTTTAAAGTGCTGTGCTATATTATGGTGATGCTCTGCTGAAATGGACAAAAGGATACAGTCAAACCATGTAGAATGTCATTCAGGTTCTCTTGGCTGACCTTTAACAAGTCTATGTGGCTTTTTTCTTCATTTTATGTATGTATGTATGTGTTGTTATTATTATTATTGCCTAATTACTTTAATTAGGTGCAGTATGTGCTTTTTTAATACATCTACTGTAGGTGTGTTTAATGTATGTGTGTGTGTGTGTGTGTGTGTGTGTGTGTGTGTGTGCAGCAGGTGAATAAGGTTAGAGTCCTGCATAAATTGGCTTGGCTAATCATAAGGACAGATGGTAGGTTGGTCCATTAGCTCTCCTAAATGAGCCTAAGTGAGGCCTTTCCTGGAAGCCTTGCAGCCACTGTTGACCTCCTTGGTCATCATGGAGCCACCACTCTGCCTCTGTCAGCTGCCCACCCAGGCAACACCTTTCAGTATACAGCTGCCAAAACAGACATGGCATCTGCTCACCTCTGGGGAAATGGCAGCCATCGACGTGTCCTTCCTAGTCACGGACGTGGATGGATATGATACCTCTTTTTCCTTTGCGGCAGCACCAGCTACAGCTTGAGTGGCTGTAATAGTATCATCCTCTCATTTTTGGATGAGGCCTGCCCTGCTTTGTTATTTTCCGCCTAACCAATCAAGTAAAATGATATGTCAGATGCATACCATAGGACTGGCGACAGCACTAATATGTCAGTGACGCAGCGCACTAGTGCTGGGCGGATGGAGAGAGGGAGTTAGCCTCCCGTCTGTTTTCAATTAGCTGGTGAAATGTACAACATGGGAGCTGTTCTGTTACACTCAGTTCCTTTTCTCCTGTGGATCCAGTGAAGTAAATTAACGTCTTTGCTGAGAGAGGTTTCGCTAACTAACCCCAGGTGAACTTTGACATTAGACAGTGACAAATAATCACTGTGACCTAAAAATGGAATTAAATCTGTTTTCAGAGAAAGGGGAGAAGAATATGACAAGCATCCAGAACATCCACACTCTCCTGACTATGAACTCCCAAAATGCAGTGCTAGGGTTATTTTACATTGCCTCTAAAGCTGAGCTTTAGTGCGGCTCCAAATATAGCACTAGCTCTAGGCTTGTTTTCCTCCTATTCCCCTTGTTTGTCACATGCAGCGAAACTTAACCATATACTGGCTTTTATTGTCTTCCCACAAGTTGTTAAACGCTTCTTTGAAACCACTGGGGTATTGAATTGCATTTAATAAAAGTCGGGGGCGTTGTACTTTATAGTGCATGAGGTAGATAGTATTGGAAGTTTTCATCGGTCTCACACTATTGTGAAGCATCCATCATCAGAGAGCCTGGCTGACCGCGATACATTCCACTTCCTGTGGTCATACACCTAGTCAGCTCTATTTTCAACCTAATGGACATAAAAAATTGCAGATTGCAGCAAAATGGACTTGGCAGCACAAAAGCTTATTAAGTATTGATCCGCTGAGGTCAGTGCCCATGTCCAGCCACTCCAACAATGTGAGAGGAGTTCGTTCACACACTTGCCAGCCACAAAGTGAGATTAGACCACATAAATAACTGGGGAAATTGAGGAGCATTTTGTGTCCAACAGAGAACAGTGCCCATACTTGCATGTTGTGCCAGGAAGAGAGGTAGGAGAATAAGGTTGTTTATATGTGCACCGTGGGCATTATGGCTGTTACTATCATAGCAAGCCCATCTGTCCAAACTCCAGCAGTGCTTACTGTTGCTGATTAGATATCATATACTAGTGCCCAACAGGAGAACTTTAAGTTGATCAGCAGCAGGCGAACCTGTCTTCTACAGTGTTTTAATGAATACAGCTCATCTTGTTTCTCACCGCGCCATCTGTCAGGCATGCAGAGCTTGAACCTAGCAAAGAATAGCCTTCCACTGTGTTGTCCATACTGTGGTGTCTGTACCTTTACTGGAGATCCCTGCGATGAATATTTTCCACTCTGATTCACAAAGCCTAGCCAACAAAAATACTTAAATGCCGCACAGAATGAAATAAGCTTAACGCTGGAACCAAAGCTTGTTGAATGCACAAGAAAAGTTAAAATGCTGTTTGCAGAGATGGAGAGAAAGTTTTTTTTGTGAGCAAAACCAAATTTGATTTCTGTCAAAGCAAACATAAACTCTCAAAGAGGATTTGGCAGTGTAGGCATTTGATAGCCCAAATTGCTGACTTGCCATTTTTAAACCAAGTAATCACTTTCTTTTCAGTCTTAGACACATGTTTGTGAAAATGACTTTCAGCAATTTGTTGTTGGCAAGAGCAAAAAAAAAGGTGCTTCATTTGAGAGTGAATGTCATAACATGTCAAAGGATTCTCTCTCCTCTGTCATCCATTAAAATATGTTTTCTCAGTGGGGGACAGCAAGTTTATTCAAGGCTGTGTGTTCATGCTGCAGGGAGAATGTGCCCTTTACACACATGTGCACATGTGCACCCACAGACAGCAAGTAATCTTGATGATGAGTTTCTACAGGATGTTAAAGGTCTCTTTTCTTTGCTGCATGCTTCTCTGTAGTTTGAGGTATGGAGATGCTCATGCAGAACAAAGCAACTCTGTACATAATGCTGGACTGTTAAGCCTTTGCCAGATGTTGGGAGGATCTGTTGCTGCGGCAAAATAGAGAGGTCCCTGTCCAAGCCCCATTTAACTGAAGTATGTTATCTGGTGCAAAACAGACCATTTGACATTTGGACCTTGTCCAGTCTGAACACATTAAAAGGAGGAAAAATGTCTTGAATTTTTTAAGCTGAATGTAACACTGCAAACGGTTTAACACCACACAAGCTTCTGGAGATTATTCTACAAGTCAGCCTGAAGTCACTAAGATGCATTGCTGTAATTAACATTTTAAATGGGTACTATCCTTTCCAAAATGATGAATTGGTTTTTAATTAAAAACAAAAAAAAAAACTTTCAGCCAATGACAGTCACTGTTGTCTTTGTGCAAGAGAAAGGAATTTTAAGTCTTCTGCTTGTCACTCTTTACACTTTGTGGTGTGTGTAGATTAAAAGAATTAAGCATTGGAACGCTTACACTAATATGTAGTGTCTCAGTGTTCTTTTTCACTTTGACTATTCCATGTGAAACCAACACAAATCCAGCTTAGAAATTTTATATAGATACATTAAACACAAGCATTCAAGCAATATTTGTTGTGAAGGTCGGTGCATGGGAGTGAAAGAAGGTGGAGCTCTTTACTCTTTCAATTGTTTCTGGCCAAATCCAGAAGATTTAGGGAGCAGCATGTTGGACAGCTACACCCATGAGAGTGGGTGATGCCACCAGATGCAGCGCTGATAAGATGTGTATAGCACTGTAAGCAGGTTTTACTGACTTTACCTCCCTTGGGTAATGGTGTAATTAGCTTTTGCCCCCCATCTCCTCCCTACTTCCTTATTTTGCTGAAGGAAAATGCAGAATGCTTTGGGGGAATTAAAAGTGCTTGTCGTGAAACTAATTTTGGATCTATTTTGGGGATATGTCAGTGGGATGGTGTCCCCATCGCTCGACGTGACAGCATTGATGAGGCCGTGAAAGGGATGCTAATGAAGGCAATAAGAGCAGCACGAGGTGAACATTTACCACAAGGCCTTACATTATTCAGACCTTAGTGGTATTTCATCTTCCTTTTCTCATTCCTACTGGTCCCCCTCTTTTTTCCCATTTGCCCTCCACCCCCAGGTTCAAGGGACTGTCTTAGAAATGATTCCATTCCTTCTTTTCCTCCTCAAACCAACCAACTACTGCTCCAGTCACAGTTCTTAGAAACATCTCATCAAAGATGAACATGAAAAGGGTGATCCTCACCATTAGCTCTTTGACATACTCATCCAATAGCTCCTGTAGTGCAAAAAAATTGTGGAAAAAGGCCTGATAGCATAAGACCAAAAAGGATTTATTACTTTCTTCTAAAAGTACCTCAAAAAGTAATAGTATAATAGTACAGTTTAGTATAACCTGTGGTGCATCCTATTGAGTTGAGTTGTGGACTTATCATTATTCCATGATTACTTTGTATATGTTTATGCTAAGAATGGAGGTTATTTGACTATAATTAAAGTTTGGGGTTTTTTTAATTCAGCAGTCTCTGGGTGCTGTCATCAGTCAAAAGATGGTACAATTTAAATAAAAATTTAAGTAGTGGGAAGATAATCATGAAGTCGAGCCACATTACTTGTACTATTTCTCACACGGTGATGAGCGTTACCCTTTACCAATTCCTTACTCATTCATAGGTAATGACTCTATGTACCTTATTGTTTAGTACCAACAAAATCTCTGTGTCAGCAGAGGGGTGAGTCGGTCGCTGAGTGTGAGGCAAGGAGGATTATGGGATTTTATTCCTTCAAAGAGCCAGCCTCCAGTCAAGGAAAAAAACAGCCTCTTTGATTTTCACAGAAGCAATATATTCATGAGTTGGACCTTGAAACTACAAGGGGACTAGTGTAGTGTGCCATATGCAGAACATGTGTTTTAATAGGGCATGATAACTTGGTAAATTTAAAGAGACTTACCCCTTAAGAAGCAGTAATTAAAAAGAGAGCTGTGGTTGCGTGAATAAAGGACTCTCACAGAGAGTGCATGGTGGTTGTTTTTGCAGGCACTCAATTTGCACTAAAAACTGGAGGCAGCCTCTTGTCTGCTGAGACATCTGAGACTTTTTTTTTTTTTTTGCGTTTCAAGCAAGTCTGCCTTGAAATCCTCAAAAACCTCACAGGAAAGAAGAAAAGACAAGATGTAACCCCCAAACTCTTAATCTCTGTGCCACATTAGTGATATTTATAGTATATATGTTTGGCATTTGAATAGCCAATTCAGGTCACACAAGATCGCTGTTCTGTTGGTAGGGGCAGAGAGACACAGCCTCCTAAACAGCATGCTGAGCTGTGAGTATTTCACTGTTGTCTCCTCAGCCCTATTCTCCTCCCAGCAACTCAGCTAAAAACTAGCTTTATGTCAGCTTTAAGAATGGAGGAATTGTATTTATATTTGCTATGTCAGGATTTGTGTGTTACATAAAATTGCATAAACTTGTATGAAGGTAGATCAAACATTTCTATTTCTCCTGCGTTTCTCCCTACATTTGTCTTTCTCCTGCTTTCATTCCTATTCCTTAATTATCCTGTAATTGACAGAAGATAAACAGTTATTTGCGGGTTTGGGAGAGGATTGTTACTGTTGCAGCCTGCAATAAGGCTGTTCAAGTAACTCAAATGTGACTAGACTCCGTGCGCTTGATGACAGATCTATTCCAAATCAAAGGTCTCTGTGGTGAGGCACTATTCACTGACAGCAAAAGATAGCCCCTCACATCACTGTTACGCAGACAGGCAGCAGAAGAAGTGTCATTGTGTTCACATAAAGTATACATTATGCACACCAGCAGTCAAGTATGTGCATAAAATGTAGATAGGCACAGATGTATTATATGCACAAAAAGCAACGAGAATGCACACAACAGGAGCCAGATATAAAGCTTCTGCATCTGCGAACCTGTGTCTAAAACCACCTTTGTGGTGGTATAATCCATTCTCCATACCAGTGACTTACAGTAACTGCCCAAAATAAGGCATTGCACCATCCCTCCACCCCTCCCTCAACCTATTTTTCCCTGTCCTTTCAGTCCTCTCACCCTGTCTATCTTCCATTGTCCCTCTCCCTTCTCTGAACTGCTGTCTTTGAGTACCAGAGGTCATAAGCTTTGGACATTGCAAAGGCCCCAGCCAGGCCAATGTGCTGACTTAGGAGATATGGGACTTGACTTTGGGCAGTGTGAAAGATCCAGGCCTGTCTTGTTTGTCTGTCTGTCCGTCTCACTGGCCACACTATAATAAGATTGCAGGGCTCTGTAAGGCGGATTTACTGGAGCACAACTCCCCCTAGGGCCTTGTCATAGAAATGGGTTCCTCCATATTTCACCCTAGCTGCTTACTCTCCCTCGCTTTGTCAGATGTGTCTATCTTTCTCCCCCTCACACTCACTCTCTCCCTCTAAACCTCTGGTGTTAGCTCTCACTTCCTTTTGTTAATTATGTTGTGCTTCATTCTTTTCTTTCTGTGGGCATAGATTGAACCTAGCCACAAATGGAAGCATGAAGCCGAGCCAAATGGAGCCAAGAAAAGCAGACACAATGAAAGAGAAAGAAGGATGAAGGATATGGCCAGGGATATAGCACCGTATCAAAGGTCCTCTCCACATATATCTCTCCCTCAAGACGGCCTTGTTTATTTAGATGGAATTTCCCAAGTACTTCTGGAATGTTTTAAAGAGATGTGAGTGCACAGACAACACTGTGGCCAGGGATGTTATTTAGGTTTGAGCTAATCTGCTCTGTTTTTTCTCTGTGCAGCACACCTTAACCGTAAATTGAAGGGCAAGGTCACACACACAAATTTAACTGACAAAACAAATTTTCCTACCTTATCCAAAGCTGCCACAGAAATGATTCTGTTGTGTCTCGTAGCTGATGTTGACACAGATGATGGTGTCTTGCCATCCAACATCCCAGCTGTGCACACTATGCAGTGAATAAGGCCAGTCCAAATGCAAGTGCAAACCCATATCCAGGCAGGCTTATTTTGGGAGGACCGTGTCATCTGTTTCACAGATACAAAGGTCCCTTTGCAAGACCATAAATAAGTGGCAAACTGAGAAGTAGTTATTGCATAGTAGTCGATAACCTTTTTGATTTGTGTGAAAAAAGAGAAATTTCTTTCTGCCACAGATAAAACATATTTGCTGTCTATATTTTACTGTCAAATACTGCAATTCATGGAACTGAAATCCTCATTACTGAACAATGAACCATATTTCTGACACCAGCAATGGCCTAGTTAGTAACATAACCCCAGTTATTTTTTTAAGGTCAATTTAAAGTCAGCTTGTGGAAACTCAAGTGCTTTGAGTGGAAAAATATTGCAATGCAACGCTTTTAGCGGTCACCCTGGCCCTATCTATCTTGCAGGTAAACTCTTCCATTTACAGAGAATGTAGTGAAAGAGGTGGGCAGTTAAGACGGAGGTGGGAGGTAAGAACGGAAGCAGTGAACTCTTATCAGGCGTTTTACACAGTGCTGGGTACAGCTCCAGGCTGCAGATGAGTCTGGGAGTGCTGATTACAGAGGCCAGCCTGAGGAGCTGAGGGGAGACAGTGGGCACAGGTCTCCCAGCAGACCTCTTAACCACTGCCAAGCATTAACTCGCACCATCAGGTCTAACCAACTGCATATAGACTTGGTCTGACCATTCCCCCTCTTGAATATTCTATACACTGCAAAGTCCTCTCTTTCTCTTTTCTGACATCCAAGCTAATATCAACAGGGAGCCCACAAGATGAATGAGCCAGCAAATGCTGCATTGAAAAGTCATAACCGGGGGATACCTTCTGGGTCCAGGAGCTCCTGTGTGAGGAGGAGTGGCCCTTTTATTTTCCTGCTAACTTATGATTTGAACTGCGCAGGTGGTCCAACAGAGCTGAAGGATCTCAACAGTTTTGTGCTGTCACTCCTGAGCTCCCAAAATGGACACACAAACAACCTGCCAGTTGCAAAGTACGCTACTTCTGCCAAACAGGTGAATGCCAACTGGAAACTATAAACTTGATTGACAGTGTGTAGCCCACAGCTCAGGTTTATAGTGTAATATTCACTAAGCTGAGAGAGGGTTTAAATAAGGCTTAAAGAACTGCTGAAATCCACCAGATGATGTCATCCATATGGAAAATGTGGTTTTGTGTGAGGCTCCTTTCACCCCTTTGTCTTGTGTCAGCTGTGATTCATTGGTTTCACAGCACAGTGCTGACATTTTGATTGGCCCAGAGATCACTTATGGGACAGGGTGTTGGCTCCTGTGAGGGTGGTCGAGAAGACAAGTGGACAGGCGCCCAGTGAGTGCTGATGCATTCAGGCCCCATTTTGCCTCCTGTGACACATCTGACATCATGTGATTGTGTCTGCTGAACACAAAGGCATTCTCTCATTGAGTATCTCAGGGTTGAATTACCCTACCACAGACAGAAACACCTGTGACTGAACCTAGTTTTTTGTTCAAATACATGTCCCTCACTATAATTCTGAGCAAACATGAGGAAATATTGAACCTTATGCTATAAAGCAGCATGATAAAGAAAGGAGACGTAGCAAGATTTACACAACCTGTACAATCCTGCATGATTCCAAGCATCTGCAGGCTAGATAACTTCATTTTAAGCACTCAGAATCCCTGGGAGCTATTGGTTCATTCAGCAATTAAATTAAAGGCGGGTAGTTAAGTTAAATGTTGTAGAGCCAAAAATATCTGTCACATTTGTGTGTGTAAGCTTAGTGAAGCTCTGCGGTATTGTACAGTCTACCAGATGGGAGGGGGGTGGGGGGTGGGGTATCATAGTAGTACACCACCCTCTGTAAGTATACACAAACAGCCGCACACTCACACCAACACCATCCATAGGCTGAGTTTCCAGTAAACCCCCCAACGATGCCTCTGGCTAATTCCATACAAGCCCGCTGGGCTGTCCGGCAACCTCCCAATAAATTAGCCTTGCCGCTCCCCCGCTGAGACACAGCCACTGACAGTCTGACTGGTGCCAGAAGTCACTCACTTGTGCACATTTTTGCACATTATTGCAACTTTTTACTGCAACCCAAGTTTTTCCACTGAGCAGACAGCAGCATTTTTTGCTGTGTGTGTAATTATAATAGTATGCCCCTTAAAATTGTGAATAGAGTGAAAGCTTGTTTCTGTTTAGCCTCCACTTTGTCAAACACTACCGTGGGAAAGTGGTTAGGGCTTGTCTGAAAAATACTAGTTACTAGTTCAAGTGACTCAAAAACTGTACCTCTTTAGCTTTATGGTGGATGTGTCCTGGTTCTGGGAGTTAACCTCCTTAGTAGTCAAAAGGTGTGTATCTTTACTTCCTATTCCACAACTTTCCGCAGCTGTTGCTGTGAATAGTAATGTGTTTTTGCCCTTGTCAAAACGGGCTAACAAAAAGATCATCCTACTGTAATGCACTGACCTAATATGTCAAAATCTATTTCATGTTAAAACAATTCCCAGTCTGTCTATCTTCTGTGTCTTCATGAGCCATACCTCAGCATCTGTCTGATAGTTCTTGGGATTATGGGTCGTGTCCCTCACTGCGTCTTTCCATCTCAATTTCCTTTATCGTCATAGTTGCGTCCTAGCATCTGCCTCTTGTCTCAGCTTTGGATCAAGTGTCCCCATCTAACATTTCTCTACCTCTCTCTTCCTTGACCTTAGTTCTATTCAGCCTGCTGTCAGTGGGTGCCCAGACAGAGATGAAGAAGGTTGTTGGAGACAATGCCACCTTGCCATGCCACCATCAGCTTCCGTCATCCAATTCTCTTGACATCGAGTGGCTCCTCCAGAAACCAAACTCTCAACAGAAAGTGGTAAGATGAGATTTTTTTTTCCATTTTATCCCCACTATTCTATTGTCATGTGTCAACCCATTACTTCACATTACACAAGAGTCCCTTTGAAGTTGTTTACTGTATCATCATTGTTTTAACAAACACTTGCTGTTACAGTGCTTCTGTTTTTAGGGCTGCTGCTGTTCCCAACGTTGCAAGCAGGAGCAGCCTGAGTTCAGCTTTGAGCAAACCATGAAGCTGTTTGTCATTAAGAACATCATCACAAGAACAACTTAAATACACTTCCGATAGCTATGAAAACTGGAATTACAGGTTTTTTGATCTTTGCTTAGTGACTTTCAAAATGACTGCCTTAATATTGGTGCTAAAACACAAACCTCTGTCTACTGCTGCTGCTTTTCCCTCCTCATTTTCTTCTCTCTCTCATTCTCAATTTCTCTCTCTTTCTCATGATGACTGATTTCCAATTTTCACAATACCTGCACATTAACTCAATGCTCAACGTTATGGTGGCAGTTGTAGTGTTTTTGATCATGCAGAATGTAGTTGTTTACTAATGCGATGGCACTGTTTCTGACACCTATAGCACAGAAAAGGTTGTTAGTTATGCTTTTAATTACTTTCCATCTAATTTGCCAGCTAGCATAGCCGACCTTAACCTGATGAAATGGAACATTTTAAGCTTGCTAGATAATGCTAACTCACTGACATTAACTAAGAAATGGAAGAGCATTACTGCAGCATTTCTCCTTAACACAGCTTCAAACAGATTCCAGGTTCTCCTGAGATTTTTTTGTACACTGTGCCACCACAGTGATGTGAAGTCTCATGCTAGTGCAGCACACACTCTTTAAAGCTCAAAATGGTTACAGTCTAATGGTGACATTTGTTTCCTTGTGGATTAAAGACAGTCTAGGTATATCCATTAGGCATCTGTTATCTCCTGCTTTCTTTGCAAAAGCAAAAAATGGAAAATAATTCCATGTTATTGCAAGAGCAAAATAATACCAAAAATGTAATTCTAAATAAATAATTTATGTTATCACAAATTCTGCTTTGCTGGAAAATGCCCCATATTTCTTGGGTGCCCATTGCTGTGTGTCCAACTAAAAGCTGGACCCAAAACTTGAAATCAGTGAATGATTGCAGCTGATTCTAGATTTGATAAAAAAAAATTCCCTGCTTTAAAAAGCAGAACAGCTATTTTATCTTAAGGAAAGTCAACTGAAAGCCTTTAAATTGCCTTAACTTGGTTTTGTCTCGCAGTCTCTGAAGAGGTTCTGTAATTGTTTCACTGGTTTTAAATCATTGCCTTTATTCACACAAATTGAACATGGTATCTGATAACAGACAGTGCGTGAAGTATCGCCAGCATTGTGTTGGAAGAGAGAGATTTCCTTTGGAAGTCATTTGTTCAATCACTGATGTGTTGGTTAGCACAGAGAAGCATGACACTGAGGAAGCAAAGAAAAGGAGTAGAGGGATGAAAAAAAGGGGGGGAAACAGAGGGGCCACGAATGAAAGAAAGGCAAAACAAGTGTCTTACGCTTTGATGATTCAGAGGGGGGCTGCCACATTGTGATGAATATTTAACGGGAAGATAACATTGAAGGCGCCATTAATTAAAATCAAACGCCTGAAAATTTGATTAGGAAAGAGACTGCGCCTGTAGCTAAATGAATAAAACATTCTTTTGTTATGCTGGAAGGCCCTGTTGAGAGGGAAAGAGCATCTTGTCAACATTTAGCCTCTGTTAGCAAATGTACAGGCTACATGAGTTAAGGACACAGAGGGACTTGAGACAGGGCATGAGACTTGCACTCTATGAATCTCACCAAACTCCATCTGCATTCTTCAAGACTTATAGTAAAAGACTTGCCCTCCAAGTTTTCGCTTCACTGGCCTGCAACTATAGTACAGCAATAGCTTAGTATAGTTATACAAAACTATAGTGACAGCTAAGATCTGGAATGTAATTTTCAGATCAAATAAAACAATGTCAGTAAACTTAAATAATAGCATTTTCCACATTTTACACCAATGTCAGTCTGATTGTTAATGGAAGGAAATGCTAAATTGCCTTTTTACCTCTCAGTTTGCTATGGTCACAAGTTCCTATAGGACACTTGCGTAATTTAAATATTGCACCAGGATTGGCATCCAAAGTATTTGTCATATCACAGTTCAGATTTTAAAGTGAGAGTAGAAAGCTTTCCACTTTCAGTATATGATACAGATATTACATGCATGTTTGCACATATGCATAGTGAAACACAAATATTTAACTGTAGGAACAAGAAAAGGAAAAGAAGTGGAAGAATAGTCCCTCTGTGATCAAAAAGTAGTTTGATAGACAGTTCTGGTTCAGGTTCTGATATTAAATGTGTATATTGTGTATCTGAAAATAACCTTGCAAGTAAACAAACACTGAAATGTAAAACTTTTACTTTTGTAAGTAAAAGTAACTGAACCAAATGTTTCATCCAGTTACTTCTTATCCGTTCAAAAAGGCTGTGGTGATTTTATTTAAACTTTTACCTCTTAAATTTCCTACAGCTGCACTTTCACTTTCATTGTTCAGAGTAGAGCCAGACATACCCAGAAGCATAAAGTAGTAGTAGTGTATACTCATGTATATGTGACTAATAAATTTCCAGAGTTCATGAAGGCATCAGAAGTGTGCCCAGAGGCAGACACTTTTAACAGTATGTCCCACTTTAGGTTGGTGTCAGGGCCACGTAGCTTTGTGCCTGTAGCTGTGGCACAGTAACATATACCTGTTTGCATTCATAGTGCATTTGTACTTTACGTGTTTGCTTGGCCACTAGTTTGTGTGTGTATGTGTACGTGTGTGTGTAAATGGCCAGTCATCACTTGCGATCACAGCAGGTGCCCCTGTTTCTTAGGCACTGATGCGCTGTGGCACCGGCATTTAGCAGTCCCCATCTGCAGGCTCTCACTAGCCCTGAGTAATAGGCCACTGTGACAGCTGTGTTTGTTTGTGTTTGTGTATGTGGGTAGAGAGAGAGTAAGGGGCAAAGAGGAGGAAGGAGAGTATAGAAATAAGCAAAGATATTAACAGACAGAAAAGAGAGAATGAAAGCTTTTCAGTATAGATTTACAGATTGTTAAGTGTCCACTGCAAAATTTCAGATCATCAGATTTTTCCCTTGAAGACTGTCTTTGCAAGCATCAACAAACCTTTGGCTAAAGATTAAATGAAAAATTGATGGATATTGATATAATCATGTCTGCAACAATACATTTCATATTATTGCTAATTATATTTTATTTATTTGTTTACAGTTTTATTCATCAGTCATCTTATTTTGTGTCACCACTGCTCATCTAACATGTTTCCTCTATCTATATATAAATAAACTTTCATGCAGTAGCTGTCCAAATTTAACCAGCTTTCATAATTAGTAGTTGTTCATTTTAAACAGTAAAATGAGAGATCAGTGGGAGCCATTGCAATCCATGCTAAGCTACAAGGCAAACAAGCATAAGTTAAAAATATCATGTCCTAAAGCAAAGAATACATTTTGTTTATTCAGTGAAAGCTGAAGCTGAACAATTGGTGTCCTACTGATTTGTATCACCTGACAGACTTATCTTCATACTGTGTACTTCTGACAATGTCTAATGTCAGACCTTTGTTAAGGTTTCGAGCAAACATCCAGACATTTCACTGCAGCAGCAGAATAGATTGGTATTTAGTCAATTGAGCAGCTCTGCTTATAGAAAGTGCACAAGGAGATTACAACGCTCACAGGTGATCAGCTAAATTAACGCTGGCATGATACTGGTATTCCAGAAAATTCATTCATTTGTAAAATATTATTTCCCAAGTGTTAATTTAAAAGCAATTGTTAACAATTTTACCCATGAGTGCTAGTATTTGTTTGTGAGTATGGGACTATGTGGATACTGTATGTGTGAGCTCTACATAGACCATCATGAGGGTTATGTAATTTTTAATGTTAATGGCAGGGTACCAGACAACTATATCAGGGGTATTACTGTTGGGATTTGGAAATTAAGTGAACCAGATGTGTTGTTCAGTGATATGAAAGCCTTCATATGTGATCAGTAACTTTAATTTGACACTGTAGAAAATGTGTTACGAATCTGTCGTGCAACAGTTTTACCTCTCTCTCCTCACACTTGATTATGTTGAAATAAATCTCCAATCTCTTTTTCTTTCTAGATCATTACCTTCTTTGGTGGCCAGGTGTATACCAATGAGGCAACAGGCAGTGAGGCCAGCCGTCTGTCCTTTGCTGGGGAGTACCTGGGTGGAGACGCCTCCCTGCTGATTAGTGACCTGCTGCTGACCGACTCCGGAGCATACTATTGTAAAGTCAAGATTGGGGGGAAGTACCACTGGAGCCAGGTCAACCTCATTGTGCTGGGTGAGTGTTGGCAGACACATTGTAATACATACACACAAACACACATGTCCCCCACCGGATTATGAAGAGACCCAAACCCATATATACACACACGCAGACCTAATCACTGGATCATTAGCCTGGCACATTTCCTCCGTCATGCTGGCTGATCTAATGATTCAATTTGATTCAGACAGTGTGATTTGATTTTTCTCATGCTGTTTGGGTTCGTTGGGATTGGTTTGTTGATGAGGTGAGACTGGGAACATACGACTGGGTCTGGAAGAGCATAGAACTGATTGATTATGTTAGGGAAGGAGTTACATGGACTAGCATCTTTATATACTTATAGTACACACACACACACACACACACACACACGCATGCACACGTATACGCCCGTTACCTATATGCCTATATGAGGCCTGTCAGAAAAAAGATAACAGATCCTGCTTTTAGTTCGTGGGACATTCTCATTGTACAAATTATGTCTTACAGCTACAGAAAGCCTGTTCTGGCCTCATAAATGCGTGGCGAAGTCGTCATTGTACATTATATCCTTTTTTTTAATCCTTTTCGTTTTTTGCATTTGCTCAATATATAGATGGTTATAAATGGCTTAACAGCTAGCTCAATTGTAATACGTGTCTCTGCTCGCATATCTCAAATAGCTAAACAACTCTGAAGGACAGACAGCAAAAGGGGAACAGCTGTACCACAAAAGCCAGCCTCAAAGTCCAGCGGGAGGAGCAAGATCATTCTCAATGTCAGAAAAGCAGGCGATTTATTAAAACATCATGGGAGATTAGTTCAACCCGCAGTTATTGGTTTTCTAATGGAACAGTCTGTTAATCCTCTCACTCTCGCTCGCTTCTCTCTTCTATAAAGACATTTCAGTGAGTTAGTGCCTCGATTTTTACAAATTGCCCTCAGCTTTGCGGTGACACTTTCGATTTTGAGAGAGACGAACATTTGCATTTTTCTCTTTCTCCCCACGCGAAGATAATAGCTTGGCAGCCAAACTGGTAGCTGGCTTGGCATGAGATAGCATGTGAGTGTATGAGTATGTGTGCATACCAGGGTTTATGTGCGCCTCCAGTGGTTGTGTGTGTGCTTATATGCAAGCTTGCAAGGTAATACCTGTATGCCTGTACTGCTCTTTTTACAGAGTGTGTGAATTTGCATGTGCACATTTTTTGACTTATATATGTTTAAGTGTGCATGTGGGTTGTATTTTTGTTTGTGCGTATGTGTATGTGTGTTTGTGAGTGTGTCCAGTAGTAAGATCTGATCCTGACAAAGCTGGAGGGAATGATGGAGGGAAGAAGGGCTGGACGAGCAAAGGGAGAAATATGCATTACTTATCTGGCTTTATGTACTGGCTATCACTAACTAATTAAATTTTTACAGATTTTACATTACAGAGTGACATAAACTGCAAGCCAAATACACAAAAGTCGACATGACAGTATGACAATATGTAAAAAAAAAAAAAACAATATATATGTTTAAATTTAGTTCACTACTGATCTAAAAATATGTCACTTGAGGGAGGGAGAAAATGATGCTATTTTCTTGCTTTTGTTGCTTTGCTCTGCCTCTTGGTGTATCTAAACAAAGCAGCTGTACTTGGCTCAGCAGGCATCTGCTATACTGTGCTGTGCCTCCAGCTACTGGACTATGACCAAAACCTTTGACCTGTGGAGAGCATATTACCAGGGGCCAGCTTTGGGGTCACATTGATCCATTTCCTATGGGACTGGGTTTTTTTCCATGTGTGTTCCCAGCTCTGTGCTAGATTCAACTTATTGAAATTATAATTAGGCAGCTTCAAATAAAATGTATAATCTACATTAAACATGCAGCATAACAAGCCGTGTGTGTTATTATCTTGCTTTTATGGCTTGTTTCTCTTAGATATGTGTTATGGAATAACTCATGCTTCATTTCTCCAACTCTCCACATTTCTGTTTAAGGAGAAAATTATAGTTTATTATAAACTGTATTTCAGATTATTGTAGACTCTAACCATTCTATGGATTTTAGGTGGCTTTTATGAACTCGTAGTATAATTGTTTGAGCTTTTAACCTTTATTTCATCATAACAATAATAAATATATATATCAAATATATAATATAATATAATAAAATTGTGTTGTACTTACTCTATATGCACATAGCTTTGGATGAAGGGTCTGTCAAATGAAATTGTAGAATTGTAGAATATTGAAATATACTCAGACAGGTCTTAGTTTCAGTACCTCAAACTTGGTCTGTCTTTCATTGTTAATGCAACATCTACCAGTAGCTTCTTATGATGGTGCCATAGATTTATTAGATTAAACCTTAATTTCTGGATGTTAGATAATTAGCAAAAGCATATGTAATTTAAGATGAATATTCATATATATGCCCTATGTATACATTTAAGACTAGTGCAGTATTTACTGTTGTGCCTCTCCGTTACTTTGCTCTGTTATGACAACACAGGCCTCATCTTAATGATTGCCATACAAAAAGCAAAACTCACAAATTTGTAATGTGTTTCAAATTTGGAGTAAAAGTTTATTTTTTTCTGTCACATTTTCACAAAAATGTTTCTGATCCCCATATGTTCTTACAGTTAAACCCTCTAAGCCGAGGTGCTGGATGGATGGAAAACTCCTAGAGGGCAGTGATGTCAAGCTCAGCTGCAAGTCCAGTGATGGTTCTGAACCAATAAACTACAAATGGGAGCGAGTTCTAGACAAAGGCAAAAGTCTGGGCAAATTGCCAAACCTGGCACTGATAGGTAAGGAAGATTGCAATGGCATTGCAGTGACAGGCCATTCAAGCTCTCTGCAGAGGGATCCTATGAAGATTTATTCTAAAGTTTATATTTTTATAGGCTATATTTATCAGAGGAAGTGTTTTGCTGAACATGTCATTTTTCCTTCACCTTCTCCAAACTCAATATAAACCTACATTTGCAAACACTGACCTGTACAAGTTCATTCTGCATCCATTTCATATCTTTAGACCAGTTCTAGTAATACCATCTACAGGTAATACCACATTATGAAAACTATTGTTTTTATTGGAAATCAAACTCAGCATTGTGATTTATAGTTGTAGTCTGTTGGAAGTTATATAAGTTATATAAACAGGAGGATCCAGGCTGATTCTGTGATCTGACCAAGATGTTTGTGACATTGAAATGTCAAGTCTGGCTTAAGTATATTATACCTGCGTGCATGAAGTTAGTTTGAACAGAGTATTTTCTTGGATTATGTGTAAAGTGGAGAAAATCAAATATGTAATACACAAAACTGGACTGGCAGCTCCCACTACATTCCGTACCAAAAAGAATTGGCTCAGTAGTCACCCTGAGGCACACTTCATTCACATGTTGTGAATTCTGGCATTTCCCTTGGATCATAACCAGGCATTTCTGCCTCGAAATAGTAACAAAGACAGTTTATGGCAAAAAAGCTAATCGGAGGGCAATTCTCCCTACTGTGTATTCTCTTCACTGGCATAAACTGGCATCAGTGATGGCACGTGCCCAGACAAAAACCTTCAAATTAATGACCTCCACCAAACAACACCTGTTCAGTCTAATTAGTTTTCATTGGACGATAACACACAGCGTCAGCGGGCATTATTTATGGGTCTCGTGAAAGGTAATCTCACATGGTTGTCATTGGTGAGGATGACTTAATATCCCATGGGGCTGTGGGACTCCATCGCTCTCTGAGACATGATCTTGCTATTCTCCTCAAGTCTTGTTCAGTCTGATGGGCCTCACCCTTAAATAAACACTCCATCAGCATCTCTTTCCCACATGTTTCTTCCTTCCATCTCTCTCTTTTTCTCTTTTCTTAGTCATAATCTACATTTAATTTGTCACTCCTGTCCTTCAAATGTAATTACCTCGAGGACAAACATGCAGCAGTGGTAAACCGTATACAGCAGACATTTGCACAAAAACACAAATTGCACAAGTTAACTACTGCTTTAACTCACCAGATCTCAAGAACCCAGAGATTGTGACCCTGAGGAATCTCACCATGGACAGCAACGGTGTCTACAGATGCACAGCAAGCAATGATGTGGGAGAGGAAAACTGCACCGTTGAAGTCACAATGCAGCGTGAGTTTCACTTCACACCAAACTGCCAGACTGATTGATGACTGTTGTTTCAAACTGCAGCTGGAAATACATTTATTCCCCTCCCTGCATTTCCATCCACCTTCCCATTCTCCCAAAGTGATCAACACAATAGGGACTGCACTAAACTTAAACTGCTGGCTACTGGTCACCACCTATGGTCCAACAGTTATGTTTCACTGTCACACTAATAAATTTCCTGAGAGGCCCAGTCGTGGGGTCGTGTCAAGAGAGAATGACACGTGGTGGCTCAGCAGTTTGATAGCTCTTGTGTTAAATTGAATTTGGGCATTGTGGAAGGAATGTAGGAAGTGCTGAAGTATTTCCAGTAAATGAGCATGGACCATAAGTATTTGCGAATTTAAGATTAAGAATGAAACCCATGAATAATATGTGACAGTAAGTGGTTCTAGCTCGCATAACTCATGACTTGCTCTTTTCCATTTACAGATGTGAGAGATGTAGGTATGGTAGCTGGTGCAGTGGTGGGGATATCCCTTGGTGTCCTCATCGTCATATTAATCATTTGGCTCGTGTTCCGAAAGAAAGAGAAAAAGAAGTACGAGGAGGAGGAGACTCCAAATGAGATCAGGTTTACTCTTCTTCTTTTCTTATGTGACTGAGATGCTTTTTGGTATTTTGCACTATCTCACTATACTTATTCACTAAAAATGCATACAAATGTGTGAACATGTGAGCATTCTCACACCACATGTCAGCATTTACACCATATTCATACACTAACAGAACATAAACTTATACACTCATGCACAAACCGATGGCACAGCATTGGGAGCAGTTTGGGGTTCAGTGTCTTGCTCGAGGACACTTAAACATGCAGAGGCTCTGGGTATGGAACCACCAATGCTCCGATAGGTGGACAACCAGCTCTACTGCTGAGCCAGAGCTGCCACAAACAGAAAACACAGACTAAACATGCAATGTTTAGGCCATTATTGCTATTTGCTTGTCTGCCTGCCTATGCCTCTGTGTCTAAAAAAAAACAAATACAAGGTCAAATGTTCATTGATTATCTTTTAAGAGCCTTCTATTCTCACCGCTTTGTGTATGTGTGGCATAGCATGAGCTATGGTATGAGCTAAGGGATCACACGAGTTTTTATTTCTCACTCTGATGGCTGCATGCATTGGTGGACCCTGTGGACCACTAATGACACTTGTCTAAAGCAACAGCATTTTTTTGTGACAGACTGGAGTCTGTGTAGGTGCATATTTACTGATGTAACAATGAATAATGCAGTATGGTTGAGGGACAACTTCAAGTAAATAATGTAGATGTGATGAAATGTTTTCTGTTTTTATACCATGTTAAGAGTCTGAGCTTTTCCACTAATGTGCTCTAGCAGACCACAACAGCTTAGCAATGCACATCTCTTGGGCATGGATTTAGAACCAACCTCACTGCTGTTTTTTATTTTCTTTTAATAGTTATGGAGCCTATTTTAGTGTGTCTCCGAGGCCACCACATAGACCAGATGAGAGGTTTCCATCTCTGACATTCTGTAAAGAATCAAAAGCTTCATAGCAATAAGATGTTATTACCTGGTGACTTCGCAAGCCACACACCCTAATGACCTGCTGACAGTGATTTATAATGACTGCACACTTCCAAGTAACACAGCACAAATTAACATAGTTTGGGTGATTAATGTTAATGACAATTTTAAGTGGGTTTCCCATGCAGTTTCTATTCTTCTGTGCTATTTTGTACATTTTTTTTTATCTTCCTTCTGTCACCAAAGTAAAATTATAAAAATTAAGTTTTCATTGTGTTCTCAACAAAAACTTTTTCCCCTCAACAATTGTATCTGGGGAGCTAGTGATTTCAGCAGATTTCATTATTCCATGCAAATGTGTTTCGGAAAACTCAAGGCCTGGGGGGTATCTCATGAATTACATGAGGTCCCAACATAATGCTAGTCCCTTATGAATAGGGTCTTTATAACTCACACACCACTATTCATCACTTGTAGAACAGTGTGTGAATAGTTTGTGTATGCAAGTTCCTCTTCTCTATTTTTAGAAGTATGGTTGATATAAATTAAAAGTACCTTTGTCATCATTGTGTGGTGTGTCTGTGTGTGTCTTTGTTACTACAGGGAGGATGCAGAGGCTCCCAAGGCCAAGCTGGTGAAGCCCAATTCCCTGTCCTCATCCCGTTCCGGCAGCTCACGCTCTGGTGCCTCCTCTACTCAGTCCATGGTGCACAACAGTGCCCAGCGTGGTCATCGCCCCCGCCCACCTGCTGTAACAGCTCTCAAGGAAAATGGACAGCCTCCAGGCTTCCCCCAGTCCCCTCCAGCCTACACTACAGTGGTGCCCCCCAAGACCCCTGAGCCCCCTGCCACTCCAAAATACAACTCCAGGAACATGTCTGGGCCCACACCACCAACTCTCATGGTCCCTGCCCAGACGAAGGCCTTTCAGACTGTGTAGGAATGAAAGCCAACCCTTTCCTGCAGCCATGTGAGACTCCCATCCCAGCCTAAGCCCCCTACCCTCCTCCCAAAGACTAAGACTATTCCATAAACAAAGAAATGCAACTAGTTAAACGGATGTAATTAAAAGAATCAATATTATAAGTCCAAAAGTACTTTTAATGAATGCATACTTAAAAAGGGAAAATAAGACATGCTTGCCCCCTACCGAATTACATAAAAGAACAAAACAAAAGAAAAGACACGACCCGAGATGTGACACTGTTTGTGTCTCATGGCTAAAGGCAGAATCTATTTCTAGAGTTCCTTTTTTTGGCTTTGGATGGCACAGGGAAGCACCGTGTGCAGCAAGGTAGAAGGACCCCCCCAGTAAAGCCTTTATTTATTTATCAAATTAAATTGTTAGGGAGCAGTACAGAAAAAGAGAAGGAAGAGGCATACAGTTGGCTGGATAATAAAGAAGATACAGACTCAAAGTCAGTCCTACCAATGGAGTTACACTGCTACTGAGCTTTGGTTGTCAACAAATGCAAAATGGATAGAAGCAGTGCGGAAACAAGGACCAAAAAGTGTGAGAGTGTCAGACAGCTACTGATTTTTTTTTCTTTTTATCTGGGAGGAGGAGGCAAGTGGGGATGCTCTGATTCATGTTACCCTGCACCTCCTACTTGCTGCTCCCAGCACCTGCTCTGAAAATCACAAATCCCTTTGCCTCTCATGGGCTGGACCAGTTTTGCCCATCCATGTGGACAGATACAGTGCGTGGCGTGTGCATCATCTGCCTCAGTGCTCTCGGTCTTTCGTGCTCTCATAACGGACCCATGAGAAACCTCTGCCGTCCTGACACTGACTCAGCTGGCTCACAAACAGCTCATCTGCTTTACCAATCAGCAGGGGAAACTTCAGGTACAAGGATGTAGCATTGACATTGGAGTCAGATCAGTTGTTAACCCCTTCTCACATCCCATCTACATCTGTAGGCATCCTTTTTCTGGTACTGAATATCTTCCCTAAAATAGTATGTATTAGGCCTATAGCAAGTCACTACTTAAAATATAGGGGATAAGCATCTACTAGACCAGCTGGTCTTGTTTTTTGGTTACTTTGTTTCTGTTATCCTGTGTCTCTTCTCTATGAACAGGTTGTGAAAAGTGACAGCTGGGTGTCCATTCATCCATGTAAAGAAGTGCCACCAATCCCTAGAATGGGTTACTATTATCATTGCTTTTTTTTTTTTTTTACTCTTTTGTTTACCTACTACATGTCTAAACTTAAGCCAAAATCTGTCATCATGAATGTGTGATGTACAAAGATGGTGGATCACATTATTTTCAGCTTCCTCTAAGTTGCTGAATCAATATTCAAGCTAAGGCACAAAGAACTAACCTTGACGTTCAATTTTACAATTCCTATGTCTGACTGATGGGAGTGAGGAGTATGATTCAATAGACTTCAATTGTATAGAGTGTGTATGGTACCTTTATCAGTACTCTCCCTGGATCCATAACAATGGAGTGGCACTCGATTGCTGTCTCGCTGAATCACCGGGTCCTGCTTGGTTATTGGTCGGGCTGTGCTAGCCAATCCTCAGTTGTCGCATCCTCAGACAAACCCAGTGCAGTTTGATTGAAAGTATCTCAAAAAATGGCGAGTAGCCTATATAGTGTGCCTTTGCAATCCCTCTTCCCTTTGATGGTTTCTTTCTTTGTCCTTATCTTCAGCACACCAGTGGTTAAGTCTCAGTTCACATCCAGCTTTGAGGGTCAACAGTAGCAAATGCTGTGAGGTATAACTTTGCAAACTTGCCCTAGTAATAACAGATGGAGCCTAGGGAGTACCAAGCAGAGTGAATTATCCATGGTGAGAAAGCAATCCCATGCCATGGGACAATGTACTGTATATTCTGTAATCAGTCATGTTTTATATTGTACATACAGATAGATATACGCACATGATGTCATTTAATTTAACAAATAGCGGTATGTAAGGGGAAATATACTCCTTACAAAAGAGCCAAATGGGACCCAAAAGTGAATTTAAACCATGTGTTTTTTTGTACACATGTTTGAACAAATTAAGGCAGTATTCTGATATAACCATTATTTTTTCTTTGAGCTCAGTAATCATGTGAAGCAAGTATTTTTTAAATGAAATGGAATATTGCAAAGTCCATAGGTAAGTCAAAAGCACGGTATCTTAACACCTACTCGTCGAATTCTCATAAGATATTGTATGGATTTTATTGATGTCCTGAGGATAATTTAATGTGACTTAAATGACCCTGTGACCTTTCCTCAATCACTACCAGGGGGTCAAAATTTCCTCTTGGCCAGAAATTGGGCACAAATAAGTTATCTTGAAAAGTTATTGACAAATTTACATGAAATCTGCCATACGTATTTATAGTGAGCACGTAATTAATATTTTGGTGAACTCTCACATTTGATTTGAAATTTGTAAGTGAGTCCAATGCCATTAAAGTTAGTAAGCATGTTCATTCCATTAAAGGAAATTAACTATTTTTAATGACTCCATGGACTTTACTCTCAGGATATACTACAACAACAATTTAAGCTTCACTGCTGGTTCTAAGAAAAGCAAGTTATCTGTATGTCCAAAAATGTAATATTATAACTTTTTCTCTCTCTGCCTGTAGAGGGGTGTGAGTCTTGTTTCACTTATAAATCTAAATTTTCACATTAAAGTAACACCTGTGGTATTAGATAAAGTTATTTAACCTGAAATATTTTAAAACCAACATCTGTCTGAAAAGCACATGTAGTTTGACTTTACATGCGGGAATTCATGTGTGACTTAATTGTAAGGGAAATACTAAGAAAAATGCCTTTTATATTCAACAGGAGACAGCAGTTCATATTTGAGCAGGGAAGCTATGTGTGCGAGTGTGTGTGTGTGTGCGTGTGTGTGTGTGTGTGTGTGTACGTGCATCTGTGTGTGCGTGCGTCTGTTTGTCTGTGCATGCATGCTTGCGTACATGTTTGTGAATGTGTGTGAGTGTGTATGTGTGGGTGTGTGCATGCAAATTCAGTATAAGCCCTTGGGCCACACCCACACATTCTCATGTTAGCTATTCAATGAGAAAGATTCAGTCAGGCAAAGTAACCTCTATCCAAATTGATATGACTGCAGACTGACAGTGCTTATTTGAGTTTTCACTGACTTATATGCCTACTGCACTTGGCTTCACAGACAGCAGTCATGTTTGCTTGTGGGGGTGGTGTCTCGAGACAAAGCACGTCCATAATTCATAACTATTGTCAGCTCTGGAGGCCACTTATACAATCCCTCTCTGCTTTTGCTGTCTCTTAACATACAATGCACTTGGCCTTGGGTGTACTGATGGCATCTCAAGGTGCACACTTAGACAAACACACCACACACACAATACAAACAGGTAAAAGTTGTATATACTCACACATCAGCAGACACGCATAGCACATTCAGGTCCACACAGGTGTGTGCTTCATGAACAGTCACAGTTGCACATGCACACATAGGCACACAAACACACACAGTATGCACAAACAAAAGGCCAAACAGCCATCCTTGTTATTTCTGCTCCTTCAGAATCAATTCGATGGATCAAATGTCTAAAGGTGTTACGACTGACTGATGGTACCAGGATACACAAACACACGCACACACACACACAGATATACAGGTCAGCTACTGTAAAAGAAAACACACACACATGCATGCAAACACACATGTATTCAGAAAGATAGAAACTGCTATGCATTTTAGCAATCTGGATAGCATATTTTTGAAGACTTTTTTTCATGAGAATCTGCAAGATTCAAACTGGGAATCGGGAGAGGTATAACGGGATTGATATTGAGCCAGGGCTGTAGGCTCTTGCCATTGAAATTCCCTCCGCCGCAGATGAAAGTAGCAGTGGAGGTGGAGGATGGGATGCAAGTCTTCCAGCTGTTAAATTCCTCCAAGCTTTTTGATTTGCTTTCCAGTAACTGCAACTCTCAGGTGGCAAATTCCCCAGTTTATGAGCCCTTGCATTGCATCTCTTCTCTCATGGGTGCAGCTTTTGTGGCCTGACAAACTTGTGTCTTTTCCAACAAATGAATTTTAAGGAGCTTTTGTCAGTTGAGTGGAGTGGAGGAGTAAAGTCTTAACACACCTCAGAGTGTAAGCAGCACATCCAATACCGTTCTTCAAAACAGTATCCATCAGCACTATATATTGTCTTATTATCAACACTCAAAGGTGCAGTTAACATGAAATCATTCATGGTTATCCTCCGTTATATGATAAGAGTACGAATCTCATGTAGCCACCAGGTTTTATGTTCTATTAAGCATTTTGTTATGATTAAAGCTGATGAGCAGGGCAAAGTGATTCTCAGACTTTGTGGTCTGGCCTTGTCAGTATAGGGGAATGTGATGTACAATTACTTTTGAGAGAGAAAATGAACCAGGCTTTGGTCAACTTCAAGAAGGAAAGCAAGGTACCTGCATGTCATAGGAGATTGAGCAGATGAACGAGAATGCTTTGCTTTGATGTAACATAACTGTATTCGGCTAAAAATTGTTAAAAAAAAATGAAAAGAAAATCTACAATTGTAAATATATTCACAGAAAATTTTATGAAGCTTTATTTTTGTCTTCTGCTTTATTTTGAAATTATCATCCATGTACTTTGCACTTTTTTGTGTGCTGTGCTCATCACCGGCCTGTGTGGGATCTGTGTGGTTGGCTGTTTCTCTTGACTACATTGTTTTGGTGTCAGGGGGAGACATGCTCAGCGCGGCGTTGCTAAAGGGAAATGTAAGACACATTTGGGTTTTGGTTTTTTTTTAATCTCATCTGTTTTTCTGCCGTGGCTTCTTTTTGGTTTTGTAAAACAGTAGAGAATTTCTTTGTTTGTTTGTTTGATGAAAACAATCCATGTAAATATCACAAGTAAAAAATGTATATTTTTACGACTTCTGAGTTATTACTCTTTCATTTGCAAATAAAATATTCAATGACAACTTACTTGGTCTTGAGGCATCTTGATTTGGATTGTAAAATTAAACATAAACATGAGCAATGCCATGTATTTAACGTGGCTGACTGAAATAATGTATAAATGTATGTGTTCAGCTCAGGTACAGTATATGTAAGAATTATTTTGGACCTGCACTTGGATAATTATTGTCCTTTACCAGGTTCTCCTAAGCCAATGTCAGTGTACAGGATGTTGATGGGACATGGTCAAAGCCTCTTTTCATACTTTTTACTCTGTAACTGACTGTACATATAGTGTAGTCATATAATAGCAAAATAAGTCAATGTGAGTTGGCTGAAGTAAAATTTGACAGCTGCCAGCTGTTGACCTACTAAAAATCTCATCCAGAACACAAAGAAATGGCATAATAAAAGGATAATCTGTTTTTAAATTTTAGTTTATGCTATAAACTTGGCTATAAAGTTGGTTGAAGAAGGAGGGATTCCAAAATAATTCCTGCAATTGCATTATTAGGATTTATTAATGCTTGATGGTAATAAGGTGATGGCTAATGACTAAATCTGCACTAAATTTCCCTTCTTAGCATATTGACTTCTTTTATGTATGATATCAATCTGTAAATCAATGATACGCTTTTCAGCTTTGCTATTAGTATCCTAACAGTTACAGATTTGATTACCATAACACTTGGTACACATGTTCACAGGCACCAGCAAATGAGTCCTAATAACTTTGCTGACCCCATGTCTTTTCTTGTAGAGCCACCAGGTCAAATGTTTCAATTATTCTGAGAATATGACAATGTTAGCAGGGTGAATTTGTGCAAAATTATGTACAGCTATGATTCTCAAATAATTTACTATACTGACTTTTGTCATCAGCTGATTTTCTTCTAACACCACCATGGGGAAGACATTTGGTTTTGAGTGAAATCTCCATGAAATATCCATTCACTGGATTGTGAACCTGCTATCATAACCTGACATCAGCATGTTGTACCTAAGTACAGCCTCAGGCTCCTTGTTGTTACTTACCTTTCTATTTATTTAAAAGCACATGAAGATCCAATACGATTTAAGGGACAAAAGGTGTATGTTAAAATTTTAATTCAAATAAATAGGCACCATCCACATCTTTTATAGTGATAAATCCATGGCATAACCATGTTACTATGGGTTTTTTTTTACAGATATAAATACATTCCTCACTACAACTGTAAGCCCAGTTACAGTGGCTGCAGATGCAGCACTTGGACAGGAAGCTCTGTCATCTCCTTCCTCCTCAACAGTCTCTCCAACCTTTCAACGTGACACTCACGCCCGTGGCAGCAAGGTCAGTGATATCTATTGACCTGTCAGACACTTATTGACTGACATTCATCTCTTCCCTCTGAAAAGTTCTTCTTATGTTGACAGTCTATTGAACTGCCAAGATGGAGTGTCTGTGTCAAACCTGGTTAGAAAGACAGGGTGTGACTTTATCTCTATCTCAAGGATGCACACGAAATGTAGGGCAAGAAGTCACGAAAGTGGATTGAACAAGTGGATGTGGCAGTAATATAAATGCACATGAACCAGCCACTGGAGATAATACAATTACACGTGTGTTCCCTGACATCTGTTTATTGAAGAGCTGGCTGCAGACTGCTTGCAAAATTTACATTTTTTCAAAATATGGCATCCATACTAAGCAAGATCAGATTTTCAGGGCCAGATCACATTTCTGTACTCTGTTCCATGCCTCTGTGCTCATTGTTCCACATGATTAGTCATGTGTGATGACACTGTCAAAAACCCATCTCACTGGCATGCCCACGAGCATACACATGCACAGACACCCACACCCACACACCCCCCCACACACACATGCTTATCAGTGCTGTGTTGATAACATTTGGGTATTACTTGGACAATCACAAAAAACAAAAAAGATGATGATTTCCATTGTTAGAGATAGAATATATCTATAAAAATATATATATGGCTTTTTTGAGCATATGTAGGACACATCATTGTTGCAAATCATCTAATAGAATAAAGTGTCATGACTTTGAATTAGCACGGACACTCAGATCATAATTAGCCTAAACACAAAAGTGATGAAATATGTCAACACAGCGATAAGAAATTGTTTTGCTCTGAGCAAGCTTTGTAGTCTAATTAATACCAAGTCACATTTTTTTCCTGGTCTCCCTCTATAATCTGCAAAGTAAATTCTTGGAGATTGCCACACAGGGCCTTTATAATTGAAGTCACTTATATAATTGCACCCCCTGGTGTTGATTAGGAATAGCTCCCTTGTTATCTGTGACGCTGATACGGTCTTAATGAGATGAGAGAAATCTTAAGTCGGGCATCATACATCATCATTTAAGATTAGTTAATCAGAAGTGTCACGAACAAAGAAAAATGGGAGCTGCGGACAAATTTTGGAACATGACAATCCAATTTCAGAAACTGGACTATGTGTGTGTCATTCTTTTTTTTTTTAATCTAAGTTTACGCGGTCTGGATAACATTTTCCTTTTTCCCAGACATTGACTGTATCACTAATCGCCAGATCTCATTTCCTGGTTCCCCACAGATAACTCTGATCTAATCATGAATATTGTCTTTTCAAAAATTATATTTAAAAAAATGTTTTCATTTATGTTGTGATGCACCATACACAGTTCAATATTGCTCAGTGAAGAATGGAACGATATCACTATTAGTAGGACCTATCGATACTGCACATGGGTGGCTTTGCTTAAAGCTCCCTCTAGTGGAAGCTGATATGTGTACCAAGTGCAATACAATATAAGGATGAATAGGAGCAAAAGGAGGGAGTTTACATGTTGCTGTTTCCATCTTAATGAAAAGCTTTTATCCATGTGTTTCTGTTATCTGAAAGCTGGCTACTGAGTCTCACTTGTGACTCTTTGTGGATTTTAATACTGTAGATGTCTACGAGTGCTTTGTGTGCCATTGTACTGATTATCCCTGGGTAATGAACATTGCTCTGTGACCCACATCTAAAATATATTTCACTCTCTGACAACTACACTAATTATAGGGCTGCCATAATTTTAAATAGAGAGGTTAATGGCATGCTATTTTTGATAGCTCGTTCACTGATGCAATTCCACTTTAAAAAGTTGAGTTACATTAACTATGGAAAATGATTTATCAGTGGTGGCTGAATTGTTAACTGTCTGTACTGTTCTATCTGGCCACCCTTATTATGATGTAACTGTGAAATCCCTAATAAAAATGTCACTGAGCTTTTAATAAGCCTGGTGCAGGATGAATCACCTTTTGCTGTGCTTTATCAGAAAATACAATATATGCAGCTCATAAGATATTGTAATATTAAATAATTCCATTATTTGATTTATTAAAGAGGGAAAGCAAAATGCATGAATAACAATTTAGTAAACTTAAGACTTAATTGTGAAAGATATTAGTCCATCTAGTTGGTAGTTGGCAATTAATGATATGGTATCTTTTAATGCAAACTCCCACCTAAAATAGACAAAGGAGATCAATGATTATATACTCCAAAGACAGAACCCCTCAGCTAAAGATTCCTTCAGACTCTTTGGTGAAATGTATGTTTTTGCTTTGACTTACAGGGTGTTCAGCTATAATGTTGTCCCAAAGATGCTGTACATTAGAGGTACCCACCTCCACTATAGTTTGTCTGACCCAAAATAATTTGGCATATAGCTTCTGCAAAATATATTAAACCATGTGCAAACTTTGACTCAGTTGTGTGCAAGTCTTCGAATGGTCTCACCTGTTACTACATCAGTAAATGGTTTTTCCAAGATCTTAACTTATGAGGACTAATCATTGAATGATCATCCAAATCCTGTCTATGACAGAGGACAAATAATTTCCTAATGAATCCAAGTAGCACAATGCTCATGCTGAACACGTTTAATGATTATAATACACATGTTGCCTGAGTGACATAAAGTATTGAATTGTATGTACTTAAAGCAGCCTATTCAGAATAGTCTTAATATATTCTTTTCCAGCTTGACAAGTCCAAAATAACTGGATCATGTGAATATGACAGTTAAGCTCTTGTGTGCAATTACAGGGTAATAAATGATGCTAAAATTGAGTGAGATAACTTTTCAATTAGCAGAGGACCCTCTTGAGAACACCTGCTGTGCTTCACATCCCACTTCAAGCATGAGGCAGTTCCACCTCTCCCCATTAAGCCTGAGACACTCCAACTGCATCTTAGCAGTGTAGCACTCAGTTGGTCGCAGGTAGGATCTCCGGTGCAATCTTGCTACAGAGGACATGGCCTCTGGGCATCTTATCCCTCAGCTGAAGCTGGAGGAGCCAGTGGAGGACGGGATGTTCAGGAGCATCACCTTCCGCCCCTTCCAGTATGGACACCACCAGCGTGGGAAGTCAATTTCTCCCTGCAGTGAAAGAAAACAACACAAGTAAGAAATATATGTAATAAGCTTGAGGAGTTTAGGCCTCCAGCAAGAGAAAGTTAGGAATGCACAAGACGATTACTGTGGGTGATGTTGGATGGATTACATTTTCGGTGTCAGCAAGACAGCAACAACCTTCTTGTCATATACTGTAGTGTAATGAAAAATAAACCATAGTAATCCACTTTAAGAATGCAAATACAGCCTCATCCTTGCTGTTTTTTAATGTCAGAGATATTAATGTGACATCACGGAAAAAGGCAGAAGAGAGGACTAAAAAAAGGAGCTCTGCTAAACCACCTGTGCCCTGTAGCAAACTGGCTGACTTACAAAGCTACAACCACAAATTAAAATTGCTGGGGACTAATGTAGAGCTGTAAAAATAAAGAAAGGAATATTGAACTATATTAAACAAAAAAATAAATTATGTGTAAGTCTAAGATGTGTAATTCATTAACACATGTCCAAGAACTGTCCAAGAACTTTAGCTTGCTCACCCTGACTTGTGAGTTTTTTAGCCTAGCAAAGAAGTAGTTGGTCCACTGACGCAAATAATTCAGAAAATGTTAAACTTGTGTGCACCACTGCACTAATATGTATAAATTGCGATTTGCCAATAATGCAGACCTTTTAATGCTAATGAGATGAGGCAAGGCAACCAGGGCCCTTCTTGACCAGCTGTCTCTTGTAGTGTTGATGACAATCACGGATTGTAATGTAGGAATAAAAGGTGGCTGATGGGTCTTTTTCCACAGCACACATGTAGGCATGTCATATCTAGGAGAAGCACAGGTTTAAATAGGGTCATTTGAGATGAACCGCACCTGGCAGCAAGAAGCACTGGCGAAAAGCTCTAGTCAGTTTCCAGCAGCCTAAATCAATGTTAATTATAAACCATACAATTCTAATTTTGAGAAACAGTCCACAGCTACATACACATGCCATAAACAGGAAGAAGAGCAACATATATCCTTATATTGAGAATATAAGGCATGCATTTTAGACACAAATTAAGCTCTGTTTCAACAACTGTATTCTTTTGATAGTTTTCCATGAGTAGCTATAACCAATATATTTCTTGTACATATTCTGCTTCTCTTGCAAACAAATCATTGTCGTTAAACTGTAATTAGGCCTCTTTAAGATTCAATTTATTTATATTTCATTTTTCAATTTTATATTTATTGTAATTACATATATGCAGAAATGTGCATGTAGCTTGCTTGTGTTCTACCCTTTGTTCTTTTTATGACTTTATTGTCAAACATTTTGTAAAAGCTGGTTATGATAAGTTAATTATTATTATTATTATTATTATTATTATTATTATTATTATTATTATTATTATTATTATTATTGATTGCACAGACAATTTGTATTCTCTCTTTAAAATGTGGCCTTTGTGGTCAAAACTAAGACCCCGTTAGCCTTTTGATGAAATCCAGGCTTATTCCATTGTAATATTGTGAGCTGCAGTACCTGACTCCAAAAACTACATCAATTCAATGAGGTTATCATTGCCCACATATGCATGACTTCTGAAACATAGTCCAAAATTACGACAGCAAATGTTCATAAATACACATTATTGGAATTGTCTTTAGAGTTGTTTCAGTGCAGCAAGAGGCTGATGGAAGTTTTCATAAATGTAAGTTTTATTAAAGATTTAAGGAACTTGACTATTGCTAGGTGTTACAACAAGACTGTGGTGTGAGACATTGCTGTGAAACTGCAGACATCCCTTCTTGTTGCTATGGGAGCCGTCACCTGAGACAGTTAGGATCTAATTGGGGCTTTGTCTAATATAAAAACCAGCGGTTAGCAGTCACAGCAGTGTGATGATTAGGCATCCATCTCATGTTTTGTTGAACAGTTATCCACTCTACCAATGTCATGAATTTATCTTGTGATTCTCTGGGTAGAAATGATGCATGCCAACTGTGTCGGAGCCAGATTACACAGCTCAGTGACAGTGTTAGTGCACCAAGGGGCATCTGTCTAATGATGTGGCATCTAAAGGGAGCTGCTAGGCTGAAAAAAAATTGTTCTGCTGAATAATCGGATTAAGCTAAAAGTGTGAAACATGCCAAATTTTTTAAGGCATACCCTCGATCTAGGTTGAGGATACTTTCTGCCTCCAGTACATGTTACCAGGAAAAGAAACTGAATGTTTATTGTGTGTGTGTTTGTGTGTGTATGTGTGTGTGTGTGTGTGTGTGTCACTGATCTTCATCCTTAGCATCTTGTTAAGCATAGTACAATCAATGTGTTTACATTGGCATTTTTTGGATATCACTGTGCATTTTAATTTTGCATTAGAATGTAAATAGTCTCCAAAAGTATATAGTTTCACTTCCCCCTCAGAGAAAGAATGGCTGACATCACTGTCAGTGTCAACACTCTCAACTGTACAGATGTGACTTGTCAGATGACCAAGCTCAAGCTCTCTCAGGTGATTGTAATTTGAGGTGTTATGTAATTGTGGTGTCTCTGGCAGTATAATAGTTTCACTTTAGCTATCTTGCTGCCCTTTCTTGGTGTGGGCTGGTAACAAATCTGTGATAAATTGTTAAATCCATGAACTGAAAAAAAAGTGCTGAACTTTTTTTTTTAATATGGCAAATATGTTTGCTGCTGACTAAATAATGATGCGATACACAGAGTCTTAATGTGTCAAATTACAAAACTCATGAACGTTTGTTGCAAAATAACTTCCTGCATGGTTGGTTTTTAGAAAACCCCTAACTTCTGCTCTGCTCTTTTTGGTGCATACCATACAGGTCTGGTCAGCAGGAATTTTACTGCCAGTTGATTAAATTGCTTTCTTAGGGAAACACTAATAACGAATTCATCTTGTCCAGCTCGTAATGCTTCTACTAGACTGGCGTCGTTCCAAATGGATGAGTATGGATGTTTTCTTTGCTTCACCTACTCACTTCCAATCAGTAAAATTAACAGCCCATTGCTGCCAACTTTGATGTCATACTGTATCTGCTTCGGATACTGAGAATGACAATGGAAAGCGAGGATCAATCAAATAGCGAAAGGAAAAATACAGATTATACATTAACAATAAGGATTTTGTAAAATAATATATGGACTGATAACATGTTCAATCAATCAATCATTTTTTAAAAATCATACTGTGTTTCTACAGTGTGTCATTATAATCATTTTAAACAATTCCACGAATCCATGAACTGAAAACAGTTGTCCACGTTTGATTGTCAGTAAACAAGTGACTGGCAAGTAGTACTAATCAATTACAATACACAAGTAGGTAACTTTAATAAACCAAGCACTCAAAACATTATTTACTAATACATTTTAGGTAGTTGTATTTTGTGGATTTTAGTCCATTGTAAGATTTGTGAAATCTGTGAGATGTACTAAAGTATATGTGTGGGCAGATGAAGAAGTATGTGTTGGAATGACATCCTGACCTGTCAGTTAGGTTTCAAGGCTTTAGGTTTCAAGTGTTAACCATGTTTTATTCATCCCTTCTCAGCTGTTGTATCTAGTATTAGCCAGGACGCTAGTATCACAGTATATAAAGATAGATAAACTTTATTAATCCCAAACTGGGAAATGTCCAAAGTGTGAAATACTGGCTCCATGGTTATCATAAGTTGTCATAAGCTTTAGAATCTCTTCAGTGGAAATTTGATCATTTCACAGGTAACACATGGCCTATGCTTATAGCAGCAGCCCTGGCTGAGATGACACATATCCTGCATCACACAAGGTCAGAGGAGACCCACACTGTCAGGGATTTACTTGGTCCCGTTAATATGGAGAGTAAACAGTCTAGAAACAGCTAGTAGAGGAGAGACCTGGCCCTGAAATTGAATTGTTTTGCAGTGTTGTGAGTCAAACTGAATTTGATGCATGGTGAATAGGATGGACAGTGGCAGTCCACACATTGCTACACATGTAGAAACATGCACTCAGTGTAAGGATCAGCCATCCAATCATCAAAATGTTTATCTTAAATGTAAATCATAAATGTATCTTCTTGTTGTTCCTTGTTCATAACACAGGTTATGAAAATGTGTACATTTCTAATCAGACATTGTGTGTGATATGGGGCCTGAGTGACTTCAATTATTGAACTGTGCCACTTTGAGCTCTTCTCTTTCTTTTCTGTCACAGCGCCCTGCATGTATGACAGTGGTCCAGTGTGTGCAGAAGGGTACTAATGAGGACTCATCCAAAGCTGTGATTGGTAAATGGGGCAGATCCAAGCGCTGGTTTAGGAATTGATCATTTCTTTTATCCCTGCGAAATCTTGTGCAGCAGCTCCCTCTGATAATCCACAAACACAGCCAAGATCAAAGCCATGACGTAGTGCATTTTAAATCTGGGTTTAAGAAACAGGCTCCACCATCATGGTCTATTTTGGGAAGCAAAACTATTAAATTGCTGATTGTCGACAATAGAGAGAGATTCAAAAGCTGTGGATCGCCTACATTCTCAAAAAAATGTTTTACTTGAATGAGTTTTTTCTTCGTTGGCAGCACATTTGGCATAGCACATGTGTGTATTGGAAACGGTCTGTCGAACTTATTTTACTGGTACTCATTTGCATGCTGCAGTGCTGGGTATCAAGTCTTTGTCTTCAGTGCTGTGTGGAACGTGCTCAGAAGCCCGGGAAAACTCTTTTTAAAATTCCGAACTCCACTTGCGGTGAGAACACAACAGAAAAAGGCTTTGTTGAACTCCCACAAATATTTCATCTTTTCAGTGAGGAGTCTGTTGCTTGGGTTCTTTAACTGTAGGTTCCATTTAATATTTGATGTGCAAGATGGGGTTTCAGGTAGTCCATCTGGTAGGTCTGCAACACACTGCAGAGCCTATTTAATTATAAGATAGATAAAAGGTTAAATAGGTGTTAGAACATTGAATTAGAGGCGTCAATTATTTCATCAGTTAATGAAGACATTAAAGGAACCATTTGAATAATTGATCATCTGAGAAGTGTTGGTGTTGTTTGACCTGACATAAACTTGGGCTTTAGAAAATTGTAATGGTATTTTTCTCTGTTCTCTGACATTGTACAGATGAAACAAATCTATCAATAATTAACAAATTGAATGTAATAAAAATAGTTGTTACTTATAACCTTAAATGAGATGCTTAACCTAACAACTGTATTGCCTATAGATATTGATAAAAATAGATTTGTTGAGTGATAAATTGATGAATAGTTAGACTAGTGTAAGTGTAAAAATCATGTTAATAAACAAAGGACGAGATATATGTGCACTACAACTGCAATCACATGAGACAGCATAAGTGAACTAAGCAGCTGCATGACCAGCTGAAAGGGTGTCTTCAGCAAAACTAAATATTATTAAATCAATGGGCCAAAGATTTTTTTTTCATCTCAGCAAGTTAAAAATACTCTCCCTGACAGTACTTGACAATGCAAGCATTTAACTTTTATTTGTGACTAAAAATAGATGTTTGCATACAGTAAAATATATGTGTGCACTTTAAATTTCAGCAGCCTCGATTATGACAATAACCGTGTCACTGCAGGAGTGCATGCTCAGACCTGAATACACAGTGAGCTAGACAGATTGCTAAACACGCACAAATTCTGAAGCCTTGACCTCATTATTTTTTTAAAAGAAAAGTGTGACAGAAACTAAAGCTTTAGAATTTGAAAACTGAAACAGTTGATGGCAATGAGCAGATGAATGAGATGAAGACAATTAAAGAGCATTAACTGAAGCCTCTTGTGGTTCATCCTCAACCGCCAGAGAATATTCCCATTTTGCTTAAATTCCAAGGGCAATTTTATGGATTGCAAGAACTGCAAAGGGCAGAGGCAAGTGGACAACTTGGCCTTTGGTATCATATTCGCTCTGGAGGCATGCACTGTGCAAAGATGTGTATATCTAATGAGAAAAGCAAGGCTTGGCAATCCTTGCAGGAAACTGTGAGCAGGCAGATGCTGCTCTCTGAATAGGAAAGGAGACATCTGAAAATAAAAATATTGTATTATATATTGGTAAAGGAGAGGTTGGCTTTGTTTGGTCTATTTACATAAGAAACATGGATTGGTAATAAATCCAGCGTACAATAATAAGAAAAGTTGGGCAGAAATAATTGGAGAAATTGAAGACACAATAAAAGAGCATATCTGTCCATGGAGACAGTAATATTTCAAACACTTAATGTGAAATGTGCATGTGGCTCTTGGGGAAAAGACAGGCAATAAAGCTTCTGGTTTGACAACAAACCCTTCAAAATTTGCATGTCCTTGGTAAGAAAGCTGTGTCTCTTTATGATATAGTTTATTTTAGTTTAATAGTATTTGTAATTTGGAGAATTGAGTGTCAAATTGTTTTTTTTAATCATTAAGGATTGTATACTTTGCCTCAAGCAGCCCTGAATGCCACCAAGCTGCCTTGTCTAGAGGATGATGTAGAGTGAATGAGAAAATTAGTCTCTTGGTGCAGTTGGGGCCTCTGTCAACATGGAAACCTGCAGGGGTTTGATTGCCCAACTGCAAGGCAAGGCAGGGATGCATGGGAGCCATATGTGATTATGCACAGGTTTGTGATTACTACTTATAAAGCTTCTCTCATCAAATTAGAAAAAAAATGTTTGGCAACACTTTGCAAGTGATTGAGGATCTTGTATTTACATCTTCTTCTTGCACCGTATTGAACCATACAAAGACACCTCCCACTGCAGGGGCAAGTTGAAACAAGAGCATTATGGTCCTTTTACAAGAACCGCAGTGGACAGCTTCAGTTTCAGCAGTATCAAGGGAGCTCATGTACACTGAGTATGAAGGTGTTTCCATAACAGGACAGGATAAGTACCATAACAGTCATGGAAGCTTATTATTTGCTTAAAGTTACACAAAAAATAAAACGACTGATTGAGGCTGACATTCCTACACAGACTTGTTCCACCACTTGTTCCACCACTTGTATTTATCTCAGTTCTGCTGTGGAATGCTGGCTGAGATCGGAGCAGACTAGATGACATGTTGCTCTGGTTGGTTGACCCATGAAATCCTTTTTGACTAAATGGACAGAGGAGACGTTTTTGTCAAATTTTTAGCCAACAGCTACTTTATATAGACATCTTTATCCTATTAAAGCAGTTGGAAGATGTTTAGTGTTTGGAGCAGAATTTTTTTTTTTTTTTTTAAAAACTGTACTTTTATCATTCAAATAAATTTTTTCTATTTCTCCTAAATGTTTGTTTATATTTGGCAATTTTAACACAGCACGTTCCCCTAAGCATCTAGCCCCTAATATTGTTAACAAATAGCTTACCCCAAATCCCTAAATTCCTTCTGAGCTCACTTAAATAGTGATAAATTAACCTGTGAAATGTGTTGAGCTTCAAAGCATCATAGATGTCTTAATGGTACATGACTCTTGGCTTCAATGGCAAGATTTGAGATCTGACTATTGTTATATGCTGAACAACTGTAATGATCTCCCCAGCTAATGTCCCCTTCAGTCATATTTGACACACATGAACCATTTCATGTTCCTTAGAGAGTTGTATACAGCAGTAAACCTTAACCTGTCTGTGACTTCAACTTTTATTTGATCAGAACTCATTCCATAAAATAATAAACGTCTATCTACACGGTCTGGTCCATAAATGATCAATTTCCCCAGCATTCAGCAGCTGAACAATCACTCAGATATGCTGCAGAGTCAGTTAAGCTCCTCTGCAAGGTAATTAGATTCAGATAATCCAAACAACAAAAGCTATAATCCTGCTTAAATTCACTGCATTCTGTTGGTGTTGAACCAGCAGACCTGCTAACAAACTGCAGCCAGAGAGATTATAAAACTGAACTGTTTATTGGATCATAGGGAACCAGTTTACCCATATTAATTATATACCATATGTCATGGTGAGAAGGGGATAAAAGTCTTCCTGTTACAGGGATTTATTGATGCGGGTGTATCACTCTCTGCTACACTGGATAATTCTCCAAAGATGTGCATGTTAAAAATGAAAGATAATCATGGCACTTAGTGAAGAGCATTATACAAATGAATGAATGTACAAGGTTAAACCCACAGTACTGTGCTGTGTTTTTATGAGATGTTATTGTGGTCTGATGACATCCAAAAAATAAACCATAAGGCTTTGAGTGGCTAGGAGAAGGAATGGCCACATGAATGTGTGAATCTCTTTTATCTAGGACTTTATCCAGGAGTAGCTGGTCTTGATGGAGGTTTGTGGTGATCAGCAAAAAAAACTTTTTGGTTACTTTGGTTTGTGACCACATTTTGGTTTGTGATTTTGAACTGTTTGGCGGTTGGGGAAAACAAAGTGGATTAAGCTCTGTCTGTGTCTGACTAAAGCATTGTGGTCAACTAAAGAGTTGTAGTCAACTAAAACTGGATTAAAATTACAAAACAAAATTATCAAAATGTGACAAAATCAAATTTTGACTAAAACTAAATTTCAAACTAATTTTGTGTCCAATACTTACTGTATGTGTGCATTTCATAGCCTCTAACTGGCTCCACAAAGTCATACTGCATGAAAGTGTCTTGGGTTTGTTTCTCTCCAAGGACATCACAACAGAGCTTGGCTCACCCAAGGGCCCCAGCTAATGAGCCAATGCAGGGAAATTGATTTAGTTTCCACCTTCCTATCTCCATCCTGTGCAGGCCAAAGATAAAACAGGGTGGGTCCTTGGGGTCATAGCTCAGAAAAGCCCTCCAAAGTCATTTCCCCTTCTCAGACTGAAAAGCCAGATTAATCATAGACCAATAAAAACTAGGATCGGGTCTTATTAGTGATCATACTGAATAGATGCAATCCCGCACTCTTAGCAGAGACCTTAATGGTTGTAAAGATGCACCACTACTCTGAAGCAATTCCCTGCATTTTTCCTCAGGCTAATGTAATTTATTTCTCTTGTATCACATTTTTAAAAAAAACATTAACATGCAAAACCCATTTGCATAAGGTCATATACAACAGGATCTAAAGTCATAAAGTGTTAAAGCCATGTTACTTTCCCTTAGGGAAGTATTTGTGTGTTCAGGTTTCTAAAAGTAAATCTAATTTCTTCTTCTACTTTTTTTAATAAATCAATAATTATTATCATCATTATTATTACTTATATTCTAATTATTTTCTTGCATATTAATCTAAGCATCATTCATCACAGTGAAACTATAGCAGTAATTTCTTGGTGCTGACTAAACATTTAGAATAGTAGACCCATGAATACAGTAAATATAAGAAAGACAATAAATTAGAACAATTAAATAAATGATTTGTTCACACTGCCTTAAAACAATCCCCACCAACCTGCACGTCATAGGCCCTTGATGAAGAAACTGAATGGAAAATTGCTCCTCAGTGATCAAAACACTAGAAAGGTGTTATATAAATGCAGTTCATCTACTTAATGTTCAATCTAGCCTGAGAAAAATGGATGTTTTGTGAGTTGTTGTTACATAAGGCTTTTACTCACTATCACGTGAGTAGAATTGTATTTTAGAATAAGTATATATACTTTTAAAAACAGTCACTTTCATCCCTACTTATCTCTTTACATAAAAAATATATTTTTCCTAAAATTTGCCATTCTCATTTCATAAGTCATTATTAGAGTCCATGTCATTCAATGTGGTGTGGAATAATGGCCACACGATGGCACAATAGCATTATTCTTACTTGCTAAGAAATACTAAACAATTTTTATGAGCAGAGACACAGCCTCGGGAAGTTGCAATTTTGGACATTGTCAAGTTAAATGAAAAGGTTCAAGTTTTGATGTAACATAGCAGGTTATCCTTTCATTCTCATATGAGGTCATGGTTCTGCCAGGACTGCCAGATTAGCTTAATGTTTTTACATCTTCAGGACAAAAGATAGTGCCAAAATAGCTCGCTGACATCTCTACTACTCAGTGCACAACCATAAACACAGCAAGGATGATGAAATGATGATAGTTACATGGACCAGATCCCAGGGTAAGGTAGAGTGTCGGGACAAGAGTATAAAGGTTGCCTTTTCACAGCACTCAAATGGGACTGACATGTCAAGGATTGTAATGGGAGCGATGCTCTCTGCCTGCTTTGTTGTTTTGTATTATTAATGGGAATCAAAAACAAGTAATGAAAATGTCTATTTTATTTAAATTATTTAGCTATCCTTTGCAAGTTTTCAGCAGCTATGCTTGGAGCATGCAGCAGAAAATATCTTATATTCTGTAAGAATGTCACTGCAGTGAGCAATAAAAATCACAGTGCATTTCTCTAAAGCAGACAAAATAATAATGCACCCCAAAAGTATATGAAATATTTATGAATAGTCTGGCTTGTTCTCCTCACAGCTCTCTAGTTATTATACCACAAAAGTAAAACTCAAAATACTGCTCCAGTTGTCAACCAATCTTGCTATTCAGAATCTGTTTGAACACACACTGACGTTGAGAACAAAACTATATTTCTGAGCATTAAAATATTAGGCAGGTTTGTGTATCACACTGAAACTATAATAAAGATTTTGTTTCAAAATTGTGTACTTTACTGCTGTATTAATTCCTTGTGTGTACATCACACTTTACAAAGCAGGTCCAGTATGAGCCATCATATGCACATACAGAAAAAATACCTACAGACACCTCATAAAAGGTTTACAGCAGGTGAGAATTATATGTCTTTTGGGTAGTTTTGTATCAAATTATTTATTTTGAAAGAGCAATTACCTGGAAGCCAGCAGAAGCTTTGGAAAGTTATTGGTCCCAGCAAAGAAATAATTTATCCATTAAAACTGAAAAAACTAAAATGATTTTTATCCTTTTTTGCAATATGACATTTTATTACTTTAATTAGGGACGTTTTCATGTTGTGATTGACTCAGGCTAGCAGCTTTGCCCTGCTTTCAGCCTTTGTGCAAAGTTAAGCTAACTGGCAGCTGGCCATAGCCTCATCATACACATGATATTGATGGTGATATTGATATTCTCATCTTGTTCCTACAACATTGAACTATTCCTGTAAGACCTTGTATTTCTCACTCTAATTAAACAGCTGGGCTACGGTAGGATCCTAATGTCCCGCTCCATTTATCTATTTGGTGCTATATTGTCAAATAATAATAAGCAGTAGTTGAATTAAATGACACAGTGGCACGGAACCATGAAAGCCTTATTTAATGTAAAATAGAAGCTGTTATACAAAAGCCATGATGACATGAACAAACGAATACGCACATAAGCATCCTGAATTTCATTTATCACATAGCTGAGCTACTGATCAGAATTACTTAATTGCCAGTGACCAGTGGAGCATATAAACACTCACACATACACACACACACACACACACACACACACACACACACACACACTTCTTTTCCCTCTACAGTTTGCTCTTCCACTTCCATTCTTTACTATGAAGAGGTCCCTTTCATGTACATAAGCTCCTCTGTATTCAAACACAAATCACCCACCACGAGCGGAATCAAGTTTGTTCTATCCCTGATTATACCTGTATTAACACCAAATACCAGTTTGTGTCATATAATATAGTGCTGTACCTCCACGCAGCTTCCTTGTCAAAATCACGCACAGCATTTTACCCTCGGTACACATGCAGTAAAAGCAATTTTACTAATCCTTCTCAAATGAATGAAATTGGGATTTTTTTTCCCACTGCTGACAAAGAGAGGAAGAAGAGAGGGTGGAATTAAGTGTTACTGAGTGCCAATATCTTCCTCTGTGCCATGACTTTTATCTCCTTCGCCTCTCTTCTGTAATTATCCTCTTTCTACAAGGTTCCTCCTCTATTGCTTGGGAGAAAAAGAGACAGAGGTTAGGTTAAGCACTATCTGCAGTGCCCAGCTATGTTAACTAAAAATACCAAGTGTGTTAAGAATAGAGAGGCCTCACATTCATCACTAAAGTCTATTAAATAAATGATGATAAATATTTGGTCAATTATGTCAGATGAACCAGGCTTGAGTCTTTTAATGTTGTAAATGCAAGCTCATACAAATGAAACTATTAGTCTGGTATATATCTGTGGATATAGGAAAAGTTTTCCACGTATGATGTGACTTTTTCATGTGACACTCCTCTGTGGTGCAATGAGGTTTGAGCAGATGTTGGTTAAAAAACAAATCATATCAGATGCTAAACAGCATAGAGAGTAGACAAAGAGGCAAAAGAGGAGCAGTGATCAGAATCTGAGATTATGACCTTTGTCATAAAATATGCCCATGAGTTTAAACATTTAACCGTCTTAACAGAACATTGGCTCTAAAACACATTACCTGTTGCAACATTATTTTAGTGAAGTTTGTTCCTAATGCTGGATATTGTTTAGCCATTGGTGCTCATGAGCATGCATCTGAGACAACATAATGGTTCCAGTGTACGCTGCAACTATAAAAACATTTTTGAGTGCATTTAATCCCTTGGTAACAGATGAACTAACCATTGCTCATTTCAATGTTGATGATTGATGATTTCTAAAAGACCAAGAATGCTAGGATTGCACAGTGGAAACACAAAGGTAGAAACCATCTGTTAATCATGCATCCATGGTCCCAGCTGGGTAGCATAAAGCACCATTTACTGATCACTACTGGATCAGGTGTTTTGCATACAAACATGCAAGCAAGTTATTAATTTTCTGTAATGACCAAAATGCTTTTGGTATCAATACAAAATCTTTTAAATGTACAAAAATGTACCACACTTGCTTTTACAGAGGTAACACTTTTGGCAGGAAAACTACCATTTCCCCCTTGTGGCAGTGAGAGTAATTACACAAACACAGGCAATATGCTACTAGTTACTGTAGTTTACTAGCTACAGTGGTACAACCTCTACCTCTATCAAACCAGTTTTTGGTAGTTGACATAAACTTATCATTGCCAGTACTTGTATGTCACACCAGACAACAGATTTAAAGCAATTCTGTCAACTGTGACATACAGAGAGATTTATCTGGTGTGATGATATGGATGATAAGCATTGTGTGAAGTAGTTTGGCAAGGACTGGACTGTAACAAATGCACCATGTATCCTCAAGAATCTCGCACTGTAGTTTTAACAGTTTTTGTATGCATAGTTTATGATCTTTTCCATATCCTACAATACTGTGGCTTTTTATGGCTTTGTTTTACATCTCATCTTGGATTTTTTTTTATTTGATTATTTATGTATTTGATTTTTTACTAGTTCACATGAGACTTATAGGTAAAGACACCAAGTGGAGTTTTTGACCTCTGGTGGCGCTTTGTGGAGCCAGACTAGGCATTGCTGACTGCAGAAGTAGATTGCCAGTTGCTCGTGTAACACACAACATAAAGTTAGCAATGTGCTATTAAATACGTGATTGCACAACCTCAAGTCTAAACATGTTTAAAAAAAACACACACACACACAGATCCAAATATTTGCAATTGCCAGTTAGTTTATGATGGAAATATATATCATGTGTCTGTTAGGTATGACAGGTACACAGGAAGAATTTTTAGTGACAAGCTAGACACATATGTTTACAAAAGGGTTGTGCTGATAATGACTTTTTGCCCCCAAATCTGAATTACCCAAATCCTTTAAGATTAATATATCAGCTGTAGTCTACTTAAACTGACAGACCTTATTTTTCACAAGATACTTGATCCAAACACCAACAGGGCTAGGTTTAAATCTATTAAGTTGATAAATATAAATTATTACTATGATATTAAGGGAAGTTAACTAGAATGCAGCACCTGAAACTGATGTTAAGACCAAAAAAACATTGCAAAAGTTCAGTTGTAGTTATCCAGCAGTTATACAGAGTGATTCTACTTTTACCATGTGAGTGTACTTACACAAAACAACAGCTAAGTTTGATTTTAGCCTGTCATGAAGTTACAAAATGAATGTTAATTAGCATCAGCTAATATTACCTGCCTCCGGGGACTTTTGTCATTTTAACCATTGAAAGTGAAGGTCAGTGTCTGCTATTAATAAGAAGCTGCTACCTGAAAGCTGTGTATGTGTGAATGTTTTTGATAGCTGCAGAACCCATCTTTCATTATGGTTAACAGCACTGTAAAGATAAGACGTGACGTGGACAAGAAATGTGGAGCACAATAATGAAAGGATCAGATTTTGGTCAGTTGTATTTTATCCAGATCATCCACAATATCAACACAAAATGTTGGAAATTCTGAAACACCACTCTGAGGACAGAGACAGAAAACTATTACAGTATTGTCACACTATAAACCTATGAGAATGGCCCATCGTAGGCACATTGAAACCTTTTTTTTATCTTATTTCTGACCTTTCTTTACTGTTGCAAATTAACACCCTCTTCTAGTGCTCCCAAAAGACTGCTCTCTCAGAGTCATCATTGTTTCTGGTGAGACTACATGACAGAAGACGTTATATTTCCCTGAGCTGGACAGACTTTTAATCTTCTTTTTGCCATGTGACTCTCCCCCCTAGCAATCCCCTGCCCAGTCTACCCCGAACACAACAGTGTAATAGCATGTAAGTATTGTGTAATAGACAACTGAAGTGTAGTGTGCTCTGCTGTATCTATGAAATATGACTCCAGACCCACCTGAGCAAAGGCCATGAAGCATAGGTAAGAAAATTCCAAACATAATAAAAATGTAGACATGATTATATTGTACATACATGTACAGTACAGATTCAAGCACAACTATTCATGTGTATAATTTACCACATTTCATGTGTACAACATTGTTTTGTTTGTTTGTTTGTTCATTTTAAAAGGTTGAGTTTAACAGGATGTAGATGCTTGTGTATCTGTCTCATGAAGCATTTGCGAGACACAAGGACAAAATGACATTTGTTTTGGTCGGGTTGGCATGTTACTGCACCCTTTCTAAATTAAAGCGAATGTCCATAAGACAGCCACTCAGGAGAGTTACACTGGAAAAAAAAGTAAGACACAGAGGAGAGCAGGCTCATTATTCCAGGAACACAGTGGACAGCAGCAGATCTTACTCAGCTGACCTGTTATCCTGCATGAGGAAAAGATTTTCACATACCTGTCAGTCTGACTGCACAGCCAGCTTTAGCCAGCAATAAAAACTTCTATTTAAATGTCTAGATTGTTGAGTGTGAGATATCTATACATATATGGAAAATTATTGATTTTAGTATATTATTTCTGCTTAATTTTTAAGATTTTTTATTCATTCTTTTTGAAATCTTATTTAAATAAAATATAATTCCAAGGTGCCTTGCCTCTTATTAGCTGTGAGGGGACAAAGCTGGCCTTAGTCCATTTGGATAACATGGATGTAATGTGTTAAGAGTGAAGACATTAAGATTCCATAGCAACACTCAGTAACACCCAACATGCCCTTAAGGTTTTCTACAATGCTTGCAGAGGCAGTCTAAAGACTATATGCTGTTTCATATACGGTCTCTACTTTAAATACAGATTTTTTTGGTTGCATTTTCTCACAAAATACTATCACAAAATCATTTTTATGTTAAATTTATCAGTTATGCCTGAAACTATTAGGGAAATTACAATAGCAAATACATTGTGCCCTGTAATTTTACCAGCTAGAACACCTTAGAAGAACTCTGATACATATTTAGTAATTGAGGGTTTTGCCCTTTAGAATTTCTTTGTGTGATTACAGTAAAAACGTGTTTTTACTGTAGAAGACAACTTTTTCTGGGCTTTCCCGAATAAAAAGTGTGTGGGGTTTTGTCCTTGTGGAGTCTGTTGCCTGTTGGCAATAAGACCGTGGGCAGGTGACTTCCATCTCTGTGTAAACCTTCAGCTAATCTAGAGATTAGAGCTGCTATGCTTTACTTTTTAATCACAATGAATTGTTTGTGCCGCTCTAATTCTTGAAAGAATTTCAAGGCTTGTTTGATGACAGCTTAGTTAGGCTGGTTTTGGGTATATATTTTCAAAAAATAAATTCTCATTCCTGCTTGCTTTATTGTCGAATTTTACATACATATAGTTTTGTCTTTGAATGGTTGACTTTTAATAACAGTGCAGTGTGAGATCAACTGGACAAGGGCAGCTATTTGAGTATGTTCGTGTGTATGGGCACAGATGCAAGTGCTGTGTGTGTGTGTTTTGGGTTCTTTTTTTTTTTTGTTTTTCCATAAAGCATGTTTGAAAAATAAATTCTCTGTCTTCGAGTCTCCTCTTGTATTGTAATTTGTTATGCTGATGGACCTTTCTCTACCACCTGCTAATAGCTCAGGTCATTCCAGCAGTATTTATATCCCTTAGACAACTCTGTCCCTCCCCTCCTGCTGTTATACCCTCAAAGCACAGAGATTTCCAGCGTGAAGAGAGAGAGAGAGAGAGATGGGGAGGTTTTGGTAGTGGTCGGAAGGGGGGGTGTAGTTTTAGGCGAGATTCTCATAATACCGGCTTGCTGTCCTCTTTCTTCTGTTGTGCATTACTACCGAAGGCTCAAAATAGAACATCTCTAGAGACCATCCAATCACACGTATGGTAGCTTTATGTGCACAGGCGCACACACACATACAAAGTAGCCTGTTTTTTCATGTGTTCAGGAGGAAGTAGGATTTGCAAGTGAAGTCATACTCTACAGTGACTCATTCTGAAAGATTTATTTTATTCATTATATCCATTTTTACATCATAGCAGAGGCATCCTCCATTCTGTCTGAATCCCTCCACACACACTCCTTCTAGTTGAATGTGTGAGTAATTTTTTGTCACCCACAAAGCTCGGATGAATATAATCCTTTTTAATTACAATGGATATATACAGTAGGTACCAAATGTTTGTCATAGCAAAACACTTTATGATCCTCATATTGTGATATATTTGAGAATATGTTGCTAGGAGGAATATAACAAAGAAGCACATGTTCCAATATATAACAGCTGAGATTAGCCAAATAGATTGTAGAGAAATATTGAGACTGCAAACTGGAGAAGATGACAGTGTTTGGGGGCTTTTTTGTTTAGTTTTTTTGGTTGTTTTTTTGTATGTGTGTCTGTTCTATTTGCATATTTTTGTATGTACAGTACAGTGTGTGTGTGTGTGTGTGTGTGTGTGTGTGTGTGTGTGTGTGTCAGTGGATGCCTAAACCACAGTGGATACGAATGCATGCCAGTGCAACTGAGTGAGCCCATATATAAGCGTAGCAGGGAGAAGGAGACAGAAGAAACAGAGAGAGGGGGGGGGTGGCTTTGTGCAGTGGCAGAGGAACAGGAGCAAGTCGCATTTCCCCGGGAAAAGGGAGGTGCTTTTTTCCATCTCCTCATTGGGCATATAAACTAGCTTCAAATTGGCTTCCGTCTGACAAAGGATTCCCCCCGCTTATGGAGTATGGCTCTTTAGTCTCATGTACTGTAACACGGGACTTTGTTGTGAAGCGAGAGAGAGGCACAGGAAGGAGAAACAGGGACAGTTGCTCTTAGTTCCTTTGTACCCAACCTGCTTGACAGATGGCACTGGCAGAATGATCTTTGACTCTCACCCAGCAACCAATTCTCACTCGACTCACTGAGGTAACGTATGTCAGCTCCTTTCTACAGCTTTTAGCAAAGGAAATAAGCTGCATGCTCTTACATGCATTCTGCTGCACTGTTTGCATTGAATGTGCTTGAATGAATGTGCAAATAAATACAGCAGCTCAATGTGCACGCAAGTGTGTCCAACATTTTAGTTCACAGGCAGTGCCAAGAGGGATGAGAGGACAGGCAGAAATGTAGCTCAATCACCACCTCATCAGCACCTAGTGAGTGGAGTTATTTAACACAAGTCATTAAGTGGAACTGTTTATCTTACTGTGTTAATCAGTAATTGTTTTCTTAACTCACGTGATAGAGGTGTACCATGAGTGTACTTCACATGCTGTATGCCGGGGGAACCTAAGGTCAAGAATCAAGAGTGATAATGGCTAACTAAAGAGCAGCACCATGCTGCCAGCACTTTTTCTCCTGAGTCTGCACCCACCTGCACTTTTCCTTTACCTACCCTTTTACCTGACCTCATTAAAAGCCATGTTCTGCACCTCAACTGGCTGAATCAGACAAACAAACCACGGTGGCATAAGTTACAACAGAAACAGGTGTTGTATTGGAAATGACAGGTAGCGTGCCTGGAGCAGAGTTGTATGTGATGTGGAGTGTTTCAGGTTAAGCAGTCATGGTGTTTGAGACTTGTGTGGTTCCTGTTGTGGATTAATGCCAATACTGTAAGCTGTCACCTGTCTGATTGCAAGAATTACTACAATCGTACTGAATAATTTTATTGTAAAGCATGTTTTCAAGCTCTTCCAAGATACGAAAAACATCAAGAAAGTAAATTTGAACTCTTGGAACTGTTTGAAAAATTGAGGCAACAGATATAAGAAGTTTGTTGTAGTAACAGGATATGTACATGACTATATCACCCTAGAGAAACTGAAAACAACCCAACATCAGACGGCACATTTATCTAGAAATATTAAGATTTTGTTAGCTACTTTTGCACTCTTCCTAACTGAGGTCAGATGACTTGTTGGCCATCTGCCAGCCTTTCTTTTAAAACCCATGCTCTCAACACAATGTGCTAGCTTCTCTCAAGCAGCCAACACTGTTGGAAATGTATTGTTTAATTTCCTTAGAAAAATAGATGACAGTCTCTGTAATATCTAGTAAAAACCTCACATTTTTGAATGTAGGGAAGTTCGCATCAGAAACAATAGCTGAGTAACCGAGCTTGGTCTGTGTATAATAATTCACTTACCTTGTCTCTCAGCAGCCCTCTCTCACACATAGTGTGTCTCTGTCTCCTGTCCTCTAACTCCTACTCTCAGCATGAGGTTGATGTTCAAAGGAATCAGAACACAACACTAATTGTGTCTAATAAGTAAAATAAGACAACAGTGTGACGCTATAAAATATGCTTTTTACAGCACAGATCTACTATTGAAATATGTACACATGTCTTGGAGCTTAGTCTCCCTCCCTTCTGCTACATAGAAGGGAAAGAGATAAAAGATAAAACAAACGTGTTTTACTGTTGTTGCTTACTTTTGAAACAAGAATATTTTCTTTGTGCATTTTCGCCTGCAATAATGAATTAAGGAACAAATATTCTCATGAACTGTGTCACAGTGGCACCATTCACTTTACTTTACATCCTCTGGTTTAATTTTAATCTTCATTATAGTAACATGTCCCATCGTAGTGACTTTGTTCAAAGCAATGACTCCCCAATTGTACATTGACAGTAATTGTAGAGTATTAACAAAATTAAAAAAAAATAAATAATTAAAATAGAAATGCACACCCATGTTCTGTAACTGCTTTATCCCTCTCGGGGTCACAGGGGTGCTGGACCCTATCCCAGCAGTCATGGGGCGGAAGCCAGGGTACACCAAGGACAGGCCTCCAGTCTGTCGCTGGGCTGACACATAGAGGCAGACAAACTCATGCACGCTCACATTCGCTCCTACGGGCAATTTAGAGTTCCCAATTCACTATCATGTATGTTTTTGGGTGGTGGAAGGAAGATGGGGTACCCGGAGGGAACTCACATGGACAGAGAGAGAACATACAGAACATGCAACAGAAAGGCCCTGGTCAGGGATTCAAACCCGAGACTTTCTTGCTGTGAGGAGAGGTGCTAACCATGAGGCCACCATGCCACCCCGGAAGCGTACATTTCAAAGGCAAATGCATTTTTGTCTAAGACACTAAGGACTCAGAAGTACTAAATGAGAATTACAAACACTGCCCAGGTAAATCCTAGTAGCTTGAATGCCAGATGGCACTTACCAGTATCTACTTTTTTAAATAAAATGTGTTTTGGCAGCAGCCTTCAAGGACAAATCATCTATACATAAACTGCTGGTGCAGATGTCAACTCAGCTACGATTACCTCAAGTAAAATAATACAGTTCATTACTCATTACTTTTATTACTCAGGCCAGAAATAGAAAATTTGTCATTATGCTTGAGCAAGCAGACAGGACAGTAAGATTCACTGATCATCCACCAGCCAGCCTAGCTGCTGTGACTGTACAAAGCTCTGCATAAGTTCTGACCTCAGCTGTGAATTTACACAGCTGTGACCAGTCTCCACCACAGCTTGGTGAATCCTGGACAAGTGGCTAACAAGCCATCAAAGAACATAGGGCATGTGAACAAAACATCTTTGGAATTACCAGTGTTATCAGTTATCCTCTTTTAACCACTTTCCTCCACTCCCAGCACCTAACAGCTGCAGTAACAGACCGAACTGATGTAACGTGTAATAAGGTGTAGCCTAATGTCATTAGTGAAATTGTAATCTAGCAATCATTTGCTGTAACAGTACAACTAACTAATGTCTTACTGCCTAACACAACAAACTAGATCAACTTAGAAAAATAATGGTCTCATAATAGTGTTTGTTTAATCCTGTTTTTCCACATAACTGTGAGTCATACAGCACTGAGACCCTAAGCAAGCATGTGTACTAGAAATACTATACTTTGAGCGAATTAATTATTTAGCAGACATGGAAACACAGATGTCAGACCCTATTCAATCACTTCATATTAGGACTGCTCTGAAGTTGATGCCATACAGGAAGATAACAGTGTGCAAACCCTTCGGTCAAGACAAGTATTTTAATATTTTATCATGATTTTGCATATGATTTCCTAAGGGTTGTGATTTCACATTTTAAAGGTTGTTATCTTTTCTTTTTTCTTTAGTTATTCTTAACAATAAGTGGCTTCCCCTTTGCACAGAGGTGTCTGCAGGTGTACAGTTCAAGCTGTGGTATGTTGTCAGTGTCAGTTTAAAGCGTTTATTTTTAGCATTCCCTGACCCTGCTCAGAATGAAGATTGATGCCGGATTCCATCCCTCCATATTCCCAGGGTCACTTCTGTGCTCTCTGGTCCCCATAGTGAAACTCACACCATTACCTATAGATTAAGGACTCTGTGGCTTCCTGTCTCCTAGACAAAGTGGCAAAGCAAGTGATTTGTAGTCCCCGCAGTGCCATAGTTTAACCAAGCAGATCTGTGAGGCAAAAAAAAAAAGCAGAGACAGAGAGATACTTTACAGTCAGAGTGTGACCTTTTTAATTCACCAGGGATTTTATTTGTCATACAAACCTGAAAACTACCAAACCCAACCTTTACAGTGTACAATATGAACTGCTGAATCGGGTTTTCTCTTTCCTGTTAGCATTTAATGCTATTTTTTAATTACATCCATCTTACATGGAGATTTACAGTGCTTACGTATTTATATTTTCTTCTTTCCCATTTTATTTTATATCTGAACAAAAAAAATCTTCTTTGAAGCAAAATTTGGATGAACAATGTATTTATATAATATATTTTGAGTCCAGATTTTACTGTGTGGTCCTGTTGTATTTCATGGTGCAGGATTCATTTATTTTGTACAACAAAAGGCAAGCTGAGGATAATCTATGCTACACACAAAACATAAATCAGATGAATAGACCAAAGATAAACTATTACTTATGGTGGAGTGTTGACAATTATTTTAGCCTAAGGAACAAAGCTGGTGATATGACAGTGAATACTTCTCTATCTCGTGCCAGAAGACAGTAAAGTGAACAGGCTGTGGCGTGGCTGGGTATTGTCTTTTCACTGTTGTTGACATCACTGATCCTCAGTAGATGCTCAGTGGGGCATGCACATCCCATTTCAGTCTGTACTATTTCCAGTGGGGATGTTCACTATTGCAACTCTGTAAAAGAGTTTCAGCTTCTTACATTTTCTTGTATAATAAGAAGTCATTTCTGAGCCTTTTTTTGCCATGATAGACATTTGATATCCATCACATGTTCACTACGGCGCTGAAAACAACAGTCAGCTGGTTTTGCTCTCATTGAGCAGTGTATTGTTCTGTGTCCGCCACAATGCAGGACTGTTAATTTGCTCCCAATAAAAATTCTCACCTTTGTGTGGAAACATGGAGTTCAAAAAAGTTATTTGATATTGAACTGTGGGACCATTTTTTGTTTGTTTTGGGGGTTTTTTGGTTTTGTAAATGATTATCTGTTTTGTTCTATTTCTCTCACCACCTTGCTGTCTTGCTGCATTTTTTTCTATGATGTTCTCCTATCGCAATATTTGTGCGAAGCTTAAATGCACAGTTACGGCAGTGTCAGACTTTGTGGCTACATGCTATAGGGGCTTGGCGCTAAAGCTTTTTACCTCACTTCAATCGCCATAGAATTAATTTAATAAAATCCAACATTCTGCTGTTGTAACTGTGTTTCTGTGTAATCCCAGTGCTAATAAACACTCTTTATTGGCATTCCCTCACTGACTAATCACCTGCTCATTTCTTAATAAAAATCAAATGCTTGGAGGGTTAGAATAGTTGGCATGCCTGGCTGGTATTAACTGGTGTTACTGTAAGTCCCAATGATTTAAGTTGTAGGGAGCCACGCTGAGTTCTATTAAGTCCAGTATTTAATTAGTTGTTGCTGCTGTACTTTAATGTTACTTTAGTTTACTTTAGTTAAATTCAAAAATTCACACTGTCGTAGAGTTTGTCTGGAAGTTGGCAAGTTAGCATGTTGACGTTGGTTATTTGATATGGTGTAAATTAAGATGCAATTGCATATTGTGCTTTACTTAAATAATTCGGTTCCCAGAACAAATGCTTTACTTGACTATTTGATGAATAAACCGTTACTTTATAAGAACACAATTTTAGTTGCTCTCAAGGCTTGTCACAAGTCTTTATCCTCTGGTTTGAAGCAGACCTTCCTATGTCTTTCTGTGCAGTAGTTTTTTTCCAGCAGCAGTGTACTGAACTTAAATACAGATTTCAGTGTAGAGTCTGCCCAAGGATGTTGGTACTTTCAGCTTAATCTCTCAAGATAGTGAGTAAAGATAGAGGATGAAAGAGAAAATTAAATTTCACATCAGATCATTTGTGATTGAAGAATTTATATCGTTTCTTATATTAAAAAAAACGCTCCTCCTTGTTATATTCCAATAAAAATGAATGAGAAAATGTTACCCATAACCTATTAATGTTTCAAACCAAAAAACAAATATTTGGATAGATGCATTTGACACAAATGAGATAGTGAGGGGAAAATAACTCTGAAATTACTGATGAACCAGACAAGTCCAAAAATAGCTCATGTCAAAGGTGGTGGCCAGGAAATTGTATTTGTCCAGCATATTTACATCTCCCACTGCAGGATGATTTTGTGTGGTTAACAGGATATTATAAAACATTTGGTTCAGTTACACTGCTCTGTGCTTTTTGTCATTTAGTTGAACAAAAATTATAACATCCAATAATCATTTTAGCAAATGCAAGAAAACCAATTAGAGCACCTTGGGGAAATAAACAAGAAGCTAGCAAGCAAAACTAACTTCCTACATGTCACACAAGAGAGGAAATGAGACAAAAACAAAAAACAGAGGTGGGCACAGCACATGCTATAATTAGCAGCTGTTCTCATAGTCCTTGTATGAGGGAGGAGGTTTTCGTGATATTGCTTACTGCAAGCAGCAGTTGCTTTTATCCTGCGGCCCATTTAAAAACTGTAATTTGCAAGGATTGTGTATGTTCAGATTGCAGATGGTGACAGAGTCATGTTCCATAAACGGCTTCCCTCTACACCTTTTTGTGTAGTTGGACATTTATCACTATATAAAATTAATTCCTTTTCCACTCTCTGGATAACCTTTAGAAACCTTTAGGCATCTTCTGGTTAACCCACACATAAAATCAGAGTAGCAGTACAGATAAGCCCATAAACATAGCATGTCAGTGGTGGAGCAGGCTTTTGGTATGCAGAAAGCGCAGGCAGTTTTCTTTTCTACACCCCTAGAACTAGAATCAACATAATTAATGGCAGGCTTGGTGTTAAACAACTCACAAGAGCCTTCTTTCTCTGATGTACATTCAGACAGCACTCCTCAACAACATAGAGGTCTGTGTCTGACATCTCTTTTTTGCAGGGAGACCTTGAATGATGGCATTTGTGTGTCACTGACATCCTTCTTTCTTGTGGTCAGCTTTGTTCTTCAACACTTAGAATGCTTAAAAAGCTTCACTTTGAATTGTCTTAAATATTGTGAGCATAAGATGCACCATCACCAAAGGAAGTGCAGGGACCGGGGCTCTTGTGATATCACATGCATCAGGAATATCACTATATCGCATATTACTGCTAGAACTTTTTTTTTTTTTTTGTCCTGTTCAATTGACTTGTCTCATGCTATTCTTATTTTTGGTGATTTTGTTGAGTTATGTTATTTTAGTCTATCATCTAACTATATGTGGTTCCATTCCAGATCAAAGTGAAGCTGTCAATTAATTTTTATTCTGTCTTGAGGGGGCGTTTATTGCTCTGACTGATTTGAGTGGACAAATTAAGTTCATACAGTGGAAATATTAATATAATATCAGATCCAAAGCAGGAGAACTCTCCTATGGAAACTGATGGATTAATTGAGTGGCTGGATTTTCCAAATTTCCAAATTATTCTCATTGGGAAGGAAATGGTTCTTCCTTGTTAGGCCTCTCTTAGTAATTAAAAAGGACTGTGGACAATTGTTTGTGCAATTGTTAGGGAATAAAATTGAGCCACGTGTTTCAGTTTATTCAAAATAATATTTACCCATTATTGTTGTTTTTGACAGGTTAGAGAGATGACACACAAGCAGGTTAGATTTTCAGCAATAGGAACGTCTAATGCCAGTGGAAAATATTAGTAATTAATTATGAAAGCTTTGTACTATTATCCTAGTGTTGTGATTAACATTGTTTGCTGAGTGGAACGCTTTATTACAATCAATTGTAACAATATTCCATAGCCATTCCATGTTCAGCTCACCAGGAATGAGCAAACTGTTACCCTTTTATGTCTACCTAGCTGGCAGTCAAAAACTAAACCCTCTTTATTTTGTAAGATCCTTTGATTCTTCGCAGCTCTTTTTTAAGACTTGCAAGACTGATTTTCAGGATCATTGTAATGATGTACTGAAAATATTGCAGTTTGTCTAAATGGATAGTCAGATAGTCAGCTCTGTCATGCAGATGATACACCAAAGGCTTTATGAATAACATAAGATGGGAGGTTTAAGTGTCTTTTGAGAAAGAAGTTACATGGATTCCCAGTTTCCTGGACTTAGACACCTGTTTACTCATAATCACAGTTTTTTTTGGTTTGGTTTGGTCATCCGGAAGCCCAAGATACTGTCTGTACAGATGTCTGTACAGTACTGCTATGAAGCAGTAATGCAAAGTCTGCAGAGTATTGATTTCTTGTGTGCTTTTGGCTCATAAATCAATATCTCATTGTAGCCTATATGTGGTAAGGTAATTTTACAAATAGGGTGGTATTGCCCAACAACTGCATGGCATATTGATTCAGGGAAATTTGAGCTAAATTGAAGATATCCATTACTGTCAGAAAGTTAAACATTACTGCAGCTACTAATGAGCAGTTGAAGCTGTGGTCCCCAGCGAGAGTCTTGAAATGTTCGACATTTTCTTCAGCTACAGCAGGAAAGGTGCTTGTTTTTTCTGCACTAATTACCTACTTGTGGCTATTTCCAGATGGCTATTCACTCCTGATGATGGCTGCTTAATCACATGTCACTGCTTTTTTTTACACTGAAATAGCAACTTTTACACTCTGAGTTTCTCACAAAGTGTGGAAAAACATGACAATAAATAGATGATGTGAATATCTAACACTGATATTGTTATCAGGATGACTGATTGTAGCTCAAAACAAAGCTCCTAGTTTTATCATTTATAAATGCACTGAATTTTAATGTATTAATTTCCCTCCCTAATATTTCACATTATGTGTTATTGCAGAAGACTTCATTTGAAACTAATAACCGTAACATAGTTAACACTTAACCTTGCAGATAATTAGACAATGCTAAATATTCTTTGCAGCACCACAGTTAAAGGCACACAGTAGCAGAAGTATGTTATTTGAGAATATGAATAATTGCATTCTTTTATGTTAGAGGTGAGAGATGGTTACATGAAATATACGTAATTACCTTTAAGTTTCACACCTTCTGAAGTTTTTGAAGAAGTTCAGGTGAGTTGGCGCTGCTACCAGGCTTTTATCTTGAAGAATCTTAACAATGTATTTATTATTGTTACCCTAAAAATGAAGGTCAGCTGACAAAGATCACATGACTTTGTCCTATCAAGTAATTCCAATTAGACAAAGATATTGAGGACCAAAACTCAAGGGAGAGTGTGCATTTTTAGACAAGCAGCATTCAAAACAGTTTCATGGACAACTGGGCAAAATGATCATGGGAAGCATTCAAAAGTCAGAAAATATATCTCTAGATCATTTCCAAGTATATAAACATCATATCATCTAGGGGTAGCTGTGGCTCAGAGGTAGGTTCCAACCTCAGTGTGTGAATTTATATAAATGTGTTCCTTAGCTTGCCTTCATGACCCTATCACATGCATGTCAGTTTGCAAAATTTCAGATTCTGTAAATCAAAAGCTGAAATATTCCACTGTTATTCTGGTTGATTAAAATTGATTTCCCTTGTCTTGTACACATTCCAATCAACCATGTACATTTAAGACAAAGAGGCTGTAAACGACCACGAGTAAGATGTCCCAAATGGTTTGTCAGCCATTTACAATTATTTTGACAAGACAAAAGAGTTCACACTTTTTACTGTAAAACAACGTCCTCATTTCGAGAGAGGAATGCTCTGGAGAGGAGACATACTTGGAAACATTCAAGGCTAATTATCTCTGCTGAAGTAGCACCCCCAGGCACCATCCACATGTACCATGTACAGACACTGACTCAGCCTCTAGTCCCCAACAATTAAAAATAATGCCTTTCTCTGATAATTGAAATAGCCTTGGCTTCTATCTCCTAGCTGACTTTAAAAACCCAGTGACACCTTACAGTCCCCCATCTCAGACATTGTCAGGTTCAATTAGTGTTCTTTCCATGATACTTTTCCATCCACAGTAGTTTAAGTTAATAGATTCCTTTGAGTAAATGTACCTAATGGTTTGTACATAAATGCATTACTTTACTTATTTTAATATTATTTTTTAATTTCAGCCTGCACCTCCACTGGATTTGCAGGGATAGGAGAACATGTTTAAAAGAGTGTAAATCCAATATCAAATTAATATCTTCAGTGTGTATTTTTTTCAGGTACTATACTATATTATTCTGTTTCCATAATAATGATCATGTTCAGTCTTTGCTGACCCACACAGACAGAGCCACAGTGACATATTGAGCAGTTTCACATGTCCCAGGGGGTGTGATTTTCACTCCTATGACATCACAGCTTTATCAAAGAATATTTTCAGACTGTGTCGTGGAAACAACAGATTGTCTATGTCTGCAGACTCAGCTGCACACTGTTTGTCGGCCTGTTACAAAAAAATGTTGACATATTCACTCACTAAAACAATTACATGATCAAGAAAAAGGCTTTTGAAAGGAGAATGAGAAGCTGAATTATTTAAAGTTAAGTTGGTTGGCTGTCTTTGGAGTCCCTTTGTGCTGATAGGTCTCTACTGGAGACGTGTCACTCTCATCTGTGTATTAGATTGATTAAAAAAAATTGTATATTTAATTTTGTTCACACATTGATTACAGCTGATTCTCTCCAAATGTAATTCTGTCATAACCAATGGGATATGATTTTGATCAGTATTGCAGTGTGCAGCGGAATGGAATCATGGAAAGATGAGGATCAGTGATTCCGGAAATACCAAGCTCATCTCTTCAGCTGCACTCTTGTCAGTTGCGTCACCAGAACAGGATGTGATGGGCTGTTCTTCTTGTAAACTGTTAGAACCATATAAATGAAACTAGGACAATGTGATTTTGTGTACTCTAGTTGTGTGAAAACATGAAGTTGATGAGATGATGATTTTTAGGATCATCAGATACCTTGTTTACCAGTTTTACAGTAACAATACCTGTATATAGGTATCACCGACTATGTGAGCAAAAGCAGTTTTGACCCTACAGCAAAGTTATCAATAAACTGTGAACAATTTGCATCACATTTCTTTTAATATTTCTTCTTATTGTGCGACAAAACACTATCTTACTCTTATTAGATCTTCCGTCAAAACAAAGTAAGTAATCATTTTATTTCCTCCCCACACAATAGTGCAACAGATATATCTTTGATTACTACAGATTCAGGCAGATGTCAAATCTTGAAATCAGTGCTTTGGAATTTTCCATTTTTCTTTGAGGAGTATTAATAATTCATGTCTGGCCCCATGCAGCCAATTGGCAAGGTGACTTCAAATATGTTATTGTGTAATAAATCTTTGCCACTCTTATAAATGATTACAGATGATTATTTTCCACAGGCTGCTGTGGAGCAGAACCGGAATACCAACTGTATATTAACTTGTTCACCCAAATAATGACCTCATTACATAATATGAACATAACCACCACACCCAGACAGAGTTTAAACAACAATGTGTCTTTAAATGCTTGAGTGGGGCTAAATTAAACTCTACCCCTTTATCTACCAGTTGTCTCCTCTTAGATGCTTGTTTATGTGGTCAATTACCATGACGACCTGGCAGGCCAGTGTAGCCATGCATTCTTTAAAAACAGAACAGAAAAATATTAATCTGTGCTGTGTTTAGGCTCCTAGCCAGAACATTTTCTGTGTGCACAGCATAATATGTAAACCTTATTAAGTACTTTATCATCATGGCCCTTGCTGTCTCTGATGACTCAACATTTGAACACTAGTTTTTATTACCTCTATGTCTCACTTCCTATTACTCCCCCAAGCCTTCAGAGCTGATACAGATAGGAAGTAGGAAATCCCCCAAAACAAGAACATATTTTCATGACATTTGATAGAGTTTATGCTGACTAAAAAGGCCTTATTTTGTTTACAGGCCAGTAAATAGTAATAGCATTCTTGTGATACAGAGGCAAAGTTTGCAAGACTAGGGTTTGTGCATTATGGACACTATAGTAACATCTAATGGTATAAAGTTAGAACTGCACAAATCTTTTTCTCTTGCTTCACATGTCTCTGCCATGAGTAAAGCACATGAACAGCACAATAAAATACTACACTAGTTTACTCAACATCTTTCTAAAAACAGAGGATACACAGTTGACTATTCATAGATGCTAAATGTTTCTGACATAAAGAAAAAAGCAGAATATGTTTAATAGTCAAGATCACCACTACCAGTAAATGTAAGTCATTTTGCAGATGTTGATTCTTAAAATTGTTCACACTTTGATGATAATCATCCTTTTGGCCCCTCACATTCATAGAATGCCACATTAGAGAAGCGCTTAAGGTTTGGCAGATAAAGAAACTTTACAGTTTTATTCTGAGAGACTTTGGGTAAAAGTATTAATTTAAGAGCCTATAATTTACATATGGTAGTTGCCCATGATTTATTCACTGAGACATCATATTAGTGACAATTTTGCACACCTGGTTGCCATTTATGTGTGAAGGCAGGTTTGAATATGTATTTACAATATATATACGATAGGACTGTACACTTAACAGTGCAAATCAAGTGCTTTTAAAATACCCGCTAATATAATACCCACAAAATGAACTAAAATGTTTTGCACTTATGTTCATTTAAACTATATACAACACATAGAGAATACAAGTGAGGAAACTAAATAATCTGCAGTTATAACTGTTAACTATAGCAGCCAATGACCATTTATCTTCCTATTGTTACTGTGGAAACCAAGCAAAATTGTCCCAACCCCACGCTTGCTCTGTATATTTCTTGCTTCGTCTTGTACACAAATTGTATGTGAAAGAGTCTTTTCATGAATCAGTGTGGGGAGGAGGGGGATTAGAAAATAACAACCACAGACGCCTCTCTTTCCATTCTTCTAGAGCTGCCAGATAGGCGGCTGAAGATGAATGTGATGTTGGAGCATGCTGCAATTACTTTACCAGGACTGGTGCAAAGACTGCAGATTCTCCTACATCTTCCACTGTTCCACCGTCATTCTTCTTCGACATCTTTCTATTTTTAACATTTTCCTCCGTTTTATTCTTTCTCTCCAGCACTCATGGGCACACACAGGGTCATAAGAGCATGCAGTTGTACAGCATAGCAAGCTGCATACTATAACCACATGCAGCAATTTAGTGAAGAACATGTAGTGAACAATAAGCTTAACTTTTCTTAACCATTGTTGTCAGTGCTGACAGCCTAAATCTCAGAACTATACAGTGTCTCAGGTGATGGGCCTGATAGTCTGACAGCACTGAAACTACATCAGAAATCAGAAGCAAACTAACCTGAAATACTTATATTTATTAGAGATCACACAGACAAAACAACAGAAACTAATGAATGAAATAATATCTTAAAGGGCAATAGTGCATAGTTAAAAAAAAAACAAACAAACATAATGCCCTCTGGTACTTTAAAGGTACTGTAAATAAAGCGCACTCTGTAGTAAAAAGGTAGTGTATATTGTAAAGGTCCCTTTTTAGTCCACTTTATCTACACGTAAAGACAATGTAACAGTGGGATAATCCTTTCAGGGAAAATTAGTTTTTCTTTGTGTTGTTATGTAGAAATGTTGGTGTTTTTCTTTTTTCTTTTCTTTTTTTTTCTTTTTGTCCAGACTTTGACACTATTTTATACTGCTTTATCAAAGGGGCACTAAAAACAAACAAACAAACAAACAAAAAAATCAATGTTACATGGTACAAGTTATGTGTCTCTTAAGAAACTTGCATAAACTGACCAATTCTTTGGGAGCTGTAGATAATTATCTAATGAAAAGATAAATATTTGAGCCTTTTGGTGCAAATATCAAATATATCTTAATTTTATTATCCTAACGGGTCAGGGACGATTTATGTGAGTATGAACTCCCATTAACTGCCCCAGTGAAGCAGTCTATCTGTGTATATATGTGTGTGTATGTGTGTGTTTACAAACAAATAATGCAATTAGCTTCATTCAAGAATATGTTACATGTGTTGTTTATAAAATGTCATATACTGTATCAGAATATTAGGCAAATCTTCTCCTGTGTTTCGGAGCCTGAAGAAATACATTTGCTCAAAGCTATTTGAGGTTTGGACGGATTTTTAAAGAATCAGGGACAGAAGATTTAAAGGAACAAAACATGATTCATGCATCAAAAAGAATGTATATTAACCCGTTCTGTATCCTATGAAGAGCAGGCTCAAAATTAATCAATCAATTAATCAAGACATGTTTTTTTAATAAGATATTATGAATTAATCTGCATGATAAAACTGAAGTGCAACGGAAATCTGAAACCTTTTGTGGTTTGATTTACATTTCTGTTTGGCAAATTTCCCTTAAAGATCAGCGATGTGTAGAAGCTTCAGTCAGCCTTCACAGAAGACTTATTTCTCTCGTAACAAGTCTTTTTGTAACAGTGAATGATATTGAGTGTAATCAGATAATAACTGCAGATCTGTCTCTGCCTCATGTGTAGAACTGTCTGGCTTTGTCTTTCTTTTTCTTTCTTTGTGTCACTTTCTCATCAATAGGGACATTGTTCAAGCCATCCATAGAATCCAAGAACTTAGTAGTTTCTGCCAGGCAGCAGCGTTTTGCATGCTCCATGCACAAGGCACTAGAAAAAGTCACAGAGAGTGGGGGTTGGCAATACACAAACACACACACAATTTAATCACACACTGACAGTCAGACAGCCTACATTGTTTGTCTGTAACCTTTAAACTTCTGTTCTCAAAGAGGCGGAAAAGTTCAGGGTATGCGATCTGTGACATAACAAGTGAAAGTCACTGTAATCTTCCGTCACTGTGCCATCTTTTAAGACTGGTCATTCAATGAAGAGGGTCAGCTTCACTGCGCTGAAGACACTTAAATGACATTTAGATCATTTAAGGGTCTAAGAAATCTATGAGAGTTAATTCCATTCCAATTCCATCTTTAAAAAAATAACTACATACACAAGTGGAGTAAAAATTTACTCTGGGTACTCCCAGAAAATTTTTTATTTGAAGCAATCTAAAATATGCATTTCTTGAACATAGTGTTAGTCATCATTAGGGCTGGACATAACTTTCACACTGAGAGGAAGCATTTGCTACAGTGCAGCTTGCATGCAACCATTTCAGTGCAAACATACACATGAAATATACTAAACAGCTCAGTATGTTTAGTTCAGTATTCAGTAAGGTATGAGTCTGTTTGTCTTTTCTATCCATTGTGTTTATCATTATTGTTTTTCTTGGGCCAAATCTTTTACAGTGCCTAGAAAGAGTATGTACCTCTTTTGGAAATTTTGATGTTTTATTGGTTTATCACATCAATTTTTAACAGAGTTACTGAACTTTTTTCACTTTGACACGTTGATATTGTTTGATTCAAAGCTGTAAAAGATTTCAAAAAGAATTAGGCACTGTGTATCAGTGTATTCCTGATATCACACTCATTAGTCAATCCAAACCACGAAAGCAATAAAAAAGGTACATTATCAAAAAAAATGTAACATAAATAAATAAAAATAAAATATTTTCATTTGATACACCGTTGAGTAATTTTGCTCAACAATAGCAGACTAAACAGATTTGCCTAATTAACCATAATGCTGATTTGAATAATAGAAATACCGTACTCTGCGGCATGAACTCCATTGTTCAAATGTTAAATCCAACTGCTGCAAACTGCATACCTCATAGCCATTTACCCACGTATACATCCCGATCCACGGGTAGCACATTTATGGCATATTATAAATTATAAATATTATAAATCATTGGAATTGTGTAGGTAGATCTCGGGCAGCACTCGGGCCACTAAGAGGTTAAAAGGAGGGAGGTCATTTGTGGTGTTTGGTCCGACACTGATAGGTCACAGCTCAGTGGTCTGCTCTCTCTGCGGCTCTCATCCGTGAAGTAACGGGCTCCAGGTCTCCGCCTCCGAGATGCACTGATTTGAGTTTGTCTAACGTAGCAGCCGACTTCACCGGATTTATCTTACCTGCCAGCATGGATGAGTGGTGACATCTATGCAGTTCTCCGCTGCTTTTGGCGCTGTGGGAGTTTAGCGGTGGCAAGTTTGTGGAAGTTGGCAAGGTCGAATAAAAGGTAAAAAATAAAATCTCATTCACTTACATACATGCTAGGCTTTTACCGGTGTTTCTCATGTTTTGCTGCTTTGCTGGACATAAAAGTGACTGCATTGCCTTGAAATGTTTCTGAACTCATGCTTAACCCGGAAAGAAGTTGTGACGGCAACGCAAGCATTTAAATGAAAGGATGAAATCTCCGTGAACGACCGCACTTTACGACGTAAATGTCGCCTTTGATGAAATACATTGTACGACAGTACAACAGCAGGGTACTGAATAAACAACCTGTTTCCTAACAACCAATTAGATGTATATGCATGCATAATCCGGAATGTAGACAATAATTTCCTGCATCGTTGTAAGGGAAGGGTTCGACGTACTTGCTGTTGCTGTTGTGTGTCCAGTTCCTGTCTGAGGCAGGTGGTGTTGCTCTATGTGCATCAGCAAACTTTATTCAATATCACAGTAGAGTATTTCTCATTCGAAAGGGATTGTTTAAAACGTCTTCGTGCTGAGCTTCACGCAGGAGCAGGGAATCTTTGTGTCTTTTGAGCTTTGGGTATCATGAATCTTTGGTTATCTGATAAGTTGCAGAGTCGAAGGTATGATACTTCCTGTCTGCATGTCAGTCCAACTACCTCTTGACTCTATTTGGGCTTGGTATGACTTTCTGATATGACCATCTGATAGTTAACATCATATGTGTTTGTGAGTATTTTTGTATGTTTTGTTTTGATAAAGTCAGCGATCAGTGTACGTAATGAATGCTCTTTAAATCATCTTGTTGTTGCATGTGCACCTACGTAGTATTTTAGTTTATTATTCTTGCAAGTAAAATGCACTCCACTAAATGTGTATCCTCCAAATGATTCCACAAATTTCACTTAAAAACTTGCACGTAAAAGCAGCATAAGGTTTATCACACTGACAAGAACAAGACGAGAAGTTCCTGCTGTGTGAATACAGGCAATACTTTGAAACATGTTGCCAGCTTGTCCAACAATGACCCTGCTTGCTCTCAGTTTAAACTTTGCCAATGGATGTAATAATTTGCAACCAGGTTTACTAGTTTACTATGTCAATTAAAACTTGGATCAAAACATTGTGTGTGTAAGTTGGAAGTAGTTTGTGAGAATACACAAAGTTCCTTCAAGCATTTTGTTAAGCTGTGTCACAGTTCTGACAAACAAGCGCATGATCATTGTTCATGACTTTAGCCATATCTCCTGTGTACATTGCCACTTTGTTTGTAGTTACCAGGTACCACTGTGAAGGTTAGGTCAAAGCAGACTCAAAACTCCCAGAGCCTAAGAGGAACTCGTTTTGTAAAGTAGTCACAGATCAAAAGTACTGGGATTGGCAAATATGCATATGTGGCTAAATAATTAATTTTTAAAAATCGAGAACAACCACTAAACACGTTCAGAAGCTTTTGAAACATGGCTGTGTTACTTCTACTGATTAACAGATCCACTTGTCTCCTGATCAAGTCACAATGCATTTTTCCATAAGAATATTTGTTCTCTGTGCATTGAAGAAAATGCACAGCAAAATGCAGCACAGGGTCCACAGGTTCTCCATTAACTTACTATGAATGCCTGCTGTAAGTATGAAATTGTCGATTAAATGTTTTCATGAGATTAAGAACAACTGGCTTGATGCACAAACAATAGAATATAAATCTGTTTTCATTCAGTCCACCTAGAGCCAGGATCTGCCCAAGGTTTCTGCCTGTTAAAAGGAAGTTTGGGTGTACTTAATAGTAATGAGTGTGGTCTAGACCCGCCCTGTTTGTGAAGTGCCCTGAGATGACTTTAGTTGTGAATTGGCGCTATATAAATAAAATTGAATTGATTGACTATTTGTCATGTCCAGGCAGTCAGTCAATAGGATAAGAGTAGGCCTATTAATAACCAGAGACAAAGATTCGTTTATTAATCTTATTTTGTTTTTAGACACTGTCAAATTAACCATATGAATGGGACCATTCCACACTTTTGTAAAATATACTTGATTGCCCTTTTGACAAAAGCCAACAATAAGATGTGTGTCAGTGGCCTTCTAACAACCATAGCTCGTAGCCCAGGGATCATTTGATTGTAACCTACTTAACACTGCACATAATTCTCAACACTTAATACATACAGAAATAAAACTGTAACAGTGCATTTTGGGAAAATGAAGGCAAAGGTATGGCAGCTGCATTTTAACCAACACCTTTACACATCTCTCCCAGTAGTTTCACTACTGTTGTGCAGATTTTATTTCTGAGGAAAAAAAACCTGTTGCTGAGTCAGTAAAACAACATGCTTCCTACAAGATCAGTCAGTACTTGGTTTGTGGCTGCCGCTGCGGTCAGTTCCCTTTATGAATAAGACCACTTTGAATGCATCTCACGGTTTCACAGTTTCCGACAGCCCCTCTTCTTTCAACTGTTTGTTGCTGTCAGGCCTGGGAAAATGTCTTTTAACCTCACAGGAAATGACAGTTGGCGAACAGACAACACTGTTGCTTTCTGTAACCTTTACCTCTGCTGTACTGGGGTATTATTTTGGTCACCCTTTATGGTTTAAACCTCTAAATTGTGGTAGAATGTAGTTTCAGTGGAAGTAGGTGAGGAGGGTTTTTCCATACTGTTTGGGTGTTAGAAGACAATAATCCCATATTGAAATGATTCATACTTGTTTTTGAAAGACTACTTTATTGTCACTACATAAGTTCTATAGAGTTTGTAGGGGTTTTTTCCTATAAGGTCTATATGGTCTAATCATGGATTTCCTTTCCTTTCCTTTTTTAAAAATGATTTGAAAGGCTCTAATTTTCATTTAAGTGTCGATCCTGAAAAAGAGTGTACAGTACTTGTTTTGATCTGTGATTACATCACATTTTCGTGATGTAATCCATGTCAGGTGGATTAATGGACCAAACTAAAGTAAAATAAGGTTTAAAAATTGTCAGCAAGCAGTGCATTTCACTTGAGTGACAGTTAATTAGTGAGCTATGTGAAGTTGGGGGAATAGATCTTGAACTCAGCAAAGTTTCACATCCTCAGATTGCAGAAGATCTTTATATCTGCTAGAACTTAAAAAGCAACCACCTGCTGATTGCAGTTTCATTTTCAGCTCAGTGACAACACAGACTCATGTATTATTACCTTAAGGTCTTTAAAGGATGTAAGCAAGTGTCTTCAAAGCCAAAAGTAGAGCCTGCCAATATTTTAATTTTTGGGTTTATGTGTTCAGACCCTCAAGATTTGATCACAATTTTAGTGGAAGAGTTTTGGACCACTTGCACAGGATTAGTGCAGAGTTAGTGCAGCCAGATGGAGACCGACAACCACATAAACACATCACTCATATTAGCAACACCAAATGTGAGGGGCAGTATAGCATGACAGATCCGAATTGAATGTCTTGTCACTACTTTACTAACTACCAGCACTTAATGGCTTTTAACCACTGTTGTAAAACTGAAACCTAATAGAACTAACTGTACCTAACTCAGACAAATCTTGCTGTTATGTAGGTTAAAATGTTGTAACAAACAAAACACACAGTCTTTGTGTATGGTGTCATGCACACAGAATTCAGCAGCTCTTAAAATAAGGCACGATTGGTTTGTCTTCAGAAACCAATCACCTCCAGTTAAATTCCTCACAGTTTAAAATTCTTAATTGTGTGACATCTGGTGTGACAGTCCTGCGACGGAGCCCTGGCAGAGATGTGTTTTAAGACTGGTTAGAGCTAAAGCAGAACTCAGCTGTTGCCGCAGACTATGTTACAGCTACAACAACAGCAGCTATAACTATGAGCATGGTGGAGTCAATGGTATCATAAGCATGTTGACAATTTTTCATGTAAAACGAAAAAATTCCTGCACCATTTCTTTAAGGATCATTCTGAAACTGTATGGCATATTTCTAATCTCAGATTTGCTTGGATCAGATTTGGTTTATGTAGTCCAAGTGCATACCCTGAATTACAATGCAACAACTGCCAGCCATAGTCGTTGAATTCGTTGGATTCAGCTGATTCATTTCATCTCAACTCCAAACTCCAATTCAGGTAATATGAGTCTTCACTACAGCCTCACATATGTAACACCACATACTGTTCATACTTTACTAAAGAGCTGTGCCTGTTACCATAGTGTAACAAGGATATTTTTAGAAGCAGGCTGTCTAAATAAGAGATGAAAGCTAGGATTTTGATCAGTACAGCAAGTCTCTATAGTCATGGACCAAAGAGAAAGAGGAGGCAGCTCCTTTTATAATGAGAACTGCACGGCACTGGGTTGCCTTGCCAGCTGTGAATAAGAGGGATGCACTTTGGACAGAGAATAATATATAATACTGTTTAAGTAGCTGTGTGTTTATGTTTGTGTATGTTGAAACCTCTTAATATCAGTGAGGAAGCCTTGTTGCAGTTTGTAGTTTCTTGTGGGACTATTAATGTGAATAAACAACTAAAATCACTGTATTTACATTTACAATGAAGCCATTTTACAGTAAAGTGGAACAGTGCAGCAGCATAATTCAACCCCTCTAAGAAAGAGAGTGGTCTGTTTTGAATGCATTCATTTGCAGTACACTGTGTTCCTTCATTCTTTACAGCACGTCGATGTGCCATCAGATGCCATCAGATTGGAAGGGATTGTTGCAACAGCCTTTCATGTTATAGTTCTTTTCATTCTTCACCATGACAAGAGATTTCCCAGTCCTCAGATGCTCTATGTTTTGTGCCCTTGTAAAGACTTCATTTGACTAATCAGAGTACTTTATGCAGCACGTATTTTCATGAGTGTTAGTTTAATCAGCATTAGCTTGCCTCTGTAATCTGCCCATGGACTTTGACATTGTGCTGACAGGGACACAGTGCTAAGAATAGAGAGGTAGGGAACAATAGAGCTGAACTTTGATGGTCAGTAATGATGCGTGAAAGGCAAGCAATCACATGGCTGTTCTTTGCTGTGTAGCCATCATGGTGATGGAAAACTGTGCTCTCTGCCTCAGCTGTAACAGCAAAGCTTCTCTGTGGTAGGTCCATCTGTTGACTCCACTAACATATGCATGGCAAAGTGCACAAGGCACTGAGACACAAGATGGCCATTAGAGTCTGTCCTGCTGTGCACTTTGGTTTTTAATATAGTTAGAGTGTACTTACAATGCACAGGTGTATCAACATGCTCTCCAGCTAGAGAGCAGTGTTTCAAACTATTTCTTCTTCTTTTCTAATGTGCGACTTTATCTAAAAATATCAATAAATAAAAATCATGGCAGTTTCTTGAAACAACACTCTCAACATTCCTAGCCATGCCCGCACGCTCAACCATGACATGAGCTGTGCACCTGAGTTGAGCCTAGCAATGCCAGAATACGTCTTGAGGCTACTAGAACGTGTGAAACTGAAAGAAGAGACGTTGTACCACCATGATTTATGTATGATGTTTCCTCACTTCCACAGCCTCCAGGTCAGTCAGAGTGTGTGTTGTTCTGTGAGTGTTTATTTGTGCATTCGCTTAGGTCCTCATGGCAAATGTTTATTGGAACCTAAACCATGCCATATTGATACATGCATAAGTGATTCTGTGTCTGACCAGAGTTGCTTTTGGTTTTTTTTATTTCAATTTCATCGTCATAACTGAATTTGAGGACGCACATCATAATGAATATTACAACTAAGAATGAATTAATGATCATTTGATAATGGAAGTGGAAGAAATAAATATAATCTAGGATTTAGTTCTTCTTCTAAGTTCCGTTCTTTAATATTCCTACTTCTATCATTTAGTTGTTTTTCAGTGCACAGTTTTTCCTGCTTTTTAGCAACTTTTAGCAATCTTTAAACAGTTCCAATTCCTTTAAGTCATTTTTTTTTAACTTCACCTTACTGGGAAAATCCAAAGTGAATCCACAATATTTGGCCTTTTATTTCTATTACACTGATTACATTGTTTTAATTTACAGAGTTATCTATTTACAGCTTTATCAAAATGAGTGGTTGGAAAAGAAGAAGTCTGCCTCATTGCTAGTCCTACTCTGAGTCAAGCCATTGAATTGAGTACATTGTTATAAGATCAGCTTTAAGATCAAGTTGTAGAGGTAACCAGGCATCTTACTCATGCTTCGTTCAATAGCATCAATCATGCAGTTCTCAATGTTTCCGCAGTTTGATGGCTCTAGACTGAACATGCTGTGTTGGGCTTTGTTGACCTTCAGGCAGTTTTTCATTTAACTGGTCAGGTCCAGTTAAAGGGGGTCTGGCTATACTGATGAACAAACTGATGCAGTGGGTCCAGGTGATTTGAATGGTTTTCCTCCTGCTTTTGAAAAAGACATCCACATCTTTTGTGTACATTCAAAAAATCAGTTATTTGTACGCTGTTAAAATGACTCAACTTTTAGCATTCTTGTTCTGCATTTATTAAACTTTTTTAGTTAATATAGGACACAATCTTTGTTGACGTAACGTGCTGAAAATAGTTGTTTTTGTCTGTTGAATGTTAAAAGTGCTATTCCATTACCACTATTACATATCATATGGTGTATATTGTATGATGATCATATGACAGACAAGAATGAATGGCACACAGACAATAAGGGAAGCTATCTTTATCATTTAATATTTCAGCAGAAGTCCAAGTTTCAGGATGCAAGATATGAGTTTTATAATCTCTTAAGCTTCTTGGCTGCTTCTTAAAAAAACCTGCTGCCAGAAAGCTTGGAGTAATTTTTCTTTTGGCCTTACTTATCTTCTATATTGCTGTTGTCAAATCCCACTTCTATTAAGTCTCTTTGATCATCATGGATAAGATCAAGTCTTTCATCACTTGTCCCATTTAAGAAAAGGCTTTTTCATGCTTTCACTTCCTTTAGGCCAGATCACTGCATGGTTGTGTTCCTCTGAGTCAGAGCAGCAACAAAGCTGAGATTTACAGTAGAAAGCACATTTTTTTTCAGATTCCAAATCAATTACACTACTAGCTCCTTTCACATTTCTGATCTTCTCAATCTAAACCAGTTGCTACAGCAAAGACATTGCCTCCTCTGTAACGGCACTTTAACTCTGGAACATGCTGTCTAAACCCTCAGGTCAGAACTTAATGAACTGTACCTTGAGTTGAGCTTTATTCAGTTGATTTGAATGGATTAATATAAATTGTGTAAATAATTATTCATAGTGGTATATTAGTAGCAATGAATGTTACCATTAGGTAGTTCATATTTTAGGTAGTTCATTGCATTTGCTTAGGTCTCAGTAGACATGTAACAACACCCCCTGCTCTTTGTTTCTCACCTCATAGACAACAAGCTGAGAAAGCCATATGTGCAGAACAATTATTCTACTGATGCTAATGTTGTAGGGTGTGAGAGAAACGCAGATGGTTGTGTTTACTGTCTGCTTTATCTTTGCATTATATTTGATCCAATTCTCCCACAAGAACCCAACACAACCCTGCTTGTTTTGTGATGGTTACAATCATGCGCCATCTGCAAAACTGAAATTTGTGGTCCGCATTTAGCAAAACTCAAGGGTTTATCATTAAACAGGCAGTAAGGTGAAGGTGATTGTAAACCTGTAATTAAATGCCTTCACCTCGGTGTGAACTCTATTTTGTGTATGTCCTTTAACCCATACAGTGGTTAGCAACAATTAGATATCTATTGTGCACAGAGGCAGTGATCAATAGAGGTTATGTGTTATCTCTGGTTTTGTTTGTGCAAACTGACAAAACATCTAAATGTCTGTGATGGAATTATAAGGAAGAATAGTGTTAGTGATTGATAAACCTGGGCTGATGGATGGTGGTGGATAGGCACTATATGTTTAGTAGGTCAGAATGATGTCATTTTTGAGTGTCTTTGTGTTAGTGCATCCCATCAGAGGTGCTGCCTGTTTCCTGTGATTGGTTATCATAGTATCTGCCTGTGTGTGTTCCTGTACAGTTTGCCTACTTTTGTGATTATCTACTTGTCTGACTTGTGGCCTGTGTGTGTGTGTGTGTGTGTGTGTGTGTGTGTGTGTGTGTGTGTGTGGCTGCTTAACTTGGTCATCATCACCTTCAGCCTTGCCTCTACCTTGCAGTCCTATCACCTCCCTCTAACCTGTCGGCAATAACTGTGTGGAAACAGCAGGAGACAGCAAGACAGACATCTCCTTCCAGTGTGGGCACAACCCAGGCTGACAGTGTCTTCTTCTGCGGCAGCATCTTCAAAGCGAGCAAAAAGTCACAACAAACAACCATCTAGCCTTTACACAGCATCAGCATCAATATTCAAGGGCTGACAGTTAGTGCCTTCCTCTTTAGCGTTAGCAACAGCAGCTAAGGTAACAGCTTTGGCAACTTGGACAGTAACATAGCCAAATGTGTGAGTGTATGTGTGAGCGTGTGTTTGTGTTTGTGTGTGTGCGTGTCTGTGTGTGCGTGTAACTTGGCCTACCAGTCCCTGGGGAGGACCAGAAAAGGAGTTGTGTTACAGTCCCTGACAGGCCTTATACATGTTTCATCTGCTGCTCTCAGAACAGAAGCCCCCTTTGTTATCTAATCCAGCCCTCTCCTCCACAGCCTGAGAGACTGAGTTTACTGCCACAAGACTGCCCTTCACAGTCTGTCAGCCAGCCACCGAACTGATACATATCAACCAGCAGCTGAGGAGCAGCAGAAGGACTTGGTCAGACCAAAGATATATGCTATCAGGACTCCTCGGCCAGTCTTTCAGTCCATTGACCAGCATGTGGAGAGACCCTTAATAAGCAAGAAGAACTGAGGGGGCTGTGAGAGGTTCAACAAAGATTGTCAAGACCTCTAAATTATGACACATCTGTTCAGCACTAAACCTCAACTTTTCTTTAGCTAGCAGCCGTTCAAGCAGCAGAACAGCAGAATTTGCAGTTCTTGTAACTAAGGATCTCAAAAAAGAAGTGCTTTAGTGGTGGATTTGCATTTTAAGGTGCTAGTCAGGACCATGGGTGACACTCTTAGACCCCCTTCGCTTCAGGTGAGCGTCCCAAACGATGCACCAGCATACTCAGATGGAGGAAGCAACATCGTGTCAGATGGCTCAATGCGATCTAGCTCCTCAACCCCAACGCTACGCCGCAAGCGCTTCAAGATGCGACGTATGCGGAACGTGCCCAGCGAGAAGGAGATTGAAAGGGGACAGTTAACTGTTGGTCACCTTGCAGCCCGGTCCCGCTCTGGCTCCAAGGAGTACCTTCAACTGCCTTCTATAGAGATCACGCCATCAAGTGATGAAGATGCTCCCTCTTCCTGGTCGAGATGCTCCACACCCAGTGCCTCTCCACGACGCAAGCGTTTCCTTTTGAGGAAGTGGCTAAAGGTTCGAGAGAAGAAGGAACAAGGCAGTGAGAGCAGGTTGGTATAGGCCCTCCCTACTTACCTCTCCCCAATCCTCTTCTCCCCACATCTTTCCTAATACCTCCATGCTGCTTTAAGGCTCCTGCTACCTAAACTAATGTGTGTTTACTTCTGTTTAGCTTGACATTTGCTTTTTTTTAATTTACATTTCAAAGTTTGACCCTTGTTCTCAGCTGCTTTATGGCCTCAAAACAGTGAACACGAGGTTGTCGTAATGACGTTTCTTGGGATTTTTATGTACTCAGTCTGAAGCACAGCATAACTTTTATTAAATATTAAATGTGTAACCGTTGGCCCCTGGGAAACAAAATTCATTCATTCATCTCTGTACTTTTATATGAATGGTTCAAGAATAAAGTTCTCTTAGTCTTATCACTTTGTAAAATTGATGTTGTTATTTGCTTGAAACAGTTCACCTGTGATCAGCATTTCAATGTGAAGACCATGAAGACCCATTTAAGCATTTAGAGTAGAAGGCACAACTTAGGTTACACTTACAAGAAATGTGTAGTTGGCATGTATGAACTGCTAAAACAATAATTAATAGCTAAGATTGTTAACTATTGCTGGCTGTTGAAATCACTAAGATAAGTTTCAGAGCATACATGTACGCCGTGTATACTGTGTCTTTAAAACAAAGCTGAGGCTGAGGAGACACTGTAGTGTACTTTGGAACTTGAAAAGTTGGCCTGACAGTTGTACTACAGGAAAGGTCTTCTTCCTTCTGCATGCATTGTTGTGATATATACTGACATATGAGATACAGTAATGTGTCAGCACTAGAGAAAAGGGTACAGGGTCAAGAGAGTAAATCTCCTTCAAATGTTCAATGTCAGTAGCAGCTTTTCTCATTGAAACATTTATATATTAAATGAACATATGCGGATAGTAAAAGCAAGATATAAACTAAAAGGAATAATTATGCTGTATCTTCACTTGACTGGATGTGGCACACCTTTATGTTTTTTTAAGAATAATGTCATCTCTTCACTATGACAAGTGCAGTTATTTGAGATGAAAAATTAAATATCTAGTAGCTATTTCTGTGTCTAAGAGTAATTGCTAACAGATGGCTGACAGGAGCAGGTTCATTACTCACTCCATCAGTTGTGTTATCTTTCTCTGAGTGGTAGACACAATCCCTCCAGAGGCATGAGTGCATAACCTTGACAGCATACCTAAGTGTGAAATACTGTCATTTTTCAGCACATCATGAGTACAGCTTGGCTTCCCCCTCAGGGTGTTATGAGGACTATTCTAACAAGTGCTCCTAAGCTTAATACTGCACTGTGGCATTAAGATGACATGGCTCCTCCTCAATCTGCTGCTTAGTTGCATATTGTGTATTAAAAAAAATCTACAGGCTTCAATGAGTGTGGGAGTGACATAAATAATCCAGATCTTGATGTTAATCCTAAGTAATAATTTATAAAGCAATACAAGAAGGTTTTGTCAGGTTAAGTTGTACGCCACATCCTCAAATGTTTTCAGCACCTTTTGAGGGTTTATTTCAACCTCTGGCTACTGTATTAGGTCTTGAATGCATGCTTATTGGCTGTAGTGTTATGGACATGCAGCATATGGAGTATGATTATCTGTGAACATAAAATAAGTGAACAGGATGATACTGGCTGATGATGTAGTAAAAAAGATAAAGCTATGTTCTAACGCGAGATGCACCTGCAGCAATGCAAGGCGAAGCAAGTTTATTTCTGAAGCACCTTTCAACAGCAATTCATCATGCTTACCATAATACTAACTGCTAAATAAGCTAAAATGGCACACAATAGTATGAACAAGGGAATACAAAAAAAATAAAGGCAGAAGCATCAGAAAAGTTGTAAGTCTTGATGGAGTGATGGGAGTTTTAGCAGACCTTAAGAGTTGCAGGCCTGGCTGATAGGGGGCATATCAATTGCATGACCAAAATAGTTGTGCAACAAATAAAAAATGGGAGAAAGACGTTCAAACCATGCGTACTGGTCGTAAGTGTCCATGAGTATCTGATTTCTGTCTCCTAGACAGTGGCAGATACGGCTTCTTTTACCAGTTGTGATGTTAGAGAGGTGTGGTGGGAGTGGGTTCAACCATTTAACAAGCATTTACATTACAGGAGCAAAAAAAAAAAGTGGACAAAGCTTGTAAGACATGTGTTTATTATGTTTTTAAATGTAAAATCTGAATCCACAAACCCACTCCTAACAGTTGTAAGACGAATATAATGGAGGAATACTACAATAATTTTTCATCAAAATGTATTGAGATGATGTAGAAGCTCTTAGAATATTTTTTATTTTTTTATATTGGGGGCAGCAGTTGAGTAATGTTTGTACTTTGTCCCACTTCTGCTTGTGGTTGGACAGCTTTGTTAAATATATTAAGAGGATTATTGAAATATATAAGCAGGATAAACTTTCATCAGTTCAGGTCTGACAAGACAATGTAATATTTACTGTACATTTTTTCCAGCGGCAACATTTTTTTCAATTTCACCCACTAAGCAAAACATTGGACTTTAGGATAACCTTTGAGCACTGGAAAGTGCCCAACACACAAAGTTTTAAGAATGCAGTTTGCTTATGAAGACAGTTATGGCTTGAAACCTGTCGTTATTGCCCTGTTAATGTGCAGACATGGGAGAGCATTTATGGTTAATGGGATACTTGTGATCTGTTTGTAGTGTAGTCTGAGCACTGTTATGGTATTCTGCGCATGGCAGCGGTTTAAAATACTCTAAGTCTTTAAACCCATTTTATTATGCTCTGTCCGGTATGTTTTATTTTACTGTTGTGCATTATTGTTGCAGCATTGACAGTCATTCACACGTAGTTCAGTGGTTCAAACTAAACTGATGTAAAGCAGTGTAACTCAGACCTGTTCAGAGATTATATAGCTTTTCTTCAGTCAAATGAAACATGATGCTGTTTTCCCAATAGGTTGTTTTAAATCCATTAAGCTTTGGTGCTGGGGTATATTTGATTTGGTAAAACAGTCTTTTCATGATTGTTATTTTAGTTACTTTTGTTACACTAGCATCATCACCTACAATTAAGTCATGCCCTATTACTGTCTTAGCTTTTGTTGTGCATATGATGTGTGACGTATAAGTGTTTGTATATGTGTCATGTGTATGTGTTAGTGGGCATGTGAGTGTGTAAGATTGTGCGTCTGGGAACAGTGGAAGCTTGCAGACACAGTGGAATCTGCTGTTCTCCAGGCTGATAAGCACAGGCTATTTTGAGGAGGTGGTGCAGTATCTTTCACCAGGCCTCAGTGCTTCCACCTCGCCTACACTTTTAAATATTTCAGACACACAACTTCTCACAAAGTTTCTATTTTAAGAAATGTCAATAAGACTACCAGTTCTTCAAACTGCTTAATTGTAGTAGGAGTAAGGTGATGAAAATTCACTTAACCTAAATTTTATGTTATCGGAAATTGAATGAAGACAGGGTACCTTGGTAGCTTACCTTGTAGAGCATGTACCCTGAACCATGGCTGCAGCAAGAGCCAGGGTTTTACTCCAAGGTCCATGCTCCATGACATTTCTTCTTGCAAAAATTGTGCAACTGAGCAATGCTTACTGGTTCTGATTGCATTAGAAACTAAAGTAAAGACAACAAATTCATGCAACCTCCATTGTATTTACAACCTATATTTAAATACCATGTGGATAGAAGATAATGAAATGCTGAGAATAAGATTTAGTTTTGGATCATTCCTTTGAGTGGTTTTACTGTGCACTGTTGATGGTTGACTTTGCAACCCTGCGTTAAAATTGACAGTGTTTTGTTACACCTCCTTGCTATCATGCTCAAAGCCCATAGTCCATCAATTGTGAATGAGTAATGAATAATTCGGTGAGGGCACATGTCAACTTTCTGTCCTTGTGACTTCAAGCGAACATGCACTAAAGAACAGGAATACAAGTGTAAACACTTGCATAAATCCGAACAAACACGTCTGCTTTTACAGCACGTGTCTTTCCTCTGAGGGAACAGCTTGGTGACATGCTGTATTTGCTGCACAGCAGGCATAACCTAAGACTGGAACTGATGTGATATTTCCCCTGGAACTTTTTTTTTCACCCTGTGATGGCTGAAGATTGTGGTGAAGTTGGCAATTTCTGACTGAAGCCATGGGTATTGAATCCTGCACTTAAATTCTGACCTCTAAGACTTTTTTAAATGAAAAGTACAAATTTGACAGTTGATGTGATTATATTTCACTGCGCATTGCTTATTTATCGTAAAGGATTTTTAAAGCAGACTTTTACTTTCAGTCACAGTATATTATTTCACAAAATAGCATGCAAAGACTAAATACAAGTTTAAATGATTACAGAATGGCTACTGTAGAATTTGAAAACTATTTTCAGAATGCATTTTCACTGTAGGAATGCTCAACATCTGCTTTTTCAAACATTGCAGCATCCTCTTCAGCCTTGAGGGGAGCAGTGCTACTGTTGGAATTGGATTAGGGCACCATGCAGAGTCAGAACGTGAATTAATGAAGACTCTTTCAAACAGGCCGGCTTTATTATTAAATGCCATAGTGTTGATGGAATGACAGCAGATTCTCTTTAAATAGGGTAATCATTTAGTGATTAAAAAAAGTAATCACATTAATGTGTTCAACTTAACGTTCTTAAAGATCTGAACATCTAAACTTGGACTTTATTTTGTGGGTAGTAGTGCCAGTCAGAGATCTCTTTAAAGGACCTCTGGGTGTTAACTGCTTATTCCTTTTAATAATTTTTTTTCTGTGTATATATTCATTTTCATATGGGAAACCCCTCTTACCAGAAGTCTTGTCTTTTGTGCACTGTATGTCATATAGCACCCTCTAGTGTTATCACTGGATATGTGCATGTAATGGACAGGACTGGTACCTTTTTCTAAATGTTGTTGTTGCCATGTATATGTTGGTAGTTGCAATGTATTTGACACTCACGGCATGACCTTGGCCAGCTGTTAGTATGCCCAACAGCAAAAGATTTATGATACAAGCTTTCACAAGTTTGCCAAGCAGGGCTGTAGACAATTTTGTGCAAAAATAAACTTAATGTCAAAAAAAAGAGGGTTACACACATGGACATGCACATGGATTCATGAGATTGTTCACAATAATAATTTGTAGACAGCACTAGGTAAAATGTGTACCATCAAATTTACATTTCAGTGTAATCATTGTAGTAATAATGATTAATTTGACAACTAGGCCACGATAGTTAACATTCTAACCTCTCTTTGTCATGTGCCATGCAGCAGCCAGCAGAGCAGCCTGCAAAGCAGCCATGAGGATGACAGCACTCGTTTCTTGACTCCATTAATCCGAGAGGAGAGGTGAGAGATGTCTGTTAATGAGTGTGTGTGTGTGTGTGTGTGTTGCCTTTGCATAGGTGTCAATTTAAGGAGAGACTTTCAAATAATTGAGTTAATAATTAAATAATAATTATATAAGTGTTACTTCAATCAGAAGCAGAGGATTAATTAAAGCACTTCCCAATGACAGAAAGATACACATGCACAGTTGTAAGTATGCTTCTTTAGTGGTGGTATTATTTGTATGTTAGGTAATGTTTATATACTGCACAGTTACAGTGCAGTTTTTGCATCTAATCTGTGGTTGAGCAGTCATAGTCAAATGTCAGTCATAGGAGTCATGCCTCTAGGAGTAATACTGAAACTGTCAATGTATTCCCTAATTTGTAATCACATCAAACCATTTCTTGTATGCATTCCCCATTTACTGGCACTTGCTCAAAATACATGTGCACACATCATATCAAACAATCCACTCTTTTTCCGCATATTTAGGGCATGCAATGGCGCCCATGTGTAACTATTCAGGCTACGGTAATTGTTGCCTCTACCTCCCCATAGCTCACTTTGAGTTGAGAGACAGGGAGTATCATTAGCTCTTTATCACCTTGCAATATGCTGCAGTTGTTACAGGAACACCAGTGACAGGCCTGGACATTAAATCAGTAATTGAACCATTGGTGTGTGGGTGTCTGTGTGTGTGTGTGTGTGTGCGCGCGCATCTGTGTGCCTGTGTTTGTGTGCACCTGGTGACTTGGGATATGATAGGTAGTTTTATATGGAGCAGTCAGGCGGAAGCTCAGTGAGCAATTTCTTGCAGTAGGGGTTTCCAGCAGGGATCAATGAAGGTGAAAGATAGGGTCCTGATTATGGTCTATTTAAGGTTAACCACCAGTACACAGTCAAACAGTCAAATGAGTTTGTCTGAATTAAAAACTAGATAGCAAATGTTGCAACACTTTTAACAGTTTGTTAGACAAAGTACAACTTACAAAGTACAACATATATTAAATCTCAGTCATTGTTAAATACATGGTTAAATAGTTACTGTGCAAAGAAGACGCTGCTGATTTTGTCAGCATACATGTGTTAATGCTGGAGTTGGTAAGACCTAATTTATCCAAAAAATGGTGAATGTTCGAACGTAAGTGGAAAATCCTGAAACAGAAAATGTGTTGGATCCCTCTTCGTCTAGCCTCGTAATAACCACCCACTCAGCTGCCTTTGCTTCTTTTCTCTGTCTACCATTCACTACACCTCCACTCTTTCTCTCTGTCCTGCACTCTTCCCCATGTTTCTCTCTGTGACTCTGCCTCCCGCGCACTCTTCTTGCTCAGTGTCTCTACTTGCTCGAATTAGGAAGCAGTACCTGTCAAACCTATGGGATTTCTCGCTGCTCTTCTCTTTGCTGTGTTGGTGATAGATAGTAAGGGCTGTCTGCATCAGCTGCAGGGAGAGCAGCGTTCTGTAGCCGGCTTTAGAGGGCACGGAATGTCATGTCTCCTCTGCAGGTAAAAACAGCTGCATTTCTGCCCGGAGGCTTGCACTGCTGCCTCTCTGCCTGCCTTGCTGCCTCCATGTCCATCTTGTTATGCTCTTACCGCATCTGTCTGTTGGTTTTGTGTGCTGCAGTTTGCTCAGTATGCTATGTGCAGCTGCGTTTTCTGGTGGAGTGACAGCAGGCTGTTGGCTAATACGTAGCTGTGATTCTGGCTGCCTCTGCCAGATTAGTAGGGCATCCGTCGTGTTTCAGGGAGAGATTCTGATGTAATTTGGATGAGGACATAAGGACAACTTTGCTAATTTACAGCCATTTGCTTGTATTTGCATTTGAGGCTTCTACCAAGTTCGGCTCCCCCACTATAACTGCAGATAGGGTTATGTAATATCACAATGTGACTTTGCTAAGTCAGTGTAATATGACTCATCAGTGAAGATGACGCAGCAAATGATTTGAGTTGTGAGTTGTGAATCCAGATTACACATTGCAATACATGCCATCAGTGGGTAAATTTAGAGTACAAAAAATTTTTATGTAACCAATGTGGTTGTCTTCTAAATGCATGTGACACTTAACTCCAACCCCAATTAGAGCAGGTATAATTACAGAAAGGAAATATATATATCTGTCTCTTATACACATCTTAGGAAGACAAACACATATATATATATATATATATATATATATATATATATATATATATATATATATATATATATATATATATATTGTAGCACCTTTCAACAACAAGATATAAAAAACCTGCCATAAGACATAAAATACATGATATAAAAGAACCACAAGGCAAAATAGGATGTCATGTAAAAAAAACCCTAAAAATAAAATAAAAAATAAGAACTTGAATAATAATAATAATTATTATTATTATTCTTGTTGTTGTTATTGTTGCTGCTGTTATAAGCTAAATACATTGCAGGAAATTACAATTCAGCTATAGGGCAGCTATAAATAAATAATGTCAGATTAAATTTAAAGCTCTAGTGCAAGACTCCATATACTACTGTGGCGTACTTTAAGAGGACAGTTGCTCCGCCCATTCAGCTCTCAGTCAGTCGTTTCTGATTGGTGTTCATGCATCACTACCCCTGTGCCTTCATTGGAATGTCACACCAGACACCAGTTTTTTAAAAGATTTTTATTATGAAATACAGACAGAGTTTGAGCAGATGTCAAATTGTCTGGAATTTTGTGTATAAAAACTAAATGCTGCCTCTGGGTTTACTTTTATACACACAATTTTTTATAGTCCTTTAATTTCTTTTGTCCTTTAATTTGACCTTTAAGTTTTAATTCTTAATATATTCTTAAAGTAGTAGGCAGACTTTTAAAGTTAAAAAAAAAAAGTTTTCCCACTTTCTTTGTATTCTTGGGTCTTCGTTTGTGACTGAAGCTATACTAATACTAACTTTAAACACCATTCTGTTGTTCATTTCAGTCTTAAATTTGTTTGACTGAAGGGAATCTTAGCACATCTGGCCATTAATTTGTTCGATGTGCTTAGTGCATGTATGGGACCATTAGTCATTTAGTGATATTGTTATATAAATCTTTGTGTCATCTGCATAATCATGGTAAGACATTTTGTTGTTTTCCAAGTGGGAGCTCCTAGATGCTGTAAAGTGAATGCCTGAGAATGGAGTGGTATTTTACTGAGTATAATTGCTATGTACAAAAACTTTATTTTATATACAGACAGTATTTATACATTTATTTACATATAGTAAATAAATGCCTGATAACATTTTATAACATGTAATGAGTCAATATTATGAAGATATTGTACTATTTTTATCATTATTATCCAAAGGGCCAATTTAAATGGTTTATATTGCTATTTATGATCACAAGTAGGGTACATAATCTCTCCTCTCTGTTTCTGTGTAGGTCTGACAGTGCAGCGGACAAAATCAGGTAAGTTTGCTCTACTACTCTGTGAGTATATGTAGCATTGTATGCTGGTGGGCTTATGAAGCAGGGATACAGTGGGACTGGCCCTGCTGTCACCCCATTTGCCCTGGCCCGCCCACCCCACATGTGACACAGATTCACGGCTTTGTCCACCAACCAAGGTGTCTGAATGCGCTTTACATTTGGAGAGGCTGGCAGTGAATACAGTTGCAAGCCATGGAATGCCATTGTTTGCTTTTATTGGACAAACATCATCAGACACAAACAGGGCTTTGTTAGCTGGACACTATTGTGGAGCTTTTAGTCTTTTAGCTGGGCAGCCAATGGCAGGTCAGCACTGTGGACACACACTGTGGGCACAGACACTTTATTCTTCAGGGTGTGAATGCTTTGCTGTCAGAAGACATTGTGCCAGTCCAGCAGCAAAGGGCTTCAAGGGAAAAGCTTAAAAGGTGAGTGATAGGTACTGATGTTTTTAGTCTGTGGTGCAACACTTGAGAAATGTTGGAACGTGGGAAATTTGTGAATAGCTGGTCCTTCATGCTTAACTTAGTGGAGAGGACCTTGGAAATGCTCTGCGGTACAGTATAACGTAGAACTGATAATATGGCTAAATCTACTTTTTACCTGGATGTAACTAATGTTTTACATGTTGGTTTGCATGTTTTTACTATATTAGTGCATGAATGGAAGTAGAAGAATTTTCCCAAATCTTACCTGGCGGTAAACTGTACTTTATTTGAGATTAAATTGTGATGTGAGAAGTGACATTCACATTTGATACATGGTCATAACCATGAAAGCAGTTGTGTATTGTGTGTTTACTGTGCATGCATCGATCAATGAGGAGAAGCAGTGTTAGACTGGTATGTTGTCGCAGAGTGGGCACTGGTAATTTGGTGTAGTTGTGTTTGTGCACTCTGGTATGTGTGTATGCATGTGTCTGGTTTGGTATGCTTTGAGTGGTCAGTCATGCGAGTTGGTGGACTAGCAAGGCGGGTTTAAACCACTAGGAGTCTCTGTAGTCCAGCACACAACTAAGAGATGGTTAACTAAAAACAGTATGTGTTGTCTGTACACACCACTGCATCTGAAATCAACTATCTTTTTATAAATAGCCTAAAGTAACTGGTAACCAATGAGGGTTAGTTATACTGTTTAGATTGATACACATATTAACCATAAAAGACTGTTTTAATATTTATCTGCTAAAGAGAAAAGGTTTTTAAACTTTGATCTGATTTTAAAGCTTCCAGTGCAAGCATAATTTTGTGACATTACAGCTACTCTTGAAGTACATCATGAGCCAGCAGCACAATTGTGATGCACATACACAGATATTTCAGTGGAACAGGTAGCTAGTAAAGGCTTGTCAAAGACACCAATTACATTTCAGAAGAGAAGAATTGTTTCTTTTTCGGTAAAAAAGACGCTTAAAGATGACCTGAAAGCTTGCAGGCCTATACAAAATTCCAGATTTTGCTCTGGCAGGCCCCAGCTTTGTGAACTGTGGAAGTCCATTTCTGCAAATAGAGAGTTTACACTAAGCTTTGGCAACTGTTATTTGGAACCAAAAGTGACTGTAGAGTGAAGTTTTCTACCATTCTTCACATAGTAACAAAGAGGACATACAGTATATCACCCCATCTGCACTAGTGTAATATAATGCCTAAACTGGAAAGTGAGAAAAAAAATCTGAAAACCAAATGATTCAGGGTTAATGTGCCCTTATAACAGAACAGCTTACTAGCATTAACCAACCATAAAGTAAAAATATAAATATAAATATGAATATAAATTAAAAATCAAAAATTTAAATGCAGTTGAAGCCACATTCTGACATTGAGTAACACTCTTTTCAGTAAAGTCAGCAGCATAAATACATGACATGGAAACTTGAGTCAGTCCAGGCGTACAGTATTTTTGCATCCCCTTCATTAACAGGCCACATAATGTTAAAATTATATTTGTCTTGCATGTACCCAAGCACATCTCTTGTAAGCCCATAGCAGGTATTTTCCTAAGTGCTCATGAGTTACACAAACTTTACAAGATCAATACTTAGTTTTTTGTAAATCCAACTGTAAATAATGCATGCAAAAAGCCCTTTGGATGGATTAAGTGGTGAGGATGCAAGTGCATTTGGAATCTCTGTGGTTTGCATGTTTGAAGCAGTTGTTGTCGGTGTGTCTACAAGGCAGAAAGAAGCTCCCATCAGTTCTATGGCCAATAAAATAAGCTGCCGAGTGGAATAATGTCACAGTAAATGATTTTGTCTTGAGTTGAGTTCTGCTGCTGAGATTCTCCTCGACACTCCTGTATCGTGCTTACAACCTTTTCTGTTTCTGTTCCAATGTCCGCATTGCACTTCCGCTGTCTCCATTGCTGGATTATCGATCATCGTCTGTGGTTTGAGACATTAGCCTCCAGTGATGGAGGTCAGCAAAATCTGATCTTACGCTTTACTTTGTGCAGGAGCTTCAGAGAAGCAATACTATCCACCGTACTGTGTAAATGATATTCACAAAATAGATGAGTTCCCAGTCTCTTGTTCCGGATGACTTTTGGACAAGGGAAGGATAAGTCAGTACAATCAAGCATATTTTTCCAATACAGAGCCAGTCCGGAACACAGACTCATCCTACACATTATCCTAATCTACATGTATCATGTGACTCATAAAGCTACAGTTTCCCTTATTACTCTTACATGGTTACACCACTGTTTTCTGTCTAATCTTATCGTCCTGTTTGTTTGTTATATCTGATTCATCTGGGGTGACCTCTTTTATGATTCCTGTTGTTGCACACCAGTTCAGCTCCAGCTGGGCACCGCATTACATTAGTACATCCAATGGTTATGATGATGATGACTATGATGAAAGTGTGCTTTTGGGTGAAAATAGGTCATGGGCTTTGCCAAGGTAGTTATGTCTGCAAGATGCAATGAATTCATGACGTAGCAGCCGTTGCCTCTCCATATTCATGCGCCTATGTATGCCTACATGCACCGTATCTCTGATTTTGCTCCTCATACAGACGCTATGATTGAGGACTGCGATGCGTGCCTGTAGCATGTAGCACTAACAGGAAGACAGAGGAAGAGGAGAGGCAGAGAAGAGAGCTTGGGAGATAAAGTAGAGAGAGGAGGAAAAGAGGTAAAGATCTGCTCTTATCTTACATAGCCATTCCCAGGGAGCCTACCAAAGGGACCTTCCCCCACACACACACCATGGCCAGCCAGCCAATCAGATAGCTCGCATCATTGACCCATCCTCCCTCGTACAACTGCTCATCCATGGCTCAGCGAAGCAGATGTGAGGAGATGCGGGCAAAGGAAGGGAACACTTCTTCAGATATATTTATATCAGCATAGTGGCTTCTAGTTACTCTTTGCATCATATGGCTATCGACCAAGCATTTTAGCTTAACAAGTGTCGTCTCTATCACCTCTGTTTGCAACTTTCAGTCTCCGAGCTGTAGACATTATTTTTCCTCTGACTGTTTTTGGATGTGCTGTGTAAGAGAGGAGGACAAGGGGGATTTTATGAGGCTTGGTGATGATGACAAAGCATGCTGGACAAGTGACAGTCTGACAACGAGACAGCGGGACAGTGATTGAAGAGAGGCCATGAGAGCCAGGAGAGAGGCCAGGATGGTGTCTGCCTGTTCACCATGCACAAACATAAGGTCAGGTCTGATTTCTGTTACGTTTCTTTTAGCTGTGGCACTTGTTCTGGGGTTTTAAGTTTGATCAAACAGTACAAGCACAGATTGAGCAGAGAAAGGTGCACAAAAGTGTTGTGGGAATAAATATTTTGATAACCTTTTTACATTTGGATCTTTTTTTTAGTAGTAGTATGTCGTATGTGTAGACATTTTTGAATTAGAGCAGAAGTGTTAAATATTTATTTACACAAGAAAATGTAACAATAATAAACATTAATGTAGACATCTATCTCCACATTTAATACTATCTGATTAGTGTATATGAAACCACATGTACTACTCATATGCTGTATAATGTAGAATCGGTTCTCTGCTTTTAATTACCCACTGAACTAAATGCTAGTGTAGTTTTTGCCATCTAAATCACAAAACCCAGACTGCTCAGGCATTACTGTTCTGCAGCCATACCCTTTTCTGTCTGACCTTTGCTGCGAAATGCATCTGCTTTCTCTCTGTCCGTAACAAACTATCAAATGCCAATTACATTATTTTAACCTTCTACTAAAATGCAAAATGACGACATTTGAGCAAGCATTTTACGTTAGCACTGACGGAAGCGTCGTGTTTAGCACTTTTATTCATTCATGCAACATGAAGAACGGATTTATATCTAAAGGCAGGAATTCTTTTACTATTCAGTATATTCGTCATGTAGGTGTGGCAGAGCTTCTCTTAGTCTATTCAGTGTCAAAATCACTTCATATTAGAGAAATGTGTCAAAGCAAATTATATACATGGGTATTTACCTTAAACTGATGAACACAGGGGATGGAGGGATAAATCAGCGCATGTCAGTTTTTCTGCACACACACACATTTGAGTAGAAGGGATTTTCCAGCTGGCTTCTGGGCCTCCTAAATCTCCACTGTGATCTCTGCTCCCCAGGTCCATTAAGGGCAATTTGGTTAGATTTACTGTGCCTGTCAATGGGGATACAGGGCAGTCCTAGTGCTGCTTTAGTTTACCACTCTGTGATAAATACTCTTGGCAGGTATTACTGTGTTACCCTCACATAACTATCTCTTTAGCCCTTACATGAATCACAAATTATAGTCACTGAAGTGTGAAAAAGTGCTAGTAGCACACATTCATTATTTTAGAAAATGAAGAAATTGTTTAATTTGCTTTATGGGGGGAAAAAAGCAATTGCTTGTTAAAATGTCAGACTTCATAAAACATGGAACCACTGTGCCACACCTACAAATAGTAGGTCATACAGTAAATTTCATGCATATTTTTTTATTTGCTATTGCTGTAATTACACCAAATAATGTTTTAAATATATTTATTTGTATTTGACTATTTTATGTCTGCAGTCTATATGAATTGGTCTTCATAAGTCAATTTTAACACAATTTTTTTAAAAATATATATTTATAATATTGAGTTTATTCAAATGTCAATGACAATGTGAACAAAGCCCATGGCAAAAAAAATACATGGTCTGAATGACCATGTAATAATAAGCATGTAATCTATATATGCATTCATACTCCTAAATTGGTGGTCATTTCCAGTGTGCTTAGCACACGGTTTAAGGACATTTACATGCCACTACTAATGTAATATGTAATATGAATTATGTGATACTTACTATTATTGTATTTGTATGTATATTGCATGTATGTCCGTATATATGTATTTATTTATACAAATGGAACACATATGACACAATGAGTGAGTGACTCAATAAGTACTGCATTATAGGAAATATATGCAATCTTGAGTAATTTAAATTTGTCAAAGCTAAAAACACAGTGGTATTAGTATCTACAGAAAGTAATGGCATATTAACACTATATTCATGTTAGAAGCACAGCACCCGTCATAGTTAACAGTAAAACACCTGCAGTTCCATCTCCATCGTGTGCAGCAGCGCTTTGACTAGAACGTCAGTAAGGTCAGCTGTACAAAAGCCAGACTACAGTTACATTTTTAAAATTGTTGCTTGTCAATTTATCAGCGGAGGATGGGAACAATAACACGCAACAATGAATAGTGCTAGTAAATATGGCACCCATTTTTGGAGATACTCCTTTAGATTGTGAATTTCTTAAATAAACCTCAAAAGTGGACATATGGTTCCTCATCTGCAGACTCTAATTGTTGGATGGATTGATTGGAAGTGTTTCTGATGTCCTCTCTTGTCTAAAAAGCACTTCCACAAACAGTCAAAAAAAAAAGCTATTAATCTTTAGTTTTTACCAGTCTGAACCTGAGCCTTGCTCATATCATGGCCCATGTTTTGGGCCAGCTGTTGACATCCCTCACTGTAGGTGATTCATTAAGCACTCCTGTCTATAAAAAATCTGTCTGTCACTGGCACACCCACTTACTACTTTTGTGAAAGGTCTTGTTTTCATGCTGGGTGGACATCTGCATCACTGTAGAGCTGCACAAGGAGATATGCCATGCACATATGCCATTTAATGGCATGAACTAAACTAAATTTAGACCTGTCTTTGTCTGCAGTGATCATTTTTAGTTGCTGGAGTCCATTTGTCATTTGTCCAAAATCCACTTACTGTACAGCCTTATTAGCACTGGTTGCAGACATAGTGAGGGTTTATTAAATCCATTTTACTACCTAAATTGGGGTGCTTCTAGTATGTGGGCAAGGATAAGGGGACAATGTGTGTGTGTGTTTGCACTATGAAGAAAGCTAGAACCAGCCATAATGCACATGCATGTTTTCAAATCATCTTACTGTATTTATTTTTGTGGGCCATGTGGCTGTTAGCAGACTTTTACTGATGACCAATCACAAGGCCTGCAGAGACAAAGAGCAAAACTTACATATGTTCATCAGCAGATCAATCCTGCTGATCACACTAAATGTCCATGTGTTTAGCCCAGCTCGGGAACATTTGATGCAATTTTTTTCTGCAAATAAACAGTTTATTTAGAAACATACCCAGGGGGATAAAACTTAAATATGATGTAGGTGGAGATTGTTTTGCCATATAAAAATTCAGACATGGTTTTTCTCCACTGGACAATACAGGTCCATCCAGGGGTTTAGTTCTACAGAGCTGCTGAGGATTTACGCTACACTCTTAAGACCTTAACAGTCAAATTCAGTTTTCTGTGCCAAATTGCCAATTTTTACACACATTTCATCTTTAAAAGTTGTTTAAAGATCTGTTTTTTGGTTTTCATAAATCAAATGGTGCAATCTGTAATCTGTCTTCCTCCGTAGCAGCCATGATTGATTTTCTCCCTAGCTGATCTAAGGGGCAATAGATTATTCTTACTTCTAGCTTCTTCTGTTCCTCTTCATCGTATGTTTTCAAGAAAATGAAACAACCCAGGTCATTCTAAATATCCACTTTCAGGGTTTTAATACAGTGCCTTTATTTTGCAAATTTACAAGTAGCAATGCAGCATTGGCTAAAATGTTTATGTTTGTGTTTTGCATCTTACCAGGAAATACCTCAATCATTTTCTCTCGGTGAGAAAGAATTACACTTGACTATTTCACTGTCAGGCATGCGATCTGTTGAAGGTGTTACACAGCCGAAAGAAACTTCTCAATAGGTGCTGGAAAGCTCAGTCAGGGGTAAAGGAGTGGGAAGAAATTGCTCTGACTGAAGAGGCAAATGTATTATCAGGTGCCACAGCAGAAATGAATTGATTGAATAGATGGAGGAGTGGTTGAGGGCCTCTGATCACAGTGATTCATGGTACATGTGGGCGCTCTGCATTGAGTCACTGGCGGCAGCAGCGACTGGAGTGAAAGGACTGCACTCTGCAAACCCAATTACTCATTGCTTTACTTTATACACACACACGCAAAATCAAATGCACATGTGTAGTTTTGTGTCAAACAATTACTGTTTGTTTTAAATTGCCCGCTTTGGAGCAAGACTAACAGCAAATGTCAGAACATATTTACAACAACATTCAGGCTTTTTTATTTGGACTCGAGTACTCACCAAATTACTGCCAAGATGACCAAGTGTGGTTCTTACTACCCTATATTTTCTTTCCAGTGAAAAGGTCATTTGAACCAAGAACAGAAAGCACAGCATAAAAGCTTTTTTACCTTTTGTGAAGAAGTGTGATAACAGAATGGGGTTTTTTTTTGTTTGTTTATTTTTTTAGTCTAGGGACTTCTGGAAACTGAAGAAGACATGATGCGTCTACAATGATGCATTTCAGTTGGAATCAACAGCCATCAGGGCAATCACATCATAAAAAAGCAATGAAGATCACATACCAACACCTGTCATTTACTTCTCTCTACCTTTACTGATAGGCCAAGCAAAAGAAGTGGAAGAAACTGATATGGAAACCCCAAAGGTAGGATATAACTCAGCAAAAGACACTCTACATGAGCAGTGACATTATGTGGCAGCTTAGATGTGCTTTACATTATTAAAGTAAAGATATTTACAATGTTGTGGCACATAGCACCATCACTCATCCTCCGCATACACTCCCCCATTTTTAAAAAAAGGTATCTTAGTCATCATTAGTTCTGAAAAGCCCAGCAAGTCATTCACCATTATCTGAGGATGCCATACTCACTCACACCAAAAGAGGGAGTCATTCCAGTATGACAGAAATATATCCCACAAGTGCATCATGCTCCTCTGCACTTCTTCTGGTCCTCAGATTTCACAGTGTGCAAATCTAGGAGCAAAACTGCTGTAGCATCATTCACTGAAACACTGTCAGCATTGTCCTTTGCAGGAGCACTGCAGTGTTAGTCGTGTGGACAATTACACTGCCATTTGGTTCCGATGTGGCCTATCTGTAGTTTAAAATACATCTGCATTAGGCCTTGTTGCAAAGACAAGACTGTAGAGAAACTGGTAGAACTCTCGCTGAGATGTTAGGTGAAAAATGAGCACTCCACTTTACAAGATCAATTACTTGTCAAGATGAGTTTTATCAGCCTGTCAAAATATTTGTATATGGAGGAGCATTTAATTTTTTCGGAATATAACCATGATGATGTCATGCTCAGAGATTACAATGGTAAAATGAAAAAAACTTAGAGTTCAGAACAGTTATTGCTGATTGGTTTAAATGCACAGTCTAAAATGTGTTATGAAATGCAGTTCAATATCTACAAATAGAAACTCTGAACACTGTTTTTGTTGTGACTGTGCTAAAGGAAGTTTGTCTACATTTGTCAACAAGGATTGGGGGTAACACGTGAAATTAATCATTAATGCATTTGATAAAACCACATGCAAATCCGAAACCTTTAGACAAGACACAATATTTTAGTTACTGGCCATGCTAGAATTTATGACCATCCAGCATTAAGCATTTGGTAAGGAATATAAGATCAATTGTCACATACAGTTTTCCAAAGTTGTGCTTTTGTTCTTGTCAGTGCCCAGTTGGTAAGTTTCATTAACTTAAATTTATATGATGGACTAACTTAGGAGTTATGTAGGATAGAGCTACAGTTTTTTGTCATGTAAGGACATTAAAGAACATTCGGCCTTATTGTGATGTTTGACCTTGTAGATTTAATCCAGGATTTCAGATTTTTCAGTGGCTATTGGTTGTGAGTCATGACATTAGCTTTGCAAATGTAATCAGTACAAAGTTAAGGTGTTTGAAAGTCTGAGGCCTTGCTGGGTGATTGTTGCTTTGTCACCATGAGTGACGTGGATCATTTGTGATGCTTGAAATAGCTGGAGTACTGTCCTTGAAGGCCTTGTGGGTGACAATTCCTTAGCAACCAGTTGTAAGCAAATGCAAAGTGTGTGTGTGTGTGTGTGTGTGTGAGTGTGTGTTTCCTTGGGGCTATACATTGTCTTTTCCCTGTTCACACCTGTATGTGTGACTAAAAAGAGCAAGGTCTGCATGTGGCTGGGCTGGGACTGCTCCCAGCTTCAATAACAGTGCTAACAGCCCTGACTGACTAGATGGAAGGTTTATCTGGGAGGGGTCAGTCAATATCTCTTCACCCAATCCCTTATTATCCACTGAAGTGGTGATCGGACAAGGGTGTACTTTGATATAAAAGAGTCCTTTATATTAAAGGGATATCTTTATTATCAAAAATGGCTTTTCTCACTCTACCTCTGAGCCTTTGCTTCAAAGCACGTGTACCACTTAAATACCTGAGAAAAGTTGGGCTGAGACACAATTAACATGGACTTAATTGAGACAGCAACATTCAGGCAGCTTCTGTGCTTTTAATCAACTTGCCTGTTCAAATAGAGGTTAAACAAAGGTTCCTCTGAGGACAGAGCATGAGGATACAGATGGGGTTATTCTTTCTCCCGAGGAGGTTCGTGTTTGAGTGCTACCAACAGTGAACAACCCCTTTAGCGACAGCACATCTGACATTGGCTTCCACACCACAGTATCTTAGCTCACTCATGATGAGGTCATGCGGAGCTATTTCATAATGTGTGACGACATCATGTGGTTATGTAATTTGGAACAATGTGGAAAAGATGTCAATGGTTTTGGAAAGGTTGTTAGCATCGACACAAACAACCAACGAAATTTAAAAAACGCAGACTGCACAGGGATGAATCTCCCAGAGGGACGAATTCATATTCAACAATATGGCAACTGCTGTAGTGAAATTTTCAAGCTGAAGTGAAAACAACCAACCAAAATAGCCAAAGAAATGTAAAAAAAAATACAGTCTGCACAGGAATGAATCTCCCAGACAAGAAGAATTTATATACAACAATATGGCAGCTGCTGTAGTGACGTTTTCAAGCTGAAGTAAAAATAGACCTTTTCTATGTGAAATGTGCACCAGTTTTGCACTGATGGGACTATGTGGTAGCAACCAGACTGCTTTCTTAAACATATAACTTTTTAAAAATAATACTTTAGATAAATATTCATTGTAATATTCTTTAGATAGCATTGTAGTGGCATCAATGTTATTACACACTGTTTACATTTTGGCGCATACTGGGAACTAGTACAACGATACAGTTGTGACACCAATAATACTGACTGACCAATAGTTCCTCCAGCTCTGATTTGAGTGGGTTTGTGCTCATTTTATGATTGTTGTATCTTAGCTGTAATTGTAAAAAAAAAAAATTGAAAATATAGAGCAAGACTATTTTTGAAAATTAACATTCCAATAAGAATCATCAAGCAGCTTCCCTCAAGTGACTCTGACTTTTTTTTTGTCTGTGGAAAGCAGTGTCAGCAGTGCAGTGATACAGAGGCAGCTGAACCATACACCATACATTACTGGGTGTGGACTAGATCTGGAGAGATCAGCTGAACCTGATCTCTTTGTGTCGTTACATCATTTTTCTGAACAGAGCTGCTGTGATTTGACGAGCTCAGGGTCATGGATGTGATGAGTCATTGATATACTGCATAATAGCTACAGCTCCAGTGTAGGCTGGAGGTACACACAGACTTCTTCTGCCTTTTTGCAGGTAACCCCTCGAGATATACTGCACTCATTATCAGTTTGTTAATACTGATTATAATTTCTTATAAATCTGAATTTGTCATTGGCTTACTCACAGCGAATGGGTTCTTGTTAAGGTGTTATATTTATATGGTCCTTTAATATTACTAAAACATATTACATTACCCCACCCCCCGAGCAGAACACGCCAAGAGATACTAATAGAAATAAATAAAGGTGTAATCACTGAATTTTACAATGACAGTGACTAAGAAGCAGGTTTTAATGTGTATTGTGGGTTCCTCGCATCATGCCTACTGAATTTGCCTCAAGGGTCAGATTTCAACATTTAAGTGCAAGCCTTTATTGTAGATAGCCTGGGGAGCATCTGCAAATATCCAACAGTGGTAGACAAGGACTTTTCTAATAATCTTTGAGTCTTAGCAAGATTAATATTAACAATTACTGGATGCTTAAATTGAGGTCTGTTCTCTGTCTCAAGTACAGTATAAATCAATTGTTTTGTTTCATAGAGATAATTCCAAGCTCCATTTTGCACCTCTCCCTCCACTTTGTTTAGTAATTATGAATGTGTGTGTTGCAGGTTTGTTGAAAGAGAAACCTCAGTCTATTTTCATCCCACTTGCGGCAGCAGAAGCTAGAAATGGAAGGCTTTTTTAAATGAGTGCTTTAATGTCAGCACGTGCGGTACTTTGTTCTTTTATTCATGGCACATGTGACAGCTGCGCAGAAGGCCATCTGTATTTCATATCTATATCACTTTCTGTGTTGACCTCATACTGAACATGATGCCTATACCCTTGCAGTGTTGCTCAATTTTGCTGTCGAACATATCATGTCATTTATCATCCCTGTCATTCTGTCTTTTACTCCTCCTCCGTGAGCTCTTTTATGTTTTAGTCAGTGTTGGCTGTCTGCATAGTGTCTGGCCTATCCTCAGCAGGATGTCTGCTTCAGCTGTGCTTTCTGAATAATATACATACTCTGGCCTCCTACTGAGCTGGATTCTATTGTTCACTGGTGTTCCTCGTTTGCACCATGTAAGTCTAGTTCTTACACTTTTTATGTTGCCCCAGCTTATCTGTTGTTTGGGATTGTATTAATAAATCATGTTCTATGTCACCATCTGCCTTTATTCATTCAAAAACATTTTCGCCCTGTAGGCTTACTGTAATTATTACTTTGCCTATTCAGTTAAATGAAAGATAGATTTACGTAACTGTATTTATTTACGTCTCATTTTATGTCTTTTCTGCCTCAGTTTTGCACCATGTTTTCCATGCTAGAATATTATTTTATGGAGAAAAAGTGTGTATAATCACACTTGTATGAATCCTGTATATGCCTGTTAATCTCAGCTGTGAATGTATTTGTGCTCTCTGTCTCCCTGCAGTGGACTTGAGGGTTTGGATTATCCAACATGGTCAGCTCAACAATAATCAAACAGCTACCCAGTCACATGGTCATGTGTTTCTCTTTGTGATCACAGTGGTAGAGATCAATCTATAGGGCTTTATTTGGCATGAACAGGAAAACCCAATCCATACTGTATTACAGAGTAAGAAACGCCCACCAGGCGGAATGGGAGAGTCAACTGCATCCAATCCCACAAAGCAGTGTGGAGAGATTAATCCAGATTATCTGCCAATGCTATTCTTAGAAATAAATGAAAAATCTCTGGGCCAGATTAGGGTTCAAGGAATGCTAAAAAAGAAACTAATGCTGAAATCACATGACAACTTTTTTCAGACGGATACTATCTATCAGGGCACGACTTACTCAGTAAAATATGAGTTTGAAGCTCTAAGACAAAGACACACTTCAAAGCTAAATATTGAAATGAAGCAACCTACACAAGCATATGTTTTAGAATCGTGTTATTTTTAGTTACTTTTCTTCCGGGTTTATCTAACATATACCATTATATTCAGGAAAATCAGTGTACTACATGTCATAATGCCGGTGGAAATATCTAGTATTATTTGATCATACAATGAGTATTTTACGTTAGCAGAACTTAGCTGTATATTGTGGTCAGCAGGGGGCGTCCATAAGAGGAAAGTCTCTGACTCAGATGTTGACTTTCCACTGAAGGAGCTGTCCATTCAGCACTACTCTGTTGCTGCTTCTCCTCAGCAGGCTGGACAGAGCACTAATAAGAATCAAACTACAACCACACAGATGAAGAACAAAGAAGGGTGGGTGGCAAAGATCTTGAATCAAAAAATGTGAACAAATTCATCTTTTAAAATCAGCCATTATGCAAATACCTTGTTCCTTATAAGTGGGGTTAACAAACCAAATTGCAACAGCCAGAACTGAGGAAGGCAACCTCCTGAATGCATTACAGTTACAGTTATAAGTTATGTCACACTGACCCATCTGGCTGCTTTGATACATTCTTTTTATGAAGTAATATTGCTGGGATTGAGCAGTGTGTGCTGATTTAATACATTAGTCACATTAGTGGTTGAGATGAACTCAGATGGAAAGCAGTCAGGGGACATGTCACATCTTATTGCTTGAACTTTGCAACCTTCCTGGATGTCTAATGTCATTTATACTAACATTATTAAGATGTGCTACGGGTATTGTATTCCCATGAAATTATTAGCATCCCATGACTAGGTGGGCACCAGATGGATATTTGTGAGCTGACGTGCTGTCCTCTTGCCTGACTGAAGCTCAGTCTACATGCCCTCGCTGCTTCACAGTGGGAAAGGATTAGTATGCTCTCATATTTGTGCTTCTTTTCCGTCCTTTTCTCCCTATGCAGTCTCACCACATACGCAGTAGCCCGCAAGGAGAAACAATGCTGACTAACAACAGGGAGAGTGTGTTGTCCCGTCTGCTTCAGCCTACTCCATGGCACAGAGATGAAAGATCCACTTCTCCATGAGATGTTTTAATATTTAAAGTAATCACAATATGGTCTGAAGCACTTTTAAGAGTGAATAGCTGCCAGATATTGATGGATAGTTATCAATTATTTTATAAAGAGCTCTTCATCCAGAGATACACATACACAAAAAACACACATGCAGAAATGTACAGGAGATACACACAAGGTTCACCACAAACATAGAAATTAGATTTCTCTCATCCCCCTCCATCCACCTTACTTGGCTCTTGTCTAGTTGTCATTGTAAATAAGACACTGTTCTGAATGCCATGCTTGGTGAAATAAATGTTAAATAACATTAGTAATTGTATTTGCCAAGCTACATTTTGGAATAATGTGTTTTGTTGAAGCACATTATCAGGCCCACTTTCATGTGTCCTCTCAGATCAAGAGCTGAGTGCGACGGCATCATCTGCGTGCCATTATCTTTGTTGGTTGCCTGCCTGTCTATCAAGCAGTCATGGTCTTTCTCTCTCTCTCTCTCTCTCTCTCTCTCTCTCTCTCTCTCTCTCTCTCTCTCTCTCTCTCTCTAACTCTCTCTCTAACTCTCTCTCTCTCTCTCTCTCTCCCCCTCTCTCTCTCTCTCTCTCGGCACCATCTGCATCTGAAAAAGGAGAGTGAGTGAATGGAGCTCAGTGACTCAGCAGGCTGAGCTCCATAACAATAATAACAACTTTATACCGCACTGTCCTAAGTGCTTTTCTTCCTGTTGCCCTCACAAAACAAATAAAACTCAAATAACGAAACAACATCAGGCAGAGGAATCAATGAGAATCAGACAAAGAAATTACATAAATCAAACAATTAAATAATGTAAGTGAAATATTTTGATCATTATAGTGCGTGTCAGTGCTTGTGTGTGTATGTCAGTTCCAATAGTGTTGAGTGGTTAGCATTAGCCATAGTATTAGCCATCCCTAATGAGGTGTAATTTGTAACATGCAGGGCTCTAAGAAGATTAAACAGGAAGAATGTGCTGCACCCTGACCTAGTGCCTGTGGTCAAGTCAGCCATTGTGTTTGACGACAGCATCTATTGAAGTGAATGGTTCCTCTCTGAACCCTGTGGCTGGAATTGGTAAAGGGAATAGATAGTTCTTGTAGTTCTTGGACTACAAGAGTGTAGCGGTTAATCAGTTAAAAATATAGTTGAGATGTTTTTTTTGTGGAGTTTGATACAAATCCTTTTTTTATTTTTTAGATGGATTATCTTGTGAAATGAAAAGTTTAACGCATCACCACCATTACAGTTTCTAGATCTGGAAGGCATAGACCAATATTAAAACTAAAACTCCTAGAGAGTTGGTTGAAAACTAAGCTTATTGGTATGATACTTAAATAGTGAGGCTAAAGGCTAGGGGTTTGAAAAAGGTAATGCAAGGTTGGCTAGCTATGCTGTTGTGTAAACCTTCTCAAAGCAAAGGAAGAGCAGGTGTTGCTGGTAGTAGTTTGGCTCTCAGTGGGTGCGAGTTAGAGCTGTGCAATTTTCTAACATAACTTGTAACCCTACTAAATAATGTAGTTACAATGTAAATAATTCTAGGATACTACTGTCACAGTAAGCTATTTAATAAATATTATTAGATCAATACATTAAAACAGACTAAGATAAAGTTACAGGTATATCCTTCCCCTACACTTTTGCTACTGTATTTGTATTTGGCAGACAAAGACACATCCCTCCTAACTCTTAAGATCCACAGAGAGACCCATGCATGTTTTTATGCATGTACAGAAATCCACAGCTTGCAAGCCTGCCTTGTCGGTCAATCAGACGGATGAAGACGATTGACAAAGGCCCTAGTTGTATTTAAACTTGAAGGTGCATTTATAAAACACTTAGTACCCAACTAAGCAAGCTGAGTCACCATGATGTTCGTCCATTTCATTATGTATGCAGAACACATACAGCTCACAGCTATAAACACAAGGAGTACCCCAGTGCACTCAATGCATTAAGAGATTAACAGGGTTAGCTGCTGACACTGATCACGGCCCGAGTCCAGTACAAAAGGAACGAATTGCAGCAGGTCTCCCCACTTAATACCTTTCTCATACATAGCATGGAGGCTGGGGGTGGGGGTGGAGGTCATTGCACAGAGGATGTTATGGCCAGAGGCTACAATCCCGCTCTAGTCTTCCACACTGGGCCACTGAGGCTTATCTTGAAGAGAAATAGAGAAAGAGAGCCATCTAGGGAAGAGGGCAGAGAGAACAGAGGGGAGGGAGAGAGGGAAGGAGGAGGAGGGTAAAGATCCTGCGCCTGCTCACTGTGAGCACAGCAAGTGCAGCTTTCATCCGCAGCAGAGACTGAGATAGAGACAGAGATAGTTTAAGCAAGCAAATGCAGGCTTTGAGGGGCAGTGCGATAGCGTGACAGAAAAGACAGAGTTAGAAAAGAACTGCAACCAGCCGGCAATTATTTGCAGTTGCTAGCCTTTCTGCTGCATGCTGCATGCTGCAGTTTACATGGTGAATATTGCGGCACAGGTCACCTCCTTCTCTTTTGGGAAAACTGAAGAACCCCAGGGAGGTGTGAATTTCTGGCACAACTGCTCAGCACTGCGGCACCTCAATACAAGCGAAGGAATGTAGCAGCGAGGTGGGCAAAACTGAGGATCATCCTTCCAGACTTTCAATCGCAAAACCTCCATCTGCGTCTGCATCCACACCTCCATTCTTCCTTCTGTACGTCTCTCCTGCTCTGTGTATGGGAGGTGAGGCTTCCCAGCTTCAGTCAGCATGCGGCTGTGTGAACGGGCAGCCCAGTGCCCACAACACGCTATGGACGTCAGACACTCCTCGCTGTACTAATGAAAGGCTTCAAGCTCGCCTGGTAAGACTGAATAGATAGCTGTTACTTTATTAGTGCAAATTGAATCTGTTTTTCCGTACAGCTTTAAGGCTGTCATGTATGCAAAGCACACCCCATCCAGGGATTAGACGTCTGCAACCATTTACTGATGTTTTCTTCTGGATGTATTGACATATGTCATTTTAAGGCTACATAAGTGTGTTTTCAAGGCTGGATGGACTGTCAAATATCTGTGCCTTTTTAAAAATGAGCAGTTGTGTGTATCTTTCCATCTGCCCCTGTGTATTTCTATATGGTTACATAAATCTCCAGAAAATGAATTAGTATGTAACAAGGGCTAGGTCAGGACACTGCTAAGCTGAGACCAGAGTGCGTATGTCTAGTAGAGCCAGTGCGGGCTAGTGTAGGATTTTTTTTAATTTTTTTTTTTCACTGTGACTGTGGCGACCCTGCTCTGCTCCCCTCTGGCGGGCTCAGTGTGAGCGGAGCAGCTGAGGAGAAGCACTCACGTGGCTGCCTGGAAAAGAGCAGGCACATGCTCCCTCTGTCTCTCGCCCACATTCTCTCTTGCTGTCTCCTTGCTTGTTTTCCGGTTTCCCTCCTTATCTCACTTATCTCACAAACACATCCACATTTCACTTTCTTTTTGAACCTGCTTTGCCACAGTGCATGCTCTTTTCCCTCCATCCTCTCTCCCTCTCTCCTCTCCTCCCCTTGTGTTTGTTTATGCTCCTCCTCCTCTTCTTGCCTGATATTTTTAGAGGCGAATTACAGAGCACTGCAGGAGGAAAAAAAACAGAGGGGGAGCAGTTTCGGCAACGTGCGTCCCACTCCCTTCCTTCTCACTTTGAGGATGTCTCCTTTTCCCTACAGGACTTCTTCTTTTCCCCAGTGTCTTTGTCTCTATTTCATTTTCATCCATCAGTTCATCTGTTTCATTTTCTCTATATTTGTGTCACTCTCACATTTGCATTCTTCTTCTCTCTCAATATCAAACATATTCTTTTAGATTTTTTTATTTCAACTCTAGACGTCACAAAATTAATCTAACTGAGTGCATACTGCATGTGTGTGTCAGCAAATGTGCGTGTCTGTTTGTGTGTGTGTGAAAGAAGAAATTGTTTATTATTCTGTAGCACAGAATAATAGACATCTGTTAGCAGCACCCTGACAGACACAGGTTACTTTACCACCAAACAGCCATCTGTCCCATAGTCTCTTATACATAGAGGTGAGCAGTTGGGCTAGCTAGCTGACTTGTTTGCGGCCATGCTGCTTCATTACATAATTGCATGTTCATATGTATCCTTGTAGGACAAAATGTTGCATTCCATTTTCCCCTTGTATCCAAGAATGTGTTTGTAAAAATGTAAAATGGTCCAAAAGCTTCTATTCAGCTCTGTTTCAAACTACATTGAAGCAAAGAATAATCAATGAAAGAACAAATGATGATGATAAGGCATCAGTTTAAACTCGTAGATTCATCATCAGAGGATCTAGCTCAAATTTGTGTGTGTTAGAGCTGCATTCTATTTGCCCGGGACAATCTACTACGTAGGCAAAATCCCATGACCTAGAGGTCATTCCATCAATCAATACCTCATTCAGCATGTTTGTTGTCCTGTGTGTTATATACCACTGCCTGCCGCTAGATATAGCAGCTATAGCAGTTTATTCATCTAGACTGGATACAATATTCTGTTGGTGCTAAGTTGCTTTGAACTCTACTTATACTTGGGTGAATGGGACAATATCCGCCGTAGTCTCTCAGTACCTTTTTATTAGTGCAAAGATATTGTGTTTCTACCGTTCTGCTGTTTGTTGATAAATGAGAAAGCTTAAGATTTTCTAATTATTTTGTCATGCATTCAAAAATGTATACCCTACATTGGCTTTCAAATGCAGCGCCTCAACCGAAATTATACCACAAAAAGTCTGGAAGTACAGAGTAACAATTCACGCATACCAGGTCTGTTTTTCCAAGCTTCATGTAATTGCAACCTACTACAGATATTGAAGTAGTTCCTTAATAGTACCATTATGAACAGAAGAAAGTCTGTCTAATGCAAAAAAGTCATTGTTATAATATATAGTTTTACGTGTTTCTTTAGTTTTCTTTTTTTTTGTCCAGTATATATATTGACTGAAGCATATGCCATGATGATTCTGAGCTGATATATGAAAAAATACAAAACAAAAATTGATTGTTAAGGGAAGGGAATGTCACAGTTGTTGCTTTGCAAGGTCTATGTTTGTCACATTGTGTGCTGTGATTGAAACCGGGTGTGAGTGTGGGGGGTCTGCAGCATTACTTACTTGTCAGAAGACAAGGGAGAGATAAGAAAAGAGAGAGAGACCATATGTGTGCGTGTGAGAGTGGGAGATTGCTCGGGATTTGGCAGTGTCCCCAGTGTGGGGATGTTTGCTCTTGATATGACATTTGGTGTGACTTAAATCTGCCCACACACACACAAACACGCACACATACACTCAGACGCAGATGTGCACACACAGCCAACAGCAGCAGCTGTAGCAACAGCAAGACCCTGACAGCAGGCTAGAGCAGGAGCTTACTCTCTGCACGTGGCACCGTGGACAAGCCAGTTGTTGCTGCAGGACAGTTGGACAGACTGTGACTGCAGACTTGCATACATAAATGCCTGTGTGGCTCGAGCTACGTTTTCTGTCTGAACCCAACCTGAGTCAGAGACTAGTAACCAAGCTTAACCTGACAGGCATTCTATTTTTAATGTATGACCCAGACCTGCGCCTAAAGCATTTAATTGATTCCACTGATTTAAATTTGGCTGCCACCCCCTTCAAAGTTGTAACCACCTTATGCAGCGATACACAGCTTCCGGTGCCCCTGCCTGCGTGGATCGCTGTGTGATAGTCCTGTTATGTAACCTCATAAAGCAGCATCTGTGATGTACGCTCAATGTCCACTGGACCTCTTCCACCATGTCAAAAATGACAACCCTTCAGTTCAGTTTCATTTTTAAGAAGAGAAAGAAGGTCCCATCCCTAAATCCTGTGAATAGGGTGGGTGGGGAGCGAAGATTGTTCTTGGTGTTGTTGCAGCCAAAGAACTCACAAACGTACCTCTGTGAAAGTACTGAATGTCCTCCCTCAGATACCTGAAAACGGTGCAGTAGAGCTCACTGTTTACAGTCTGACCTTTGAGGTTGAAGTCATGGTGCACAACCCTGCCCTTTCCTCTCTGATGCTGTGCGCTTTTTCACTACTAAGACAGCTATTCAGTCGGTTGTACAGGGCAATTATCCTGTAAACTTGGGGGCTGACTAATTTAAATGTTTGCGCTCTGCGGAAGTCAGAGGTCTGCGGTGACAATGGGCATGGGCAGAATCACAGACATGCTACTCTGAGAGATCACAAAAATCACAATAACATTTTCCATTTTCTAACTTACAACAGTTTTGGTTTCCAGCTGCTGTTTCCTTGTCATAGGGCTGTGCTTTGTTTGAAAACAGCAGATACCATTTTAATAACAACATGTAATTCTTATAAATCCCAGTGAAAAGGCATTCAGCATGTCATCAGCAGTTATAAACTTAATACTTGATCAAACTCGCCGTGAGCATAATTTCTAAATCTTTGTTTGAGCCCAGATCAACCCATTAGGTAGCAACTGGTCCTTTCAGGCTCTGGTCAGGTAGTAAGCATAGTATATTTATCCCAGATTTCTCTGGTCAAATGTTTATCTCCTGTATTTTGTTGACTGCTGCCAATCAGAATAGGCTACTGCAGTGTAATATGGAGGATGCACATTCTTAGAGCAAAGAACATTGTCATTCTGCATATGCATATACGATTAGTTATACATACTGTCATGCACACAGAACAGAACATCAAAGACATCTAGAAACTCACAACATACACTAACATACACATGAATACACATGCATACAGGCAACTAAAATCCCAGGTGTGCACTAACCAGTGCATGGCCACTCATGTCGTAGCTATTTTAGACTGATTTGAAAGCCTGAGCTCGCAGGCCTCTGCACTCAGACAATTCATTACAGTATGTAAAGTATTGGAGAAAATAAATGCAGCTTTCTCTTAATATTCTTAATATTGCAAACTTAAAGTAAATTTCTTCGAAAATATATTTCCTCAAAGTTGTAAGGAATATTCATCCATTTCCAACATGACTAGTAAAAGGAGAATAATATCTAATTACAGTAGTTGTACCACTATTTTATACTTCTTGTGCAAGGGACTTTAAAGTTCAATTATTTTACTATGGATGGCGATTCATCAGTTCATCAGTCATACAGTTACCCTCACCACAATTCTCTGCCAGCCTCACCTAATTTTATCATGCTGCTCTTGTCCAGTAAACCAATATTCAGTTTGTCAGAGTCCATGTGAATGCAGAATAATAGTTTATTAGGAATAGACAGGGAGACTTGGAACCAGTGGCAGTGTTACAGATAAAGTACTGCACCATCAGGCTGGGTCACAATGGGCTTGTGAAAGTTCACAGCAGGGGCTCTGCAGTGAAAAGACACCACAGAATTGGTTCCCTCCTGGCCACAGCTGATTAACTCTCTCCCTGTCTCCCTGCCCCCTTTTCCTTTTCTCTTCCCGCAAGTCATTTGTTATTGCTGTTTATTCTCTATGTTGTTACCAGTGACACTCTACCTGCCCCAATACAACCAACTTTGGAATTTAGAAGATGTGATTGATGATAGAGTGTTTTTTTGGCACTGATTCATTGAGTTAAAAAAAAAAAACAGAAACTTGCTTAAAATTACAGTCATTGTAAAACATTATATATTTATAAGAAAATAACTTGACTTTACTTCCAGGTGACTTTTCAATCATGCTTTGATGTTGGAGAGAATGTGTCTGTTTCGCCCTGCCTCTGTCAGCCTCATTATTAAAGCAGGGAAAGCTGTGTTCAGGGACAGAAAGTGTGTGCGTTTACCTCTCCCTGGCTGATGTCTGATCAAAAGACATTGCACTAGAGTTTCATACACGTGTCCCTCAAATCTCCAAACAATGTGGCCATTTTCCATGAAGCTTTTTAAATGCACAATAAAAATCCACTCCACTCCTCCCCTCCCTACATCTCTGATGCTACTGTGCGCCAGCAAATATAGCTTTCTGTTTACCTAGCCAATTCTCCTTTTAGTACTGTAAACTTGTGTTTCTGTTTACATAGAGGTGCCACACACCCATAGCTGTTTTCAGATAATGTATGTCTGCCCACGACAACATACTTTACCATACCCACCTCCAGGCTAAAGCAAACATGGCTGTGTTTGACTATAGTTGCTAATATATTAACCTAAACAGCCAAATGTTAGCAGTCAAAAAAGCTTTTCCCTTTTAGTGCATGCCCCATTACCATCTCCATATTTATAAAATGATCTCCAAACAATAATACACATACAAAGATGTAATTAATAATAATTCTTTAATAAGCAAAAATCATCCCTGAGCTGGAGTTGCTGAAAGCCAAAATAAGTACAAGTACAGGGGGTGGGGAATGACAATATTGTCGGTACACCCAAAGAACATGTGCATTTTCCATGAGCTGTGAGCCAGCACATTGCTGTGATGTAGCACCCGTGTGCCTTTGCATATTAGAGTTAAGCACATTTTGGCTGATAGTAATCCCTTAGACACCCTAAAAAATTGGGTTTGACACAGATTTTGATTTCTGCTTTCTAGTCAAAGTCCAGAGTGAAAATGCGTTCACAGAATTGCATAGGTGTACCTGGAAGTGGCCATAAAACTCCCTATGATGATGGCACAACATTACTCTCTACTTGCTTGTAGCTGTATGCTTTTTACTGGGCTTTGCTGCTCTAGTAACAACAGAAACAATATCTAAATTTTTTGACTGTCCCCTGTATTGAGAAACTGCCCATCAGAAATGATGACACAATATACTAATTAACTAATTAGTAGCTAATTAACTAAGATGTTTTATTAATTAATCTGCAGATTATTTTCATGATCAGATGGTTGATTAGTTAATTGCTGCAGCAGGAAATGGTGAATAAAAGCTGGTATGCTGTTGACAGTACACTTTACTACATGTGCATTAGTCAAACCATGTGTTATCCAATGGACATAGAAAAATTAAGTAATGTAAAAGCTGGATTACTGCTCACTGTCAGAGATATGACAAGAAAACTGTATCAGAGACTTTTGTATGGGAATTGTTCAAGTAGAAATTAGTTATTACAGGCTGTGCTGATGGTGTGCAGAATTTTATATTAGTTATTACATTTAAAGAAGAAAATCCTAATTTTGACAACGTAGAATCAAATAATGTTTTGCTTGCAGATGAAAATTTGTCTGCAATTGAAATACTTGAATTATAATTTGCTGTTGATTGATTATTCATTTAACTAAAGAATTTAAACTTTTAATTTTTAAAATCATCTGCAACATAACAGTATACAATTTTTTTCCTTTTCATTTGACGCTTATGTGAATATATTCCCGGCAGCACACCAATACTGGGCCGATGCATGGAACACGAACGGAGCAAGCCCCCTGTTCGGCTCCCAGTCTTAAAAATGCATTTAATATTTTATCCTCTTATAGAGGACGTAGCAGATATTAAACTGATAAGAACAGATTTTTTTTGCTTTTTCTGCTTGACCTTAGCCAAAAGGCTAAGAAGCGAGCACTTTAACATGCATGCATGCAAATTGTCTTTTCATCATCAAGTGTAACAAAATTTGGCTTTAAATGAAAGAATACCCTTGCGCACTCTTTCCGTCTCTTCCTCCTTCACTTTCTCTCTGCCCACCACTTTTTGTCACCTAGCCTTCTTCCTTCCGCTTGTATATCCCCTGCAGATGGCAGTGGCTGATACCCTTCCCACTGGGACAATGTGTCCCACCCGGGCTTAATCCGGCTGCCAGTTTCCTGTCCACTCCTGCCCCTCTCTGACATCTCCACCGAGTCCTTGAATTACCTCACTGGGCTGAGTTGTGCTCTTGAATTTAAATCAGTGCGTGTAATTATAGCTGCTTTTAAAACAGGTTCTGGTACCCAGAGGTGCAGTAGGTCATAGATTCAATGAGAACTACACCTGCCTAGGTTGCCACACATTGAGGATAATTAAGCATATAAATTAAGTTTGGGATTAAATTAAGTTGTGCTCATGGGATTGGACTTTCAGGAAAGGTATAAAGTGACACACAGTGGTTTCACTCTGTATTAGTTTGTTTTTTCTACTAAACTTACAACTAGCAGCACAAAGTTGTGTCCTCATCGTTTTGATATTACTCCCTTCAGTCCAAAAATGTTCCCAGCAAAGTACACTTAAACTCCAGAGCTTTGTAGATAGGTAATTGTGTACGGTAATGCTTTATGCAGCAGCATCACCCTTTGCACGAACAAAACACACCCTCTTCCAGCTCTCTCTTTCTCCCTCTAGTTGGGAACATTTCAAGTGGTAGTGCACATGAATGGCTTGACGGGCTGCCATGGCAACTGCATGGCTGAGACACAGTCAGGCTGACAGACATTTCCGACCCAGCCAGGCGTCACCACATTGATGTTGCCATGACAACTAGGTAAACAGCACTTCTTCCTCTCCAAAAGATGGAGACATGTGTTGGACTCTTTAATATTTGGGGTGTGTTTGGTTTAAATCAGCACCAGACTTCAATGGGAAGCATTGACACAGGAGCTGTTCAACCCTGTCAGTTGTCAGTAAATACAATGAACGAATCAACAACTCAGTGCGTGGCTCTTCAATACATACCATATCTCTGGGTGTGTGGTCAATTTGACCATCTGCTTGTCCCCTGGATGCAGGAACAATGTGAACAGAGGTCCCCTAAGTAGGTCAGTTATTGGTGTGAGGCTAGGCAGGCTTATCTGGGTACACAGTGGTCCAGCTCAGTGGACCAGCTCCCTTTGTTCCACAGCACGGCTCTGCTCAGCGCTCCCACAGAGACAGCCAGCATTGCTACAGCCCCAGGGTCAGGTCTTTCCAACAGCACAGCTCAGGGCAACATTTGCTTCTTTATAGAGACACAGAGGTGATTACTGACTGTACTAATCTTTGTGTGGTGTGTGTGTGTGTGTGTGTGTTTGCGTGGACCCACGCATTTGTGTGTCTGTATGTGTGAATGGATTACTTTACAATTACATGGAATGTTCATTAGAGCAGTCAGTGGTTGTTTATGGTTGAATAGGTGTCACTCAAAAAGAGTGAGCCGTGTATTATAAAATATTGCTGAGTATCTTTTTTTTATATAATAAAGCTAGTTTAGTGTGTCGTTAATTAATCCAGACACTACTAGTGTTTTGTAAAAAGACCTTATATAAGAAATATGTTTTTCTTAACTGCACATGGATGCACCTGTTAGTTCATAAATACTAAAGTAGGTGTGCAGTCCACAATAACACTTCTAAACCAGTGCTGGACACCACATTACAGCTTTTACGATAAAGCCTTCCAGGTTGTGACTGACGTTTTCTAGCAAGAGTTCATTGACCAGTGTGCATGTTTTAAAGTTAAGCATAACTAGGCAACCAACCTATTGAAATTATTTACATTTTCTGATTTTAAAACCACATTTCACAGTATATATAAACACGGATTTCACCTTACACAAGCAGTATCATCAAAGTTTGGTCAGAGCTCAAATGAAACATATTCAATGCAATATGTAATTGTCAAAATTTACAATAGATAAAACTATAGGTTTATAGTGCCAAAATGCTAAGAGTGCTAACCTGAAGTTGAATAACCATTTCCACAATTATCTCAGAGCATTATTATTAATTATAAAAAGTTAATTTTGCAATCATTTCTCAAATATAAGGTAACTATTGAGATCAAACAAAAGTAAAGTTAGTAAAGTAAACACTAGGGCTTGGTGATGTATTAAAATTAATTTCGACTCCCTCTGGGTCTTCTTTTTCTTAGATAGTAATGATGCACAACAGATAATGTTGCATATTTTCTGCCGTTTATCTGAACATGCAACATAGTTGAAATCGCAGAATATTTAAGTTAATATTGGCCATGAAAAGGGATGTTCATTCATTCATTGTTGTACATTACAAAGAACTCTGAATGCTCTAAAAAGTATTACAATATACTGCCACGTTTAAAATATTTATAACGTGAAAACTAAGGATTGTTTTTTTTCTATTTACTTTATTTGTGCTGGTTATTAACTGGTTAATTAATTTGTAGTTTTTAAAGAAAAGGAAGTGTATTCAAGTGAGGATGTGTGCAGCCATGAATTGTTATTTACCACAAAGCCTGGTCTAGCTTATTGTGTGATTTAGAAGGAGCTTCGTATGTAAAGTGACCTGAATGCTGGTGATGTCAGCCCCTCCATTCATGAAACACATGAATAATTGAGGCAGCAGCAGGCTCAGTGCACCAGCACCAAGTAGAGGTGGAATGCAAAGTGAAAGCCATCTCTTTCCTCATTTGCTCTGTCTGTCTCTCACCCTCTCTCTCTCTCCCTCTCTCTCTCTCCTTCTCGCTCTCTCTCTCCCTCCCTCTCCCTCTCTCTCCTTTATCCACTTGCACGTTCATCCTCAATCTCTTTCCATCTATTGTCAGTCTGCAGCCGTGAAATTCTGTGAACGAGAAGCTGAAATCGTGAGAGAAGAGCCTCCCTTGGATACTAGCGGATGCTGTAATCAGGCTGACAATCCGATGGCTGGTAGAGAAGAGAAAGAAAAAGGGGGAATAGAAAAGTGCAGGTTGCTGGAGAGAACAGGAGCTTATCAGGCACAATTAAACAAAGGAGAGAGCGAATGATAGCAGGAGAAAGAAAAAGACAGAGCCTGATCCAGCTTCAGTGGCTTCTCTCCGCCTGCCAGAGATATGTTCTTTTCATCTCCGTCTGCTGCGTCCGCTTCCTCCTCCATTTCCCCCCATCCTCCTGGCATGCTGCAGAACTCGTGCATCCTCCTCCTCTTTATCCCTCTCTCTTCTCTCCACACCCCCTTTTCCTCCGACTCATCTCCTTCCTTCTCTGCCTCACCCGTGGCTCCTGCTGCGTGAATGAAGCCGTTTGAAAAAGGCTGATCACTGCGGAGCAGCTCTCTACATGGCTACAACCAGGTTAGTGCTGGGAACAACAGCCTGCCTGCATTCAGGCAGAATTACAGGGACGCTGCATAATGATTAGTTTCCCCGCTTGGCAAGATCAACATGTACTATTTAGAAGGAGAGTCCAAGGGGAGGGCAGCTGCATCTCTGACCACCAATGCCTCTTCTTTGGCAGGTGGTGTTAAGGGCGATGTAAGCTGGTTATTAGGAGATCAGAGCTGGCCGAGGAAGATCAGTGGCCCTAAGCCTGCTGAAGAAAATCTCCCTGCTGCCTCTTCCATCTTTTCTTCTCTCCCTCTGTCTCGCTACCTTCCCCTTTTCACACTGAGAGAGAAAGTGCGGGGCGCAGTCCTTGGGGATGATCCGCTGGATGAACAGCTCATTACTGGGGGCTGACTACGAAGACATGGTGGTGTTTGAGTGTGTGACGGTGGCCAACGATGGCTGTCGTTGCCTTGAGGGCTGCTACGGCGAGGTGTTGAGGGACTGTGTCTTTCAGCAGGGGTATGGCGGGTTTTGTGATGCATGTTACTGCCTGTGTGGCTGTGGAGAGAGTGGATGGGTGGGGTAGGATGGGTTACATTATATAATATGCACACTCCTTGAGTTTGTTGCAATTGGTAGATAAGGTATGTGACAAGTTTATCGGTCAAGCAAAAACAGAGCAAGCTTAAATGTATGTCTGCAGTATGTGGGCGCATATGTGTCCGCACGCATGCCCATGTATATGTCTGCTTCTGTGTACTGTATGCACATTCTTCCGTGTGCATGCACAGTGTTTGCTGTGAGCATGGTGTTCCTCATGGGCTTTTCAAACCAAGCGAAGCTGAAGGGCCACTGCCAGATGGGTATTTTCCAGGGTCAGCAAAACTGTGAAAACAAGGGGGGCCCTCAGAAAGGCCCGGAACTCTGTTCTATTGTGAAGCTGAATGATTGGACAGCTTGAGCTGGTTGGATTTAGAGCTTTAGAGCTTATTTAAAGGAAAGACTGTAACAAAGTGACACAAGCAGCATGCTTGTTTGTTTGTTTGTTTTTTTATTTCATTCTATATGTAAGAATTTGACCTACTTTAAGAAACTGACATGCAGGGGTTCTGTCTGATCCTCACCTTAAAGTCATCTATCTGTCTGTGCAAAGCTCTGTAATGCAGATGAGGCTGTGATTGAGCCTTTGGGTCCGATGGCTCTTCTACAGTATGCAAATTCACGTGCTGTGTTATCATTATTCCTATTGTTCTTATTAGTTAGTAGTAGTAGTAGTAGTAGTGTAGTAGTTTGGTATCACTGCTATTGTTAAAACAATCCATAAAATAATTCAAATCATCAAAATATTGTCATCCGTACATTTGAATGATGTAGATTAATTATTAATACAATTAATGTAATATTATTATGTGCAAAATCAAAGCCCTGATGGGTTGATGCATTGTCTAGCGCTTTGCCTCCCTGCTGTATTTCCCGCTCAGACAGCATCTCTAACAGCAAAGCTGGTGAAGTATATTTAGTCACACACATTCTGAATATTTAAACCTCTCTCTCTCTCTCTCTGTCTGTTCACTGTTGCTATAGTGATATTCATTCTAAGCTGAGCTTTGTTTGAGCTTTGTAGTTGCGTGGGTGGTGCTCTAAGAGAAAAAAGCTTTTTAATTGTTAAATTGTTTGTCAGCTCTCTCTACAGTACACAAATGTAGTCTGTAGACCACTTAATCAATCTAACCCTATAACTCAGAGTGAGTGGTGCTGAAAACTCTGTTTTCTTAACTGAAGCATATATTCCCATCACTAACTCAAACTGTGTGCTGCAGAATTAGTTATTAATTAAAAGAGTATAATGGGGTTTTTTTTTTATTGTTACACCCTAGGGCAGGTACACTGCATCAAAAATGACTACTTTGACATATGTTCGTAGTGATATCATGACAGCTATTGTACAGATAACAACAGCTGTCTTTATTATTTTTCATCTGAACTCTTGTCATTTCATTTAATTCCCTGACCATTACAGTCCAGAGATAAAGCAGGTACTCATGCTTTACGGTATGTCGCATTGTCAGTGTTTTGTCTAATGAAACCATTACTAACAAAAAAGGTGCAATAGAACCTTTTGTCCAGAGCCTAGCATCAGCTGCGTGTTCACTCTATCCACACCACCATGCAGGTTCAAAGAGCAAAACTGTTGTGTGAATAGCTTATATCAGGCTCAGTCATCCATTGGCTGATGATGAAGTCGTGCCTTTATTGTTTGCTGTAGTTTATCTGGAATGGCAAGGTGATTCTTGAATTCCTCCTTGCTAAAAACAATAAGTGAGGATGCCTGTACCAGGTCAAATCCTGTCTCCTGACTCATGGAGACAAAATATGAGGGTTCTCTTGTTGTGTTTTATGTTAACACAGTTTTGTTTTTCGTTATTTTTGTATTTTCATAATGCATTTTTTTCAGTTTGGGGTTGGTTATTCAAAACAGAACTAGTATAGCTATTATTTTCTATGTAATAAATGTTTTGTTTAGTTCCAACCCCTGGTTAAACTTGTGTTAATAATACAGGAGCACAATCAAAGGACTTTAGTCTTTTAGTTGTAATGACTTTATAGGGCTTGGATCTAACTTCAAAATAAACCTCAACCATACCAACTGTTGCACATATCTACACTGACCTACAGTGTGTGAGGAGAGTGTGACTGTGTGCACGCACCTGAGCATGTGATGATAACTGAGACATCATTATCTTATTAGTATTATGTTTGTTAACATTTGGGTGGTGGTTGTACACCGATCGCATATAACATGCAGTGGTGGTGGATGCAGTTACTTCAGAGTTAGGAATGCATTGTGTGCAGTATGTCTGTGTAACAGGGCTTCCCTCAGTATGTACAGCTCACAGCACCGCATTTGTCAGGTTTCTTTTGTGCCCTTTTATTTTGTGTTCTTTACCACACGCACATAAATCCATCGATCCGCACCCCTGCAGCAGTGGTTCCCTGCTACATTGCCCAGCTGTCGCAGGGCACACCAACCAAGAGATTCTCCCCTCCCCGGGTGAGAGTTTTATGTCCACCCTTCAGGCCCGCCCACTAGTGCATGACAGAGAATATGATTAATGTTTGATGCCGAACACCTGTGCCAGGTGCTGCATACGCGAGCTAATCCCCATCCCTCTCCCACAGCTGACGCTAAACCACACCCCACTACCAAAATCTGTACTGGAATATTTTTATCTGATGTTACAGCCAAGGTATTGTAACACATCTAGAATAGATGGGAGGCACTGTGTGAACAATTTCTGATTTACTTCTTAGCCTGCAACAAAAACCTACTTGAAACACAAAGTGATATCACTCTTCATAGAAATGTTATTGCCAAACCTTCAGCGGTAAACAACATTTCTACTGTCCCTCAGTATATACTGTCATATCATCAAATCACCCAACCACAACTGTCTTAAGTTAACTATACCTTTAGTTCAGCATATTAAATTTTGTACCATATGCAGGATTGAAAGGTACACAACCCCACTAATGATGGCCTGTTATGTGTCTGTTAAATCCATGAAAATTTAATTTTTAATGTTTTTAATTTAATGCGCACAAAATATCCTGCCATGGCATTATTTCATAAAAAGTGTACTTTTCATACTAAAAAGTGAATAAAAAAAATCTCCTTGGACAAGACATTCAGAATGACCACATGCAAATATAAAGCATGTTTAATTAAGACAGCCACAGCATATGATGTAAAATTATCCTGGGAGGAGATAACCCATTTTGTTAATGTGTAGCACTGACCCATGGAGAACGGTGGCCCATTGTAAACATTTATCAAACAGAACAGAACTAGAGGGTATCTACCAGCCAGTACCTGACATATAGAGGATCAGACCACGATTCTATTTTTTCCATGCTACACACTGACTGAAATGACAGGTAAACATACGCATTATAGCCATGTAGTAGGTAAAAATAGGACTACCTCAGTTTACATTAAAAAAATGATCTTACCTAAAAGCACAGGTACTATACTATCACCTATAAAATATATTTGGTAATTAATGTGGATGTTCTTTAGCACAAACGCAATCAGGAGAAAGGGTTGCTACTAAATAATATCATGGTGTCTACATCGATTATGCAAAATTTGAAGCTGTTGTTATTGTTACACATCACACATCACTTGCTGATAATCAGAGTACTTGTCTATCAGCATTTGTACACATATCGTGAACATTTGACTTCATACACTGATGGATGACATGCACCACCCAAAGGAGATAGTAATATTTGCTGCAATTTTAGCTCTAATCAGGCCAGTATGGACGAATCACTAGTCAGCGCAGAGTACAAAATGTCCAGTAGAGTCAAAATGATCATCTTCTGAAGAGCAGACCAAAGAGCAGCATTTGGTAATCATATAAATTGATGTCAGAGCTATTGTAATAAAACAGACAAGCATTATCTGTCTCAATGCATTGAACAGATGGGCAGATTCTATGTTGTCCCTTTTTTTAAAAATCAACCATCTACTGGTATAGCAGACCATGAAAGTCAGACAGAAGCTGTCAACACTGCCCTCTGTGATTCAGTGCTCTTAGCTGCTCTGAAGTCCAGAATGTAACAGTAGATCAGTAATTTATGGCCACTAACAGTGGCCATTGGCCGGCAATGACGCAATGGCTTGCATAAGGCCATGTCAAGTAACCGTGCCTGGCGGGCGTACTGCCATACAGATCACTTACAGAGCCTTTTGTTAGCTTCTGTCATTGTGAGGAGAAGGGTTCTTGCTGAGCCACTGATGCCACTAGTGTGTGTGTGTGTGTGTGTGTGTGTGTGTGTGTGTGTGTGTGTGTGTGTGTGTGTGTAAGAAAAGAGAGTGTCTAGTGCCAGATCACAGAGGATACCTGATAGGAACTTTGTGTACGATGGAAGGACACGGACGGCCTGTTTAAAGACAGTCCTTCCACTTGTATTGAGAGCTGTTTCATGGAAGTATTAAAGAAAATCTGCATATCATAGTCAACGTGTACCTTAGTATGATGAAACAGAATCATATGCTATAGCCTGCTTAAGTACCAGAATGATGCATTCCACCTGCCAGTCTATCTCTGATCATTTAATCCTTGTTTTGTCTTTCAGTGTGGCTCTGCTATAGCCAAGGAAACATTTTTAGTATTTCAGGGAAAAAGATCCTTAATTATTTTAAGGTCTCATATTTCATGGGGTCGGAAGTAAACAGCTCAATACATGTCAGGGTTGAGCCAATTGTAAGCTGAATGTTTTTCCCCAACTCAGTACATTTCTTAATCAAATTGGCAATGGGCTTAAAAACAAACAATATTGATTTCCTTTTTCCATTTAAAATGTGGCATTCGTGAGAAAGTCCTCAGGTCATGTGTGACAGTGTCTTACAACATTTGTTTCCCTCATTGGTCCTGCTGCTGATGCTGTTGTTGATGTTGGTTTCCCGTATTCGCTTAGCTGTTATTAGCCTTGTTAGCACATGGCGCTTCAAGCCTTTTAAGCCGCAAGTGATGTAAGCATGAAGTAACAGTGTATGCTCTGTCTTGCTGTCTGTACTGCTCTGTAATTCAACAACACTGCCTTACATTGTAGTTACATTGGTATATTCAAGGAGTGTGTGTATGATTTCTAGATAGATTATACTATATAAACCTTTATTGTAAAAACAGACTTTCGAATGAATGTATAGGTGATGTTTTCATCCCCCTGTCTTTCTCTTTTCTTTTAGCACTGCCAGTAACTCAAACAAGAGCACACCTGCCTGCTCACCAGTCCTGCGTAAACGCTCGCGCTCCCCTACACCGCAGAGCCAGGAGGGTGAGAATATGGTTGAGAAGGGTTCGGACCACTCCTCTGACAAATCCCCCTCCACGCCTGAGCAGGTTGTCCAGAGAACATATTCTCTGCAGTCAGCAAGAAGTGGGGGAAAGAACTCAAAGGTGAGTGACACATTGTCTTGATATCATTTGGTAGAAAAGAAGGTCTGAAATGGGCTAAACTTGAACTAATGTTTTAAATATATTCAGTATCAGCTCTAAAACCATACTAAGCTCTCCATCAAGAATGCTCAGCAGTGTGTCCTTTCTACTGAAAGTGGTTGGCACTGTGAAGAGAGATTCCCAGTAGAGACCAGTCATACAGCACTGTGTCCCTCAGAAAGCTGTTCTAACAGTTTCACTGAATAGCTGTTGTGAAAGGCTTCTCTGGGTGGCACAAGGTGCCAATGTCACATGCGTGGATTAAGGTTAGACTGGTCAGGAACAGGCTTAGAATACTTCTTTGAATCTGTGAGTTGTCTCTGGTCAAAATTATAAACACCACGCAACACATTGTATGTGATGACTTAACAGAAACATTTAATTCATAAAAATATAGCATGCTTTTTCAGGCTTCACTGATCGGCGTGTGTGCTAATACAGAATTAAACTAGCAATATGAAAGTGCATGCGAAAGAGCTATATGGCCCACATGCTTATTTACAGAAATAATATGACATAATGTCCCGTGCTTTTGTCAGCGAAGTGAGATTAGTAGCTGAGTGATTTTGATGTTTCATAGTGTTTTCTAGTGATCTTAGTGGCTTTATGATACTGTAGTTGAGATGACATGCCCGCTCTTACTATCACACATGCAGCACATTCATAAACTGCATAAACACATTAAGGTCAGCCCGGCTGTATTTTTTCCAACTGTAGTGACATACCCTTTGTGATTGATTATTGACTTGTACATACTATATGTAACTAGTGAACTGCAGCTATCACTCTCCCCTCTTCAGGAGAGATTGCACCCTCCTCTCCATTTCAGCCTTTCATTTTTACATCCCATATACTCCCTAGTGTTTTACTCTTTTTTTTTTTTGCTAAAATTTCAATCAAATGATATACAGGGTAGTCCAATATTGAAACACTGGAGTGAAAGCATTCTTGATATATACATGTATTTGTTCGGATTGCACTGATATGCTGAGTGAAAGCAGGCGGTGATACAGCGCAAGGATGAAGGATCTGTCGCAAATCAGTGATTCAGTGGTCAGTACAAATGAAACAGGCTTGATGGCGATGTAGTGCACACAGTTATTGTCAAAGCCTTAAAAAGTGCAGCAACTGACAAACAGTGCACCTTCATAGTAGTACTATAACATCAAAGTTAAGAGGACATGCTAATTGTAAAACACATACTAACTAAAACCATGTGCACCACAATATATACAGTGTATAGATTTGTTTTGTTCTGAATCTTTTGGGTTTGTTAACCAAAACAACCCAAACCAAAAGTTCTATACTAAAATATTATCGACTGATGTCCACAACACACTATCAAGACCAGAAGGGTCATAAGCAATGGTTTTTGCTGATAATACAGGTACAATATTTCCAAAAGTTTATGGCTAGCATTTTTTATGAAGGTTTTTGGGTTGTTGTTTTTTTCATCTCCCGGTAGTTAATGTTTGGACATTCAAGAAATGTTTTTTAGCCTAAAATCAATTTAAAAGACTGTTGTGTTTGGCTTTAAGAGACAGGTTACATTTTTAAGTCTGTCTATAATGATAATCAGGTACCCATGCACACTGATGCAGGTTTTATTTACTATAATTTTATAATAGTGTTTATGCTTGCCATTTAGAGTTCTTGTTGTAATGTGAATCTGATGTAAGTGATGGAGGATGGAAATCAACCATCCATTTTACTAAACCTTATAGTCTGAACCATCTGAAGTAGATTTTGTCCCCCATCACTAACCTTGGCAGCAGATTAGAAAGGGATCTTTTGATAGCTAATATAGAATGATAACAGAGAGAAAAAAATATTCCTGCATGCATTTGGGAAAGAAAATATTCTTTTAGGACACACACTTGAAAAAAGTAAACCGAGCAAGTTTGAGATCATATTGTTGTTGATAGAGGTTTGCTGTGAAGTAAGTGAATCCTGTTTGCTGAATAGAGACGCCATTTGTTACTTTGTAGACATATGTTTTAGCTCTTTGTCTCAACAGTGGTTGCATAAACTCCTAATGGATATATTAGAAAGGGAACAGGAAATAAGAATAATAGAAATTCATTAAAAACAGAGACCTTGTTCAGGTGTTGTAATTGCTGTCCTCCCCTTCATCTGCATCTCCCCTTCACAACTGAACTCAGTGGTGGATTAAATCATCCAGGTTATTTCACAGAAGGAGCATGTGGCTCTAATGTTTTGTACGCTCAGCACTCATTTGAGCTTCCAAAATGTTAGAAAATAAGCCATGTCACTCCCGTCCACATTTTCCTTCTCATTCTGCCCTCATCTGTTTTAAATCACTTGTTTTTGTCTCTTTTTTTACTTTCATAATTTTTTGTCTTCACGACAGAGTGTGCACGTCTTCTCTCTTTGCTGCTGCTGCTACATGCCATATGATACTGTGTGCCATCTGATAATGACTGTTCAGCTCTTCTGTTTGTACTTTCAGCTGTTTCTTCTTGCAGTTGATTTCTTTTTATTTGATTTTTCTTTGTTCTTCTCCTGATTGCATGCTAGTCTCACAAGCGACTTTCCAAAGTAAGCATTACTCTTTTTTCTGTTCTTCAAATATCTCTGTGCCCACCTACCCTCTGCCCCACCTCTTGTCTTGTGAGCTGCTCTGTGGAAATGTCCGAACCCAGTTTGCAATGCTTTACCCCAAACCCAGCTTGTTCCTGTGCACACTGCAACCGTTACAAGCCCCATCTGCCCTCTAAGTCATAGCAGATGGACATTTCCTAAAACAGACAACCCCACATAACAGCACTCACTTCCTCTCCTCTCCTCTCTGCTCTTTCTCTACCTTTCTGGTGATATGCAATATAGCAAATTCCTGAATACATTTTCAAATCTTTGTATTAAGCTTTTATATAAATATAGTCAGGATCAGAGCATACTTTTTTCAAATGTAATGACATTTTTTTAAAAAAGAGTAGAAAATCGAATATACACAAAAAAACTGAAAAATGGAGCCTTGTTATATAGTTTTTGTTAGAATACAAGAATATAAATGAACTTTTCTCGTGAAAACTTTTTTTCACTTTTGACTTTGTCCAGTTACATTTTGCTAATGAGAGCTTTATATTTGCCATACCGTGTAACTGCCTGGCTGCAGAGAAATAAAGTCTAGCATCACTAGCCAGCATCCCAGTCCAGTGCTCCAGTCTCTTTGTTGCCACATGAGAGGCCCCCTCCTGCTTTTTGTGTTTGTTTTTTTTTTACACAATAAGCCAAAAATTCTCCCTCCCCCTACTGTAAAAATACTGCAGGCTGGTTTCACATTTAATGCATTGCCCATATTCATCCATCCAATTTGCTTCTTGTCAGACTTCATCCCACTCTTTTTTGGTCACTCATTAAATGTACTGCTGAGTATCAGTCTGTAGGCAGGAATGGGACAGTTAGACACAGGGAGACAATAAATGGGAGTTTGTTGTGAATAGCAGCCTTATGATGATCCTCTTGCGGCTATGCAGTTGACTCTGTTTTGCACACACACATATACACACGCACGCCTATTGATTACATCACTTTTCATTTTAGTGCCACAGTCCAGGCCCACTCCCCCAACCCTATTGCAATCCCCTCCACGTGAACCTCTGTAGTCGACAGTGGTCACGTGACCGCAGACATGGCGTGAGGTCGTCCTAGCAACGTGAGCTTGATCACCCCAGTCCTAATGCAATCCAAATAGTGCATTCAGCAAAAGGGCCTCTCTGTTGCAAGGGCCATATGACGATCATAGTGCCACTGAAACAACAATAATCAATCAGGCTTCTCATGTCACTTACAAGTGAGGTGGACAGTATAATTTAGTAACATTTTGAACACCAGACCCATAAATATTGTGCCAGTAATAGCAGTTATGTACTTCAGAGCTGTTTATGAACCACAAACTCACCGGGCCTCATCTTCTTCGCTCTCATTTTCTATTTCTTTGAGTTCATGTTGCTCACTGGTTTGGTTAACATTTTGTTTTCTCTTTAATTTTCTTTCAGTATGACAGACTAAACCTGATTAAAGTAAGCATTTCTTCTTGTTTTCATCTGACCCAGTGACAATCCCCAGTGCCCCCATTAAATCCCCTGGCCCTCCAGTTCCTCTGTAGCTGTGCGACTGTAGGATTCCCTTTGATAGTTTCAGTCCCTTGTGTCCTTTCCCATACTTTCCATACCATGAATTAATGTGAACGGACAGTGATTTGTAATTTGTGTACAATAATTCATTTGGAAATATCTTCATAATGAAAGTTCTGTTTTAATGAAAGCCTGTTTTATAAGCAGAGTGTTTGTCTTTAAACTAAAAACTTACTCCACCCTTGTACTTATTTGTAGTGACAAAGCTGCCCCATAACTTGAACAGTTCATTTTCACTTCTGCAGATTAATAACATTTATTACATTAACTCTTTTGAGGCTTGAAGCTTTATATATTCAGGGAAAATGTTCATATTTTTCCACAACCACGTATTCAAAGCTGTCATAATCTCAGACACACTAATATCTAGTCACACAAAGTCAAACACAATGGTACACACACACTCCTTATCCAGACATTGGCCTCAGAGTAATTCCTCTCTCATGTCTCTGTCACCTTCAGATCAGATTAGCCTACATTAGCCCAGCTACCGTCACAGCCAGGCCTCAGGCCTGCTACTGCAGCTCAGTGCCCGCTGATGCAACGCACACTATAACCACCAAACCCTTTCAGAGAGAGAAAACTTAGATGAAATTGAAAATGTTTCAGGTTTTTGAAAGAGCAGCGTACAATGATCTTTGCTACTTGTAGCTGCTAATGCAAATTGTGTTGCCATTTATAAAGTAGCCAGATCATTATAAGGCTGATTATCCACCACATCAAAATAAGAACACATTCCCTTTCAATCCTCAGTTACTATGATAATCATGATTATCATGTTTGCAAAAAGGCAGTAGCAAATAGGAAATTTGTGGAATTTTTCCTGTCTTTTTTTTTTTTTATTATATTTTGGTGCCTTTTTTATTTTACCACTGGAATTGGCAACTGGATATCACTTTTTACCCTTCTATCCTCCCTCTTCTTCCCTTGAACACCCTCATCCTTGTTTCACCTTCTGAATGATCACTTGCATGTTTCCCTTTTGGGACGTATGCTCCTAGACTGTTAAAGCAGAAAGTATGTTTTATGTGGCTGAAAAATGTTGTAATGTCATAGTCATGAGTAAGATAGATATCTGCTGCCCTCTACTGTTGCTCTGCTGCAACAAAACCAACTGCTCCTGTTTATTACATTGACGATGCACAAACAAAATTATCAATGAAAGTAAATTACCAGTTGCTACAAAGGTGAAGTGATTAACTTGTCCTTCGTTAATTTCACAGCCCTTTTTCAGGCAACAGCTTTAGATATATTATAGCTGACAGAATGTTTTGTAAAGATGGACATATTCTAGTGCATGTATGGTAAATTAAAACACTATAACACTATTCTATAAGTATGTGTAATGCGATACTGTAATATATGTCATGTTTGGAGTGAAATTTCTTTCAGTTCTGCCAATACAAGAAGCACATTTTCCTGAGAGATCCTCTTCTTTTGAATGATTCCTATATTTGATTGATCAGTGAAAGTTTGAATTGGGACAGTCATTCTGTAAAAACCAGTATAATCCGATTGCCATCTGAAAGACAATTTCACTCTTTACCTCCATTCTCAGAGGTTCAAAATCAAGTCCAAAGATGGTTTCTGCTTTTTAGAGATTATTAATAATTTCCTGTAATTCCTGACAGGGAGAAGTGTGAGGTACAGTATAACTTTAACGCCACACCTTAAGTATGTCTGTGTGAGCCCATAAGCCTGCTGCAGTTTGTATGTTAAATACACCTTCTGTCTCTTTTTCTCTCTCCACAGAAGAGCCAAAGCTGGTACAACGTAAGTCACACTGTTTTTATTTACACTATCAACACATGTGAGTTATAAGTCTTTCCTTGGGTGTATTTGTGTGCTCATGTCATGTGAGTGACTCCTAGAAGTCTCTTGAAGCAGTTTTAGTGGTAAGTGCTGCTTAAGTGATATAAGGTTGCTGTCCTTGACCCTGTTTACTGGAGCACCAAATCACCAGTGTGGGTTACTGGTCTCCCAGGCTGGTATTAGCATGGGCTTTTAAAGAACAACAGGTTGACCTCTCCAATGCAGGAAATGGAGATCACATAAGGATCAAATAAGAACTAAACATAAGATATAATATTGAATAATTGTACCAAAGTAGACTCAACAAAGCCAGGATATTGCAGTTTTATATTGCACCACAAGATGGCGTGCTAACACTATTTTAACCATATTATTTGACATGAAGATAATTTTTCAAACAACTTTTATCATTGAAAAGGTACCTGTTGTGTTAATTAAGCCCACAGAGCAAGACAGAATGGGAGTGTTGGACCTCTCAGTGTGAAACCCTGTTGTCTCCAGATGTGTCTTTTTTTCGACTTTTTTCGATCCCATTTTGTGTTGTTGTATTTCTTTTTTTTTATTTCCTGTGTATACACTCTTCCCCTCTCTCCCCAGCATGAAAGACAACACATCCTAAGAGTAAGCATGACTTGTATTCTTGTGCAACCTCAGATATCTTTCTGTCTCTCTTGCTCCATATTTTGGTTCTCGGACCAGTGGAATGATAATATCCCTCTTGCTTGTTTCTCATTCCATTGAGTTCAATCAGTGTTGTTACCACCTACTAGCAAAGCCGTATGTTGAAGGAAGTGTTAAAATAAACATACTTTAAATATTTGTCTAACTAAAGTCCTATAGCTTAAATTGTAAACTGTACTGACAGTAAGAGATCTCTGGAGTTGCCTTTGACTACATCTAGGGGGACTTGGGACTTGTCAGAAGTCAAACTTCTAATTCTGGTACACAACAGGTGGTAACAAGCTCACTGAGTTTCTCACTGTACTAAACAAATCAACAAACCATCACAATGGCCTCTGGATGAGCCTAGAATGCCTTTGAACTACAGGGGAATGAAGCATGGTGCTATGAATTGTGGCATGTTTCCCTCCAGCCTGACTCTGTTTCTCAGTCTGTTCTCATATAACTGGACTCTGGATATGTAGAATTGAGCATGTCAATCAGGAGAAAGCGCGGAGAAAGTGTAAACATTTCTGTTGAGTTTGAAAGAGGCTTGGTCCAAAAAGTCCAGTAAATTGCTAAAATTCTCACAAGTAACAATCTAGAGTTATTGTATCTCTGAAACTTTTAATGTCTAACAGATTTACATGTTTCATTTACAGTTAACATACAGCTCTTTACCAGCACAGTGTACAAGATACTAGGTCCATCAGCTGTTATATTGCAAAAACAAATGCATATTGCCTATGAAAAGACCAAAACCAGAAGTACCAAAATACCACAAGTATTTTCTGTGAAGCCAAAACTTTATCTTTACCTTATCTAATTCCTCTTGTAGGGCCCCAATATTGTCTGTTAAAACACATCAACAATTTCAGTGACATTTTCTCAAAACTGCTAGAAAAATCTAATGAAACTATGCACATGTCTGTGAACTGCTTATAAAGATTTCTGTCTTTAGTAGGGCTGAGTTACACAAATGAAGTAGAAAAGTCAGGGAGGGATCAAGAGATTGGACTAACACATTGTTGGTTTGTGTCTTTTCCTGCAGTTTCTTGTCAAAAAGAAAAAGAGCTTGTAGAATGTTTTACCTGCTTTCAAATACAGACTGTTTTAAAAGTGTAATCATTAAACCCCATTGGCATAGTTTTAAAGGAGCATTGTAAATAAAAGGGGAACTTACCTTCACAATGGAGTTACCTCTCTTGCATCTCTTTATGAGGACTGAGTTCCTGACATCTTGTACACTGATACATTAAATACTATAGTTCCATCAATATGCGAAATGTATTGAATAGATACTGTAGGTGTATGTACCTGCATGTAGTGTGTGTGTGTGTGTGTGCGTGTGTGCGTGCGTGTGTGTATGCATGTGTGCGTGCGTGTGTGTGTGCACCTCTATATGGCAATGATGACCTCCCATGGCACTGAATACGCAGTGATTAAAAATCCCTCCGTCCTAATGTGAGCTCTGAGCCTGTTAGAGATGCGCACAGTGGCCATCAGAACCTGGTCATTTGCTTAGCATCTATACACTGCTTCCATGGCAGTAAAATGATTGTTGTCAACAGGGTGGACATACACACCCCAAGCCTTCAACCCTGTTAAAATACTAAAGCCCCACCCTTATCTACAGTACCAGTCTCCTCTATCCCCTACTGTTTGTCCAGCAAGTTAATAGTTAACCAAATCCATAAACACTGTATATCCACCCACCTCATCCCAAGTTTGTCACCTGAGGACTGGGTAGCGCATCAGTCAACAAACAACCTCTTTCTTTACCTGATTTATTTGAGGAAATGAATTGAATGAGCAGGAAATAAAGGGCCACACTCAGTGTGGACCCGATGAGTGACTTCAAGGAACAATTTGTTTTGGCGACAGTTTTTTTTTTTTCCAAATAAACCACTCATTCCACTGAAACTTCGACCACATGATGTGAAGGCAATCTCAAGAGGGCAATGACCTTTTTAGAAGTGCATGTGAATGATCAGGACTGTTTTCCAAAGAGGCCCGCCACAAAAAGGCTATTTTCCATGTCTCCTCTATTTTTCCTGCTCCAGATTGTCTCCTCTATGTCTGGTCAAAGTGGGGATTGGGAAATAACAGCAGGGGAATGATTCATGTAATGGTTGAATTTCATTAAACAAATCTGAGATACACATCCAGCAGGAGTCAATGAACAGCAAGCTGTAGTAGCAGAGTTTTTTATTTTGGTTTGTTTTTTATTGCCTTTGGGACCTCCATCACTATGCACACCTCCTTGACTGCTGAAATATTTTGAGTTAAGAATAGCAGGCGGACATGCTCACCAATTGTTTTTTTAAGCACTGCTAAAATAGGAGCTGCGAGCTCTGTATCTTGGGAGGGTGATCGGGAATACATGAATGACACCAATACCAAAGCAGGAAAAAAGGGTCACCTTCATACCTTCAGATCATTGCTGATGGGATGGATTTCAACAGGTTTCATATTACATATAGAAACTGAATAGTCAAATGAAGTAAAGATTGTGATCTGAGATATCAACAATATGTTGGTCCAGCAGCTTCATTCTACAATTTCAACTCCTGTCTGCAAAACCAGTGCAGACCCTGTCAAGATTGATGGTGTTGTTTTGCAGGCGGAGGTAACTGGAGGTTATGCGCACATCTGTTCTCTGTAACTCAATCACTTGGTCAGGCAGCAAGAAGGACTCAACAAACACTTCAGCAGGCTGAAAACATGCATTTCTGTTCTTTATTCAGTCCTGTTTCTTTCTTCTTGCTGTTGTTTTTTTCTGTCCAGCCATATCTTTGTTTCTTTCTCTCCAAGAAGTAAACTTGCTTCATTGTTTGGTGGTCTTAAACTAGGTAATTAGAAGGCACTTGGACTTGGACAGCACCACACAAACATATACACGCACAGCTCGCACACTCACTAGGCGTAAGCAGGAAAAAAAGGAAAAAGCTGCTGGCATGATAATAAAGGACTTGTTGGTTGGGGGTTACTATAGGGCAATGGCCGTAACTCCTCTCCCTCTGTGTGTGTGTATGTGCCTGTGTATGTGTGAAAGGAAGAGAGGGAGCGCCAGAGAACAGCAAAGCGAGACAAGGATCATGTGGCTGTAGTGTGCCGTATCCACCGCTCAACACTGAACTGTAAGCAGCACCCAAATCAGGGGGCGGATACTGCAGCTCTGGACTCACAAGCTCTGTCTACTCTTATTTTCCAAACCAACTGTAATTGTCAAGTCCTCCAACGTCAGAGGGAGCCCACTGTGGCCCACATTTTGGAAAGTTTACCTCCTTCCAGGCGCCAAAAAGGATCTGGCGTGGTGAATTATGGAATTGTATGAGGATTGTACGATGTCAGATTGGGAGGCTGTGCTGGAACTGGATGAAGCTTTGGCGGGGTGGCTTCTGCAGGGTCCAGCTAGAGGGGAGTGGGGTTGGGAGTGGGGTTGGGCAGCCTCGGACCATCAGGATCTTGAATGTGACTCCGAGGAGATCCCTGCTGTAAGTTTACTTGCACTTTCTCAGGTTAAAAACAGGACGAGTGAACAAAATGAAGTTTTTAAAAAGTTAGGCTTAGAAAAGTTAGGCTTTTTGGGCAAAGTAGAGTCACAGGAGAGTGGAAAGGGCTTCGAAGAAAACATGCTGTAAGCATTTCTTTGGGTAATTTCCCACTACTAAAGAAAACAACTGGTTTGGGTATGAGTCATAGCTATTTGACTTCTCTCAGTGCTCATGCTCATAGAGGCCTGTTGTTTGGATTGTTCACCGGTTTGCATTGTAAATGACTTGATGAATGAACAGTAGAGGTGTGTTTGGTTGTCTGTGGTCAAGAATAATGATTTTAAGCAAAATCAGCTTGATGGTCTGTGCAGTTTTATTCAATTCCAGTTGTTTGGTAAGGGCTTCCAGAAATGTCACAATTTTTCACATCACTGCACTTTTCTCAATGGTGTGGAAAAGCAGAAACAGATTCTCCCAAATAGTATTGCATTATGTTTCATTTCGTTATGTCTTTGTTTTACAACGGATGGCACATGCAGTGTATCTTTAATGGGAACAGGCTGCTGTTTTCCCACTTGGATTCAAAGGAATATATTTTTTTTCTGTCACATTTTTGTCACAGTATCCAGTATCTCTTGGTACTGTATTGGCAGCTATTGTTTCCTGAAGCTTTCCTGTTGAAGGAAACCACCTGGCACAGACAGTGAGAGCTCTAACTTTAGCACACATTTGGAGATTTTATAAATTACACACTCTCTCTGTAAATTTTTTAAGTCTGCTGAAGCCAGGCAAGGAATAGTGTGATCATATTGAATGTAGTACACCTCACAGATAGTGCTGAGAATTTTGGGTTTGATGAGGTTAATTACACTACTAGGTACAATTTTGTTTGTATTTGAGATTTCATCAGTTGTCCAACCCCTCGTCACACAACAAAAGCCTCATTGTATATGATGCAACTCTGAGAATGTGACTCGTATTAGAAATGCTCGTAGTCACATAGCAGCATGAATGTATTGAATGATGTGCAGCAGGCTGATGTTTTTGGCATTGCGCTTTAAATCGCTTTGTATTATTAATTGTGCAGTTGTAAAGATAATTCAGGCCACGTACCCGTGCTTGCTATTCACTATACATCCATTTCCAGTGCCTGTCAAAATCACCCACAGAATGAAATCCTCAGTAAAATTAAAGTAATTGCAGATGCCTTGATCAGACCTGTGGGTGGTTTTAACAAGGTTGTCTCACGTGTTCGTGGAAACAAATAACTTGGGCTGCGTGACGGGGAAACTGCTTGTAAGTGAGCGAGTCATGAGTCAGAGCATGAAGAGTGTGAGTCTTGGAGCCATACGTGTGTGCGAGTGTGGTGGTGTTTCTGATTCCGCCTGTCATTGCAGGTGCTGAGCCCCACATACAAGCAGCGCAATGAGGACTTTAGGAAACTCTTCAAGCAGCTCCCTGACACAGAGAGACTCATTGTGGGTGAGTGGATGCCATGCACAAACTGGGAGAATAGGCGGATTGCAGCTAAGTTGTTACTAGTTGGAAAAAAAAAAATCGTTACAGGACAAACATCAAACAAATAACATTCCAAGTATCGTACATTATTACATGAAGTATACATCTCTAATGTTAAAAATAATCCAGTTTCCTAACCCTTTACCCTTCTTATTGTAGAGTAATGTCTAACCTGACAGTGAACTTTTACAGCAGTCTAGACTACCCGCATTCACATGAGCACATTATGGCACAAGTTTAGCCAATTTGTAGTTGCATAATTTTCCAAACTCTCCAGTGAACTACTGTCAGTGACTGAAATTCCTTGAAATATCCAGCTAATAAACCAGATACACATGGCAGGAGTGTTGATATGCATTGCAATACAGCTGTGACAGTGAATTAGGGTGGCTATTAACATGAAGCATGTCTCATCTACTGACAGACATGCTTCTGATGATATCTTGATAACATTATGTCTCTCTGATGTCGACTTTTTTCTGATTATTATGATGATCTTATGTTCCAGACTACTCCTGTGCTCTTCAACGGGACATCCTTCTGCAGGGACGCCTCTACCTCTCTGAGAACTGGATATGTTTCTATAGCAACATCTTCCGCTGGGAAACACTGGTATGGCCACTTCTGTGCAATTTCAATGTTTAAGGGTTGTTTTGGATGAACTGAATCATACTTGGAACTATAATGTATGTATGTGTAACTGTTTTCCTTTGTATGTGTGTAGCTGACAGTGCGGCTAAAGGACATTTGCTCAATGACAAAAGAGAAGACTGCCCGCCTCATTCCCAATGCCATCCAGGTCTGCACAGACACTGAAAAGGTAAAGGATACAGAATGATTAAAACTGAACCGTAAAAAGAACTGTTCATATCAGTAGCATCTCACATGAGATAGTAACTGCAGTGTAAATGCAGCCAGAAATTAGTTTGGGGCAGGATGTGGGCGAGAAAGTTTACATACAAAAAGATGCTCATCACCCCTGCAAAAATATGTAATTACAAATTAATATAATTCCAGAGGGATTTAAATAGTGCACATCCATGATGTTATTTCATTGTTGTGCTAATCATACATAATTACTGAATGTTTTTCATAGCACTTTTTCACATCATTTGGAGCCCGGGACAGGACTTACATGATGATGTTCAGACTGTGGCAGAATGCGCTGCTTGACAAGGTAAGCAAATGTGATCTGCCCGTTTGTGATTTTGCAAACAATCATCATCACGTAGTTTGTACAGACAATTCTCATACTTTCTTCTTACTTTGATTGGTCGACACTTCTTGCAGCCACTGTGCCCCAAAGAACTGTGGCACTTTGTTCATCAGTGCTATGGGAACGAACTTGGCCTAACCAGTGATGATGAGGACTATGTTCCCCCTGATGACGACTTCAACACCATGGGGTGAGTCTATTTATGCAGCAGGTTGAGTGAAGTTATAAACATTTGTCAGCCAATGAATTTACCCAGATTGTTAAATCATTTGAGTGCAATGTTAGCTCTAATGTAATGTAATGATAATGTAATATAAGCAACACTTAAATGTTTGGTGGCTTACAAGCTTACACACTCTCTCTAACGCTCTCAACTAATCCATTTACACACACAACACACTAACCATCTTTCTCTGCTCTCTGCGACTTAACATTACAGTTTGTTGCATTTATTTTAAACTTGTTTGTTTGTCAGCTGGGTTGCATACTCCTTAGCAAATACTGAGATCTTTGAGGCGGCTGAGTAAAGTTCTCCCCTGTTGCTGTTCTGTGATACCTTCAGGTTCAGTGAAGAGATTCCCAATGAAGAGAATGAGATCAACAATGACAATTTGTCAAAGAGCAGCGCTGAGGCTAAGCCTGAGGGGAGCCCTCCGCTGCTACATAAGAAGGTTGTCCCAAACAGCACTATCCCCAGCCCAGGAAACCATGATACACCCATCACAGTAAGTAACCCACGCATCCAATATATACATGCATGTTGAACACTTTTCCTTAATATTCTCAATAAACAGAGAAACATTCTTGATGTGATTTAAAAACCTTTCCTCTGGACCTTTCTTTCCTTCAGTTTGACCTCCCACCTGAAGAGTATGCAGACTTTCTACCAGATGGCGAGCTGCTTGCAGTGCCACTAGTGGTGGAGGACAAAAGCAATGATACCAGCGGGCCTGGTGGTCCCGTCCCCTCACCATCTTTGGACTTCAACGACAACGAAGACATCCCCACTGAGCTGAGTGACTCCTCTGAAACAGACAATGAAGGTACAAAACAGAATAGTCACCTTTTCATACATAATCTAATGCAAAGCTTTTTTATCAATCTTATTAAGAGTGATGTAGATGATAATAATAAACAAGATTTTATAGCAAACTTTGAAGTGACCTCTGAATGTACTTGTCTGTGTGGCTCTTGCACATGCAGGTGAAGTACAGCCCTTCCATGAGGATCTGAATGGCAGGCAGCACATTAATGAGGTCTACAAGTTCAGTGTGGACAAGCTCTATGATATGCTCTTCACAGAGTCGCAGTTCATGAGTGACTTTATGGAACAGAGACGAATCTCAGGTGAGTACTTCTGATACTACTACAGCTGAATTCTAATCTCCCTGGAGTACATGCAGTATGTTGCACAGGCTTCATGAAGTCATTTGTTTCTCTCTCTCGTCATTTGGCTGTTTAGATGTGGTGTACCATCCGTGGAAGAAGGAGGAGGCTGGGAACCAGACCAGAGAGATCATGTACACAATCTCCCTGTCCAACCCCTTAGCCCCTAAAACATCCTCAGCCAGTGAGACGCAGGTAGGTAGTCAACTACAGTTTAATTTAAAAAAAAAACAAAAAACATATTATTTATGTTGCGTGAGTTTGAGACAGCCTCCAAACGTATAACCTTCTTTTGACAGACTCTGTACAAAGACAGTCAGGAGAATGAGTGCTACGTCATAGATGCAGAGGTCATCACACATGATGTGCCCTACCACGATTACTTCTACACTCTCAACCACTACATGCTCACCAGGGTGGCCAAGAATAAGTGTCGTTTACGGTGAGTAAGACGTGATCAGATATCAACATTTCACACCTGGCAAATCAGATGTTGTATAATGTGTATTGTTATTATTTTATTGTAATTATGCGTCTTTATTTTATTTTGGATTGTTTTAGCTTTCCCCATCTTTACTTTTGAATTTGCTCTAAATAATCTGCCTATTTACATTTCCAGCTATATATGTTTGTAAAAGATTCTATGTGCGAATGCGCTTTCTATCTGTCTCTCAGGGTATCGACCGAGCTGCGCTACAGGAAACAGCCGTGGGGGCTGGTAAAAGGCTTTATAGAAAGAAACTTCTGGAGCGGGATAGAAGACAACTTTCGCCATTTAGGTAAACTTGAATGTAGTTTTAACTGTTTTGAGTATTATGAACATACGATCTACGTATTAATGATCAACTAATATTCTGACATTATCGATGGTATTTTGGAGAAGGTTAACTAACACTAATCAGGAAGATAGTAGATATTGACAGTCATGGTCTTCTTCCCTCTCAGAAATCGCTTTGTCCAAGCTGGAGGAGATTCTAAATGAGCCCCACCAGCTGTCTCCCAAGTCCAAGATGGTGAAAAACTCCACCGTGAGACGGAAGAAAAGATCCCTCCCCCATATGCGCAGCCAGCACCTGGATGAGGCACTCAGCCCTGTTACCACGCCAACGGATGAGGAAGTGATTCAGAGGATCAAACAAGTGGCAGGCTCCACACAAACCAGACACCAGAGTCCAGAACACCATCACCTGCCCGGAGGCCTCGCTTTCTACAGCGTGTCCAAATTGCTGCTCATCATCAGCTTCGTGTAAGCAAACTCTAAATATACACACATGTACTTACACACAGTGTAAGTGAGAGAGTAAGTGAATGAGAAAAGTTCTCCCAACACTCATTCTGGGGTTGCTTGTATGTCTGGCTATGTGGATGCAAATACAAATTTGACACATGCTGGCATGACACACAGACATATACACATGTTCATCTCACTCAAAACAGAGAGTTTTGTCTGAGTCGTTTCATAAATCATTACTTTTCCAGTAGGATTTGTGGAGTTTTTGTCTATTTTACAAGAAAAGAATATATTTTGCTTTTTTTATAAATAACTCATTGTTGGTGTCTTGAGTGTAATCTCTTTCTCTTCTCCTTTCATTGCCATCCATAGGATCTGTCTAAGGTACATGTTCTGTTTAGCCAGCCTAGCCAGATTCGTTTATAACAACATAATCCCAAGATTTATTACCGTGCACAGATTAGGGGAATTATGAATAAAGTGCAAAAGGAAAGACTCATTCGTCATCTCTCTTTTAGCCTGGTCCTGCTGGTGTTCCTAAACATGATGCTCTTCTACAAGCTGTGGATGCTGGAGTACTCTGCGCAGTCTTTAACAACCTGGCAAGGTCTGCGGCTTCATGAAAGGTACACACGAACCTTTCACATTTTAGCACAAGACTTGCAGAGATTCTGCATGGATTAATTGATATAGCATACACCGCCTTTTGTTTGTCCAAAAGGCAATCACAGTTACTGACATATACATGCACACAGACGCATGTACATTAAACTATATCCATATCGCCGTTAAGGTGTGTCACAGGACAGGTCCCATAGATAGCTTCTGGTGCATTGAAATAATTTACGAAACTGTTTGTTGGCAGTCCTTCAGAATTGAAGTCATGCTTCAGCAACTGCACCCTGATGTTGCAAATGCGTGTGTGTGTGTGTGTGTGTGTTTGTGTGCGTGTGTTTCACAGTAAACTGCCTCAGACACAGATGGAGTGGGCCCAGCTCTTGGAGGCGCAGCAGCGTTACCATGACGCAGAGTTGCAGAAGTGGAGAGAGATTATCAAGTCATCAGTAGTGCTGCTAGACCAGGTACACCAGCAACCATAGACAATGTTTAATTTGGTTTTTCGATTATAGGTAGACATAACTTAATAACTAAATACAGTGATTTCAGGTCAGCCAGAAGCCAGACTGTGTTGTCTGAGTGATAGGCGCTTATCCAGGGAGCACCATACCAACTACTATACCAGCTGTGAAACATGGTGGTTGTAGCATCATGGTTTACAGGCTTCAGGCTGGGTCAGAGGCTCAAGATAGAATTGATCATGAATGTTTTTTCTATATGTCAAGATATTTTGGCATAAAACCTGCTGGCAGAGACGGACAGCTGACAGAACACATTCCAACACAACAATGACCCAAAGTATACATTCCGGTCGATCAAGGCATGGCTTCAGCAAAGGAAAAACAAGGTCTGGGAATGGCCCAATCACAGCTCAGTCCCATTGAAAATATGTGAAATGCTCCTCTCACAATTTGAGGGAACGTAAACGTATTTAAAAATAAAAGATTTTTTAGAATGTTCTTAAGAATTAGCTAGCTTTCAAATGTAACCAGTAATTGCTTGAAACCTGTAAATAAATGAACTTTCTGATTATGAAAATTCCAAAAGGAAGGAAAGAGAATTGTTTGTTGTGCCATGCATTGATTTAGATCAGTGCCATTTTACTGTCTTTGATAAACAGGTTTACATATTGTTTTCTTTTCTTGTTTCTCTTCGTCAGATGAAAGACTCTTTATTGAACCTGCAACGAGGCATTGGTTTAAGGGACTACAGCTCTGAAGCTGAAGAGAAGAGAAGTCGCTATCGATGACACACCACCACAAGGCCATGAGGGCATGCTGTGCAATAAAGGACCTGTTTTGTTTGTGAACCAGTATGCAGGCAGCAGCACGACAGAGAGAGAGGACAGAGGGGGAGGCGGGACCAACAGTGAGCTGGTCCAATAGACACAAAGAGAGGAACAGTCAATCTCTAGCGCACAGAGGTTACAAACCCCAGGAGGAGGAAATCATGGACAGAATGTGGCCCTACCACACACAGGAACTGAGGTGTCCCAAACATTACTGAGGCATTGTGGGAAGGTGCAAGACTTGCTCCTTCTAAACACCTGTGGGATAACCGTTTCCTTCTACTCTTCTTATATCCAAGTGCATCCTACTGTAAGCCATGTCAACCTGGCAGTGGCAGAGAGAAAGAAGGAAAACTACTGCATGCATTTAGACAACCTAGCTCCCCTCAGTCAGTGTTAATGTGGTCCAGTTCCAGTCTATGTGTGTCAAAAAAGAAGAACAGAAAACGAGGAGAGATCGAGTCAAAGAAAGGGGGGTCCTTTCGAGTCTTAATGGCTTTCTACACTCTCTGACTGTTCCAAACTAATCGTCCCCTAGATGTCCTCACTGCAGTGTCCCTTTAGTAAACCTCCTAAAGTGATCAGAGTACAGTATAATCACACCACCAAAAGTAAAAGAAGAGTTATAGCTGAGAGCTCAGCTTGACCCTTCAGTTCCTATTGCCTTGTTTAAACCTGGCCTGTATGGTGTCTGTCAGGGCTGGTTCCCTGTCAGACTGCTGTATTAGAATATTTACAGTAAATTCTAATGAGACCCAAGCCAGTACTTATGCCCATACACACAATTCACCTCATCAGTTGCCCTTGCCACAGTGTTAGCTACCTTACATTGCATTATTCCTCATCCTTATAAAGAAGTAGAATGTATTAACTTGGACAAAAAAGCCAGAATTTGATCACAACTTATTAATCTTTGAAAAGGGGATGCTGCAGCCAGACTAATAGGGAGACCTGTGTTCTTAAATGTTTTATTACTAAACTGTGACTATATCTCTTTAAAATGTTTAAAATTAGAAAGAAAATTCTATGAATATATTTGAAATATATAAGAATATTTCATTATTTAATATATATATTTCAAAATATATAAACATTACCTATATTTATTGTTAATTTATGTACATAAAGAAATTATCAGAGCTCTAGACCAGTTAAAGAATTTCTAACAAAAAGTGTTTTCTTCTAAAAATGCATGCCAGATATGTCTGTGACATGTCCAGTGTGCAAGTTTGATTTTGCATTCGCGCGATTATGTTCGCGTGCGTGTGTTTGTGTGACAAAGAGAGAGGGTGTGCGTGTGTATGATCAAGTGTGTGCTGTAAAGTGTGACATTTTTACCATTCCACACCTGTGTGTTTCTTAATTTTTCTTTTCTGGCTCCTGCAGCCAGACTGCCTTTTTTTAATGCTAATGCATTTGGATGCCGCCTTGCATTAGCTCTACCAGGGTACAGTTTACAGCCGAAGAGTTTTGTTCCAAAATGACATATCCAACATTTTAAAAGATAACTTGTCTACTTGTACAATATGATTGATTGCTTAAACTATCAACTAATGACACAAATGAAGTAGCTTCAATCCATTTTTGACAAAAGGAAAGAAGGCAGACTTGAGCTAAATATTTAAGATTGAATGATGAATTTTTTCTCTTTTAAATGGATATATAACATTTTGGAGATGAACACTTCATCTGCCCTTCGTGAGCAACTCCTTGTTTATGTAACCACATTAGTGGCGTGAGGACTCTTTGCTGAAAGAAATAATTGGACATTTTCAAAATTCACACGTTGTCTTTCTTGCCAAAAGTCAGATGAGAAAATCAATACCACTATCATGTTCGTATAGTAAATACTGAATGGTGCAACAGCCAGCAACCCCATAGCTAGCTTAACAACCCCTGCCTGTTAACCCTGTTTCTAGTTCTAAGCAATGATGCTACAGCCAGCAGCCCCTTAGCTAGCTTAACAACCCCCACCTGTTAACCCTGTTTCTAGTCCTAAGTAACCCTGTTTGGGCTCTGTAGAGTAATACTTGGCATGCAGATATGAGCGAGGTGTCAATCTTCCCATCTAACTCTGCAAGAAAGCAAATAAGTGTATTTGCAAAAATGTCAAACTATTCCTTTAAAAACAACTACTTTGACCCATATTATACTCTCCCCTACCCCATTTCAAGTGTCTGTCTTGGATGCAATTAAAGCATGAGAATTAACTTTACGCAACTAAATTGAACCAAATGAAAGAAGTAGAAATGTACCTTCATGAATAATCATGTTATTTTAAATGAAATATTTATCGTGTATGTCATGTATTTTATATGTGTACTGGGTTAGGTGCGGTAAAGAGCATCTCTTAGGAGTTTGTCAAAAGACCCCTGACATCTGACAGACTTGAGCCATGAAAGCACTTCCAAAAATGAGAAAAACTTCCTTGTGTTTAAAAAAGAGAAAGTGAAGCACTTTAAGGCCTTTTCAGGTAAAGAATGAAGAGAGAAATTGCAGCCGTTAAGTTTGGAGGTGAATGCAGGGCTAAGGTCATTGTTTTTGTGCTGTATTTAGTTAATTTGACAATCACACTGGTGATTTATAACTTTTTAAATCATTAGAAATTGCAAGATTTGACTTTTACTGGTTTGTTTCTACTCAAAAATAGTGGTACTTCTGCCCAAGTAGAACTATTTTGCATTATTTTATTTAACCCTGATTAATTGTGAATCTCTTACAATGTCTCGTGTCTATGCTCATTCTAAAGTAAGACTGGCATGTTCTTGTCTGTTTCAAGTCAAAGCAAGAATGAGTGATTTGTATGAGGGAGAAGGTATCTTAATTGTGTGCCTGCATGGTGTGTTACTGACCGAAAATAGCAGAAAAGCTTCAGGATTGGACTGCTGCTGTGTAAGTACAGTGCACAGTGTAAGTAATGACAACACAGGGAAACCTTAAGACCTCAATGTGAGTGGTTGGAAATGTTTTCTGTTTTATAGAAATCACTTTCACAATCCCGTTGACACTGAAAGATTAGTGTGAAGTAATGCTTCATGTATATGATGGTACAGAAATGTCATATATATGAAATTGTGATTGAAATGCTTTAAATAGTTTGTTTTTGATGACGTGTATGATGAAATGGATTTTTATTTTTCAGATGCTTGAATTATACCTTTTTTTGTTTGTTTAAAAATCCCATTCTCATACTGTTTTGAACAAGACATGATAACTCCTTGATTAAGTTGAGTTTTACTGCCATGCTCTGGTTTTACTGACACCTAATTTTTAAGATTGGACACTGGTGTGTTTTTTTCACTGTCCAGGCTGAGTGAAATCATTTTTGTCACAGAACTGCTGTAAAACACACATCCTCCTCAGTCCAAATTAAACATTCACCCTGGCCTACAGTTCTACAAGGTTGTTTGGCAGATGCTTTTATCCAAAGCTACGTACATATAGAATAATGAATGAAATTAGCAGCCCTGAATTGTATTCAATCAGTTTCTACAACCTTAATTTTTTTTATTCAAAAGTGCATGTTTGTCATTGTTACCCACAAATTTGACTTCAACAAATTTAAACTAAGATCTCTCTCTCTCTCTCTATTTTATTTTATTTTTTGCTGTTTTGTATTCAGTTTTTACTTTCTAGTGTGTTATATCAGTTATGTACATTACACAAATGATTGTATGATTGCTATCCCTGCACTGCTGTGGAACCAAGGTGACCCAAGAGTTCTGGATGCCACCGTTTGGTCACTGACAACAAATGAATTGTGCACATCATTGACTGAATGAATTGGCATTTGCCATGCTGTCAAAGAGCCAGTAAGACATTGGTGCTGCCCAAACAACACAGTACTAACCAATAGCCTTGGTTAACACATATGATACTACAGCCAGCTGAGGCGTCAGCTGGAATCACACACAACCTCCAGAAAATGACCACTGATCAAACTCATAGCAAATGCTCTTCTTTAAGTGTGTCTTGATAAAATATGTACTGGTGTAGTTCTGTTCAAAAAAATTCTACTGTATGTTTTTTTTTCTTTTTAGAAAATGTTTTGATCTCTAGAGAGACTTTTAGTGAAATTTATACATGAGATAAATATACTGTAAGTATATGTCGTTGTGTATATCTGCAGTGTGTACACACAGACACACACTGACTAAAGAATCCAACCTGCGCTGCGCGTAGGTATTGACTTGCCGATGACTTTGCCTCGTAGACTGAAGATGAAAGTGGCTTTCTGGTTCATGTGAAGTAGAGATTGGAAGTATGAATAAAAAAATATATAATATACAAATAGTGTTGCTATTTTTGTAGCTGATACTTTGTACTTCAGTTTGACAAATCACACTTGATACACCACCTTTTTTTTCTTGGCAGGAAACAAGAGTTGTTATTCCACTATTTTTGACCTGAGGAGACTTTACAGTGGAGTAGTAGTAAGGAAGATTGCAGGAGGTACCAAGATGAAATATTTATCTGTTACTGCACTTTAAAGAATAAAATAACATCAAAAACTTTAAATTATTGATATCAACTATTGAAAGTATAGTTATTTTGGGAGCTGCATGTACAGCACAAGTTACACACAACCTGCTGTATATTCAGAACTGTTCTGCCCATAGGATTCCCTGTTGTGTTACTAATTACTGATGCATAAATTAGCAATGTATTTATTTATTTTAATTAGCTTTGCCTCTATATTATATAAACTTACAGAATGAATGCAGATTAAAGCTTTATTGGCAGTCCATGTTATTGAGACTATAGAGGATGAGACTAGCCCTGTAACAATTAAGATGTATATGTAGAAAATGTGAAGCAGCAAAATATCGACAATTACCACCACTCTGTATTTAGCCAATATTCACTGTTTATTCATAAAATTTAAACAAAAAAACAGAATTTTTTGTTAGTGTTGCATGTTTAAATTATTAAACATTCACATATATATTAAGACACAAAGTGACATCTGAAATGATGTGTCACTGATTTACACATTCTTCAGTCAAGGATTCCTGTTTCTGTTAAATATTCCTCCTCACCCTGAAGATGTGAAGCACAGGGGCAGCAGGAAGTGGAAAAAATATAAGCAAAAACATTTTAAAATAATGATATTAACCTAGCAATTGCTGCGCAGTCTTGCTGTTTTTACTCTATTGCTATATGTTGTCTTTTAATCAACAAAATCCCAGTGTTTCATTATGCACCCGGACATAACCGTCTCCCGAAGTAGTCCATTAGGCCTATGCTTGGATGGGAAAATGGGTGAGGTCGAGGCTTTACTGTAATGAATCAAGGGGGATGGGACAACGTTACGCGCAGCACCCCACCAACCCCATCGCGTCCAATGAAGGTTCAGATTGAATTTGCAAAGGGGATGATGACACCCACTTTCCCTTCTAGGCTGGTCGTAGAGGGCGGGGCTCCGTGGCTGCGTTTGACAGCTGCGAAACAGAAAATGTATAGTGCATAGATGGTCTGGGAAACCATGGTGCTCCAAGGCAACCACACTATCGCGGGCAGTGGGATGCCGCATGGCCCTTTATAGCCTACGAATGCCCTCGTAAATCTGGGCCAACTGAAGATAATAGAAAAACAAAGTGGGGGAAAAATACTTTGATTGTGTGCATAAGCCTGGGATTTTGAGGGGCATGCACCGTGCGTTCTCGTTCCCGGTGACCGTGGAGCGCAGTCGGACCAAGGAGCGCCTGGAGGCGAGTCTGGCCGGGCTGTGCGAGCTGGAGCTGCGCAAGCAGAGGCAGGAGTGCCTGGTGCTGGGGGCGCTGGCTCTAGGAGACCCCCAGACTCAGGAGAGCTCCAGAGGGGAGCTGGCGTGTTTCAGCAGCTGGGGGCAGGAAAACTTGACACTGAGGCGTCAGCTGGTAAGAAGTTTGAGTGTCTTTTACTGCGTGTTTGAATTCCATCAGCCCCTCCATGTTGACTCAGACCATATTACCACACCCTGGGTTGAAACCCCATTTTACCTCATGTGCCTACATAGTTTTGAATATCAAATGACTTTATAGCGTATCCTCATTGAAATCCGCTTGACCGTTGGATGGGTTCCTGGTCTAGGCTGCCCCTTTTGTGGAGAGGTGACCTCTATCTAGAAGAAAAGTTACTCAACTTGATTAATAGGGTCTCCGTTCTTAAGGATGTGATGTGTTTCTGTGCATTGGGCAGAGATTTATGCCTGTGGGTAACGAAATCGGGGGGTGGAGCACCCGCCGTTTGTGGCACAGATCGACAATTTAATGGCCCATTGTTCCCTCATCATGGACTTTTGTGGCTTTTACTACTTAACAAGCTCTTATTTGTGCTCTCCACAGTTTATAAAAGAATGAATTATTCCTTTAGCGTGTGTGCTGCTGTTGCAACTAACACTTTTATGTCATAATTGCTCTCCATATGATTGGCGATTTTTGTGTCGAGCACCAGCGAACTCATGGTAAATAAGTTCCCCTTTGGTGCAGTGATGCCAAGATTAACATAAGAATTAAAAACTGGGTTAATCAGGACAAATGCAAATGTTCGCGACAGCATTATTATACAACAGCATTTCCCGTAGAAAGTTCTACGCACCACTGAGCATGATCGCCACTGTGAATGTTTCTTATGCTCTTTTTTAATGTTCTTTAAGTTTATTTTTGTGTCTAAGAGACTCGTATGTTTGTTTGACTGCTGCTCTTGCACAGTCGACAGGCTGTCTCCACATTGCTACAATAGGAAGCCATTTTTAAAAGAGGGTGAGAAAGAAATTAAATCAGCCGCCTCCTCTTCACACCTCCTTTTCTCCTCCCTCCTTTTCCTCTGTCGGGGCCTTAACAATAGGCGCATATGGAGCAGAATACTAATGATGCCGACCGAGGCCCCACCGAGAGGATAAGGCGCAAAGGTGGCCTGGTGCACTGGCTTCAGTTTGGTGTGGCATAATGTGGGCAGCGTGCTTTTTCCTTTATGGTCCACATCTGAGCGTGTGTATAGTTCTAATAGGGGAAAAAATGTTTAAGTTAATTGGAAACCCAATTTCACCGTATATACGAACATACAATTCGAGTGTGCGAGTATCAAGTGTTTCCAATTTGAATACACACACCAGTCTTGTAAATTCATATCCCCTGGTGTCGATGGAGCTGTCAGCGCGTTTCATTCTGGATGCTAGTCCTCACACTGACGGGAAACAGCTATTTTCAAGACCAGTGAAGGAGTGACACGCGTTTCCCCGCAGGGTCGCAGATTTTCCCTTTTTCATTTTCTGCGCGACGCGTCCGTGGATCGATGTTTATTAACTGCTATGCTTATCCAAGCGTGTGAGTAATTACACGGGAAATTCCTTGGGGAATATTAGGACTTTAATTGAAGTCTCAGATTGAGTCCTTCTGATATCTGGTCGCCATCTGCGTCCGAGCCATATCTCCAAATCTTATCTTCCATTTAGTTTAAAGTCACTAAAATGAATGGTTCACGGTGTGACACAGAATCTGCTGACCCGTGGGACTGCCAGCGCGTGCGTGTAGTTGCTCTGAGCGTGAATTTACCCCCCAAACAGCACGAGAGGCCCTTTTTCGCGGATACAGAGTGTGCTGTTAAAGGTGTTGACAGCTGTGGGACGCCAGACAGCAGCTGGGAAAGCATGGAGTTCTGACCTTTCTCTCAGCTACCTGCAGTGTGTGTTTGGTGAGAGCAGAAGAGAATTGTTGAATTTTGCATGAGTATTTAACATACATATATTCATTAGTGTGGACAAGTGTTTGATTTTAGAAACCTTAAACGTTGTGAAGTGATAAACCTTATCTGAAAAGTATACATCAAGGTAATTGTTTAGAATCATGTGTTAAATTATTGTGTGATGATGCGGTCACATGTAAGAGATTTGCGGGTGAAAGCACTGTTCATGTTACGCTTGCAGGACTGTTTCTTTGCAGAAGGTTTTTGCTTTTGTTTAGTGTTTTTGTTGGACCTCCGGCTAGTCATCATTCAGGTTATGTGTGTCCCTGTGTCCCTGTGCCACTATGGAGCAGTTAGTCTTTCATTCATTGTATTTACTTCTACACACTCTTATTTTATTCAGTCTTTTATTTTTTTCATCAGCTTCTAAAAATATACACATGTAACTCCACACAGTCAAATCAGATCACCCAATATATATGTGCGTACATGTCCACAAGCCTCAGTCACATGAGCCTGGTTCACGTCTCTTTGTAGAGACTCCATTCACAGCCAACTCACCCTGCCGCCCTGACTACAAGCCTCTGTGCGCGTAGGACGGAGTCAGAGCGTGCTAATGAATGTCATTTACCACAGTTATGTAAACACTGTGTGCACCTGTGTGACTGTGAGTGTGCAAATTCAGCCTCTGTGAAATTAGACTTCACTGAAATTTAATTAACCTTGTTAAAAGAAAGCATTTAAAATGTCTTCGTACATTTGAAGAAAGTAGGGATCATTGGTTTGCCAAGTGTGTGTGCATGTGTGTGTTTCCGGCTTCCCACAGCTTTTCCCTGCATGGAACCTGTCACAACATTGCTTTAATTATAGAGGGTCCAGCAGTGTGGCTCCAAACCTTGTGTGCCCTCTTCCACAGTTTGCTTGTTTGTTTGAAAATCCTTCAACTAATGACTGGTTAGAGGTATTTTCTACAAATCAAAATCCCTTTTTCAAAAGCTTTGGTCCATAACATGCCTTTTTAATGTATCTAACCCACACCTCACACACACAATTAAAAGCTTTTTTTATCTCATGATGCTTTCATCAAGCTGTAGTTCACTTTTTATCTGCAATCCCAAGTAGCTGCAGAAGATGTAACGTGAATTATTCAGTATCAATCATAGTGTTGTCCTGGATTCACCTGCTGGTCAGTCTTTTTCATTGAAGGAGCAGGTGGTCCCAATGTGTCGTACACCCTTCGTGTGTATAACAGCTTAATGGCTAGGTGAGGCTGGCTGCTCCGTGTCCTCTGTCTCCCCCATCCCCCACCAGCCTGGGGCAGAGGATGCAGTAAAACAGTAATGATACATTGTGCAGAATGTCATGGAACCAGTGTGAGACCATTAATAACAGAGCACAATCAAAGACCAGCTTGCAAAATAGCGCCCCCCCCACTACATGATAAACCCTCTCTAAAGCCACGCAACTAAACACTGTATTGTGTTTGCTTGGTTTCTTGTTCCACAAAGGTTTTGTTTGTATTCTGCAGCAGTATAATTTAATAACTACCACCATGTCCTCCAACATGTGTGTATGTGTGCATGCATTTGTGGACATGGCAGCAAGAAATCAATTGTGTGATGTGCATCATTGATTAATTGATTTCCAATAGTCTCCCCTCCTCCCAGTTATTTCTTTAACCCACGCCAGTAGCTAAAACAAAGCTCCCCACTCTTCCTTCTGCCACACAAAACCACACTGATGTAGTGATGCTAATGCTTTGTTTATACTAAAACAATAAGCGCCCTTATCAAGACAAAAGAAATAACAGTGTTTGGGGTGAAGAGGTTGTGTGGGAAGCATAGGTTAGCTTGGGTCAATTGCCCCTCAGCAACATTTGCATTATGATCGCGTTTAGTCTCCAGGACAAAGGAGTCAGAGCTCAAACTCTGATTGGTGCACTGACCAAAAGATCACTCTGAGCCAGTAGTCCAGGCCTGGTTTTCTGTTTTATAGTATTTTTTCTCTTGACACATTACATTTTGTGGAGATAAAACATGCACTTAGAAACAAACAAAAGCTAGTTGTTCAAGCTTGAGCTGTGTTGATCCAGGAAATCTGACAATGAAGAGAATGGAACAAGCACCACCAAAGGTTTTACTTGGACATAGTAGTGCTTTGAGTTTAATTCTAAGGTCAGCATAACATACGCACAATGTCCATTATATCATGCTGACTTGTAATAGGAATTACGTAAATATAATAAATGTCAAGACTTGTCACTGGAAACCAAATGCAACGACTCTACAGTAAAGCCAGAGTAAAGTCAGGCAGCCCCTAGAGTTAAAGAGCACAATTGATCTCTTCTCAGCTGTTTTGCATGTCTGCACACCATAGGACCTTCCTACATTTTTACATGCAGTGTTATATTGGCTTAGACAGACAGATGGAGGAAGACACTGCTCAGGAAGTGGAAGACCGCAGCAGTTGTCTGACAGGTGGTCCATCATAGCAGGTTTATAATGTAAAATGCGTCACCTTTTTAGAAGGCCACGCTCAGTCTTCTGGTAATGAATTCTCTTAATGAGCCTCAAGTGTCAACAGTATCACCTCAAACAGAATGAAGTGTCTGGTGTGAGTGTGTGTGTGTGTGTGTGTGTGTGTGTATGTGTGTAAGAGAGAGAGAGGGGAGGTGCTTGCGGACAAGCTTGTCAAGTGGCTCCAGACCATAGTATGTATTTGAGATGTTGCTGACATGAGACAAGCACAAATTGTCTCCCTGGCTTATCGAACATGTCCAATTTCACCGTTGTAACACTGTATGTGCATGTTTGTGTCTGCGACTGTTTGTTTGAGTTATGATAACCAGCTTTATCTTTTTTACCTTCAGAGTGATGGCCCTTTTTGCAAAGTCAAGTCTTAGTTCCCTTTTTGGGTTTTTTAAATTTAGAATGTATACAATCGGAATAGGATCACACATTGGAGAGAATGTGTATGCATATATGTGTGCATGTGTGTCTGTTTGTACATCCATCATCCATTAACATGAAACAACATCCCCCTACTCTTCACAGAGCCTTGAATTATTCATCCTTTGACAGACTGCTTCTCCTGTAAGTTTGCTTGTGCAAGAAAACCCAGTTACAGATATGGATACTGCATGTATGCACTGCAGTGATTCACAGTGGTGAGCATGTGATGGCCATCTTTAAATTTTGGTAAACAGTGAAGGAGGGTCTACTGAATCAGAGATGCCTTTGTCTGTTTTAAAATTTTGTGTTTCTACTCATTTTGATGTTAGCAGCAATGTTCAGTGGTTCTCTTGAGAGGCGACAGCTACCTGAGCACCAAACAAAATGAGATACTTAGAAAATAAAGTATGTGTGTATGTATTTTTGTCTCAGAGTGCCCTTCAAAGTTCCCCATGGGGCCTGATGCAAGCACTGGAACAGCAGGTGGGAGAGCTGAGGATCGACACTGAAGATTGCTGCCATGACAGCGCTCAAGGAGACAGTCGAGCAAGCTCTGGTACTTTCTTACATGTTACATACATGTTGTTAAGAGTGTTGTGCTGACTTTGTACTTGACTCGCTTATAAGATAGAGCCAGTGAGCAGATCTGTGCCATGAAATATTTGCTCTCCATTTTAAATCACCATGAGTTTGAAATTTACTCTTCTTCTTAGAGTTGGTTCATGCTCCACTTGTTCGTTGCTGTGTTTTGTGGCCAATTTGTGAAATGTGGTGAGACATTGCCTAAATGAAGGAGCATATTTTTAGAGACCTGGAATGATCAGAGAGCTATGATGTGTGAGTTAGTCATAACCTCTCTCTTACTCTAATTGGAATTTTTTAGGTTTCTATGAGTTGAGTGAGGGTCAGTCGCCCAAAGGAAGATCTTGCTCCACTGAACCCACAGAGACAGTCTCATCCTGGGCTTGCACTAACGACAGACCGAAGTCTGTGGGTAAGAAAAAAATTAATGTAGACTTGAACACACCCATGCATCATCAGAAATAGCACCATACACATTAAACATTCTGGTTCTATGTACAAGCGAAGCAAAACATATTTAAGCGTTTTGTTAATAAGAGTATGCATTCATCTATTCTTTTCCCTCTTGACTCACTGGTTTAACCTATGATGTTGAGATTCTCTTTTTTCCATTGGTGTGTGTTTATTTTTAAATTCTTGTAAAACACTCGCCAATATAGGAATATATGAGTTCAGCTGATATAGGAATTAATAAACAAATTGTCCAATCCTTTGTTGTCTCATATCAGAACACTAAATTTTGTATTATTTATTGTATCTTTTTTATCTATAGATGTGTTGTTTTGTTTTCATTGTTACAATAATGCCCCTGTGCCTCTGCATACAACAGTACTGTTTTCTGTTATTAGGTGACCCGCTCATGCTGAATGGAGAAGATGATGTGCCAGTCATACGCTCCACCCTTCCCCGTTCTTTCTCTGCCCCTTACCCACCTCTGGAGGGCATAGCTGAGGAGGGCACAGCAATGGACTCCTGGCAGTGGGACCACAGCGGAGCCAACCCAACCTGGCAGCAGAAACCTACAGATATTCAGATCACTGAGGAGGATTACCAGCAGGCCTTAAGGGTAGAGAGTTACATTTTAAGCCTCATCCAGCGCCATACTGTTGCACCACGGCCATGTCAACCACGCACTACCCTAAACCCTGACCTTTCATACTTGACTGCCTCTGGACACAGTTCCCTACGTAGAAGCCCCTCTCTGACCACAGACCAATGCCTTCTTGACCCCCATCTCCAGCCCCACGTTGACCTTTCTGCAAACCCTAAGAGTGAGGGCTGGGGTTGTGACCTGCTGGAGGGAGAAGCCTGTGGAGGAGAGGCCCCATCTTTGGAGGAGGACTGTTATCTTGCTTTGCCCTACCCCCACCCCAGACCACAGTCACTGGTTGAGAGGTTACCACCACCTCTAGCCTCCCTGGACCCCAACTGTAGTGTTGGAGCTCTTGATCTCTGTTGTGAACCTCCATCTCCCCAGCATTACTTACATCCACAACCCCCTATTCATCACAAACACAATTTGGTAAGTGCCCAGTATATCCCTGGACTAGGCTGCCATGCACCTGTGCACTCACCCAGACACTACAACCCAGAGCAGCCTACATCCACCCAAGCTGTCGCATCTCCTGATCACCCAAACTCAAAGTCTAAAACCTCTAAGAAGAGCCATAACGATCGCCTGAGAGGCAAGAAATCAAGCAGTAAAACCAGTCGATCCCAGTCTGAAAACAGCCTCCTGGGCCAGCGAATGCTGCCTGAGCGTAGGTACAGCACCACAGAAAGGCACCAAGGCAGAGGGGATCTTGTTCAGAAACGAGGCCAAGTCACTGCTCCACAGATAGCCAACAACAACCACAATGGGTGCCGGCGTTGGTGCTCCAACCTGGAGCTCAGCCAGGATGAAGGGGAGACACTTGCAGGACAGGCACAAAGACGACCTCATAGAAAAGCTCGCCATGGTCATTCTTGTCCGCATGCCCAACCCCAGAACTACCACCACCAACAGCACACCCAGCAGTGGCATCCAGACTACCAGGACAGAGCACCTCTTTGTCAGGGAGAGGAAGGCTATGCTGGCCCAGCCCCCGCAGAGTCTGAGTCCAGCATGAGTGAGGTGTATTCGCCAGCCTCAAGCTCACTTTCCAGTGACTCAGATGAGAGTGGGCTTGTGTGGCCACAGCAGCTGCCACCACGCCTTGCTTCTACCTCATCTTCATCCTCACCTTCACCACAGACTGCTGCCAATGCCCCCTCACAACCAAAAGCCTTTGTCAAGATCAAAGCCTCCCATGCCCTGAAAAAAAAAATCCTCAGATTCCGCTCAGGGTCTCTTAAAGTCATGACTACTGTTTGAGGAAGAGGTCAAACCTGTTTAAACCCATTCTACTACTGTGCAACATTGTGGCTGCTACTTTTGGTCCCCAGCCATATGTTAACTAACCAATCCCATCTTTATTTACAACCTACCTCTAACTACAGCATGCTTTTAGTCAGAGAAATTTTCATATATAGTAATAATTAAAGATTTGTAAAAGATCATTTGTCTGTAGCATCTGGTTGAATTTATCTTGTGGCTGATAACAACACACAATAGAAAAATGGGCATTTTTTTACTCTAATTGGTGATAATTGGTGTGACTCAAGGTCACATTGCCGTGGATTGCAATGAAACTACGGGACTGAATATGCCGCCAGTTTTCATGAAGTCTGTTGCCATTATAGTTAATTAATCATGTATGGTTAATTAACTCACACACTGCAGAGTTTGCCAGATCCTGTAGCCTGCAAGACAAATGGGTACACTGACAAAAATTTTCCCAAAGAACTGTGTAAATTGGTACCAATCATAGGGAAAACAGGTATTACATTGTAGGAACAACTCCATCTAAACCCAAGTAAATATTAATAGAAAATGTACTTCTTTCTGAAACAATTAATGTGCAAACTGTCACATTTTACATGACTGACTGATTAATCACATTGCTGGCTATGCTACCAACTAAGTAACTGGCATGTTTTGTTTGAATACTCTTATTTATTTAGTCTCTACTTTCCAACAAATCAGTTCCAAATACTTAAGAAGTTTACTGGAAAGGTCTGTTTTTTGCAGGAAACTCTTGATAATGATATAGATATAATAAGAATATGACTTGGAAATTAGAGACCCATAAAATAAAGCAATGCTCAAATTCTACTGTGTTGTAAGACTACTAAGAATCTTGCCAGGATTTATCTTGCACATAGTCAGCCTTCTACAGAGTGAACAAAGCTGTAATAATAAAAGTTTATGTTTCCATATGGCTTTCTTACAGTCTCATAATTCATGGGTTAATTGTTAATATTTGAGCAGGGAATTTGCCTTCATCTTAACTGTTTGTTATATTAAGCTCTGCCTCTTTTTAAACTGTGGCTTGACACTGACAATTACCTCTCTTCTTTTGCCAGCTGCTATAGGGACCATTGAGCATAAACAGATGTATATGAGTGAAGAATGGGTTCAGTAGAGGCCATAGTAACGGACCAGCATGCATGTATGCATGCACATATTGTATGTGTAATTGCCCAGATTGGTTGAAACGCCTGGACTCAGACTCAAACTCACTTGTTAATGTGTATGTTTTTGTATATACCATTCCGTGGCCTTGTTTGGAATGAATGTAGTTAGTAAATAAAGGCAATTTTGCCCTTCATTTTAGTACTTCAATGCATTTTTATTGTTCTGTCCATTCTTATATATTATGACAACATGTGTATGAAAATATCATAAATTAACATAAATTATGCATGCATTAGGAAAGCTGTAAAATATTATTCTCTGGCAAACTACTACAGACATGCTAACCAGTGCTTTGTCTAAACTGTGTTAAATGACAAATCTACAAACATTACCAGAGCTCATCAAAGACCAGTAGGAGCTCACCATCTGTAGGCTTTGGTTAATGAGCATTAGATTGTAGCTCCCTCATGTGGTCCAAACGTAGTACTTTTACACAAGATATATGACTGTGTCTTTCTTTTCATTACTGTAGGTAAGTTACTAGTACATGAAGAGCCAATCAAAAATGTGGGTTGTAAGAGTATATTATTTTTTTATATTATAAAAGAGTAATACAGAGACCAAATCTTAAGTTCTATAAATAACAGAAACACCAATCATGCATGCGTAGAAGCAGAAAAAACAGAAGAGTCAAACATTTTGTTGCATGAGACACTAATGTTAACAGGAAACTTTTCAGGTTGGCTAATAGTTCTTGAGTTGCAATACAGAGTCAGTTCTGACATTTCCACACAAGTCATCTGCATCAGCAAAAAATATCCTTCCCTAAATGTTCATAAAAACAGCTGAGTTGTTGGGTTCGTATTTAGAAACACTGATGTTTGTTATTTAGCCTGAGTTTATCAGAGCGTTACAAACAGTTCATTCTGTACACTGATTTGAGTTTGTGTGAGTTCACACCAGTTAAAGAAAATCAATATCTGGTTAACCTCAGACGTGAATAATACACCACATTGTACAGAATATCAGAATCAACAAAATTTCAGATTTTAGTTGTGTCCTTTCCATTGCTTGTACTCTTGGTGTCATTATTAGTGATGCTAACTCTGCTTGTGGGATCCTCACTGACGAAGTGGAGCATGTTGCGCAGGGAGCGGTTCATGCTATCTTTGAAGCCCCGGCCCAAGCACACATAAAGCAGTGGGTTTAGGCAACTGTTGAAATATGCCAGGCAAAGTGCTAAAACATGTGCGTGGTAAATTTTGGGACTCTGAGTGGAATTTCGAGGGGTAACCAATATAAGGAAGTCCAAAATGTGTAGTGGGAGCCAGCACAGGAAGAAGCTCAATACCACAGCGACGATGACCCTCAGAGTTCGCTTGGAACGGGTACGACCACGTGACAGTCCACTCTCTGCTCTCCTGTACACCACCCAGTGACAGACCACAATCACCAGGAAAGGAAAGACGAATCCCACCAGGAAGCGGTATGAGGTAATGAGCCAGGCACTGAGAAAAGTATACACGGTCACGCACTCTCTCTTGTTTTCACCTGCTTTGGTCTCCCGAGTGTAGACGAACTGGGGGATACTACCTATTAGGGCCAGGCACCAGACAGCAACACACACAAAGGCAGCCTGCTTAGGTCGTCTGTTGTTCTGACACCAGACAGGTCTACTGACCAGCAGCCAGCGATCTACACTGATCAAAACGAGCTGGAGGACACTGCAGTACATCACTAGGTAAAACAGGCTTTTGACCAGTGTGCACGCTATTGGGCCAAAGTGCCAGTGGTCATCATGGGCTAAAGGAACCATGAGCAGAGGAATGGATAGACAGCACAGAAGATCAGCCAGTGCAAGGTTCAGGAACCAGAGCGAGGTAACAGAGCGGGCCATGCAGAAGCCTGTCACCCACACCACCAGAGCATTTCCAGGGACACCCAGCAGGACCACAAGACTGTAGAAGACCAGAGCAACTATCTGGATTGGTTGAATTTCTGGGGTTAAAGTGTTAGGGAACTCAGGCAGTGTATAATTATCGTAACTCGTGTTGTCATCCCACACAGGGTAATCAGTGTAGTCCATGGCTTGAAGCTGTGGATAGAAAAATTGGCAGACATGGTAAACAGATAAACAGTTTTACAGTTTATCAAATGGCTTTGAGTAAAGCACATAGAAACTTTCACAACTATTAAGCGCTACACGAAAAGGAGCCTCTAAATCAGCCCAGAATCAGTCCTAAAATATAATAAAATTAAATCTGATTAAAGTTGAATTATCTTATCCAAATTTAGATTTTGTTGAAAATTCAGCTCACGTACTTACTGTCAGTAGCAGATGTTGCACTCACACTGTTTGCAGGAAGTTTTGCAGCTGTTCTGCTTTTAGATGGGTTTTATATTCCCCACTCCACCCCTGCTCCCCCCACCCCCCACACACACACTATATTTCACAATATTTCTAAAAATAAAACATATGAAAGGTTTCATTTAAACAACAAATATGGAACAGAGGCATTTCAAAGATAAAGAGATAAAATGATTATGAACATAACATTCATGAAATAGAACTGCATATGCATATCATACATTAAAACTATTTCCTGCAGTGTTCTACCATTCTGATATTAGCTTCATCAGAAATAATGTGTGGGTGATTCAGTTTCTTCAAAGGCATATTTTTATTGGAATTTATTTGTGAATATTGTGATCTCAATGCACATTGAAATGGTACATTTATTTGGTTTTCATTCTTTTTATACAGTATGTATTCTTTTTATCATTTAAAAAATGTTGATTTTATCTTATACATGTTTTAATATGCTATATTTTCATGTTTACATAAAGCACCCGCACAAACACTGGCCACTCTCTTGAAAGCATTGTACATTCAAATATGTTACATATTAATAAAGAATACTAGGTGTCACAACTCCACACAGTCATGAGTCATATTCTCAATAACCAAACTTTTTCCTGAGCTTGCCTGCATTCTGTGTCATTGCAGCCTCCAGTGATTACTCTGTGGGTGTACACGTCAAGGATTGCATTGACAAATTAAAAAATGACTCAGTCTGTCAGAGTTTGCAGATGGTTACCAGTATGATTTGAACATTTTACAGAAGACAATTACAAGTTACAGATTTATAACATTCAAAACTAATTTCCTGTGTGTTAGTTCACCATATATCACTATGCAAGTGGGAGAACTTTATTGTCAAATGCATAATCATTATACAGTAACCCCACAGCTTTTCAGTATACAAGTTATTCAAAAATCGGCCTACACACAAATAAGAGTTTTATTACACACCTACAACTCTCAATTGTGCCTACAACTGTAATGAAAAACAACTAGAGCTGCCCTCCTTTGGTTCAACACACGTGACAAACAAACTGAATGCCCATTCCTGTTCAACAAAAAAATGAAAATCAACAAACAAAAAAACACTGATTTATGTAACCTTGTGGAAAATTCAAAATTAAAATTCAATACATTAGTCAGCACTAGTTCTTTACATAATTTACAATGAGATGTCTGATTTTCTCATTTGGCAGCCTGATTGAGAAATTTTGATCCAATCACATAATTAGTCTATGAAATGAAATCTGTATTAGAGAGATCACATCTTACATTGCTCCACAGTTTTACCACCAAACAAAACAAGCAAGTTGATTCAGAGAACAGCCTGTACTTTTTCATACTGAAGGTATAACAACATTAATGTCCTCATAAGCCACCCATTTGTGTGAGAATGATCATTTATTAGAAAAATCATTAATAAGGTCCAGGCTTTTACTTGTATCAGAGAAAGGGATTGAATATATAAAATGAACAAAGCATGAACTACAGAGAATGCGTTGCCATGGCTGATTGGTCATTTTTAGCCCTATGACATCACTGAGCCCTTAGAAGAGATAACACAGGAAATGAAACACAGACACAAAGTCAGTAAAATGTTCTTTAAAAGTTAAAAAAAACAGCAAAGACACAATGTTGCTCAAATATCTGCTACCACCGTCAGCAAGCAAGTTTTGCATGTCTCAGAAAATGTGTGTTAATTTATTTGTGTACTTGATCAGATTCCCATGTGGGCAGGCCTGTCTGTATATGGCTCAACGAGATACAAATAGAGACATTAATGTCACAGTTGGCAAAAGCTGTTTATACAACATATTTCGATACATCATCAACTTGAAGTTCACACTTTGCATCATCTGTTGTTCATAGTCCAGGTTGCTATGTTTTGTCACGTGTTGCCATACTAAATGGGATGAAGTTTCTTAAATGGGTCATCAGTTTAGCAGAGTTTCCAGAGGTCACATCAGTTGAGGGTTGGAGCACTGCTAGGCGGGAGCGTGGGGGTGTCATCTCTAAACGCATCAGACTGCAGGTCTGCAGAAAAAAAATACACTGTCTTTAATGTACATCACACAGTTTTCAACATTAGATTCAAAGATCAGCAGTCACTCCAACTTTGACCTCGCATCACTGAAAATGTGGATCTTTTTTCTTTTCTTTTGTAAATAAAAGTGTAGTTTTAAAGACAAAAATAAAAAAAATTAAATACAACAGAGAAAATCTTTCAGTCTTCTGAGGTGTTTTGGTTTATATGTAGTCACATATATAGCAATAATGTAAAGTGATATGATATAATTGCATCCACACTATTCCATCTGAAATTCTACTGTAATATCTGAAACTGATATACTGAAAAGCACCAAAAAAAATCAACTGTAATATTGTTCTATTTATTTGGTTTTTGGTGGCCATGAAATGTGAGTTTCTCAACAGCATCCATTCCGGTGAATGGTTCATGTAAATTTTCCCATAAAAATACAAAAAGCTGACTCCTTGTGATAATCCAATGTTGCTGAGTGTATTTCCATTGAATACATGCAGGTTCCAGGTCTGTTGTAGCTGCTAATTTCAGGTTTTCTAAAATTATCATTCATTATTTTATCATTATCTTTCTAAGCAGAGCATTTGAATGTTTAAAATAATATTTAATTAGATGGAGTGTTATGCGAAGAGTGTGATAGCATGTCAAACTCACCAATTAGTGTCAAGCCTTGCTGCTGGTTCAATATAACAGATGTCTCCTCTTCCTCCTCCTCCTCTCCCCAGTCTGCAATGTTGGCTGGGGGAATGCACTGCTCCAGGAACAGGTCCTCTTCATCTTCCTCCATGTCCATGTTCTCTGGAGGCCAACGTAGCTCCCCACTCTCCACCTCGCTCACCTCTGTTGGTTCCACAACAATGGATGGTAGACGTTCTTTCTCATGGTCATGGTCCAGGCTGTTCAAGGTAGTCTCTGGGCCCAGGACAACCTCAACAGGGTCAGGGAAGATCTGGAGAAAAAGGAGGGGAGAGCTGACTGAGAGCTGAAAAAGAATTTCAGTTTATGGCAAAAAACCTAAGTGGAACTGTCAGTCTGTATTTGTTGTTGCTTTTTTTGTAATCAGGTATATTATACAGTTTTGACCACTCTCATATTGGCTAATCCTTTCCTCACTCGCACTCCCTTCCTCTCTCTCTCTAACACACACACAAACACAAATGCGCACACCTACGCAACGTCTGCACCATGGATTTTGTGTACTTTGTGTAATGGTTTTTAATCCTTGTTTTTATCAGCATTTGTGTCAGTAATGCTCAGCATTTTGTGCTGACACTGGCATCTGTTATCTGTCTATGATATTATCTTAGAATGGTAAATACAACTGCATTTTAATAATTATCTGAACTGGGTTTTGTCACAATATGATGATTAAGCATACCTGGAATGGCAATCTTTGGTCCTTCCTTTGCATGTCTTCACATTTTGGATCTTGACCACTCATCTCCTCCATTTCCCTGAAGAGGAAACACATGCATAACTAGTAACAAGCAGACACTGTAGAGGAACAAGTGACATTTTCAGCATGGAAACTCACTCTTCCATTTACAAAGCGCAAGCCTGTAAGAAATCTCTTTTTATCCTTTAATCCTCCTTTCCATGTGTAGAAACCTTTTTGCAGTAATACTTCAGAACCATAAGAATCCTTAGCATGTTTGTAGAAGTGGATACTAGTAGTTTTACATTGGACCTTCAATTTCTCCTGGAATCATTTTCATAACTATTGATATTCTGGAGTTCTTTAGAATACACCAGAAAAGAGATAGATTTGTTTTAATCCATTAGGCAATTGTTTGATTGTCAAGAAGGTATCTTGTTAAAAGTTAGGTTATTTGCCAATCTGTATTTCGTTTGCAGCAGAGCATTGCACATTCTACAAATAACACAGGCATGATAAAAGTACCCAAGGTTCCAGGATCAGGACTGTGTAATGTTGCTGGATCCTTTTCATTTGGGTAATAGCCACTCGAAAAAAGTTTCTTTTTAAACTGCTTTGTTCTACACCTTGGGATTTCAGTTCTTTTAAAAACAGAGGCTCTCCATAATTTTGGGTGAAAGATCTCATTTCATTGATTCTGTTATTCTCAAATTATATAACTGTCAAAATGATCTTTCTACAAAATGAGCATCTTCTACACCAGACTGATAGTATCTGCACGTTTACTGCAAGACCAATGACATTTGCCACATAGGACAGCACAGTCAAGTGACTGCCTACATGGCCTCCTTACTCTCACTCTGACATGTCTATCTGCCGTCCACATTCAGTTGTTGCTGGATGAAATCACTTCATTCCGTTTTCTATGAAATAACATCACTGTCCCCCTCATGCCACAGTATCATGGCTGAATTACACTTCTGTCTCGGTATCCAACCTCCGTGGCTTTTGATTTTGAGATTGTCCTACATCCTACATCTGATTTGTCAGAGCTGTCTGATTTTGTGAATTATTTGACTGTGTATGGGTGTGTAACACATAACAGATAAAGATTAGTGTAGACCTCAGATAGGGTTTGATACCAAAATGCAATATGTCCTCTGGCATATGTTAGTCGGCCAGAACAAATATGTTGTTTTTGTCTCTGTCAACTCTTACAAAGGTCTGTGAGCCAAAGAAACAAAAACCTTTGAAAGATTTTGACATCTCAAAACTACTATTGGCACTACATAGTGGGAAAACTTTGATCATGTGACCTTTATTACACCGAATACTGGGTACAGTATGTGTAAAATAGTCACTTGTTTCAATTACATGCAAGCCTGTGTCCACATCCAAAGTCAATCTGTTTATGGTCTCCAGAAAAGCCGACGGGGGATTAAGAAGGGCTGAGGATCTGTCCGAATCCTCTTTTTATCCCTCTCTCCTGCTCCCTCTCTCTTTTTCTCACTGTGTTTCACTGTCTATCCTCACTCCATAAGTACCAATCATGATTCGTTGTCATTCAGGGCCCTGGTGTAATGACACAATCTGCTAAATCTTGCTTACACTTTAATGAAATTTCAGTTGAAAGACAGACCTAATCTCTGGTCTTTCTATTTTTAGATTCTGTGTCTGGTACTTTTTGGTATTTGCTAAGAGCAGCAAATGCAACATCAAATCAAGAAGGAAAAGCAAACTATTTTGAAAGCTCTTACAAAGTCTTCCTGGAAATGGGGTATTTTAGATGATATCAAGCATAAAATGGGTCTGATTATATAGCAGGTAGATTACCACCATGCTGTCTATTGTATTAAATTTTAATATTGTATTTTTATCACTATTATAATAATAACATATATTGAGACCCAAACTGTAAAAAAACACCATATATATAGACGTATTGGCTCTGCTCATTCTAAAATATCTAACTAACTTTAAAATGAATAGTAATATTCTTTTCAGTCGTTTCCAGCCAGTGTATCCTAATAACTTCTGTGATCCCAACTTTACATTCAGCATCATGAGCAGGTTCAACTTACCTTTCAACTTTCCCAGCAGTCTGAGTTGCACGATGTGCTTTTTGTTATTTAGCAAATGTTAACATGTATTACACTGAACTAAGACTAATACACTTGCGTAACTGTGAGCATGATAGCATACTGATAGTGTTTTGCTCAACGCACTGCCGTGTCAGTTCAGTCGCACAAAACTGCTAGCATGTCTGTAGACTTTTAGTCATACTATACCATACTTATACTCTTTAATAAAGCATAAAACTATATAAAACTGTTTTAGTATAAAAGATAATGTAGTATTCTTCATTTTGGTCACATATTTTGGTTGTAAATGCACACCTGTATCTAGTATAACAAGGGCCATCTACAAGCTGGTTTGAGAGCTATTCAAAAAGCTTGAGGTCAAGTAGTACAAATAGATAGTATGCTGAAGGTCATGACTCACGCCCACACTGAATGTGAAATGTTCAGGGTGCATATGCAAATGTGGTGTCTAAAACAGTTTTAAAAATGTGTAAAGGCTTACACCTGACACCAGCAAGAGTTTGTAGCTACTTTGAATATTTTAAAAAATAGAAAAATTTCATAACTGAGGTTTTCAAAAAGTGCAGCAGCAGGTTTTTCTACCTCTCTCTCCTTATATCTTCTCTCTGTCTGCCTCTTAGTCTCTCTCTCTCTTTCTAATAGAATGACTTTCAACATAATTGATCTAAATACATTTTAGCAGATGTTGTTCTCTCGCACTTCCTTAGTGTACAGATTTTGGGCTTAGTGTTCCTTTGAACACGCTTAAGTGCATTGTATAATATGACAAATGAAGAAACACTAAGCCAGTTTGCACAGTCAAAATGAGGACACCCTGTTCTCGTCTAAATAGGATCAGCTTTGGGAGGATGCTATCATTTTTGACCCACTTGTGAACGTGCACAGCCCTACAATTCAATTTCTGATATTATGCTGCTGACAACTGTGTCACACTAAGCTGTTTGTGTGCCACCTGGGATGGAAACTTTCTGCAGCTATTATGATGAAGAAGCTTAACCTCCATGTAATCCCTCTCATATACACTCTCTCTATACACCTGCATGTTCCAGCTCAGTCAACAATCATTCTTTGTCAGAGCAGCGTACTGTATTTTGCATGCCACAGGATCCAAAATATTTTGTAAAACATTGTAAAATTTGTCCAAAAACCTATCAAACATGAATAAAATAGGCAATACCATGCAAGTAATTTAATATTACTGAAGAATAGAGACATCAAATAAATTAAATAATAAAACAAGTTTTAAAAAGCTTATTTAAACTGATGCACAAGCCTTGTGTGGCGAGGTAATCGTTTTCATTCAGTCTCACTGATGCCACAAAACATTTTCACCATCTTTTTTTCTTTTTACCAAAATCAAGATTTCATATTTCTGTTATGACACCAAGCCTGATGATAAGTGATGATCTTAGTTTGACACATGTACGCAGCTAAGATCAGTGTCATCAGAAAGAGGAAGCTGTTGCAGATATTTACGAAATTTGTATTTATAGGCTAGATAGCAAGCTAAGCAATAAACCTTTTCCTGTTTTTATCTAGAAAAATAGTTTCTTGTCAACTCATCCGCTAAAAGTGGGTACAAACTAGCAAACATTCCTCTGAAGGTTTCTAGCAACATAGTTTTCTTATGCAATAGATTAACTAATACTGATGAAATTCTGTGGTCTTAATACAGCATGCAACATGTACTTCCTGTGTTTCCTGCTTGTACACTTGTTGAGCATCACCAAGTGTCATCACATAATGGTCATAACTTAAACTTACTTACCTTAAACTTAATATAACTTAAAATTTGACCAAGTGAGTTGATTGTTCCATTTAACAGGTTCATAACCTCTATTTATCATCCCATAGCTCTTCCTCTAACCTATCCACATCCATTAACACAGCCACACTAACACACATACGTATGCACATTTAATCAGTGTATTTAAGGTTTTCTATTTCTTTGCTTTGTCTCCCCTTCTTTGTTTTATTTCCCCCTCCACTGGCATTTAGTGTGTATCCATTGTTTCTTGTGATTCCATTGTTTAACTTTTTAACCTCAACCTTCGGTTACAGTTTTGAAAAAAATAAACAAAGACACAGACAAATGCAGTACAAACATGGTCACATATGGCAATGAGCCTGTGGCAGATGTGGTTTCTTTGAAACACAAAATCACTATGTCATGAATAAGTCATTATTAGATTTAATTCCCATTAACATTCTGTAGCACACTTTATTAAGTAGCAGTAGTCTCATTCATATTATAGGTAACAACTGTTGTGTTAATTCATCTTGGGTTAATCTTTTTCTTTTAAATCTAGAACATAGATGGACATAGATATTATGATTTCTCTAACATTAATAATACATAAGTAAAGTCAAGAACTGTTGCCAACTGTGCTCATAATAAATCTTTGAAAGCTCAGTAACAGAAACTTACTGGAACTTGCGGTAAAACTGTAAAACTGTCAACCATTTTTTCTGCTTTTAAGGGAAATCTCTTCATTGAAATCTTCAGTGCTGAGTTCCACCAACCAGATAAGATTCACACTCTTTTCACTATTTAAACCAAGACAGAAGTTTCATTGTGGGTTTTGGTTTACCCAGCAGTTCTTAGTGTGAATTCTATTTGTGTCTTGAAGTATACCCACACACAAGAAACAACACACACAAAATTTTAAGCAGCCTCTCACCCCTCACTTGCTGTCAGGCGGATGTCTTCTCCATCTTGGCACAGCTCCACAGTGGTAAAGCCTGGCTCCTCTACATTGAGTGCAGGAGACACAGCAGGGGGTGCAGGTGGAGGTGAGCAGCTCCCACAGCATTCCCCCTCAGCAGAGCCCTCAACAAGGCTTTTGGCCTCCAGGGCGAAGCCTGGAAGGGGGGAGGGGTACCAAAACCTAACCCTAACCCCGGGAGTTTAGCAGAAGATCAGGAGCTGGTTATGCACCTAGTTTTCTTCTTCAGTTAGGGTACCTGCGTCAATTGTCTCCAGTATCCAACTTCCTTCCTCATGTCTCTCTCAATATCCCTGTATGTCCCACTCTACCCCACTGCCAGGCTTTGGAGAGGAGCAGGATTAGCGTCTCTTTCGATTACAGAGGCTGGATGGGTGACGTCAGCCAGGCTTGACAGTCCCCTCTGATGAGTTGGCACACTGCATTGCTGGTGCATCTATAAAGAAACATATAAAGGGCATACAGATGGCAAATGGCCCTACTGTTTATTAAAGTTAAATTGAAAATGAGCTAAGTTGGACATAATTGTTTACAGAACAGTAAAGGAGAAGTTTAACACATTGTGATAAGAGCTCCTTCCTATCTTCCCCATCCTGTCTGTTTGTGTGTCATATCACTCTCTGCCTGTCACCAACTGTGTCTGCCATTGCTTCATCAGTGGATTTAGATTTGGACGATTCATGGAATTAGCCCAGGGATCAAGGGCTCAGGGGAGGGGAGGGGAAAGATATATATATAACAGGCTCCAACTATTGCTAAACAGACAGAGCACCGCTAACAGCAGCAGTGTAATCCCCTCTGTAAGCTAAGTCAGTAGGCTATATATGGAACAAGGTAGTGAAGGAGTGACTGCAGTATGAAGGGTGTTCATGCTGGTTTTGCACATAGCCTTTTCTCTACCTTGCCTTTTGCACTACCCCCATTTTTAGTCTCAGTGTAGTTAAGTGTGGTTCCAGTTCATTCAGCATATGTATAAGACAGGTTAGCATGTGCATGCTCTGGGTTTCTGTGTAATATAAACTTAATTCAGAAATTCAAAAAGTCTCAGATTGATTGAGTAACCAATGGATTCATTGATAGGTTGTTAGTGCCAGATAGATGGTGTCAGATTAATATACAGATCGCATTAAATAAGCAGATACAAAAGTGCATACCAAATCCCTCCAAGATTCATTAAAGGGCAGTACTCTGTAAACCTGAAAAACCGCACACCTTTGCTTCCACAAGTCTGTTGTGAAGCTGTAAAAATGTGTAGCAATCACTCTGTTCCAAGGGAGCCGCAGGTAAGTTGCTCCTCGCTAATTCATGTTAAATGTGTGAAGCAAGTTGCTGAATAGTCATTTTAAGAGTCAGTATAAATGTTCAGCATAATATATACAACTACAGATAGTGGCAAGCCCATTTTGCAAAGCAATGGACCAACTTTTAGTATCTTCTAATATTCACTCTTAAATTAATTTCTATGATTGTCAAACTATACTGATTACAAACCTTTAAAGACACATTTTGAAAACTATGTGCATGTGTATGCAGTCTGAATGGCATATTCTCCGCTTTACTTAAAAATACATCAAGACATTGCACCCAGTTTCTGTTTCCACAGCACTTTATCAGGCGATTATTTGGTGTGCAGTAATGAGTTGTTTTTGGAGTCGTGGGGACAGGTCTGGTAAAGCTGGTAATTATGTTTTTTTTATTATTATATGTAAAAATCTCTTAGTATTTCATAACATTTCAAAGTAACAACATTGTGTTCTCAGTGATGTGACACATGTCTAGGGAAGCAAAACTTAATATTTAATAATTAACACACAGTGTATTAATCATTAAAATAAATAAACCCAAACATTCATAAAAACTCAAAATAGTAAAAAATGAAAAATAGAATAATGTTTAATATTCAGCATAACCTGTTCCAGATCCAAAGCAACCAAAGAATGGCAATTCTGACACTCCAAAACCAAGTAGGTCACCGCAATTATTATTATTTTAATCTTATTATTATCATTGTATTGACAGAACTTTATCCAGATGACCCAAATCAAATAAAAAAACAAGTAGTGATTCTCAAATTCATGACCAAGTACAGTAAATCAGTCTTTGATATAATGATTTGTACTGTTTTACACTGAAACTGTTTCAGATGAGCCTATTCCAGAAGAACCAAACAATGAAAAGTATCTTGTTCCTGACATCCCGCCACCAAGTAAGCCACTGTTGATCTGAGGAGAGAAATGCACATGTTTCTGCACAGCCATGAGAAGAAAATCCATGAATGGTTTATCGTCTTTGTGTTGTCACTGCAGAAAGAGTAGTTGGCTTCACAGCCAAGCTGAGCCCTGCTCACAGCAACCCCTACCACTCCGGTGTCCTGAAGCTTGTCAGTGTTTTGGTTAATGAGGGAGATGCCTACAGTCCTGCCACTGGCATCTTCACCTGCCCTTTGGAGGGACTTTATCACTTCACTGTGCACATGTCAGTGTGTGGACGTGCTCAGTGTGCCATATTTAAAAATGGAGAGAGTTTGGCTTCAGTGTATCACACTAGTCTTCCTGATAAATGTAGCCAGGTGGCCAGTATCAGCAGCATCATGCGACTGTCTGAAGGAGACAAAGTTTGGGTTCATTTATGGGGTCATGGACGACATGAGATCATTGCAACAGAAGATAATGATACTGTCTTTGTTGGGTTTCATTTAGGGTAATGGAGTCACTGTCCAGAAACCCTTATACCCAATATACCAATCAAAACACATGCAATAGATGAGATGGTAATGTTTCTGAAATATGTTTAATTTGTTTTTTAAATAATGTTGTGTGACTATACATTAATCATAATTTACTGTGTAACTGATCATGAACTTTTGAGGCTGATAATCAGCTAAACCTTAACTCTACTGTATGTTTTTAGTGTATTTTTAGTTGTGTCTACATTTTTGTGCTTTCAATTCTGAAATAAATGTTTTAAAAATGTTTTAAAGTTTATTCACATCAGTTTGGTCTGTGTTATTGCATCAAGGTAGTGCAACATTTTCTTTCAATACCATGTTATTTAAAAATCTGAGCAAACATTGTGGTTTAGAAATAGCTGTTCTCCACAAATTATTCATAGAAGCCTCCATTGCCTAAAACTAATAAAAATTCTATGCTAATAGTCAACACAGTATATCTAAAATCCAATCACAATACATAGCCTGTCAAACATCTTGGGAGGAATTTTTTACCAAGCTTAGGCACCAATCAGCTTATATATTAGTAAATTATACGTTTGAAAGGTGATTTGACTATTAATCTTACACATACCCTCCCACAAACCAGTTACCTGTTTACACCTTGCAGACAGGTAACAAACACTACCTGTTTTAAGACATCAGCACACTTCTGAAAAAAAATTCTAAATATTTGCAATGTAAAAGATAGAGGCACTTAAACTAATTGCAGACCAGAAAGGGGTTATTTTGTTTATTTTTTCAACTCTTACTTAGGTTCTCACAACCCAGTAATTGTCTTATCTTGGTAATTGTAATTGTTACTAACCCTTCCTTCCAACATCAGTGCCAAAATACCTCATTGTCAAACCCACTAATATTGTGTCATTACTCTCTACTTTGACTGGAAAACACAAATGTTGCCAGGCTCCAAAAATTGTAATCATCTTAGTTTATTTTAATCGTCAGAATCTTTGCATAACCCTTTAACACGTTGCCTCAGCACAGTACACTCTGCAAACCAGAAAAACAACTTCACGAGTGCTTTTCAGCTTATGGTAAAAACAAAATATTCACACCACTCTACTGCGAGGCACCAACAGGTATGGATCAGTTTGTTGTGTGTGTAGATTTGTTGTGCTTGTGTCTGAGTTTACAATTAAATCCTGCTTTTTAGACTTTGATTTGTTGTACTGATGTTAGATGTTAGATATATTAGATGACATCAAAATCGTTTTGACAGTGAAAGGAAAATTTCCTTTCAAAGAATTGCCACTCCTATTTTTTTTTTTGCTTTTACGTTTTGTTTTAACAGAGGCGTGTCAGGTCATCCATAGTCTTCGGGCATGGCATATGAAAACTCTTCGGCACATGGTAAATGCTTTTAATGAATAAAAATGTACATACAACATACAGAAATATTGATAAAGACTAAATATAGCTGCATTTATAAACAAGTGCACATTTTGCTTAGTTGCATGTGCAGTTTCAAGTGCATCAGACAATCCTCGACTTTAAAAAGATTTATAGGTGGAATACACAGTACATAGTTTGTATGGGTATTAAGGGTCCTGAGCCTCTGTAACCATATTCAGTCACTAATTGGGTTTTCTTTACCGTTTGAAATGAAATATATTAAAATAAAGCATAACAAATTCGTACTGTTTCATGTCTGAATCTAAAGAAAATTCTAACTGTGAATTTGTTTATGTTAGGCAAATCTGTAGCCTTCACAGCCAAGCTGAAAGTACACGACAGCTACCCAAAACACTCCGATGTCCTGAAGTTTGCCACCGTGATGGTCAATGAGGGAGGAGGCTACAGTCCGGAGACAGGCATCTTCACCTGCCCTGTGGATGGCCTTTATCACTTCATGGTGCATATGACAGTGTATGGACGTGGACAGTGTGCTATATTCAAGAATGGAGAGAAAGTTGTCTCATTGTATCACACTAATTTACCAGATAAACTCAGTTATAACAGTAGTCAAGTCGCTAGTATTAGCAGTGTGGTCAAACTGTCTAAGAAAGATGAGGTCTGGATTAATTTAAGAGGACAGAACCGAAATGACATCTTTGCAACAGAGGATAATGATACTATCTTCACAGGGTTTTATTTGCAGTAAGGCTGTCATTATCATATGCTTTGTTAATTGCTGTGATCTTAATAACTGTTTTGATATACTATGCTCTTATGTCAAATTTCAAGTGCTGCTTGTCTGAGGTTACATAAAATATCAAACATGGGTTAATAAAACAGGTGCCCTGAATTTTTGTCTCTTTTCGACTCATGCAATAAGACCACAATGCATGTATTTATTTGTTTAGTACTTAATATTTGTCATTTTTTGTGTGTGATAAACCATATAATGACAAAACATGAGCACAGTTCATTATCCAAATATAAACAAAATAGAAGCCTTAAAAACTAAAATCCAAATCGTAAGATTGGAACTTGCTATCATCCCTAAATTATACAGATTAACGCTGAACAAAGGTTTGATGTCATTCATCTTTTCTAGCAGGGGCAAAACACACATATACACTGTTGCCCATAAAGATATACACTTTATCTATCACGAATAAATCACATTGTCACAATCATTTCATGAGAAGAGTAAAAAAATATTTTATTCCAACTTTATGGGCAAGGGTGTATTATGATGACTTTTCTACCCATGTGTTACATTCTATAATTACGTTGATTGTGTGAATCTGCAAGCTATTTATATTGTTAAAACTGTCTCTTTGTCTCAGAATATCGATGAGCCTAATTCCACATAAGAAACATTATAGAATAGAATAGAATGAATAGAATAGAATGCCTTTTATTGTCACTATACACATGTACAATGTACACTATACACATGCACAATGAGATTAAGAGCCACTCACTCTACAGTGCAGACATGTATGTAGGAATATTTACAACATATAGTAAAAAAAATAAATAAATAAGTAAGTATAGTGCAAGACAGGATGATGATAGAAGAGGGGGTGGGGTGAGGTGCACAGTTCTGAGGTAATATAAGAGAGGTACTATACAGGGTGACATAGTACATTAATTTTACAGGTTATTGCACATTAATATTGAAAGTTATTGCACATTGAATTAATATTGCACATTGCATTTATATTGCACAGTTGTAGGATAGAACACACAAGGAGAGATGTGCTTGAGTTTCCCTGGGCTGGGACACTCAGGCTGTGTGTATGTGTGTAGTCAGTGCCTGAGTTTCCCTGGGCTGGGACACCCAGCCTGTGTGTATGCGTGTAGTCAGTGCATGTGTGAGTTCAAAGTGGTTATGGCTTTTGGGAAGAAACTGTTTTTAAGTCAGTTGGTCCTTGTTTTGATGCACCTATAGCCACCAGAGTGATATCATATTTGGAAATTCCCCTCAGTATGCAAGCGGAGGCGGTGTGCATAAAGTTGAGTTCAGCTTTTTAAGAGGCTACTGCAACTATCCAGTGTCCATTGCACCATTGGCTCCAAACTGACAAGAATGTAAAGAATCTGGAGAAGTGATGAGGCTCTTTTGTTGTTTACTGGAGCAGGCAGTTGTATTTCAAGTCTTGTTGATACATAAAATGAAGAAGAAGAATAGTACTTTATTAATCCTTTGGCAGGAAATTGTGGTGTTACAGCAGCTATAAATAATACAGTGCAAATAAGCTAAAGTAGAAAAAGAAATGGTAACTGAAAACAAGGTCCTTTAAAAAGAAAGAAATATATAAATAAATATGTTATACAAAACAAATGTTATACAAAACAAATACACTGAATGTATATAAATATATATTATCTTTATAAAATGTCCCTTTGACTTCAGGGGCCTCTTGAAATTGCATGACTCAGTCTGTTTTGTTATAAATTGTTAATGTTTTCAATATGTCCCTGGATCAATACTTTTATACCTGTCCAATAAAGTGACCTGAGTCATCCAATCCAATCCAAACATCCTGCATCTCCCATTTTATGTTGCTCTTCATTAATATAACATTTTTGCCAGAAAGATGCAAAAGCAAGGGAACAGGAAAAGATAAGAAAAGCAAAGATACACCCAAAAACTTGTTGTTTTTCATCTGTAAGGGGGCCACCCTGTAATTTAGCACTTTAAAAAAAAAAAGCTGTCAAGTCGGACGAACAGGTTGCAGACAAACCAGATGAATGACTCCAGCTTGTTTCTGCTTGTCTTTGTGGCAACTGCAAAATTCTCCTGTGACACAGCGACAGGTAAGGTGCCTCTTTGCTCCACAGATAGACTTGTTGTCTTCATGCCACTATTTTCAAAAGAAAAAAATACAATGAAATGAACATTTTATAGACTGTTAGTATGAACATGTTGGTGAATGTTATGAAAAGCAAAGTAAATGTAGGGAACTTCTTCACTCATTTCTGTGGTGAAATGCATCTTTCACATGTTATCTGAAATGTTTGAGTTTCAATTATATTTGAATTGCAAGTCTGCAAAAATCATGACTTGTGCACAGAAATGATAGACAATACATTTGACAGATCAAGGCAATGCATGTATTGAATTCTTGTTTTTTTTTGCAGACGTGCACCGCGACTATATCAGACGTTTAAGTCATGGCTGGTGTACCAGGCCGTGGAGACAGCATCCCTCCACCAGGTAAAAAATAAACTAAAAAATACAAGCAGGGTGTAAATTATCCTTGCATCGTTAATGCTTGCAAACATTTTACAAATCCATTTCTCAATTATGATATCTGAGAAAAAATGAAAATAGTCAACAGGTCTCTTCATAAGAAGGGGCCCCGTTGGTTGCTGCAAATGCTTGCATGGCGTTTTTACACAACAGATAAAGATGAGTTTAAAACGCAAGTGTTACCACATATTTTAGTCAAATCTGACTGCCATTCAGTAACTACCGACCTATTGCCAGCACTACATTTTGCTCATTGGTGTATCTTGATTTTTTCTTGAGCACCGGTGTCTCTCGCAATCATGGATACTCTTTTTCTGCTCTCCAGATAATATAATCTTTGAGCACTTCATTACGGCCCTTAATAAACTGCATTACCCAGGGGGCACTATGTACAGCTCATCGCCTGCCTGCTTGTCTCTGTCAGAGGATAGTCCAAAGTAATGTTAAATTTAACCTACAAAAATGTGTATCACAGTCAGCTGTAACCGGAAATTTCATAAGGACTCCACCTCCCTCTCGTGTAAACTAGTTGCCAAACGGAAGTTGAAAAGAAACTATCCCACGCCTCACGAAAAGACAAAAAAAACACGCTATAAGGGTAGATTGCGGGGACAGTAACGCGTGTTTCTCATGATGTCGGTAAATAACAGTAATATTAAGTTGCTGCGCCTGTGTGCGGTGCATCTCCCTCAGATCCTTCTGCCTTGCTAAACTGACTGCATGCGGGACAGTGTTCTGTGTCTTTGCACCTGAAAAAAAGAAAGTTAAAGACGATGAAATACTATTAAAACATTTACTACAACTTATTATTTATGTGAATGTATTTCCTCTTTTATCTCAATGTTATATTAAAAAGATTATATTCAGGAAATATTGTTTGTTTATCCCTCTAACTGTCTTGCATAGGTCTACTGTTGGTAGACCAGCAAAGTGTTTTAAAAGAGTACGAATTGTGGGCAGAGCACCGGGGTCTCAGGTGTTACTGTGTTTTCCGTAGCAAGGCAGACCCACTTTGCAGAGTTTTTTTCTAGGCCATCATGAGGTCAGGACCAATAATTTTAGTCCAATAACTGAAATTGTTGTCCTTGGTAATTTAAGTTATCGGGGCACTTTAAAAACCTTGAAAGTTTGTAAATTTGATTTGATAAAAATGAAATGAATGCATATCAAGTAAGACAGCCATATTTGACATGGGTCACTGAAAAACCTTGAAATTATATTTTCAAAAAATAGTAACTGAAGTCTTTTTATTCGTATTAATATTTTTACTTTTAGTTTTAAAAATCTAACTTAAGCAATAAATCCCATAGTCAGCCGCCACTGTTACAGACACACTGTCTTGAAGTACTTCTGCAAAGACTGGTCACTGTCAACTTTGCTGACACTGGCACACAAACCAACCATCACATGTTGCTATGTGAAATACAGGAACTTGTTTTTTCCACTTCTGTTTTTTTTGGGGGGGTGGGGGGGTGGAAGAAGGTCTTTAATAACTGAACATTATCACATTATCTGCCACTATCCTCCAGCACCTCCCATCTTCTCTTAATCCCTCATCTTGACAGAAGACAGAAATGCATTAACTTTTAACGTGTGACAGTGGTTCTTGTTGCTTGTTGTGGCGCAGAAAATGTGCAGTTTTACAACATTATAAAAATCTTGCTCAAATAATCATGATGTCACCCTGTCCAGAAACTGTTGCCTTCACAGCCAAGCTGGACATCGATGACAGCTACCCAAAACACTGTGGAGTCCTGAAGTTTTGCACTGTGCTGGTCAACAAAGGAGGTGGCTACAGTCCAATTACTGGCACCTTCACCTGCCCCATGGATGGTCTCTATCACTTCACTGTGCATGTGTCTGTGTATGGGCGTGGACAGTGTGCTATATTCAAAAATGGAGAGAAAATAGTGTCTCTGTATCACACCTCTCTGCCTGATAAATGTAGTCAAGTGGCCAGTATCAGCAGTGTGATCAAACTGTCTCAAAATGACCAGGTCTGGGTTAATCTCTGGGGGCCTGGCAGAAATGATATCTTTGCAACTGAGGATAATGACACTGTCTTTGTCTGTCTTCGTTTGGGTTGATGGCATTAGTGTCCAGGTGTTGATAAAGCCTGGACTTTTCTAATTCCACAATAAGCAGCTGTCTCTTCGGTGTATTATTATTAAATGTGTTACAATTAATATTAAATTGTGCTTTTGCATTAATAATAATGTAATAATGCACGACTTGGAAGCCAATAAAGTCACGTCAAAAGTTAAGGTTTTTGTGCCTTCCCACACCTAGAGGCGCTGTCTCGGGAATCATCACATACTTTCGAGTTTACGCATGCGCGGTTTGTCAATCTGTTTTCAAAAGAGTGGTAGTGATAGCGGCAGTAGGAGAGGTGATCGAACATCACATTTATTGTCAGTTTTAACTTGATCTAAGACTTTTTCCAAATGGATTTAGACACTGGTACATACGAGCCAGGATTTGTCGGAATACGGTTTTGTCAAGAATGGTGAGTTTGTGGCTTCACATTGGTTAACATAAAGATAAGTTAACCTAGCTTGCTAGCCACTAAACGTGATAAAGCTTCACACATGCTACACGTATAAACGAATACCTTTCGGTAAATGCCAAGTCTTATTTTGTAAAAACAACGAAGACCACAAGAACCAACTAAACACACTTATTATGTTTTTCCCAGTAACAACATGTTATATCCTAAAGAGGACAAGGAGAACCGTATTTTGCTTTATGCGGTAAGTTCCTCTTTTGAACTCAGTGCTTCTGGTGATAACGTTACAAATAGGCCACTTGGTGTAGAACATGACTGCTAACGTCACAGAGTTCATAGTTACAGTGGCTGTATAGTGAAGTTACAAATCCACCATACAGCGCTGTTACCGCAGCTTGAAATTGTCATTTCCTTTACTTCATGGTAAACTCCACCGTGGGTTGAGTAATTTCGGAAGGTCCCTCAGAAAACCAAACAAACATTGGTCTCTATAACTAGTCGGTCCTTATCTGCGAAGTTTGTAAAAAAAAAAAAAAAAAAAAGAAGAAGTTACTAACTTAAGTGAGTTCCTGTTCGGTAACACAATCTGATTGCTTGCCCCGTGGTAGAGACTGTCGCCAAAGCAGTAGTTGAACTGAGCTCCCGGGTAACTTCAGAAGCTAGTGTTTCCATGTATCACTAATCAGTTAGTGACACTGAATGAATTATTATATCTGGGAAACATAAGCGACATGTTTTAAAGCTTTAAAGCTAGTGCTGACATCATACAGCAGCATCCACATCCTATGACTGTGTGCCAATGCAAGCCAAAGAAAAGTGGAAGCATTGACAAAACATAAGTCACTCCAAACATACTAGTCACAGAATCTTAAGTCCCGTGATACTGAAGTGTTCATGTGTTGTGTTGCGTTGTGTGTTTGTGAGCTCCGTGAAATAGACCATGAAATAAAATGTCCACTGTATGCTTGTAATAATATTCTTAAATGCTCTGTGCACAGTGCAGGAACTGCGACTACCAGCAAGAGGCAGACAACAGCTGCATTTATGTCAACAAGATCACCCATGAGGTTGAGTAAGTAAAGGACATGAGAGTGCCACATGAACGCTCCTGCAAATCTTACAGGTGTAACAAAGCACATTTCACATTATGCTTGAAACATTGTCATGATTGTTGTGCAACCACGACAACATATTTTAGAGCCATGAAATGGTACCTGACAGATAAACCCAAAGGCACTCTCAGGTGGACATGTTCAGGCGGGCACTCATCCCAACAGTCAACATCAACAGTCCTGGCAATTAATGTGATTTTCAAAAAGTCACCAAAAGAGAATCCCTTCGCTTAATTTTGCACAGTCAAACCACAGAAATGACCAAACACGTATTGAGTAACGACACAGAAGCCAAAATGGTTGTATTATTATGTAATGTCAGTTATTTGAGAGCTAATTGTCGGTGCATCATCAAGTACAGCTGATAACGCCTTATCTGCACCTGTCTTTCTCCAGTGAGTTGACACAGATCATTGCTGATGTGTCTCAAGATCCAACACTACCAAGAACAGAGGATCACCCCTGCCCCAAGTAAGTTTTAATAAAATAAGTTGGTCATGTTTGTTTGCTGCAATATTAGATATTTAATTTTTTGTGCTTTAACGGGATAGTTTTAGGGTGGGTTTGTTTGATGTATTTATTTATAATCAGTGTATTGTCAACTGTATGTGGTGATTGGGATATTACGAATTTGGATAAGCAGCACTAGTCCTGGTACAGAAGAGGTTTGCCCTACTTAGAATGTTTCCACTGTTTTGCCTTGCCGTCACACGGCCCCGTCAGATATAAACCGAAGCTTTTATGTAGCTCTCTTGAAATCTATCAAACTGTTTTTGACAAAGATAAATTTTACTTATTGTAAACCTGAACTGACTCTTTAGAACATGGAAGGTGATAACTCTTGAAATACTCAATTACACAGCATGTTAACTAACAGTGTCTTTAAGTTACACTAGGACCAGATACAGGGCAGGAACACAAACCAAATATGGGTTAATAATGCATTGACCTGAATGTCAAATCAATAATGTACTTTAACAACAACCTCTTCACAGTTGTTTGTTGCAAGAGCACCACCATATGTACCTTTTTGTTTTTTTTAAACTTCAGCCTACTTCAACTAAATGTGACATTATGTAAACATTGTGACACTGAGCAGCTGTGTTTGCAACCGTTTCTGACTCTGTGCTATGTCTCTCCCCAGGTGTGGTCACAAGGAGGCAGTGTTCTTCCAGTCCCACAGTATGAAGGCTGAGGTAACAATCTGTATGAATGAAATACATTGCACAAGAATGAATATTGTTGTTTAGATTTAGTTTGTTAATAGAATTTATTTATTTATGTATGTATGTATGTATGTCAGCAGCACACCATTTTCACCCAGTAATGAAACTACTGCTGTTAAAGCATATGTTCTGTTTCTCCTGATAGGATGCTATGAGATTGTACTACGTCTGCACAGCACCTCACTGTGGACACAGATGGACAGAGTAAAGCCTGTGATAATTAAGTGGTCTATCATTTGCTGCTGTTTGTAGACCCTGAAATGATCTTTGTATGATGACTTGTAGTTTGTCACCTTGTGAATATAATGTATTAATAGCATAATAACAATCCCAATGTTTGTTTCAAGTGTGTTTTTCTAGATAAAATAAATCAGATGTTTCAAATGTCTCTGGGTATTTAATAACACAGGTAAACATGTAACAACAGATCTAATTATTTAAAGTGGCAGACATGCCTGCTTTTGGCAACACAGACACATAATTATCCTTTTCAGTTTTCAGACTGCTTATCCAAATCCACTTATTGATTCCTCCATTGGTAAATGCGTACACACACTTTGACATTGCACAACAGAGGGCATGTGGTTTCATAAAATTCTCAGGGCTCTTAACATCATTTTGAAGCAGTCATGCCTGATCAGTGGGAAGGAAACTGCCAGTTTTTCTGTCACTGGAATGTTGACATTGTCAATTCAACTTCCCTCTTTCTTTAGCGTATATTCCAACCAGCCTGTTAAGCAACTGTAGATTATAACACTGCCAGCATGACCAGTAGGAAAATAACTTGTGTGCTCATTGAAATGACAAGTATCTACACGGGACAACAGAGAATAAGGAAGGTGTAATTCCCATGACCACACCTCCTGAAACAAGCTCCTTGATAATGAAGCTGCACAGACTGCTACAAGTCAGTCATTACAAACTAGATGTATCTGTGCACAGAGGTATGGACCAAAAAGGTAAGACAACAACCTTATGTTACAGATTTTTCTAATTACAACAGTAAGCCATGTTTTTTTTGTTTGTTTTTGAATATGGTGTTTATTATCTTTAAATTGCTCTTCAGTGAACATCGTGTCAAGGGTGCAGTGGGGAGCAGCTGCCCCTCGTCAAAAGCAGGCTTTAAAGGGCTCTGCCAAGAGAGTTGTAATACATCACACTGCCCTCCCGAAGTGCACAGGCCTGAAAGAGTGTATGGATCGCCTGGTCAGCATACAGAGAACGCATATGACAGAAAGAGGCTTTGATGACATAGGATATAAGTGAGTAACTCTGCGGCCTTCACTGCTCAGACAGTTTTCACAAATGTCATTTTTCAGTGATGTTTATACGTCACCACTGCTCTGTGGAAAGCATCCTCACCATACAACATGTATCTATATTAAATGTGTTCGTCATGTATCACTTAGGGAAATGCACAAAATTTTGTTGCACAGCTGTGCAATGAAAATAAATGGCATTCTTTTTCTATGTAATCCTCATTATACATATTGTCATTTTGTAGGTATTTAATTATGTATTCCTAATGAGTTAGGAATAGTATACTATACTACTGTATGTTTCAGTTTCCTTGTTGGAGGAGATGGTACGGTGTATGAGGGACGTGGCTGGGGTGTGGTCGGAGCACATGCCAAAGGCAACAATCATGACTCACTTGGGGTTGCCTTCATGGGCAATTTCAACAGTAAGTGCACCTACTTAAGCGAATCTTAGTCCATGTCTAGGAAAGAGCATAAAAAAATCTGCATTTCCCTTATTATTCAGGATGGTTTTATAAAAACTAGATAAAATGTGTAAATGTTGTTTAACATGATTACTGCTCATTACAATAATGATTGTTTTGATTTCAGGTGACACTCCAAGCAGGATGGCAATATCATCAGTCAAACAGCTGCTAAAGTCTGGAGTTTCTCAGGGCTTTTTACGGCCAGATTTTGTCGTGTTAGGGCACAGAGATCTGGGAAGTACAGAATGTCCAGGAGGACAACTTTATGCTGCACTACCACAATTGAGTGGTACCAAATAAAGGTCATAGCAGATTATGATTTTTTGGGGGGAAGAAAGATGTCTTTTTATCTTGTACTGCCCTTTTTTCTTTTGTTTTAGTTATGGGTCGCCTCTTTCACAGCTAAGGGGGATTAGTGTTGTATCAGGCCCTGAAGACATCCTGCAGGTTTCACCGTCTGTCAGATGTGTTTCATACAGCAGAGGGAGCTGTCATGTTGGACGGACACAGCAGGCTCTAACTGTTTAAAATGTCAGTTTTAGAAACTTAAAGATTAATGCACTTCAGTTTATATGGTGACGGGGCTGATACATTTCATCTTACCTTGTGTTTAGATTACATACTCCTAATTTGTCATGCTATTTTTTATTTTATTGAATTTAACAGCAATATTAATATACTGTATAACACTTTGACAAATAGATGATCCAAAGGGATTACAAGTCTTAAGACAATAATGTGTGCTTTCTGCAGTGTCTGAAACATTCCCAACAAGTGCTCACTTGTGCAGCACAGGGATTATGGAGGGAGGCCCCTATCAAATTGACTAAGAGAAGGTAAAGGATTATACATGTAGTTCCGATCATTACATCTGATGTCTGGCATGTGAATAGCAAGCCCAGTGAAGAGTTGATTTGATTACACAATGCCTGATGCTTAACCAGAAGTTCTGCTACGATAAGGTTCCATTTGGTGGTAAAACGTGGCTTCTGTCTGTTGTTTACTGGCCTGGAAAACTCAGTAAGACACTTTCAGTATCAAATTAAACAACACTTTCACATGATTCTTATTGAAATGAGTCCTTGTCTCAAGAACTGTATGAAATTAGTTCTTGCTCTGACGATAGAGAGGGCAGCTAGTGGCTAATCATTTGTTGTGTAAAATTGCCAAACACAAATTAGTGTTTATGCCTATTTTGAATTTAGTTTTATTTTTATGTCTCTATCTGCCCTGTAAAAGTAGTAAATACTTTATGGCCAATAAATAAATTAAAAGGCAATTTGGATTTCTTCTCGTCATTTTAATATCAGGACAGATATCATTTCATGGACTGTCTTTTCCCATCCTTTTTGTCCATGTGATATGAAAACAATATAACCACATTGCTACCTGTCACCACGTGTCCTGGTACAGCACTTTATTCACACTGGACTGAACACATATCATTGAAACTATAGCAGGCTGCTGAAAACATTATTTCCTCAAATGGCATGTGTGTTTTGTTACTTTCTGTCAATTATCAAAATAACATTTATCATGTATCAGAAGACTGTTTACTGTGCCTTTAGGATAACTGTTAAACACTGGGCCTATCATAGCCTCCTGTCTTAACATGCCACATCATCTAATGGAATGAATCATTGTCTTCATAAGTAAGAAAAGAAATCTTCTCTCTTACTTTGTTTCATCCACCGAGACATGACAAGACCTTAACTATAGATCCTTTCTTCAATGCAATGAAAAAGTCATATTATAAAATAATAGAAATGCTATTAATGGCACATTTGATGTTACATATTCAGGCTGCTGTTACTACATGTTAGTAATTTTACAGCCCTTGTAGCCTTTATGACTTCTCCCACAGATGGAGGAGAGTAGTCAGTTTTGATGAAGCTTCATTCACAGTTTATTTAGAGATGTGACCGCGATATCAGCAGGAGCTGTGTTTGAGTGATGATATTTACAAACATGTATTTTTCCGATTTCCACTGAGCATTATTGCCTTTAGAGAATCTATATAAAATTGTATACAGCATGGCGCTTTATGAGAGGGTGTCGGGCCCAATCCTGCTTCCTCTCAGCTCAGTAGGCTAATACATTTTCATTTAGGCTCGTGCATTTTGCTCTTTTATACGTTTTGCATCAAAGATTACGAAATATAGTGGAATCACCTTGTTCTTTTTGCTACAATCTTACGCAGTATATGTTTGTCTATAGCATTTTTTCCAGCGTATGCTTAGGCCTGTTTCAGACAAGACCATCCATTCACCCTACTCCTCCTTTTTTTTAATCGGTATTTTGCCAAATTATGATGTGATCCAATGTGTGAAAAGAGGTTCCAGCCCAGAGGGCAAGACGCGTTTGAGAGTGAGTTTCGTGAATACAAGACGTGTTATTACTGAGCCAGACAGTTCACCGATCAGTCACACCGACAGCACGGTCATTTCATCCCGGGCTCAAATGTGTACTGGCACGGTTTGGGTGGAAATCCCTTGATTTGGCTTATTTGGAAATATTAGTGCGTTCATTACTGAGTTCAATATGTTTTTTAAATAACGGCTCAGACGCGTCCTCTCCAAGTACTGGAACATGCACACATTGTGCTTCCAATGGTTCACTCTTAGGTCCACGATCAAAGTAATGCATTACTTTTTATGGGTAACGAGTCTTGAGCTGCTGTGATCATGCGCGTTTTTGTCGCTCTGTCTGGGCAGTGCGTCCTTGGCTTCATACGCTCTTTCAATCAGCGCATCTTGAGTCATCTTTCATCTTGCTCTGTGAGTTCAGGGACGCCCTCTGCTCCGCTCACCAGGCGCCTTTGATGCTTTAAGTTGTTACTTTAGCCACTAAAATGGAGGATTCGAAAACTTCTGACCGATTTTTCCACAAGTCGTCATTCAGCATCAGCAGCCTGTTGTGGAGACGAGAGGGGGTGATGGGTGACCAGGAGTCTACTTCTCAGTCCCAGAACGCGCGCACCGCACATCCAGAGAGATCCCGTCAGGAGGAAAACTTTGACAGTGAAAAGAAGTGCGGGAACCCCCCGAAATGCACCAAACTACAAACCAAACTGGCGACTGCAACTGGAAAACGAGAATTAAACAAAGGAGAATCAAAGAGAAGCGGAGAGACAGAAGAAAGCGCTAAACCAGAGAAACCTCCTTTCAGTTATAACGCACTTATAATGATGGCGATCCGCCAGAGCCCAGAACGGCGGCTGACACTCAACGGCATCTATGAGTTCATCATGGACAACTTTCCGTACTACCGACAGAACAGACAAGGATGGCAAAATTCAATCAGGCACAACCTGAGCCTGAATAAGTGTTTTGTTAAAGTACCGCGCCACTATGATGACCCGGGCAAAGGAAACTACTGGATGCTGGACCCCTGCAGTGAAGACGTATTTATTGGTGGCACATCAGGGAAGCTCAGGCGCAGGGCTGCAGCTGGATCCAGGGCAAAGCTTGCTTTAAAAAGAGGAGGTCGCCTGATGTCTTCTAGCACTGCAACCAGCGTGACTTTGGCCGCAGCAGGTCCATTTTATTGGCCCGTGTCGCCGTTTCTACCACTCCAAACACCCGTGCGCACCCACTTTGGTGGGACGTACTTGAGTGCTCACCCCCGCATCCCAAACCATTCCACATCGATGGTTTCACAGCGGTCCCGGTTGAGTGCAGCGAGTGCTGCAGACGCCGACAGGTTTGTGCAGACGCACCAGGAGATGTCTTACATTGGAGTCAGTTGCGCGCAGTCCCGCCGCCACCAGATTGGCACGGCCTGCACCGCTTTCTCCACATCCATTCCTGCTTGCACCTTGCCGCTGTCGGATCCATGCTCGTTTAACATGATCTCCGGACAAGCAAGCTACTTTTACTCTCACCAAATACCATGTGCTGCAGCGCTTAGTCCGTGCCAAGAGGAGTGCGCCACGTCCAAGACTTCTCCTGGACAATACCTACCCAAGAACGGTCTCTCAGACCTCGGGGGTTGCTGTAATGATATTCCAAATTACTGCCCTCAAGTCAGTTTAAGCCCTCCTTTGTCTTGGAATATAGAAAAATAGAGCAACTGCCATAATGCCCTGTATATGAGATTTAAAAAACTGCTGTAGAATATAGATAAATAAAGTTGCCAAATAAAAGGCCATAGCAACTTAAATTAGTAGCCTAGCTGCAAATTGAAATTTATTGAGTTTATGACCAGGTTTATGACAAATATCCTGCAGCAATTCAATTCTCTTAAATACTTTCTTTGTGTTACAGTAAAATTTGTCTAAGTTGAAATAGGAAATGTTTGGACTTGCGAGTTCTTATCTTATCTAAACACTGACACAGACACAACGTGGGCAAGTGTCTCGGGAACGTTGAAATTTAAGCAGGGGCTTCTACTGACTAACATAATTTCCAAAAACGTGCAAAAATATGTATAGTGTCATTTTAAATCGCACCAGTGTGACCAGAGATGGGGTCAATTATCAGTTTTAACACTGTAATTAATAGTCACTTGGTCAGCATCTGTTAAATGAAAGTATAGGTTATTTCTGTTTTTGAAACAACAGCTCTATTTTCAACGTGTGTATGCACCTGTCCATACAGAAAGTGAAGTGATGTTTGCGCGCATGGCATTGTTTTAGGCCAAAGAGCATTATCTAACACATCCTCATGCAGAATACCGAAAATGGCATTTTAAAAAAATGAAATAAAAAACACAAAAATTAACATTGTAACATTCTGTCTGAAGTTATTCGTTTGTCAGCATGATGTCCAAGACGTTTCACATCTAAAGACCTCGTTATTGAAGTTGTGGATTATCTCTTAATTTTATATATGTATCTGGAGACACCTTCCGGCTAACTTTATTTAGAAGCTGTTATGTCATTTTTATTTTTTTTATTTAATTTTCCATCCAGGACGATGAAATCGTTTTAAAATAGATATAGGTATAGGCTAAGTAAAAAGCGATGTTGAATGACTAAATTAAATTGCTGGTGTGCTGTATTAGAATTGTTCGATTTCATTATTGTTGCAGCTAAAAAAAATAGCACGTTGATATTTTATTTGGCCTGCAATTAATTCAACAATAAATAATGCGTTGTATGTTTTCGCCTCACAAGGACTGATTCCGCCATTTGAACAAAATTTGAGAAGTCGCCGTGAAAAGGCCTTTCTGTGGCCATGCAGTGATCCTCTCCTCTTTTTTTCTAAGGATCAACAGTTCAAATGTGCACACGAAGCTTTCATGAGAAGACATCGCGTTGAAACAGTGGCTGTGATGTAACTTCAACAGGTAGACACGACATTTCCAGGCTGATCTTATTGATCTGTCTTATGTTTCACCCGGCGCTGACATCACTGCCTGTTAAACTTTCCCTCACCTCTCCCCGTCTCTCCCCGCGAGATATAAATTCATAAAAAATACATGCATGAAGATACCGATTAGACCAGCTTTCTAGGCCGCTGCCTCTGCAGACAAAGGGCTCTTTATATCAAAAGACCCAAGCCCCGTCACCTTTCCAAGCCCAGTCACATTCACAGTCGCCTGTGGTTAAAGCAGACTGGGCTGGATCAGGTAACTCCACTGTTGGCAAACTCATGGTCTAGATAGATATGCAGATAATAATATTTTCATTACTGGCGTGAGTAATTGTGGTCGCGGCACAGAGAGCAGAGGGGCAGAGCTGTGAATCAACAGGTCTGTGGTGCAAAGTTAGAGTTTTATACCCTGAGGCAGCAGTAAGAAGATACTGTTGGCTGTTAGTGTAATAAATAACCTTTGACAGCTCTACTAATAACCACGAAGCTGTAGATCACACCGGCTAAAGTAGGTCATTTAAATATGGTTTCACTTTGTCTCTGACGCAGACAATTGGATCGGAACCGTTCGGTGGTGATGTGTTGATGTCGAAAAAATGTTTTTCTCAAAATCTTTTCTGGTATCTGAATGATCTAAAGCCTATTCCGCTATTCTACAGACTGGTGCAGACTAGAGATAAGATATCAAAGAAGCAGGACGTTGATTTTTCTCATTACAATAAAAAATCTTCTTCATCATCTTTATGATCATAATGTTCTTCTTCTTCTCGTTATCATTATAATTATCATTGTTAGTAGTAGTCGTAGTAGTAGTAGTAGCGATAATATGCTGGTTGAAGATGTGGTCCAGTGAAGGAACCACATGTGTCCTTGTCACAGTAGAAGAGAAAGAAGAAGGAGCGGCCAAAGTGATACCACAGACCCAAACAGATAAGTCTTTGTTTTTTTTCTCTTAAAAACAAGAATGAGAGGAAAGAGTGTGTGTGTATGTGTGTGTGCGTGCGTGCGTGACAGAGAGAGAGAAAGAGAAGGATGTAATCTATCGACAGAGCAGCAATGAGACATTGAGAGATTGGCTTTCTGGCAAGAGACAGACAGACGCCTGGGGTGTACAACCCACCCACCTAATATCAAAGGGTGGCAGATCTACCTGTGGAAGCCACTTGCTGCGGATAATGGCTGCCTGTGTGCTGATGTGAGGGGCGAGCGTGTGGGATTGAGTTCCAGAGCTGCACTGTATCCTTATGAAGCACACCTCGCTTGGCCAAAAGACGTATATCTTAAACTGTGGACCTGTAAAATGAGCTCAGTGTGGCATAAGCCTTACGTGGGATGGAAATGCAGTAATCTTGCAACTGTTTTGAAGTTGCCCAATTAACAGAGCAGAGATAAACTTACAACGACAATTAAATCAGCCAGGCAAGGAAAAAATACTTGCATGACTCTGAAACAAATGAATAATGAGTAAAACTGCATTTTAGATCATTTTATTCATATCATTATGGCAAGAGCATTACAGAAAATATTCAGTTTGGGGACTGAATCCTTCAGGGTTTTTCATTAAATGTTAAGAAATTCAAACTTCCATTAATGTGCGACGCTGAGTCATTATACTTCAGGTGCACTTTCATGTGTTTTACTCTTCTGTTTTTGTTAAGGGTGGAAAATAAAGAAGGTTTGAGCTGCTTTAGTCATGCACTCATTTCAACATTCAGTCACTATTAAAGTCTATTACAATAATTTTGACTAAAAACTGTTAAAGTGCACGCAATGTCAAAGTTATTAGTCACAATTACAGTAATGTGCAATTTATCCTGCGGTCAAATGCTCTTACTAAAGTTGATGTATAGGTATGGGACTATTAAAAAATAAAAATATCCACAACTCTCCACCTGCTGTATCTGCTCCATCAGAATGTTCGTTTACTCCCTTAAATAGCTGAATTATATGGCAAACCTTTACGTGTATGCCAAGTGAAAATAGCGGAATACATGAAAGACTTACACTCCAATATGTAACCAAAGTAAGATTCATTACGCAGGCCACGCATTATCAGCGATGTTGTTTAATTAGGCCAGTGTTAATTAAATAGGCCATCCCAATATTGGGTTGTTATCAGTTATAAATGATGTATTATAGGTTATTATAACTGATTTAATCGGGTTATTCAGAGTTTATTTTATACGGTCACTCTAGTAAGCAATTGTCAAATAATTGTATAAAAATAAAATGTCGACAACTTTGAGGTGTAGTGGTGTCGAAATAAACGGAGGGTAAAATGCAAACACAAATGTACCAGGCTAATGCCTTCATGAGGCAGTGGTAACCCGGTAGTTGTTAGAAAATGTCGAGGCGCGTACAACTTGACCCGGAAGTAGCTCGATCCACGCGACTCCCGTAGAATCGTTGTAGATACGAAAGCGCCCGGTGTTGACGAGAGGGATACCATTTATAAAGCGGTTTTAATAAGCGAACGACCATGTAAGTATCAATGATGATCAGCCAGTTTTATAACATGTGTTATTCCTTGTCTCAGTGGGCGAATGCTGTATCGCAGCAGCCGGTAGCTAACAGCTAGAATGCTAACTCTTTGAGCACTTTGGAGAGTCGGCTTTGGTAGCCAAGGCCGGCTAGCTAGAGTTGATAAATCCTTTGTATGCCTTTTCCCTGCTGTATACCGTCAAATTCAGCCGTGTTACAACAACGCTACTTACAGAAAAATAGTCATACTTTTAAAAATGCTTCGGTCCCAAAGCTGAAAAGCTACGAGTTTGGGGTCACACAATTGCAATAATATAAGCTAGTAAGTCAAATGCTAACATGTTAAAACATGCGTCTTCTTGCGTGCGATTAGTTTAGCTGTAACGGATATTACTTATATCTGGTGGATACTATTTGGGTGGAAGACTACACCGTCTTGCCCTTTGTGTCATACCCATACTAGAAGAAGTCTGTTAGCAAGAATAACCAGTATATCAAAATAAAAAAGTGACACTGCGGCAAAAAAAAACTTTTAGCGAAATAAATGATTTGCATTAAACTTAAAGACCAACACTCACTGTATTCCTCATATGCTAACTTCAAAATCCCGTCGTTATTATAATATTGTATATATTTTAAACCGTGTTTTTTCCTTTTTCAGGAGTCTGTTGACTAAGCCCAAGTCAGAGATGACTCCAGAGGAGCTTCAGAAACGAGAGGAAGAGGAGTTCAACACTGGCCCCCTGTCTGTGCTCACCCAGTCAGTCAAGAACAACACCCAGGTTCTCATTAACTGTCGCAACAACAAGAAGCTACTCGGAAGGGTCAAGGCTTTTGACAGGTTACTGACTTATTATTTGACTGATTTTTGAGATTGATATATGGAATGATTAAATGTATCACCGTCTTGTTATGTTACACATTATTTTTTTTTAATATTACTGTGAACAAAATAAATAACCACAAGGAACATTTTAATTAATCACACTATAACAGCCTGATTGCGTATGTCTGTACACCCTGTCATAATGGGTGTTCAGAGTTAACCTTTCATGTTCAAAATCATACCTGTAGGTCAGTGCCATCAAAGAAAGGACTCCTGATTTAAACCACATTAAAGTAAGCAGTGGACTTGCTTGAATGTTTGGGGTTGCATCCTTAATAAGACAATAGGCTAATAGCAGTGGTGAAGTAACTAGGGCCCGGTAATTAACTGAAAATGTATTAAAGCTAACATTTAGAACTGCCCACTGCTATAACTTTGATCACATCGGTTATTTATAGCATTGAAAATCTACATGTAAGGCATTTAGGGGACATCTTACATATCATTAAAAGTTTGCACTTTTTGTAAAAATAGTTTTTCCATAACTGAGGTAAAGGTTTGAAATAATCTAAGTTGAATTTGCATCATCAAGCCTGATAGAACTAAAAAGATTTTTGGCAGGTACTAGTCAATTCTTCCCTGTGTCAAACATCTCCATTTTGCACATGACTGACACAAAACACACATTCAAGTTGAGACAGGTATGGCTACAGAAAAAGAAAACAAATTCTTGGATTGGTCCAGTCAGAACCCAGACATCAACCCCATTAGAAAATACTTGGAATGAACTAAAGAGAGCTGTTCACAGTCGATTCCCTCCACAATTTGAAAGAAATTTACAAAGAAAATGGGGTTAAACTTCCAAAAACACCATGTGAAAAGATAATAAAGACTTTCACAAAACTGAAAAATGCAAATGGTGCTTCCAAATTGTATTTGTTTGGTGGGGTGTGCAAACCTATGCAATCATGCAACAAAACCAAAAGCATTGGTTTTGTTTGTTTGTTTGGGGTTTTTTTTAATTTAAAAAATCTTCCTAATAATAAACTGTTTTTCCTCTGGATTTTTGTTATAAAATCACATTTAAGAGGGAATATGGCTTTATTATTTAAAAAGTCTGCAATATCCTAAGGGTTTTAGACTTTTTTGCTTATATTAAGCATATAACCAACATTTTTCAAGGTCATTTTGATGATGTCAAAATACATTTATGTGTCTGTTTTCCACCAGTGGGTTACACTCATTCTGATATTGGAACCATCATAGGAAAAAGTGACAAAAGCTTTTTCCTACTGACCACGGGGCTATCTCCAAGACATGGGCAACTTGCAATCAGATTTTAACTAGTATAAAATTTAAGTGTTCATTAAAAGTATAGAATTTATATATGAATGTGCACATCATTTATAATGTGGAATGTATTTTCTTCTTACTGCAGATTGATCCTGAAAATATTTTGTGTATAATACAGACTGATAAACTGCTGTGTGGCACAAGTGTCTAAAAGGGCCCTTGTAACAGAAAGTGGTCTAGAGGCGGAGCCAGTCGTGGACATATAAGTGGGAATATTATAGCCTACATTAAATTATGGTAAATTGCCAGGTGCAGTGGGGATGATATTGGATTGTAAACTATGTACAGACCCTGAGACAGTTGTGAGGAGTATGAGAAATTTCACAACTGAACTGCAGAAATTGCCGTGCTAATGTAGGCTGATAAAAATAAAAAACAGCAAGCCCTGATAATGATCTGATTAACAGAACATTACTTTTGCTTTACCTTTGTCTGAGACTACGTATTTTATTTTAGTTAACATAAATAACAAGCAAGTATATAACTTGAAAATCCATTCACTTTAAGGTACAATGATATTTAAGTCAATCTAGTGCTTTTTTTTGTTTGGAGAAACTTATGAAATCCATTACTAAGTTTCTTTGTTTGATGTCCTCGTTGTCATTTCAGGCACTGCAACATGGTCTTGGAGAACGTGAAGGAGATGTGGACAGAGGTTCCCAAGAGCGGGAAGGGAAAGAAGAAGTCCAAACCCGTGAATAAAGATCGCTACATTTCTAAAATGTTTCTAAGGGGAGACTCTGTCATCATTGTACTTAGAAATCCTCTGATCACAGGAAAATGAACTCGCTGCCCAGCCGAACCAGTCTCTCAGCCTGTTTCACTTTTTTTTTTTTTTTTTCCTATTTTGTTGTGGAATGATTGAAGACAGCAGTGTCAGACTACCATTAAAGGAAATCGCTTTTTTGTTCATTTTGTCGTTGGACCACTGCTGTCACTAAGATACATGGTGTCAAATACTGTCTGTTCTTTTTGTAGAGCCAATTCGGCAAAAGAATACCTGGTTTTGCATTGTTAACATTCGACTTCTGTATTTTTCATTTTAATAATAAAATTGATTACAAGTTTCAAGTGTTGTGAATTTCATTTTGTTATAAGCTTCCAAGTTCCTCCCTACTTTTAAAATTTAAGGATTGTTTGATTAATGGTACTGTAATTATTTTTAATCTAACTCTTGTTCAAATTCTCCTACAATAATATTGTAAATCTACTACAGTTACTACATTCTATTATGCCAGATGTGTGTTTTCACTGTTCTTACCTATATAACCTATACATTTTTATCTCATTTATCTATCGCACACTACATCAGATATATCAGAGACATCCTCAGCGAAAAGTTCTTTTTACCCGTTTTTCTGTTGGTATCCTTGCCAGCCTCCTCCTCCCGCTGTCACCCTTTTCACTCTCCCCTGACAGCATCTTAGGTGTCGGGCTTGATTTCAGTCAGCAGCGCTCAATATGCGACAAACTGCCGTTTAAAGGCCCACTGCATTATTGATGAGACCAGATGTGCTGACTGTCACTTCACACCCTCATCTCTCTCCATTTCAGACTGTTCCCCTCTGCTGCTCAGCCCCTCCTGACCACTTTGTTAATTGTCTTAATAGCTTAACAGCTAGTCTCAACTTACTTCCCTCCAACAGTTGGCACCTAACCTCTGCTCTTTGCTGTTCTCAGATTTAGTGGTCAAGTGTACGAGATTTTGATCGTATGAGTAAATAAAAAGCTTGTCAGTGAATTTTACAGTTTTTGGTGAAGTGAATGTTATTGATTTCTGTATCACTGTTGACATCCCCTTAGGTTTAGCTCTAGGCCTTTGCATTAGAATATGATTACCTGAAACTTATGTTTATTTCCAGAAGCATCTTAAAAAGGCCTTATAAACATCAACTACAAACTTCCCTTCCTGCCACAAAATTTCTTTGCCTTAACATTTTTATATTTGATGTATAATGCCTTACATTACATAAAACGTTACTTCTTTCAGAATTATCTATAACATGCCAAAGGCCAGCAGCTGCAGCAGATCTGTGTACAGGCAAAGAGGCCTAACAGATTTACAGCTCTCAGGTGAAGTCTGCTGGGTCAGAAAGAGGACTCAAGAGTCAAGAGCCAAGAGTCAGCCTACGTACCGGATTTGAAATGCAATGAACCTCTGTGACTTTTCTATGACTAATGTAATAGTACCTATTATACTCATGCTCCCAGCAAATCTTGATGTCTATCAAAAGTTTGAAGAGATTATGTTTCAGGGGCTGGAAAATATATTTTTACACTGCACGCCCAAAGCATAAGGAAACAGCTGCTGCTTCAGGCCCTGTGGCCAACAAGAGGCTCCCACATTCTGCACTTTAAATGGAGAGAAAACAGTTTTGAACAGACATTCATGTCTGTCAGGTTTATCTAATAAATATTTATAGCATTTAGGTATGGCAGTCCATTCCAAATAATGTGAACACAAGGTTCCACAACCTTTTTTAACAACCTTTAACCATACATTAAAGAATCTTCATAAGCAAATGGGGAAGTCTATTAGCAAACATGATTTGAAATATGATACTGATTTCAGTAAAGCTTTGATGATTCTGCTAATCTGTTGTTCTGTGGAGAAAACACAGAAGTGTTCTCTACCAGCTTGACTGCTTTCTTGTTGTTTGTTGTTACTTTTAATCACATCACATGCTTATGTTCTTTTGCAATTTACTTCTAAATGCGCAAGCAGACCAAAGCCTGTTCAGGACCCCTGTAGCCACTGGTGTGATGTGGTATCATCAGGCCCATAGCAGCTGGCTGCAGTACAAGCATTGGGCCACCTCATGTACAGTACTGTGCAAAAGTCTTAGGCAGGTATGAATAAATGCTGTAAAGTATGAATGATTTCAAATATAGGAAAAAAATAATTGTTTATATTTCTCATTTTACAAAATGCAAAGTGAGCAAACAGGAGAAGAAGAGTCTTAATCAAATCAATATTTGGTGTGACCACTGTCTTCAAAACAGCATCAATTCTTCTAGACATTTGCACAAATTCTGATACTTTGTAGCATCATAGTCAGGTGTATGATTAACCAGTTATACGAAACAGGTGCTAATGGTCATTAATTTCATATATAGGTCAAAACACAGTCTTAACTGAAACAGAAACGGCTGTGCAGGAGGCTTAAAACTGGATGAGGAACAGCAAATTTCTGCTACCAAGGTGAGGTTGTGGAAGACAGTTTCATGTCACAGGTCATACATCATGGCAAGACTAAGCACAGCAATAAGACACAAGGTATTTATACTACAAAAGCAAGGTCTCTCCAAGGCAAAGATTTCAAAGCAGCCTGATCTTTCAAGATGTGCTGTTCAAGCTCTTTTGAAGAAGCACAAAGAAACGGGCAATGTTGAGGACCATGGGCGCAGTGGTCAGCCAAGGAAACTCAGTGCAGCATATAACAGACACGTTATGCTTACTTCCCTTCAAAATCGGAAGATGTCCAGCAGTGCCATCGGGTCAGAGCTAGCACAAACCAGTGGAACCCAGGTACACCCATCTATTATCCAGAGAAGTCTGGAAGAATTGTTGTTGGTAACAACATCAAGCGACTCAACTATGCACGACAACATAGGAATTGGAGTGCACAAAATGGCATCAGGCACTCTGGACTGATGAGTCAAAATTTGAAATATTTGGCTGTAGCAGAAGGCAGTTTGTTCATCAAAGGGCTGGAGAGCAGTACAATGATGAGTGTCTGCAGGCAACATTGTGGAGGATGTTTCCAAGTTTGGGGCTGCACTTCTGCAAATATAACTGGGGATTTGGTCAGGATTAATGGTGTCCTCAATGCTGAGAAATTCAAGCAGATACTTATCCATCATGCAGTACCATCAGGGAGGCATCTGACTGGTCCCAAATGTATTCTGCAACACCTTAACAACCCCAAACATACAGCCAATGTCATTAGGAATATCTTCAACGTAAAGAAGAACAAGGAACCATGGAAGTGATACCATGGCCCCCACAGAGCCCTAATCTCAACATCATCAAGTCTGTCTGGGATTACATGAAGAGACAGATGGATCTGAAGCAGCCTACATCCACAGAAGATCTGTGGTTAGTTCTTCAAGATGTCTGGGACAACCTACCTGCTCAGTTCCTTCAAAAACTTGTGTACAAGTGTACCTAGAAGAATTGATGCTGTTGTGAAGGCAAACGATGTACACAGCAATTTTTTTTTCTTCTGTTCACTCACTTAGCATTTTGTAAATTTCTAAGTATGAACAATTCAATTTTATTTTTAAAAGCTTTGTTACTTTTTACAGCATTTCTTCACACCTGCCTAAGACATCTGTACAGTATTGTATGTTACCTTGATCCCCTTAAATCAACATAATTACATTTCACACATTCACTGTTAGACAGAAGTATTCCAGATGTGATGCTAACATCTTCTGTTCAGACATGGGAAGAAGGGACAGCAGATAGGGACAGCAGAGATTGTGATTTAATAAGAAATCATATATACATGTCAATTCAATATGCATTCAACATATTGAATTGCATTGAAGAGCAACAAATTAATGCTAACATGGCACAGTTTATATTAATCTCCTGTTACTTTCAGAAAAAAAGTAAATATCTGGGAGACACATAAATTAATCTGCAAACTGTAGGAGTGTGACTTTTTTGTTTAAAAGTAAAAAGAAAGGTTTGCACTGTAGTTGATTGTGTTACAGAACTAAACCTTCAAAATCTGTGTAGTTGTATGTCAGTGACAGCTTAATCTCAAAGAACATTCAAATAGCTATGACGCTATAAGTTGGACCTCCACAAAAATGGACAAACTGTGTGGGCTCACTAAATCGTAACTGGTATATTTTACTGTAACGGTGACCCCCAAATTAAATGTAAAGTAAAATTATGACCAAAAATGGTCAAGGACCCAACCACTGGAAATTGATATGAAAATACAAATGTGGGCCAAATTACCGATCAATGGCTATACAATTTGTACATATAACTTGTATTTAAAATGAAGATCTGCCATTTTCTAATGTAGTGAAGTCTGTACTAAGCTCAAATCTGGTAGTAAACCTGAAGCCAAACTCAGACCATTTACGAAAAGTGATCTGTAAGGTATGGATCTGAGATCAAGTGTGGAAAACCTGCAGGCCATAAAACACTGCAAGATCTTTCTCTTTATATGTTTGACCTATGAAATATAAACTTTGAAATTAAGCCTAGGTGTTGTTTTCAGGCATTTCAATCGAGCTGAGCAGCTGGTCAATAGAGAACCAAAAAGACTTGATCCATCCCTGGCACACCAACAGTAGACATTTAAGTTAAGTATTTATCAACAAACTGTTGGTTATTTAGGATCCAGTCACAGCTCAAAATGATCGCCCTCACAGTTGTAGCATCAAGGGACAAAGCGCTGTCAAAAAGCTGGTGGGTCAATCTAAAGATGCCTGAGATAAAAACAACTTTGGGGACCTCATTTGTTGGATATCATCATGCACTTTTCTCGTGTTACTTCACTCATCTCAAAGACACTCCAAGAAGTCTCTTTCCCTCCTGATTTTGGAGCGGGGAGTGAGCGATCCATGAGCAGGAAGGCAGATGTTTTATTCAGTAGGTAAGCGATAACAGGGGGGAAGTGTGATTATGATAGCGATCGGCCATGCATCGATACCCGAACCTCCGAGCAACGTGACACCGTGCAGCGCATCGATCGTGCCCGGTAACTGGAGCCGCCGCCGCAGTTTGTTTTCAAGCAGAGCCGCGATCCGGGTGTCAGAGCGCCGCCAGGCCAGGTGGAGAGAGAGAGAGAGAGAGAGAGGAGGAAGAGGAGCAGGAGGAGGAGCGGGTATCAGCTCAGTGAAAACACGCAAACACCGCCTTCACTCATCTCTCTTTAAGTGTGAATGACAGCAACTGCAAGGACACATTCAGTGATAGCCAAAACAAGAGGGATCAGGTGTATCGAGCTGCTGCATGTAGACCCGGGCCTATTTACAAACAAGCCCTGCTGTAGTGGGTTCTATGGCAAAAATGACTGTTTTGATAAAATACAATTAAAACATCTTTACAGAGAATAACCTTTGGGAAACAAACCTAAGGATCATTATTAGGCCTAAGTGGGATGGTGAGGTTCCAGACCTGGGGCCTTGTCATATCCCCTCTACAATGTAACCTAGTTGGAAAATGTTTAACTGTAGCCTTCAAAATTCATGTTTTGTTTTTTTAAAGAAATATTATTTTTACATTATGTTTCTGTAAATTTGGTATCTCGTCATTTCAGTTTGACATGTTCAGCTGTCATGGCACTGCAGATGTTTCATGATCCTGAGCACTTATAGGCTGGTGAAGAGTACAAAACCCCCTTGACTGTCTAATGTCTTCAATGTTCCATCCTAAGATACAACTTTTTCATTAAATATCTTGACTAAAGAATCAGGCCTTAAAATCAAAATATGTAATATGTATGAATATGCATTTAAAAGACGCCTTAAAAACACCTCTGATTTCATGTTGACCCCATTTTACCGGATATGTCATGGTGTTTTTCAGCTATACAGCTAAGGCACAATGCCATTTTTTGGATTGTATGGGCTGTTTCTTATGGTCATGAAATATGAAAACTGGTTTGGTAATAATTTGGTTGTGACATTTGCTATAAATTTCTCTAAAAGCATTTGTGATAATCATATAGTTTTCTTGAGAAAAGGTTGCAGCATAACTTTCTGCAGATATTTGATCTTGGGCCAAAAATGCAGCCGATATTTAGCTTTAAAAAAATTCATTTTATTTTATGTTCAATTCTTAGACATGATGACATGATGAGTGAACAACATAGTTTGTTGAAATCCTCCAGTTCAAATGCTTGTTGTCATTATTCTGTAATTTACAAAGGTCTTATTGCCACCTAGTGGGAAATAAATGTAATGTCGATTACCTGGTTTTCCAGCAGACACCATGCTGACAAGCTATTTTGATTTAATCATACAGCATGTTCTGAAAACTGAAACACATTTACTAAATCTTGAAAGCATTGTCCTATCTGATACACATACAGATAATCGACTTTTTCATTTTCACATCTCTACATGCTGATTTGCTTTTCATTTAAGTTCAATGTTCAGATTTTCAAAACAGACATATAAGTTTTGAATTTTTAACAAAATACACCAAGAAAGTATATCACACCTGGTACTGTATAGGAGCGAATGCGTAAATGGTCCCAATTTGCTCTATAATGAGTTCAGAGCCTACATTTCAGGACATGTCATGTGGACTGTACAGTCTCTACAATCCTACCCCTGCCCTTTGCTAAACTGGCCTCCAGCCCAGACTTCTTAGTGAACAGTTGTGTCTCGCCTCCGTTTTACATATTTTCACCCTCCTCCAGCCCTATTCTTCCTTTGTCAACAAAAGATGGACAGAAAAAAAACCTACTTGAGTAACAGCAACATTTATGCTCAGTGTTCTCTAAATTTAAAAGCGAATATTAGCTTGTCTGGAATAGATTGTGCAGTTACAATTAATCCCTGTTTGCCTAACTCCTGCCAGCCTCAGGATTCAGACTGATACTTTGATTCTTTGATTGAACTTCAGTTGTATAGTTCTCTTTATTTGTCCGCTATTCAACCAGCAGTAGAGGCTGAGGCTTTTAGACGCTGCCTCAGGACTGGATGCTTCAACAAGTCCTAGACTCTCTGATGTAAGATGTAGTAGAAGTGCAGTCTGTTTACATAATAGCATCTCTACAAACTCTCATGGATAGAGAGAGATACACAGAGGTGTAATTCTGTCTGGTTGACTAAGCATGTCCACTTTGTCAAAATCCTTCCTTTTTCAGTGATGTTCAGACCCATTTTTTTCATTTTCTCCATCTTACTCTCACACACATCGCTCATTTACTTAAAACCTTTAACTGTACCTCTGGACACCTACTGTGACCTCTCCAAGTACCAATCAGGTTTCATCGCTGCTGTCCTACAAGTCTGCTGTCAGAGTGCCAGCTGTAGATGGTGTTGACCGGCTGACGTCAAGCTGTGGCAATAAAGCTGTGGTAAAGGGGAGGAGCGCAGGAGAAACCTTAAATTACTGCATGACTGTCTCTAATTCTTTACTGGCTACTTTCTGGGAACTGGACCAACTTTTTGAGAGTAAGCCAACACAAATCACACAAACACCTCCACATGTGTTTTGAGCACAAGTTCACATGGGATCTGATATTAATATCAGAAAAAAATGCACATTCAGCAAAGGGAAAAAGGGGGCTCTACTTGACGGTTTAAGCTTTAGTGGTCGCCAGAATTAACTGGGGACACATGGCTAAAATAAATATCAGACTAACAGTTGCTCAGAGCAGTCAGCTTGTACGTCTGAGTGTGTGTGTGTGTGTGTGCCTGTGTAAGTCTAGTGAGACGAAAGCCATACTGGCTTTCTGGATGTTTACACATGCCATGCAGACGTAATGCATTCCTTTCTCATCCTCTCTTCTACTTCTGTCCCCATTAGGAAGAAGGAGTGCTTTTAGTGTGTGCAATGTCTCAGTGTTGAAAACTGGGCCAAGTGAGGCATCAGACTCCTTCCTCCCTTCATTGTTAACAGAATTAAAAAGTATTACTTTAGCCTTTATCATAAATTATTTAAGATTTCTATAGTTCAGTTCTATCATGCCATATATCGTTTGAATCAAAGCAGCGTTTTCTTTATATTATTTATTTATCATTTTACTCAAGAAACATTTCGGATGAAATGCTAAAGTCTAAACTGAATTAGAACAAAAAACACAGTTGGTATTATAAACTTGAAATTACCCAGACAGCCAGTAGAGCGAGGTGGAGGGCTCGGCTATGCCCCCTGGCTTGGATGAAATGTTGCCTTAACGTGCTGTTGGAAATTAAAAACACCAACCACGACCACAAAAAAGAGCTCTTAAATTCCACTAAAATCTCGTGCGCAATGCTTAACTGGTAAGTAAGCTTGAAAAAAAAATTCTGTCCACACCCACATCAATGAGTTGAGTACAGTTTTATATAACCAGTAAGTCTTCTTGTCAGGCAAGATCACCTTTGAGGTTTCTGAACTTTATACTGAAACACAGTGGGAAACATAATGTATGTTTTGTCTTCATCTAAAAAGTTTACATTCTGGATCTGTATTTTATGTATATTACGTCTCAATAATTTTATTCATAAAGTACTTCACAACAACATGAATCGACCTGTATTTATTGGCTTAAATAAATAGTCCAAAAAGACCTTGACCCTTTTTGGTCATGTATAAGACCTAACTAAAATACAATATGAAAAGTAGGAAATAACTGATGAGTAAATGGGTAAAACCCTATTCTCTATATTTAGATCTAGTAATGTTTCAAAAGAGTTATCATTTTACTGTTAATGTTATTGTTAAATGTTACGTAAAAGTAGCAATGCCTCAATGGTAAACTATTACAATTGAATGCCTTGGACACACTATTTTGGTTAGGTGCAAATATTAGCAGAAAAAATTTACTTAAAATACCAAAAACAGCAAGGCATTTTTCACAATTCCAATCATATCAAGTCCAATCATTTGCAAATAAAATCTAACTTTTCCCAATTATAGCCTCTCTAGCTTTTTTACTCCTATACTTAAAAAAAAATACCAGAGCAAAAGTCAAGAACTCGCCACTCACATTCGCCACTTTGAGTTGAGTTTTTACGAGGTATACATGAATGCATCACAGGATTGTAGCCTACTTTGAAGCTGGCGGGTTGGGCCAGACGCCAATGAATTTACACAGACCCACCGACCGACCCACCGACCGAGGGACAGGAGAAATGTCCGGCGTAGACACGCGGCTTTAGTCTCCAGAAACACCGCAGTAAACCAGCGCAAAGTGCGAAGGAGAAGTTCTGGTTTTGGTATAGCCTCGCTTCTTCACGGCTTCACCTCTTTAGCTCATAGGGACCAATGTGGGATAGTGATTGGAGTTGACAAGCCCGCTCCACTACTGTATCTACTCTCCTCCCTCTTCTCCCGCTCCACACAAACCAGGAAATCGTCGAGGTGTGTTTCTATATACCGCTAGTGGCTACCCCGTTTGCGGGTGTAGATGCGTGTTTTTTCGCTGTTTTTACCCGTTTTTTTATTTCAATAGTTTGACTTCTAAAGCCGGACTTCAGCTCTGAAGTCAGCCAAACTTGCCTACGAGGAGAGGATCTCCACTCTGGCCGAACAATGAGGTGGGTAAAGCGGCTCAAATCCCTTCATCTTCATTGTGCTTCCAGGCTACATTTTGTGTTTCGGCCACTAGTTTCACAAAGGGCGACTGTTAAATCCTGACCCTGTAATTTCTCTTTGGAGTCAGCCTGGCAGTTTAATCGCCACAGGAGTTGTTTCCGTCACGTTAAATCGCATTTCTCACTCAGAAATCAGTCGAGTTTCTGGCTGTTTTTGGTGTCGCCGGACGCACGCCACACAGCAAAAGCACATTTTTTGTGACCTTGCCTGGCTAACAACTTGATTTAAAATGTTGACTATTGTTGAAAACGTTTACATGGTCGCAATGAAAGCCCAGTCCTGTTTAAGTGTAGCTTCCTTTTAAGAAAGTATTCACAAGTTGGGGTTGTCGAGCAGGTCAGATGACAAAACCAGAGTTTAGTGTCTGTTGCAAACACTCCATGTTGACTCCTGTGTTGCTCCTTTGGCTGCAGCAGTTCAGTGTTGTGCATGTGCCGAAATCAAACCACAATCATGCAAAGAAGATCACAGTAAATCCTCACAGGTGAACAACAGTGGGTGTCACAACACAGGTCGGAGGACAGGGTGATGCATAGACCATGTGAAAGGGATCGAGTGCCATGCTCAACGGCTCTTCAGCAGGGTGGATTCTTCTCTATAGAGGGGGCTACTTCAGCTGCACAATGACCACTTTGCCACCCTGCTGCCCCTCATGCATCTGCTGTTTATGTCATGTCATGCATTCCACAGCCACACATTAAACCTATCCCTCCTCTACTATTTTACTCCCTCTGGGAGAACAGAGGTTTGCATTGCTCTGTAAAAAAACTCATGTTCACAAATTCCACATCCTGTTACAGCTTGTGCAGTTTGCAATTACATGCTTTGAATCCACCGCTGCTTGCTAGTGCTTCTATGGGCTGACTTTGTTGTTATTCCCCCACTCCTTTTCTTTAAAACAAGAGTAGTTTTCTTTCACAAAACAACTTTTCGTTGGAGAGCTCCACAGATTCTGGACCACAAGGCACAGCAGAGTACTGTGGTGCACTGCTGATAACCTGTGCGACTAGTTCTTTATCTCAAACGTAGTGCGCTGCCCTTTCTGTAACAATATATCTTAGCTTGGCACATGGGTTGGTCCGGGATACGTATTTGTTTTTCACATATTTCTGCATAGTAACTTTGATTACAGCAGGCAGTGAGTGCCTGATATCCTGCTATGGTCCCAGTAATTCATGAAACATAGCTTAAAGAGGCCATTAATAGGGTTAATGCTATAAGCAGCAATGATTACATTGTTGGCATACTTAAGATAATAGCCCTTTTTTTTGCATTTCTGTCTTATTTTTGATACATTAGAGTTTGAACAGCAGAGCGAGACCAGATAGGCAAGGGTCAGTAAGGACCCACCCTTTCCTTGTACCCGCTGTACCAGGAGAACCATTGTGGCAAACATGGCAGTCTACAACAAATTGTAGCCAGCAAAGCAATAGAAATAATACAGTCAGTAAAAAAAAAAGAAAAAAAAGTCATATTTCTGTATGATGTAATGTATGTAAGTTGTTGACAGGAATCACTTACACATGTCTGACAACACACTGTCCCGCCATAACATTACATTACGCATCATATATTAAGCTAGGCAAACTGTTTTATTATCCAATTGCTCAACTGCGACCATAAACCACTTTGGTGAATCAACTAGGCCTCACCAATGGAAAACAGTGTATTTATAGTTGGGAACCGTCTGAGTTGATAAGCGTTGAGAACTGTCTGTATTCTGGTTTTCCGGATGAGTGTAGTTACTTTATCAGTATAGTGTGGATATACGAAGTCTACACACGCATCTTATGAAATTTCCGGCGATTCATTTTTAGCTATAGAAATAACAATGGAAAAGTAAATTTTGTTCCGCCTCAAGTGATCTTGTAACAAACAAGTGGGTAAATATTAGAACTATAGAAAAAAAACAAAAAAACTATAACACCCTGATTGTATGTCTGCCCGCCATTTGAATTACAATTCCAATTTAAACAGCATGATTTATAAGGGAGGCTATGAAGAGACCAGCAGAAATATTAAAGGAACTACAGGAATTCATGGGATATACTGGTCAATCCTCCTTGAACCGTATTTTACAAATTCCAAAAGATGCAAATTCGCAACTTTCTACTTATGGCACAATGGTCAGTTAAAACCAAATTGACCAAGCGGGTAGACATGATGCAGTATTTTAAGGAGACAGCACTTGAACACATACGTTGGAGAAAGTGTAAATGAAATATAATCGGGAGAAGTTATAAAGTTCAGCTTTTATACATTTTTGGTTAATTTCCCAGCCTTAACTCAGGATATCTTCTCTCTGTTTAAATAAGGTCCAACTTTTTTGCAAAGAGTGGGATAAAGATTCAAAGTCGGTATATGCAAAATTGAGACTTGTTCACAAAGACTTGCTGCCGTAATTATGTGAAATGTACTTAAAGAAAGTATTCTATCAGGTGTACATACTCATGCAATAAGTATGTCTTCAATATTTCAAAACCCTGCAATTCAGAAGAGTGTGCAGACTTTTTACATTCACTGTAGATGCTGCTCATGCTGGTCCTCCTTTGTGGCCAGTTGACATCACGTCACCTTGTATAATAGGTAGAGACTGGAATGCAGCTCCACTCATGTTCATTGTCATCCGTCCCTGTGGTATGTGAATGTTGACACAGAAGTGCAGTCAGTTGGTCAAAAGTTCAACAATCTGACCCAGTTGGAAAAACGGTTCATCAGTGCACCCTAACTTTAAGCTGCCTTTTTACGTTTGCCGTTCATAGCAAGGTCCTGCTGACCTGCTCACTAAATGTTGTGTCCGCTCACCACCTTTAACACACATCTGTCATTGTAAAGCTGATGGATGCTTTTGTGACATTTAGGGACGATGCTCGTATGCTTTTTATTTGTTCATTTTTGAATATTTGAATTTCGCTCAGAATAATTGTCACAGCAAACAATGACTCTTTAGAGCACTGTATCAGCATGTCCGACTTATAATATTCTTTTGCTTATGTGGTACAGGAAGCGCATGCATCCTCTTAATGATTCATTGTTGTTGGTGATGTCAGAGCTGACTACCGTCTCCTGCTGTGAGTCACTGACTGGGTCTCTCTGACTAAAAAACTTGCCCTATCTGACACAAGCAGTATGGCTGCCTCAGGCTCAGGAATTGACACACGTGAAGCGTGAGCACACACACACACAGACAGGTGTAATGCATCTGCTAAACACACTGTTTGCAATTTAACAAGTTCCCTGTGTTCAGTTTAGAAGCCCTACATGCCTGGATGCAATGCCAAACTGGGCTCCTCTGCTTTTCGTCTCAGCGTCTTGCATGAGCTTATTATTGATCATCCTTAAAAGCAGGGAAATGGCCTCCCCCTCAGTCTCCTTTGTGTCTCGGCTCCAGTTTTTTTTCTGCCTAGGCAGTAAATGGAAAGGAATGCAGCCCTAGCAGTGATAGCTGCAGTTTTGCTGTCATGTCTTTTTCCTCTGACAAAGTGTTAAAGTTCTTGACTTTGTGTCCCAACATGCCGGTAGCTGTTATTTAAGGCATTTAGCAATACTATTGCGTATGTCCATTTAAGGATAACAAGATGAAATGCATTGGTGTTGCGATAACAACATGTTCATGCCATGGTGTTGTGTAATGTTCATTATAGTGAGTCTGGTGTGTTGTTGATGCTGATTTTACATGTCTCCACTTGTTCTCCCAATTCCCTTGCACATTTTTTTTTTTTTTTTTTGGGGCCGAGTAGAAACAGATGTTCAAGTTGTGTGCAGTCAATGTTACTCTCTTAGACTTAATATGAAATTAAAAATAAAGAAACAGGGAAATACCTGTGTAGCGTGAGATCCATTCAGTTTTCACTGTGATATAGATGTTTTATGGAAAGAGAAATGTGAAAACTGCAGAGATTACCAGCAGATATGACAAATTTGATTCACTTTCATTTTCTTTTGAAAATGGTGCCCAAATACATGGCAGGCATTCTGCATGCATGAAATTATGTAATTTTTTATTAAAAACATAAGCCCACCCACCTAATATCAACTCTTGCACCCTCGCACCAGAAGCAAATGTGTAATTTGAGGCAATTGGGGTGCGCTTGTGGGAATTCTTATCTATAATGGATTAAGAATACTGGCTTTAATTCATGCATCATAAAGAGTTGCATGTACATTCGCACTTCAAAACACTCCTCAGTGCGTCATCATGCAGTAGGTGTGACTAAATGATCACAAAGCCCTTTTGCATCATCACTCCATGCTCTCCGAGATGGTCTTGCCTTGTGAGTGTTTCTCCCCAACTCCAGATCACTGCAACCCACTCCCCTGAAACAATTTACCCCCCTTGGTCCTCCCACTTTTCATACTCATAAATAGGCCATTATACTGGCCTGCCCCTTGGATTAGACGCTCTGCTACAGGAGCTGCTCAACATACAAAACATACTATTGTCTACTTGGTGACAAATCCAGTTTCCTCGGTGGTGGACGATGTTTTTATTCTCTAATTGTGCCTGTAGGCTGTTGTGTTCTCTCTGCACAGTATTATTTCTTCTGTGATCGCTTATTTTAAACTTAACCTTTACCCGAACTAGCTTGTTGGTCACGTGTCATATTAAGTTGTTGTTCACTGAGCTTCTGACTGAGCTGAGGATATAGTCGTCCATAATGATATATGCATGTTTTTGGCTGATATATGCATGTCTTTACTTCCTTACTACTTTCATTCCTTAATATTTTCTGCAACTACGCAACCAGCTGCACTGAAGACAATCTGCTTCCTGTTTACACTTGAATGTACATGCCCAGGGAACACAAATGGTCATGTGGTGATATGTATTTTCAGGCGTATTATCTGGACAGACATTATTTTTAATACAGTGCCAAAATGCAAGTCAGTGTGGAGACCAATGAAATGAAAATGTATTATTGAAGACTTTGAAGATTTGAAGATTCTTAGTCAATTGATGGAAAACTAATAGACCACATTGATTGCTTCCACAAAACAAACCATCTACACCATCACAATAGCACTGGTATATTATGATGGACATTTTTTCACCTTTTGTATATCATAAATTCAAATAAGCAACAACCTGTGGGTAAAATGACTAGATGTGCTTATGTCTCTTCTTTTCCTTTCGGCTGTTCCCTTCAGGGATCACCACAGCGAATCATCTTCTTCCATCTCGCCCTATCCTCTGTATCCTCTTCTCTCACACCAGCTACCTTCATGTCGTCCTTCACTACATCCATAAACCTCCTCTTTGGTCTTCCTCTAGACCTCCTGCCTGGCAGCTCTAACCTCAGCATCCTTTGACCAATATATCCACTATCCCTCCTCTGTACATGTCCCTAACCATCTCAACCTGGCCTCTCTAACTTTATCTCCAAAACATCTCACATGAGCTATCCCTCTAATGTACACATTCCTGAGCCTATCCATCCTGGTCACGCCCAAAGAAAACCTCAACATCTTCAGCTGTGCTCCCTCCAGCTCTGCCTCCTGTTTTCCTCAAAGCCACTGTCTCTAAACCATACAACATCACTGGTCTCACCACCATCCTGTAAACCTTTCCTTTCAGTCTTGCTGGTACTCTTTTATCATACAACATCTAATTCAATAAATTAAGTCACTGCAAAAATCATGGTTCTTCATCAGTTTTGTGCAAATGCACTGACAATCCTAATGCTTGCATAGTAATCCTCATTGAATGGTGCAATACAGCCACAGATATTAACTGGAAACCTAAACAAACCTTAACTGTATGGAAAAATTTGTGTTATTATATGAGGGTAAATATTGTCAATATGCCCAGTCTTAAGTAATTCTGGTTCCAATAGCCAAGTAAATATCTCCTTGTTGACTGAACATTGTCCAGATAAACAGATAAACATAAGACACTACCACTGTTACTCAATCTCAAAACCAAGTTGTTGTTTTTTTTAACCTTCCATTTGACTTGAAATTACTAATTTAGAGTTATAATCAGAAATTATTGGCCAGACACACAGTTGCCATTTTGTCTCAAATCATTGGTTCACCCTGAGAGTTATTTATGTGTGCTGATTTATAGCATAACATAACTAACTTAATATAAAGACAGATGAATACACCATTATTTCTCCCATTAACAAAGCTCTGACCGAACAATTTTCACTTAAAACCAGCTGAAATCGGAGAATAAATCTGAGATGTGGATGTTTTAAAGATGTTTGAAAATAGAGCAAGAATATAATGCAAAATAGCATTGTGACTTTATTATTTTAGGATGTATGAAATTTCCTCTAGCTAAGATCAAGCCACCACCAATCACAAGATCAAGCCACCACCAATCACAACATCAAGCAAAGGAAACTGCTCCTCGGCGGCCAAATGAAGTATGAGACACTACAAAACCTGTGGCCCTTTAGCAGGAGCTAAACAGAGTGACATCATCCCAGCTGATGGAAAGTCTGGGCCTAACAGTACAGTTGTACCAAGGCTTGTGGTGGACAGAAACGCTGTAGTGATAAACTGTATGGTCAGCACTGCTAATGGGCACATGGATATGTTGGGTTCATCAGGGGTCCACTGCTTAATGGAGCGTAATGGATGCCAGTTAGAAGCAAAAATGCTGTGTGCTGTCAGCCATCTTAAACCCTCCTATCTTTCAGATCCTTGCTTCCTTACTTCACTTATCTAGTATGATGGTGCTTGCTGATACACAAAAGCTATATCAGATAAAATAGTATTGGAGGAAGCCCAGCAGATGATTTGCTGTTTCCTTGCATTATCATTAGGCACCACTTAACTTCTGTCTAGTAATGAAAGATAACATTGCCTGAAGAGATTTTGACTAGACATGGACTATGACTATGATTATAAATGGACAAAAAAAGGGCAGCTTGAAGACGAGAACCTGTTTGGTCTTCAGCTGTTGACTGAACTGTTTTCTGCATGGGTGACATTTTTGTGCATGAATAGCGATGCCTAGAAGCACACATTTACAATTTGGGAACTTGACCTTGAGGTCAATGGAGTTGTTAAAAGAGGACTATCCTTTTGATAAACAGTCATTTAAGGAAATGGTTAACACTCAGTGCTCAACCATGGATGAATGTTGCCGTGAAAGTTACTTTTATGTTTTGTTTATACAGTATCAGTCACTAGCAGCATAAACATCACTATGTGGATTGACCAGTCTTTTTCATTGTTTTGTGCTTGGGTAGTGCAAGGATTTAGCTACAAGGATTTAGCCGGTTACTTGATAACTCAACACAGTTATCAAGTAACTTGGTCTTGTTTGATGGTGTTGTTGAAGCTTTTACGTGGAAAAGAAAAAGAAGTGAATTCTAACTATCAGACTCTGCATTATTGTTTGCTTTCTGTTGTAAACTTAAGCTGATAGCTGCACAGCTTGTGTTGTTGGTGTTGTGCATTATACCCTATGTGGGTTTTAAAAAGAGGTAACCTAGTGCAAAGTGGACGAGGAGCCAGCTGGTCCAATGTGCTTATTATGCACGTAACCACTATCTGCAAAGTAGACTCATGTAAGGTCAAAGTCGAAACACTAATGCCTCTGTGTCAATGAGAAACAGGAAATACCGTTACCGTTTTGCTTCTCTCAACTTTGGGCTCGGAGTTGAGTGAAGACATTTCTCCTGTGGCGCAAAGAAAAGGTTGTACAAGTCAGAGCAGCTGAGAAAGGCGGGAGGTTGTTCTTCTCCAGAAAAGTAGGGCCTGTCTCCTCCTTGGCCCAAGTCTAGCAGGAGGATGTGCTTCAACCTGTAAAAGGAATTGAGCTCAGAGATGGGAACAGAGGTAAGATGGTTCCAAATATGGGCATTGAGTGTGCCAGTCGTGCCCCGCCACCCCCATCTCACATAGACACACACCACTGCTCTAAGCTGCCTCAGAGGCAGGAAGGAATTCATCCCAGGTCTTGAAGTGGTCACACTACAAAATTAAAGTTCTTAGCCAAAACATCTGTTCAACTTTTCCACAATGCTTGATAAACAATGCCAGGCAAAGGATGAGTCATCACTCAAAGAATGCTGAAGGGTTTTCTTGGTCATGGCGTTTCTGCTGAAAATGTTTGACTCTATTCTGACCAAGATATGGAGGACAACAAGAGCTTAAGAATAGCTTAGATAGCCAGGATGCCTGTTTCTGTATGGCTGACCCGCAGAGGCAGAAAGCAGTAGCCTGCAGCGTGTGTGTGCGTGTGTGTGTGCGTGTGTGTGTGCGTGTGTGTGTGCGTGTGTGTGTGTGTGTGTGTGTGTGTGTGTGTGTGTGCTTCAGCATGATAGGGCCTGTGTAGGAAGAAACAGACATAAGGAAAAGGACAAAGAAAGACAGAGTTATGTTAGCAGAGGAGTAAGGCCAAAGCCTAAGTTTAAGTTTTGTTAAGCCTTTACTGTAGTGGGAAGAAGAAAATCCAGGAATTCGATTGAATTGGACTCACTTTCCAAAAGTTTGAAGTCTTTCATTCAAACCTCTTAAAGGCTAACACAAGACAGCATTTTTTCCGGAAACTTGGTTCTATAATTTCCTTTTTTGTTAGGTAATGCTTTTTTTAAAAAAGAAGCTGCATCAAAAGGAAGTTTTCTCTCATCTGGAGATCAGGCTACATATTAACATTTATGGGAGGGCTATGCTCTTACAATTAAACAGGAACTTGCAGTTTGAAGGCTTATCTTCCACTTACTTTCACAGCCAGTGATAGTCAATATATGATAATGACTGGAAACAAGTTTCACAATGTATATTGCTCATTGAAGGATTGTTTTCTTCATCACGTGGGCCCAGTTGTGCATCACACACGGCCTTTGAGGACATAACACTGTCCGATGACCAGACCAGTGTCAGCAGGCTATTGTGTGGCTTTTCCATGTCTGAGTCCTCATCAGAGGTCAAGTACTTTACCACTATCGTGACCTCAGTACAGTGTGTGCAGTGACTCAGCACAATTCAAATAATGTTTTTTCCAACTTCCTCTTTGATGGTCTATATTTACATTTGCTTGCTTTTGATTATTGAAAGATTTTCTTCCTGAGATACTTAGTATCGGTTTTGGGTTGCTTTAATCTGCAGTTCTGCAGAAGTAAGAAGCCCTAAGTAAAGTTTTGTTCCCATAATGTGGAAACCGTAACTTGTAGCCTGGGCTTCAGAATTACGTACACAGAGGGGCATTCACATACTGGTACATGCTGTGTTTTTCGACTAACACTTTCTTTTCTCAGTTCTCAGAGCAGGTTGTGTATCTGTGTGGGACATGGCTTTCCCAAGTGTGTCTTGTGTCAGTTATCCAGTTTCATTCTTCATTTATGAATGAGTTCTCACTATATACTCTGCAGGGCATACGTGTATACATCAGCCTTCAACACATTTCAGTCTTATGTGCTTTAGGTTTAGTTTCCTCAAGACTAGATTAAAAAAATCTGGATGTAATTTATTCCTTTGACTTCAGAAAGACAAAGGATTTCACCTTTACTTGTTACTGGAACAACAATGCCCTAAGACACTGTAAAACATTGTTCTTATACTTCTTTATATATACAGGCATTTAAATGCATGCCTTTCTTTTTTTTCACAATTTCAGTATTTATCATGCATGACCATCATCTGTGAAACATGGCCCCTTTTTTATCAGACCATGAGAGAGGAAGTGGCGTGGTATACACACACACACACACACACACACACACACCAAAAACACACACAGGTTATTAAGCGACTTATTGACTGTCTGGGTTTTTTTTATGTGACTGTAGATAAAGAAGAAAATGTGGAATGAATCACAGAATCTCTTCTTTAAGGTGCAGCACAGCCACCTTTTGATCTACCCACTCCAAAATGACACCTGTTTCACATCTCGTGTTTTCTATTTGGCCATGAGTTGTGTTTAGATCCGCTCTCAAGGCGGCTGAAAAAGGAGTCTGTTAACTAGACATGAAGCTGCATGGATAATGGTAATTGTTTTAAAGTAGCTTGTCAAATGTCATGCATGAGTCACACCTGCAGGTTTCAGTGTTCACTGCTGTCTGAATTCCCAAAAGGCAAGAGTAACTCAAAAGTTGGCTCTGTTTGTACAGGCATAAAGGGCTTTTCATACAGTGGTATTGTAAACTCCTGAGAAATGATTTTACTCTACTAAGTGTTTAAACTAAGTAACTCCCTTGTGTCAGCCTCAGGACCAATGTGTCTTTCCCTTGTGTCATTTTTCTTTCAAAAATGATTTTTATTTCATTGACACACTGGATGAATGCACTGCTTTTGTCTGTCCATTTCACTGTATTCTCGGTCTTCTCGTTCTAGTGCCATACATAAATATGACCTGCAGTATTATGTTGTTTGTTATTTTATATATATATATAAATAATATTAAAAAAAAATCTCTCTGCATGAATGCCTCTAAGGGCCAACTCCTGACAGATCTGATGCTGTTAAAATCATTTGATTCGGAGAGAATAGTGAAGAGTAGTTGAGAAGTAGTAGAAGTAGAGAAGTGTGGCAGAGGAGCTTGGAGGGAGGGTCAGGTAAACGGAGGAGGAGGAAGGGAAGAGAGACAGAGTCACTGGGCCTGACTGTACTTGCCAGCACATTTGGGGGAAAGCTCTGAGAGCACAGCCTTATACAGACATTTCCAAGAGAGCATGTGTCCCGGCTGCACACTGTGGTTTCCTGTTAACCCCTCACTGACTGAGAAACCATGGAGGCATGAGGAACTCGCTCCGACTGCGATATGGCAAGTGAAGTGCCATTTGCATATGATCCTGGAAATCATTTATTGTGCTGAAGCCCTCGGTTGTATTAAACAAGTCTTTTGCTAGAGATATTTCAAAGGTTGGTGGCTCAAATCCTTCCCCAAGCATCAGCCAATGACCTATTTGTGCTTAAGAGAAAACCCTCTTAAGTCAACCGGTCACCTAGTTAGCTTTGCTCCACAGCCAATGTCCTCACTTGTGGATTGGTGGTCTTTGAGGAAGTACAGGAATAGATTGTTTATTGCTGCGCCTGTCATTGTTTATTCTAGCTCTAAAACACAGTCAAAACCAGCTGCAAGTCTTCTGCATGGACACACGTGCTGGCAGGTTGACAGGTGTTGAAGGTGTGTGCTTGTCCTAATGTGTGTGCCACACACGCTTTTAGAGTCTCGGTGTCCGTAGTTTTATAAATAATGCAGCTGCTCACTCTCAGTCTCACTCCAGAGCCCTTGCTTTCCCTGGCATTAAATATGCATTCATTTCCCCGTCCTATGTCTCTGTCCCACACCAGTTCCCATAAGCCCTCCTGCGTATTGGCAGCATGCTCGATGCAGATGAGACCTGAGTGCTACAGTATTTATTTGTCCAATGTGAGGTGGTTTGAACCTGCTCAAAGTGAATTATGGGCACTGGGTGGACTTGACATTGGCAGAGACTTCTCTACCAAGTAAAAAAAGCTTCCTGAGTAGACTACTGTCAAAACAGTTATGTGACCATGCTTTTTTTGTGTCATTTGTTCTATTACTCCAAGATATAGCAATAACAATCCAATAGGAATGTGAAGTACACAACATAACTTTGTGACA